>OZ004602.1:34685247-36179247 GCA_963924605.1 Malthinus seriepunctatus
TTTTATTTTACAACAAACCATTCCAAACACAATTCTATTTACAGACACTACAGTTTGAATCAATAATTGGATGTTAAAATGTAAACAATCAGATTGTAGATATTCATTTGTAAATAAATGCTTTAACATCACTATTTATTGTATATCAATTTAAAAGAACCTAAATTTACTTCAGCATACGTAGAATGTTGTAATGTCTTTTAACCAACTATAATTCCAACTCCTAGTCGAAATTGATTTTTATTATGATTCATTAAACCACTAAGAGCAAGCGTAAATGGCAAGGGACTTAATTTCTTTTCTATAACAGCACCTACTGACCAGTTTGAATCAATGTGACCTAAAAAACAATGTTTATTTATTAAATTATCACATTTCTATTCTATTACAATATTCTTACCTTTAAAAACTACATCACTTTTAGGTAAATCAACTTGGTAACCGATTGAAGCAACCGCTTCTTGCATCCTACTATTAGCCTCTAACTCCACTCCAATTTGTAATTGTTTACTAGCTTTTTGGTAATAACATAAATGTACACCAGACACACCCAATGTACCTGTCATAGTCACATTTTCGTTCGAATATCTACAAAACATTCAAATAATGCATATTTAATATAAATTATATCAACTCACTTTGCAGCAGCACTAAGCATAGCAATTTCACCTCCAGGTATTGCAGAACCTCTTTGATACGCTAATTCTGAGCCCAGCGCAAAATTTTTAGATATAGCTTGAAGGTAATGCAACACCAGAACTCCGGATCCGTTAATTAAATCTGGATTTGCAACTGTCATACTGGCAGTATAATCAGAACCTCTGTAATTCATCGTAAACTGACTTACCGTGAACTTTGAGTTTTGCACCTAAAAATTTACAAAAGCGTAAAATAAAATGAATAATGTTGGCCAGATAGATGTTACTTGTGCTCCAAATTTAGCTTGAACGTGAGGCCTTAATTGATGTATTATTGTTGCATTTAAATTTCCAGAGGGGTCAATATCACCTAACATAATAGGATAAGCTTCTGTAGGAGATATTTGTTTGGTTCCTACATACGTAGCACCAAATCTGTAACCACTAGGAGTTACAGAACTCATATTAATCGTATGAGATATTTGGAAGTGATTGCTAAGCCCCCTAGTAAGCATGACCCGTGCTCCTTCAAAACATGTCGGAAATACATCTAAAAAAGAACCATGATGTTTATTTGAGGTTATGTAAATTAATTTAAAATTAAACTTACTTTTACACTTTTGATGGAGTTCTTCCAAGGGACCTGGATTTTCTAAATGTTCAGAAGAATCCGATTCGACATTGCAACTAGGTGGTGGTGGAGGCGGCGGCGGTGTACTTGTAGCATGTACATTACCCATAATTTCACACTTAATTTATCACTTTTTTAATTATAAATACACAGTTTGCACTCATACACAAGAATCTTTATTGCTTTATAGCTAAGTAAGCTACCAATTTGTTGACTACTGATAAAATATAAAGGACCACATTTTGGTATTTCAGTTTGACATAAACAGTTGACAACTATATCGACACTTTAAGTTTGTTCACTTGTTTAATCATAGATGGTGCGATCTTCTCAATTTTTAATTTAAATATTTTAAAAATCATAAAAATATTATTCGAAATTAATTAATGTACCTACTATTACATTAAAATATGTGGTGAGTATGCATTTTGATGAAGTTATAGAATTTTAAATGGCGGGAAAATTGAATACACAAAATGTGTGAATTTAAAAAAAAAGCAAAACAACAGATATGGCCCACGAGGAACTTTTTCCGTCCGTCAAATCTTGTAATTTTGTATTAAATTTAGAAACTGTTTCAAAAATTTCTTTTTTTTATATTAAGCATAAATTGAAGTTCAAAATATACATTATTTTACATATTCAGAAAGCTAATTTTACGAGCTTTGAAAGTATTGAAAAATATACTGAGTGTTCTATTTAAATTAAGAAATTTGATCCCATTTCCGGTTAAACCGGAAGTCAAAATATAAAGTGTTTAGTATCGTGTAATAGCTAATTTTAAGAGCTTTCAAAATGTTTAAAAATATACAGGATGTTCCTAAAAATTTTAATATTTATGTAATTTCCGGTTTAACCAGAAGCGTTTTGTTAACCGAAAATACTGTCAAATAATAGATATTCATTAGATTGATACATATATCCATTTTCAAGTTTTAATTTCTGTTACAAAAGAAATTAGAGATTTTTGAAGTTTTGACATTCAAAAAATCATTACTCCAAAACGGCTCGAGAGATTTTTATAACAATTTATATTTCGATAGAGAATTACGTTTTCTCTAACATATTCAAAAAAGAAAAAATATGGCAGAGGGAATTTTGAGAAAATCAATTTCAAAATTTTGGCCTAATTTGGCCCCTTAATGGTAGGCAATTTTGAAAATCGACTTATTTAGAACGAAAGTCCTATATTTTGGATGTACAATGCCGTTTTTAAATTTTTATAATAATTACCGGCCAAGTTACAAGGGAAAAATCACAGAGTTAGACATTTCAGTTTACAAAATCGAAAAAAAAATCTTTCGATTTTTGGAATCAAAGTGACTCAAAACGTCGAGAAATGCAAAAAGAAATTTTATTATTATTTTTTTTCTCGATTATAACAACTTTTTCTTGGATTGGAAAAAGTTTAAATTAGCAACTCGAGAGATATAAGCGTAGAATTTCCTAAGTTTTATAATTATGCTTAATTAAAAATAAAAGCAATATGTAAGTTCATACATTTTTATACATAAAACAAATTCGTACAAGTTACAAATTAATTTACAATTTGCGAACTACAATTATTACAACACATAATTAATGATCTATTTACTAATGACTAGAATACTGATTAAATTAAGTCTTTCTTTGTATTACATTTAAGTAGTATTAAAGCAAAAAAAGCATAGGTATAGGAAACTTTTAATACGGTTTTAAATTTCAAATTAAATCACATTTAACGTTGTTTTATGTCGTGCAAAAAATTAAATACATGAAAGCCACTTTTACTACATTTAAACCGGAGCATATCGATGAGTCGAAACATTGATAGAGCGAATCATCGTTAGATCGAAAATACGCCCACTACTAGTACTGCTATCTCTCTTATTTTCTTAGCGTCTTTACCACTTAATATTTTTGAACGAAAATACCCCCACTATGACACGTACGACAGAGACAACTTCTAGAATTGTTAGTACCAGTAGCGTACTAAAAAAATTAGTTTTAAGCTGATGATTTTGAATTTTATTTAGATAAATATTTTTTATTAAAATAAATCGATAAACGTAACTGAAAAATTGTTTTTAAGTTTAATTTTTTTATTAACAATAATTAGATTAACAATTCCAAGGAAAAAGAATGTCATCTTAGAAATGTAAAGAAGATGATACTTAAAACAATAAATTTATTTTTTTAATCACAAAAACTTTTTTTTGTCACGTTAAATTTACGGAGACTTACTACATAGAATTTTGAATATTCCAAAAACGAATTTCAAACGAGATTCGATGAAGGTAGGTAAAAGCAAGTAAAAGGTACAATATTAATGTATTAGAAATTAAAAAAGATCAGAAATTCTTAGAAAATTAAAAATGTAAAAAAAGTTTATAATGCCTCTAGCACCATCTTTATCTTTTTTAGAAAGATATGTGAAGTGATGTGATGTGAAGTGATATGAATTTACATTTTAATTCGATGAATCGCGGGCGACAGCTTCAGATTTCTATTTTAATTCTTTTTGCAAGGCTGTTGAGTGTTGGTCTTAAATTACATAGAGGTTTTTTCTTCTTGGATATTCATAATGAAACGATTAAACATAATATTGCAAAATAGGTTCCTATAACAAAAATTTCCAAATTTTATTACCAAATCTGCACCATATTTCATTGGGGTTGCACTTGTGATTGTGGTTTCTTCCCAAGCATAAAAATTAAGTTAAAAATACCAACTATTTGAAGTAGGTAAAGATCCGAATTTTAGCAAATGTTTAAATGAAATAGGTACAATATTAATATAATAGTAGGTAGGTAAATGGTTTCGAGACCAACAATAGTATTCATTTGCTTATTTGCCCTATTTGCCTATATTACAGCATCAAACGTATAATAGTAACTACTAAAAATTTCACTAATTTTTTTTTAAATTTTTTAAATTTAAATAAAAATTTTAATAATTTAAAACCAAAAAGTTTTTAATAATAATAATAATACAGTTTAGTTAAATTTCTTCAAAAAGAAACGTAAATTTTAACGAACACGAGTTTGGTGCGCTACTGACCACATCCAGTTATGGTACTTGTAGTGGGGAGTACTTTCTTTATAACCGTATTTGGCGACAAAGATGCTAAAGCAACTAACTGAGGGATGGGCATATTTTCGATCTAACGATGATTCGCTCTATCGACTTTTCGCTCCAACAATAGTGACCCATTTAAACGAAAAAAATTTTCAAGTGACTTAATTTGAAATATCCAGCTCCTTATACATAGATAAGGAATAAATAGTGCATTATTCTTGGTCGTTACAAACTAGAAAATTACATTTTAACAAAAAACACCGTAGAAATTAAGTACGTTATTACATAATACTTGTAAAAAACATTGACGTATTAAAAATTACAAAGAGTACAAACTTCTAAATGTGAATTTCATTATCAAATTTTTCAAAGTGAAAATAAAATCAAATTAGTGCAATTATTACATAAAGTTTAAATTACGACTTATTCATTTGATTACAAAATTTAGTCTTCTTCTCAAAGATAATTGAAAATTTGTCATTTTTAAGCATTAGAAAGAGGTATAAAAAATTTAACGTTAATTTGTAAACGTCGTGTTGAAAATGAAATAAATTAAATAACAACTTTTTAAAAAATAAACTTAATTCAATTCTAAAACGTATCACAAAAATTTAAAATATGCTGGATGTGAACTGATGGGCTTGTGTAGTGCCTTGTGTTATCACTGGAAAGTAGTAGATTTTATAAACATTCAGCTTAATTATTAAAACCGAGTATGAGATTCGTACGCACACACAATTGGAATTATGGCAAAATTATCTGGCAATTATAAAAAAAAATGTCTTCCGTTACAAAACTAAATATTTTTATAAAAATCTAATAAAACATATACTCAACAAATTAAAGTTATAAAAGTAATGTACAAAAAATATACAGCATTCAAAATTTACAAATAATCTCAAGTCGGAGTAAAATTTTTTGAGAAAAATTATAATCCTTACAACTGGGACCTATTTAAACTTTTATTTTTATTACGGTTCTTTAAGTTTTGCCTAACTTAGTAGTAGTATTAAGAGAATAACTTACGATTTTTAAACACCCAAAAAAAATATGTATTAAAAAAATCACAATGGGTACCTTGAGTATCAGTTCAAAATACAACTACTTAAGAAATACAAATTTATAATTTAAGTTGCACTTTCTTCCGCTTTCAAACTTTTACACCTTTCTTTTTCTTGAGGATTTTCAGGTTGTTCGCAATCAAAACTTGCAAGAGCTAAAGCATTTTCACTTAAAACAGGACACTGATGAAGAACGGCTATTATTTTATTATCTTTGTCGAACGGACACGTAACTTGCTTCCAGGCCATAAATTCAGTTACTTGTTTAGCTAGCTGCCAAAATTTTTCAAAATTGATGTGTCCATTTGGTAATCTTTAAAAAAAATAATTATCATTAAAGTTTTAGATAAATTTGTAACAACTCACTTGTTTGAACATCCTTGGTTGAGGAAATATAGATCTTTAACTAAAAGGCTGAAGAATGGAATGACGATGCGTTGTCTTTGATCGGTTGCACCTGCACTTCGCCACATTGCTGCTTTTAGTGTACTTCTATAGCTGCTGAAGTTACTGCTAGGATCCATTTGATGTTCCAGAATTGCGAATTTTCCAGATTGAATTTTATGCCACTGAAATTAAATTATTTAATTCAAAAACTCTGATGTGACCATAACCATAGAACAATCCGGCTAAAATGGAGTTCAAAATTTGAAATTTTTGGTATTACGAACTTTTGAAATATTCAAAAATATACAGGGTGTTCTATTTAAATTAAGAAAGTTACTCTCATTTCCGGTTAAATCAGAAGTCAAAATACGAAGCGTTCAGTATCATCTAACAGCCAGTGGCGTAAATAACGGGCTCGCAGGGCCCGCGTTGCGGGATGGCATCCGAATAAAAATGGCCCCCGAAAAATTCCGTAATTTGTACTATAAACCTAGCCTTTCATCACAACTTCTAGAGTCCAGCTTCTTTTTTTCAAATTAATAGAAGATAAACTTGGCTCATGTTTTAGCGTCTGACTGACGCTAGAAATCCAAGGTTTCTATTGGCTTCGAAAAAGAAGCTAGCTTCTAGAAGCTATGGTGCAAGGCTAGCTTAAAGAGGCACTTTAAAAATATCTGTTTTTGTAATTATATAAGTATTTGAGAATTTAAAAAAGAAAAAGGGGAATACTTTTCTTCCCTTGTAAAATTACACAGATATTTCGACAATAAGCAACTAAAAGTCGGTCGGTTGTAAAAGTTTTAGAAATAGTCACTAATGAACCCTAAATTCAGTGGCGTCAATAAAAGGCCCGCGTTCCGGGAGGGCCACAAGATAGAAAGGGCCCCAGAAACATCGATTAGTATGAAACTTCGTTATGAAATCGAATGGCGGTTAATCAAAATGATTATTAACGGGAATGGGTTGGGGTCTCACTCTGGATTTTACGGGAGGGCCCCCAAACTCTTAGTTACGCCACTGCTAACAGCTAATTTTACAAGCTTTCAAAATGGTAAAACCCTAACCATTAAATAAAGCTCTTAATTAATAACTTCTGAAAGTTTGCTTACCGTTTTCTTCAATCGTGAAACTGGCGACATATTCAAACCGGCTATAATAGCCATAAGACTATTAAAATTCCCAATATTAAAACACTCTCTTCCAACTTCAATCCAATACTCGACAACACGCACTCGCTGTTTTTTCTTCAAATGCTACAAAATCAAAAAATAGATCTAGAACAATATTTTGAGTTTAAATAAATACCTTAATCACTTGAGTTGCGACAAAATAGCTTAACCTGTTAAACCACTGAACGTACTGTTCCAAATTGTGTGTCTTTTTCATATCTTTAAAAGAAGTTTCTATGTGGGGATTTTCTTTGGCGAAAGCTTGTACAAATTCTTCTGGGCCTATGTAAGATAACCTTTCCAATTCGACGTGAGTTAATTGTTGGGCGAGGATGTCGGGTTTCGGACAAACTTCCGTTATGTCGGTATTTTCGTCGTTTGTCAAAACTGGCCCTTCGATTATCTTCTCGTAAGCTTCTAAAGCCGTTAATCTTTGTAAAAGGTTGTGTAAAAGCGAAGAGACGTTTGCTCTTAAACTCGAACTAAGAGCACAACATTGTTGGGTAATTGTGCGAATGTGTTGCATAACACGATCGTCTCTGAAGTCGTATGGGAAGGTTTCTGTCCATTCGGCGAGAAGTTGAACTAAATGTTCGGCGAATCGGAATAAGCCGGGTTGAATTGTACCTCCAGTTGTACTTCCTAAACCTTGTTGTGTTTCGCAAAGGCTTCTTACTCTCGCTAATAAATCATGCGGTTTTATAAAAAGTCTCGATGATAAGAGGAATGCAAAAAGATAAGCTCTATCTGGATAATATAAATCTGTAGGAACCATGTGTTGTATCAAAGCTTCTAAAGAGCCGGATGTTAAATTTCCATCTCTATATACTAAAGCCTATAAAAATATTTAGATAGTAATAAAACTCTTGAGAACAGTCAAGTTCAAATAAACATCTACAATATTACAGAACACAAAAAAATTGCTTACATTTTCGTGTTGTATTTCATTAACTCCGGCATTTTCAAATACTGCTTCGCCGTTGTAAGCGGAAGAATAATTTTTGCCACTTTGAGGTGTTTGGGGTAAGCTCTAAATATGACCAAAATTTTAATTTGTTTTAGAGAAAAAATAGCAAAGACTTACCCTTCGATTTGAACAGTCTTTTGGAGTATGGTCTGATGCGACGGTTCCAAAAATCGTAGGCTGAAAAAATCAAATAAAAAGTTATTTGTGAAGAACTAAACAAAAACAAAGAGAGGGGTGAAGCGCAAATATCACAAAATTTTTTTTCTAAGTCCCTTACCATAACATTTTTACGATAACCATTGGCAGTACCGTTAACTCCACATTTTCGAAATTTATCACATACGTCATTTTTGAAATCAGTTTCGTCGAGCGAACTTAACGAGTCTATAGAACTTTGTGTAGTGCCGTCAACTTTAGTTGTTGAAGACATCGAGTTAGTCAAGTGTCCCGAATCTTTACTGAGAGTTGATGTTTTCTTTTGGTTACATCCCACGGCGGGTCCATCCGATTCGTAACTGGAAGCGCTCGAAAAGGAACTAAATTTGTGATCGCTTCCAGTTTCGTATCCATTGTGATCGCTAAATTTTCCATTTTGAGAACACCTACCGTTGCCATTTAAGGGAAATGTGCCGTTTGTTGAATTTTTCGCTTTGTTGGTATATTTTCCGTTTACGAATTCAGACGTTGGTATGACTTTTATTGGTTCGTACACCTCGCTTATTGCGCTTGTGAAATAATTGTGTTCTTTAGTTTCTCTGCTTCTTTCGTCGACTATTTTACCGTCACGAGAAACTGTAACTTCTTCTTTTGTAACGGTCGTCGATTTTACACTTAAAGACGTATCTAATTTGACTGGTGCTTTTAAAATACCAGTTTTTATTAATAATGTGTTGAGTAAATCACAAGGTGGTACTTGTCCGGTTATTAAGGCTTCTTTAATGGCTCGACCATCACGTCCTTCGAGTGTTACAGGAATTCCGTTTATAAGTAAGACTTCTTCTTCTTTAATCGACGATTTTTTCTCACAGTCTATTACTTTAACACCTTTGCCCAAAATTTGTTCGACCGTCTCTTGAATTTCTGGATCGTCCATTTCTATTGTGGAGAAAACTCGATTAGACTAAATTTGGAAAGGTAACAATTCAAATATTTGTCATTGTTGATATCTATAGGTGCAAGATTTAATTAGTTTCCATTTTGGTTATTACTCACATAATTTGAATTATAATTCCCCTCATAGTTCCATTCTCCCAACCCTTAACCGTTCTAAACTCTATTTATAATTTAATACCGAGCTCGAGAAAGAGCTGTACGTCACTTACAAATCGAATTAACGATAATAATTTTGTTTAGGTATTTGCATTTTCTTCACGATTTATATCAATGAAAAACATGATTTTAGAACAACTTCATGCAATCTTGTTAAAAGGAAAAAGTAAAATAAACAGCTTAATATAGTGGTTGTAACAGGTTTTATTAACCGTAAACTTTAACGCAAAATATTATATTATCTGTTTTGTGATTTCGCAAACACGAAATTATGCAAACTACCAAAATTTATCGTCTGTTGACTTTTTTTGCATAAAATTTTTCCAACCAACATTACAAAAGTGGAAAAATACTTTTGTACGCGTTTGAAAACTAACTTATAATAGGTTAAGATAAGTACCTATGTACAATGAAAAAATTAGATTTCGATTTTTATGACAGCAACGAAGTGTGATATTTCCGGAAATCCAATTTCCTGCTCGTAGAAAACTAGAAAATGGTGGAAAGCTATTATTATTGTTGGAATTATATGCATTTTGTATAGTTCAATCGACAAACGAGGTTTTAGACCATATAAAAGGTAATCGCATTAGTAGCAATTCATAGTCAAATCAACGTTCAACATCAAAAATTTATTGTGGGAGAAAAGTATAAAAAGTAACAACCAGAGAGACGAAATGATATTAAAATTTTATGTTAAGGTTTAAAACTTTTATAAATCCCATAAATTTTCTAAAAATATCGTAAAAGTTTTAAATATCATATTATTCAGAAGCGAATGACCATTTTGATTTACAGGGGAACCACCAGATGGTTACATTTGACAATATGGAAATTCTTCCCGAGTGTAACTACGATAACTCATGAAACCTATCGCCAGTAGCCATAATAGTCATTTAAGAAACAAATGTCAGTACTATAGAGCTCTCGATTAATATAGTTTGGCCCTGATTTTAAGGGAAATTTCCAGATGGTTACATTTGACAATAGTGACAATACACAAATTCTTCCCGAGTGTAACTATGATACGTCATGAAACCTATTGGCAGTAGCCATAATAGTCAAAGAAGTGCTGTTTGGTCAATACTATAAAGCTCTTGATTAATATAGTTTGGCCCTGATTTACAGGGGAACCCCCAGATGGTTACATTTGACAATATAGAAATTCTTCTTGAGTGTAACTATGATACGTCATGAAACCTATCGCCAGTAGCCATAATGGTCACTTAAGAAACAAGTAATGTTTGGTCAATACTATAAAGCTCTTGATTAATATAGTTTGGCCCTGATTTATAGGGGAACCCCCAGATGGTTACATTTGACAATATAAAAATTCTTCTCGAGTGTAACTATGATACGTGATGAAACCTATCGCCATAGTAGCCATAATGGTCATTTAAGAAACAAGTACTTTTTGGTCAGTACTATAAAGCTCTTGATTAATACAGTTTGGACCTAATTTACAGGGGAACCCCCAGATGGTTACATTTGACAATAGAGAAATTATTCTCGAGTGTAACTATGATACGTCATGAAACCTATTGGCAGTAGCCATAATAGTCAAACAAGTGCTGTTTGGTCAGTACTATAAAGCTCCTGATTAATACAGTTTGGCCTTAATTTACAGGGGAACCCCCAGATGGTTACATTTGACAATAGAGAAATTCTTCTCGAGTGTAACTATGATACGCCATGAAACCTATCGCTAGTAGCCATAATAGTCAAACAAGTGCTGTGTGGTCAGTGTTATAAAGCTCTTGATTAATATACTTTGGCATTAAACTTAACATGGAGCTTTGAATTTCTCCTTCTAATTAATAACCAATTCTGATTGGCCAAGAACGTTTAGGTTTGATAGCATGTTTGGGTTAGCATTAAAGGAAGACATTTTTAAATAAAAACGCTAAAACATTAAAAACAAGAACTACTGGAACACACGTTTTGGTTGCTAATTCAAATAAAACTACATAACATCTCGGAAGACCTTCACATTCATCTAAACTCAATAAAAATTATAATTAGTCTCCAGTATAAGATAGTGAAAATTAGTGCAATTAAAAACTTAAATAAGGTAAATTGATGGTTAAAGGCGTCCTTGATACGAGATGAGATGATATGACATTTTTGTGAAGTAATAGGTGGGTCTTTTACGTCCGTCTTAAATTATATATATCACCATCTAAACACAATCGTAACAATTGACGTACATCAACTGATATAAATTTTCTTAATTACCAATTTAATTAAAAATGATCCATATTCAAATATGTGATCTAATAACCTAAATTTATTTTACGATTCTTATATTTGTTATTCAAAACCATAATCATAGTTCAAGGTTTACTTAAATCTCAATTTAACCACTTCAACCTATTTTATTAAAAGTTATAAACTTTTTTCTTTCGTCTTCATCTACGCTTCAAAAATTTCATACCTACATGTCCACATAAATTTGGAAATTATGCCTCGGGTAGGTTTATAAAAATTTTTGAACCTACACCATTTGCCTTCATTTGGTTACCGCCAACCTATTTTACTTTTATATGACACAGTAAATTTATTAATACGCCTATTGTTAAAAACGTAATAGACAACAATTATCCTAAAGGTTACGGATACGTTTTATAACAACAAATCGAACTGTATCATGGAATTCGTCACGCGATGCAAAGGTGAAAACTGTACCCTCAGGATAGATAATAAACATTGCGTATCTAAAACTTACATCAAAGACTTCAATATCGAGAAAAAACGCACAATAATAAGGTACTTGCGTGAAGGTACAAAGAAACCATAAATAGACGGCTTACCTTGATCTGTAATTTAAATGACACGTCGGATAATAAACATGTACAGAAAAGTCAAAAATGGATCAAAAGCAGCTTTATTAATTAATTTAAAAACAGAGAGAGGCAACGTTGTGTAATCATTAATTATTAATTTAAAACGTTCTTGAACCGTCTTTGTAAAATTTTGACTGATACACTAATTAGGTATAGCTTAAGACCTCCTTTTTTGTCTTCAAAGCTTAATTGCTCTGCTTACAAGATGCTTGTTTGACTTATCCATTATAAGCCCCAAAGTATGCTCACTCTACTGAACTAATTAGTTAACGAGGGGTATAATTAAAATTGTGATAAATCAATAATTGGATGTTTGACCAAATAGTGGTGTCGCTCAGAGGTTCAAATGTTCGTATGTGGATGCGAGAGTGGTGGGTTCGATTCTCGACTGCAATAAAGCAGTTTATTAGTTTATTTTTGTTGCAATACTCCATACAACTAGCCAACATGATCATGTTCAAAATTTTGTCATGATCTCAAAAATGAAAAAATATACAGGATGTTTCATTTTTATAATGATGCCAATTCCGGTTAATCCGGAAGTCAAAATATAACGTGTTTGATATCACCTGATAGCTCATTTCACGAACTTTCTAAATATTAAAAAATATCCAATAGTCTTCCTACAAAATTGGGCTATTTCTCTCATTTCTGGTTTAACCGGAAGAATTTTTGTTAACCAAAATAGTATAAACTAGGGGGTATTAATAGGATTAACATATCCACAAATTTTTATTGTAGTTCTCCAAGGAATTATATAGATAATTGAATGTTTGACTTTGAAAAATTATAACTCCGGTCCTGGAAAAATATAATAAATGAAATAGACGTCGTCGTTTAAGAATCATAATGAACATATCAAAAAATTAAAAAAATAGCCGTAGCCGATTTTGAGAAAACCCATTTTAAAATTTTAAACACCTTGAGCCCTTCAAAAGTAGCTAATTTTGAGACAATTTAAAAATTTGATTAGTTTAGAACTAAAGCCTTATATTTTGTCTATACAATTCCGTTTTTATATTTTCCTAATAATAATTACTGGCAAAGTTATTATATAAAAATCAAGAAATGGGACAATCGTTATATTGGCCGCTATTTTGAATTTAAAAATTTGAAAAAATATCCATTCAATTAGGGCCAATATGTACTAACTTATAGCAAAGTGTAAAAAATATAGGTCTAAATTGGCTGAAATACGCCCAAATTTTCGGCCATTCCAGATTTCAATTACAGAAGCTCATTTTGTCGATGCAATTTGACCGTATGCTCAAAAAAATGTCATCAAATCGTTCTGTAGTTCTTAATTTACGTTTGATACAAACAGAGAGAAGTTTTTTAATGTTTTCTATGCATTTTTGGACGGGAGGGGGGCTCAAAACAAAGTGTGGTAGTACCTGGCAGTATTCTCCCAGTTAGACACCCGGTATAGTAGCTTGTACATTGTAATAGGTGAATATACACTAATGGGGTCGTTAAATACCCCAAGTTGATTACACGGTGGATACATAAAAAATTAAACAAAGTAGGCACTCTCTGAAATACCAGGTCCAATTGATTCTTTAAATAAAATTAAGAATAAACGACCAAAACGTGTACAAAACTCATTTGTGCCCACTTGAAACTAATCAAATTAAAAAAAAATATTTCTCGAACTCGGTATGTATTAAAATTAACCACCACTTTAATGTTATCCATAACTAATACTTTTAAGAGCACTTGAAATTGTTTGTTCTGGTAATAAAATAATTATTTAAGGAAGAAAAAAAAGGCCAGGAAGTCATCGACAGATTGGCGCCAATAACCGCGCACTTCAATTACTAATTTTTTGAGAAAATTAATCATACTATAAATAATAGGAACAATTGAGTTTTGTGTATTTAATTTAATTAAACGACCGATAGTTCAATGACATAATTAAATTTTAAAGAGGCACGAGAACGCACAACGAAGCTCTTACGATGGTATCAATTTGATTGACATAGTTTAAAATTAAAAGTTTTCGTAGTATGTAAACGTAAAGACGAAAATAGAACAGCAATAATTTATTTTTATCGGTATACGAAGCTGTATGTTCGAATTATAAAATAATAAATACATGTATTAGTTTCACAGTTTTAAGTCACGCCTTGTTGCTCCGCTGAATCATCTGTATAATCGCCTCTATTTTTTTCTATATTTGGCGCCACCAAACACCAATAATGATTTTTATGTAGTACATATACCTATATCCGAAAGGAAATTGGAAAAGTTTTAAAATTGTACGATATTTCGATACAGTTTGCTTTTGTAAGTGGGATTAACTTGACGAGGCTATTCCACCACGGTTTGTAAGTTTGTGTAGTAAAAGAGACCCTACTTAATTTAACTGGAGAACTTTTAGCGGTTTTCCCAATTTGCATATCCCACATCCACCGTGTGGCTTAAGACAAATTAAATTCCAAACTTGGACCATGAAAAATACTTTAGACTTTAGAGGGATTAAGATTAATACGAAAGAAAATTAGTTTATAAGTCCTAAAGCCACTCCTGTTGTAAGTCTCGAGAATTAAAAAAAAAAGTTATACCGACCCAGACCACAACAATTTTCCTTCGGAAGTTTTCAACTGTGCTACATGCATAATTAAATGTTGGTAAATATTCCTTTGACTAACAAAAAGTTCAAATAAATTAAACATGGGAGCAAATCAATAAATCAAGACGTGTTGTTATTTTAATGCAGTTATTGACCACAAGCACAACACAACTACTAAAATATAAAGAGTTCTTGAACTGGTTGTTGCAAATAAAACTGGTATTTTTAGTATTTGCAAGTTCAACAATCAAAAATCAACCTTGAATACGAAAAAAAGATAACAAATGGATAGTTGAAAAAAAATTAATTAATAAGCTCGTGTGTCGTGTCAATAAATTTTTTTCTCGCTCAATCTTTTAATACTTCCTTAATCATTTTGGCGCAACCACAAAGTGAAAGCGAAAACTATTGATCCGTGAATTAATAAAATAAAGAGTGAAATTTAATCGATATAAGTACGTTTAGTTAAATTTTTAAGTAATTTAATCATGCGCGGCTTTACGCCACCGTCAGAAGTAATTTGCTTCAAAAAGAAGACCTCTGTCTGATGAGGCCATTCCTAAGGATATTCAAGATATTTTAATGAGGTTTCAGTATAGTCACAAATATTTAAAACTCGAACTTATTTAATTTCTCAAAAAATAGAAATTTGGCAACATTGCAATCGACTCCATTAAATAGGCGTCTTACTTAAGTTCACCAAATTTGGATTCAATCGAAGAAGTTGCTCAAAAGATACAGGGGTTCTTTAGAAAACTCATCGCTGCGCGACACCTAAACTTGGGCTCGTGTGTTAATAATTAATAATAAGCCTTATGAAACTTGTCTTTTAATATATCATTTTCGCTAAGCTAAAATTAAAAATTCGCACAAAATAGTACAGGTCACGAAGGTAATAACCGACGAATAGTCACAAATAGTTAAACAATTGATTGTTTAATTTCTGATAAATTAGAAACTTGGCAACAGTGTAATCGTCTTCATTAAACAGGCCTTGTTGTCTTACTTAAGTTCGCCAAATTTGGATTCATTTGAAGAAGTGGCTCAAAAGTTACAGGGGTCCTTTAGAAAACTCAGTGCTGCGCGACTCCTTTACTTGGACTCGTGTGTTAATAAGCCTTATGAAACTTGTCTTTTAATATACAGTTTTCGCTAAAAATAGTACAAATACTTGCTAAAATTTAAAATTCGTACAAGATAGCACAGGTCAAGAAGGTTTGAACCCACGAATAGTCACAAATATTTAAAAAATCGATAACTTAATTTCTGAAAAATTAGAAACTTGGCAACAATGTAATCGACTCCGCTAAGTAAGCGTTGTTGTCTTACTTAAGTTCGCCAAATTTGGTTTCAATTGAAGAAGTCGTTTAAAAGTTACATGATGTCCTTTAGAAAACTTTTAGCTGCGCGACTCCCAAAGTTGGACTCGTGTGTTAATAAGCCTTATGAAACTTGTCTTTTAATATACCATTTTCGCTAAAAATAGTACAAATACTAGCTAAAATGAAAAATTCGCACAAGATAGTATAGGTCAAGAAGGTTTGAACCGACGAATAGTCACAAATATTTAAACAATTGATTCTATAATTTTTGATAAATTATAAACTTGGCAACAGTGTAATCGTCTTCATTAAATAGGCCTTGTTGTCTTACTTAAGTTCGCCAAATTTGGTTTCAATTGAAGAAGTCGATTAAAAGTTACAGGGAGTCCTTTAGATAACTCGTCGCTGCGCGACTCCTTTACTTGGACTCGTGTGTTAATAAGCCTTATGAAACTTGTCTTTTAATATACAATTTTCGCTAAAAATAGTACAAATACTTGCTAAAATTTAAAATTCGTACAAGATAGCACAGGTCAAGAAGGTTTGAACCGACGAATAGTCACAAATATTTAAAAAATCGATAACTTAATTTCTGAAAAATTAGAAACTTGGCAAGAGTGTCATCGACTCCGCTAAGTAGGCGTTGTTGTCTTACTAAAGTTCGCCAAATTTGGTTTCAATGGAAGAAGTCGATTAAAAGTTACATGGGGTCCTTTAGAAAACTTTTAGCTGCGCGACTCCTAAACTTGAACTCGTGCGTTAATAAGATGGCTTATGAAACTTGTCTTTTAATATACCATTTCGCTAAAAATAGTATCAAATAATTCGTGCAAGATACTACAGGCTAAGAAGGTTTGAACCGACGAATAGTTACAAATATTTAAAAAATCTAAACTTCCTTAATATCTGAAAAATTAGAAGTTTGGCAACATTGTAATGAACTCCATTTAATAGACGTTGTTGCCTTATATAAGTTCACCAAATTTGGTTGCAATTGAAGAAGTCGTTTAAAAGTTACAGGGGGGTCCTTTAGAAAACTCAGTGCTGCGCGATTCCTAAACTTGGACTCGTGTGTTAATTAAAGTTATGAAACTTGTCTTTTAATATACTATTTATTTTTAATATACTAGCTATGTCAAGAAGGTTTAAACCGACGATCATCAGATAATGGAGATTTTAGGCATAATACTGTACAGTACATATTCGGTTATAAAGGTCGAGAAACTATTGCTCAGTTAAAATAAAATTTTGTCCGCACGTATCAACGTATCACACAAATTTCGAGACTTATTGGAGGGTGAAATAGTGTGTAGGGGTTGGAGCACTTATCACGATCCTACTTGGAAGCTTTAAAATGATTGAAACTGGTAAAATGGTGTAAATTGTAAAAAATTCAGGGTTCCAACTCTATAAAATTCAGATCACCAAAAACTCCCCCAAGTATACATCCATCACACTTTGTAACAGGGAAGAGAAAAGCTCCAACTTTAAATTTTTTATTATTTTATTTTGTTTGTATATCAGGTAAATTCCTACATTTATCCATAAGGGAAATTTGATTCGTGTCTTGTAGGATTCGTACCAATTTCAAAGTAATTCATCAAAAATTTATCAATTACTTGAGCAAATCCCCAATTTATTTTTCAAATAAAATTTGAAATTAAGATATTATTGGAGCTTTTATATTTTATTTACACAAAATAATAAAATGGGAAAAACAAACAAATAATGGAAAAACACTTGAAAAACTTTTCAGACGATTCTCCTCCCTCAAGTACGTACGTACTTGATGAATAATCGTTCGGTAGTTCCCCTATTGTTCTTTTTAAAGAATTTTCACACAGGTGGACTTTTAAGTTGTATTATTTTTAACTTTGAAATAATGAGGATGTTTAACGATATTAATAGACATGTAAGCCCATTTTGTTTTGCTTTAACGCCTACAAATACTCCTAATTAATTATCTGTGGCGTAAAAAATTTTTTCAAAGCAACGAGAGCGTTGCAAATTACCATACTTGCGCGAAAACTCTAAAAGGGTGCAAAAAATTGTAAACTCGCACAATTAATTCTAACGACGAAAATGGTTGTCTATTTCTTAATTAAAACCATAAATGGCGCCAGATTCACCCCTTATTTTCAACGGTACGTGTTATTGAGTAAAAACTCTATTTTCTTCGTGTGAGCGTGAGAGTTAAGCAACAAAAATAAATTTATGGCACTTAAAAACATTTATACTTGTAGTTTAATCTTAAGATAAACCCTTAACTAATTGATATCGTTTTTTTACTTAAAATAATACCCCGTTGCTATATGCGACATCTAGAGCCCCAAATCCACATGCACAGAGCGAACTGCATGCTCATAAAACGATCCATCATATGCAAATTTAAAACTTTTATATATTCACCACTATTACTCTCTTGCACTATCTTCACTTGACACCCCTTTCGTGATTCATCAATTAAATAAAGGAGACACTTTTTCCTTTAACCCTTGTGCTGTCTTCTTGTCTTCCGCACAAGCATTCAAGCATGTGGCATTCAAGCAATTGAAAAAAAAAAGTTTTCTTGCAACAATATTCTAGTGGCGAAATTTCGAAATCGATAAATAATTAAATTAATTGTCGTGAATGTATTTTAAATACTTTCTCTCCCCTTAAAACGCATTTCGACGCAATAGCATCATTAGTGTGTAATTATTCGTTCATTTCATATTTGTTGGAGTGTGTCGGGTTAAAATTGAGCACATAAATTAATATACACCTTACAAGACTTGTTACATGTTTTTATCAATCATCAATTAGTTTTAGATGACATGTTTTAATTTTTTTCTATTTTTTATTACAAACTGATGATGATGATTGAAAATAACAGTATACTTTTTACTTGTGGAATGTGAGCCACTGATGTGGATTTGACAAAAAAAAAAGTTTTGAAAACATGAACCATCAATTATTCAACGCTCGGACACTTCTCTCTAATGGGTAATAGTTTTGTATCGATCAAAATGTGTTGTACAACTTGATAGTTTTAAATGATCGTGCAACTCGCCCCGATGCTGTGGTTAAAAATTACAAGAGAATCAGTAACCGGACCCTATAAAAGAATCTAACATCATTAATTTTAATTTCTGAGCTACACACACACAAACAAGTTGGGAGAAGTAAAAAAAATTATGTTCAATTAGATGAGACAGTTTATAATAGTTAGAGGGTGGAAAGAGTTCAAAAGAATTTCAATTTTTTACAAAAAAAATTCTTAACCATATGGAAAAAGAACCAAAAATAAATTGATTAAAATTCAATATCGCTCTATACAAGGTGTAAATACAATACTTGAACAAACTTCAAGGGTAGGTATGTTCTTTATTCAAAATTAGAGTACCCTTATTTTTTTATTTTCGTCAACATCGATTTTTAAGGGATATGGAAGCCTCTTAAGAGAGGATCTAATTTTTAATACCAAAAATACATTTTTGTGAATATTTTAGAAATCTCTGGGCCGATTTTAATGAGATTTGGTAGGTATTAGAACTAACTAAGTACATTCAGATACGTAGAGGTAACAAACCACAATAATGTCACAGCCGCTAGAGGGCGCCAGTTACGGGTACTTAGTTTTTCAGCAATATCTTTTTTCCACAACATTTTTAAATGCTTTTTATCGCACTATTAAATTTAGAACTTAATTATCTAAAATACTGGAAAATTATTTACGAAAAATTAAGACCTCATTCCCGTAACTAGCGCCCTCTAGCGACTTTTACAAAATTACGGTTTGGTACTTATGCACTTAGTTGGTTCGCATACCAAATCTCATTAAAATCGGTAACGAATTTTCTGAAATATTAAAAAAAAATAGTGTTTTTGGGAGCCCCCTTTTAGAGGCTCCTACACTCCTTAAAAATCGATATTGAGGAAAACAAAAAAATACGTGTTTCTTAATTTTAAGCAAAGAACCCCTAAAACTGTTTGAGCATTTCATTTACACGTTTGATACTGAGATGGGGTGGAACGATTAATTTAGAGAGCTAATTTAGAGTTAATTAGAGCTCTAACATCATGGTTCTAAAGTCTCGTTTACTGCCAATATACAATGAGACTCTGCTTGCTGTAAGATTAAATTTTCCCAACTAAATTTTTTGCCCAATCCTATAAATAATCTATTCATATATCTCCCAAACCGCAAAAAACTAATTTGCGTTACCAAAAGAAATTGGAATTAACAAAGAGACCATCTTGTGTTAATAATCGTATATAGCAAACTATAAATTACCTAACAGACAGTTCAAATGGCCAAGTCTTATTGGAAAATCGTGACACAATGGTGACTTGAACGTTGTTGATTTCATGATTACTTTACTCTCCAAGTGCAAATTACGAGAAATAGCAGTGTTCTCTGTGGGTATACGGATGCAAAATAACTGGCTATTCAAGTTTTAATTTGCATTTTCATTCTTCACTGTACACATACTTGTTATTGAGTAAGGGATAATTTAAAAATCAACAAGTAATGTGCAAATTACCCAAGTACTTATACGCATGGTTTAACTCATATGTTGGGTTATGCCGAGAATTACATACCGAGTATAAAGTTCATGTTTGAAGCTTTAGATAAAGTTCAATTTAAAATCAAAATTTAAATTTCATTCGTTGCTATTCAAAAACGGATTTTATTAGGGAAAAAGGGGATAACCAGATATTGAACGTAATCCCATCATGTATATGAGATAGTAGCGTGTATTAAATCTAAACTTTATTCTTTCACTAACTTCATCAAAAGATCAAATTACAAACTTTATATCCATAAAGTTGCTGATTTTCCACATAAGTAGATTTTCCAGTAACTTTTGGAGATGAAAACGTTAGCGAGTACGTGTACACTTTGTTTACAAAGAGAAAATCGTTAAAACGATTCAGGGCTAACATTTTATGTTGTTATTTTGGTGAAAATAGCACGAGTCTGGGGGTGAATGAAACTACGATATTTTCCTACCCCTAACTAAAGTATATATCACAATAAAATCAATTCCCTTATACATCAGAAACATTTCCAGACTTTACAAATTTTTTTACGAGAAAATAATAAAATGGTTTTTCGCCAATGTGGTAACATTGAAGAAAACTCTTTTACAGACAAATAGGAACGTCAAACCAATACTATTCTATAGATAAAACTTTGATTGGGCACATTACATGACTTTTTCGTCAGAGTCCAGATTTACTAACAAAGCATGTCAATCAGCGCTATGTGACGATGTTTAATACAGATAAGAAATATTTACAAGAAAAATAAGATGTTTTTCGTATAATTAATCATTTTACTTCGATTTAGCCCTTGTTAACAAAATCTTCGCCTTTCTGAATACTACTGTTTAATTCTGGTAGGGCTGCTTTAAGTAATTTCGCTTCAAAATCACTAAGTTTCCCAATACCTAAGTTTTTCTGTATACCATTTTTGCCCATCAGTATGGGAGATGCAAAGTATTTGGCTTCTGTTACGTCTGACATAACGTATGAGCATTCAATTACATCCCCTTCACCATTTAAGCCACGAATAAGCGCTAACGCGAATCTAGCTCCTGCGTAAGCCATCGAAAGAGTTGCAGAGCCAGTACCTGCTTTTGCCTTAACAACCTTAAAACAAAACGTTTTAAACTACATTTTTTAATTAAAAAAAATTACTTCGGTTCCTGCATCTTGAATACGAACTGTAAGGGCTTTAACTTTATCGTCTGAAAATTTAAAGCTTGGCGTCGCTTGAGATAAAAGCGGCAGAATAGTAACACCTGCGTGGCCACCAATAACTGGCACATTTACTTTGGTAGGATCTATACCTTGAGCTTCGCCAACAAAAGTATTTGCTCTAACAACATCTAAAGTTGTAACTCCAAACATTCTTTTAGGATCCAATTTTTTTGCCTTTTTAAACACTTCACATGCAATCGGCACCGTCGAATTTACAGGATTTGAAATAATTGCAATTAAAGCTTTTGGAGCTACTTCGCAAGCAGCTTGAGCCAAATCTCTTACAATACTAGCATTGGTAGCAAATAAATCATCTCTGCTCATTCCTAAATGAAAGAATGGTATTTAAATTTTAGGTACACTCAAGAACAAACAAACCTGGTTTGCGAGGTACACCGGCTGGAATTACAATAACGTCGCATCCTTGAAAAGCAGCTTTAGCGTCGGTATAGGCTGTAACTTTTCCACGGCTTTCAATATGCGATAAATCCGCAGCTACACCAGGTGTATTAACAATATCATATAACGAAAGTTCGGTTACTAAAGGACTTTGTTTTAAAAGAAGCGATAAGGGTTGTCCAATACCTCCAGCGGCACCGGCTACGGCAACTTTTTTAAATAACTGAGGAGATGTACTGAAACCTCTTTGAAGAGTTAAGAAAGTTGACGGTCTTAATACACGCGACATATCACACCTAAGTAATTTACGTCAATGTGACATTTGACAATGACCTACTAAAAAAACGTATCGTAGGAGCTCTTATCGTACAGTTTCTGGGGGATTTTTTCGCTGCCAAGTTGACATGACATTTGATAACTGTCCAAATATACCTTAGAATATAAAGATCCGGAAGGAAGGTTAGCAACCGTTGCCTATAAGAGAAAATGCAATGGAAAAGACATTTTAGAAATCTATGGATGACTCATTTCGTCGAGTTTACATTATCATTGGCTGTCATGATCTTTTCTTATAAATTGACCGGAAATCGCTATATTTAGAAAAGCATTGCGATCCATATTATTAGCTAAATGACTCTTTCCTGGTAGAGTAGGGGGTAGGTATTTCTTTATTCCTTAGAATATAGAGAGACAGGAAGGAGCCCTGACAACTGTTGCCTATAAGAGAAAATGCGACGGAAATAACATTAGAAAAAGTGTTTTGCACAGTGCTACCACCAACAACGGAAAATATGCGAACTGATTTGAAAATAGAACAATTCAGACCAATGACACGCAAGAATTCCTTCAAGTACACTCTTGCACACAATTGTTTGATATAAAAACTTAACCTCATTTTGATTTTACGTTTTGACGATTGATTAGGAATACTTCTTCACCTGACTGTACAATGAGCCATATTTTGCCATATGAGCCATAGTAACTGTAGATACAGTAGTAATATAGTATGCCCGGTTGCATAAAGAAGAATTATATTTTAAACCGAGAACTGGCTTTATAATCTTCTGATACAGAAACATTACAAAATGTAACGTCAACGTTTGACGTTTGTAAATAAATATTACAATCCGAGGTTAGGTTCTTTTTCTGTTGAATTGTGAAAACAGTTAGCGAATCTATTTTGTAAAACTTTGACAATTTTATTTATTTATTTATGTGTAACGTTGCCATGTTTAAGGATTATAAATCGAATTCTCGGATTAAAACATAATTCTCTTTTATACAACCGGGCATAAGAATCTTAAATGACGTTCTTCTATTTAAGTTATATGGGGAAAACCACGAAATGAGCCAATCATTACATTAGCCGCCAATTTCAAGACGAAAGTAACCCCTTTATTTTGGGCCACTCTGTACAGATTTAAAAGCTTATTCTCGGCCTCAGATGAGGGAAGGGGCCGTAAACGTCAAGACACTTAATAAAAAAAATTTTTTTGGTCATACTACTTTTTCAAAATTTATGTTTTACGATGGAAGTTCATAAATCTTAAGTTTTGGGATGGGTCGTTAAGAAGTCGACTAGATACAAATGATGACAGTTTATGAACGGTTTTTTATATGTGATAATCACTACGTTGCAATTTAATTGAGTTATGGTTAATTAAATTTTATAAATGGAGAAAAAAGCGATGATTGACCAATAAAAGGATAAATTGAAAAAAAATATTAATACCAGGTCATGAACTACTACACAAAACCATTACTTTTTAAAACATCGTGGGCGTTCTAAATGTGTTTTAAATCAATCTAGATAAGAAAACATGATACAATTTTAATTTAATTATAGTATTTAAAGAGATAAATAAGAAATTTTCAAAAAAAAATGTATTGGTAAATGTAAGTTCGTTCACATTCTAAAAGAAACCTTTTTTTTGCACAAAAAGAAACCTCTGGTAGTTGTCACTTTACTCATCACATAAAATCAATCATCTAATAGTAGAAGAATCCCAACTAAACACAAAACCATGTGCATGCCAAAACCACTCATCTATATAAGTGATGCATAAAATGCATTTCCTTGAAAAACTAGAACGTGCGAAAAATACTCGACGCCTCGTCGCCATAAAGATTACACATTTTAGGATCGAAATGTTGTACCTATCTCATTTTAATTCCCTTCGAAGTTTTCGTAATCCTTCACAATATCAAGTTCATGCACAAACGTTTGTTTTACATCTATAAAGAACTGTGAGATGAGATAGTTGGCAATTTTCATTGTTTCCACAGCGAGCCTTGCCTTTGTAGTGTGCTAACTGAATATTCAATCAATTTATTTACATTTGAAT
Source organism: Malthinus seriepunctatus (assembly GCA_963924605.1). NCBI lineage: Eukaryota > Metazoa > Arthropoda > Insecta > Coleoptera > Cantharidae > Malthinus > Malthinus seriepunctatus. Next base: position 34,709,656 of record OZ004602.1, read on the forward strand.
TGTTTCAAAAGCGATACTAATGATACTATGCAAACTAACGCAATAATTCTCGATGAGTACGTTTAATATTAATGTTTAAATACAACAAACAAATACAGGATGGCCCAACGGAAGATTGTGGATCTACTATAAAATTTTCAAAAAAATTCAGAAATGGCATTATTAAGAGTCAATGTAAGTAAAGTAATTTTATAGGTTCTCCAATGTTCAAAAATATAATAGTCAAGAACAACAATAAACATCCATCTTGTATAGGCCGCCATTTTGAATTTATACTTGAAATTCCCAACTTGAAAAATGTGCATTTAATTAAAAGATGTGTACTAAGTTATAGCTGAGTTTAAATAATGTTGGTCTAAATTATCTGAAAACTGTGTCCAATAAAATAACACCCTTATTTTGTGTCACCCTTTTTTGATATCAAATGCGTAATATCTTAGGACAGACACATCAACCTACACCTCATTTTGATCGTCATCAAAAGTAGAATTTAAATATGCAATAATATGCACATTTAAAAAATTGGAAATAAAATTTTTAAAAGATTTTAAAAGAAATTAACTATAACCATCCCCATTTCATTTTTTTGGACCTTCTGTGGTAAGCACAAATGGGCGACGGCTGTGACACCCAGTATCGTTTTGTTTGCAAACCAAAATCATTTTCATTAACATTAGCGTAATTAAAACGGTGAAATATAAGAAGTACTTACTTTAAAGTAAACCTGAGCTATTTAATTTTCTTCTTTAGACTAAAAAGCTAATATTAATACAGTAAGTACACGCCTTTTTAACTAATTGCTTGGTTGGAATTGGAATTAGACAGCATAGGTACAAAACAGAAATGAAAAGCGGAAAATACATTGTTCTGCTTCTAAAAGGCAAAATTTTCATTATGTTACACTTTTGAGTTTGTTTAAAACAATAATAGTTCTCTAAAGCACAAATAAAGTTAGGTAGACAGTTAAGTTAAAGAAAAATAACAGGGTAAAAGTGAAGTGTAAAAATTTTCTGTTTGATCTTTTGTTTACAAAAAATTTTCCCAAGTTGGAAAAATTTGAAGAAAATAGAACAATACAAGTGAAGTTAAAGAATATTTTTTTAAAAGGAAAAATAAAAGGAAAATAAGTGGAAAATATGGTTAAAGATTGGTAACAGGATGGAAAAACGGATTTTTATTTTATTTATATTTACGCTATACACGATGAGAGGGAATAAAATCGATAACTTGCATGTTATCTATAAGTAGAAAGAATATTATGAAAGCAAATATGCCCTTCGTTAGTTTTTCCACAAAAAAATTGATACAAAAAAAAATAGTAACAATTTATAAGCTCTTGGCAGTCCGGATTAGCCATCAAAAATAATAATATTAGAAAAGATGGATTTAATTGGCAGCCACAACGTTTGCACTACAAGACGCTAAAGCACCAGTTTCACATTAAAAATCGGCGGATTAGATCGAAGTCACCTCTCGGATGGCAATGACACACAATAAGGAGTAAAACTACTTAGGTAAAGCTTCTCAGAACACCAAAGAGGCACTAGTTGAAATATCTCCATCATAACATGGCGTAGAAAAAATTTCCTATTACAATGGCTTTATGGCAAATAATTTTCAGAGTTAACGATTAGACAGATCTACAACCCTGGGTTTGTCGGACTTTAATTACAATAAATAACCAACAACAAGTGTAATGTAGTATGTAGTCGATAGACGTGCTTTAAGTTGATCATTCGACCACAATTTGTATAGTTGAGACCAAATAAAGTGGCGCATGATTCATCGCTACAGTCCCACCAGCTTTATTAGCGAGCTGAGGAGGCGTGGCCAGCGTTGTCATAGATTTTCAAGTACACTACGAGTTTATAGTAGTTCAGTCGTTTGTCGCTAAAAATAACTACTTATGTGTAGTTAGCGGACGACTTAGGCGGCTGTCAGACAGGCGTTTTTTAGCGATTGTCATAGACCCACCAAAATTTTAAACGTGGTTTTGAATATAATTAGGTAACTGTCAGACAGACGGTCAGTCGTCAGCGAGTGAGGGATACCGGCCATTATCGAATTATCGATGACCGTCGATGCTGTGTGCCTAATGATATTCAAAATCACGTGTTTAAAATCTTAGTCGGTCTATGATGGTCGCTGAAAAACGTCTGTCTGACAGCCGCCTTACTGTCATTTTGAAAGGTTTTATCATAACCTAAAATAATTGTAGATACATGCGACTTTTAACTATGCCTGCATCTAACCTGAATTCTTGATTATGATTGGATGCATCACTAGTTGCCATACTCTCCGTAACGCAAAATTGGTTGGTGGAGCTATATGTAAGTTAAGAAAACGTAGTGCAGTCTAGAAAAATTTGTCAGTAAAAATTCGCGCTGAATCTTCGCAGGTCCACCACACGTAAAAATATTGCACTAGCCCTGCATTAAGATCAGAATTATGTTTACTATGGACTTTTTCTTACACTGTAAGGAGGTCAATCGTGCGTCACTATACGTACATGAGGATCGTTAAAATAGTAAAAAAAGCGGATATGAAAAGCGCAACATTTTTACCATTTTTTACGTAGACCGCAAATAAAACAAATTGGTAAACGTTCAACTAAAATATTTATTAAAATACAACAAAACAGATTTATGCTGGCGAGAGGTAGGGTAAGTTCGTGCAGATTTGGCCACGCCCCTTTAATACTGTATATACGTTTAGAGTGATTGCTATTTGTAAGCGACCTGCGCAGAAAGCAAAATTGTGTATTACCTCTGGTTTTGAGGCAGTACACGTGAATACGTGGTTTAAACCATTGTGAAAACAATGTTTGGGCGTCTTTTTCTACAGCTCCCTCGCTTGCTCTTCTGCGCATATAAGGTCGCTTACAAATAGCAATCATTCTACTACTGATGCGTTAATGGGGTTAAATACAAAAGTGATCTGCACATCCCCACCGCTCGCCAGCATAAATCTGTGTTGCAATACCCAACTCATTAAAATACATCAACGTCCTACAAGTGAAGCAGAGGGCGATCAAAACTATACTTTGTAAAAATTATTATCCTCTGCAGTGCAGTATGGATTTAATAAAAATATTCAGTAGAACATCTGCTTAAAGCTTAAACCCAACAACTAAAAAACGCGAACGTCTTTTGTTACTGAACAAAATAAGAACACTTCAGTTTCACTCTTCTTGAAACTTCCAAAGGAAATATCCTTACACAATCAAAAATTATTAAAATCGATTGCTCACGAGATGGCAAACATTTTTGTTGAGGAAATAAAATTTTATTGAAGCACCAATAAATTTAAATAAATTGTAATGCCTTTCTTTCAACTTTTTCGCGTGGGATTCATCTACGACCAAATTTAACCTTGAAAACCCCAAAAACATTATCGATTTGCCATCCAGAAGATGGAACTAGAAGCATTTAATTAAATTTACGACGTGCCTAGTTAATCAAGCTTTAGCTCTAGGGTGACGAGTTGTAGCCTCAAAAATTTCCAGGGTGCATCAATTGCTCACCCTATTCACATAGACAACACTCACTCATTACAGCCCACATGAGGTTAATGTAAGAGATAAAACAACCATCTAGTAAAATTTATTAAGGTTCTTTTGGATATCTCGAAGCAGCTATCGAGTATTATATCACGATTATCGCTAGTAATCTATTTTGGGTTGTTTGAGTTGAGAGAATTTTTTTAAACTACAAACACATTCTTGTAAAGACATAAAAACCAAGTAAAGACAATTAACAGTTCCACTGGGTGATGCTTGTGGAACTGTAAATTTCATTACTTAAACTTATATTACATTTACACCTACATCAACACTAGTTTCCAGAGTTTAACTTCTTTATTTGTTCTACAAACTGCATTAAATCAATAAAACAAGATAGAAAACAGACAATCAAATGTATTAATCTTAATCATCTACCACCTACATAGTAAATACACCACTTTAGATTTCAATTTTTACGTACAGTGAAGCAGGAAATGTTTTAAAAATATTCAATTATATACAGGGTGTTTCTAAAAACCTTTTCAAAATTCTTTAGTTTCCACAGTTAAAACCCAAAATTGGACCTTCAAAAAAATCATAACTACGGCCCTGGAAAAACATTAACAAATAATGAAACGAATGTCCTTCGACTAAGTGAATTACAAGTAATTGACAAGAGATGGCGCTTTTTTTGAAGCAAAAATAAAATGTTTGATTCGGAGTAAAAGTAGGCACTTTCACTCCTTATAAAACAATATACTATAATTCTTCAGTATGACCAACTACGTGACTATCGCTCCTCTAATAATACAACAACAAAATGTAAATAAATAAACATTTAGAAATCGATGAAACGATTTTTAAAATAAATAAATAAAATTTTATTCGCTTTTAATGAGCAGAATTCAAATCACAATTTGCATTTTAACTAACCGAATAAATTATTTCTGTTTTTATCACTTAGGTGTGACTTGTGCCTTATACAGTGTGCAAGAAGAACCAAGAAAGTCGTAATAACATCACTTTTCTATTTTTGACAACACAAAAGTTTAAATTTGGAATGAGGAAATTGTTAATTCTGAGCTTTATTAACCTTATGTTTATTTTATTGCCTCCTCTAAAATACTGGAAGCAGTCGAGATTAATTAGCCCCAGGTCTCACAATTTCTAAATCCAACCATGGCCACATACTGAGAATTCTGTGCAGAAAAAATGCAAACAAAAGCGGCTAGTGGATGGTCATCAACAGAAGAAAGAATGATTTGACAGATTATTTAAAAAAACAAAGGATGTGGCCATACCGGGGACTTTTTCGTGTATTCCCGTAGTATTCTCATTTCCGGTTAAACCGGAAGTAAAATATAAAGTGTTGGGTGTCTCCAGATAGCTAATTTTACGAGCTTTCAAAATATTTAAAAATATACAGGGTGTTCCAAATAATTTTTAATGTTTTTGTTATTTCCGGTTTAACCGAAGCGTTTTGTCAACCGAAAATAGTGTCAAATAATAGATATTCATGGGATTGATGGATTTGTGAATTTTCAAGTTTTCATTTTTATTATAAAAGAAATGCCAGATTTTCGAAATTTTTACATTTAAAAAATCATAACTCCGGTTCCACTCGGTAGAAGTTGATAAAAAAAAATAGACTTCGATAGAGAATTCCGCTGTCTACAACATATCCAAAAACGAAAAAAATTGACTTTCTATTATTAATAATAACGAAGTTGTTAAACGATTCCAGAATCTTATAGTTACCAACAGTATGTCATTTAAATGAATAAAACAATCGCTATTGTTTAAGCAACTAATTAAATAGTAGGTGAGACGAGTTATGCGTTTTCTTTTAAATACCTGATTACTTTCTTTTTATTAAGAATTTTAAACACATCACATGTGAAACGCAAACAATAATGAAACATTAATTTTAGTATGGAAATTATGTGGTAGGTTCATACGAACAGACAGGGGACGCTCCATGTGGATTCACACATTATACACGACCTTCTATCATTCATCATCTCTTCCCATATTTAATAATTTTCACAAAAAAAGTGCATACGCCTACACTGCTATAAGCATAACTAATTTCACAAATTACATTAAGTAATAAAAAATGATAAAGTGCAGAAAGAACGAGTGGTAATCCTATTAAAAAAAATAGCACAAGGCGAATATAAGCCATTTTTTCTCGTCGTATCCTTACATAATTTTAATATGCATAAAGATTAAAAGCAATTTATTATATTTTGTATAACAAATTAATAAAAAAATAATAAAGAGAGATAAAAATCAAATTTCCTCCTTCCATGTAACGTTGTAACGAAAATTAACTTCGACCTCACAAACATATACAAGTTAATTACTTGTGTATGGTTTTTTTCAAAATGTATGAACAATGACCTATAATTAAAATTTTTTAGACCGACTCGAATAAGTTCAACGGTCGCAATCAGAAATTTTCTGTTTGTTTTATTGATTGGCAATTTTTCAACATTGTGATTTATAATGGATATGACTCTTATATCTACTAGAAAATCGTAGGTTTTAAAGGAATCCAGATAAATACACACATACGATGTACACATTAATTTATTTACTAAATCATAGTCACGGTCATAGTGAAACACCTGTAGAATATTTGCATATTGAGTTTTCTTGTTGCACAGCTGCTTTTTGCTTGCATTAACTATTTAAACAAATTAATCTTGAAAGCAAAGATTCCAAAATAAATCCTTCAATTTTTTAAGTCGTATTTACTTCTCTCACGGCGATACTCGGATTTAACCATGGTTTTGAACTTAGAGGTCGTATTATGCAAATAATTAATTTTTAATACAATTTTTAAACAACCAACGCGTTATTAATCACCGCTAAAACGTTTTTCCCAACAATTTAACAATAAAAAAAACAATTAACCAAACATCAATCCAATTAGGGCCATGGACGCCATTTTACAAACATGGCGGTCGCACGCCAAAAATGTTCGAACTTTGCTCGCTAATAAATTTTGTAATTTTAATTTAATTTCAAACTTGAGACAAGAACGCTTAGTAATCTGCAAGTGAGTCATAAATCATAATTCAATGAGCTGCGATTTATCGCATGGAACATGTTACATAACGTACAAGAATTTACAACTCCGTTATTTTAAAAAATAGAGTAAAAGCATAAAGAGAGAAAATCTTTAAGAATGTCTGCTCTATCACTTTTATTTGAAAAACATTGTAAAATAGCTAAGAAAATTACTAAGCTCAAAACAAAATCTATAATAGCAACTCCTTTACTATCAAACTTCCCTTCGAAACGCTGTACAGGGTGGAGCACGGATATTGGAAGCTGAGGTGTAGCTTATCCTTGTCCATGATAGGCCAGTATTTCTCTAACATGGAAACTTGCAGAGTAAATGATCAAAACATTTTAAGCAAGATCCATAAAACCAGTAGGCAATGGGTGCATTCACCGGACGTAACAGTTGTGGAACAGCTACCAAATCGTTCGGTGACTTACCCCTGGTTTGGGAACGTGTGCGGAGCGGTCGCTATTTTATCGAGCGCTTTTCATTTACGTTAGGTTAAACTATCTCAATACCTACTCACTTAACAAAACTACGGCACGATAGTAGCGCTAATAATGTAGCGGTTGGTAGCTGCTCCACAACTGTTACGACCGGTGAATGCACCCATTCTCTCACATAATTTATGTTATTTAATATCATAACTCTGTTAGTCATTGAAAAAGGGCAAAAATTTATAGACGAAAGATATTCAGAATTGAATACTCTTTAACTTTTATTCGAACAAATTTTTAATCGGGTTAACAGTTTTTTCTAAAAATTTCAAAGGAAGTCACGGTTTTAATGTTAGCACAGAAGAATACTTGAAAACAATTTTGACACTGAAAATTCAATTTTATGAAATTGAGACTTGTAAAATAATATTCTAGTTTTAAAAATAAATTAAAAGAGCTAGCGATCACCACTGATGGCGATTTATGTGGCACCAGTGATTATCAGTGCATATCCCACGAGATAAAATAACTCAAACTCTGTTATTCATCAAGATATAGCTTAATAAATGGATGCAAACAAAACTATTCATTATTTATACGAAAAAAAGATTATTAATAAAATAGTATGTGTGTAGCGGGGAAGCCATCTTTGTAAAATGGCGGTTGACTTGTCAATTTTTTGAAACTTATAAATGCCTTAAAATAAATCAAAATTCCTTTTCGTGCAAATGTAGACGATTTATCATCAATCATTTAACTTGATGAAAAATTGTTATCAGCCAACCACAAGCTTCTTCTGAAGCTTTTATATAAAAGCAAATACATTTGTTAAATTGCACATAATTTATATTCAAAAGTCAACTTTTAATAACTCCCTCTGCACAAATAAATCTCTTTTAATAGATCCTTTCAATCAAAAATTCTTAAATTCGCCACGACAGACCGTTTCAAACCCAAGTGGAAAAAAACACCTAAAGCCATCTCACTCGAACCATTCGCTTTCTTGATATCTTATTCCCTTATATTTTGAAAAGTTGTGTAAGGGGTCGATAGGATATTAACCAAGACACGGAAAACACGTTGGGATCGTATCAGTGACTCAGAAGAGGGTGTATTTTTCTCTAGTGCAATCAAGGGGAATTTTTAAGGGGCGAATTGCACGATTGAGATTGACTGAAGGAAAAGGTGCTTTTTTTAAAAAAGTTATGATTTTTTTAATGACTGAGATAAAAATATATACAGGATGACATAAAAATTTAATTTATATTTTGTTCGTGTCAGTAAATTTCCATAAAGATTGGAAAAGTAATAAAAAAATTTATGTTTGAAACGTGTCTACGAGTAAGTTGTGATTTAGGTAAAAAAATTTGAATTTAGTGACATTTTTTTAAATTTTGTAAATAAATAATTCCTTGACGCACACAATCAATCGCTATTGATGTGATTACGGTATACAGGCTGCTAGTGCTTTACACACCAGAAGGGGGATACCTAAGTAACTAGCTAATTTTTTAAACGTTTTTAACATTTACAGATTTTTGATCATTTAAACGTTTCTGTATTTTTATTAATAAGCGAGATTCGCCTGCTGGCAAGGAAAGAATAGACAGTCTGTATAGGACCATAAAAAATCTTGCTACATAAGCATTAGTTTAGTTTTGTTTGCAACCCCCACGGAGCCCTCAATATGTTTTGATATCACGATATTCAGCACTTTTACATTGGTGCTCTCAGAAAATGTACATGGAAAATATTTCTTATAAAAATATTTCATTAAACAATAAAATTCTCATTAGCATAAATTTTCTCGAGAATACTTATGAATTTCATTACAAAATGGCGATTTACAACTATAATAAAAGCGTTCTTTTCGAATCTTATTACGCGTATTTAAAGAGTACAACCCCAACCCTTAAAAACGAAAAAACCCACCATTTAAAGCTTTTGGCGATTAAAGTTGAAAAGCTTGCAATTTTCTCGCACTTAAAAGTGACTGGATGCTTTCATTTAATAAAATTGCAGCAAGAAAAAAATTAAAATAAATCCATTTAATAATGCATGGTGGCATTCGTACTTAATTAATTAATGCAAACGAGACGTACAGCGTACACTTGCAAAATAAAAATGTAATCAGATTTAACTTCATTCATAGCATAATCATCACCCTCTTTGAAATATTTTCATATTCTTATTTAGTCCGAGCTTGTTGAAGGATTTAGCTTTCAAGTATTAAACAAAATTAATTTAATCCGAATTTGTGGCTTTTCGCTTTTACTTAACCCTCCACTTTTAGCTACTTCATCTACGGAAATGTTCAACTGAAATATTAAATTTAATGCATGATAAAACATCCAAGTTGTTTTTTTTAATTCCCAAATCTTCAATTGAAAGAGCTTCGCCGATGGGTTATGGATGGGACATTAAAGAATACTCTAGTATAAGGGGAATATTTTAACATGCTGTGAATTTCATTTTGTGTGGTGAGATACAAGGAACTAACGTTTTCAAAAGATAAAAAAACGTGTGAAAAAATAAACTTTTCAGCACGTGACGTTATAACAATTAATAAAATGTAACGATATTAACATGTTTACAACAGATGTATTCTCATGTCGTCAGATTGAATTAATAGAATTAATAATTAAACCAAATAGTTTTACATTACACCATTATTAACATTTTTGCAGGAGGAATAATTTAAAAATTTAAATTTGGAAAGTTTTTCTCCAGTGCGGAAAAAGTTGCAACTACATATCGGTTTTGAGGTTGATGGAGATTGAATTTTAGGGTTTGCGATTCGATGTCTGTTGCACCCTTATATCTTCTACGTTTCTAGTAATGTGTATTTCAGTATTTGTGGTCGTTGAAAAACTCGAATGTAAATTGCTTCTTTCGAGAGCCGTCTCACATGCTCGCGTGTGTATAAACAACTCAAGTATATTGTGGAAGACGTTTCCTAACTTCAACTACGAACTATTGGTACATATTGTGTGCTGTGGTCCCACTTTTTTCGAGAAAATCGAATAAATAATGAACACGAACAACACAATATAAATTTAATGAAATTATAGAAACGCTGAGAGACGCCCAATTCCTCTATATGAGAATGTAGGATCCTTTTAATGAAATAAGTGTAAACACACAGGTGATTTAATATGTATAAGGGTTCTGACAAAGAGCATTATGTGGAAAATTCGATAAAGGGATATAATTTAACATCTAGAGCAAAACAAACAGAAGGGGTATAAAATGAGAACGCACGCGAGTCGCGAGTTATTTACCGAAGGAAATGCTGTTAATGGACCTTTAGAAATAGAGTATGAGGATAGCAAGCTATAAATGACTAACAGTAGATCGTATATAGAAGCTTCTGATTAAATTAAAAACCTTCGTACATGAAAACATCATCAGATGAGGTTCAAGAACCTGGAGGACACCTGGTGTACTTACTTGTGCAAGAGAGGATTAAAATAAAGTTGTCATAATGTGAACCTGTTTTGTAGTTTCAGATTTAGAAATGCGATATGCACATAGAAATATTTTCATCTTTTTGTGAGTGACAGGAATTTCACACTTGGTGGTTTTGAAGTTAAAAAAATGATGGAAGGGACTTGGTTGTCCTGGCTGTCAGTTACATACGCTTATTGCTATATGTTTGAATTTTTCAAGCCTTTTCATAACCAGTAGGGTCTTTCCGAATTTACTTCGCTTTACAGACTTACATCAAGATTCGCCATGCCCAACCAAAGTCTCTTCAGCATTGTTTTAGCTCGCGAAGTACTCTCTGATACTGTCGTGCCTTTTACAGGAATGTCATTGTTGTAGCTGTTGACTTTTATTTAATTTGATTCTGAATATCAAACTTTCGTAAATTCGTTTTGCCGGTATTAAGTCTTCTCAGAATTGTTTAAGCTTTCAAAGTAGTGTCTTATATCGTTCTGATTTTTCCAGACAACTCTTCCTAATAAAAGTTTCTCAGAACGGAAGCTTCTCGAGTTTATGTTACATTGAAGAGCATCCACAACCTTTATCTTGCCGGTTTGACCCTTCTAGGCAGTGTTTTGAGCTAGTTGCCCCTCTTCAAGTATTTTTTACTATTTAAAATTCCCTAAAGACAATATTCCTTTCCCAAGGCCCTTCAAAGAATAATATGGTCTGGAAGAGTCTTCTAAAGCTTGATCTTGTCGCTTATAGTTCATCTGAACAGAAGCTTCTCGAGTAAATACAATCTTACGGTGCTTTCATAGCGTGATCAACTCTGTTCAAGCACTTTCTACCATTTAAAGCTCCCTAAAGACGATATAGCTCTACCAGGGCTCTTCAAAGCATAATATGGTTTGGACTGGTCTCCAAAAGCTCAATCTTCTCTCTTATAGTTCACCAGAACAGAAGCTTTTCGAGTATATACAATCTTACAGTGGTTCCATAATCATTATCTGCCTGGTTGATCATCCACAATAGCTTTTTACTCTTTACAGCGTGATCATCTCTCTTCGAGCATTTTTTTAGCATTTAAAGCTCCCTAAAGATAATATTACTTTACCAGAGCCCTATAAAACACAATGTGGACAGGAAGAGTCTGCTAAAGCGTGATCTTGTCTCTCATCATATAACTTACAGTTCATCAGAACAGAAACTTCTTGAGTACGTAGAAGCTTACGAAGCTTCCATAATCTTTATCATGCCTAGTTGATCCCCTCCAGCAGCTTTTTACTCTTTAGAGTGTCATCATCTCCCTTCAAGCACTTTTTACCCTTTGAAACTCCTTAAAGACAATAATACTTTACCAGAGCTCTTCAAAGCTTAATATGGCCTGGAAGAGCTTCCTCAAGCTTTATATTGCATAATTTATAGTTTATCAGAACAGAAAGATTTTCCATAACGTTTATCCCGCTGAGTACTCCGTTGGCCCTCCCTGGCAGCTCCTTGCTCTTTAAACCGAGATCATTTTTCTTCAAGCTCTGTTTTACTATTTCGAACTTCTCGAACAAAATATTACTTCAGGAGAGCTTTTCAAGCATAATATGGCTTGATGGAAGAGCTTCCTCAAGCTTGATATTGTTTCTGACATTGTCTTAATATCCACCAGCCTCCTCATCAGACATTTATTTAACATCTATTTCTCTTTAGATCATTATATACTGATTAGATATAGTATTGTAGTTTTTAGAGAAATTCTATGGTTTTTTTGAGGAATAGTAGATTTTTTTAAGAATCCAAAACTTTCTCGTTACCACCATTGCCAATTGTAGCCCTTCTTCTTATGGACAAGACTAATTTATATTGTTACCTTTTCAGTGCGTTTCATATTTGGAAACAGAGCATTCTCTAAAAAGGCATTCGTAGGAGTTCCACTAATGAGTTATAATATTTAAATTGACGTAAAATTTTAGATTTAGGCGTGAAAGTAAATTCCTAACACATTTGCACCAAAAAGGAACATAAAAGTACAAAAACACACGTAGAGACCTAGGGTTATAGAAAAAATTGTTAGAGAAAAAATAAGAAATTCTTAATACTTTTATGTAAATGGAAATCGATTAAAAGTAATATGATATCCAATAGAAAATTTTATAAAAAAAAAAACTAAGTGAAAGTTGTTTTATTGGTATATGTATTGATTGAAAAAATAATTGTAGGATGTAATGGATACTTAATAAGATTTAAGAGATTGCTAATAATAAAAGATGAAGAGTGGTAAAAACTCGAAATTTATTTAGATGAACTTCTTGGGAGTTTCGTCATCTGTTGAGGCTCAATTATAAACTTTCTCAGCTAAGTGAAATATTTAACAAATTTACGTCAAAATTACAATTCTTAATTCGAACTGACTGACAGAAAGTGGCAGAAGGTTTTTGCTCGAAAAAAGGGGTAGTTTGGGATTCTAAAATTTCAAGTCAGCATCAGAACGTATCAATTTTTGTGGAAACGTGTGTAAATGTTACACATTTAGCTAATCGTAGTAAATTGAAACTGATACTTTTTTTTATCAGGAAAATTTTTGCAGCTGCAGTTAAACCATCTGCCATACTTGGGCATGTTCGTGATGTAACTAATAAACAAACACCTTCCAACTTCCAACATAAACAGGGTGCATTAACTTTTACCCAGTGAAATAATAATTATATCCACCACAATTTTTTCTCATTTAACTAAAATGTAAATTTAACGTGCACACAATGTAAATTTGGTTTATTTAAGACGTGATGGTATTGATAATACGTACAATGGCGTGACTCATAACAATTAATTTTGCCTAGATTCGAACCTGAACACTTTAAGATTAACAAATTAATTCCCAAATAAGGGAAAAAGTTCTGTAATCAGTATACACGTAAGGATTTAATTTAACATTTGCATAAATAACTTGTCAAGTCACCTCAAAATGTCCAAATACCAACACGGTACGTGTTTTGAAAAAATTCCTCTACTTGGACCCTTAAAAATGAACGTAAATAAGTTAATTCGGATCTCTTCTCTTTTTCAAAGTGACACTTGATTAGAATTTATTGCAAATGTTCATGTCCACTTTTACTTGTAATAGGATATAAAGGAAGAGCTCCCGTTAACCAAATTTAAGGGTAACGTCAAACTGTAAACTACTCTCATTTCTCTTTTTGTTCCTATAAGCTAACGTATTTTAAGCGTAAATAAACATAAAAAAATTTGGAGGATTTCCATTTAAGTCTATAAAGAGGGACAAGGGTTAATGTAAGGTGTAAAAAAGTTCACAAAAGGTTGTGAGAAAACACAACCAGCCAGACGTGTTGGATATGAAAGCGAAATACGATCTTAACCAAGTCGTAGTTTCTAATAAAGACTCCAATTTACAGAAGAATAAGCTATACAGTGTGTTAACTAGCGTTATATGAGCCTTTAATAACTCCTTTATTATTAACGGTAAAAATTTAATTTTTGGAGGGTAAATTAAGAACTATAATTAGTTAAAGATCTTTGAAATTTCCGATAAGGGATGGTTTTTTTGATTTTTAAAATAAAACACCCTGTATATAAAGACAGTTTTAGATTCCACGTTGAATATACGCTTCATCAACGGTTAACAGTCTTATCCACATAATAAAAAACACATGGATCATCGAAAATATGCAGTAAAGTTCGAAAGAGACAGAGATATAAAAAAAGGAGATAGATATAGAGTGAGTAAAGGAAGTAGGATAGGGATTGGTTTAGAGAAATGGGGAGTGGTCTGTCACCATAGTTACCATGTGTCAAATGTCAATCTGTTACCATAGTTACCATAATATCAGTAAATGTCTTTCACCCAACACATGTCATTGTCAAGGACACTGACACCCATCTGTCATTGCATATGTCATTTCAGAGATTGGTTTAGAGAGATGGGAATTGGGGGAAATGTGTCCCCATAGTTACTATATGTCAAATGTTAATATGTCACCATGGGGGGAAAAGAGTTCAAAAATATAACAATTGACCCAACAGCCATAATTTAAAAAAATCGAATATTAGTGAATTTATTTATTTTTAAAACAAATGCACTTCACAGAGTACAGTCTTGGAAAAGTGAGGTTAGATAAATATAATAAATTTTTTTTAAAACTAACATTTGTTTTAAAACAATTGCTATTAGTACTTTTTGCACGAAATAAATGTTTTTCTTACAGTAATTTTAACGGTTTAAGTAGGCTTTGTAATTAAAACAATAAAATATATTTTTAATTACACATTGTTAGCCTAAATCTTGGAATATCTCAAAAACTATTGATTTTAGATGCGTAACACCTTTAACATTTTAGAAAGATTATTGAATGAAGAATCCAAAAATTTATTTATATACAAGGTGTTCCATTTAAAAATATCAAGTTGGCAAGAACTTTGCCATTTTGTATATTCAAAAATCAACTTTTTATAAGAAATGATATTAATGTTATTTATTGACTTTTTGTTACAGATTGTATAGTGAGTTGCTAAAGACTATAATTGTATAGGATACAAGTACAACAACCCTTCGGGCTATTTAGAGCGAGGATTAGATAGATTTAAAGTAGTTTAGCTTTAAAACTTACAGACTAGCCATTAATATAAGGAAACTGCATCTTCAGAAGATTTACTAGACGTAGTTAAATTGTTTACGTTAGAAATGAGATATTTATGTGCGACTACTTTACAGTTACATTTCCTTAATACAAAAACAAATTATGAAGTAATAATTACATAATACCCCTCTTTAAATAATACATATTTGAAAGCACTTTAAGGGAGAAACAAATGCCACGGATTAGGCTTCTTCAATTTTGTAATATTTTTGTTTCTCCAAATTAACTTTGAAGAATAATCCAAGCTTATTATATTTGAAGATGTGTTCACTAATTCCGACTAATCAATATTAGAAAATACATTTTATGGCGCAGTCGGTAGAATAATGAATGGCTATTAAAAGATTGATTACTTAGTAGATTTTTGAAAAGCACTGACACATCCTTGAATAATAAATATAAATTAACAACATACAATATTTAAATTGATTGATAAATGAAGTTTTTAATCAATTAGTGCCGTCAATTAAATTATTTCTAATACCACATTTATCAACAATTAATAAAGTCATATTATAATTATTTGCAATTAAACTCGGTTCTTTTGATGATAAAGTAATAAGTTCATTAAAGTTCATAAAAAATTCATTTTTTTAAACTTCTCGTTTCAGTTTCATTAATAATTTTTTTTTAACCTTTTACAAAAAGTTTTGTTTGCAATAAAATTTTTTTATGTAAAAATTAATGGCTTGCATTTACAATTTACAACTACTCATAAAATGTAATGTAAAATAAAATAAAAAAATATATATTGATGACTACATAAGGAAATTAAAAATTGTTTTTGCTAGAGCGAATTTGATCTAATCTCGATTTGGTTCAACGAATGTTAAGCTTGCAAAAGTTTTGGGATAATGTGAAAAATAAAGTAAGGATATTGGATAATCCGATAGCTTTCAATTTCTTTGAACACGTGCCTTTTGGTATTTTAGGAAAAAATACAGGAAGCAGTACAAAGGCCCAAAGAGTAAACAAGCAAGGGGGATCCGCATTTTGGCACTTGAGAGAAGCATCGGGTAACTCCTTCAAATATACAGTAGCAGTACAACGATATAAAGAGTCAACGTGTAGGGGAATCCCCCTTTTTGGAACTTGCGACACTGAAACTAGTGAGTGGATTTTTGACCCTTTCTAAAGCCTCAGAGTTCCTCGACAACCATGGGAAAACTCGTGGAAATTAACAATAAAGACCCAAAGGGTTAAAGAGCAACGAAGGTTCTCCCTGACCTCCACAATACGAAAACTCGAATACAACTCCCAACTTTTAAAGGTTAAAGATTATTTCATCGTGAACAATGACACCTTTAGTGGTGCAAAGTGGAGTAATTACAATTTTCGCATTCAAGGCCAAACGATTAATTTCAACTGTCTTACCATTAATTTAAAAACAAGTGACCTTTTAATTACGTGATCTTTGCGTTAATGTCTAATTAAACAACGAATAAATCAACTCTTAAAAGATAAATTAAACTTTTCAATTTAAATAAAACAGTAAAAAAGTTACAATTTTCATTGTGGAAAAAAATTACTTGGGGAATGATTTCATAAACGCTATTTGTACGAATAGCAATGTCGAGAGAATTGTGTTCTGAATTTTAATTTCAAATCTACCACATTATTCTGAGTGCACAATAAAAAAAATAAACTCCACAGAGCTGCAGACGAAAACGAACACGCCTCAAGAGCGTATTAAAATGATGATTCTTTCTAAAAAAAACTAAAACGTTCTCGCCTTCTCGCCACAAAATAAACAATTGCAAAATTTGGTAAAATTTATCAAAAAAAACATTTCGTAAGAACGGACGAGAGTTTATCAAGTTCATTGTTGAAGTGTTGAAAATAATGAATGAAGTCGATGCCTTCTCTTGTTGCTAAATACTTGTATGTAGCTACGGAAAGGAACCATGGTCCACTGATTGTCCTTTATGATAAATTGCTATCCTGCTCAGTTTACTAAATTAAACTTGCACAGGGTGCGGTTTAGTTGAAATGAAAATTCATTCGAACGAAACGTTTAACAATAATCGAAACTAATCGCAATTTGCAATTTAACAATTTCAAGGAACAAATTGAGTTAAACTCAAACTACAACAGGTGAATATGGAAAAAATTGCAAATGGGTGTTAAACAGTAAGGGGTTCGAGTGGGGGGTGGAGACGTTGATTGAGATTTGCTGGGTTAAGGTGAAAGCGAAGAGGAAAGGTTTCCTTCCTGTTATACGCTCAATAATTGGACTATCAGCCAAGTCGAGTTCGATTCTTAGGAGAAAGTTGGAAAAGATGAACAAGAAAATTACCAAAGCTGTCTCTAAACCAGAAAAAAAAATTTCACTCAGACTTTCGTGTCTCAAAGTCGCGAATGTACGCTGTTAGCTAAACAAGCATTGGAAAAATTGCATTTGAGTTTAATAACGGCTCGATACAACCTTCAAAGTCAGAAGTTTGTTGTAAAAGACAAGTTGTTTATCCTTTTAAAGAAGATGCATTACTGTCAACTACATACTGAATTTACTTCCATACAAGACGCCCTGAGAGCACGCCAGGTATAGGCAGACAGGCGTTTGATTCAATTTCCTTGTATTTGTTCAGGAAGAAAACAATGTGTACAAAAACCAGTTATGTTGTCTACACAAGCTCTTTTTTATTCGTTTGACAATGAGATAAATATATGTTATAGCGCTCCCGCTACTCGAGTGAAGACAAGAAACGAACGTACAGACAAACGCTTTTAAGACAAAACGCATATCGAGGGTGGAATAGAATTTTTTGTAACTAATCAAATTTATCTAAGAATGGTTACATTGTAAATGAGAAACTTCAAATCGATACTGAGCTACCCCCCCCTTGCATAAACCGTCATCACAAACACCTGTCGGGCACTTTCAAACCCCAAAATTCTTTTACACAACCTCACACAAATCATGACGAGCTGGAAAAGCCACCATAAGCGCATGTAGAAAGTTTAAACAAATATTAGTGCTTCGAGGGGCACGTTAAGCCGTCACTTAAAACAATTTCTACTCGTGTACGAAGATAAAGTTGCATTTTGCACATTAATAGTTTACGTAATAATTTTACGGAAGTAGAGAAATGCATAAATGAACTTGATGTGCTCCCCTCTCAATTTTTCGCCCATCCAAGTATAAATGTGTAATTAAGTTACATAATAAAATTAATTAATACAAAGGAAAAACAATGCTATTTAAAATAAATTATGAGCAGTCAAGAAAATAACAGATGACTGAAACAAATATTGTACAACAAAATTACAGTCTTTCAGATAATTTCCACACTTAAAATATAAATTTTGCATTGTTACGAACGTTACATCCTTTTCATAATTACTATAATTAATTTTAAAGGATTTTTAAGAGGTGAAAAATCATAAAAATCAATAAGTCATTAATTATTATGCACAGGTAATTACAGTTTGTTAAACATTTAAAATTTTATGATAATGCAACAAAAATACTTCCTAGTGAAATGTTACTAAAAAATAGCAATTATAATTAAGAGATGCATAGCTAGCAAAATAAAGATGTATCGAGAACGCTTTATAAAATATACAGTCTATTTGGTATATTGTGTCCGAACTATCTTGGCTACTGTAAGAATTTAAAATAAATGTCATTATAAGAAAGTGAGAGTGATAGTATGGTTGTTTTCCTCAAAATTTTTAAATACAGTAGAACTCCGTTATAACGTACCATCACGGGCCGAAAAATTTGGTACGTTATAACCGGAGTCCGTAATAAAATAAAATAAATAAACGAAATAATAAAATGGGACCAAAGATTTAGTGTTATATCCGTTATATCCAGAGAGACTTTATAAAAGGGTACTCTATAACGGGGTTATACTGTATCTCAAAAGCTATTAACTTTGGGCATAGACAACCTTAAGAGAACGGTTTCTAACGAATGGGCCGGAAAGTTGATATTTAGACATTCCGCTCGTAACCGTTAGCGACTTTAATATTCGGTTGATATCACTAATAGTCATAATTTCTGATAGGGTAAGGTTCAAAGAAGGCAATGACATATTTTTATATAAAAAATAAGGGAATAAAAAACAGAGGATGTTGTTTACACAACATATTTGTTTTTTTTTAATTACACCAAGTTCAATTGGACTTTTCTCACTAATTAAGCTCTTGATTCCTATATACAAATATGTCATTGCCTTCTTTGAACCTTGGCCTATCGGGAATTATGACTATTAGTGATAGCTACCGGATATTAAAGTCGCTAACGGTTACGAGCAGAATGTCTAAATATCCATTCGTTAGAAATCGCCCTCGTAATACTTTTATACTTAAAATTAGCTAATATAACCAAATATGCAATAAAAAATGAAGGTTGTCGTATAGAATAATAAAGTGAGGTTATGTAGCGACGTAACGCTTCAACGAAACACTCTGTATAAGAATCTATATATTTAAAAATATTTTGAAGAAATATGCCACGTCGTCGAGATACGCAAGTTTTGTTAACAATTTATATATTTTTTACGAAACTTCATTCAATTCTAATGGCTTAATTGACGCACCCTGTATATTTTGGTTGGTTTCAGAAGCTAATTAATTTCAAAACTGCAGAAAAAAAACGGCAATATTCCTTTTTAATTAATTATTTTACGAGAGTATTAGGAAACTGCATGCATATGTGGGTGCAAATATGGCTTCCGCCATATTGCTTTGGTAAAATCGTCTTTCGAGTAGAATTTTGGCAACAGTACAATTTCAACAAACTTTGTACTCATAAAACAATGTTAACACCCTATCATTTGTACTTTACTGAAACTTAATTAACTGTAAGCTTACGTAGTATACATAGAGACATCGAGAACTAATTACAAAAGCGTCGTCGCTTGTAAGACACAAAATTTAATACGAAAAATTTATTTTTATAAATTACCAATATAAATTTATCGTTTGTTGTAAGTCTTGAACTTGACTTGTTTATAAAATGTTTACGATGAACTTGACCAAGGAATTATCTATAAATGGTATGATAATCGCCATTTTGCATAAAACTAGTGTCAAACGATGCTGTTATCGAATAACAAAAATTTCCCATTATAATAATAAACAATGAGCTAATAACTTATCAATATCTAACTAACTACGCTAAAACACTAGTAAATGAAAATTAATTGATGAGCTAATACATAGGCGTAGTTCTACAAGACAATGACAAAGACAAATATTGAGTGTTTACACCTTCAAAGCTCTTCTCGAAATTCTGTTCCTCTCATGGATTTAAACTTAGGTGTTTTAAGGGTGACGTTTTGTAAAAAGAAATGAACTCAGTAATTATACTGAAGAAAAACAACGAAAACAGCATTTTTAATATTTTTTGTATTAGGGACCATGCATGCTGACTCTAAGAGTAAGAACAAGAATAAGCAAAAAAGTTCAGCTATACAGAAAGCAATGGTAAGGTTCACGCTCGTTTCCGTAACCAGCATGAACTGTACCATTGGTTTTTATATAGCTGAACTTTTTAGCTTACTCTTATTCTTATTCTTAGAGTCAGCATGAATGGTCCCTTACAGTACTAATTTTATTAAGAAAATGTGATTTATTTTTTTTGCTATTTTGAGAGCCCTAAGTGAAAAAATTTTAGCTTGTGAATGGTCGGGTGGTCTAAGTTGGACCTTTATCTTCAAAATACTTTATGAATTTCAAGAATAGAACCTTTTTTTCGAGATTAAGTGGTATGAAAAAATGACTTTTTACTTTTTATTCATAAAATGGCTTTAACATCTCGGGTTCTCGAGATACTTAGAATGTATCATTAATTATCGACCACCCTGTATTATATGGATATCGAGTTCGATAAAACTTGTATTAATTACTAATAAACATTAAAAATTACGAGGCACGAGCCAACATTTTTTTTTAAATTTTCATTACACATCAATGAACTTTTTACTTTCTAAACTACTTATAATCGCCATTTATTATAATTACAAGTACCTAAAGTATACGTAGTTTTGTTATAAATTTATTTATACACTAGTTATTAGATAATATTGTAAATTAGTACTTGAATGTAAATGACCTAAAATACAAGCACATCCGCGTTCGTATAATGATAGTTGGTTTATTTTACGCTAATGCACATTACGTAAAATACTACACTTTTCTTAATATTTAAAAAAAAAACTCTTACAAGTGATTGAAAGTGATGGATAACAATTTATATAAATTGGCGACAAGCCAAATAATTTATTAGTTCGAAAATATTTGAATCTTTGCCAAAAATTTAAGCTGTAATAAATACGTTTTTATTATTGTACATACCGGGTGTCCAACGGTAAAAACAACATGCAAATTATAATAAAGTAACCAATATAATGAAATTATTCAACAAGCATATAATGATAGCTATTACTCATGAGAATGCGTTAGGACACTGGCCTACGGCTCGTGTCATTATCAAATTCTACTTTCCTATGCATCAAAAACCGTTCTAAACCCGGTATAGCAAATCCGCATTTTTATCTCAAAACAACGACATTTTGAGGACTACGCAAAAGTATCTTTGAAGGACTATTTTTTGCAATTAAGAATATTAAAAGGCTATTCGAGTCGAGCACGTCCTTGCTCCTAAAAGAACTAGATGTATTTCCAACTTTACTTCCCATAATAAATAATAGTATACTGCAGAGAAGAAAATAAAAACAAATAGTTACGAAATAGCCAAGTAAAATATTTCATAAAATATCCTGTTTGCGAAATATTAAATTGTCAATAAATTTTATATTGTAAATAAAGTTTTCATTGACAAATATAAATTTTATTTCAAGTTTTAATACATGCAGATAGCGACCCTTCATCACTTCACCAGAAGCTCTCTCTTCATGGTTGAGCTACTGCGTGCTTTGTTATTAAAACATCAGCTGTTACTATAGGAAGAACAATAGCACTACAAAAAGTACGAACACACAAAAATTAGTTTAGGAAGATAATAATAACATGAGAATGATGGTTAAAAAAATTTAATTGAGTGTAAACCTCTGTTGTAATTAATATTAAACAAAAAACAATTTTAATGACCTAATTTTAATCAGGAGTTGATCTCAAATTTTTATTTATGCTCACAGCTCACAAATTTTAAAAGTTGTTCTCGAGTCTTGTGTCTTGTCATGCTCAATGGGCATACTGCAGACGATTTGAGTTTGTCGGCTCAACAGTTGATCCGACCAAAATGAAATGGTACTTATAGAGCATGACTTAGCATCTCTGACGTAAAAATCAAAAGTGTGTAATACAGTCATACTCGTAATACCCAATTATCGTTTGAACGACTATACAGGAGTTTTTTTAACTTGACATACGCTAATATTTCGAAAACAAAGCATTTTAGAAAAGAAAGTTTTACGTTAAAACTTGCAGAGAGACACAAAATAACATTCATTATTTTCTCATTAAAGGAAATTTAGGGATATAATTTGGGGATCAACTTCCCTCTCTAATGAAAATCAATTTTTTTTCTTACGTATATTATTATTGTACTTACATAAAAAAATTAAGAACTTTTGAGGAAAAAGTTTTTTTCTCAGGCATCAACTTCTTAAGTCATTCAACAAAAGAAGTCGAGGTTTTTGAAATTTTGTTCTCGAGCATCAACTTCTTATAGTCATTCAACAAAAGAAGTCGAGATTTTTGAAATTTCTTTTTCGGGCATCCACTTCTTATAGCTAGTCATTCAACAAAAGAAGTCGAAATTTTTGAAATGTTTTGTAGAAAAAGTTTTATTTTGTCTTTCAACAAAAGAAGTCGAGATGTTTAAAATTTTGGTAGAATAAGTTTTTTTCTCAGACATCAACTTCTTAGTCATTCAACAAAAGAAGTCGTAATTTTAGAAATTTTTTATCGTTTTTTATAGAAGATTTTTCTCAGGTATCAACTTCTTAAGTCATTCAACAAAAGAAGTCGAGATTTTTGAAATTTTTTTCTCGGGCATCAACTTCTTATACCTAGGTCATTCAACAAAAGAAGTCGTGATTTTTTAAATTTTTTATAGAAAAAGTTTTTTCTCAGGCATCAACTTCTTAAGTCATTCAACAAAAGAAGTCGAGGTTTTTGAAATTTTGTTCTCGAGCATCAACTTCTTATAGTCATTCAACAAAAGAAGTCGAGATTTTTGAAATTTCTTTTTCGGGCATCCACTTCTTATAGCTAGTCATTCAACAAAAGAAGTCGAAATTTTTGAAATGTTTTGTAGAAAAAGTTTTATTTTGTCTTTCAACAAAAGAAGTCGAGATTTTTAAATTTTTGGTAGAATAAGTTTTTTTCTCAGACATCAACTTCTTAGTCATTCAACAAAAGAAGTCGTAATTTTAGAAATTTTTTATCGTTTTTTATAGAAGATTTTTCTCAGGTATCAACTTCTTAAGTCATTCAACAAAAGAAGTCGAGATTTTTGAAATTTTTTTCTCGGGCATCAACTTCTTATACCTAGGTCATTCAACAAAAGAAGTCGTGATTTTTTAAATTTTTTATAGAAAAAGTTTTTTCTCAGGCATCAACTTCTTAAGTCATTCAACAAAAGAAGTCGAGGTTTTTGAAATTTTGTTCTCGAGCATCAACTTCTTATAGTCATTCAACAAAAGAAGTAGAGATTTTTGAAATTTCTTTTTCGGGCATCCACTTCTTATACTTAGTCATTCAACAAAAGAAGTCGAAATTTTTGAAATGTTTTGTAGAAAAAGTTTTATTTTGTCTTTCAACAAAAGAAGTCGAGATGTTTAAAATTTTGGTAGAATAAGTTTTTTTCTCAGACATCAACTTCTTAGTCATTCAACAAAAGAAGTCGTAATTTTAGAAATTTTTTATCGTTTTTTATAGAAGATTTTTCTCAGGTATCAACTTCTTAAGTCATTCAACAAAAGAAGTCGAGATTTTTGAAATTTTTTTCTCGGGCATCAACTTCTTATACCTAGGTCCTTCAACAAAAGAAGTCGTGATTTTTTAAATTTTTTATAGAAAAAGTTTTTTTCTCAGGCATCAACTTCTTAAGTCATTCTAACAAAAGAAGTCGAGATTTTTGAAATTTTTTTCTCAGGCATCAACTTCTTATACCTAGTCATTCAACAAAAGAAGTCGAAATTTTTGAAATTATTTGTAGAAAAAGTTTTTTTCTCAGGCATCAATTCTTAAGTCATTCTAACAAAAGAAGTCGAGATTTTTGAAATTTTTTTCTCAGGCATCAACTTCTTACTCATTCGACAAAAGATAGTCGTAATTTTTGAAATTTTTTATAGAAGATTTTTCTTAGGCATCAACTTCTTAAGTGATTCAACAAAAGAAGTCGAGATTTTTAAAATTTTTTTCTCGGGCATCAACTTCTTATAGTCATTCAACAAAAGAAGCCGTAATTTTTGAAATTTCTTTTAGAAGATTTTTCTTAGGCATCAACTTCTTAAGTGATTCAACAAAAGAAGTCGAGATTTTTTAAATTTTTTTCTCGGGCATCAACTTCTTATAGTCATTCAACAAAAGAAGCCGTAATTTTTGAAATTTCTTATAGAAGATTTTTCTTAGGCATCAACTTCTTAAGTGATTCAACAAAAGAAGTCGAGATTTTTTAAATTTTTTTCTCGGGCATCAACTTCTTATAGTCATTCAACAAAAGAAGTCGTGATTTTTGAAATTTTTTGTAGAAAAAGTTTTTTCTCAGGCATCAACTACAACTCCTAGTCATTCAATAACAAAAGTCGTGATTTTTGAAATTTTTTATAGAAAAGGTTTTTTTCTTCTCAGCATCAACTTCTTAACTTATTCAACAAAAGAAGTCGAGATTTTTGAAATTTTCTGTAGAAAAAGTTGTTTATTGTTATATGTAGAATAATAATCCATAAGAAAAACTATAATTTTCCATTAAAGAAAAACAACTTAACCCATTACCAGCCATCGTCCCAATTTTAGGACGCTAACATTTTGAATGATTTTTAAATATTGACTTATAAAATTTGCAAAAAAGTGCATGAAAACCAAAAATATGCTAACTGCAAATTTCAGTTACGGCTGGTAATGGGTTAACTCCTAAATGACCCCCCCCATATCTCATCAATTAAATTAAAAAAACGCGACTTTGTGCCCCCCCCCAGGTTAACAATGTTTACTTCAAACTTCCTTTTCTAAAAAGCTCTAATTTCAAGATATTAGCCTGTGTCACTTTAAACAAATTCACCCTGTATAGTCGTCTGAAAGATAATTGGGTATTATGACTTTACTGAAAACTTGACTTCTTTCAATTGCTACGAAACTTGAATCTAGTACGTTATTACTGCTACTGCTGTCATTGAAGTATAGAGCAACACCGAGATTATAATTTGCCTAAAATCGTGGTGGCAAGCCGCCGCTGCCGCCGTGCACTAAGCCGACGTCAAGGTCATGAATAATATAGTAATTTTCTAAAAACACATTATCTGAAATAATTGATGTGCTAAGCGCCGTTATGACGCCTTATTAAAATTTCAATACGTCATCCGCCAGTACAAATAATGTCGAAGCCTATCTCGTATCTCTACATCAATACGCCAAAAAAAGAACTATTTTTTACTAAAAATGACACAAGACTTCTAGATTCATCTAACGCATTTTCAAAGACTCAATAGAAGCCCCTCGTTTTGGGTATTAAAAATTAAGACGTTACATTATTATTGTAAGGGATCGAGCAAAATACTTCAGATACTTTTCACGACCTCATACTAAGCCGAATCTAACGATGTTAGAATCTAGGAGTTGCAGACTTTTTAATTATTAAGCGAACGACCGACCAGACGACCAAACGAAAAACAATTATAGAAAAAAAAAAGTTTTTAAATTAGAATGATTTCGATCGTGCGTACAGAGCCGTATCGCACGCACCCATGAATTTACAATCGTACAAAAGAAATGCGAAGAATTTAAGAATATTTTGATATCGCAAAAATATTTCTTGATCTAAACCTCGATGGTATAAATAATCGTGAAATGACTCAGTAAATTATGGTAATGATTTGAAAGTAGAAATGCATTGTGTGTATTAAAACAAATGACAGTCAACTGTACGTTAATTTTTATTCTTATTAGCATTCTCGACTTGAATTAGGTAAGAAATTCCAACAGGAGTCTTTAAGCGAACCACGTATAAAGATCGGTTTGTAACATAAATTAGGACTAAACGAATTGGTGGTGAATTATTGAGCAACGCTCTCAGACTGCAAGGCATCCAAAGGAACTAATATATAAAATTAACAATGACCAAGCACTACTCAAGAAAGTGCATTTGTATGTATGCTGTACGTATGTACTACGTAAAAGAATTTCATACGTCAGAATTTTACACTTTACACTTTATTTTACACAAATTTTTCTAAAATAAATATGAAAGAAAAGAAATTCCACAAATAAGCCGCATTCAACAACTCTCAACAAAAAAAAACTTTAAATCGAACTCAGAATTTTTCATCACGGATCCAACTTTTGAATAATAAAACTTACAAAAAGGTAACTTTACAAACCGTTGAGAAATTTTCAGTTGACTTTGAGATTAAGTTTTAATCTTCCTAAACCTAACCTGTTGTATAAAGAGAAGTTGGATGAGATTAAAAAATTATTTATGGCCCCTGTCAACTTTAGATAATACTTCAAAAGTATGTTAAATCCGCCAAAAAGGACAAATGCCTCGTTTCGCCTTTTCATCCTAAATTTAACGTTTCAAGTCGTAAAATTAATCTTTGAAAAAATAATTCATCTAAGCTCATTATAATTGCAAATTTCGCAAGTTGATTATGAACTTGGAAATTTCCCTTATTTGAATTATTAATTTTTATTAAGTGACAACAATTTGCTTTCTATATAGTGTTTATGTTTATAATTTCTCGAAGAAGAAGGTAATTTGAACAAATGAAGGGTAGAAATTTAATCAGCTAATCAAGTTGTCTTGAGAACAAAACTTTAAGAACTTTACTTTTAGAAATCCATTAAATCTAAAATAAGGAGTTTTTTTTATAAAATGCATCCACTACTTGGGGAATCTATAAAAAGTGTAAAGGTATACGAGTTCCGGTTACATTATTAGCTTTAGTGCAGGGATGGCAAATCCCTTCCATCTCACGTGCTATAAAAGCAACAAGAAATATTTCAACTTACAGTAATTGCACTTAGAAGGTGATTAAACAGATGTATTTTCTATTGCCTTATTTTTCCTGAAGAACGAAGGGGGATATAGTAAGTAGTAGTGGTAGCACCAAAATATCAAATTGATCCCTTTTTTTATTATTTTCTAGCGGAATGCAATGCATAGCTTACAGTGCCCACTGTGTCCACGCACTACCGAAGATGATTGGGGTTCAAATTTTACGGGAAAATTAGTGGTATGTAACTACACCCCCGCAAGTTCCGATGAATAGAAAAGGACCTAGTCTTGGTCTAATACAAAATTTTAAAACAAATGCAATTTTCTTCCAAAGCAATTTAACTGTTTCAAAGAAAAAAAAGAAATTAAATGTGGCGGGCTTCTTTTTGAGCAGATATAAAAGATAAAACCCTTTAAAGGGTGTGAATTCTTTATCTAACCTATGGCCATAAGTTATATGCTAACCTATAGAGATGCATGAGCCTCTAACATATAGCCATAGCCCTAAAATACAGTAATATGTTAGTCCCTAACCTATACCCATATGTTAGGCTCTAACCTAACTCCCCAGCAAGAAAATTAGAGGTTAGGTTCTTGTATAACCCAAAGGGTCATAATGTAGCCCCTAACATATCGTATAACCATAGCTTAGCCCCTAAAATACAGTTATAGGATAGCCCCAAACCTATATGACCATAGATAGGTTAGGCCATAACCTAACTCCCCAGCAATAAAAGTAGAGGTTCTGTTCTTGTATAACCCAGAGGTTCATAATTTAGCCTCTAATTTATCGTATAGCCATAGCCTCAAAAATACAGTCATAAGTTAGACCCCAACCTATAGCCATAGGTTAGGCCCTAACCTAACTCACTAGCAAAATAATTAGAGGTTAGGTTCTTGTATAGCCCAAAGGTTTTTAATTTAGCCCCTAATATATCGTATAGCCATAGCCCCTAAAATACAGCCATATGTTAGACCCCAACCTATAGCCATAGGTTAGGCCATAACCTAAGGGCTATTTAACATGGACTAAGTATCTTACTAACTGTTAGTAATTTAATGAACTCAAAGAAGAAAAGCACGGGAATCTAAATGTTGACGCATGACCGTGCACGACGTTAAAGGTTTGATTCCCGTGCTTTTGCTCCTCGAGTTGATTCAGTTACTAACAGTTAGTTAGATATTTAGTCCCTGTCAAATAGCCCTAACTCACCAGCAATTAAATTAGAGGTTATGTTCTTGTATAACCCAGAGGTTCATAATTTAGCCCCTAACATGTAACCAGAAGTTCTAACATATAGCAGCATCTAACATATAGTGATACGCTAGCACCTAACATATAGTCATATAGGTTAGCTCCTAACAGACAGCCATAGGTTAGCCCCAGCCTATAGCCATAGGTTAGACCCTAACCTAACTCTCTAGAAATTAAATAGAGGTTAGGTGCGACTATCAGAGGTTCATGAGTTAGTCCCTAATCTACAGGCATAATTTATATAGCACTATTATTGGACAGGGGACTAATGTAATTCAACGCCAAAAGTATCAGCAACAGAGACCGACGACTTAATGTGACCTACAGCTACTATACAAATCATAGCTGACTGGTGGAGCTATTTTGGTTCGAAATTTCTATTCTCTATCTCTGTCTGTATGTTAAAATATACAGAGTTCGAGAAAGAGCAATTAAGGAACTGTTTTATCGAAAGTTATATCAGCAATAATTGAGATAGAGGAAATTTGCTGAACAATTTAAATTTTAGCACTTCAGTAAACTCTTCCAGGCAGTTTATTGTGCAATTTAATAAAAAATCTGAGATGACAATTGGACCCAAAAAGTGTCACACCTTTCCGTGCTTTCGAATCCGCACGAAGCTCCGAGGTCTCTTATCTATGTAAAAGTATCTGAACAGCTCTTAGCGCTCCTTAGAAGATTATGGACTGTAGAATATTCTCAAACTAACCTAACCGAAAGTGACTGGACGTGGTTTCTTTAATGTTGTGATATTCTTCCACTAAATATATTAAATGGAAGTGGAAGAAAGGTTCTGGAAAAATTATTATTGGAGCGGGGAGAAATTTGAAAATTGGTGTTATGCTCATGTCATCATAAACAACTGAAGTGATTTATTTTCTTCTGTAATTTTTTAAGAATTATATGAGAAAGTTGTAAGTGGACATTCACTTTTTTCATCTTTAAAATAAAATGAGGTAACTGTTTAAACGCTTTCTTATATTTTCACCTAAAATTCGAGACCATTATTGTTCATATGAGAACCAAATTTAATTTCGCCTGAAAAATATTTGAGATTTCGTGCTTGTCCTTGTAAATTACTAAATTAGCATGCAACTGGTAGTACTTATTGTTGATTTAATATTTTTTTGCTCAAATGAATTAGATTACAATGGCGTGTAACGAACATACAATGTAACAAATTTGCATTAAGAAAAAGCAATTGTTACAACATTGTCTGGTCAAAACGTGATATAAACTAAAACTAACTTTGTATCATTTACATTAACTAACTTCACGTTTGCAACTTAACAACTACATACCTCCTTTAACTACACATTTAAATACATATTCATATAAATGCAAAGATCAAAATCTATGAATGAATAATTTACATTTAAATCCTTGAAACTTGTATTGAATGTAACTCCGGTCGCCTTCAAAATTTATAAACTCCACCACTACAGAAGTCAACTTCCTGCGGATATTTTAGTTTTATTTTTCTGTTTATTTCTTTCAAAAAAATAATATTACATAATATGAATGGAGGTGTTCAAAAATTGATGAGATAAACAACATGCCAAGAGTATCCGAGTAGAAGTAGAGCGACGCCCATTACTCTACGTATTCATTTTTCTTAAAAAGTTTTTGTTTGTTCCTTCACTTTGTTTATTTTTGTTTACTATTCTATTATACAACAAATAAAAAGTTTTTAAATTTTGTGATACGAGAAATATTTCATTTTAATGTTGACCTCTTTTTCTTCCATTCCCATTGCTACGACTATAAAGAATCCATTTTCTAGTTTCCGTACACACTACACTCATTTAGCATATTGCATATTTAATTGGGTGCTTGTTGTAGTGTGACAAGTGCTCCATATTCTCTCTCACTAGAAACCCTTTAAAACAAACGTGGGGTTCAAATTTATACGCTTCGTATATTCACTCAAAAGGCTATTTAACGATAGATAACGTAAATTTCAATTCAGTTTGCTTTGATAATGTGAAAATTTCAAAATCCACTCGTGTATTTTAGGCCTGTTCAAGAGAGTAACTTGATCAAATCCTTCAGAATACGTATTTGAAATTAAATTTTTAAAAAATTACTATCGATCGACAAAGCAGAATTTTCTCCATTGACCAAATGTTTTTTCTAAATTAATATTGATGAAAATCGCCTTCTCTATAAAAGTATGCTCGTGTGGAGACTATTTTCATAACTCACAAACTTTTCAAGACTCAACACGTATTAATATAATGTGTGGGTTATTTTAGTATGCCAAACAACCCTTATGGCGAGCAGAAACGGAAAATACCCCAACTGTCTAACTAACGGTTATTACTACATATTATTAATTAGTCAATGAGTATCTTTCACAAAAACAATTTCCGGTTCGCACTTTAGTTATGACAATGATCTATTCACGACGATAATTATTACTGTATATAGAATTAATAATTTTCAAACAAATGTTTGCTAGAAAATTAAATTAAGTACAGGGCGTCCTAACGGTGCCAACACGGAAGATTCTCTCTTTACTATATTGAAGTTCAAAAAAATTAAAATGCATCGGTTTAGTTGTTCTAGAACTGCACCTATTGAAATATTGTTACATAAACTAGGTGCTCCAATAGCAAAATGGAGGCCAAATTTGTATTTCGCCTATTTATAGGGTACACATTGTATATTATTGTTAAACTACCTATTTGGGTGTTTGTATTCACTTTTTGATGACAATCACAACGAGTTATGCGTTGAGTTAGGGGTTGATGGATATAAGTTTAAAAGAAAATATTGCCCTTTTTATACCAAAAGTTATCCCTTCTCACCTATAATGATAATTGAGCCCCTAGCCTACGCACGAAACGACTAATTTAACCCCTAACCTACAATGATAATTTAGCCCCATATAACCACACATCCCCTAACTTAGCTTCTAAAGTATAACCATAGGTTAGACCTCTACTAATAACCATAGAATAGGCCCTAACCTAACACTCTAGCCTTTAAATTAGATAGGTTTGAACCAAGATATTGGTCATTTTATATCTAAAATTAGCCTCTAACTTCATACCTTGAGTTAGTTGAGATGCTAACGTATCTATACCTTTATCCATAGAATAGGCCCTAACCTAACTTTGTAGCCGTTAAATTAGATTGTTTTTTTTAACTAAAATTTTGCCCATTTTATATCAAAAGTTAGCCTCTAACCTAAGCCCTAAGTTATAGTCTATCACCTAGCTGATAAGTTAGTCCCTATAGCCATAAGTTTGCATTAGCCTATGAACTAAGTTAACCTCTAACTATATCTAGCAGCATGCCTTCCTATAACCACCAGTAACCATACCTTGGCTTCTAATGTACAGCCAAAGGTTAGACTTCTACCTATAACAATAGAATAGACCCGAATCTAACTATCTAGCCGTTAAATTAGAAGGGTTTTTGAACCAAGATTTTGCCCATTTTATATCAAACGTTAGCCTCTAACTCCTTGGTTCTCTATCCGTTTTTCGCAAAACACTGGTGCTCTTTGAAGCCACAGTAAACACGTTTAGTGTTCCCCGACTTAAAAAACATTGAGAACCAAGGCTCTAACTTATGCCTTCCTTAAGGTATAGTCTCTAACGTATCTGATAAGTTGGTCCCTAATCTATAACCATAAGTTGGCACTAACCTATGAGCTAAGTTAACCTCTAACTGTAGTTGGAGGGTTAGACCTTTACCTATAACCATAGAATAGGCCCTATCCTAACTCTCTTTACCGTTATATTAGTGGGAATAGGCCCTATCCTAACTCTTTTTACCGTTATATTAGTGGGGTTTTGAATCAAGATTTTGCCCATTTTATATCAAAAGTTAGCCTCTAACTTATGCCCTAAGTTATAGTCTCTAACCTTTCTAATAAGATAGTCATTAAGCTATAAGTTGGCCTCTAGCCTATGATCTAAGTTAACCCCTAACCTGTAGTGATAATTTAGCCCTACGTAACCACCAGTTATCCCCAAACCAACTTCCTGTCATACGCTAGCACCTAATGTATAAAAAACCATAGGTTAGACCCTAATATATAACTGTAGGTTGAGTCCTAACCTAATTCTCTAGCAGTTAAATGAGATGGGTTTGAACCAAGATATCGCCCATTTTATATCAACAGTCAGCCTCTAACTTATGCTCTAAATTAGTCTCTAATACCCTAATCTGTCTTTAAGTTAGTCCCTAAATTATAAGTTGGCTTCTAGCCTATGAACTATAACCCCTCACCTTTACTGATAATTTAGCCCTAAATAACCACCAGTTATTCCCAAACCAACTTATTGTCATATGCTAGCACCTAATGTAGAACCATAGGTTAGGTTAGCCCGAGTTAGCCCCTAATCTATAGCCCATAACCTAACTTTCTAGCCGCTAAAAGAGATGGGTTTGAACCTCTCATCCGCTATACAGTGTGTACCAGATTCGTGACTTTACCATTAGGAATTAGGATTTCGAAAACCAAAAAATTACGAGCCTCAAATCTGAGCCATATTGAAGAATTGTGACGTTTTTTGGCATTTTAGGAAGATTTGTCAACGCCAACCGCATTATAAAAAAATGACAAATGCAGAAAATATCTATTAATCGATACCACAATTTAATTGACACCAAATC
Source organism: Malthinus seriepunctatus (assembly GCA_963924605.1). Taxonomy (NCBI): domain Eukaryota; kingdom Metazoa; phylum Arthropoda; class Insecta; order Coleoptera; family Cantharidae; genus Malthinus; species Malthinus seriepunctatus. The sequence goes on from OZ004602.1 coordinate 34,742,760, forward strand.
TTGTAATAGAATCATCCTGTATACTATATCTAATATGCTAGGATGGTACACCTTTTATAGTATTACATTATTAATTATTGCTTACTGTTGTTAATAATAAATAATTAAAGTAAAAGTAAACAGTTAGGTACTTGATGAGTTAATTGAACCCTCCGTAATCAGAGTTAATTAAATTGCGGTTTCGTAAATTGCAACATTTTGTGGTTTAGGCCAACATTTCAACTTTTGTATTTTAAGAGCAATATATTTAATTAAAGAGATGAAAGTTGAAGTAACATAACAAAACAATGTAACACCACTCATGATGAGCGAGGGGCCATTATTTAATTAAGGCTGTCATTTTAAATGTCAAACGAAAAGGATTACTTTTAATTTTTCTTCAACTCGTGTTTATTAAAAAAAAATCTATGAGAATCATCAGATAAGATGCAATATGCAAGCAATATTAAGATGTTTTTCACGTTTATAACATCACGTACACGTTGGCTATAGGCTTGTTATTTTATGTAGTGCCATGAGAGTTAGAGTTCTCTCAGAAGATTACAATCTACTGCAGGACTGGCTTTAAAGTGCCTTCGGGGTGCTTTCATGATCGTATTTTCATAATCAATAGCAAACCATAATAATCTACACATAACCACTAACTTACAAGAACTATTATAGGTATGATGGTACTAGTGGAAAAAAAGTGTTATACAGGCGGATTATTTCACAATTTATTTAAAACGCCCTTTTTGTTGTATACGTAGGTACACTTTAACCGAATACAAATTGTATTTTCTCTCAGTGTAATAATTTAATAACTTTTTGTGTCATATGAAAAACTAAAAACAGTTGAAAAATAGTAAAAAAAGTCCGCAAATTGCAGCAGTCGCTGGAATGGTTGTAAAAAGTTGAACAAACTACACTACAAAACAAATGATAAATTATTTATTTGAATTAGGATTTAAATGTTAAATTTTGTTATCTCTAGGTTTGTTGTGGGAATTGCTTGTTTTATGACAAAATATTAAGCTAAAAATCATTAAAAGGCGTGGCTGATAAATATTTTTATCTCAAATATCCATTAATAATAGTCTCGCCCGTATACTTTTAAGTTTAAATAAAATTCAAAATGTATGAGAAACTACTATTTTAAAAATATAAGTAAATAAGGAGCTGGTGAGATTATTAACCCCTACGAACATATACAAAAAGGGTGAGTTTCTATAGAAAGTTGCTGTAGTTTAATGGTATCCTGCTAAGTTTTACTATTAATAACGTTGTAAGTCTTTAGGGAATTTTCTTCTGTAATAATTTAAACTAATACATAAATTTGTTTTAATTTTATTCTAATTCGAAAGTCGAACACACACAGGTTGCCTTGTTCTTACAAAGCTTGAGCATAAATATAGTATTTGAGCACCTTATCTTATGCATTAATTTGAACCAAGACTTTGCCCATTTTATATCAACAGTTAGCCCCTGCCCTAATAAGTTATAGTCTCTAACCTAGCTGATAAGTTAGTCCCTAACCTACAGCCGTAAGCGTGCACTAGCCTATGAACTAAGTTAACCTTTAACTAAAGTTATCCCCATGTCTCCTTATAACCACCAGTAACCATACTTTGGATCTTAATGTACAAACAAAGATTAGACCTCCACCTATAACCATAGAATAGGCCCTAACCTCACTCTCTAGCCGTTAAATTATATGGGCTTTTGAACCGAGATTTTCTAACCTATAGTCATGCATAAGTTGGCACCACCCTGTGAACTAAGTTAATCTCTAACTGTAGTTAGCCTCATGCCACCATATAACCGCCGGTTAGCCCCTATCAACCTATAACCATACCAAAGCACCTAATGCCCAACCAAAGGTTAAACCTCTATCTACAACCATAGAACAGGCCCTAACATATCTCATTAGTCCATAACCTATAGCCACAAGTTGGCCTCTAGCCTATGAACTATGTTAACCCCTAACCTAGTGATAATTTAGCTCCATATAACCACCAGTTATCCCCAAACCAACTTCTGTCATACGCTAGCACCCAATGTATAACCATAGGTTAGACCCTAATCCATAACCATAGATTAAGCCCCAACCTATCTCTCTACCTGTTAAAAGAGATATCGACCATTTTATATCAACTTATGTCCTAAGTTAGTCTCTAATCTATCTATCTATCTGATAAGGAAGTTAGTCTCTAACTTCGGTTTAGCCATAAGTTGGCCTTTAACCTACGAACTATAAGTTAACTCTTCGTCTATACGTAGAGCTAATTAAGCCCTACATAACCATCAGTTATCCCCAAACCAACTTATCGTCATACGCTACCACCTAATTTAGAACCATAGGTTAGGTTAGACCCTAATCCATAACCATAGGTTAGGCTCTAACCTAACTATTTAGCTGCCAAATGATGAGCCTCAAATTCTTCGAAACCACTAAACTATTAAGTTTTACTAGAAAATTTCACACTCGGTGATTTGCCATTCTCTTCAGAATAGTGGCGCATTATTAATAATTTTTATTTTATTATTTAGATTCTGGAAATCACAATTGGGGAGCATCATGCGTCACTACGCAATTGTACTCTTAGTGGTTTACCATTGCCTTCCAAGAGGCACTATTTAGATATCGATGACGACGAGTTAAAAATTTGAAACTGTGATCCATTATTACCGAAACCGTAATACACGTTATGACTACAATCTAACCGTGACCTTTTGATCAATTATTACAAAAATTAACTGTTGGTTTAGCATTTACCATTGGTATCGCGACAGTTGAATATATAAAACATCAAGTACTTCAAACACAAATTAAATGAATTGATTCGGTGACGTAATTTCAACACCAACGCCTTACGTCATTCTCTTATATTTTCACACAAGAACCAGTGTATGTATAAGAAATTCAAATTGGTACACCTCATAAAAACAATTTTTCATCTCAAGGCCTACATGGTAACCCAAGAGAAAAAAATTTTCTCCAGACGATACCACAATTTTAGTACCGGTTTCTACTCGACTTTTATAACAAGCCAACTATAAAGCGTTTAAAACACAATAAAAAAATAAGGCCTACTTAAATATGTAAACATAAACATGTGATTCATCTTGAATGAAATGCGATATACTATGAGATTTAAATTATTTTTAGGGTTCTTTTTCATACAAAAAAATTGTGAGGTGCCCAGCAGCAAACACACATCCACATGTGGTACATACCTACATTCCATTCAATTTAAATTAACCTAAAAATTTCCATGTACTAAAATTTATGCTACGAATTAAGACGGCGATGAGGTCAAAAATGTTTGCTAAATGTCGTGTCATTGACGAGAAAAAATTTACTTAGGATACAAAGAGTTCGTGAAGAAATTTCAAATTTTTTTAGTTCAATGTGCATTGACTTCAAATCGGTGACATTTAAATTTACGCTTTATAATTAAAATTCCCAAAAGAATAATTGCGAATGGTAAAGTGTATCAGGGATGTCTAGACTTTTGAACAGAAATTTTAATAGCGAGGACAAAAATATAATTGATTACTATTGTTGCAGACAAATAAAAAGGTTCAATAATCTGATCGATATGAGACTCCACCTACTCAAAAATAATTTTTGATTTTTTTCAAAAGAAATTTTTGACGGTTCTAGGTCTTTAAAATTAGCAATACATTCAAATGAAATACATTTTTTGAATCAAAAATCCATTAAAGCTAAAATTTATTGATTCTATAGAAAATTTTATTAATTGATTTTTAATCAGTGGCCAAACTAATGGCCTTAATTAAAATTCTCATAAAAAATTGCAAATAATTGGCTATAACTACATTTTTTATTTATGCATAAAAATTTTAATTTTATCACACAATTATCTTTTCCATAATTAATTTTTTCATAGCAACAACTATAAAATACATTTTTTTTTTGCACATTTTTACGCAAAAATAAACTTTTGATCCTCAAAACTTTATTAATAGAAATTCAAACGCGTTGTTCACATTTTAAAATTTTGTAATGCGCATCCATGCCAAAATTTTAACTTTCATTCAACTTTCTTAATTGACTATTATTGTATACAAAATTTATTTTTATCAAAATGTCTCCCCAATTGGAACCAATTCAAATGAATAAAACGTCAAAGAGCGAGTTGAAAACGTTATGAATAAAGTAAGTTGCAGCAATAATCCATAACGAACCACCGTGAAATGGCTAAAACCGAGGCTAAAACTTAAATGATGAATATAAGAACAAGTAGGCTATGAAATAATAAACAAAAAATAAAAATAATAAAAAGTAAACAAAACAAATGAGTTGAAGCCTTTTTTTTTTAAATAAAACAATGGACGGTTTGAAAAACAAAAGAAAAGCACTTAGCGAGATTTAATATTTTGTGCTATTGATGTGGAGATTGTTTTAGGTATTTGAATTTTTATTTAATTTATATCGTTTAAATCAGTGGTTCTTTCGATTATGATCCGTTTAACAAAAAAATTCTATTTACATTCAATTTTGACTAATTTGAATTTTATTTGCACTGCTTTTGAGAGTTTTTTTATTCAAAAATTTTACTTTCAAAAAATAGCATAAGTAAATCTGTATTTCGTCTGTCTGTTGACATTTTCGGGAAAACATGAAATAAAACAAATTAGCCAATCTGAGACAACAGTATAAATCTAAAAATTAGTATGCTCCAAAGTGGAAATCTTTCAGAATTAATGGTGTTAAGTAGGTTAAGAGCAAAGTATTGGGCAAAAGAGGTCAAAAAAGTTAATACTTTTATACTAAAACCAATAGTAGCCTTTACTATTAAAAATAGTATCGCATTGGATAGTGGCAACTTTTGAAAATTTTTGGTAAAAGATGTACGAAATAGAATGGAGAGAGAGAGAAGGGGGGTTGGAGATTTAATAATGGCATTAAAATCTATCCAATTTCGTTCTAATCAACAATTAAAATAAGAGGGAACTACACCTGATGTCACATATAGAGTGAACTGTCCCAAGCGAGCTCCAAGACAGTGCGCAGAGAAGGAGGGCTGCTCTAAAAAATCAGGGTACAGCTCCTTCAGCGTTACAGCTGATCCAAACTCAAGAGAAGAATTATTTTAACACAACTTTATGAGAACACCTTGTGAAGCACTGTAGAAAAGAGGTCTATTCGACACGCATCTGAGATTTGGCAATGATAGTAAAATGTATCCAATTTGGTTCTAATAAAAAAATTAAAATAAGAGGGAACATAGAGTGAACTGTCCAAAGGGAGCTTCACCTCCAAGTTAGTGCGTAGAGAATGATGGTATTCAGCTGATGGTATTCCATAAATACCGAATAAATACCCTAGCTATGGTTACAAGCTCGAGGAGCGGAAGAGCTAACCTAAGGAGGAAAGATGAGTAGCCAGTACACCAGAAAACACCTTCCAACCACATAACGGTCGCTTGTTCCAAGCTCAAGAGAAGAATCATTTTAACACAACTTAATGAGAACAGCCTGTAAAGCACTGCAGATAAGAGGTCTATTAGACGCGTATCAGATAGCAGAAGAAAATATCTAAATATTCCATCAATTCTACAGACACAGAGTTGTACAATAACAAATAACAGAAAGCAAAAAAGGCCGCCTCGTCTAAGCTCAAATGAGGAAAGAATCAAGTCTAAAGAGGCCAAAAAACGAATCATCTCAACACAGTTTTTAATAACAGTGAAGCACTCCACATAGAAGCTCTATTGAGGAGCTCTTAGACAAGCATCAGAGCTCAGAATACAAAGCCTGAGCTGCAGAAGAAATAATAACAGGAAGAAAAAAGGTCGCTTGGTCCAATCTCAAGATGAGAAAGAATCGCTTCAACACATCTTATAGTAACAGACCATGAAGCACTCCAAATAGAAGCTTTATTGGACGAGAAACAGATACCAGAAGACATTTGAGGGGTAAATCCAACCAAACGAGTCTGTTCTCGAGCTGCAGTCAATCTCAAGATGGGAAAGAACCCCTTCAACACGTCTTATCGTAACAGGCCATGAAGCACTCCAAATAGAAGCTATATTGGACGAGAAACAGAGACCAGAAGACATCTGAGCGTTAAATCCTCCCAAAAGAGTCTCTTCCCGAGTTGTGGTTAATCTCAAGATGGGGAAGAACCCATTCAACACATCTTATCGTAACAGGCCATGAAGCACTCTAAATAGAAGCTATATTGGACGAGAAACAGAGACCAGAAGACATCTGAGCGGTAAATCCAACCAAACGAGCCTCTTCTCGAGCTGTGGCCAATCTCAAGATGGGGAAGAAACCCTCCAACGTATCTTATGGTAAGAGACCATGAATCACTCCAAATAGAAGCTATTATTGGACGAGAAACAGAGACTAGAAGACCCCTGAGCGGTCAATCCAATCAAACGAGTCTGCTCTCGAGCTGTGACCAATCTAAAGATGGGAAACTTTCAACGATTATCGTAACAGGCCATGAAGCACTCCAAATAGAAGCTATATTGGACGAGAAATAGAGATCAGAAGACATCTGAGCGTTAAATCAACCCCAAAAGGGTCTCTTCTCGAGTTGTGGTTAATCTCAAGATGGGGAAGAACCTATTCAACACATCTTATCGTAACAGGCCATGAAGCACTCTAAATAGAAGCTATATTGGACAAGAAACAGAGACCAGAAGACCCGTGAGCGGTCCATTCAACCAAACGAGTCTGTTCTCGAGCTGTACACGAGCCAATATGAAGAAACAAAAACGACTTTTCGGCCCAAAAGTGTGGGTCATCTCAAACTTAACTTAAAACTATTTTTATCATTTTGTAAACCGAATGTTTATACTCAAAGTTTTTCAGATATCAAGGTCAAACATGCCACAGCCAAAATCTAAAAACATCTCACATTTTTCTCGTTCAAATTGATCATATTATTTGATGAGGACATTGAATTTATTTACAATTACTTTAAAAACACCGACAAAACTATTAACAATTTTTTTGGTAAAATTTCTGATAACTTTTTCTACGATAAACTTCTTTGGCGGTTAATTTTAGTGTTTGGTGGTTGTGTTTGCTTGTTGAAACAAGATTTAAAATAGTATTTGGGCAACTTGTTTGAGTTCTTTCAATGAAAGCAGGAATGAAAAAAGAAACAGGTAGGTTGACCCTTTGAAGATTTTATAAAAGGTAGAAATTAAATGCGTTTATAGAGACCAGTAGTACTTTCGTAGAAAAAAATCTTGCACCTATTTTTATATCAATTCAATGACATACAACAATTTTAAATTAAAACCACTTTTAAATACCTGGATAGCCTTGAACAGCCTTGATTAGCAGTAAGTAATGTCAAATTGATAAGTTGATGTAATCGCCAAGTAACTGCTACACACAAAACACTAAACAAATCACCAATTAATAATTAAAAACAACAAAAATCAAGTAAATATCACTTATGTAGTAGCAGTCATCGAGTCATCTTTTGACATGTGCGTTTGTTTTACCAAAAGAAAACAAAAGCCTCAAATAAACAAACCGAAAACAAAAATTAAACAAAAGTCAAATTTTTTCTACTTGTCGACATGGAAATATTTCAACACTGACATATTTTTAACAAGTAATTTTGTGTAAAAATGTTATGTTTTGGTTCATGTGTGTATGCACGCCGATAATATTGGTAAAGTATCAAAACAATATCACCGTGCAAGCGGTGAAACGCAACTGCCAACTTCGCGCTTCCCGCTTAGCTTGGGGTTTGAGTTGTGAGTCACTTGTTAAAGCGCTCGTTCTATTGGTTCCGCAGATTCGTGTACAGTCGCTCCGTATACAAGAGGAAGGAAGACAATCAAAGGAGACACGATCGATTTTTTATTTTGCGATGTACACGGTACTACAAAAATTTGTTAATTTTTTGTTTACTTAAAAAGTCAGTGGCGTCTCTTATAATAAAATATATTTCATCCATTGTAAATTCTATCAATTATGAGCAGAAATTTGAAAATTAAATTGTTGACTTTCAAAAAATCATATAGCTCCATTACATTACGATGTCAAAAAATTAAAAAAAATGTCTACGCCGATTTTGAGAATAATTAAAAATTTTAACTAAATTTGACCGCCCATTAACGCCCAGCGATCTCATATGAGATCATACACATTGTAATTTTGATGACCATTTGCAATTTTTGGCATTTTTTATTTTTTTGAAATTTTGTGCTAGGGTGTTAATGGATTATTGCGAGACCTTGAAACGTTTTCAAAAATCTCTTAGATTAGGTCTAAAGCCTAAATTATATTTATAAAATGCCCTTTTTAGATTTCGTAATAACAATTACTTACATACTGGCAAAGTTATAATAAAATAACCGTGAAATGAGCAATTCTTATACTAGCCGCCATTTTGAATTATTGAAAAAAAAATCTATTTAGATGCGCCTATAAATTAAAATACCATAGAAATTGTAGGTAATTAAAGTTGAAGAATATAATATTTTAAGCAAGACACTAATTTTAATGATTTATCATCAACTTAACGCGAACTTAAAAGTTTTTATGACAGTTTTCTATAATGAAACATAATACTCTGAGAACTTTTAAACCTCTTAAAACTTCAGCAACTTATTTTAAATTTTAGAAACTTAAACTTATGCAAATATATTTTGATTTGGACTTGATGAATTTAATTATTAAAAAAGTATTCTCCAGGCCTCCAGGGTCGGTACTTAACCAACCCACCAGTGACGTAGAGAACGTAAACTTTAACCGTGTTTAACTTTAACCAAGTATCAAATTAACACTGGTCCCAACCAGTGCTAAGCCGAGATTGAAAGTACAAGTACCGGCCCTCAATTTACTAAAAATTTTAATGAATTCTTTAACTGCACTGATACGATATCGTCGATATCTGATTGTGAGGAAAGAGTTGTGGCTATTGATGATGAACTTGGGCCTTAAAAGCCCAAATTGTGTTTGGGTTAAAAATATGTCACAATGATTACATTCATGAAAACTTGCTTGTTTAAGTTGGGACTAATAATGTATAAAGAATGTTAAGTAAAAAATAGATTATTTGACAGCAGATCAGTTTTATTCCTTTCTAGGCATTATTTGTAGGGAGCCATTGAAAACCAAAACAAACTTCCCTACTGGGACTAATACCCGATAATACCCCTTAATAATGACGAAAAAATGATAAACTTATTGCCATACTCTCACGGGGGGGAAGGTAATTTTATGGCAAATGCATTTTAAATTTTAGTACTGATGTGTCCGAGAGATGTAAAGCAGACCATCAGTGTAACATTAATCAACTAGAACTAGACGATAAACTGTATAGGTACTACTTTATGTAAAAGTGTAGATATTATTGAGAACCATTGTAGTGTGCACTGCTGCAGTTAGCACTGCAAGCACAACATGTAAGGACCTACCTACATAGTTTTGCAAAAATAAATAAGTACGGTAATGGTATAATTTAAAATAAATAAAGTGTATTTGTAAATTAATAATAATATTTTTATTGAGTATAGCAAAACAAATATATAATTCAGTTTTTTTAACTTTACCGACACGTGACTTTTAAAATATTCAATAAATAATTAATTTAATTATAAATTTGCTAAATAAATATTTAATAATAATTAACAGTAAATGTATTAACTAAATTAAATAATTAGCCTTTTTAAATAAATCGTTTTCATCTTTACTTATACATATTAAAGTGGCCACGTGTCGGTAAAGAAAAAAAAACTGAACTATACCTACCTACACATAAATATAACGCAATTAATTTTAATTAAAACTTTTTAATGTTTTTTTATAGTTTTAACAGTGCCATAACGAAATAAAATATGAATTTTAATTAATTTTAAATAATATTGTATGAGTTGTATGTTTCGCATATAGCACGAGCAGAATAAGAAACGAAATTTTGGCGCATCCCGCACGAATAATCAAAAGTATTTGCAGTTAAATAACCAATTTAATTACACAATTAAATATACCCTCTCTCTACGATTTATTTTCATCGGTCTTGCACTATATCGACAATTTCTTTATAACAAGAAATAGAAGAAGGATTATTAACTTAGAGCCACTTTAAGCCTGTTGCTATTTTATAAAAATGCTAATATCCAAAATGGCCGTCCTGTGAGTAAGAAATTTCTTTTGACTTGTAAAATAAAATTGTGTGTGTACTTCATAATGCTGATGCCATGTAAATATAAAAGATTGCGTTTAGAAAGTATTGGATTTTTTTAAATTAGGGGAAAGTGGGTGAATATCGACTTTTGTCCAATATCGACCACTGCCCTACAGATCAGCGTATACTTTGTCCGATTTTCCAACGTGAAGTTACCTTCTCGATCCTTATTATCTCATTAGCACCCTACTGTGTTAGCTACCAATAAAATACGAGTAAAATCTTAAAGAAAAAGATAAAAATGAACTTCTATGACAAAAGCAGGTATATAAACCGAGAAACCCTTTTAATGCTTCCTGTAAAAGAAATTTAAAAAGATAAGAAATATAAATATTTTGCACATTAAAAAGGTTTATACCTCCAACTACCATACAAAGTTCATTTTTACCTTTCTCTGAAAGTTTTTACTCATCTTTTATTGCTACCCAGCACAGTAGGATGCTAATGAGATAATGAGGATCAAGAAGGCAACTTCACGTTAAAAAATCGAACAAAGTATACAACATTTATCGGTTCATTTGCAAAAATTGGCCACTCATAACAAATGTTTGTGTCGCACATGCGCTTTACAGTGCGAACAATAAGCTTTTACGGTTTTCTTTATGATTTTAAGGTAATAAACCTTTTTTAAAAGAAGTAATTGCACATTTCTATTTCTAATGAATAGATAGCTATGTTTTTAACAATTTGAGTTAAAATAAAATCAATAAACAATCGACCTTTATGCTACTTTGGAAAAATTCCTCACTATAGCAGCTCATGGGGTAATATCGACCATCTCCGTTGATATGACTTTTTATGTAGATTTATGTACCTAGATGCCTAAAAAATATGTAAGGAAAACATCTCGTCAATCTTGTATAAAATGCAATACGTGCAAGGCGGTAGAAGCCGTACAAGAATATGAACGAGGAATTTGAAAAGCGGCATCGACATCTATGTACCAAGTTCCGTAATAGTACGGTACAATACCGTCTAAGGCACTCTAAAATGCACTTTACACGGTGCAATTTGTTGCAGCAATCTGTTGCTGCAACAAATCGCAGCAACACAGTTTATTTAATAACCTCAAATTTTTAAAACTAAAAACAGAGATGTCGATAATATTTTATGTTGGTGATGGTGTTAAAAATTCAAATATTACTAAAAGTTACTAGATTGCATGAAAATATTGCATGGAAATTAGAGCAGGTTCTAATTCAAAAAAATCGCATGTGCATTCAGTTGCAAGCGCATAAGCAACTGGGGTATTACACGAGGCAATAGGCTGCTGCGATCTGTTGCAGCAACAGATTGCTGCAACAAATTGCACCGTGTAAAGTGCACTTAAGGGGATAGTTTTAATGTTTCTTTATGTTTTATATTTTTTTAAATATGTTTTCTAATATAAATTATAATTATATGAATTAATACTTTGGTCGATATTATCCTACCTGATGGTCAATTTTACCCAGCAGGTCGATTTTACCCCTCAAATTCTTGCTTGACTTTTACATTTGTTTTTAGAGGAATGTGTTAATATGTTAAATTTTTACAATAATCCTAAGAAGCATGGAAGTATACTGGACATATAAAAAAAATTCAGATTTAATGAATCAAATTTAGAGATTTTATACAAAAAATGCCTTAGGTGGTCAATATTCGCCCATTTTCGCCTAAACGTTTAATGATGTAATAATCAAACAAATTAATGCTTGTATTTTACTATGAATAATTCAAATTCACTTTAGCATAGAGTACTAACGGCCGTTAATTATAAAGCTAAACTTTGGTTTAAATTGCAGGAAAGTTCATCATGTACACAACGACATCAAGGAAGCACCCTGTATAGCGAGCATCATATAGTTACTTTTTAACATTCACTTTGTTATGAGTTTAATAAATTTCGCAATCAATTATAACAATGAGAAAGTTTATAAACTAATATTGTTATAAATTACAAATAAAAGTGTAAGGTAGATTAGGATTGATAGTAAGGTGTATAAATAAGTAACTACTTCAAAATTTTTGTAAGAGTAATCGTGATCGAAAAATTAAATTTTTTTCAAACGTCTAAAAAAGTTACATTTTGTTACTGAATAAGTAAGATTGAAGTTGCACAAGTACAAAAAAGTAAATTCTAACCTTACTATTTATAAAAAATTATATTTCCATGCATTTGACAACTGACGCACAACTAATTGACTAGAAATGGCGCTTTTTCAAAATCTTTTATTTTTCACGTTTAATTTAATCAATTTTTTACATTTTAAGAAAAAAAAATATTTCATACGGAGAAAATGTGATTTATTTTCTTGGCTCGTCAGTAGTTTACCGACTCGACTTCGTCTCATATGACAAGAGAACTGACTTGCCAAAAAACAGTGCCACTTTTGCTCATTAGAAAACAATATAGGTATAGTATTTAATATTTTAAATTTTATTTCTTGATGTTTCTCGAAGGAGCAGCATCAAACATATTTTCGATACTTACAAAGACCTTATGAGATCAAAAGAAAATTGAACAGTTGATGTTTCATTTTAATACGTACTAACAATTGTTATAGGTAACGTATACCGATAACTCCAGGAAAATAAATGTTTACAATTTTCCTATTTTCATCTTGTTATATTCAAGTAGGTAGGTTAGGTACATAAAATATTTCGATATTATGTTTATGCACTGTTGACTTAGATTAATATAAAAGAGTTTTCTTTGAAGACCAATATAATCTATAGTAGAGTATTCTCCAAACGAGAAGAACCCACCGCGTCATTGCGCAAAATACTTGTTGGTGGCGAGTCCAAATTGCTGCAGGTGGAGTCTTTTCAACTGAATGCTACTCTACCTAATACCTTAGAGGGCACAGTTTGATCCAATCACAATTTTTTCCTAAATAGTGGTTTAAAATAAAATTACACTTTGAAAAAAATTTTTGTGACATTTTGCAAGGATGAAAAGAAACAGAACGTTAAATATATAATAAAACTTACCCTTGATTTGGGTGTGTGTTTTAATCCAATTGCAGGCTGACTTCTACTACTCTGTAATTAATATTTCATATTAGATTTAAATTAATTAAAATTTAAAATTGATTAAATAATAACTAATACATAACGTGCACGTAATAAATTGTAAATTGGTAATCGATTTATAAAACAATACAAGACAAATTGATACGCCGGGCACAACGTTACATTAGGTATATAATTTATATTTTGTATCACAAAATCAGATTTCGTGAAAACGTCGGAAGTTAATATAAATTTGTATATTGTGTGGAATTATTATCTTTATTAAAATCCCTTCAGTTAATTTGAAAGGAAATTTGAAAACCAAATTTCAAATTTAATTCAGTATAAAATAATAATGTTTGATCTTTCATGTGTTTGATGTTCAGAATTTAATTAAATATAAAACGTTATACAATTTTCTTTTTCCTGATTTAGGGGAAAAATTCATGATTTCTGTATGTAACGGTACAGCACGCGTCACTTTAACTTGGCAAGAACTTCAAATGCGTTAGGGACTATGGTATTCCGAGTCTTTCTATTTATTTAAAAAGTTTAAATAAATGTTTAATAATGTAATCTTCTCGAGAAACTAATCTTAAATCGCCAAGTTAAATGATGAGTATTACACCTAAGAAAAGTTCTGGCAAAAAATTCACTTGTTTTCAAAAAGAAACTATCAAGTCATGTCATCAGTGTAAAAAAATTAATACATTTTTATTGTTCTTTTATCTAATGACTATTTGGTCGATTAACGGATTCAGAAAAAATCAAAGCTCCAGTTTTTTTTTAAATGTGGTCAAACCGTCAAACTCTCCCGAGTTTGTGGTTTACCCTAATAAATAAAATTTTAATTTTAACGCTAAAACATTTGGATTGCAATTTAATTATCAAAGTACACAAATTAATCAGAGAAGCCCTCGAGCATCAAAACGGAAACACAGTTATCATAACTATGGGATCTATAACACCGAACGTGCTAAGGGCTTTGTAGGAATTATTTCCATTTAAATAATTTAATGAAATTTTTCCACAATAATCTCGCACAAAAGGTCACTTACAAAACGATTTAGATAATTGGATGTTCTATTTAGCAAGAAAAAAATTTCATTAGTGCTCACACAAACAAACATTAATTTTACAGGTATTAAAAGCGGAAATTGAAATTTAATTTTCTAATTCGGCAATTGATACAATTAAATCATTACCATTTTGCCATGCTGAAATGTATAATTTGGTTTAAATTAATAAATAAATACTAGTTATAGTCGTTCCTATAAATGTATAAATTAACATTTAAATGGGTTAAATTTTCAATTATGTAAGTATTTAGGACAAACCTACAATAATTTTTAGTTTATTATGTATGATGTCTTATAAAAATTTAATTAATTCAAATTTCGTGTCGTAAAAAATTGAATCGATTCAAGGAGGAAAAAATTTAATAAGTACCTACGAACTTGTAAAGTAAACTTTTGTTGTTTGTTATCAAATAATTACACAGTTAAATTTATAACGTAGTAATTTTTAAACGTTTTTAATTAATTACCTAGTTATACGATAAAGGGGACAAAAGTTAATTAAATTTCGAAATAGAGCAAAAAGTATATGCTCATTTACAGGTACTTCCTTGTTTCAAAATATTGCCTAATTATCATACGTTTGGGATGAGAATGGAAATTATTAGCCCAAAAAGGTTTTACAATGCGACTCAACTAGCATTATTTGTTACACATTAGGAATTGGAATTAAGAAAATGCATTTACTTCTTTAGAGCGTTACCCAAAAACAGACCAGACAGATTCTACTGCTACAGACAAAAGAGACATGTAAATAAAGGCTCAGGCACATAATACGCCTGTTTATACTCAACTCAACTCTATCCCGGACGAGCCCCCAAAATGTGTAGGATTTTATTGAATTAATGAAAACCAGTTATCAAATTATACGTGTTTATTTATTAATTGAAGTTCCTATGTATTGAGAAGAAAAAAGATAGATAAGTTAAAAAAGGCATATGGACCTAGAAGGCATACTCAGTTAAAGAGCCAAATACAGAAGGCACACGTATACAGAGTCTAACAGCAGCAGACATGCCTATGTCTACGGATAAACAGACACGTAACGACGTAACTAGCTTCCTAAAACCAGGTTTTGGTGACCATAAATCTTATTGGGTGGACCAAATACATAATATATGTAGCCCACAAAACTTTTTAAAGATGAAATATTTTGTGTGGAATTCAGATTACACTGTAAATATCTAAATTTTCGATTATTAGTGTCATTTAATCAGGATGGTCACAAGGGTGGGCCAGCAAAAATTGGAACGAAAATGGAACGACAGACTGAAAGGACAACCCACAGGCAGACCGGCGGCCTTGCAGGCAGGCAGATATTAGATATTAGGCAAGTATTCCGTAAGTATTCCGACAGACAGATACTATAAGTCTATTGTATAGACATTCGTATTCGAATAAAGCAGAGAGACTTGCAAATATAATATACAGTGTGTCCCAGGTGTCGCAGGATGGAGTTGCAAAGAGGGAAAAAAACTGTTATTTTTGAATTCTCAGAAAATTTTATTACTTCAAACTATTTTTATTGTATTCAAACTTCAAACCCTTAAATATGCTAAGGTGTTAAAAAAAGATTTCCAAGTAAAACAATTATTGAGCTTTTTTTTTATAAACTCAATTATTATTTTATTTAAAAAATAGTTTTTGTTTTTTTTGCATATTTGAGAGTTAGAATAAAAATTTCTGAAAAATCAAAACTAAAAATTTTCCCCTCTTGGCAACCCAATCCAACGACGCACTGTATGTATGTAAAAGAATAATATTTTGTAAAGAATGATCGCAGTTTTTGTTCCAACAACGGCCAGTGTATACTTTTTAATATAAAATAAAACCGGATAATCCTCCAACAGCTGATTTAAACTCAATTTCAAATGTAAATTGCTACCAAAAGTACCCTTTCGCGTTACGAAATTATTTAAAAGTTAATAGAAAAAAAATATTTTTCATCTCTTCACATAACACTATACGCAACATTTTGTTATTGCGAGCGCATAACTTTAAATTGCAACTTTACCGCTTTAAAGGAATAAATGAGCAAAAAAGCTCTTACTAAGAGCAATTGAGAAAAATATGAGCAAAGCAAAAATATTTAACTTTCAAATTTATTTCATTTACAACAAAAATATATTCTAAAGTATAAAACTGGTTTTGACAGTGTGCTAGGGACAGACAGATCTTGCTTTGTTTTTTGATGGCACTTGTTTCGTATTTACGTGCATTTCTTGAGCCTTGAAGGTTTTGCAGCTTATGTAGCACATTCTACAATCCGTAAAAATAATGATAGCAAATTATGACAGTATGGTATACCCACTTGATGACATATTTTAATAAAAATATTTATGAAAATATTGAGAGTGAGATACCTACTTTATGATGACAAGCTTACGTTGTCATGCCAAAATATTTGTACGTAACAAAATAGATTTTTAAATTATTATAAACTATACAGCGTGTTGCGTTATTTTCGATATTTAACTAGCATCAGTATATTATGGGTTACGTTGGAAGATAAATCTGAGATAAAGATAAGATAAAAAGTTGGAAATTCGCACCATTTCACCAGTGGCGTAACAGCTTTTCATTAAGTTTTACTACAGACCAACTATTAACTTTTAATGAGTTATATAAAGTTTCATGTACTGTAGGTTTGTTTTGAGCAAGGAGACTAAAAGAAAATTATCATTCCGTCTCCTTTTTAATTTTTTGAGCTTTCCACCCTTCCTATAATACATAGTTGTTTCAAAAGAAAAACAAAGAATAAGAACTCGAGTTTACTCGAGCATTAAAACTAAAACATATCACTAAAGTTTCAACTATACATTTCAACCCTTAATATTAAGTCAACAAACCTCGGTCCATTTCCTATTTTGAGGCAACCTCAGCTCGATACTTTGAATTTCTTGAATTTGTTTAACCGTTCGTTGCAAATCGGCTTGTAACTTTTGTTGAATTTGTTTTTGTATCGTCATCTTCTGTTCGTTATCTTGGCTCGTTTCGCCATCTACGAGACAAGCTTTTCTACCCGACTTTTCCCTATCTAATCTTTGTGCTAAAAATTCTTCTAATTTTTTCGTAGTATTTTGAAATTCGCTATGAGGTATTATTGGAGCTTTAGGAGGTTTCGATTGTGCACCACGAAACATTTCGTTTCGTTCCATTAACATATGACTAGTTTGTGCTACATTAACTTTAGGAATGTGTTTATACCCATCGTCAGTTCTATCTAAACTTGCGGTAGTTTTCAAAGAACGGATATAATCTGATTGTGCTTGTGGTAAAAAATGTTCCAAGGCTTGTGCGCTCGCAAAATTTTGTTTTTGTTTAAACGAACTTCTGGTTTCTTCCGGTTGCGAAAATTGTCTTTGGTGGATGAAACTTTTCGACATTTGGTTACGTGTGGTTTCTTCCAATTTTTCCGTAAATTCAGGGTGCGATGCCTTTCGTTGGTGAATTTTAAATTCGTTTGGACCCGACATCATATCTCGTTGGATGAATTCTTTAAAACCGCCGGAATCGGATGAGTTTGAATCGACCGATTCCATTTTGGTCATTGTTTTACTATCACCTAGTATTTTATTATTATGATTTGCTATTATTCCGCAACAGTCGTTACCTACATTTGATAAAATACTACAACAAACTGTGCTAGGCGAGTTAGGCGCTTTTTGACCCATTATTATTTTATGATTAGTTTCATTACTATAATTAGGTTTATCACATGTTTCGTTTCTTGCTACATCACTATAAGGCGGTGCAAATCCTTGGCTGGAATTTTCATACTTTTTCTTAATATTTGATTCTTGATGTGTGTAATTTTGAAAACCTTTGGCTCCTTCTCCATTTGTCGATTGATAAAGTGGATAATCGTTGACACCTGCATGTCGTACAGGTTGGGGTACCTTTTTCAAATTAATAGGAGGTACATATTTTGGTTTGGAGGCAATAGTCGGCTTTGGACCCTGAATTTTAGGCCTTTCAGGTTTATTAACGTTAGGATCTTGCATTTTTTCAAAAAAATTACATCATCTAAAAAACAACCACTTAGCGTTTATCCCATTAAAAGTTATAATAACTTTAAATTTTAAAAACGAAGCACTAATAAAGTAGAAAAGTTAATAAAACACATTAAAATTTTGAATAAAGTTGTAAAAGTAACAAACACATGAGTTTTCAACACTAAACACTATTTGCGTAAATAAACTAACATTGAGGAAATCTACAATAGTGGCACATTTATACGATGTGAGGTTGGGGTTGACTCCCTTCAATAAATGTAAGTTGGTCTATCGACGCTTGGAGGCGCCTGGCGTCGCGTTCAATAAGACCAAGCGAATACAGGGTTGAAAAAGGTGAAACTACTAACGAAAAGAAATTATTTTAAACAAAAATTCCCAACAAAATTGTACAAATTAAGCAAATTAGAAACTTTTAAGTTAATTTTAAACATTTTCGTTAAATTTCCTCTTTTGGAAAAAATCTTTTTGTAGTAAGTTGGCCTTTAATTTCTAATATGGGCGAAATGGGCTCATTGTGAAATATATTCACGTGTAGATTGCAGAATATCTCACTACTAGGATCCTATATTAGGTGAATTTTGCACTGTAGAGCGAGATATTTCAATTTACGAGCGGATGCATAAAAGAGAGCTTAGTGCACTTTAATCATGATCTATTGAGCTTTTAAAAACAGAGTTAATTCTATACAAACTTTTGAATTTGTAAGCTTATTAAAAGCATCATTAGTGTCGTTAAAACAATTATTTGTTTGTCTTTTTCAAAATATCAAAAATAAATCAATGATTCAAAGTGCGCATCAATTTTAGTACCAATTTAAAAAGTCAATTCAATTTTTTGTTATGCAGGTTCTATAATTACTATTCATAAATCTTACTTGAAGGAGTATTAATTTTTTTGTACTTGATAAAAGCCACAATTTGTTAGCTTAATTGAATCGATAAATTATGTTAACCCTTTTTTTTTAAACAAGTATAATTGTGATTAATTAATATAATTTTTCAAAAATCCAAAAAATGTGGAACGCTTCACGATTTTGCGTGTCATCCTTGCGCAGGGGCCATGCTAATCTTCTCTGTATCGTTCCAATTTTAGTATATGTACCGCCGAAGCGAGTACGCTTACCTTGGCTTTTAAGTTCGTATAACTATCCTTCGAGGGTAAATTTTAAGAGTAAGGTATAAACAACTTATTATTGGAATGTTAAATTAATTGTTATTAAAAGTATAAAATAAAAATTACAGAATTGTAATAAAATTAATTAAAAATTAATTAATTAATTTAAATTTTATCAACTTGCGTTCGTTTGCAAGAAAAAATTGAAAGAAACAGCAACTTTTGTAATTAGAAGTATAAAGTGTTGCCTATAGGTTAGGCGCATCAAGTACTTGTAAACGCTTTATTTATTTTTATTATTATTATAAAATTGAATATAAAGAATAAAAAATGACAAAATTAAGAACAAAGGATTCGGATACAATTATAGCATGCAATTTTTACTGATTTATATTATGTTATTTGAGTTGATACACCCTCGTACAAGAATTAAGGCGTCTGGACCCTGGGAGTCCTGGGACCTCTACCGCTACTCGCTACATGTAAATGGCAAAGCTCTTTGCTCTTGTGCTGTGGTAAAGGAATAAAAAAAATCCTGAACTACCGGTTTGGTATTAAACTCTTTTATGATAAGAATCATAATGCTAAATAAGGCTAGTCGTCAGAGCCGTATCAAAGAACTTTGGGGCCTGCGGGGCTAATTATTTTCGGGCGCCTACAAAAATACATTGCAGTCAACAAAACAAAAGTTTATTTATCGGTTTGCCAACGAAGAAGTTATAGAGCACATGGAAGAAGATGAAATTTTATTTTATGTCTGTGTTTGGATTAGTTAGGAGCAGGGCTGGACTGGGAATAAAATTAGTACCGGGAAATCTGTTAGTTCGAGCCACTTGCTTGCAAGCGGTTGTGGAGGGGGGGGGGGTTAAATGAAAAAAATTCTAATTTCATTTACTATTATTCAACGTGAACTTTAATATGAATAAATTTTAGACAGGGTGGATGTTTACTGCGAAGACGGATTGTTGCTCAGCTATTCGAGATATCAACACCAATTTTGGCCTGGTAATACATGATCACATGATCAGACACACTCGGGCTTGTCTTCTGGTTTGGCCTGTGCAGGCGGTCTGAACGCTGTCCAGACGCTATTATTGTGACCTGTGCAAGCCGCCTGAACAGTGTCCACACGGAAGGTAAGTCTGTGTGTGTGGGCGGACCTTTACAGTTATCGATTTTACACTCCTGGTTCACATTTTTGATTTTTGACCAGCCTCACGTTTTGTGTCAAAATTTTGCCTCTAGCATCTTAGCGGTTTGTTTTATAGTAAAAGTCTTCAGAAAAGAAGTTATAGAGCATTAAATTTCCTTTACTATTTTAATTTATTCCGGGCCCTTCACAACACGCAACACAACAAGCACGCGCGTCATGAATAATCCAGCCCTGCAAGTCGTAGATAGTAAATATTTTGGAATAATATGATACACAGGTGCATTCAAAGTTAAAAATTTTGAACGAAATGAGTTAAAGGTTCCAGTCGTCCAGTGGAGAATAATTACAATTTAAAAAGTTTTATTGGAAAGAAATTTAAAAAAATGATTAATTCGCTCTTATGTTGACCGGATTCCATTCCGAGATATGAGGAGACTAGAAATACATAAAATAACCCTTATTATAATTAAAATATCCGGAGGGAATATACGGGAAGCTGTTATGATACTATTAAATGAAATTTCTCTAAATATCATAAAACGGGAAATAATAAAAAGAGAGTCCCTTTTTATAACGTTTGATACTTTGATAGATCACCTACCTACACAGGGTCGGACTGGCCTCATAACAACTGTAGTTTGCCCCCCGCTCATACGTTGTCATATTACTTAAATTGTAATTTAAAAAAAATCGAAGAACCCAAACAATCTTAATAAACCGATTTTTATCAAAAAGTGAACAAAAGTGAACAAAAGAAAAGCGGAAAAGTGTTTTTTTTGTTTTTTTCTCAAAAACTAATTTAAAAACGAATAATTAAAAAAAAACGTTCAAATCGATTGAATTTTCAAAAAGTTACAGACAACTGAAAAGAAATTAAAATATGCATGTCCAGTCCCACCTGTACCTACATGTTAGTGGAATACCTAGTGGCTATCATTAGGACCTTCCACAAAAGCATGTGTGGAAACGTCGTAAGCTTTTTTTTATTGCAAAAAATATAAAACACCTTTTTAAATTCAGTTTTCATTAAATTATTTTAAAAAGTTCCGTTTTTAAAATTTGTTAAAAAAAATTTAATTCAATTTTGAAAAATTCAAAAAATGTGGAACGCTTCACGATTTTGCGTGTCATCCTTGCGCAGGGGCCATGCTAATCTTCTCTGTATCGTTCCAATTTTAGTATATGTACCGCCGAAGCGAGTACACTAAACACTGTTTACGAGCTGTATATATTCTCAACCCCTTTATTTTATAGACGCAACTTACAATTTGTTAAAAATTAACTAATTATAACAACTATTTAATTGTAATTAATTTTATTCTACAAAAGTATGCAAAACACTGCAATTGATTTGAAAAATTCACTCAAATGTCAATATTATCAATTCTAATCAAAATTAAAATTAATTTAATGTTATATTGAAAGAAACTGGTGTTTGGTGGGTTGCCTATGCGCAAGGCGCAAGTTCGCACAATATTACAAAGCTCCATATTTTTAGCGCGAGTTGATCAATGTAAAACGAATACTTATAGTAAAATGTGTTTACTCACTTTTCCTATTCCTCTTGTATTAGCAGATAACAAAGCTCCAATTGCATGTTCTCTGTACTCCTTTTCGAGATGATCATATTGTGCTTGTATACGTCTGTAATAATAAAAATATTATAGTAAATTAATAAAGAAACCGATTTTTTTAAAATTAAGATTTTTGGATTTTATTTAAAAATGTTCCAATTATTTAATTACATAATTGCTTATAAATTTTGATAAGTTAACCCACATTAGAGCCCACATTTAGAATTCAAAGAAGTCATTTAAAAATTGTCAATTATAATAATTTATCGTGAAAATTTATTACGAATGCAATTAATTCTAGCAGACTAAACATTTATTCAAGACAAATTAAATTAATTAAATCAATTTTATATTATTTTAAGTAATAACTTATTAACTCACTAAAAATAGAATGATATAATAATTCTTCATTTTTGATTAATTATTTTTGTGAGCAACTTAATTAAATTCGGTGGGCACTTAAAATAATTTGATCAAAATTGAGGTAATTAATAAAAATTTGTTTTATTTTTTTAATACTTACGTAATTGCTACTAAAAGTTCTTGTTTTTGATGTTCTTTAGCCTTTATAGAACCACCCTCCGCAAGTGCAATTTGTAGTTCTTTTTGTAAAACCGATAGTTTCCTTCTTTCTGCTTCTAATAAAAGGCTCGTAACCTGTAATAAAAATAAATAAAAAATAACTATATTATGTAAATTTAATAAATTTGATAGAACAAAATAGGGTAAAATTGGTAAAGTTTTTTGCATAATTATAGACAAAAAAGAAATATAATGAGATACTTAAATGTTATATTTTTATTTTCTAACAGGAAGGTTTACTTCAACATGAAGCTGTTTGTATAAAATTATGGAAATTGAGAAAATTAAGTATTTAAAAAATAATTGCTAAGAGATTATCCAACAAATTATCTATTATAAGCTGAATTTTCTTTTTCAATTAAGATTGCAGGAAAATAGTCAACAATAGTGTATAAACTCATTGTTTAGAATCAGGAAAAATTATACATCAACAACTACTCATCAACAGATTAAAGACAATGGAGATCATTAAGATAACGATATTGTAAATAGAAGTACCATGGAGCACTTTTGCTTTGATTGCTACCGGGTATAAAACATGTTAAGAAAATCGAAAATGTCTGCTTTTTATGTTTCGATTACATTTGTTCTAATAAAATAACTGTATGTCCCTCCGTCTGTTGTACATCTGTCTAAATTATTTGAATAATATATCGTGTTTCCTCTATTCTCTGTGTAGGACTATACTGCCAATGTGCGGTCAAAGGTCGATTAAGGTAAGGGTTGATTTGGGCAAATCAGCAGTTTCTCTTCTGTACTGCTCACAAAGACTGCGCTTTTAAATCCGCAACTGCACTGCTAGTATGGCTTGTAACTGCTGAATGCTCTTGATCTTGATTAAACTAAATTTGGCTTAGCCTAGTTAGCTAAAAGGCAGACTGAGACTGAAACCTCAAAACGAGGTAGATATGGATGATATTATAGAAAAGGTGGAGAATAGGACATGGCCAAGGAATTACTGAATCACTGGTCTATCGGCCATGACGGCCCAGTCCACCCTTGCTAGTCAATTAATCGTCCATATTTTCAATTAACATTTCCTTGTGTCCTATCGTAAAATTTTCAAACTGAATTCGCTCTATTGCAAAAAGTTTCCTAAATTTTCGAAGAAATAAAATTCGTCTAGGTTGGGAAATAAATCAATATGAGCACACGACTCGTAAATCCATTACATACTTAAACCAAATAAAAAGGTCAAATTAATGATAATTGTTAAACCATACGGAATGATATACAAATATAGTTTTACGACATATAATTGAAAGAAAAGTTCCAAACTATCGATTATGTAATTAAGGAATTTCTAACAAAAGCAAGTGTAGATAAAAATCTCAACATTAAAATTACCATACCGCATTATTAGCAGAAAAGGAAAACTATAACAAAAGGAAAACGTTTAGTGCTGGTATTTTAAACCCACGAAATGGTATCTAAGCAACCCATACAAACAAAGAATCGCATTGATTTAGTTCCACGAAAACCGGTTATAACCAGTTATTAAATAATCAATAAAGCACAATGGTTAAGTTAGAGCGAGAAAAATCAATTTTCATATTGATAGAAAAGCTTAGGTAACAAACACTATAAAATAGGTTTCAATTATTCTCCCCCCTTTTATTAAAGAAAACTAATATACTTTTTTGTGGTGGTATTTTTATAAATCTAGGTTAAAGATTTGATCAACGTTAAAAAAAAGTTTTTTTTTATTGTAATTGAGGGTTGGTTAGTTGAGTCAATAAAATTAATAATTTAGGGATTTTAAGATTTTTTTTTAACTAAAAATAAAAGTTTTTCAAAGACTTATAAAACATCAAATAGGGCGTTAAGCATCAGATAATTACAAACCTTAGAATGGATATTTTTTAGATTGGAAAGGTTTTCCTGCAAAAGTACAGTAACTTACACCTTATAGATAGGAAATTACTTATTTCTATAATTTTTTAGCAATTCCTCGAGGATATGTAATATATTAAGGGATTAAAAAATATTATTACTAAATAAAAATTTTATAAAATTAACAGAAGTATGTCTCTAATCGAAACTTATACATAGAGACACCTATAAAAAGTTTAGAAAAGACAGAATGCGTTTTATGAATGAATGAAAACGATTAAAATATATTAGACTTTATCAACACGAAACAATTGCTTGAGAAAATTATAAAACATATTATAATAATTAAAAATTCTCTAAAGAAGCAATTGAAGCGCTTCAAAGTACGAGTAGGTACCATAATAAATATTAAAAATTTTCTAATAAAAGCAACCTTTTTAGAAAACATACAGTACGCGATAAGGAGGACCAAGGAATATATTTAAACCAAAGCAGGCCTTTAATAATGACTAGGGTAAAAGTGGGATGGTTGCCCTACCTAAGGAATATGTAATGTAACTACGTAATAATTCAATTTTCGCTTAAATATAAAGCAGACATATATTTTGTTATTAATTTTTTCCATTAAAAACCTTGATTTATGTTATTTTATCAACATTAAAGAATGAATATTTAATTTTTAAAATACTATTACATTTAGCCAATTATCCCATAGGTATGGGATTTGTGCCCTAACGTGTGGGATTGACGACTCATATAGGGATAGACGCCCCAGTTGCTAAAATACCTAGATGTTGGATTTTGAATTGAGTACCTATACCATAACTTTTCTTTGAAATTAAAAAACTAAATTTTAAATGTTTTTATTAAGATATCAACTATAATAGTATAATAAACATAAAATAAACTCGTTTTTATTAACGCAAAGTATTTCTAGAAAACTAAGAAACAGAATAAGTATTTTGTCCTTAAATTTTTCGTTTGCACTTTTCCTGGCGTTTAATAGCCCTTCCGCAGTCATTACACCTATTGCTATACATAGTACAAGTTTCGTGAAGCCACTGTTCACATGACACACACTTGATCCAATCTACTTTTTCGGTTGTATGGTAATAATTTTCCAAACATTCGACGCAATTTGTACTTTCTTCACTTGCAATACTTACTTGAGAATCATAGTTTGCCGATGTTGAGGCTACATCAGAGCAGCTGCTTTTTTGTTTTTCTTTTTTCTTATTTTTAGTTGAACTTCTATCTTTTTCTGTGCGTTTTTCTTTAATATTTCTACCTGTTATTACAGCAGCAGATTGTTTTCTCTTACTTTTTGATAGTGGAATAGTAGGAACAGGAAATATGTCATGAAGGTATTTTGATGGTGTGTTGACATCGTCTGGGAGTTCATGATCTACATCAGGTTCTTTTTTGTGCACTTTTGGCAACATAATAGCAGTAGTAGGAGTAGCACTCATATTTGAACGAGCAGAACCTTCACTGATGACATCTAAATTATTATTTGTAATGTCGTCTGTAACTTCTATAATATAATTTTCGTCATTATCAAAGAAATTTGAAGGTAGATCGCCAATATTAATTAATCCAGTAACGTCCACATCTGATAAATTGTGTACAATTTGTGTTGCATCTGTGTTATCTGTTCCTGTGATAGTTGAATTTTTATTAGTATTTGAATTATCAGAAATTTGGAAAAAATGATCCGGTATTGCCGTACGATTAAATGGAAAAATTCCAGTAGCACCAAACCCTGACGCGCCATTACCAACAGTCGCCGCTTTCTCCCATGCTTTCCCAATTAACTGACCAAGATGTAATCTTCCAATTTTCCGATTTTCGTTGGAAAACATCCACAAGTCTGCCTCTTGCTTAAAATAATCTTTCAAGGGTTTGAAAAAAGAACGGTCAAGCGGTTGCAGGGCTTGCGTCGTATGGCTAGGCAAGCATATCATTATAATGTCATTTTCGTCAGCAAACTGAAGCATTTCGATTGAATTTAAATGTGAAGCGTGCCCATCCAATATTAGTAGTACCTTGCCTTCTCCCTTTCTGGGCAAGAAGTGATATTTCAGCCATCTTAGAAAGAGTTCCGATGTGATAAACGAACTCTTTTTGTTCATATATATGTCGGATCCAGCAGGTAAACCAGACATATGTTCATTTTTTTTTCTGGTTCCTTTCAAAATGATAACAGGTGGTAGAAAAGAACCCTCTGCGTTATTACATGCAATGATGGTTACATTTTCGCCTCTCTCAACGGATGTGAGTACGTGTACATCCTTGGACCCCTTGGTGGCCACGACTTTTCCGGGTTTATTGTTTAGTTGTATTCCGGACTCGTCCATATTATATATCCGATTGGGTTTATCTAATAAATTGTGTTCCGTCAAAGTCTTTTCCAAAAGATCATAAAATAAATTTACTTCTTCTCGACACATCCCTTTTGCCCTTGCCAATGACAAGCCTTCACTTTGTCTAATACTCAAATCCGAATTTCGTTCAAGAAAAGAAAGTAACCAATGTTGACCTGTCATACCTTTTTCATTGTTTTTCGGCGAGAGTAAATTTTGTTTACCTAGTTTCTTAGCAAACTCATAAGCAAGTCGACGAACTGTGCAGCGGCTTGGAGCAAATCCTGCTTTTTCTAGTCTTTGTATATGAGCAACTAGCCTACGCTCGTTTTCAAAACCTAATGCAGGGGCTTTACCAAGACTTAATTTTTTATAATTACCAGATTGTAATCTTCTCCTTAAAGTACGGGAAGGAATATGGTATGCTTTGCTAGCTTGATTTACGCCCATAGTTTTATTTTTTACACTTTCTATAGCAGATTTTAAATTCTCTTCTGACCAAACAGCTCTTGGATTGACGTTGCATTTTCTCTGATATTTTCGTGGCATCTTATTATCTAAAAATTCACTGTATTTAATATCACACATTTTTATATGCCATATATCCCACTTATAGGAGGGGCATATATCCTTTTATAGAGGGATAGAAGCCCCACCTAATATTTAAAATTGGCGCGGCATAAACAAGCGGCAATGGTTATTTATAGGTTAAATTAAAGCAAATTTGATATATGGTAAAAAAAGTTAGGCGATAGAAAGAAATTAGAGTACGTAAAAGCTTAGTAATTAGTCCCCCAACATTACAGTTACATGCACTTTCAAATGTACTTACATAATATTAATAAAAAATTGTTTCAAAACTATGGCATATAACCCACTTGCATGTGCACATAACTCGAAGTACGAATCTGCACCTACTAACCGCTTACGTGTTGTCGTCAAGCAAACAGATCAGAAGTATTACGCACTAGGGCATCTATCCTAGTAGGGCATCTACACCACTTTTACCCTAAAGGTAATATCAAAAATCAAAGTCAAAATAATGTTTAAAAATGATTTCCAAAAACTAAACAATACCTAAGAGCCTTATTACACACACCTTGCTCAATTTATTACTGAATTTAGTATACTGAATTGGCGCAGAATTTCTAAGTACGACTTTAAAGCTTAGGGCGGTTTTAAATGAACTAAAGGTCGTACTAAAAGAGTACTGAATCGACGCAAAAGCACGGGAATCTAAGCTTTAAAAGGGTCCTTAGATACCTGTTTACAAATGTCTTTCTGCCTGTTCAGTACTAAATTCAGTTTTAAAATATTAGCAGGTGTCATGTGGCTTTAAGAATGGACGTAGCAAAGAAAGTCAAGTCCAGTAAAATAGAGCAGAGAATTCCAAAAGGTTCCATTCATTCAGGAATTAAAAGGACCGGCATAGCAGACGCAGTGGTGGATTTATAGTATTTAACATTACAAGCCAGGTAAAACTGTTTTAACTGGCGCAAAGAGGATTATGACTGGCGAGCCGCCCCGGCGAGCCTGTCACCTCTTTGAGCCTGTTAAAACAGTTACCTGGCTTGTAATGTTAAATACTATAAATCTTTTAAAGACTTCTGGGAGGGGTAATTACCCCCATTACCCCCTCCGCCCGTAAAACCGCCCTTGGGTCAAACCTAGAAGGCTTTTAAACTACCTATTTACAGGACTGTCTATGTCACTGAGTCACCGTAGCTTCAAGGTTAGGTTAGACGACTTTTCTCTTCTAAACAAAACCATACATATCATAAACGTTCTAGCTAGATGATCTTATCTGTAGAGAATTAAGGGAAGAAGATGAATCCTCCAAACACATATTTTAGTTAAGCTTAAAATTGGTTAGGGCTTATCCGGAACAACTGCAGCTGATAAAGGGTCAGTCTTAGAAAGCTTCTAAGAACACACGGTTGCCTATTGACCTTCAATTCGATCTATAAGAAGCATAATGAGCAATAAACTACATCGATTAAGTGCAGACGCATATACAAAATGTCTTTATTTTCTTTTGGGCATTTTAGCACAGATTGTCCTATAATCCTTTCCTTTCCTTTCCTATAGTTCTTTACATCCATGCAAGTCTCTTTATCTTAATATCATCTTGTAACTGCCGAGCTTTCTATGTTTCTCTTTCTTGTTCATAGTCTCAAATGTAAAAATTTGTTGTTTCTTCTTCCATCTTTCCTTCTTGCTATACAGGGTGTCCCAACACTCCGTTATCGTAGAATTGTGACTTTGCCTTATAATTTAACAAAAGAAGTTTAATACATGGCTATAGTTCTCTGAGAGCTGCACCTCTTAAAAATATTTTTACATATACTGGGTGATCCATTTAAATGCTATAGGTCACACTTGTATTTTTTTAAATGGAACACCCTTTATATTTTTATATATTTGGATTCCCCTTTCAAGAACGATTATAGTAATGTATGGTTTAATGGGTCTACCGTAGATTTGGGCCAAGATACTGCGAATTTTAGGAAAATACAAGTCAACTTTGCTTATCTGCTATAAAGTAACGAATTAACATTTTTGACTGCAGTTTGCATTAGAATAATTCTAATATCGGCCTCTTTCTAAAATATTTTTCAAAGTTGACAAAACCGCAAAAATTGTGCCGTGGTGATCTCCAACGCAAAGTGCAATTTTTCTTAATTTTTTAAATGGGATAAAAGTTGAATTTTAAAAGTGAATAGATTTAGAAAATATTATATCATTAGAAAGCTTAGAAAAGGGGCTCTCTTTTCCTGAAATCGAAAATAGGGGGTGCCATTTAAAAAAATGAAGAAAACTGACATTTTGCGTTGGAGACTCACATGGTCTCATTTTGACGTTGTATGTCGCTTTGAAAGATAATAAGGAAAAAAGACGATATTAGCATTATTTTAACTCAAACCTCGGTCAAAAATGCCAACTCGTTAAGTCACAACAAGCACGCAAAGTTGACTCGTTTTTAGTATAAAATGCGCATTATCTTGGCCCAGGTCCATGGTGGACCCATTAACCTACACATGAGTATAATCGCCTTCGAAAGGGGAATCTGAATATGCAAAAATATACAGGGTGTTCCATTTAAAAAAATACAAGTGTGGCCTGTAGCATTTAAATGGATCATCCGGTATATTTAAAAATATTTTTAAGAGATGAAGCTCTAAGAGAACTATAGTTGTGCATTAAAATTTTTTTGTTAAATTCTACAGTAAAGCCACAGTTCTACTATAACGCAGCGTTGGGACACCCTGTATATGGGCGGCAGAATTCAGAATAAAATAGTAACATAACATCCTTGATTGAGAAAGTTTTAGTTCCTCAATCTTCCTCAGTCAACGATATACGAAAATTTTTGATAAACTGATGTGTACTCCAAGCAGAATAGAGCAGTCCCAAAATTACCAAACAGACGATATTTAAAAAGTATGTAGAACAGAACGAATAGAAATGAACAGAATGAACACAGAAGACAGGATAGTAGTGTAGGCATAATGCCTTGGCCTCAGGAACAAGTCCATCGTAAAAGTTTAGAGTTAGTCAACAACGGCATAAAAATATGTGAAAATTAAAATTACTCACCTCTAGCTGTATACCAAAAAGATCTCTCGTTCTATCCTGTTTATTTCTCAGCTGATCCAAATTCTTTGTTTCTGATGGCATCTCAGTCAGCGTTGTTACATTTTCTATCGGACTCATCTGCAACAAACATAAATAAAATTAAAAATCGGACAATAAAAAAAAAGAAGTTATGTTAAAGCTGGGCTGAACTGGGTAAAAAATTAGTACCGGGAAATCTGATAGTCCAGGTTTATGTTTTTGAATTTTTCAATTTATCTAAATTTTTTCAAAATATTTTTTTTTCATTGTCATATCACGAGCCACCTCTGCCAGCCCTGTGCTAAAGTAGAACAATTTAAGAAAAATTGAGAGAAGCAATTATCGCGAAACACTGATGAGCAAAAGTTCTAAAATCTCTGTAAATTAAATGTAAACTGTTCTCTACTACTCGTCTCTAGCAGCCATTTTATAGCATGGCGGCTGCATTTCAGTTTTTTTTTTAATCTAACCTCTAGCGCTCTAGAGCACATCAAACAACTTTTCTGTTGAATTTTTTATAAGCACACGATCTCCTTCATAATTTCTAATTTTAGTACCAAGTACAGTAAAGTAGCTCTACTAGCTAACTTTTCATTAATTTATTCATTTGCAAAAGAACAATTTAGAAAAATAATGTCATATCAAAGCACATAGGTAGGTAGCTTAACGACAATCATTAATAACCGGTATTGATGTGAAAGAGAAAACATTAATGCAGCATAAAATATTTAATTAAAAAATATTTTAACAGTTTTCCACTTGATCTTGGTAGTAAAATTGCAAAAAGAACCGTAGAAATTTCTTCCTTTTATGATCTTCAACAGACACTACTCGAACATGTTGCGGGAAAGTTTAAATTGACATAGAAATGATTACTTGTATAATCAAGAAAAAGAGTACTAACATTTATTAAAATTATACAGATTAAGGCCATTAAGGTACGTTTTAAAAAACAAATTTGAGCAATTTTAAACAAAAAAAGTAAAAGTTAATTATCGTTATTACAATATTGTAATTAAGGTATTAAAGAATCAAGTTTGTTATGTCTTCACTATTTTAAACTTTTGTATCTACATGAGAAATCGTGTTTAAGTACATCTATTATATAAAAAATAAATAATAGCTTCATGTTAATTTGTTTATAGGTAAATAAAAAAAAACTATAACAAATTGTATTATTCTTTATGACAGTTGATAATACAAGATGCTCTACTTCCTTATTGTTGTTCAAATTTACTAACTGTGAAAACTAAATAAATAATGGAGAAAATTGCGAAAAAGTACATCAAATAATTTTTTTATTGCGAACAAACTTTCAAATAATTACCTACTACATTCGAAGCCAATTTTCATTATTTTTAAATATTTTTGGCATCATTTGCAACATTTTCTTTAAAAGGTTAAAGAAAATTTTCAGTTCGTTTACAAATATTCCAAAAATTACATCCAATGCCTGAAGTATTATTTCGAGTTTCCAACTTAAAAAACAAAAATCATTTCGAACAAACTGGGCAAAATTTCATAAAATGGCGCCCATTTTATCAAATTTTGTGGACGAAAAAATTGTGATCTGATCGAATAGCAGAATTTATGCATTTTGTATGTTTGTCAATTTTTGTAGGAAAGCCATGAAACTTTGGATAAAACCAAATTGTATTTTATTTCAAGACGATTAAAGACTAACTTTTAGTTTTGCATATTTTGATTTTTGATATTTCTCAAATTTTTGCATATTTCTATAACTTCTACATATTGAGCCAATATTTTTTCAAAAAAGATTTTCAAATAAAAATTTAAAATAGTTGCATATTTATAGAAAATTAGTGCATATTTTAAAACCCAGATATGCTTATATTGTCCTTCTAGTGTGTAGTGCGTGCATTAATTTTATGTTATTATGTAACGCTTATTTTCTAAGTTTCAAAAAAAAAGTTTATAATTAAAAATAAAATAATTCAGGCATATCTGGGTTTATAAAATTGCATATTTTAAAAAAATCATTGCATATTATAATATGAAGTATTTTCAAAATGTAATTCCGCCCTCTAAGTTACCTTGACACCCCCGGACCCGCAAAACTTTTATCAGAGAAAATCGTTCGACCTTTGATTTATAAGTTTTTCTTGTCAAAAAGCTCAGCTTTGGTTTTTGCCAAGGTTTGCCTTGTTTCTATCTACCAAATATAATTAAGGCTTTGAAAATAAAGAGTAATGGAATTGAGTGTTATGGTATAGTCGTAGGTATATTTAGTCGAGTGTTCAAACGGTTTAATAACAAACAAAACAGTAGGTACTCGAATATTTTTATCAGAGCCTAACCTAACCTAAACTAAAATAACCTAACCTAACCTAACTTAACATCGAGGTGTCTGAAATATTATCTACAGACAATAAATTTATAGGCGCGGTTATAATTAAGTGACGTTCAGAAATACGTCCTAACTTTGATGGGGTGGCCAATATCAAACCAATAATTTTGCAATCGAGTTCTGCAAAAAACTGTTTCCTGAATCCCATCCTAACCAAATATTTTTTACGGAGGTAGGAGAAAAATCTTCCAGACGAAAGACACCGCCAGCAGTCCGCACTGAACGGTGAACGGTAGTGTGAGATTTTTACTCACTAAAATACTCCTTCTCGAAGGACCATCGTACAGTACCTGGGACCGCTTTTGCATTACTTCAGGTACTGCCGGTAGAAGAGACTTTTTTTATGGTGTTAATAAATTAGATTAAAGTGGATTAAGGACTCGAAGACCGACGCGGTTGATCGTCGTTGGTCCCCGGCATTTTGCCTGTACGCGTACCCTCCTCCCGCGAAGGACTTCGTTTGGCACGTTCCATTTCCATTTCCGCGTTTGTTTAATCACAGTTCAGCTATTGCAACTGGAGGTGATGTCTGCAGCGAGGTTTCTTCCGCCCGTCCTCGACTGTTACTGCCGAGAGTTTCTGCTTCTTGGTTAGCATTATCCTTTGGACTAGCTCTGCTATGGTTCTCCAGCCTTTCTCGCCTCGGAGCATGATATTGACGAGGTTAGCTGGAGTCAAAGCTTCGCCGATCCTCAACGACGCTGTGACCAGCATCTGCTCCCATCGATAGCATTGGGTGTGTTCTGCGGTATTGTCCCCGGATTTGTGTCAGATGGAATGACGGTTTGCCATGTTTCCTCGCTACCCATTGTTGGAGGTCGGGTATTAGGGATCGGCTCCATTCCCATTCTCGGTGCTTGTTTCGTTGCATTTTCAAGGGCCAGAAGATGAATAGATGGCATGGAGACAGTTCTGTAAGCTTAGGCGACCCTAAGTGCCATCTGTCGCTGAGCTCTAAGCATCCTGACCTCGTTCCTCTTTTTTGAGCAATTTCAATAAAATTCATTAATTAATTTCGCTTCAACTAATATTCCAAACCCACGTAGTTTAGTCCATCTTGGTGAGTTGATCTACAGTAACCAAAGAAATTGGAAGGCCATAAATTTAGAGCCGGTAGTTTTAGTGTCAGTGTAGCAAATTTGATACTTGGTTAAAGTTAAACGAGGTTACCAGTAGGCGTTACAAGTGGGGTTGGTTATATGTATTTGAACAGAAACTAAAAGTACCGACCCTAAGTGTTTTTAGTTTTGATGGACAATTTACTCAAGACTTCGCTAAAAAAAAGAGGGAAGTTGGCTCGGCTCATAAGCTTTGCTTGTTCTAGCTATGCAGTAAGCTACACCTCTGAGACATGGGATTTTGGGATTTGAGATGTAAGTGCTTCGTTGATTTTCTCGCTACTTGGCCTATTTAGTAAAGTTAAATTAATATAAGCTTTCCTATAAAGGTCTATTCCCACACAACCGTGATTGATCCGTCACGTCACGTCTCCGGTCAGTCAAATTTTTTGTGATTTTATTTTGACGGACAGCACGATTCACACACATCAGTCATGGATCCGTCATTTACCTTTAGTTATAAAAGGATTTATAAAAATAACGTTGTCGACGTTATTTTATTTGACTGACCGGAGACGTGACGGCGTCAAAAACAAAATCTCCGAACCATGACTGATGAGTGTGAATGGATTCATTTAAAAGCACGCTTACGATATTTTTTATACCATTTTTGACTGACCGGAGACGTGACGTGACGGATCAATCACGGTTGTGTGTGAATACAACTTAAAGGATTAAAATGTTAAAGCAATAAACCAGCAGGAGGTAGGTAAGGGTAAGTTTGTCTAACTCTTTCTTTCTTAATATCTTTGCATATGGCTCAGTCTATTTGCTTTTAACTTAAAATTTAGCAATTACAGTTAAGATCTGCAGTTCTCAAACTTTATATTTTATTTTGGCATAACACAATGCAAACAATACACAGTTTGAACACTGCCGATCATCCCTGAAGTTTAAAGAAAATATCCATCGCCCGCTGGTTTATTGGTTTAACATTTTAATTCATTATAGGAAAGCTTAAAAGAATTGAACTATAGTAGATGTTATTTATTGACTGTATTCAACTCAACGCAAATTGTTCTCGGTCTGATTTGTTATTATCTTGACTTAGGGCCCACCATACATACTTATAGCAAAGTTAAAACTTTTGTGGTCAAATTTTCAAACGACTATTTTCTTAAATGTCTAGGGTTGCTCGAATGAAAATAGAATTTAATTACGAAATCACTTCTAACTCAACAATTTAAAAGTACCTTCATAAAATACACATTAAATAAAATGCTTTCAAAAAATGATTTCCTGTGTCGATTGTAAATTAAGGTCATAATTTTGATTGATAAAAAAGATTACGTAAAATGGACTTAATTATCAATAAAATAACAATAATTTGCTTCTTACAATTGAAAAGAAATAAAGCATTTCTAAACGATTCAGGTTAATTTCATTATAAACTTTCTTTCGTATTTATTTCACAGTTGTTACACCTATAAAAAATAAACAATTATAATCAATGTTTAAACTCATTTACGTAATTACGTAATTTAAAAATTCTAATTAAAACTAATTTTATCACTCTTTATTTTATTTTTACTTCGTGTTTTTATCTAATTATAATACCAACCCTTAAAGAATGTTATTGCACTTTTATTTTTTGTTTTTCTTATCAATCACATAGGTAGGTGGTTGAATTTATTTTATACAACTTCATATGCATATTATCTAAATTTAAAATTTGTGAATAAGTGTATATTTTAGGGGTTGGGTGCGTGACTGTGTGTAATAATCACACTTCTAAAATGCGTGACTTAAGTCGAAGGAGTGTATAAAACCACATCTTAAAATCTATTCAAGAATATACATTGTTAAATCCGAAAGCTTCTTGAGGTAATAGGTATTTTGATTTATTTGTGATTGAATTATTTAAATCGAGAGTTATTAAACTTTAGGGTGTTTTATTTACGAATTAAAACAGTAGGAGTGTTAGAAGTAGGATAATATGAATTATGAATACCATTATAGCTTATACAGTTGAACTGAACAGTGAGGACGAAATAGTCTCAAAAGGGGTGCTCGCTATAATACGAAATGTCAAATTTTGGTATCTGCCGAATTCACCTAAGGCTCAGGGCTGGATTGCTGCTGACGCAGAGTGGCGTCGAAGACAAAAATATGACACCTTCTCTTAAAGCTGGTGCAGCCTCACTAAATCACCGTCTACCAACCCAATCAACTGAAAATTAAACGAACGTATACGAACGGCATTAATGCCACTAAGGCTAGGTTTTATCACCTCTAGTCAACTGCTAGTCAACGCTTGACTCAATAGTTGACTAGCAGTTGACCAAAGGTGATAAAACCCGGCCTAAGTCACTGCAAAGCGCTCTCTACCATAAAGTAGTGACAACAGAGACAATAATTATTTTAGGTGATCGGTGGCTAAAGGTGGAAGGGTGTGATGGTGGTGTAAGTAAGACATTAGTTTAAGAACTTGTTGTAAAAGTGACCTTGACCCTTAAAATAGTCATCTAATTAATAGAAATACATACCAATAGTCAAAAATTTATTGGACAACGGACGTTATTGTACGTTCGGTACATAAAGGTGTAATTGTAGCAACATTTAAATTTCAATGTTAAAGTAACAGGATATTGCATACCGAGCTGGAAAGAGCTTCATTACAGCCGAAGGCTAAGACAGCTGACTGAGATGCAAAGCATCGAGCAATGGCATTGTTTCATGAGTTGGAACTATAAGTAGTCTGTTGAACGATACCATTGATTTGCATAGTGCTAGCGTATATTGTGCATTCTCTAAACCAGCACCAGAACTAGTAGGTACTTGAATGGATCACCATATGACCAATTGATCATCTAAAATTTTAAACTTGGCTCGGTTAGCCGTGCTTCGGAGGACACGTTAACCTATCGTTGTAGGTTAACGCGTAATTATAATCTATTGTATAAACTTAAATAAAAATAAATAAATTAAGAGCAGCACCTACTAAATTATTAGCTTTTTATTGAGACCAGGAGGGATCGATCTCTCATGCATGTCGACCCCTTTGCTAAGTCCCATTATTATTAGCTTAAAATTGAAATAATTGCCTGAATATTAAAGTTGATGTATTTTTAGATTTTTTTATATTGTATAAACTTAATTTTCTTCGCCTATACCTAATAGTATAGGTACGCTAAATTACAAGCAAGTTCTATTAAAAAAAAGTTTTATTTTTGTATTTTGTTAAATCAATATCAAACTGTATTGACAGAAAGGTTCAAGGAAGAAATGCATAATGTAAAGTATTCGTCTATTGACCTAAAATTTGCAAACGTTTCGGGGAAATTATGCTCCTGCATATAATAGCCTCAAGTAGTAATTTTTACATTAAATATTCATTTAATTTAATAAATAATCATTTTCGTCTAAATACCTACAATTTCCATATCTGTTTTCATTATCGAAGTAACTGCCTTGCAATTGACCTTGTCTTCGATATAACAGGACTGTCGTATTATCGATAGTTTATCGCCGAAGAAACAAAGAAAATTTTAGAATTTCCGCATGAGGGTCATAGAATCGTATCATTTATATTTAGGCATACGGGGTTCTTTCTTTTAGAGCAAGTTGACAGCGTTGGAATAAATCCTTATGATTATCTTGTTTCGTCTTTAATATTATCATATCCATATAATCCACGGTAGTCCATATCCATGGTCATCTTTAATAAGTTTTCAGTTTTCTTGACACATCTTACAGCGTATTCGATTGGGACCGCACCGACACAGAACCAGTGCGGTTCTGCACCGGTGGAGTGCAATCACGTGATTGATTTACACAGGTATAGGTTGGTGCACTGTTGCGGGGCAACACCAATAAAATTCATTCGCGATGTTGGACTTAGTCCATCGTACAATAAACTGGATAAAACACTTTCGTGTCAGGCCTGGAAATTATGTTTCTACCTCTATAAGAGCACTCTAAGTAAGGATCCTTGCAGGTGTCCTAATGTTAGTTTAGCTTTTGTTTGTAGAACGTGTTCTGACTTCTTTTTGAAGTCAGCAAGTTGTGTTACTTGATCTGTTAACTTCAGGCAGCAAGCAGCCATCAAACTGAAGCCACAGTCGCTCACCACCTAAAGTTTAAATGCACACAGTCTAGTGTGCCACTGCTTGATGGTATCTAGTTAGTGGACTCACTGTGTGACCAAATCTATTTGGTTACCAGTACCCTAACTTAATTTACTGTAACTGTTTCCTTTTCGAGAGCAGGAGAAAATATTCAAGAACGGAGGTCACTATCAGCAGTCCGCACTGATAGCTGTATAAGCCTTTTATTCACTAAAATTTCCTCCCTAAAAGTGTACAACAGTACTCGAAATCACTTGCGCATTATTTAAGATACTCTTGGTCTATGGGGTGCAGGACTACTCTAACCTAACCTACTCTAACTTAGCCTAACCTAACCTAAACTTCTTCTAATAACTAGTCTACATAGCAAAACGATCAAACTTTAGTTTTGAGTAATTTCGACTTGTTATGATCGTGCACGTCGTGGAACACGCCAGAACCGGACTGGCTATAGTGGTTGACCCCACTGGCTACAAAATAAATTGGCCCCAAATACAGTGGTGTAGCTAGTAGCGACACTCTGAGGGGTCTGGGTTCCAAATATTTCCCACAGAGCCCATAGCACATTTGTTTGGAGTTTTCATGGTCAACGAGCTTAGTTCAACTTTAGAAATTTTTAAACATATTTTTGTACTGTGAAATTAAGCAATTCATTAAGCAAAACAAATAAACCCAATATAGGATTTTCAACTTTATATTTTTCCATTTATTTTCATTGGCCCCAATTTCACTTGACCCCACAGACGATCGCTGGTCAGCCATACGGGCCACTTCGGGCCTGGCCCACTACTACAACACCCTGTATACGGCCTTACTAAAGATTAAAGCGTAATTCGGGATTAAACCCCAATATTTAGACCGATTCACAAACAGTTACACTAGAAGCGTTTGTCAAACTATGAAGAAGGTGCTGTGAATGTCTTTTATCATGTTTTGGCTGAGATTTGGCTATAGATATAATATTTTTTTAAATGTGGGTTCATAAGGAGATGTTAAAGATAAGCTGAACTAATGGAGGAGAAGACTTTAGATTAGTCATGTAATGAGACCTTGTAGAATAGATTGCCAAAGATTCAAGACGAAGTCGAACTCAAGTTTATGAACCGAGTGATTTAGACCAGTATTAGGCCGGGTACTTTTGCTGTCGATTATGAAACCTTTTAAACCAACTATTGTTCGTCTCTATTCGACTCACTGGAGGCGAGAACTGGTTAGTGGTTATCTCTAACCAGGTATAAATTAACCTAACCAGAACTTAATAAGAGCAAAAGTATCGTCCTTTAGTCTCTAACTATAAATAAGTGAGAAAACTTAGATCTTTTACTCTTTTGTTTCAGAAAGGGAAGAAGATGGTAAACGATCCAGAACGACGCCAAGCGGTGTGGCGTGGTTTACGAACCTGAAGCAGTGATTTCGTCGCCAACAAAATTTTAATTATTGATAAAGGATATTGCACTAAAGTAGAAGAAATTGAAACAAAAATGTCTCAACATAGAAGCAATGCTCTACATTCATTTTAATTAAATTAATTACAACACACACGTTACTCCAAAGAGCGATTATACTCTTTTAATTACAATAATAAAAGTTGTATGTTTATGACACTTTAATTGAAAATCCTTAGAGAAAAAATGTTTAAATTCAAGTTCTAACTGTGCTTCTTTAATATCATTTATTTACAGCTTAAAAATAAAGATATAAGAGCATATAATTTTACTTATAAACAGCTAATTTCAAATTAATCGACTTGGTTTGAATATTTGATGAATATTTTGTAAGTTCGTGCAGTTAATTTTGTAAACTCTAATTTATCTGAGCTTTGGAATATTTAATAAATAGCTTGTCAGAAAGGGTAAGCAAAAGGTCTAACGTTTTCCTTAAAATTTCATGACTGTTCGATTCATAGACGTTTTTATTAACGATTCATAAGGCAATCATTTCATAACCATACTTAAAACCTTTTCAATCGAAGGTTGCAGAAGGTACAAAAAGGGAAGTTTTCCCACCTCAACTCAACTTTTTTCTTTTCTATAATTCCAAGGATAGCTCTATTATTATTTTTTTTTAATAATGCCAAAGTTTTAAGTTTGAAAACTACATTTGTACAAATATTTGTTTTAAGTTTGCAACTCCAAGTATCGATTTTACAATCAAGTATATTTATAGATACCTAGAAAGCAGCAATCATAAACGCATTTCACATCAATTTAAATATTAAAATTTTTTATCATGATAAATAGATCGCTCATGAAAAGTTTTTTAAAAAATATAAAAAGCATGTATTTGTCTCATGTTATTGGATATTTAATGGTTTACAAACTGTTTGCGTTATTAGCTTGCGTTTTTGTTAAAAAATTTCCATAATTGAGAAAAACTGTAATGGAGAACACCAAGAAGAAAAATCATCAAAATCAGAAAGAAATAAGTAGAAGAAAGAAGAAAATAAAGAAAACAAAATTAAGAAGAAGAAACAAAAGATATAAGAAGAAAAACATCTTTGTCTTCCAATTCTGATATAGGTATCGGACCTCTGGGTCATGTAGTATCATATTTTGACGCTTTTCTGCTTCCCAATCTATTTTAGAAAAAAAAAACCTTCAAATAACAATTGTAGGGAATAAAATTCTGCATTAAAATTAACCATCAAAATTAATTATGGGTGCTTTATAATGCCAGAAATTTAATTTGAAAATATCAAAAATAGCAGAAATAATGATTATCATGAACAACTTCAAATAAAAATTATCTAATGTTTGCCATTTTTTAGAGCAATAAAATTAACTGAAACTATAAAATAGTTATTTTTATATCAATAGTGCGAAGTAAGTGTTTTTAGTGCGTGAGAAAGTTACTCTTTTCATGAGGCGCAGCCGAATGAACAAAGTCCCTATGACCGAGAGCTCCGGTAACCACTCTGCACACTCTGTAGAGTACCTACTGAAAATCTGCAGATTTTTGAATATTTTTAAACTTCAAAAAATTGTAAAAAAAATCCTGTAATTTTTTTCCTTTGTTTTTCTATTTTTCTTCTGCTTCTTTCCATGGCTGTTCTAAATAGATGTCTACATCAATTTCATTTCTCTAGTTGGTATTTGAAATTATTTATTATACTGACATGTGGCAAATGCATAAAAATATACAATTAAAAGAAAATTTTTAACTTATACGCTTAAGAATCCTCTAGTTCATTCAGAGAGTTGTGTGAAGCCTATTATGAAAGAGTGCAGTGGACTCGACCATGCGCTTTTAAAAATGTAAGCTCACTCTTCTACCTTGTAATTGAATACAAAAGAACCGTAACTATAGTTGTGAAAATAAGTCAACTTTAAAATGAAACGATAGTATTTAAAACAGTTGTAACTATCATACCGAAGAAATTGTATTAATATGATTAATAATAACTAATTTAAGTAATTGCTATCGAATTGTTGTAAATTATTGTTATTCGTGTAACGCTTTGGGTCTATTTGAAAGCAAAATAATTAAATGTAAAACATAACTATTTCTTGATCTTGATATGCACTCATATAAATGCACCATACGATTGTTTTAAGTGGTACTAACATTGGGATCTCGGAAACCGTAATAGTTACGAGGCTGGTTAAATTAGTAAAAAGTTGCATATTTTGATGATCTTTAAGAATCCGTTTAGAAAATTTCAAAATTCAAAATGGTTTCCGAGATATTGCAGAAAAACAAAAAATTGGCAATTTCGTTTTTCGACTGTAGTTTCAAAATGGCGTACTTTAGAAAAAACATTTAAAGAATTTCTTTTAGGAGATCAAAAAAGCTATCAAACGACACCAAACTTGACTTTTTATCACATCGACGCGAAGCGTCGCGACGTTCAACTTTTCATTTTCTTATGGGGGACATATTATTTTTTTTGCAAATATTACTCAGTAGGCTTATCTAAATTCGGATACCAAACGACAGCTTCCTATCTTGAACTTTTCGAAATTTTCACAACTTTTCAGGTTATGTTATGTTATGTTAATATTTTATTTTAAGTTATTTTTTACGATAAAAAATAACGACTATAACTTAGTTTTTAAATTTTTAGAAATAGTTATTTATTATACAAGACGATAAAGGGATAATTTAACTACTGAGTGGAAGAGTGTTAATTCACGAGTGGCGTTAGCCACGAGTGAATTAACTTTCACGAGGTAGTTAAAGAACCTTTATCGTCCTGTATAATATGCTATTTTTTTCTATAGCAAATGTTAAAGAAAAACCAATTACAAATTAAATTATCATTTACAAAATTTATTAAAAATATTTGAGTAGTGTGCGGTTGCTATGTGAGTAGTGGGGTTGCTATAATTTCATGGTTGATATTGGGGTTGTATTACTTTATCTATCCTTGCTGTTAAAATTCTATTTTATCGACTAATTTTAGTTGATCAAAGCA
Organism: Malthinus seriepunctatus; assembly: GCA_963924605.1. Lineage (NCBI taxonomy): Eukaryota > Metazoa > Arthropoda > Insecta > Coleoptera > Cantharidae > Malthinus > Malthinus seriepunctatus. The sequence continues at coordinate 34,785,217 of OZ004602.1, forward strand.
CACTTTAACGTTTGCTATAGAAAAAAGTAATTTATTCAAGAAATAAAATTTCATTACTAAGATTTAATAAATAAATAATAATTTGATCTATTTTTATTTCCAGCTCAAATTACTTTTCTAAAAATTTAAAAACTAAGTTCTATTCGTTATTTCTTATCGCAATAAATAACGTAAATATTATAATAAAGTAGAATATTAACATAACGTAACATAACATAATCTGAAAAGTTGTAAAAATTAAGAAAAGTTCAAGATAGAAAGTTTTCGTTTGGTATTCGAATTTAGATAAGCCTACTGAGTAATATTTGCAGAGAAAATCATATGTCCCCCATAAGAAAATGAAAAGTTGAACGTCGAGACGCCTAGCGTCGATGTGATAAAAAGTCGAGTTTGGTATCGTTTGATAGATTTTTTGATCTCCTAAAAATTTTTACCGAAAATTTTGTTTCTAAAGTACGCCATTTTGAAACTACAGTTGAAAAACGAAATTGCCAATTTTTTGTTTTTCTACATTATCTCGGAAACCATTTTGAATTTTGAAATTTTCTAAACGGATTCTTAAAGATCATCAAAATATGCAACTTTTTGCTAATTTAACCAGCCTCGTAACTATTACGGTTTCCGAGATCCCAATGTTAGTACCACTTAAAAAAATCACCCTGTATACGCATATTAAAAAATTTAAAGAAATTATATATTATTACCTATCTCGAATACTAATTTTGTGAAAGCATTACAAGACCTCAGGAAAATATATTAGTTACTTATGTGAAGCAATATGAAATATTTGTACTATTTGTGTAGCATATTTGTTACAAAGTAGGTAACATAGTCATAGATACTCAGGTATTACAAACATTCAAAAGAAATTGTAAATATAACGCATGCAAGACTGGTTTATGGATATCAAACGAAAATTTAAATTGTGGATATTAATAATGATCGTCAGGTACTTATGTGTTGGATTATTTATTAATATCTTCATACATTAATATTATAAATAGGCAAGAAAACTTAAATTCTGTAGAATCTCACTTTTATAATTACAGCATTCCATAAATAATGCTTCTAGTTCTGCATGACAAAATTGGTTGCAATATAAAGAAAGGGAGAAGAACTTCATTGAGAGTATATTAATAGACAAGCTTTATATAAGGTGCCTTGTTAAGGCACGAGTCGAAGTTTGAGACGTGCAGCGACGAGTTTTCTAAAGAACGAGTGTATTTTTGCTATTTCGGCATTGTATTAAAATAATTTTGTATAAGGCAAGCAGGAGAGAGCAGTGACGTAAATAACAGACCCGCAGAAGAGCCTTCGAATAAATGCCCCCCCCCCCCGAAAAATCCTGTAGTTTGTAGTACCATAAAGAGGCACAAAAATGTCTGTTTTTATACTACATATTTGAGAATTTAAAAAAAAAGTAGTAAATAGTTTTCTTTCCTTGTAAAGTTATCCAAAACAGATGTTTCGACATTAATCAACTATAAACTGTCGGCACTATCGGCAAACTGCAAGTAAGTAAAAAGGTCTGTTGTAAAAGTTTTGGAAATAGTCACAAATAAACCTAAGAAAAATCTTATTAATTTTGAACTTCTAACTCGTGCGGCTGCTTCCTTTCGAAAAAGTGCATTAGTGCACTAATTTTTCGTTTTCGTTTGTTTTATTTAATTTCGCAAGTTGAAAACATCAGATCATAATAAAAAAAATGCAGTTATTGGAAACAGAATAACAGACAGAACAAACAGACCAGACAATTAATTCTAGACCAGTTGTAACATACCTTTTGGTTCAGTAGATTTGTTAAAAAAAATTCTAAAGCACAAAAAGCTAATCAAAAATTAATTTATTAATTTTATTTATTGCAATAAAGTATCTATCTAATAAAAAACTTTTTTGTTCAAGGAAAAGATAGTAATTGATGAGTAGAATCGACTTGCCATTGTTGAGATTCTCAGGTGCAACCCAAAGGCTAAAAAGTGCATAGGCAATCAGAATTCTTGTGAGGGTTGTCATTTTTAATGCGCTGGTGATGAAACTTAAAAATATTTTTTCCAAAACTCCGTCTTTGAAGGCAAAAAAAATTTCTCTAATCTATGTGTACTTTTAGCAGTTTTTTCCACTAATCAATTTTATTATTATTTTAAGTCGAAATGTTGTTAAAGTGAAAAAATTATGGAGGTGGGGATAGAGCCCCCCAAGTTCTTAGTTACGCCACTGAGCGGGAGTACCTACAGTAAAAAAAATCTAACTTGAGGTAAGTTCGCGCAGGTTTGGCCACGCCCCTTTAATAATTTAAATACGTTGACTACTGCGTTGGTGGGGATAAATACCAATTTTGGTATCTGCGCATTGTCACCGCTCGTCTACTTAAAATATTTTTACTGTACTTAAAGGTTAACTGGGTTTAAATCTAGTTCAAAAAGGGGGCAATCGTCCTCATCACTTGCGCTATTATAGAGATGATCAGGGGTTGATTTAAAATTATCTCAGGTGATCGAAAAAGCATTGCCTTTTCATCAGTAGCCAATATAATAGTCAATCATTAGTCAATAATTTTTATAGGAAGGAAAGTTCAATAATCCCTAGTTAATAGAATTCAAAGTGAAGCTGAGTCAACTGCTGTAAAATTTATCAATCTCCAACACAAGAATTTTTTGAATATTATATGACCCTCAACAGTTTTTGGCGACTCCCAACAGTTTTTGAAAGTCGCTAATGGTTTTTAAGAGTCCTTACAGTTTATAGGCGACCTCCAAAAGATTCGCAACCCCAGGTTGCGCGCCACTGCTCTAGAAACCGTAGACTCTTCTTGCAGGAGATGTAGGTATAGTACATTTTTGTTTAGAAGTTCTATTATTTTGCCACTACCTTTAAAAATGACAGTAAGCTGCCCCATTACTATATATACTCTCTAAATAATTTCAGAAGCGGAAAGAAGGGTGTCTTAAATTGCAAAAGGTATTAATTTTTAGTTAATTAGGAACTTTTTAAATTCACTCTCTAAATGTTAACCTATATTCAATTTTAGTGATAGTTATTTGTCAAATTTAGCGACTGAAATACTTTGAACTCATAGTATACAGTCAGCCTCACAATTATTGGCCACCCACAACGACAAAAGGGAAGGTTAAACGTATAGCCAGGGTGGCCATTAATTGTGAAGCTGACTGTACTTCAAAATCTATGGCATCACTGACCACGCACCTTCAGCTAGCGACTTTTCTTGGTGTCACTGTAGTGGTTTTATTTTTTAAGTAAAAAAATGAGCTACAAGTTTTGTGGTCTATCCTGTATTATTATTTACAACTTGAGTCAGTGAATCATTCTTCTTCATAGCCCCCATGCACTCTCAGAGATCTGCAAGGACGTTTGTTATATCTACTACAGTTGTAGATTCAGAGGCTTTTGCTCTAGATTAAGTTTTGGTTAGGTTAATTTGATACTATCCTGTATGTCTATCCTGTATTATTATTTACAACTTGAGTCAGTGAATCATTCTTCTTCATAGCCCCCATGCACTCTCAGAGATCTGCAAGGACGTTTGTTATATCTACTACAGTTGTAGATTCAGAGGCTTTTGCTCTAGATTAAGTTTTGGTTAGGTTAATTTGATACATGGTTAGGGATAATCAGTTTTCGCTCCCATTGAGTTGAATAGGGAATAACGATGGTCAGGACCGGTGTGGCAAGTGATTAGCCTCACTGGTTAATTTGATACCTGATTAGAGATAATTAGTTTTCGCTACCATTGAGTTGAATAGGGACTAATCATAGTCAGGACCGGAGTGGCAAGTGGTTAGCCTCACTGGTTACGAAATATGGTAGCCCCAAATGTTTAAAGATTTTTCCCATCTAAAACCTGCATGTTACATACATCAATTTCCATTTATTACTTTTCGATACCCCAAAGATATTTGTTTATTTGTATTTGGCCCCAATTTCATTTGGTTCTGACTGTCCGGCCGATCCAGTCCGACTCTGGCCATAGTCAGTTTAACTAGGCCTCCTCAAAGCTTATGGACCGAATGAGACAAAAAATCCACACTAAAGTAGATTTCGCTAGTCGCAATGGAAGGATATTTCAGTGAATAAGATAGCTTGTTGAGTTGGGAGCAAGAAAGGCAGGGAGATAAACAATGTTGTTCTTAGAGGGATTTTAAACAATTTTGACCTTAAAAGTTTTTCATATTTTTTACATGGGTTTTGCTAGTCTTATGTCTTAGTATGATCTTAACAGATTTCTTAGGTATACTCGACAGCAAAAGTATCCCCAGAAATAATTTGTTTAGTTTTGCTTTTATACCTGTCTTCTTGATGAAAACGTTTTCTTCATGGTATACACAAACAGAAAATGAGACAGAAGCTTAACCATGAACCGTGTAAAGCTGTAAAAACGTACGCATATTCTAACAATGAACAATTTAATTAAAACTGCAATAAAGCGAGAAGTCTAAAGACGCCGATCCTTTAAGAAGAACTTTTGTATTAAGATAATTTTAACAGGATATCATCAAGTTTATAGCTTATAATTAATAGATATGGGTAATAAAGTGATACGATAATAAGAGAATAATAAATCAAAAACTCTAATATGAGCATAACTGAACTTTTTTGTGCGTATTTAAGTTAATTTTACGAGGTTTCAAAATATTCCAAAATGCACAAGCCGTCCCCAAAAAAATTTGGATATTTTTGTAATTACCTAAAAGCAGAAATAAAGTTATAATTTAAAATTTAAAACCCAGGAAAAGAGACAATATTCATATTGGTACTAGTCTAATTTGCTGAATGCGCCCAAAAAAACCACTGTGCATGGACTTTATTTAAACTTATTTTGTCAAAGTTTTTCTACAGTATCATGGTCCAAACCTAATTTCTTTTTGTTATTGGACGATACAGACAGACATAAAAGCTTTTCTCATTCTATTTACGAATGCTATAATAGAGTAAATAATCATTACCTACATCAAAAAGGTCGATTGCATTTATAAATTATTTAAAAACCTCATATTTATGTATTTATGAGCATTTCACGTTGAATAATTATTTAATTAATTAAAACAACACAGTAATGGTAGGTATATTAGCATTGCAAGTAACCTTTCTTTAAGTAAATAAAAAAAATCAATTTAATTAAATTTCTTTATTTATCCAGTTCTATTCACCTACATTTTAATAAAAAAAAAGCACATAATGGAAGAAAATTACTGTAATGTATTACATCCTACCGCCATAATTAGCATATTCACCTGCATTTTATAAATGAAAAATGTTAAAACAATTTATATAACTTCTTCAGTTAATTAAACGATCGTTTAGAGCAAGGTGCACCAACTGTTAAGTATCTAAATTAAAAATGTCAAACTTAGAATTAGTCAGAAATGTCAAGTTTCATGCTTAACTGCGATTTCATAAGTTTTGTATATAAAAATGCGTATAGTTAATACATACAAAGTTAGCATTTACATTAACACTATCCTTAAGATTTATAAACATTTGACAGGTCCCTTTCATAACAACTTTAACTTTTTACTGATCGAAGTTATACAAGTAAATGATTTACGTTAACTATCGATAAGTCAGTTAAATTAAAAAACAAGTTACATTAATTTTAATAATTCTTCTGAAAGTAATCTTATAGAAGAAGAACAAGGTGTCGATTAAAAAACCAGGAAGAGAAACTTCGAGTTCTCTTCCGTGGAAAAATCAAACGAAATTAATAAGATCCTCGTTGAATAATGGTGGTGCATCCCATCAACGAAGTGTGGCATTAAAAGAATCACGATTCAAATACAATCTGTGAATTCTTCCAGTGCCAAGATCCGTTCAGAGAAACTTCAATTTTACGCAATGTCAATTCACTTTTTAAATCACATCAAAAAACACTTAACCCGATTTGTATTCAAATACAAACATGCCTCATGCAAAACTAAAAAAATAAGGGCGGGTTCACACTGATTAATTTTAAAGGGAGAGATGTTGAGGTGTTAAATTGTAAAAGTTCAAGAGGACTGTTACGTAATTCTAAAATTTTGAAAAATTGGAAATTATTTAAATAAATGATCTTGTTTGTGGTTTCTTTTTCAATTTAATCGATTTTCGCATTTAAGGAAATTTAATGTAATACCAACGTGTAACTAATAAAGGTTATAAAACACAAAACACCTGAAATCTTTTTGAACTAGGAAGTAATAAAATGAGTGCTATAGTGATAAATAAGTTCAAAGAGCGCAAGTCATAGATTAAAGACCGCCTTCATTTCAAAATTTAGATGCACGCATAGACCTTAATCTACGGCAAAAATCAAATATTACGTCACAAAGTCACGCTATGACTGCAGTAGTGTATTAATTGACCAAAAAAAATTTAATAGCAAATGTATGTTCGTTAAAAGAAAAAAAAACGCCGCATTTCTTTAAATTTCTTTCGCTCAAGTTTGGGGATTTGCCAAAAAAATTTGTTTTTACGAGTTGAGGGGAAAAAGTCCCCTCAAGCGATGGTAATATCAAGGTGAAATAATCAATATGAAGCCGACGATAATAACCTTTCTCATCGATTTTCTTGAAACGTTTTAAGGGTTGCGACAAATGCAGTATGCAGTGATTTAATGATACACCCCAATTCGCACATCTAAATTTTGACGCTAGTTGCGAATTTCAAAAAATAAAAAAGGGTAACACGAACGTAACAAATGGATATAAAGAAGTACAAAAGTTATATAACTAAAAATGAATACAAAATGGCTCATTTTGTAAAATTTTAAACAATGGCGCGCGCTTATAAAGTTCACTATTTCGCGTAGTTTTAAATAAAACAAAAGCACACTATAAAGTTTCAACACAAAACAAAATGATAAATTAACGAATGTTAAAAAAGCCAACTGAAAGCACTGAAATTCACGTGAAAACTGTAAGAATCACGGTGGCGGTTTTGACGTACATATTCAAATGTTTCAACAATGGACGTAACACTTGGCAACGGTTGCGCACGCGTTGTTGTAATGTCCAGTCAAGGCTTACTTGACGCCGGAAGTTCCGTCATGGAACAATGCTATTTTGCCCCGCCAACCATACCGATGGTGGTTCTTTTTTGTAATATAAAAATGCTTATAATTTATTAATACAAAAAAATGTTTGCACAAAATTTCTACAACTTTTTAACCAACAAAAAAATGTCCAACTCCTCCGAACATACCAAATAGAACTGAATGAGCAGAAGAATAACATAATCATGCATACCATGCCTATGGTAAACCATCTGCTCATTATTAAATTATATATTGATAACAATCATCACCTGCCGCAGCAGAAGTTACCACAAGCACAGTTGCGCTCTTTAAAATAACATTAAAATAAAACATTAATTGACAAACCCTCGCTCAGCACTCGCACCCCCTAAAGCTACATTTTTGTCCCACCGTGTATACTGTTACATTTAAACACCTCAACTGCACGTAACGTGCTATTAAATTGAAAGAAATTTTGACGAAATAATTAATTTAAAAATAAAAATATAACAAATTAATTTAAATACACACATTTAAATTAATTATTCGTTATTTGTTGATGAATTAATTTAAATAAGACTTCGTAATAATTCTTAAAAGAAAATTATATAAAAATAAGTAGGTGTGAAATTAATACAAATTAATTCCCAAATGTATCAGCTCTATTATACCTATAGAGGAGAGTAGTTTAAAATTATTTAATTGTAACACTTTCTATAGATCATATGGCGTAACATTTAATAACGTTTTGTGTCTTTTTAATAGTACCCATAATTAAAATTGGTTATGTAATCGAATAAGTATTATAATTAGATGTTAAAAGCACATCCATTAACTGTGGATATGTGTTCGGATGAAGAAAAAAATTGTAATTATCGCAATAAGTGTCTTCCTTCGGCTTGTCAGACAAATGAAAAATTATTTGCCAACACAAATACCTATGTTGGAATTAAATTTTTATTATGTACAGGGTGTAATTAGGAATACCTACTTATTAAAATAAACAACTGCTTTTGTTAGACAATTTGCTGATTCTGGTTTCGAATTTTCACAAATCGTTCATATAGCTTCAATAAAGTGGAAAAATAAAGAAATGTTTGAAAATTGCTCATCAGTTTGATGGGCCAAAACATCATTAGTAGGTAATCCGAGGGTTTGGACGGGGTAAGTTAGGAATCTACTTTACCGACATTACAGTTTCTGTTACCGACATTACAGTTTTCCCGCCATTTTTACCGGCATTACAGATTTGAATTATCGACATCCGCGGCCATTTTGGATGCGTGGCGGCCATTTTGGGGGCGGATGTCGGTAATTCAAATCTGTAATGCCGGTAAAAAATGGCGGAAAAACTGTAATGTCGGTAACTGAAACTGTAATGTCGGTAAAGTAGATTCCTAACTTACCCCGTCCAAACCCTCGGATTACCTACTATCATTTTTTCATTTCCAAGATCTCCATAGTGAACCCATTACATTAAACCAAAAATTGTTTATATTTCGATATGAGTAAATGAGTAAAGGCATTACTGTGTAATATCTGCTCAAAAGTGTGCTAAAAATGCTGAGTAGAAGATGTTGCATTTTTTGGGCATCTCCAGCTATACATCCCATCCACCAAAAAGGCATAAACGTCGATAATGTGAGCGTAAACAGAAAGGATTATTTACACTATTAATTCAGCCAGTGGCCATAGCAGCGAAACAATTCTAAATCCTTGTTCAAAAATATTTCTTCGGCAATTTCCAAGCTTTATTTAAAAAATAGTAAACGGAGATGCTAGGGAAATGAACCAAACATAATATTTCTTTGTGGGTAGCTCAAATCAAACTATAAAATATTTTTAATTGCGTTTTTAAAAAAAGTTTAAATTTGGCTGAAGTGGCAGCGGGATCTGGAACTCTTGTGGTTACGCCCCTGCTTATTGATCAGTAGATGACTAGAAGTTTTGATGACTGAACTTTTGCACTAGCTTATAGCGTTTGTACCTACCCAACTGAAGCTAATAAAAAAATTCTGAAAATTGAAATTATTTCCTTCTCTTTGAACTATAGCGTTGGAAAACTCAATACTATACGAGTATTTATGAACTGATTTCTTTAAAGCCTGCAAGAATAGATTCGTACAAGGCAATTTATCGATAAGAATCTAACAACATTTTTATAGGTCGTCATCGCCGGGTGCTCTCGAAGGATATTTTACAGTAAGTTCCTGGGGTCAAAATAGAATAATTCTTCCCAGTGCCGTAAATAACGGGCCCGCAGCGCCCGCGTTGCAGGAAGGCCCCAAGATAGAAAGGGCCCACTAAACTTCGTTTAGTATTCGTTAATAAAATCGATTTGTGGTAAAGTAAAATGATTATAAAAGAGGATGAGTAGGGGCTCCCAATCTGGATTTTGAGAGAAGGCCCTTAAACTTTTAAGGCTCGTTCACACACACAGGCTTGCCTTACGGTTTGCATGTGCAGGCGGCCTGCACAGGCCACCTGAACGCTATCAACATGTTTCGGTACATGCCTCCTGAACGGTATTCACATGCTCCGGTTTGACCTGCGCAGGCCGCCTGTACAGACCAAACCGGAAAACAAGCCTGTGTGTGTAGACGGGCCGTTAGTTACGCTAGTAATTGTCCTTCTTGAAAACATATCCAAAAAAACTCCCCTGAAAAGTTCAAAGATAGGGGTTACAAGGACAAAAGTTAGTGGTAGACTTATTGCCAAATCTAAACGACCTGCACAGAAAACAATGTTGTGTCCTATTTCCTAACTAAGGTTACTATATAAAACATTGAATAAATAAATACCCCCTGCTCTACCAGGAAAGAGCCATTTAGCTAATAATATGGATCGCAATGCATTGCGATATATTTAGTCCATGGACGTTTAAATATAGCGAGTTCCGATCAATTTTTCCAATAGAAATTGTTGCTTATACTCCCACTTATAAGGAAAGATCATGACAGCCAATGATAATGTAAACTCGACGGAATGAATGAGTCATCCATGGTTTTCTAAAATGTTTCATTTCCGTAGCATTTTCTCTTACAGGCAACGGCTGCTAGCCTTCCTTCAAAATTTTTATGTTTCAAGATGTGAAAACACTGTTTGGGCGTCTTTTTCTAAAGCTTTCTCACTTGCCCTTCTGCGCATTTAAGGTCGTTTAGATTTGGCAAAATATCTCAAAAAGTACTGCAAGTATTTTAATGCCTTCGCTACACCCCACATATCTTTTTATAAAAGTCATGCAATGCCAGGGTCGGACAGGTCAAGTCGGCAAGCCGTCAATTTATGCCGGAGCTTAACTTTCAAATGTAAGTTGAAGTTCATCATATTTATTATACACCTAACCTAACCTCATCTCACTTGCTCTAACCTAACTTTGTATAACAATAAAAATACCATTTTCTGTTTGTTGCAGGTATGACTAATTTACATTCCGAAAATGATTATTCTTTCTAGAGGATCGAAAAGGCATAGAAGCCAAATTATTAGAGATGTTGCCTATGGTTCATATCAGTCTAGTTCGGCCCTGTACCATGCGAGAAACTTACAGTAAGTTTTCGTCTCAAATAAATTGTTTTTTGAAAAATAAGATAAGCAAGAAGCACTTCTAAGCCACTTTCATCTAGGGCCAAGCAATTAGAAGCACATAATATAATAGTAAATTGTATCTTTCAGAAGAAAAAAGTTCATTTGTTATGATCAATTACATAATTTTCTTAAATTATTTACAAAAAAAAAGATTAATAGAAGAACTCAGGTTAATTATTAATACTAATAAATTAATCTACACAAAAAAGCTTTTACAATTGAAAATTGATCGTCGCATACATATAACTTGTGTTTTTTAATTCTTTTAATATCCATTAATTAGAGGCTATACCTATTATTCTAATTAGTATAATACTTAGAAAAATGATGCTAATTTGTAATTATCCAATTAATTCTTCTTAATCAGTAAACACAGAATTAATTAATTTTGGAACCACAAAGAACTTTTAATAAAAGCACAGTGATTAATAAGATGAAGAAAGAATAATAAATAATTGATTCAAAATTAGCAGTAGGTCGTTTCAGTTCAAGAAAACCTTTGACAAAGTCATCGAGATGATCAAAAGCAATTAATTAAATATTTTAGTACAATCAACATCTTGTATATTGTATATTCGTGTATTCGAATAGTTAATGCCGAAGGTAGAGAATTAATTAACTCGTTAAAATCAAACAAATGTTCCCCCATTGATTTTTAACCAATTTTCACTCAACTGTAACAGACTTGTAAAAGTATAATTCAAAAGATAAAATTAAATATACTGACAAATCAATTTTCTTAGTGGTTAATAAAGAGGAAGGCCTGGCGCCTGGGCACTTTATAAAAAAATATTTCAAATGAATAAATGGCATGGACTAGAAATTAACACACAAAAACAGAAGGCAACAGTTGTTGAAGAAGATAAAGTGATGAATAAAGTGTGTAGAAATGCCACTAATGTTATCTCCTCGGTTATCACCAAAGCTTGGACAACCAACAGCAAAGGTTGGTACAATCTCTTTTACTTCTAGTGGCTATACTGATACTGTGGGGCTCTCCAAAGCAAGGTTCTATAATCTTCATTTCTCATTCTCACAGTCACTAAAAAATCAAAAGAAAAAGTTAAAGAAGCAAAAAATCAAAGAAAATATCAAGCTATTTTAGGATTTACTCTCTGTAGTAATTAGCAATCCCTTCAGTCGTGAAGATGAGGAAGTTCAATCATTTATATTTTGAAATTTGAATTTTATTTAGAAAAATCTACCCTTCTCCTTCATCAAACTCGTATGAAAATCAAAAGTTAATACCATAATTTTTCAAGAGATGGCGCGGCACCATGCGATGCTACTTTAAAACAATTTCTAATAGAATTGTTTTTATTAAAAAATTACAAAACTTGCATTTTTACGGTACCTAATAATTATTATGATTATTTAATTATAAATAAATGAAAAAGAGCCAATCTATGTTTAGTATAACAACACTATTTCCAATTTACGTTATTATTGTACTTTCAACAGTACTTAAAAATTTTAATATTTAATTAGACATAATGTACTATTTTTACTGCTTCTAAAAGTCCTTAAAATAAGAACACTTACATTAATTTCTGTTTTTAATTTTAAGAACAAAAACTTTTATACTTTGTCCGATTTTTTAACGTGAAGTTGCCTTTTCTTGATCCTTATTAGCTCATTAGCACCCTACTGTGCTGGGTAGCAATAAAAGATGAGTAAAAGCTTCCAGAGAAAGGTAAAAATGAACTTTTTATGGTAGTTGCAGGTATAAACCCTTTTAATGTGCAAAATATTTAAATTTCTTATCTTTTTAAATTTCTTTTACAGGAAGCATTAAAAGGTTTCTCGGTTTATATACCTGATTTTGCCATAGAAGTTCAATTTTACCTTTTTCTCGAAGATTTTACTCGTATTTTATTGGTACCTAACGCAGTAGGGTGCTAATGAGATAATAAGGATCAAGAAGGAAACTTCACGTTCGGAAATCGGACAAACTATACACATCATTATTTTTATGTAAATTAATTTGTGTAAAAAACACATTATGTTCAAAATTATTATTCTTATCATATTATATAAAAAAGATTGTGATTTATTTTACAATCTTGACTAATCCGGAGTAACTATAAAATATAAAATTAACTTCCTTATGAGTTACTTCATTTTAATGCCATTTTATGTTTTAACTAATTTATTATCTATTATAAAATAATTATTAAAAGTAATTAAAAAGCAGTAATGGATGAGCGAAACAAACGAGAAGAAATTGCGAAATGCTTTTGATACAGGGCCGGATTGGCCTTATTTGGTCTCTCCCCGCTACCCCGTAGTGCCTACAGTGATCAATTAATTATTAAAACAAACAAAATATAAGAGCTCTGTAACGAGATTGACTAATTAAATTCGATATAGCTATAGAAACGTTACCGAGAAATTAACGATTTTTGGTAACTAACGACAGATTTAGTTTTGAGTTTTGATAATTGCAGCTTAAGTTATAAAAGCGATATCACACTGTATAAAAAAACACAAAATATATTTATAAATATTTTTATAAAAATGGTTTTGACAGTGTGTGGCTATATTTACAGAGTTTTTATAAAAAATTGTATTTATGAGATTATGCGACTGCGCGTAAATACTTTGACGTGTCGTCACATAAATAGAAATGGTTCTTTTTTTTTAATGAAAGAACGAGTTCCATTGGTTGTTGATACGAGCGTGCGCCTTGCTTTGTTGTCTGGTAGCAAATGTTTTGTATTTAAATGTATTTCTTGGACCTTTGAGTGCTGCAGCTTATGCAACACATTCTACAGTCCGTAAATTTTTTTTAGAAAATTATAACAGTGTCGTATACCCACATAATGACATATTTTTATAAATATATTTAAGAAATTTTTATCAAATATTTACAATGTGGGACTAGCTTAAGGAAAAATTCACAGAATAAGACATACACTGTGATGGTGATGTGATGGATGATATTTGTAAAAAAATATGTAATTTTTAGCTTCGATGTTGATTACAGTGAAATTACTATTTGTTCAACTAAAACATATCGAAGAATTAATAATTATTTCCTCGTGTTTGTCTAGATAATTATCATCCAAATTTTGTTTGTTTAAGAATAAATTAACAAAATTTGATTTTGATGACATTGTAATATGTAAAGTTTGAAAAGTGGAAAATTACAACTTTTAATCGACTTCAATAGAGCAGTAAAGCTTTCGATGGTACTCAACACGTTTTATACGAGCAACAATTACACTTCAATTATAAATATGAAGTTTGGAAAGTAAAAACTCGTAAATAACCAATTGAAAACTTTAATAATTCAATATGCATTTACAATTTTCCTAAAATGATTGCTTTGGCTATAAGACTGTTGAAACTTATTGTGAAACTTTTTAAATAGGAAACACTCGTGTCAATAATAGCGAACTAAGAAAACAAATCAAGTGCAAAAAAAATTTCAAATTGTTTAGATTTAGATCAATAAAAACATTACACACACACTCGACCATATATTAACAACCTGATGGAGAAAGTTTGCGAGTTAAAAGCGGATGCTGTATGAAAATGGTAAAATGTAATCTATATTTATCTAATAATTGAGCACAAAATAACAAAAATAATGACTTTATAAAAATTTAGTAATTTCCTCCTATAAATTTTTCAAATCGATAAATTAACTTCATTAGCTATTTTAAGTTTCTTATTTTAATTATTATGAGCGCCCGGTTTAAAAAAATATCTAATAAGGGTTAGGCGAAAAAAAAGATGATGGATAACCGATGGCATACTTAGATAGAAAGTAGGTAGATCGGTAGATGAATTGATTGATATTTGCTAATAAGTAAGGCATCATCATTAACTATTACAGCTAAACAGAAGTCAATTGAAATTCATTAACATTTAGATTTATTTGATTATCGTCACCAAATCAATAGAACGGAATATATTTTATTTTAAATTTATTCAAAACCGCTTGTTAATATTGTAGAAAATGCAACGACAACTTAAATAAAGTCAATAAATTGGTAAAGTTTAATATAATCGTTCAGTGACAACTGTAGTCTAAAAAGATAAAGATCTCTATCTTTCGTTCTTCCTGTTTCTCTTTGGCAATTTTTTAATTTTTAATTTCAGATTGAAAGTTCTCATGTTCTATTTTTGGTCACCCTTCTGCTCACTGTCACAAATTATATGATGAGAAGAACTTATGCTGTTCTGCCTTGTAAAATTTCTCTTTTAATTCAAAAATTGTAACAAATTTCAAATTTCAAAATTGAGGTTATGTTTTGTTGGTTGGTACTTCTGTTTATAATATACTAGAAAAAATCCTCATGGGGTAATATCGACCATCTGCGTCGATTTCCGACCATCTCCGTACGTGGAGTTTCATTTAGAGTTAAATTTATAAATTCTATGCAAAAAATGCCTTATGTGGTCGATATTCACTCACTTTCCCCTACCTGGAAGAAGATGACAATCAAGACAGCTTTTATGGGCAACATATTGTGGTTTATAGCACTATCAAAATAATTGAGGGGGGGGGGTGATGGAACAAATTAAAATGTGCTTTTAACAGTCTTGAAGGTTTAAGATTTTTTGCCTTTTGTAGATAGTTTTGAGGATATAGCAAGCAAGACAAGTGCTATCCTGCTTTAAAAATTCCATCCAAAAGTTCTTTTTTAATTTTCTAGCCAACTTCAAATCATTTGCTGCTATTATTGGTTAACCAAGACTTTTCAGTTGTGGGAAACATAATTATGTAAAATTAAAGATTACCATTATAATTAAAAACGAAATCTTAGCGATTAGATAAATAATAAATTAAGATTCCGATAACAGCTATTTTTATACCTGTTTATTATACAACATAATTATCCATTTATGTGATAAAAAATTAATATTTTATTTTATCAGGTTGAATGAAGCCTTCAAGTTTTTTGAAATCGAATACGATCTAGAAGCGATCCCTGAGGAACACCGCTGAGAACGCACAGATACGTGAACGGATGTAATTATTTTCTTTTTTCAAAATGCTACTTCATGTTTGTAGAAAAAATTTGTTTTTGCTATCTTAATATTATTAATTACGACCAATAAAATATGTATTATACAAGAATCGGTTACAAAAAACTAAGCCAACGGGATTATTCCGTTAATAAATGCAAAATGTTGTTTATAAACAAACGAAATATAGGTCACGATATCTAGTTAAATTGATTTTAATAGTTGAAAAACAAACAGGAAATTAATTGCATAACAATTTCTCGTTTAAAACGTTTTAATTAGCCTGTCGGCTAGTGGTGAAAAACCATCTAAAAGATTTCACAGGCATTAATTTTAACTTGACGATCAGTTGAGTGTTACAATAACGTGTCAAAAGGTAAAATTGCACAGTTTCACTTAAATTAAGCATTCAACAATATAATAATAAAATATAATAACCTTATAATTTTATATAATTGGTAGATGCACCCAAGGTTAACATTTTTACATAATTTATGAGGTTAAGAACAACAATTGCATGATTTTTATTACCATGCATGCATTGTGCGTTTAGCGATGATTTTTTTTAATAGTTTATAACTTTATTAATTATTTAAACGATTGTTGTAAAAAATAAATTTCTACAAAAATTATTGCGTGGTAAGCAATAAATTTCTCAATTTTTGTTGAAATCAAACCCATAAAAAATTTTCATAATTAAAAGTGTATTCTCAAATTAACTGTAAACGAAATACCAACGTAAATTTTAACAGTTCTCTTAAACAGAAAAAAAAACTGTAAATTTTCGTATTTTAAAAAAGAAAGTTTAAAAAAAGCGAAAGTGGTAACAATTTTTAGGTAAACTTGATTTCAAGTTCATGAATAAATAACGAACTTACGAGATGATTACACAACAACAATTGATTTTATAAATATTTAACACAACCAACATACTCAAACCAGACGCCTACAAACTCATCAACCTTTTCAAATTAGTTTTGGTTTCGCTTTCAAAATTAGTTTGTGACCTAAATTAACAATTAGTAATCCAAATATGGATAGACTAGTAAGATTTTGGCTTTACTTGCGATTTTATTTGATAATTAATCAATCCGTACGAGTTGCGTTTTGCGTTGGTTAAAACGTGCGAATAAGACTTAGAGAATTGAACGATTGTACAAGCGGCGAACCTGCAGTAAAAACTGTTTTGAAATTCTTTTTCAAACATTTCCAGATTCTTCGAGAGATGTTATCTAATATTATAAATAAACAGTAAGTAATTAAAGTCTGTTTGTATTAACTTAAATGTATGTGCATAACAATAAAGTTGTAAATCAAGTTTTAATATCTAAATTTGCAAAAGGTTGGTATTGGAAGGTTATGTAAAGCAGGTCATGTACTTTGCAATTTTTTTGTTACAATTTTGTTTGTCCAATTATGTCCTTTCGTTGAATATTAATGTTTCTATACAATCCCCAACCTCTACCATGTTGTTGTTAGCATGTAAATATCATGTTTTATGTTTTTACACAGGCACGGATCGGCCCACGACAGCATAAATATTTAATAAGTCAAATAGATTTTATACGGTGACGTAGGAAGACCCAAAAATTGCGATTCTCATAAATGAAGGACTACAACACTATTTTGACAACCATCATACTGAAGTCGCTCCAGGAGAGATGTTCGGGGAGCAAAGCCCCCCTTACTCCCCTCCGGAAGGCCATTCAACGAGATGGAAGTCCGCTCTGATTTTCGTCTAAGCCCACCGAATACCGAAGATTTAGTTCTTTCTTTGGAAATCACAAGCAAGAGGAACACCACCACCCTCCACACTAAAAAAATTAGCGAGAAAGTGTTAATTATCTGCCGATATTAAAAGTGAATTCGGTTAAGCGGATTTACCCGTCCACTTTTTGGCCCCAGAACTGAAGCATGTAAGGTACATCCTAATGTTCGTGAGAGCTGACGGGTAGTTCCAGGCCTATTAGTCCAACCGCTTTGCTTTTGGTCCAAGATCTCTCACTATACGAAGATAGCTTAGGTTCATGAAAGTTCGACGATTAGGGCCAATAGTTAATACCCTAATAGAGAAAGGAGCCACTCTAGATCAAGTCGCAACCTCTAAAACTTCCTCAGACGCATCCCCACCTTCTTGTTAAGAAGTCGCCGTTTGTGGTTTCGAGAAAGATCACGAAACTGATGCGAGGAAGTCGCAACCAGCAGACTAAGCCTTGTCAGGGATAATTGTTTCAGAGACCCGACAGGTCTTTGTCACTAGCAGCCACGATGGACTTTTCCAGCGACTCAGAGCCTGGTGGTCTTGGGGTGAGTGCCCTAGGTGGGCCTAGAGGAAGCCTGTTTGGGACTCTGATGGGATCAGATTCCTAAAGAGCACGGGTTCGAGTTCAAAAGAGGGAGTTACTCTTGAAGAGAGTCAGAGAAGTGATGAGGAGGCCTGATTCGAGAGGTTAGGCACTTGCCAAAGACAGTTCACTCTGACGGTAATCTAAACTTTCTGTACCGACCCGTGTTTCGTCCCCCGAGGGATTTCCTATCACAGGCAAGATGCTTGTTTACTGGTTTCTAGAAGGGCGGCAGGTGATAGTTAGGATGAGCCTGTAAGCGAGACTTATCTTACGACAAGTTGCTGAAGACTGCAGACAGGTTGATGAAGGATTACAAAGAGATAGAATAAGAGGGGAATAATAGGATGAATAGTGAACCAAGGTTTAGTCCCTGGAGCACACCGGATGAAGTGCATTAGGCGATTGTCAAAATGGGATTTAAGAAAACTATCCTATTATCATTAAATCCAAAAGACGTTTAAAAGCCCCTTTGCTCAAAATAGCTATTTTGATTTCTCTTAAATGGTTTTCCCAAATGTAAAAAATCAAAATGCTTTAATCACTGTCAACGAAGACCCATCAAACCGTAATTAAATTGCTATAGAAAAACAAAACTTAATTGCTTCTCCAAGATTGATTAAAGGAAGTCTCATATTTAAAACAATTATTAAACATGTAATTCTTTACAATAATAATTTTATCCATAATTGATATCTTGTAATTATCGAACATATGGTTATAATGCTCTTTGTATGGAAAAAGTTTGTAATTGTATATTCATACAACCACTTTTGTTTCTGACAAATGTCAACTTGGTACAATTATGTCTCTTATTTCAAGAAGATCTATTTTCCTAAGGGCATTGTTCCATAAACAAAGTAGACTGTCTCGCCTACAATTTTTTTGAAACAAAGAAATAATGTGAGTCACCAGGTATATAAAAAAGGATTGCAATTACAATAAATTAACTAATTGAAATTAATCATACTTTGGACTTTTGTCATTCATTTAGAAACACATAAATAAGGAAGAAAATGATGGTAAAAAAATTATATAAATTAGAAAAAAAGAGAAAGTTGTAGATTATAAAGTTATTAAAATTATAACTAACGACAAATATTAAATTTTTGTCTTATGTTTGTGTGTTCCGTCTCGACGATTATTGTCAAATTTAACCGTGTGAACTTGTTACAGGTGCATGGACTTCCTTCCGCGATCACAACTATTTTTAGTTGACTCACCCCTATTGTTAACTTTCGTTAATAATAAATGCACTTATAACACTAAAAAGGCATTAAAATTCTACGTTTATAAGGGAAGACGCTTTCGTTATAGTTAGGGGTTATTTAATTATCTACTTTTGTTTAACTTTATAGGTATGCGTGCTTTGAGGGTGAAATTTTAATGTCGGGTTAGGGTGTCTTTGAAAAAATATATTCAATAATTAGTTGCAACGGAATATATGCCCCATATGCCATTCTGCCCTGTCCAGTTTAACACCCCTGATGCTTCTCCGGATGGATAACTCTTCGGACAGAATATTATGAATCGGCGGTTAAAACTTGGCCTAGTTCGATAAGTAACAAAAATAAATAATCAGATATGTTAGGAAATTAATGCTCGTCGAGTCGTTGGTAAGATCGAAGAAAGAAGAGAAATGACTGGAAATAATTACTGAGAAACAACAAGAACTAGTGTGAACAAATGTCGAGACTAGCTCTGCTATGACAAACAGACAAACTGAAAAGAAGTGTAGCGTATGGCATATAGAGAATGGAGAAGAAGAAGAGTCTTGCACTACAGCTCTCTAGGTACATCTCCCATCGGCCTCCACCGTTTTTGTTCTACATGTGGTATTTGATATTGAAATGAGCTCTGCTATGAAAAACTGAAGAGGAAGCATCAAAACGTAACGCTTACGCACGTGCATCGTATGGCATTTGGAGATTGGAGAAGAAGAAGAGTCTTGCACTGCAGCTCTCTAGGTATATCGTCCATTGGCCTCCACCGTTTTTGTTCTACATGTGGTTTTTCCATCGTTTCCTCGATCTTCCTACAGAATAGATGTTATACAAAAATGTTACAAAGACTAGTGTTCAGGAGCCCAAGCATCTGATCTTAGACGACCTGGTCTATGACGTCGCAAATAAGGAGACTGGTACGTTCCTACGTGTCCCTTCCTTATCAAATGGAGGACTTTTGCCTTGTTTGAAATGTTGAAATAATTATTTTCAAAACTAACCAGCTCGCATAACTTTAACTCTTGGTTAACATGACTGTTGCGTGACATTAATTGCGTAAATCTTATATTGTCTGCATTTATTAGACGAAATCAGGTAAACTACCTATCGATGAGTACCTACTCAACGAATAACTGTGTTAAATAAAAGTTCACAGTACTCTAAAAATTAAAATTCGAAGTCATTCTTCACAGTTATATTCCAAGTTCAATCAATGAATTCAATCATTAAATAAGACATGCACTACAAGGTTGAATTGAATTATTCACTCTGTGCTTATAAATTAGAAGAATCCATCAAAAGTGCGGCATGCATATCGTCGGAATTTACCATAGAGCTTTAGTAATTTAAATCAGTTATGTCATCCTGCGACTCTTTTTTTATAAAATAATAAAATTTTATGAGCAATTCAGATTGAGCGGGTCGTAGACGTTCAATTATGAATGATAATATTCGTGATCGATGGTCAAAAATTACCATATATGAATGGTCTTGTACGTTATAATAATGTCAACACTAATGACAATGTATTTAGTATTAATGTTTAATATTAGTGAAGATTATTGATATTATAATTAGGTCGATACCATTAGGAGATTAGGAGATACCATGTATAAGATATCAAGTATCGATACCAGAGCGGTGTCGATACTATTCCAAAATAAAATTTCTACCTAAGTATTTAGATACTGAAAGTATCGTGATATCCAAAGTATCCAGGTAGTGAAAATATCGAAAGTACGGAGGAATAAGAAGTCAATCAACATATTGAAAGTACCGAAATATGGAAAGTATCGTGGTATCTAAAATATCAAAGGATCTCAGATATTTACTGTATCGTGATATTCAAAATATCCAGATATTGAAAGTAGCGAGAAATAGGAAGTATCGAAAGTATCAAGGTATCGAAAATATCAAAATACTGAGAAATCTTAAGTATTAAAGTATCTCGGATATTTAGTGTATCGTAATATTCAAAATATCCAGATATAGAAAGTAGCCAGAAATAAGAAGTATTGAAGCATAGGGGTATCTGAAATATCAAAGTATCGAGAAATCTAAAGTATCAAAGGATCTCAGATATTTAATGTATTGTGATATTCAAAATATTCAGATATTGAAAGTAGCGAGAAATAGGAAGTATCGAAAGTATCAGGGTAGCGAAAATATCAAAATACTGAGAAATCTTAAGTATTAAAGTATCTCGGATATTTAATGTATCGTAATATTCAAAATATCCAGATATTGAAAGTAGCCAGAAATAAGAAGTATTGAAGCATAGGGGTATCTGAAATATCAAAGTATCGAGAAATCTAAAGTATCAAAGGATCTCAGATATTTACTGTATCGTGATATTCAAAATATCCAGATATTGAAAGTAGCGAGAAATAGGAAGTATCGAAAGTATCAAGGTATCGAAAATATCAAAATACTGAGAAATCTTAAGTATTAAAGTATCTCGGATATTTAATGTATCGTAATATTCAAAATATCCAGATATTGAAAGTAGCCAGAAATAAGAAGTATTGAAGCATAGGGGTATCTGAAATATCAAAGTATCGAGAAATCTAAAGTATCAAAGGATCTCAGATATTTAATGTATTGTGATATTCAAAATATTCAGATATTGAAAGTAGCGAGAAATAGGAAGTATCGAAAGTATCAAGGTATCGAAAATATCAAAATATCGAGATATCTAAAGTATTAAAGTATCTCTGATATTTAATGTATCGTGATATTCAAAATATCCAGATATTGAAAGTAGCCAGAAATAAGAAGTATTGAAGTATCGAAGTATTGAAAACGTCAGAGTATCGAGAAATCTAAAGTACTGAAGTATCTCAGATATTTAATGTATATGATTTTTAAAATATCCAGATATCGAACGTAGCGAGAAATAAGAAGTATCGAAAGTAGCGAAAGTATCAAGGTAGCGAAAATATCAAAATATCGAGAAATCGAAAGTATTAAAGTATCTCTGATATTTAATGTATCGCGATATTCAAAATATCCAAATATTGAAAGTAGCCAGAAATAAGAAGTATGAAGTATCGAGGTATCGAAAATATCAAAGTATCGAGAAATCTAAAGTATCGAAGTATCTCAGATATTTAATGTATGATATGATATTCAAAATAACCAGATATCGAACGTAGCGAGAAATAGGAAGTATCGAAAGTATCAAGGTATCGAAAATATCAAAATATCGAGATATCTAAAGTATTAAAGTATCTCAGATATTTAATGTGTCGTGATATTCAAAATATCCAGATATCGAAAGTAGAGAGAAATAAGAAGTACTAAAGTATCGAGGTATCTAAAATATCGAAGCATCGAGAAATTTAAAGCATCAAAGTATCGCAGGTATTTAATCTATCATTAAAATCAAAATATTCAGATTTCTAAAGTAGCAAGAAATAGTTAGAAGCTATGTATCGAGGTATCGAAAATATCGAAGTACTTATCTACAATATCAAGGTATCGAGATGTTTAAAGTATCAAGGAATCGCAGTTATCGAAAGTATCTAAAATACCAAGCTAGTATAGAGATACCGATAAAGATAAAGGTAACGTAGATATCGAAAGTATTGAAGTATTGAAGATATTGATTTTTATGATGTAGGTAACTATGCTTTGTTGTAGCCCTAAATTAAATACTATCAGTGCCTGTCTAGACGCTAGAGTGCCTAGTACGCCTATAGCTTGAATCAGCCCTCTGGGTTTTAACGATTTAAACAATTCTAAAATCGTCTCACTGTTTTGATCGCATCTTATCATTACAACTTATTCAATTATTTCTATTACAGACCATTACATATTCAATACAGTTATAATGAAGTTAATGATTTGTAGTTGATCCTAGTAAAAGTAAGTATGTTTTTGTTATTTTAACAACCGTATATAGAATAAAATCCTTCTGATTTTATGCTAGATGAAGTAATAACGGTTACAAAATAGTTTCTTTACTGCAAGCAAAATGGATGCTTTCAAAAAATTTGATGTTTTATTTTAATATAATGTGAGCTAATAAATATTGTTATTAACTAGGAGCTTTGAGTAGTTAATTATAGGTTTGTATATTACTAGAATTAAGTGTGTAATACATATTTATTTATAAAATACAAATAATTGTAATTTTACTATTGTGTATAGGAAGAGAATGCCTTTATGTGTGCTAGTTAGGAATGTTGTAAGTACTTAAAAAAATTAGAGTGGTCAAGTTTCGACCTTTTAGATAAAAATTAGATTTTTTTAAATGTCATGTAGATAATGTGTTTGATGTACAACATATACTTAGGCAAGTCGTGATTTTAAAATTACTTAAGTTTGGGTTAAATTACTGCAAGATGGTTTTCGATAGCCTATCGTCACTATCGTTTTATGTAATGTACTAGCTCTAAGTCAGAGGTCGAATTTATTGCAATAATTGATTTGTATAATTTTTGTGTTGAGAGGTTTTTGTCAGAAAATTATGCTAAATAGAGTGATTGGAAGGTCCAGGCGCGAACTGGCAAGAGGCGTTGAGCGCTAGCGCGTCCTGGAAGTTACGACAAAAATGCGAGCTTTCTCCCGAAATTAATAAATAAAAAATTGTGGCATTTCAGATTTATACAGGGTGAATACCATTCCTTAGGAATATCTGCACCCTTGGAAAAGTATAGTCAGAACGCGCCTGACTGGAACTTAAAAAACTCTAACTAAGGACATGGTAAAGTCTAAGCATACTGTACTTGGCGTTTCAGAAAAATCAACAACAAAATGCAGTTAACACCTACGAGAACAAGAGAGAACGAAAGATAATAAGTCGTTAAACATTAATCTTAAGAACAGTAATCCTTTTTTCAGGAGCAGGTTTGACTCGCGCCAACACTTAAGCAAGAGTAAATTATCACAGATAATTTAAATAGGACTACTATGAAGGACCCCACGTAAACGCGTCATGAGCGTGGGTATAATGTAGAGAAAATGAGTTAATAATTTTTTTTGGAAATTTACCATATTTGTAAGATGACATGGAGCTTTATACGATCTCAGAAAATGCAGATACTCTTCAGGGCGCTAGATCCTCTTAAGTGATCGTAATAACGTTCTTAAGAAATTAATTTCTTGAGCAGCAATCACTTTTTAATAACTTGTATTAAAAGTAACTGCAAACTCAAGCAGTTTAATGCGTATTTTTAATTTTTACTGAAAATGATTGGCTTTGCAAATTAAAAAAAATCGCAATAATTCTAAGTTCGATAACCTTCGTTCTAGATTACTCAAAATCAAAAATCGTGTGCAGTGTAGAACAGGTTTACAAAAATCATTACAATAATAGCTAATAACACTATAAAACTACCTTTCAAATTTATACCTTTCATTTTACAATAAAAGGTAATAAAAAAAAAATTAGCAAAATTCCTTCACCTTTATAATGAAAAATTAGCCAAAATTGTTGCAGAAAAAAAATGCCTCTTCAAATTAGCTAATCTAAAAGCGTGTCACAACCACTTTAGTGCAATGAATTAGAAAATTTTAATTTAAATCCACGAACGTCAGTCAGTATTTGATTTTGAATGAACAAACTGGGACTTTTACTCCTAAAGAAGGATGAAGCCAACCCTGTGTTCCTGTTTTTAATTACAGCTTCCTCTAATTGTTTATTATGAAGAAGACATAAAATTTACAAAAAAATACGTTGACTCTGTCAACAAGAACTGAACACAGGGTGTTCCCTAAAAACCACCCATCAACTTGAAAAGCCAATATTTTAAGTTTTTAAGGGTGCATATTCGTCACGGGTAAATGAGGTTCAAATATTCTGTTTTCGTCTCAGGAACAAAAAAAGGCACCCAATTGCAAAATTTTCCAAATATTGACGTCCATAAATAAAAAAAGAATAGTAAAACATTAACGCCTATTTAAAATTGTTGTTGAAATTTACATAAACTATAAAATTTTTTACGTGTCCAAATTTAGTGTGTTACACAATAAAAGTTTAAATTATCGATTAATTAATCACCTTGGACAATTATAAATTTTTTTCCTAATTTTTAATACTAAGTTGTCACTTATACGTGTATGAAATATAATAATAATTAAACTCACTTTCAAAAATCAGAATAGGTTGTCTACTTATTTAAATGTAATTTCCCTTTCATTCATATAAATGTTGGAGTTGTTGACACAAGGCGTACTTTCAATTTTAAAATGTAGGATACAATTTTCGGATATAAATAATTAATTTTTTAAATCTATTGTTAGTAAGTAAATTTATTTTTTATGTCCTGCGTTATAATACCTGTTGTATAGATGGAATTTTAACCTTGATCACTAATCCGTGAAAAAGTTAATCGGATTAAATATTTTTTAAATCCAGTTAATTGAGATGTAGATTAAAAATGGACCGACAGGGTCGTTACCAATTAGTGATTAGATTGACAATCGATATTTTATTAATTATGCAAAATATTTACTTTTGTTTAGCATTTTTGAGAACTATGATTCATTCTCACTTCCGGTTTTACCACAGGAATTGTTTCTTGCAGTTGTACTATCGATTGTTTTTCTATTAAAAGTGTCAACATCTTAAATCAAAATAATTTTTTTAACATCCCCCTAATCTCTAAAGGTCTATTCCCACACAACCGAGATTGATCCGTCACGTCACGTCTCCGGTCAGTCAAAAATGGTATAAAAATTATCGGAAGCGTGCTTTTAAATGACTCCATTCACACTCATCAGTCATGGTTCCGAGATTTTGCCCGGGCAAAATAAAATCACTGTCTCAGTCATTTGACTGATCGGTGACGTGACGGATCAATCTCGATTGTGTGGGAATAGACCTTAACAGTTAGCTCATCCTTAAAATTTCGTTTAGAAAATTCCAAAATTCAAAATGGTGACCGAGCTAACGTAAAAAAACTCAAAATTTTCAATTTAGGATTTCGACTGTAATTTGAAGATGATTTTCTTTAGAAAAACAATTTTTCCAGACAAATATTCTAGAGATTAAAAGAGCTGTCAAACGATACTAAACTCGACCCCTTATGACAACGACGCTAGGCGTCGCGACGTTCATCTTTTTATTTTCTTATGGAAACCTATTTTTTTTCACTAAAGCATTCAGTGGGTCTTGTCTTAATTGGAATACCCAATAATAAATTTTTATCGTGCCCCGTTCTTAATTTACACATTTTTCTAGGTTATGTTATGTTGACATGTTGATATGTTACTTTATGTTATTTTTTACAGTTCTACCACAAGAACTGTTTCTTGCTGTTGTACTATTGATTGTTTTTCTATCATTGATTGTTTTTCAAAATAATTTTTTTACACCCCCTTAACCTCTAACAGTTCGCCCCATTCTTACAATTTCGTTTACAAAATTCAAAATTCAAAATTCAAAATGGCTACCGAGTTAACGCAAAGAAACTGAAAACTTCCAATTTAGTTTTTCGACAGTACTTTGAAGATGATTTTCTTTAGAATAAATTTTTTTCTGGTGAAATTTTCGGAAGATTAAAAGAGCTGTCAAATGATACTAAACTGGAGCTTCTGTGACAACGACGCTGGGCGTCGCGACGTTCATCTTATTATTTTCTTTTAAAAACTTTTTTTTTTCCACAAAAGTATTCAATGGGTTTCAGTCGAATACTCAATGATAAATTTGTATCTAGTCCCATTCTTAATTTACATATCTTTCTAGGTTATGTTATGTTACGTTATGTTACTTTATGTTACTGTTATGTTATGTTATGTTAATTTATCTTATTTTTTACGATGAAAAATAAGGATCAAAATTTCCTTTTATAAAGTGTTTAAAATATTTTTTTTATTTCTTTTTATGGTAAAAATAACATAACGTAGCGTAACATAACATAAACTAGAAAAGTTGCGTTAATTAAGAAAAGTACAAAATAAAAAGTTCTCATTTGGCACTCGAAGTCCACTGAGTAATTTTCTGCAATTTTAATTTACACATTTTTCTAGGTTGTTATGTTACGTTATGTTACTTTATGTTACTTTTATGTTACTGTTATGTTACTGTTATGTTATGTTAATTTTTGTTATTTTTTACCATGAAAAATAAGGACCAAAATTTATTTTTTTAAAGTGTTTAAAAAATATTTTTTTATTTCTTTGCATCGTAAAAATAACATAAAGTAACATAACGTAACATAATATAACATAAACTAGAAAAGTTGCGTTAATTAAGAAAAGTATACGACAAGTTTTCATTTAGCACTCGAATTTAGACAAGTCCACTGAGTAATTTTCTGGAAAAAAAACAATAGGTTCCCATAACAAAGTAAAAAGGTGAATTTTGCGACGCCTAGCGTCGATGTGATAAAAAAGACTGTTCTTTGAAGATGATTCTCTTTAGAATAAAAATTTTTCTGGAGATATTGTCAACAGATTTAAAGAGCTTTCAAACGATACTAAACTCGAGCTTCTGTGACAACGACGCTAGCCGTCGCGATGTTCATCTTTTTATTTTCTTTTGAAAACTTATTGTTGTTTTCTACAAAAGTATTCAATATGCTTCAGTCTAAATTCGAATACCCGATAATAAATTTTTATCTTGTCCCATTCTTAATTTACTTTATGTTACTGTTATATGTTATGTTATTTTTTTGCCATGAAAAATAAGGAAAAGTGTTTAAAAAATATTTTTCTATTTCTTTGCATCGTAAAAATAACATAAAGTAACATAACGTAGCGTAAAATAACATAAACTAGAAAAGTTGCGTTAAGTAAGAAAAATACGAGACAAAAAGTTCTCATTTGGCACTCAAAGTTAGACAAGCCTAGTGAGTAATTTTATGCAAAAAAAACAATAGGTTCCCATAAGAAAATAAAAAGTTGAACGTCGTGGCGCCTGGCGTCGATGTCATAAAAAATCGAGTTTAGTATCGTTTGACAGCTCTTTTGACCTCCTAAAAATTTCTCTTATAATCAGAAGCACAATAGATTCAATAAATTGTTTTTCTACCTCTTGAAGTGCGAGGAGTCTGTTCAATAGTCCACGAGAAGGTCTCAGTTCCGAGAAGCTAATCTTTCTAATTAGATCAGTTTAAATCTTACCTACGTCTATAATTTGGCACCTAATTGTCGAATTTTAAGAACTTAGTAGAAAATTAGTAGTTACAGAGCAGGAAGGACCCTGAAAAATAATTTGGTGGTGCCATTACTACACGTAATAATTAAAAAATTCTTGTGGTCTAATTGTTTAATTTTTAATAACCACCTAAAGACCCCCGTTATATTATAATAAATTATGAAAAGTAAACGTTAAGTGTTTAATTAACATGTCAGCACTCGAAAACAATTTCAGTTTCTCATAATTATCCCTAAATGTTTAAATAACGCTATTTATTGAATTATATCTCTTTATTATTTTTTGAAACTTTCAAATTTCAAGGTGTGCGAAATTTTTTAATTTTGATAAATTAAACTCTTTGAATTTTAAACATAAAGGCCTTTAATTTATTTTTTTTAAGTTACATTCAAGGGCGCACGCATGATATGTTAACATTTTGAAACTGTTGTTATTATTGCAATAGAGCAGAAATTTAGTCATATTTTATTATTTTTCGGACATGGTTGGTTGTAGTTGATAATGACACGGAAAGCTTCCCTTTGCAATTGAATAAAATATGTCTGACAATATTTACGTTTTTATTACATAATAAGTACTCTTGCATGACACTTAACAATTTTTTTGACTTAAATAAAATATGTACCGGTTGGCAACAAATATATTTCTTGAAGTTGAAGGCATGAAGAAGGTATTCAGTTGACTACCCAAGAAACCGAGTAATGGGCAGTTGTTTGCAATGTTTATTATTAAAATATTTCTGTGCAAAAACATAAATTAAAAATTTTTCCGACTTCCTCGAAGATTTGAACAACATTTATGTAAGAATATAAAATCGATCTAGTGGGAGTTCACCTAGAAGTTTGTTGAACTCAAATAACCAAGTTCTATCGGTATCTAACAAGTGGGATGTATTGTCTTAATGGTGCGGGTGGGTGTACTTAGTATTTAAAAAAATTATATGTTTAAGTTACAATCGTATATAGTGAAATTCATTAAGCAATGAATGACTTTAAAGCAACTAATAAATTCTAAGTTACGATTCACGCACATTCCGGTTACACATCAGACGTATTTCTTATAGTTGGTATCTCGGATGAATGCATTTGACTTTACCTATACCTACAAGGTGAGCTTTAAGCATGAAGAATTTTTTTACAAAACTGCTGTTATAATTTGAATTACAGGATCATAGCTCTTAACTTTGTCTTACTTTAGTATGGACTGAACCTGATAGTTCAAAGAACACTGGAAGGGAAACGATGACGAGTATACGCAATCACCAACCCAATGGGTCAGTCAAACAGATCTTAGGATCCCAGAGTCCTAGAGACCAACATAAAAGATGGAAGAATGATGCAAGTCTTTTTCTATTAGAACTATTTGGAAAACTGTGAATTTTCCGATAAGTCTAAAAATGATGAATATGGTGAACGTTAAATTGAAAACTTAATGAATTAACGTTAGGGTTAACGCTTAACGTGACATTGCGGTAACTCCATTTTTTTAGAAATACTTTTAACAAATTGAACAATAAAGTTGCTAACTTCATCATAATCATAATTAATCATTATTATAGACATTTTAAGTTTAGTCGATGGCTCAGCAAAATATTTATACATTATCTTTAGTTCAAAATCCACCAGTATACCTATCGATTTGAATAGAAATTAAATTAGATGACTTATTATAATAAATAAATAATAATTTAAAGAGCCCCCAACATATGTCGATTAGTAAAAAATATTATTACAGTTACAAAATTTTAATCACAATAACATTCTTCTAATTACAATTTTCTCAATTAGTTCTCAAATAATAATTATTTTAGGTCACATTCACTTAAGTGTTAAAAACAAATTTGTTGTGTTTTCACTACTTATTATATTAGGTAGAGTAACTTGTTAGACAATTAGTGCAAACCAGTGGCGTACAAATGAGAGTATTTTTGCAAAAGAGGTGCCACGTAGCTACAGTCACGACTGGCTTTGCATAATCAGGAATTTGACTGAAAAACAAAAAGTGTACTAGGGGAGTCAACAGCGATAAATCAGGATAAAAGTAATTATAAATGATCTTCAAATACTTCACAATTTAGTATACCTACTCATTTTATAAAAAAAAATTAAATCCATCAACCTCTAGGCACTCCAGAAGTCTAGGTTATGTTTCAACCGTTGAACACGAGCTTTGCAATAATTCTTGATACGCCACTGGTTGGAACGTGCTTATATTATATAATTAATACATTTTAAATACATACGATATAAGAATTGTAACCTAAATTTTAAATTACTGCAAATATATGAAAGGTAAATCATTGGTTCATTTTTAGCTTTTATGTCTTTGCTATTAACATTTTTATGTATGCAAAAAGAAAACGATATCAAATAAGAAATACAACGATTAACTATTAAAAACAAACTTTAATAAAAGGAAAATAAAATTGTCTAATTTGGTTCGTTTATGTTCATTACTACGTTTACATGCATTCGTTAAAGCGGTCTTAACTAAATCGCTATATTGTAAAACGATTTAAAATGACATGTAAACGCTCCCAAAACGCTTTAGTTACAGCGATTTAACTAAAACGCAAATATTAAAAACAAACTTCAATAGATAAACAATTGTCTAATTCGATTCATTCATGCTTAATCCACAATTACTACGTTTACATGCATTCGCTAAAGGGGTCTACTACATCGCTTTATCGTAAAACGATTTTAAATGACACGTAAACTCTTTAGTTTAGCGATTTATAAATGCGGTCTATCCGTTGCTGTGGTGAATCATGTATAAACGGTTAATCCGCATTTGCGTTAAATCGTTTTACGGTAAAGCGTTTTAACTAAAACCAAAACTCAAATATTAAATCAAACTTCAATAGAACAGCAATTGTCTAATTCGGTTCATTCATGTTTAATCCACAATTACTACGTCTACAGTCTACATGCATTCGCTAAAGCGGTTTTAACTAAATCGCTTTATCGTAAAACGATTTAAATGACATGTAAATGCTCCCAAAACGCTTTAGTTACAGCGATGTAAAATGTGACCTACCCATTGCTATGGTTAAGTATGGAAACTAATCCGCGTTTGTGTTAGATCGTTTTACGTTAAAGCGTTTTAACTAAAACCGATGAAGTATTAAAATCATAACAGGCGCATTCAAACTACAGAATAATTCTCAACAGTTTACTGCTGATTAATACTCACTATATCTCTGTATAAATACTAAAATAACTGTTAATAATAAAAACTGTTTAGTAGTCTGAATAGACAATGATTGGGCGTAAAATTGCAGGCATACTCGTTTCTTTATTAAAAGGAGCCTTGTCTTGTAAAATCCAACATGCTGCCAAATTTAAGCAGGTTCAAGCATTAGACTCTCTACCAAAAACCCTGAGTGCGAAAAGACACATTATTATGCCAATGTCCAGCTTTCAAGACATTTAGGTTTCAAGCTCTGGAACAGGATGCATTAAAAACTCCCTGAACTCGCTTTCCTCGAAGAAACAGAAGGCTCTCTCTGGATTGCTCCATAACTTTGCCTAAGAAAACACAAAACCCACCACCTAAGTCAAGAAGTCACTTGCAGACCCCTAAGTTATAATTATTTATAGACACAATAAAATCATTGTCCTATAAGTCTGTCTGAGAACCAGGGCTGGACTGGCCCGTGGTGTGACAGAGAAAAAAATATATTGAGAAAAAAAATCTGAGAATCAGGGCTGGACTGACCCGGCGGGCTACCGGGAATGTCCCAGTGGCCCGTGGCGTGACAGAGAAAAAAATATATTGCAAAAACTTAGATAAATTGAAAAAATATAAACCTGGACTATTAGATTTCCCGGTACTAATTTTTTCCCAGTGCAGCCCTGGCGAGAACCGTAATGAGCCACCCAAGTTTAGAAGTCGCATGTAGGTCCTAAGTAAAGCAATTGCCAATTCTGAAAAAAAAATTATAAACGAAATAAAATCATTGAGTACTAATATTCTGCAGAATATGTTAACTCAGAATGCAGAGCATTAGGTTAGATACGGTACAGAAGTTTAAGATCCAAAACTCCCTAAAATGTGAATCAATTTGCAACTGAGATCACCTTTAGCCATTTCAGACTCTGTTAAACAATAAATAATTGCCAGTAGGTATAAACGAAATAGAATCATCGTCCCATAACTCTGTCTGAATTAATTAATTTGAAATTAATAAAGATGGGATTTTATAATCTAGATTTATTTAATCCGGGATTAATAAATTAAGGTTTTGCAATTCCATATTAAATACATATAAATGGTCATTTATAACCACTTTAAATGAAAATATTACATAATTTACCAATTACTGTACCTATTAAAGTGGAACAAAAATTTGAAAGCCCAAGTTTACTCTATTACAAATAGGCACATATCACTTATTGAGAAATATGTAGCATGTGGACATGTGGAGTGAAGAAGAATACTTTATTGTTGTGTTTCTTGTAATTTATCAAACATTAATGGAAAATTTTCCAATTGCAGCGACTTACGTAAATACTAAATAGCAATTTGCTCCGGACGTCTTTGACAAGTAAGTGACACCGATAGGAAATTTCAGGGTAAATTTAGGAGGGCTGTAACGTAACTATATCTTCATTGTAAACATAAGAAAAAGCTTAATCTATATATTATATGTATTTTCCCCTACTTAAACAAAAAGATAATATAACAACAATAGTTGGTATTTGATGTCTCCGAACTAAATTATTCATATCGTAATTATAACGATATTTATTATTCATAGATCAAATATAGAAACAAACATATACAACTCATAAAATTGATTGTTTTTCACTAACATATGTCAATACCTTAAGCCCTGCGCACTATTTCTGTTTATTTTTCAAAATATAATTTACTTCTGTTATCTAACCTCAAGATTGAAATTAATAACATGCACGATTAAACATAATTTGTATAATTACTACACTAAACACCAAATAGGCGGCACTTGGAAAGAAAGACTAACGTATGCCTAAGCACAGGATTGGCTCGAATTTAAATTTTTACTTCAAAACCATGTTAAAATTAAATCAGATCGCTATCGCTATTTTGAGGTGTTTTCCTCATTTTTATAGCTAATTTCTGTCATTATGAAACATGCAAAATTAATTTTGTTTATTGATTTAGATGCAGAATTTTATGCTCTACAACTTTTGTTTGAAGTTTTTTTTCATAAAATCATTAGAGAAGCAAGTAATTGAAAAAGTATGTATTTGCAGGTTAAACCTCTATGGCCGACAGCTCTGTCATCTTTGTGCATACAGGGTCATCCACGGTCAATGGTGCTCTACTGAAACATTTTTGAGATAAATTTAACCAATGCTAATTAAAATGCCATTATTATGAGACGTCTCCAACAGTAGAAAATTAAATCAATACAAAATTCAAATAATAAACTACTTAAAGATCTCTGTAATAAAGATTCAAACAATGGCATTTAAGAGCTACCAACCATAAATATAAAGTAATTCACACAAACTTTTAAACTAATTAATTATAGAATTAAAACGAATATTTATTATAATAAGTCAGGAAGTTCAGTTGTGTGAGTACATCTTAACTGCAAAATCATAATAACGAATTATATTTCTGTAAAAATCAAGTGTGCGTTCATTCATTTACTGAAAATAATAATAGGTGTAGTTACATAAAAGTATACCATATACCCATATAAACCATAATTAAAGACCAACTGTATTTTTCTTTTTCAAAACTAATTATTTAAATGGATTCGAGTGACAACAGTTTTTTATGTATAAGCAGAGCATTATGGTTTTTTTAAAAGAAATCACATTAATTCAATCAAAATTAACCTAACTGCTTGAAAAAACCGTTAAATATGCATTAAGAACTAGATTACTGTTATTACTTTTATTATTATTCGATTTGAATTCAATCAAAAAAAATGTTTTAGAAAATAAAAATTGGCGCCCAACGTAAAAAATAAAAATTGATGGGTTACTTGATTGAGGAAATTCAGAGTAATAAAATTTTTCACTATAAGTTTTCTAATTACATGCCTTATTTTATTACTCATCATAAAATTTTATTTCTGATAATAAAAACTATTCTTGCTGTGCATTTATATTTTATTTCTTTTAAAGGGTGGAAAGTAATGGCGACACAAACTTTCATAAACATGGGATTTACTTATACTTTTTCTTTTTGCACAAAAGTGGTTGTTTTTCACCATAGAGTAGGTATCGCCATCATCATGATATTGTGGACATTCTCTAACTCTAAAAATGAAGAAGCTCTCTTAGAGGTGATTGTGTATTCATTTGAACGCTCGAACCAGCAATTTCTTAAAGCTTTTTTAAAATTTAGTCTAAACAAGGACTGCAGAGGAAGGGTCTTGTCTTTACAACCGGTGCCATAAGCACCTGTCCAGGTACCAAACATACTGCTTTTACTAGGGCCTGGGCTAGTGGTTGGCCCCACTGGCTACAAAATAAATTGGCCCCAAATGCAGTGGCTTAGCGAGTAGCGACACTATGACACAACGGATGTTGGGTAGAAATAACATCCTGTCTTTTTTTAAATTACACCAAATTCAATTGCATTTTTCTCACTAACGAGGCTCTTATTTTTTATATACAAATACTTTAGTGCCTTCTTTGAACTTTACCCTATCAGGAATTGCAAATATTAGTGATATCAACTACATAATAAAGTCGCTAAAGCTTTCGAGGGGAATGTCTAAATATCAACTTCCCCGCCCATTTGTTATATATCGCCCTCTTAAGCAGTTGAATAACTTTTGTATTTAAATGTATGCCTTATTTCTAACGGCTAGGGATGAGCTATCGAAGACGATCGCTTCAATGAATCACCCTGTATAATAGAAAATAAAGCAGTAGTATCTGCTGTATTTGCTTCAAACAAAGCAAGCTACGCCTCCCCTTCCCATCTTTTTGCATACGTTTTCTAATTTTGTAAACATAAGTACAGGTATAATTTTTTAAGATGAGGAGCGGTAGGGATAAGTTTGCGCAGGTTTAGCCACGCCCCTTTAATAATTTAATACGTTGACTACGGCGTTGGAGGGAAAAAATACATATTTAGGTATCTGTGCATCCCCTCAGCTCTTCATCTTAAAAAATTATACCTGTGGAGTCCTATTTAAATTTAAATTAGAAGAACCCACCTGCTTACGTCATTGCGCACAGAAAATAGCAGGACGATCCTTCAAGAACGCCGTGCAACATACTTAATCATTCAGGTGGCCGTGATTCATCAGCAAGCACCTCTAATAGCAATTTAGTCCCGCCAGCGCCAGACCAATTGAAGTGTTTCGCGCAGTGACGCGGTGGGTTCTTCTCAACTGAATACCACTCTACATACAGTACAGACCCTTTAAGTCGAACAGCTAAATGTAAAAGGGTGTTCGGATTAACGATTTGTTTGGATTACTGAGAATTAGTAAGGCAATAGCGAAAAAAATATATTGACAGACTAAAATTAAGCGCTGGTTTCACAGTGGAGTTCAAGGGAAGCTCTTGTCGAGAATTACAATATTAGGACACTGTAAACGATTGGAAATTGTTACAGTAAAGGGAAACCACATCCCATTATAAAAAATTAAACATTTAATACAACATGAATAATAAGTTACCACAAACATCAATGGTCATAAAAGCAGAAAATTGTAAACGTTAAATTAGAAAACCTTGATCGTGCTCCTCGCATATTATATTAGAGCAAGGTTTACAACATTTTTTCTTGTTTTATTTCGAATAAAAATTTAAATTTTAATAATAGCTAAATTGGGGTCTAATTTAGAATACAAATTTTTTTAAAACGAAAGAACGAAACGCAAAACGGATTTTTTTTTCTTCTATCAACAGTTAGAATCGTGATATCTCCTTGTATTCAATACTAAGGTTAAAACGATGTTCTATATCGTGTTCAATTTATATTGTGGTTAAATTGCAAGGTTCAATATATTCTGTATCATTCTAACCTACTCAAGGTAAAATATTCTGCACAAGTACAAGATAAGGCGGGCATGAACGCATAAACATGCAAATCTATCATTAATTTCAAATACACAAATGCGGTATGGCGAGTTGACCACGATGAAAACAGTTAGGCATAGTTGTACATTTTAAATTTGTATATCCAAATACGACACAAAAATTGAACACCTTCTAATTTAATTACATTTAAGATAAATCGATACAAAAACCTCTTGAGAGGTGGAGAGGTGTTAAGAATGATTCAACAAGAAAAAGTTGTTTCAAACATAACTGTATACTCAAATACATAATAATATTATATAAATTCGACCTTGATAATGCTTTATTAAGTTGAACTAATTTTGAAAAAAATTTGAAATAAAAATAGTGCGATTGTGTTACACCTGAGATGTATAATGTTAATTTGTTTTATTCATGCACGTAACTCGTTACAAATCAAAATGTTTCTCATCGTGTTCGTTTATAACAGTATTTAAATGTTTTTGTAAGAATTCAGTTGTTGATAATTTGTATCCAGGAAGAAAGGAGGCATCAAGAATTAAAAACTCACCTGGTATTTTAGATTAAATTATAAGTATTAACACTACAGGTAATTGCAATTTAAAAGGTAAGACGTTTTTCATTACGTCTGATAACGTGAGCTTCGAGATGTGAGAGTGGATCAGTGGTGTAGATGCGAGTTTTTATTTTTTTTAATGTGAACACACTGTATCAAAGAAGATTTCAATTGTCCACAACAGCACTAAAATATTCAAAAACTTAGTATAGGAATTTTTCAAATGGTATGCCGGCACAGTTCTTCGCAAGGCAATTAAATGCTTGTGATAGGCCCCTAGATCTAGCTTTACGGAAATAAAGTATAAAGTGTTGGGTGTCTCCAGATAGCTAATTTTACGAGCTTTCAAAATATTTAAAAATATACAGGGTATTCCTAAAAACTTTTGATATTTTTGTAATTTCCGGTTTTGCGTTTTGTTAACCAAAAATAGTGTCATAACTCAGGTTCAGCTCGGTAGAAGTTAATAAAAAACCAGTGCTCGATAGAGAATTATGTTGTCTGTAACATATTCAAAAATAAAAAAAACTTCCCAGAAGAAATTTTGAGAAAATCCATTTCAAAATTTTAACCTGTATTTAACCTGTAGGGGTCGATTGGCTTCTAAAAGCCTTACAGAACTACGACCAGTGTTGATCTTTTGTTTATAACCCTACTCGTAGTTATGTTCTCAGGAATTCAATCATGCCAGCGAAGCATAGAATGCCCCTGATAAGTTTGCTTTTCACTTCTTCAGGCGTCAGTTGAGCCCGCCCTAAGTGTTTTAGTCTAAGCCGAGCCAATGCATTGCAATTGCAGAGAATGTGTTCGGTGGATTCGATGTCCGATTCACAGAGTCTGCATATGTCACTATCCTCCAGTCCCAATTTCTTGAAGTGGTACCTCACTGGGCAGTGTCCAGTAAACAGACCCGTGATGAGTCTGATTTCGTTCCTTGATAACAGAAAAAGCTTTTTAGCATTCTTGATCGAGTACTTAATAAATTTCTTCGACTGTTCTTGTCCTGGTGCGTTGTTCCAGTGAGAATTTTTGTTCCCAGTTCCCCATTTTTGGATATCCACCCTTCTACGAGTATGTGTCCTAGATAGTCTACAGACTGGTTCAGATCCTATCGGGAAGGCTTTTGAGCCTGTTGTAGCTAATTCATCAGCTATTTCGTCAGCTTCAATTCCCTCCCGACACCCAATGAAGGGCAACTTTGTTAGCCCTTGGCAGAGTTTTGAGAGATTGTCTGCATTCTCAAGTGGATAAAGACTCAAAGCTCTTGACTGAGTGCCTTTATTGGAGCTTGGCTGTCAGACATTATGTAGAATTTTTGCTCTTTAAATTCCTTAGTGTAGGCATTCTCGGGAACATAGATCTATTGCAAAAGTTTCAGCTTGCATAATTGCAAGGTGGGTGGGTTTCTAAGGCCATTGATGTCTTATATTTTGGGCCATATATGCCTAACCTATTCCCAGTTCAGTTTTAGATCCATCTGAATACCAAATGGAGGAGTTTGGTTCCAGTTGCATTAATTGATTTCTAGCCGTATTTCTGTCCTGAACAGGCGCGGACTGTCTATACTTTTTCAGGGGTGTAGATATTTCTAGGAGCCCGAAATGTAAAATTTTGAATTACTTAGTCTTACGCCTCTGACATTTTTGAAAAGGCCCACCCAATCCCAGAGAAATATGGCAGTGTATGGGGATTATTTTATAGCAGAATATTGTCCCAAACAATTCCTGAAGGGCGGTGGATCCACTAAAAATTAATGCGAAAAACTAAAGGCCTTCCTAAGGCTACCGATCTTGTAGTAAGGTGATTCTCGATCTTCCAATGAAGATTCGAAGATCGTCGTTTGAAGATGCATACCATTGCTAAAACATTGAATACTACATCAGAATTAATTTTGAAGATTATGTACCATAAACTGGGCATGAGTGGATTCCAAAATTGTAGATGGTCACCCTTACATGTCGATTCTCTTGATGTACATACTATACTCTTGTAGCCTTTTAGAAGTCACCAGTTACCACCACCGGCTAAGGAGTCATCTCTATAGACTCAAAGAAGCTTCACCCTAAAAATCTGAAAATTCCGGAATTTTTTAATTATTAATTTCGAGAGAGAGTTCGGATTTGCCATAACTTCAAGAGCCCTAGACGCTGTAGCGTTCAGCGCCCCTTGCGAGTCCGCGCCTCTGGTCCTGAATGACCACTTCGAACGGTGTCTGATAGTCAAACACTTTGGAATGACATCCAAGGGTTTTTTAAACAATTCAGGCCGTAGATAGTCCAGGATCTTTAGGTGACCTGTTCTGTCACCCAGTTTGAATTTCTTGCTCCGTGCAATTATTATGGCGGTTTTAAGATCTTCCCTCTTTACCCGTAGGTAAAGTGGCGGTAGGTCTAAAAGTGCCTCCATAGCTGTAGTTGGGGTTGAGCTCATAGCCGCTGATATTAACCTCTTAAAGGTAGGCATTTTGAAACAATTTTAAAAATCTGTTAGGTTAAAACGAAAGCCCTATATTTTGGCTGTACAATGCCATTTTGAAATTTTTATAATAATAATTACCGGGCAAGTTATAAGGGAAAAACCACAAAATCGGACAATCGTTCTTTCGCCGCCATTTTAATTTTAAAATATATTTTTTCTCAATTGGAGACTTATTTAAGATATAACACAAGGAAATTCCTTATCTACGCTACTGAAGTAAGATAAAAGTCCTGATTGATCATTATTCATTACAAAGTTATCGATATAACGAGTAGAATCCCTAGATAAGTTCATAAAGGTTAACCGTAGCCGATCAATGGAATTCACGTTCGCTTATAAAATACAGGTATAGTATGCAGGTCATAAACTTCTTACAAGAATTGGATGTGCAGAGAAAGTTAAAATGTGTTATATTTACGTACTTCTTATAATTGTTTGTATGTAAAGAGAAATGGTACCATTCAAAATTAAATTTCTTTTTATTCCTTTTTATTAAGGAACAATACGTGTAATTTTTGTATCATTATAGTATTCTTTTTTATTCTTAAATATACATCAAATTAACTCTAAATGACATTTTTCTATTTGTTTTTGGGTATAATAATGTGGGCTAATTTATTTTTTTATTTTTATGATTTATTGTTGCCCATTTTCATTTTCTAATATACACACATGTACATTATACATTATTTATAGCACATGTGAGTGTACCAGTACCAGTACCAATACATTTTATATTGTGTAATTTAATTAGTAAATAATTTTGAAACCAAATAAATTACTCCTCTAGTATACCATATACTTAAACTATTATAAAAACCCACCCTTTCACATCACGACGAGTAGCAGGGGGCCCTTCGCCATTAAAACGCCAATTTTGCAGAAGACATCGTAGGATGCAAAATTCATTTGTTTTACAATTCTATACCGTGTAATTTATTTAAGTTTGTAAATTAAAACTAGATATGGTAAAGTCAGAGTGGCTCAATAAAGATAATTTAATAGCACAGGTCCGGTTGTTTATACCAGCGAGAAATAAATACCTTGACATTTTTCTTGTAACACAACTTATAATAGCGGAAAATAGTTATAATTAAGGTCACCAACATTTGGTGATAATATGTAAGGGATGATGATCAAAATTAACCTTTTATTAATTGCTTTTTCTTCTTGAAAATAAATTAATTAAAATAATAGTAAGCCTTGGAAGTTGGAATATTATTATGAGGTTTTTATGGAGAAGCGCTCAGAAATTTTAATTAGTGCTAACAGACGCAGAAAATAATTCTTTTTCGATAGATAGGTATCAATACCAAAGGTAGCAAACTGCAAATAACAGATTTTCTATTTATTTTCCCAATGCTCCGCTTTGAAGGTAGGCACACGGTATAAAACTTCCAAAATCGTGCACATTCATCAGGAATAATCTATTAATACATCTGCAAGTTGTTCAAAACACCTTTTAAATAATTAGTTGAAGATGTGAAAGTTCAAGTCGTATATTTTCTTAACCGATGAAAGTTATATTGGTAATTCGTAATTATTTTACAAGCCCAAGGGTCTTCTTTCATTATTGTGTCTCAAAACTACCACATGCACGCTACAATCTATACATACAAATGAATATTAATATTATACAGAATGTAATTGTATTGTTCAAAAGAATGATGATTGAAATTTTAGATTCACAAGAAATTATTTTTTAGGGCCTCATGTGTCGACGTTACCAGGCATATGAAGTACCGATTTTAGAAAATTGATAGTTGACCTTTTAAATTTTATGAGAATTGGAAGCAATTGCTTGCACTACTATCTTTCTTACCATTGTTTCTTGCTAATTTGAATACAACTTGTTACTCGTTAAGTCCAATTACAAAACAAAGGTATTAACAATACCGGAAATAGCCCATAAGGAGTATTATACCACGACCGTCAATCGCACCTTACCATAGAGGGAAAATATTATCTTACAAGTCCAAATAATTCATTACACTATCTAAGTAAATTACATTGTAACAAACTGGTAATAATGTACGACCAATTAACTTAATCTAAAATATTTTAAAAATTTGAAATACTAATCAACAGGCGCTACCCATTAAACTGATAGTCCCACCAAGTCAACTGTAAATAATCATTTGAGACTTAAGTGGGCTTTAAAAGAACGTTGTAACATATTAACGACTGCATATTTTGATTGACACCAAAAGTTGCTCCAGATGAATAAATTAAAACGAAATGAAACTAAAAGTTTTATATGAGAAAAAAATCCTTGAAGACCGAAAGAATAATCGTAAAAACAGCTCGTGGAATTTGAGTGGCAAAAATTTGACCAACTTTTTAGAAATATACTAACTTCTTGTAACATCTCTAAACGGTTTTTTAATAAGCCAAGGAATGAGATAAAATATTTATTAAATAGCACTAGGTAATTACAATTAGAAATTAAAAGTTGGAATTTAGAACAATTTGTTTCACTAATAACAAGTTGTTTAAAGCAACATATTGCAAGCGTTTCAACGCTTCTTTATTATTAATTCATTTCCATACATCAATTGTTAAGCTTTAATAACAACTCTTGGTTACTTTTCCACAATAAACAAATACACCTCATTTTTTAGACAAACGGCGCACTAAAATATAAAAAGAATCTCTAGGGAAGGGGGAGGGGGATAAAATTATTTATTTTTAATATTTCAAAAAGTCTTTAGCCGATTGTAGCAGATTTTATAAAGATATACATTCACTAGATAAAATTGAAGCAGCAGCAGATTTTGTATAATGCGATGGCTCTCGTAACTTCCCA
This sequence comes from Malthinus seriepunctatus, assembly GCA_963924605.1. Taxonomy (NCBI): domain Eukaryota; kingdom Metazoa; phylum Arthropoda; class Insecta; order Coleoptera; family Cantharidae; genus Malthinus; species Malthinus seriepunctatus. Next base: position 34,827,299 of record OZ004602.1, read on the forward strand.
TTCACTACTTTCTTCCTTTCTTTCACACTAAGAAGCACGAGAAAAAATAATTAAACTTAGTTTTTACATTAACAAGAATTAAATTTTACAGAGCGGTCTCAAAATGTTAGTTACCGTCGGTCATTTTACCAGCCTGCGAGCACTCCCGTAACAATTTAAGAAAATTCTAAAATCAAAACGAAAAAAATTTTTTTTTTAGTAAGCAACGTATTCCTTAATTTCAAACACTCTGTATATAATATTTCTTAATTAAACGTTAATATTAACCATATAGTAAAACTAAAAATTAAAATTAACAGTTGACATTACACGCAACAACAGTTATTTTGCAAACATTTCTAACACGGTAATTCGTTTGCATAACCGTTTAATTTTCCTAAACTTAATTCTTTTAAAAAAAAAACATTAAATAAGTATTAAAAGTAACATCAACATCATAATAATTAAAATTGAAATAATTTTTTATGTCGCCAAGATATCAATTATAAATATTTCTCAACTTTCGCCGTCTCCGATCTTAACGACAAATTAATTATTGTTAAGGAAATTTTAAGTAAACTGGGAAAACGTAATTAAATCTTGCGATTTAATTGATTCTTTAATGGAATTTAATTAAGTGTGACTCGAATAACAGACCTTTAAAATTTTTTTAAACACAAAATTTGCAAAATTGTTTTGTACATCACTTTGAATTAATTGTATTTAAAAAATACAATTCTCATTATCTTTGTGCAATCAAGCAAAAAAGTTTAAAAAAAATGCGAAAACGATCAAAAGTATTTAGGTTTTGTAGTTGTAAGTTAGTGATGCAAATAATTAGTATATTAATGAGGTTTACATTTCTGGAATTTATTATAAAGAGGTAAAAACTAACGTTTTACATTTACAAAAAGCGTCGACATTTTTGTGTTCATTTCTCGGATTGAAGGCTCAGGAAATGGCTATAAAAACTATCTGAGCCCGAGCATCGAACCAATAATGTCCCTGAAATAACGACAACTTATGTTACAAACATTATTTGATTCTCCTCTGACACTGTATGAGGAAAGAGAATCGTGTCCACTCACGAAGATTATTTACGATATCTAAACATGATACAGAGAAAGTGAAGGGTGCCTTTCGAATGATCGCTTCTAAACACATGTAAATATACAGGGAGTCGAGTTAAGCACACTGACATTGATAGCTCGTACAGGAGAAGAAATAAATTAAAAATTTGCAAAAACAAACGTTATTCAGAGCTAACACATCAAAACACCTTCTGGCATTGTGATAAATCTTACATAAATTAATCTGAGGTTACTCAATCTACGACTAATTAATCTGCAATTAATTAACTATACAGGATTAATCAATATGGGATTACTTAACTTGCAAACAATTAATCAGAATTTCATGAGTATTAAATTCAATGTGAATTTAATTAATCTGTGGTTAAATAATCTGGGATTACTTAATCTGGAATTTACTGTAAACTAAGATTAATTAAGAATTAAGATTAATAAATATGGGATTACACAATCTGCGATTAATTAACATGTTATTTTTTTAGGCGATTAAATAATCTGGATTTTCTTAATCGGGGAGATCTAAATCTGATATTTAATCTAGTTTAGTAGATCTGGGATTGCTTAGTATGGGAGAGTTTAATCTGCATTTACTCGTCCTTACAGAGCGTTATCTGCATTTCCTTAATAAGGAAAGATTTTAATCTGGTATTTAATTTGAAATAACCGATCGATTAATCGAATGATCAAAATCTGCTATTTAATCTATGTTTAGTAAATCTAAAACTAAATCAATCTGTGAGTACTAAATCTGGAGGAACTTAATCCACGATAAATAATCTGGATTTACAGAATCTTGAAATACTTAATCTGCTGTTTAATATACGTTTAGTTATTCTGGAATTTAATTAATCTGTGATTACTAAATCTGGGAGAACTTAATCCACGATTAATTAATCGGGATTTACAGATTCTTGGAATACTTAATCTGTTGTTTAATAGTATATGTTTAGTGTATCTATAGGGCTACTTAATATGGGAGAACTTACTCTGGATTACGTAACATAGAAAAACGTAATCTAGACTAACGCAATCTAGATTTACTTAATCTGGGAGATTTTAGGTTTAATAAATCTGAGATTTAATTAATCTGCAAGAACAGAATTTAACCTGCATTTTAACCGATGTTTAATGAATCTTATGAATTAATCAAATTAATTAATTTGATCTTCCGAATCTGGTACTCTCTAATCTGCTGTTTAATCTATGTTTAGTAAATCTAAAATTAAAGCAATCTGTAAGTACTAAATCTGGAGGAACTTAATCCACGATAAATAATCTGGATTTACAGAATCTTGAAATACTTAATCTGCTGTTTAATATACGTTTAGTTATTCTGGAATTTAATTAATCTGTGATTACTAAATCTGGGAGAACTTAATCCACGATTAATTAATCGGGATTTACAGATTCTTGGAGTACTTAATCTGTTGTTTAATAGTATATGTTTAGTGTATCTATAGGGCTACTTAATATGGGAGAACTTACTCTGGATTACGTAACATAGAAAAACGTAATCAAGTCTAACGCAATCTAGATTTACTTAATCTGGGAGATTTTAGGTTTAATAAATCTGAGATTTAATTAATCTGCAAGAACAGAATTTAACTTGCATTTTAACCGATGTTTAATGAATCTTATGAATTAATCAATTTAATTAATTTAATCTTCTGAATCTGGTCCTCTCTAATCTGCTGTTTAATCTATGTTTAGTAAATCAAGAATTTAATTAATCTGTGAGTACTAAATGTGGAGGAACTTAATCCACGATACATAATCTAGATTTACAGAATCTTGGAATACTTAATCTGCTGTTTAATATATGTTTAGTTATTATGGAATTTAATTAATCTGTGATTACTAAACCTGGGAGAACTTAATCCACGAATAATTAATCGGGATTTACAGATTCTTGGAGTACTTAATCTGTTGTTTAATAGTATATGTTTAGTGTATCTACTTAATATAGGGGAACTTACTCTGGATTACGTAACATAGAAAAACGTAATCTAGACTAACGCAATCTAGATTTACTTAATCTGGAAGATTTTAGGTTTAATAAATCTGAGATTTCATTAATCTGCAAGAACACAATTTAATCTGCTATTTAACCTATGTTTAATAAATCAAATTATTTAATTTGATCTTCTGAATCTGGTACTCTCTAATCTGCTGTTTAATCTATGTTTAGTAAATCTGAAATTTAATCAATCTGTGAGTACTAAATGTGGAGGAACTTAATCCGCGATTATTTAATCTGGAAACTTAATCCACGATTAACTAATCTGGATTTACAGAATCTTGGAATACTTAATTTGCTGTTTAATGTATGAAGATTTACAGAATCTTTGAGTACCTAATCTGCTGTTTAATAGTATATGTTTAGTGTATTTCTAAGGCTACTTAATATGGGAGAACTTACTCTGGATTACGTAACATAGAAAAACGTAATCTAGACTAACGCAATCTAGATTTATTTAATCTGGGAGATTTTAGGTTTAATAAATCTGAGATTTAATTAATCTGCAAGAACAGAATTTAGCCTGCTATTTAACCTATATTTAATGAATCTTATGAATTAATCAAATTAATTAATTTGATCTTCTGAATCTGGTACTCTCTAATCTGCTGTTTAATCTATTTTTAGGAAATCTAAACTTAATATTAGAGAACGTAATCCAGATTTACTGATACTAGGAGAAGATGAGCTGGATTTACATAATATGGATCTACTTAATCTCGGCATTTCAATGTGCTGTTGAATTATAGGTGAATAAATCTGGGATTTAAATAATCTGCGAGAACTAAATCCACGGTTGATTAATCTGGATGATCTTAACACGTTTACTGCCAAGCACGAGTTAACTCGTGGTCGGTAATCTACAGCCAGATGCCAGCCACGAGTTATCTCGTTAATAGAAAGGTAATTGTCACACCGTGGCGTCCGGGAAGGGTTTTTATACAAATGCCATGGCAATCAACGTGTTAATCTATGCTTTCTAAATCTGGAATTTAATTAATTAATTAATCTGAAATTACGTCATCTGCAATTTCAGAAAAAATAATCTGCGTAAGTTTAATTAATCTTGTTACAATCACAGATTGCTTACTCTAAAATTAATCTGGATGTTAATCGTAGTTAATTAATTATGTTTTTATAATCTGCGATTAGTTAATCTAGGATTTTATAATGTTTTTTAAAAAGTAAAAGCTTCTCATTAAAAGCCTCCAGCAGTAGGTACTATGCTTAGAAAAAAACTAATACAATTGCTAACATTTCTAGAAATGAAAGGGTTGCTTTGGATGAAAGTGTTTCTGAAAACGAGAGCTACGAAAACCAAAAATTACTTTTATCTTTAGAAGACTTAGAGAAAGTGAGTACGTTGTTTTTGAACAATAAGACCAATAAAACAATAAAACTTTCATTGATTAACAGTTAATAACGAGACAACAAAGATATCAATTTAATTTATAATTGCAACAACTAAACAATGACTTGTAAATGATACTTCCTCCTTAATATTATTTTGATATCAGCAATAGGTATCTTATTATGGTGGGTTTTATTGTACTAGAAGTAGATATACCCAATTCACCCACATAGATTATTTAAATTAGTTACTACAATAAACTAAACCAAACCAATCTTGGAAATTCTGTATCTACGATCGCCAACAAACTTCTTCGAGAAAAAAAAGTTACAGACAGATTATTACTCACCAAACGAACATAAAAAAACCGCAAGAAATTACAACTAAATATAAATAATATTTAAGTTCAGAGAAATAATAGTTTGTTTTACAAATATAGACAGAGAGGGATTGGGGCTACTATTTATTTATATTTTAAATGAGAATGTGTCTATGATAAACATAAACGCGGATTTTAATTATTCTAAATGTGGAAAACTATTTCCAACCTTATGTGTTCACATGTAATTTTAATTTAGAAGTCATTAAAATTTCCTTAATTGGTGCTGTAAAGTGAGGTGCTTAGAAAATAAACATAAAATATTATAAGAAAAATAAATTACATAAAACTGTAGCCTTTGAAAATTTTTCTAGAAAATAAAGGGCATCGACATCTTAATGAATGGATGGAAGCTACGTGGCTGATGTGCATGGCAGAGAGTCGATTTTACCCTTAATGGAACTAAAACGACAAGGCCTCCCACATATAGCGTATTGAATGGTCTTAGGAGTCACTTGGTCTAAAATTCGTATCTATAACAAACAAGAAGTCTACCTACTTTATAGTAGCCTCAAATCCACTATTTCTAAGTAATCTTAATATTGAGGTAATGGAAAGATCCTAACGACTGCATGAAGGCAATTAAAATTTTTATTCAAATACTTATGAAGACTATTTTTCATCCTTCCACCTCCTTTGTTTCTGTGTTACGGTTAAATGAGCAAAAGCAGACAACAAAGAACCTCCAAAAAAATTGGAGCGAAATAAATATTCATGTCAGTTCATTCCACGACTTTACGTGTGGCATAGTCTTATTTCAGTTAACCTAATCCACCTCTGCCTTATAAATATATAATTTTCAATTCATTGACATTATAAAATAATTGTCATTGTAGGCAGGTCCAATTCAACAATTCAAGGCTTCTAATAGGTATACCAATTATAATTTAGCAAATGATTATGGGTATCAAGGATATTGTTGTTTTCAGTGTCATTACTACTCCTGATAAATTACTCATCCGTTCGTTGTTTATTGTAATAAAAATGCAAAGACATTATTTTTGGATTCGTGATGTAAATGTAATCATATATTATTAGGAAAAAAATATCTATTAAATATTACACAAAACGTTAAAAGGGGCTTTTTTGCGTTTGTATTTGTCATTTCATGATACCGAACATCAATAGTACGTTTCCTATAACCTACTTTCACACAAAGCTGATAACAGTGATAAGTGATAACCTAGTGGCAAAAATCTTGATGTTCAATATGCGCCGATATTGAGCATCTATACAGAATGGGTGTTGCTGACAGCCCCAATTGTAGAGGATGCAAGTGAAACAATGGAACACGTGCTTTATTGTCACTGCCCTGCGTTAATGCTAATCCATGTTAGGGGAATACTGATCTAACATGACCAGTAACAGCGACACTTTGCCCTTCAGTATCCTTGAGTTCATCCAAAATTTGAAATGGATCAAAGACTGAAAGGTCCAGGCAGCGCAATGGGCCCGACTAAGCGGCCTAAGTTCGCGTAAACCTCGGTTTACCCTCCATCCTAACAATCCTAATCCTAATGCCAATATTAATCTCGGTCGATTAAGACGTTTTAAGAAGTATTGTGGTGCAATACAAACAGATATATGTTAGGGCAGACAGACGAACCTGCAGACGGGAGGAGAAGCAGTCCAAAGTTTTGATCTGATTGGCTGCTCATTATAGGTTCGATCTTCGATCAGATCCAGTAAGAAAGTTCGTCTAACAAAGATTGAGTTTGATAAAGTTCTAAATTGAGAAGGTTATGGACTTAAAAAAAATAATTTAAATCCTGGTTATAAACCAGCATTGTTTACGTTTTGTTTCCTATATTTAATTACTTTCAAATCATTAATCCGTAAAAATAAAAGTACATAATACATTTAAATAAAAAAAATATGAGTGACTGTATAATTGGAATTTGTAATGGTAATATAACTTTAGTTACTTAATCTAAGCTAATTAACGTTTCGATTAAAGAATAAATATTAATTTTTTAGCCTCGAGTCTTTGCCTTGTTAAAACAAACAATGAAACTGCCAAGATTTAAAACTCAATCACAGAATATTAATCATTCAGGGGTGGACAACAGATGCAACAAGATATTAAATAGTTTAAAAACGTTTGACTAGCCCTGTATACAGTGTAGAGGTAGTACGTTATCTCGTGAACGATGAGTCACACCATCGCAGTAGTCGAAAATGTTAACTTGCTTATTACTAACAAATCTAAAAAATTCTTAAATCTCCAGTTATTTATATAAATTAGTCAATGTGTTCATCTTTTAAAATTTCACTACAATAGCTCTCTCCCTTCTAAATAGCCCTGTCTTTGCGTAGCTTTTTTCAAGGGCATCGTTCACGAGATAACGTACTACCTCTACCTATACAAAACTAAAAATATTATTAAAATTATTCCGAGTTTCCTGGGAAAATAATTTAAAAAAATATAAAAAAACAACGGTTAAATACACCGTCCGTTTCTAAAAAAGGGCCCAGGTTATAGAGAGTTTATTTGTAACTTTAGACAAATAAAAATTTATATAAAATTAAATAAAACGATATTTTCTACAATTTTAGCGAAAAAAAAGTTATTATTTTCTAATGCTAAGGATGGTGTCTTCGTTATTATTTTTAAATTGCACCATATACATTTTTTAGTCTCATATGACAGAGAATTATTTTCTCTTTTCAATAAGGTGAAGCATGTAGGGTTAAATAAGAAAATTTTAAAGAAAAATTATGAAAGCCTAATCTACATTATTTTTCATCAAGCAAGCGGATTGTTCAAAAAACAAATTTGCGCCACGGCCGCCGAATTGGCTACGATAAGCTTGTTACGCATAAATGAAAAGAAAAAAAATAAATGAAAAGAAAAAACTCGTATTTATTTATTATTAATTGGCATCAGCAACTAAAGTTATTGAGGATGAACATTTAACCTAATTGATTTTCACAAAAATTGTTCAAAGTGAGAGCCATTGTTTTCTACACAAAGTTGGCAACATTTAATAACCCATTTACATTAGAAGATACTGTTCAAAATACTAAGTCTTGTATGTAGCTCCATATAAAAAAGTTTTTCTTCTTTTAATTTATTCGTAATAAGCTGATGGTAGTCAAACCAGAGACCGTGGCCCAATGAAACATTAGATTTTAGTGAATAATGTAGATTTTGTTTTTTCAATTTTTCTTCAAAATTTTCTTATTTAACCCTACATGCTTTATGTTATTGAAAAGAGAAAAAAATTCTCTATCATATATGAGACTAAAAAATTAATCGCGCAATTTTAAAATAAAAACGAAGACGCCATCAGCCATAGCTGTTTGGAAAATAATAACTTTTTGTAACTAAAATTGTAGAAAATATCGTCTCATTTAATTTTATATAAGGTTTTATTTGTCTAAAGTTACAAATGAAGTCTCTATAAGCTGAGGCTCTTTTTTGGAAACGCACGGTATAATAATACCGGGCGCCAATTTTCAAAGCAGAACATAGGAAAATAAAATTGGAAGAAGCAGTTATTTTCAGTTTGGTACTCGCCAGATAAATCTATAGGGTGGTAGTGATATCTATCAAAAGAGAAATATTTTTTTGGTAACAAATAGTTTGCCACGATTTAAAAAATATGTGCAGCCACGGCATGTATAATTGTCATTTGTTTATGTTTGCTAGATTAATATTTTTTAAACGTTTATAGATTTACCTGGCGAGAAGCAAACTAAATACGTAAGTTATGTTATTTCCCTATGTTCCGCTTTGAAAGTTGGCACCCGCTGTAATTTAAATATCAATAAATTCGATTTTCAATACAACCAACCCTCTTAAATATGCTGTAATCATTTGAAGATAATTTTAAAATTTGTTTTAAATTTTAGTTTAATTTCGTTTTTAAAAGATATTGCTTCTGGATCAGGAACGAATATTTATCGAGCTCGAACTGGGACGCATTGTTGGAAGACCTTGGATAATCTCTGATAATTTTATAAAATAACTATAAGTAATAAAAATTAATTGAGATGAAATTAATAAAATCTTTGTTGTTATTAAAAATTATAATAAACAAAAATATTTTTACTATGAGTGTTTTGACTATTTTAGGCACTTTTAGATAAATTTAATTACTAGAGCTGATTATTAATAATTACTTTATTGTACGACAACTACTCGTTGAGATAGTATTCCGTTATTATTTTATCGAGTCCTTTAAACTGGAGAGGAGATTTCTATAAGAGCATCTGATTGACTTTTTCGTACTTTTGCTATAAAAATCAATTTAGTGGTGAATTTTTAACTTATTTTATTTTAAAAATGTGGTATTTTTTGTGGAAAAAAATTATTTTTAGGGAGTCACCTACTTCCGTTTTTGAATAGGTGATGATTTTCAATCAAACCTGCAATTGCTTTCCTATTTAGTATATCTTTTGATAAAACCCTAATAGAGGAAATGATAAACCCTCTGTATATTAAAGTGTAGGAGTAAGCACACTTGTGATTTTTATTATTATACAAATTATCTTATCAATAATAACAATTATGACAACACAAAATTATTCATCGAAGTCAATTCTTTGTGTAGCAAATTAATTTTAATAATAAAATCTTACCTTTAAACGATTAAGCAATCAATCCATATTTTTATGCCCTAATAATAAAAATAAAACGCACCATGCACTCACATAATAATATTTCTTAACTTAAACACACACACAAAAGTAATTAAGCACAAATTATAAAATCACTAACAATAATTATTTCAACTAATTACTCAACTGTAATCAATAAAACACGCGAACACTTAAAAAAAGTAATTAGAGCACTATAAAAAATTAATTAATAAAAAGGGTTATTTTTTTAAAATCGCCTTATAGGGGCAATAAGTCGCTTAAGGTGGTTTTTTAATCAAGGTCGTTATTTTAATTCAAGATATTTGTTTTTTTTAACACAATATAATTAATATTATAAATGGAGAAGAGAGTAAACATAATCCGCATCAAGTTTGCCGGCAACTGGCGCACACCTGTTGCTACCAACGTGCTTGCCCCACTCTCTTAGGTGATAGCAAAGTCATATGTTGATCAAAGGTTAATCATAAAGATGCATTTAAATTGACGTTTATATCAATATTATTGTGTGGGGATTCACGTTTCTCGTGCTCGAAATTGCAGTGTTTGTTACGGGGGCGTATAACGAAAAAGACGGATAATCGATAAGCAAGGATTATCTTTTTCTTCGTGAAGGACTATTTTAGGAATATTAACTCGTGCTTTCAGGGAGACTGCTACTAGTTTGAAAATTAAAAGTGGATAATTTTGTTTTTAAATTATTAAATTTTTGGAAACTAAAAGATTGTAAAATTTATAAAATAACTTACCTTTTTTACAACAAACTGCAAAAATATCGGAACGAAGAGTTGAAAACACGATACGGCCATCTTATCTTTCATTTTCTTTCTAAAGTCAACACACACACAAAAATTGTTCAATAAAGTTTTTTACACGTAATTAGTTAATAAATGTAACTAATGCAATCACAACTAAAACATTTTACTAATAATTTGCTTTATCCGCGACCGTCCAATTATAGGTACTTTCATTAACAATTACATAGTGATCTGTGACAAGTAATGAGCATAAAAAACAAAAAACTCATAATTTCGAAAGTGACAGTTGACAACAAACTGTCAACTTACTTTTTGCAAACACTTTTAATTAAATTGTTTACATTTTAACCCTTTCAAAGTCCTAGCACCTTAAAGTTTAATTTTCGATTTTTTCTTTTTATGATAATTTCCACACATTGAAGATACCTTTTTTATCTCTGAATTTTTTTGAAATATTTTAGGTTATTTTCTGAAAGACAATTAAAAAATAAGGTTTTCTTAGTTCATATGCGTAAAAGGAACCAGACTTGAAAGACAAATGCTTCAAAGATGGTATCGTTGAATTTGTACTGAAAAGCTGAATCCAAATATCAAATAATATACAGGGTGTTGACGTTTTTTTTAAATACAACACGGTGTTGTATTTAAAAAAAACATTGATGGTATCATCCTTAGAACATAAAGAATCAGGAAGGAGCTTAGCAACCGTTGCCTATAAGATAAAATGCGACGGAAACGGCATTTTAGAAAACCATGGATGACTCATTCATTCCGTCGAATTTATGTTCACATTGGCTGTCAGGATCTTTCCTTATAAGTGGGAGTATAAGCAACTATCTCACCATTTTCATTGGAGAAATTGACCGAAAATCGCTATATTTAGACAACCATTGCATTCCATTCCATTACCTGGAATGCCCTTTCTTGTTAGAGTAGCGGCTATTTATTCAACGGTATCATCGGAGCTACAAGAATTGAAAAATTTAAAAAATGATTATTCTATAAGATGCATCTCATCGTTCATGTTTGAAGTTTCATAATGACAGCCCAGAGGGTTGCCACATACCAACAAATCAAGCTAAAAAACTTTATTAATATAACGTGACAACCTTGAAAACTCTGTACAGGGATGCCAAATTAAAATAGTTCCTAACTTCTTTTCACATTTATAACTAACTTTAGGTTTGCTCCGGTAAGTGTCACAATTATTTTTGATAATCAGTAGTGCCTAGTGCGATTCACTAACTATTTTCGATAGCGAACGACGTCGGTCACCATAAAATTCGTTAAGTATGAATTTTATAATTCAAAGTTAGAGATTTATATGGATAAATATATCGTTAGGTACATAGAAAATTGCAATTAATTAACGATTTTCGGTAGCTACAGACATATTTATCCACAAAAATCGAAAACTTTGAGTTACAAAATCGAAACATAACCTCAATCGCTAGTTATCGATATTGTTAAGCTACCGAAAAAATTAATGAATACCGGCACAAGGAGTATATCGATATGGGTTTAAATAAGGGATATTGAGATATTCAACTGTAACGAGCTAGCTGAGTATTTTCAACATCTTTATGGCCATTTGGCGCAGTCTTAACCTTAACACCGGTCAACGTACCCAGGACCGGATTGGAAGCAAATTATAGGATTATTTTTCTAAGATTGCGATTTTGGCACTTACCGGAGCAAACCTAAAGTTAGTTAGAAATGTGAAAATACAATGCAGTTAGGGACTATTTTAATTTGGCATCCCTGTACAGAGTTGTCACATTACAATTTAATTTGTTAGAAATTCAATGTTTTTTAGCTTGATTTGTTGGTATGTGGCAACCTTGCGCTGTCATTATGAAACTTCAAAATCGCAATCTTAGAAAAATAATCCTATATCTACCGGGATTAGTAGTCGGCCACCGGTCCCTACCCCGTATAATTTTTAAAAAGCGCTGCAGGCAGTAATTTTGACATTTTAAGGTCAACAAGGCTTAAATCTAAAAGTATTTTTTGAAATAGATTATTTCGTATTCAGACGTTGTAAGGCCGCGCCACACACACACACTTGCCTTCCGTTTTGGCCTGTGCAGACTTTGACTTGGCCTGTTGAACTTTGAAGGCCGCGCCACACCCATAGGCTTACCTTTCGATTTGGCTGTACAGGCCGACCTGCACAGACCAAACCGGAGCCTGAACAATGCGATGTCCAGACGCTCCAGTTTGGCATGTGTGTGTGGCACAGACTTAAGCATCGCTTTAAAATATGCCTGCACAGACCTAGCCAGAGTAAAAGCCTGTACGTGTGAACGCAATTATATTTTAGGCTCGCCTACGCAAGCCAAACCAAGATAAAGAAAATCAGACAATGCGACCTAAGCATTTAGATTTTTTTATCGCTCTATTATAAAAGCACGAAAAGGACTTTTAAGCAAAATATTCGAAAAAAAGTAAAATAAGCATTATCAACATTGGCTTAAATCAATTAAATTTTTCAGAAACGTAAAAATCCAAAAGGAATTGGTCCTGCTTATGATTTAAACTCATAAGCAAAAAGCTTAGAATCCGGGCTCTAGTGATAACGTTGCTCTAGCTCTCCATCTAGAACACGTAGTGACATCTTAAAATTAATAAACAAACTTTAATTAATTTAAATAAATTCACACCTGGACGTTATCAATAAAAATATTAAAATTTAAATTATAAAAATAGAGAAACAGAACACGTGGTGACATCTTAAAAATAATAAACAAACTCTTGAGTCTAATGAAGTAAAATTTGGGAAGCGGGATCGGGATGGCGGGCGTAGGGGATTTATTTATTCTATAAAGACAGATGCACTTATAGCAATTTATTATTGAGAAACAGAGAAAATAACAATTCTCCGATTTTTAAAACCAGTGTTTTAGAAAAAAAACAGTAGGGCTGGATTATCCATAAAGCGCATAAAGCGCTTGCTTCAGGACCCAGCAGGGCCGTAACCGGACTATGGTATAAGGGCAGGCTCAAAAAATATCAAGAGAAGATGAAAAGCTAAAATCATAGGTTTCTCTCTTCTGGGTTTGTATAAATCCGTTGAACACTGTAATCTCTTCTGAGGATGGAAATGTTTTGTCCAAAGTTTACAAAATTTTACTTTCTCTAAATTAATATTTTCTTCTTCGGCACCAATTAGGAACTTATCGTTGTATTATTATTGCGAAATCCTTAGCAAACCCTGGCTAGAATATAATTTTTTTAGGGCAGGCTCAGTCTGCCCTGGGACCCGGTGTTGTGAAGTGCCCGGAAGAAATGAAAAAACTCAAAAAAAGAATATTGAACTCGAAAACGGTGGGCCCTAAGGAAAAAAACAGTTTTGGCAAAATGAAAGCTTATCAAATTTGCCTTACATAAAGTAGTAAAGGAAATTTAATGCTCTACAATTTCTTTTCTGAAGACTTTTACTGTAAAACGAAGGGTTGAGGTGCTAGTGGCAAAAGTTTCACAAAAAACGTGAGGTAAAAATTTGTTTTCATACATTAACAATTTACAATTATCATTCAATTCACATTCAATTATCTCGAAAACTAAAGGAATAGAGAAACAATAATACAAATAATCTCGTAGGAAGTTTCATAAGTTTTTATTTTGCTAAGAATAATTTTTTCCCTAGGATCCACCGTTTTTGAGATATAAGCAAAAACCCCCGAAACAGAACCTTTTCATCCCCTATTAGGGGTAGTATTTTATTTTTTTACCTTTTAACTAATCCAAACACATTCCTGAAAAAAAATTCACCCACTTCCATGTTCTTTAGGAATAACACCTTCGCTGACTAGAACTAGAGTATAAATTAACAATTTTTTTGTGGACTGCAGTGTATTTTTGGAGGAACCCAAAAATAATTAGTGCCTCAGGCCCCAACGTTCGTTGATACGGCCCTGGAAAAAACAATCGATCTTTGAACCTTTGGCTTTGGCAGACCGATTTTATTATTTTCTGGGGGCGCTATTTGTAACGATATTGAAAACCAAAATAAACTTCTGTAATGCCACTATTTTTGACTACCTTCTTAGTTCTTACAGTAAAAGAAACGTCAGTTCTATAGAACAGAAACTGGCAAAACAAGTCGATGATTATAATATTATAAAAACCTGATAATAAACTCAATAATTCCCTATGAACTTTAGTACACTTACGAGAGACAAACTTTATATAAAAGTTTATAGAGGATGAGGGATGATGCATCCTCGAATTAAAAATTTAAAAAAATTTGGGTCATTGGTCATAGGTACCTACAGGTATCAGTCTTTCTATTTTTTTAAGTATTTGTGTAAAAACCATTTTTCGTTGAAATGGTACACATGAGCACAGAAACTTTCAATTTCCTACTGACCTTTTTTTAATAACTCAATGAGCTTCTGTTTCAAGTGCTTCCTAGTTCTCACTTCAAATAATTTTAACAAAATAAAGAAAACCTTGGAACTGAGTAGTTGTAGTACTTTAATTATATTAATTAAAAGTTACAAAATTAAAAAGATAAGCATCAAACGAACCTTCGTCGATGCAAAAAGTAGAAAAAAAAAACGCATCGCTAATCGCATGTACCAAAGCAGTTATTAATTTAAACTGTAATTAAAGATAATCGAACAAAATAATTTGAAGAAATACTTGTTTAAGACTAATTGTAATTAACTTTGATAATTTCTCATTTAAGGTAATAACTTTCAAGACCTTCGAGATGAGCTAAAATTATATAAAACGATCCTGTTCTTGTATGTTTCTTGTAGATTTAAAAAAATCTCCAAGGATGTTGCAAGTGGTAGGCATTCTCCAAGTACCGATTCAACAAAACTGAACCAAAATTTATTAATTTGGATCAAAGTTAAAAATTAATCCGGATTAAAGAAATAATCAAACACATGAATTCTAAATAAACAAGTAAAATGTGAGATCCTAAAATTATATCTAGATTCTTTAAGACATTCTAGCTTCACCAAATTAGACATAAGCCATTCTCAGACGTCTTTTGGTGACCTGGTGGTATGGTAAAGTGAAAGGCTTCAAAGATTATCTTCCTCCTTATCTGAACTCAACAAATTAGTCAAGTCACTCTTAGCAAAAACATCTTAATCATTCAGTATTAGGAGATTCAAAAAGATTAGAAAAGTAATGACTGTAATGAGTTTTAAAAGATTTTAGAAACATGTAATCGATGAGCTAAATGTGAGGTAGCAAACTGACTCAACAAATTAACCGTAAAACGTTCCCAACTTTTATTCAGGATCAATGTTAAAGATTCGTCCGGATTAGTGAGGCGATAATGGGTTTTAAGAATTAGAAAGAACAAGAATGAAGTCTTAAAAATCACAATCTTGACTCTTGTCACATTTGTCAAAAGCTATTCTCAAATATTTAAATTCAATCAATTTTGGATGATAAAAGAATGCAAAATATTTTAATTCAAATTTTAAACTCCCTAAAATTGCCTTCATCATCAGATTCTGAAGTGTTAACTTGAACAATTTAGCAAAAGACTCACATGTTAAGATCTTAAACCAAATCGATGTGGAAGTCTTTTTAATAAGTGAAGCTTTATGAGATGATAAACATAGAAGCAACAAGAGGTCTTTAAATGCATAGTGCTTTAATACCGCTCTTTAAACAAAACTGAAGAGCAAAAATTTCTTTAAAACAGTTCTGAACACCTTCAATACAAGATTATCAATACTTATTTGTTTAGGGCTCGTCTACAGTAAATTTTGTACAATAAATTACTAATTTTGTTGTTATTCACCATTAATCATTGTGGCAACAAAATAAATACATATGGAAGTTTTTAATTTTTATTGAAATATTTTTTATTTCATTGCAAAAGTTTAATAAATTTTCTTAAAGCTCTTGAACAAACAATAGTTAAAAAAAATGCTTTACTAAGCATAAAGGGTGTAACTAGAAATTTATAAAAACTGCAATACAGCACAACCGTTCTCTTGTCTACTTTGGCAATTTATACGTATTATAGAGCCACGCTCATATCTGCTTTACAAAGCATCGAATATAGTTAAAAATTTAATTTACGTCTTTTACTGACATTACATTCCACAGTACGTTAGTAACTGAATTTACTCCCTTTATACACAATACAGCGATATTATAGACAGTAAAAACGACTTCCAACAATAATCCTAATTAGTTATACTGAAATTAACACATTCTTTTTAATTAAAACTATTAATACTCAATTTAAAATATATTATCACAATTTAAATCTTTGTTCATTTCATTTCTTTCCAAGTTTATTATTTGATAATTTACGCGGAGCCCATCTCAATGCCGTACTATCCACACATAAACGAGGTCTTTTATACTGACTCGAACGAATATGTTCGTCAACAAGTTTAGCCGTTACACAGATAACATGTTGACCTTTCCAATATTTAACCATATTCATACTTTGTAACGTTGTAATTATATCAGTTTGAGAAATGCTCGTCATTTGACTAAAAAATAAAATAACTTAAAATGTTTTTATAAATTAATTACTACGTACCTCAAGTCTTTTATAGAAAGTATTCCTCGGAAATCTCTTAAGATCTCCAATATTACCCAACTCCAATAGCTGCGATAGCTGAGTTTACCAAGATCACTGAGAGGTTGTTCGGGACTACCGACCATTCCTTCCAAGCGTGAAAGCTCATAACTGAATGCAATTAAGAGCTTACCATATCCTTGTCGCTGATATGGTGGCAATGTTAAAATACAAGCTACATTGTTACCATCCGGAGATTCTTTTTCCTACATTGAAACAATTTAGTGTACTACTAATTTAAAGCTTTTAATTTACCTTTGAAAAATAACCAACAACATGTGCTCCTTGTTTGTCTACTTCACAAAGAATATAAAATAAGAATGGTTCGACATCAAAATATAAAGTTTTATGGTCTAAGAATAATTTGGCAAGTAAACATAGATTTTGACAATATATCTGTAAAATAAAAATCATTTTGAAGTGATTGCATAACATTGTGTAAAATCAACCAACCTTGTGATCTTTACCATCAACTTCGTACACAGATAAAGTTCCTTTCCTGTATATTTCTTTACCAACTGGTTGTCTCCAAGTACATTCACTCTTAAATATTTAAATAAAAGGTTTTAAATTACTTACAAAGGTGTTACTTACCATATGGTATCTGTAACTCTTTTCTAAACGCATGTATTTTAAACAATATTCACAGATCCATAACTTATTTTGTTGTCCGTATTCTTCAGGATAAGGACTAAAATACCATGTATCGATTTCAAATCTACCAATTTGAATTTTATCGATATATTTGACTTTTGTTATTTGTTCATGTTCTTTTTCTAAAGCAGCTGTAGTAGGATCCATTTCAGCATAACTAAAACATTTAATAATAACAATAAGGAAGTTGGAATGAATTAAAAAAAGTACGTTTTTTGTACATGATTAATTTCGTCATGTCTTCTCTTTTGATTACGTGTAATTTTTCTATCGGTGCTATTATTTAACAGATCGTTTGTTACAGGCCTTTCTCTCCATACTTTATCCGTTACACCCTTTTGAGCTTGCCCTTCGGTAAGTTGAAATCGTGATGACATAATTCTGCCTCGAGGTACCTACGAATAAATTTAATTTTTGTGTACTTATAAAATAGATGATTTTACCCATTCATCCAAACGTCTGTTATATCCTTCGTAATGTACATAATATTCGTACTGTTGTTCATTGTCACTAAATCGCGTTTGTATAATTTCAGCAGGATCTGAAATACAAACAAATGTATAAATAATAAAAGTTTGGTTAGAATAAAAAACATACACCAAGACTCGTCGGATCTACGAACTAAATAATGTTCACCGATATCTAAAGGTTGTTCTTCAACACTTTCAGTATCTTCGTCGTGTGAATTTCCAGATTTTGGTTCATTTTCCGTTTTTTTACCCATGTTTTCGTTAATCGGTTCTTGCGCGCCTTTTCCCTGCTCCTCGGCCATTTTAACTACATTCACGCATGTCAGTGCTTCATGTCATTGGCAAAAGCCAAGGGACAGTCATGTGAGGTTTAGTCATTGTTTAAAAATAAAGGTAGACTCGATCGGCTATTTGTAACGATAAAAGTGGGATTCCATTTTTAATGTTTAATTATTTACTATTTATTCTTATTTAATTTATTCTACGTTTTCGTGTCAAAATTGTACAATTAAAATATTGGAATGGGAAATTTAGTTTTCAATTATTAAATTAATTCATTTTTATCTGTATTATATTTTATTTTATTTTGTTTGTACACGCGATAGAAAAAACGACAAAATAAATAATTTATTGTATTTAATAAAATAAACAGAATTTTAATGTGTAATTTGGAAATCACACAAAATCAAACATTAATAATTGCGTGCTTTGAACATAACTCATCCAATATGTAAATATAGTGTTAAACGTCGAAAGTAATTTTAGGATTTCAAATACATACAATAAGAAAGAAGTTTATAAATTATTACTAGTTTCGTGTTTGAATTGAGCATTATCTTCTTTGATATAAAATGAAGGTTGTGTGAAAACGTTCTCAAACCCCTAAAATTGTACATTTTTCAAAAAAAAAAAAATTTGAAAATTAGGAAATTCATACAGAATGTTGCCAAAATAAAGAATCTATTGTTGCAAAAATAATAGCGAATTTTAGAGCTCTTAAAACTATTATTTATATACAGGATGATTTATTAAAAAGTGACAATTTCATTGTCTTATTTTTTCATTAAATCTCAATTTGCGTCGTTTGAATTTAGAACTTTTTATTAATGACCATTTTGGTATTCTAGGTATTTGTATTAGTACCTATTTATAGACTACGTTTGTATGATTTGATAATAATGAATGCCCTATTCAAATTCTGATTTATGGGATTATAAAAGGATAAGGAATTTTGAATAATTAATGAAGCGGCGAATAACTTCGAGAAAATTACAGTTAAAGCGTTTAGGAATATTGAAAACAAATATAAAAAGTTTTATTGACATAGAAGGGACAGAATAAAAAATTTAGAATTTCGTGTTAAAGCGCACATACGAGTGACTCGTGCTATTTTATGTCTACTTCTTGAGTTTATAGTAGGTGTATGATGCTCAGTGTATTATTACTCAGTTTGATCAGATTAATTTGCAGTCAAGAGGTGACTACAATAACGTTGAGTAAGTTTTGAATTAAAAAAGAATTATTTATCACTTAAAGCAATCGCTATTTTGTTTAGTTTGTTTGTTTGTTACTTGTTTGCTCACGGTCTGTCGATCTTTTTCACTTGTTTCTA
Organism: Malthinus seriepunctatus; assembly: GCA_963924605.1. Lineage (NCBI taxonomy): Eukaryota > Metazoa > Arthropoda > Insecta > Coleoptera > Cantharidae > Malthinus > Malthinus seriepunctatus. The sequence continues at coordinate 34,846,780 of OZ004602.1, forward strand.
ACTCTATTTTGATTAAAATGGCTTATCTAGCATCTTTTGTGCTTTAATACAGTTAAAGTCCTCAACTGAAGTGCTTAGAAGCAAATAAGAGCCAGTGTAAAGACGCCAACTTTTTAAAAAGTGGTGGCAAAACATTTGTCCAATTACGGTTAAGAATTCGTAGGAGTTACCAATCCTGGTAGATTTTAAGAATGTGAATAGTCTCATTAGTGGCGACATCGACCACGCCTCTTCAGAGATATTTTTGCTTTTTCCGGCAGTACAAACTAATATCTAAGTTGACTAGAGCCATAGACGAAATTACTAAAGCTTGGATTTCATAGGAAAGCAGTGTCATCAAATAGCGACTGTAATACGACGGTGCTGCCGTCACGTAGCGGCGAAGTCTAAAAACAGCCGTTAAAGCGGTGAGATAGCACGGCTGTCTAGGAAACCATGTATGTTTAAGAAGACGGTTTCTAACAAATGAGCGAGAAAGTTGATATTTAGACATTCCGCTCGTAACTGTTAGCGACTTTAATATCCGGTTGATATCACTAATATTCATAATTCCTAATAGAGTAAGGTTAAAAGAAGACAATGACATATTTGTATATAGGAAATAAGAGCCTAATACTTGGTGTAATTTAAAAAAAACAGAGGATGTTGTTTTTACCCAACATCTCTTGTATTTTTTAATTACACTAAGTTCAATTGGACTTTTCTCACTAATTAGGTTCTTATTTCCTATATACAAATAGGTATGTCATTGCCTTTTTTGAATCTTCTTGTCCTATCAGGAATTGTAACTTTATGTGATATCAACTTTCCCGCCCATTAGTTACAAACCGCCCTCTTTAATATGAAAACGCTTTTTGTAACGTCATTTTGTAAGGTCGCTATTTAATGGCACCGCTTTCCTAGGAAACCCAAGCTTAAGCTAGAGATTGGCTTAGGATTAATCAATAATTTAATTAAACAAAAAATTTTTTTTTATAATAATCGAACGGTCGATGAATCAAACAATCGAATAATCAGTTATTCAAACAAACCAATAATCCAATAATTTTAGTAATCAAAAAAATCGATTAATAAAATTTTTTTATTAAATACCGATTAATCGATTAATCAAATAAAAAATCGATTAATCGATTAATCAAATGAAAAATTAAAAGCAATAAATAATGGCGTATTATAAAATCATCTGTCATTGGCCATAATAAGTACGATTTGAATTTTCCAAAAGTTCCAAATCGTCGTAAGTAATTATGTTGTTTATTTTACGTTTAATAAAGTGAGAATAATTAAAACAAACTACTATAATAAATAAAGAAATGGTGATCGCAACAACAGAAGCGAACAATAAGGGAATATTTACAGTTTTATAATTTCGCAACTCTTCGCTCTTTTCCTCATCAAAACTTTTTTCATTACACTCTATTCCAGCAACGTTCTCTTTATCGTAAGTAAGTCTTTGGCTAATGGTAAAATTGATGTCATTTTTATGAAAATATGAGACGACGCTCGAAAGAAACTCGCAAGGGAGGTTATTTTCGCGTATGTTGATGATTTTCAAATAAGGCAAAGAATCAATTATCGTGACGTATTCAATATGTTTGATTTTGTTATTTTCCAAATCGATTACTTTTAAATTTTGGAGCGTGTCCAAATAGTCAGGATAGATATATTTGAGAAAATTGTTGGATAAGTTCAAAAATTCAAGTTCTTTGAGATTGTAAAATGTAAATTTGGTCAACTCGTTTATGTTGTTGGACGATAAGTCTAATAGTTTTAAACGCGATGTGTCCACGAAACTATAATTTGGAATGCGCCAAAATGAGTTGTTTTGCAAATAGAGCGTTTGTAAATTGAATAATCCTCGAAAAGAATTTTTTGATAGTGGAAAATCATTGTGAGATAAATCGAGAAATTCAATTTCTTGCAAATTTAAAATAAGCTCATCGATGCTTTTTAATTTGCAATTTTGGAACTTTAAAATCTTCAAAGTTTTCAAATTGCCCAAATTTTGGTAAATTTCTAAATCAGCCTCGATAAAATTGTAAGATAACGAAAGCTCTTTTAAGTTTTGGAATTGAAAATTTGGAATTTTGAGCAAATTGTTGCTGCTCAAATCCAAACTAACCAACTGGGTTAAAGCTTCAAGAGAAGTGATGGAATCGATTCGATTATTTCTCAAATTGAGCGTTTGCAAATTAAACAAGTTCGAAAAATCCTTTTCTTTTACAACTTTCAAATTGTTACCCTCTAAATTTAAATAGCTTAATAATTTTAAATTATTGAAAATGTTGCTCAAAAATTCAATTTTATTGTAACTCAAACTGATTCGAGTTAGAAACTTTGCTTCTTCTAATGAGTCGATGTGATCTATACGATTATGGTCTAAATACAAAAATTCAACATTTTTAATACACTTTATCAATAATTTATCAAGTGTCTTTAAATGATTATTACGTACAATCAATTGTTTTAAATTTTTAAACTCGCACAAAGGCACGTCATCCAAATCTTCGATTTTGTTGAAACTCAAATCGATGACTTTGATGGTATTGGAAAATTTTAAACCAGATTCAAATTGTACGTCGCTTAAATTATTACCGGTAAAATTTAAAATTTGTAAATTAACCAAACCACTAAAAGTATGTTTAGACAACCCTTGTATTTTACTATTTGTTATGCCCAATTTAACCATTTTCGTCAACTCGTTTGTTTCGTTGGAAAAAATATCGCTCAAATCGAGCTGCGAATTTTGAATTGTTACTTCTTTAATTTTTGGAATATTTTTAAATAATTGTAAATTTGTCAAGTTTGATTTGTCGATAGATAGTTTGACTTCGTTGTAAACTGTGATGTTTTCTAATTCTTTGATGTTGCTTTGATTTAAATCGCTGCACGTAATGTCGTAACCGTAACCGTAATCGTAGTGGTAGTTGAATTCTTCTAAACAATTTGTTGCGTTTGTTGTTGAAATTTGTAAAATGATTAAAATTATTAGTGACTTAAAAATTCCCATTTTGTCTGAAAAAGAAATGTACAATTAAAATAGTATATTGTTTTATAAAGAGTAAAAGTACTTTCACCCGCATTTTAGTCATTATATTATCTATCTAATTAAAAAAAATTATTTAATTCGGAGTGTTACTTATGGAGATACAGCGTAATCAGCTTTAGTCAATTCCGCCATCTTTAATTCCAAATTGTAGACAACGCAAGCGGTGGTACCGGGGAAACTCGGCAGTTTTTAAGTATATACTGTCAAGGAATTCATTGTTGAAAAATTCAGCTTTCCCCTAATTATTTCCCCTATAGAGCAAAATGTCGTCTTATTTTACTGAAGTTCGTCTTCCGTGACTCTACCTTGGCTGATGCTTCTCAGGTCACTCAGGTCTAGTAATCTACCCACTTGTCCAGTGATATTAAAATTGAAGATATTCTATTAAGACGTTAGGTGTCGCTGGCTTCTGCCTGTTCGTTCTCTCGATCGTCTGTGCGTCTGTCTGACATATTCCCAGTCATTCCTACTCCCCTGCGGTTAACTTTGCTATTAGCTTCGATACTTTTGTAGAGCAAAAATTGTAGATGCTCTAATTAATTTTTAGGTTTAAAATTAATATAAGTACTCCTACATATTACTACGTTTAAAATTTTTATTGTTTATTGACTCACCACCATTAGTACTTTATAACTCGCACTTATTTTGCAAACATTACAAAATATAGTTAAACAGTTTAAACTAATAAACTCGGTATGTAATTTTTTTCATTGAAATTATACAAATAATTTCCACTTCCACGCATGGTTAATGGTAATAATAATTAATAATTGATTTGAGACTACACAAAGGTTGTAATAACTAATAAATGTTTTCCGGTAATTATAAATAGTCGAAAGACTCAACAATGTAATGTTCAGAATCTTGACTGATTTTTAAAATGTAAAACTATATGTATAAGGTGTTACATTTAAATAAATTAAATCAATTTCCAGATAAACAAGAAGTCAAAATATACCTAATCTGACAGCTACTTTTAAAATAGAGTTAAAATATGCTAAAATGCGCCCAAATTAAAAATAACTTCCTTGTTTTTTGCCATCCTGTATCGTTGTTCTTAAAAGTTTATTTGTTGAAGAAATATATACAGGGTGTCCAAAAATATGGTGTTTTTTTTGGGCGCATATTTGCAAATTTGGGCCAAATTCAATTTTACTTGCCTATTAGAGAGTACATTTGAGCCCCAACTGAAAAAAAAAATTCAATTTTTTTTATTTAAAATGGCGGTAAATAGAACGATTGTCCCATTTTGCGGCTTTTCCCTTATAACTTGACGGGTAATTATTATTATAAAAATTTCAAAACGGCATTGTATAGCCAAAATACAGGGCTTTCGTTCTAAATAAGTTGATTTTTAAAATTGTTTTAAAATTGCCTACCTTTAAGGGGCCCAAGTAGGCCAAAATTTTGATATCGATTTTCTCAAAAACTGGTTCGAACATTTTTTTAATTTTTTGATATGTTATAGGCAACGTAAGTATCTATCTGACTTTAAATTTTTAAAGACTTGTATGATGCGGATTCGGAGTTATCATTTTTTGAATGTCGAAATTTCAATAATCTCTAATTTCTTTTGTAATAAAAATGAGAATTTGAAATTGGATATTTGTAATAATCCAATGAATATCTATTATTTGACACTATTTTCGGTTAACAAAACACTTCCGGTTAAACCGGAAATTACAAAAATATCAAAATTTTTAGGAACGCCCTGTATATTTTTCAATATTTTGAAAGCTCGTAAAATTAGCTATTACACGATATCAAATACTTTATATTTTGACTTCCGGTTAAACCGTAAATTACAAAACTATCTAATCTTTTTATCTTTTTATAGAAATGCATGCAGTGTGCATATTTTTTAAATATTTTGAAAGCTCCTAAAATGAGCTATTTGATAATATTTTATACTTTGGCTTCCGATTTAACCGAAAATGAGTCTGATTTGTAATGCTTATGGTTAAAAATAGCTTTAATAGGCACGAAAAAGTCCTGTTATGGCCACATTAGATTTTTAGCTATTATATTAAGTACTGAAAATATATGAAAGTATACAAATAATAGAATTAAAATTTTTGATTCTTTCAACGAATTTTGGTTTTTGTTAGAACTTCATTTCATTCTAGCGCATTTATTATTTTTTTTTACTAATTTGTTTATACATATATTGCATAATTATACTTATTCAAAATCACTTATTACAATACGATGTTCCAAAAAGAATAAATAATTTGTATCAATTTGTCACACATTTAAAAAACATTATTTTTGCGTTGATAAAAAAGTATTTTTTAAAGTAATTTATTGTGTTCCACTTTATTAGCAAATTAACATAATGTTATTAATATTAATGAGTCTGATAGTTGGTAGTAGGTACCCATAAGTAAAGATTTGCAAAAAAATTGTAACTACCAGTCTATCGCTTTAGGTAGAAATTATCAATTTGTTTTTCCTTTATTTTCCGCGAGTTTTATATCTAGTTACTTGTGACATTGTTGCATAAAATTGCAATAACAACAAGACGATAGTTGGATATCAAAAAGGTTAGAATCAACCCTGATAGAAAGATATAAAATCAATTAAATATACAGTGTGAATAAAAAGTAAGGAACCATTGGATAATTTTCGTTCCCGATACGAATATCAAAATAGTAACTTTTTCTTGGATTGGAAAAAGTTAAAACCGTTAGACACGTCAAATTGATTTACTTAAGAACAAATAACATTTTCAGATTATTTTCAATGTTCTATACCCTACCATCTTTGAACTATGACGTCATAGGGATTTTTTTTAAATTGATAATGTATATTTTTTCTTGCGGAATTGGATGGTACATTTTTTGGGGATAATTTGAGTAAAAATTATTTAAAACAAAAAAGAAAAGGTGTCCAGTTTTCAAGAATAGGTGGATGGAATCGTTGTAGAAGGCTCATTGAGTGGTTATCCACATCACCAGATCTAAATCTTTTTTGTTTTGTCGGGGCTATCTTAAAAGTACCGTTTACCCAAATAGAACCTAAATCTTCTTCATTCATTTAAAAATAATCCGGCGAGGGGTAGAAAAATGAAAATTGTCGGAAAATATTTGGTCTAAATTGGCAAAAAATGTTCTATTATTTCTACGATATTGATCAAACCATCCCTGAGATACGTAGTTGAAGAAAATCTGGCATTTTCGATGTTCTCCCATAAGTTATACGAAAAAAAAAGCTAAAAGGTCTAATTTTGATTTTCTTACATATCTCGAGAACCACACAGAAATGACTTGAATACAAGAAGAAAAAATAAAAATATAATATAAATTAGTGTGTGTGATGGATTTAGTTCAAAATTTTAAAGGTTAAAGAAATATTTTTCTAACTAACTACTGAAAACTATTAGGACTACTGCTTCTTCCTTCCCCTATTAACACTTACAAAATGTGTGCGCTAAGATAGGAACACGATATATTGTAAAATTATACGTTATTATTCTGAAATTTTTTTTCTTTGAAATTATAACCTTAAATTAATATTTTTCCTGTTTTTAATAACCATAATAAACCTTCAACTAATAAATTTATAAAAAAAATCATTATGTAACAAACAAATTTCTTTTGCTTACCTAATTATTTTAAAGCTTCTAATTGACAATAAAAACTTTTGAAAATAACTCAAAACACTAATTTATTTAAAAAATTATAATGAGGCAGTCAATAATTATTGATAAAAATGTAAGCACGTCAAGTTTTAATAGGTAGCTGCTACCAACTACCTATACTCTACGAAGTATTCAAGTATCTTAACGTCTTTAAACTGAACACTCTTAATCAAGCTATACCTCTATCATGTGTGTGATATACCTACGTAGACGCATGTATTAAATTTTTTTAAACACAGCCTATGTAGGTACACACCTTTTTACGACTTGACAAAAATTATCAAGTAATTAGAGCTATTTTTTTTAAGCCTGTGTAATTGTGATTGTTTACGAACGTACGTAATGCGTAACGCATAATATACTGATAAATTATATACAGAGAGGTCTAAAAGTGTGGAACGGCCTTAATAACTCCTAAACGAATTGACCAAATAGAATGAAATTTGGAAGAAGTAAGTAACATAATTCTTCTATTTTTTGAATGTGTTTAAAAATGTTTATCGTTTAAATCTTCAGAGTAATGGCATCGGGGTAAATTAAATAGCGAGGGGGTCATATTTTGAAATTTTCCGAAAGAGTATTTTATTTTGATTTCAGAATAAAAAAAATTAAAAATTTTTTTGCATTTCCGATGAAATGAATAATAATGGAATTTTACAAAAAGTTTTCAAAATGCACTTGTAAGAAAAAAAAAACTGTTAGCGAAGAAGGAGAACTCACAAATTATTTGTACTGTAGCGAGAAATAACGAAATATTCCTCTAATAAAAAGTTAATAGGTAAGGTAAACAATTAATTAAATTATTTAACATTTTCAAATTTGTAGCACATGTCTGCAATCAGAATAACATGCTCTTTCATCCGCTCCATTCCATTAGGTCAATTCGTTTAGTAGTTATTAAGGCCGTTCCATACTTTTAGACCTCGCTGTATAATGTGGTAGTCACATTGGGAATAGAGTTATTTCGCGAAGAGACGGGAAGCTCCATGAAAAGGCAACAGATAGTTTTGAATATTTAGATTCCACAATATGATGATGGTCTCTGCATGTACATGGACCTTCCAGGTTTTATAGTAGGTATGTAGTTGCTGCGTTATGCATAATGGAATTTAATCGATTTACATTCCAAATAATTACCTAAACAAAAATAGTAAAATTTGTGAAGACTTTTCAGTTCTCTCACGGAGCCCGGGGGGAGCTAAAAAATTTGAAATGAGAAATCAAAAAAATTGAAATACTCGGGTATGAAAGTGAGAAGATACTCTGACAGAAAATAAGGTTAGTCTGGTAGATCTAGGGATACCCTCAGCTAGCTACATAGCTTTGTCCATCCCTTGATGAATACAAAAAAAATAACTAAAAGTATTCATAAAACAACGGATGTGGCCATACGAGGAACTTTTTCCTGTTGTATTTTTTTGCGTTTTGTTAAAAATTTATATTTCGATAGAGAATTACGTTGTCTCTAACATATCCAAAAAAAGAAAAAATACTGCAGAGGAAATTTTGAGAAAATCGATTCCAAAATTTTCACCTACTTTAGCTCCTTAAAGGTAGGCAATTTTGAAAATCGTCTTTTGTTAGGACGAAAGCCCTATATTTTGACTATAAAATGCCTTTTTAAAGTTTTTATAATAATAATTACCGACCAAGTTATAATCACAAAATCGGGACAATCGTTCTATTGGCCGCCATTTTGAATTAAAAAATTTGAAAATCTTTTTTTGAATTGAGGCTCAGATGTTTACAGCCAAGTAAAATTTAATTTGGCCCAAATTTGCAAATACGCGTCCAAAATAACCACTTTATTTTTGAACACCCTGTATAGATTTCATATAAAAGCTTGCCAATCAAATTTTATCAAAATCGGTTCAGTAGTTTTTGCTCCACACAATTACGGACATACACAACCATATACATCCAAACGGACATTTCAGTTCAAAATACTCCGTCCGTCAAATCTTGTAATTTTGTATTAAATTTATTTTTATGTTAATGTAAATTACATGATATTAAAACACGTTCGCGACGTTGCTGTTAATAGTATACATTCGCTGCAGACGGAAAATAATTTTTCATAATTCTTAAAAAATTCTCAATTTTTAGCATTTGTAAATGTTAATAAAATATATTTGTATTTTTTTGTGCCTTTTTGGAGTATTTTTTTGAGTGTACCACCGGTGGTACACTACGGCTCCAACTAAAGTTTTTCATTGTGGAGCCGTAATGTACCACCGGTGGACACCTCAAAAACTAATTTATTTCTACTGTTTACCTACTTATAAAAGTTAGTATTATCGGAAATGATTGCTGTGTTTGTGTTCACCACTTGTATAGAGTTAGAGACAAAAATAAATAATTCTGATATCAAAAATCTAAAGTAATCTGTATATAAAACTTGATAACTCGGTAAATTTCATTTTTTTTGTCCAATTAAAAAACGGTGCTAAACGAACTTACTTGTAACCATCCTACAGCCGTATATCAAATATAAAAGGCTTCAATAATAACTGGACAATTTTATGCTATTTGTAAACTTTTATGGACTGTGTACCACCGGTGGCCACGGTCGGCCACAGGAAAAGTATACAATGTACCACCGGTGGTACACGGCGTCGCGAACGTGTTAAAAAAAAATTTTTTAAATTCAATAATTTTTTTTTTTTAAATTGCTTCCGTCAAAAATTGAACCTGGCACTTTCTGTGTGTAACCAGAATTTTTAGGTATAAACTGTTTAAAAAATTTAATTAACTTAATTAATTTAATTTAATAAACTGTTTAAAAAATTTAATTTTTTTATAATTTTAGCATAAATTGAAGTTCAAAATATACATTATTTTATGTCTTCAGAAAGCTAATTTTAGGAACTTTCAAAATATTGAAAAATATACGGGATCTTCTATTTAAATTAAGAAATTTGATCCTATTTCCGGTTAAACCGTAAGTCAAAATATAAAGTGTTTGGTATCGTGTAAAAGCTAATTTTACGAGTTTTCAAAATATTTCAAAATATACAGGGTGTTTCGAAAAAGTTTGATATTTTTGTAATTTCCGGTTTAACCGGAAGCGTTTTGTTAACCGAAAATAGTGTCAAGGGATTAATATATCCATTTTTAAGTTTTTATTTCCATTACAAATGAAATTAGAGTTTTTTGATGTTTTGACATTCAAAAAATCATTAGGTACTCCAAAACGGCTCGAGCGATTTTGATAAAAATTTATATTTCGATAGAGAATTAAGTTGTCTGTAACATATCGAAAAAAGAAAAAATATGGGAGAAGAAATTTTGAGAAAATCCATTTCAAAATTTTGACCTACTTTGGCCCCTTAAAGGTAGGCAATTTTTAAAAAAATTAAAAAATTGACTTGGTTAGGTCGAGAGCGCTATATTTTGGCTGTACAATGCCGTTTTTAAATTTTTATAATAATAATTACCGCCCAAGTTATAAGGGAAAATCCACAAAATGGGACAATCGTTCTATTGGCCGCCATTTTGAATAAAAATTTTTTTTGAACGATACATACAGACATACATACATCCAGACATTTTGGTTCAAAAAATAGAAAATTTTTTGCATTTTTGGAATAAGCGTAACTCAAAACGTCTCGATTATAACAACTTTTTCTTGGATTGGAAAAAGTTAAAACTAATGAGATTTGTAGGACTACACAGGAACGTAGCTAGGGGTAGGCACAGGTGGGTAATGCCCACCTAAAGATTTGCTCTGCCCACCCTGCTCACCTCAAATCTCAAATAATTTTGAAAATAAAAAAATTACATTAAAAATGATTAACCTTCTAGTGATAACGTGCCACCACATAAAATCCATGCTAACGTCAATCTCAGAGACCTTGCATAATTTTAATGTTTTTAACGTACTTCTTAAAACGTTTTTAATTGCAAATAGAGATTATTTCACATATTTAGTCATTTTTCTGGATACTAATTATGATTTTAGCGAAAAAATTCATTTTAATAACGAAAATTAATTATAAAAATAAGCAAAACTAAAAGATGCTTAAATTAATTAAATATGCGATTTCAAACGAATTAAACTTTACTAATAACTGGCAATATTATAAAGAAACCTTTTAGAATACTTTTAAAAATGTGATCATTTTTTTGTCATCATCCTCAATTATAGCTGAAATATTTTGGATAGAAAATTTGTAGCACTTGACATGTTACATGTTACAGTCGCTGCATATTATCACAGCGAGTTCCAAAAAGAAGTACTTATTAATTGAAATAAATGCAAAAATAATTTTATAGACCTCCCCTGAAACGAAGCAGTCCAAACTTTGTGCTCACCCAGTATTTTAAGTCTAGCTACGTCCCTGGGACTACAGTCTTAAATCTTGATGAAGAGAGGAAGATGTTAGATCTTGATGTTAGACAGGAAAATGAAAATTAACAATTTTCAATATTTTGTTATCTATGTGCAAGAACAAGAACGTTATTTAACAGTTAACAATTTTAAAAATCTCTATCAACAAGCTAATTTAGCAGGTAATGGAAAAAAACAAAAATGTCGCTTACTTGTTCGAGTAATCTAATTAGAACATCCATAAAATTAATTTCAAATTTGTGGTAGATGCGCACACAACAATTTAAAAATTAGAACTATACTTCTTTTCATGTTAAAACTGCGATATCGTAACCCGCACTGCAATATCCAACTTCTAAGGTATTTTTGCAAGTAATGCGGTTTCTTGAGAAAAACTATTTAAATGTTGAAGAATTTACAAAAAGTTCAAATTTCTCGTTTTTACCATGTGTATGCAAGTTTTTTTTTCTAAATAATTTTTTAACTAAAATGTTTAAATTAAAAATTGTTTTTATCGAAAAGAAATGCAGAAATTGTATATAGAAACTACTAACTTGTTGTGAAAGCAGAACTAGAATATACTGTTAAATTCAGTAGCGTCTTTAGAAAAATACTAGTGATTGATTAATTAAATAAAATAAGTCACTTTTTAAATTATGTAACTTTAGATTTGATTTTTTACCCACCAACGATAATGTACCTAACTCATTAGAGATACTAGAGTAGTAGGGTAGATCTTAGAATCGTTTTAAATGTCGTATTAAATTTAGAGTACTGACTGCCGACATGGCACAAGGAGCAAAAGCACGGGAATCTAAGCTTTAATGTCGTGCGTAGAACTTTCGACGTTTGACGTCAAAGCTTAGGTGCTCGTACTTTTTTCAGTACGCTGAATTTAGTAAGACATTTAGTCCATGTAAAATGACCCTTATAAGCGTGTGCCTACTGTCAGAATTGAAGTTTACTTTTCCCTGCTTGAAACCTTCTTGGATTTCATAACTTTGAAATTACTTGATTTTTGTTTAAGTCCGTAATTTATGAGAAGAATGGGGCGGAGCCAGTGCGCTATAACGAAAATTTGTCTGGTAACATCTCGTCGTATCAGATTTAGAGATAGAGAGAGAGAGAGCATTCGCTCCCTCCATTTGCGCTACCCAAGATATTGACTCTGTCCCATTTTTCTCATAAGTTACGAACTATACGTATAACTCAAATGGAGGATTCAAATCTAAAAGTCAGCCAGTGAAAATGTTACTATACTTATGTAAAGTTGTCTGACTTGATATTTGACTTCTCCAGCCGAGATGCTGTATTTAAGCTTAGTTAAGATTACTTTTCATAAATCTGAAACTGAAATTCTTAGTATTGTCTTCTAAAATCGTCAACTTCAAGTGCATGGCAGCTGACGAGTTTCCTAAAAAGCTTCAGATTACTAAAATCGTCCCAATACCAAAAAGGAAACTTTCCGAATATCTGGATATGACTATAGGCGTATTCGCTTTCTTCTCGTGTTCTCGAAACTGTATAAGAGTGTCTTAGAATATAGACTCATTAATTTTTTTAGAGTGGTAACATGTTTACAGGAAAATCAAACTACAACAACAGCACTGATAAGCTGATAACAGTAATAGAATAAATTGCAGAAGCTTTTGACGATGGAATGTTTGCTGAGACCATATTATGTTGTGATCTCAGGAAAGCTTTCGTACGGTTCAGTACGATATTCTTCTCTAGAAATAGAGCATTTTGGAGTTTGAGGTGTGGTGATGAGTGTCTTTGAGTCTTATCTGAAACATTCATAAGTAAGCAGTCTACGTTGACAGTAAGCATTCAAGTATAAAAAGCCTAACTGCTGGAGTTCGCAGGGTTCCGTTCTAAGCCCTATTATGTTCCTGATTTATATCAGTGATATGGATTCCAACGTTCCTGCAGTATATGTTTATGTATATGTTTTTCAATACTAGAAAAAAGATCGAGCAACTAATATTAAAGTACCTACCTAATTGACAACACTGGAAGACTGGGGACTGGTTTAGATCAAACAAGCTAAAAATGAACAAAGACACAGAGACTTACCTTCTCTACAAGAGCAAATGTCGGTGGCTATTGGCCACTTGAAGTTTCCGTCGCATTTTCTTTTATATGCAACGGTTGTTAACCCTCTTTCCGGATGTTTTACGTTCTAAGGTGACAGATGTCATTTAGTGTTCCCACCATTAAAAAAAATTCCAATCATGACAAATGTTCAATTTTAATAACAATTTTAATTTTAATAACTCGTAAGCGGCTCTTTTTCTAAACTTGGACTCGTACGTTAATAAGAAGCCTTATGCAACTAGTTCTTTAATGTACTATTAACTAGGTAGCTGTTTACCGCGACTTCAACTGCGTGGAATTGGGAACTCTCCTGCACACCCAAGTCCCTGATTTGGCCCAAAATAAATTTTTGTAAAGACAAATAAAAAATCTAAACTTAATTAATCTTTTATTAGAGAATAGAGGAACAAGATCCGTCATTAAAAATAGAAAACAAAAACAATTTTTTTTATTATAACAAATAAATCAATTAATTTATTTATTATAACTAATTGTTTAAAAAAAATAGTACAAAGTAAGGAAATTGCATTGCAGTGTAATAAAACAGAAATATTGCAAGGTTTTTTGTAAGAAACTTCATAATGCCTAGGTCATATTTGTTACGTTTTTTAACAATAAATATTTTAATTGCGTTGATTTTTATCAAACATTTCTCAATGTTGTTATAGTTGTAGGTACAATAATTTTTAGATACATATTAATTAATTGCTTATGTATTTATTATCTCTGCTTGTTCAAGTAATATGCCAGATAATTAGCAACATATTGGCTACCTATATTTACATGTTTTATGTTAATGGTTTCTTTTGCAAAATTATTTTTAACTTGTTATTTATTATAATCATTTTTAAAGAATAACTCAAGGCTCATCTACACACACAGGCTTGCCTTCCGGTTTGCCTGTGCAGGCGGCCTGCACAGGTCACCTGAACGCTGTCCAGACCGCCTGGTCTGTACAGGCCAAACCGAAGAGTGTGGACATCGCTCAGGCGGCCTGCACAGGCCGAACAGCGGCCGGCGCAGTCCGCCTGCACAGGCAAGCCTGTGTGTGTAGACGAGCCTTTATAGGCAGTCAGAGGCAGATTGGCAACATAAAGGCTCGTCTACACACGCAGGCTTGCCTTCCGGTTTGTCTGTGAAGGCGGCCTGCACAGGTCACCTGAACGCTGTCCAGACCGCCTGTACAGGCCAAACCGAAGAGTGTGGACATCGTTCAGGCGGCCTGCACAGGCCGAACAGTGGCCGGCGCAGTCCGCCTACACAGGCAAGCCTGTGTGTGTAGACGAGTCTTTATATGCAGTCAGAGGCAGATTGGTAACATAAAGGCTCGTCTTCACACACAGGCTTGCCTTCCGGTTTGCCCGTGCAGGCGGACTGCACAGATCAAACCGGAGCGTGTGGACACAGTTCAGGTGACCTTCACAGGCCAAAAGGCGGCAACCTTTCTGTTTTCACTTCACCTATCTTCCCATCTTTGGCGTGAGTGGCGTACAAAACATTAAAAATTATTATTTTGTTACAGTGTTTGTGATTGAAGAAGGACAAGAAAATCTTTCAAAATGGTTTGAAGAATCATTAAAATCACTTACAATTGATGAAAATTACGTTTTTGAATCTACCGTCATAACAGTAGAGCATACGTCAGAAGATGCTACTGTTGGTAAGTTTGACATTATTTATTGAATTTTTTTATAATTTTGTGTTTAGTATGTGATGGTTTTGGAAAAGAACCTTCAGTAATAATAGATGCGACTTGGACTGGAAATGAAGAAGCTAGAAATATTACAACAATGCTTAATTTTCCCTACGTAAGAGTCGATTTGAGTATTAGTCCAGTTCTTGAGTTATTGGATAAGTATCTGAGCATGAGAAATAGCTCGGATGTTGTGGTGATATTTGAAGACGCTCAACGTGAGCAACTTTTACAATTTTTCCTACTAGAAAAAATGTAATAATTAATTTTAGTAATCGATCAAGCTTTATACTATTGGATCGATTCTACAAGATTACGAATGATAATATCCGATAAGTTGGATACGACTTCAGCTAAAAGGCTCAAAAACTTGGTGCCCATACCCAACAGTTACGCGATTGTAGCATCAACAACAAACATGGCTAGTATGCTTCAATTGGTAAGTCTAAAATACAAGACCCATTCTATGTTTTGACCCATTAAAAATATCTGAAAATGAGCATTTCTGGTATAATTCGAAGTTGATCCTGAACAGTTCTACAGATGTAAGCGGTTTAAATTGGTCGAAATATAGGTGGTCACCTGGTCACTCTGTATCAAAATTTAAGTCTAAATTTATTTCCTTTTTACAAGGCAATCGACGAGAACTTATTGCACATCCCCGAAAGATGGAATTTGGTCTTTTTAGATTTTCTCTACGACTCTTTTCCCAGCGAAATTATCTTACAACAAATGAGCTTGTTGAAATTGGAAAAAAATTTATGTTGCGAGCTCTTAAATGCAGATTCGTGCGATTGTCCCGATGAATTTCTTTTACAAAGACATTTTTTAAATATTTTTCTACAAACAATCGTCGACATTGTAATTCGTTTGAGTAAAGATGGGAAGACTGTAACGCGAGTGGCATGTGATGCAACCATGAGCGATACAGAAAACTTGGGTGTGGTTCAGGAATTTTATGAGTTTTTGGCTTTGAATGTTGGTCAAATTAATAAATTTCGCGAGTATAGGGAAGCTTATAGATTAAATATTAAAGCTTCGGTCGAACAAGCGCCCGATAAAACTGTTGCAAAGTATGACTTAAACCAAGAGCTTGTAGCTACAGAAGGGGTGCAAATTATGCCCGTAAGGGCATTTTATCGAGTGGGAATATCTCATGTAAGACCACAACATTTTTTAAATTCTTATTATCATAGTTATTAATGTTTAGGCAATCCCATGGACTTTTCTAGAGAAGGATTCTAAAACTGGTAAATTTAGGTGGACTGGTTATTGTGTAGATTTTATTGCCAAATTAGCTGAAGTTATGGATTTTGACTACGAGCTTGTCGTTCCTAAAAGAGGCACTTTTGGTGAAAAGGATGAAAATGGAAGATGGGATGGTATTGTTGGTGATATTGCAAGTGGGGTATGTTTTACGCTTTTAAGTCCTGAAATCGTGGTGGTTCAGTAGTGTGGTTCAAATGTTAAAAAAGAGACTTTTGTTATACGTTGTCGCTGAAATACACAGACAACGCTTACAAAAAATTCCTCTAGTGAGGATCTTTTCTCAATATGATCGAACCTGCATACTAGACATTTTTATCTCAAAAATACGTAGTCAACATTTCAGAAACGCCCTGTTTAATTTTCATAGTAATTAAAAGCTGTAGCTCACTCTTGTATTTATAGGAGACAGACCTTGCTATTGGAGCTGTTGTTATGCGAGCTGACAGAGAAGAAGTTGTAGACTACGTAGCTCCTTATTTTGAGATATCTGGCATATCCATAGGTCAACAAGTCCAATTTTAACAAAAACCTTTATTAAATAATTAATTTTAGTGATGAGAAAGCCTTTGAGAAAAACCTCACTGTTTCGTTTCATGACTGTGTTGAAATTGGAAGTTTGGTTAAGTATAGTGGCTGCTTTAATTGTCACAGCTTTTATGATGTGGTTCATTGATAAATACTCGCCTTTTAGTGCACAAAACAACAAAGCAGCTTATCCTTACGAATGCCGGTAAATAAATATAAATAATCGCTCATACAGAGCGTTTTAATTTCATTTTTAGGGAATTTTCTTTGAAAGAATGTTTTTGGTTTGCTTTGACATCTTTTACACCACAAGGAGGTGGAGAAGCTCCCAAATCTCTATCAGCTCGTGCTTTAGTTACAGCTTATTGGTTGTTTGTGGTGCTCATGTTGGCAACCTTTACGGCCAACTTGGCAGCTTTTTTAACAGTCGAAAGAATGCAGGTTAAATTATTCTTGAATAGGTAATTTGATAAAATAGTAACAAGCTTTTTTAGACTCCGGTTCAAAATTTAGAGCAATTAGCGAGACAGTCTAGAATTAATTATACAGTTGTGGAAGGATCTGATACTCATGAGTACTTTATCAACATGAAATTTGCAGAAGACACTTTATATAGGTCAGAAGCGCACTTTAATTAACTTTTGCTCTAATAGGTCTCTTATAGGATGTGGAAGGAATTGACACTTAACGCATCAACAGACGATGTGCGTTATCGAGTTTGGGATTATCCAATACGCGAGCAATATGGACACATATTGTTATCCATAAACGAATCAAATCCAGTTCCTAACGCAACCGAAGGTTTTCGCATTGTTAACGAACGCACAGACGGCGATTTTGCTTTTATTCACGATTCTTCAGAAATAAAATACCACATAAGTCGGAATTGTAATTTAACTGAAGTTGGAGAAGTTTTTGCTGAAAAACCTTACGCTGTCGTTGTACAACAAGGAAGCCATTTGACTGATATAATTGGCATGAAGTAAATTTTCGGTAATTAAAAACGCCATTTTGGTTAAAATTATTTTTGTAGAATTTTGGATTTGCAAAAAGATAGATTTTTTGAAGCAATTCACGCTAAATATTGGAATAATTCGGTACGAGGTGATTGCTCGAGCGATCAAGATAGCGAAGGAATAACTCTTGAAAGTTTAGGTAAACTTGACAGAATCCCAGTTGGAACGCAACAAGAAATTATTTTTTGTAGGTGGTGTCTTTATAGCTACTTTGTTTGGGTTAGCTATAGCCATGGTGACTTTAGGATTTGAAGTCTTGTATTATAAGAAGAAAAATAAAAATACAAAAGACGTTAAACCGAAAAAGGTTAAAAAGAGTAGTACTAAGTCAGCAAAGCTTGTTAAACCGATCAAGGTGTATCCAAATACTATTACTATTGGAACAGAATTCAAACCCATTGATCATAAGGGTTTAAAGGCAAATTTATCAAATTTTTCCGTTTATCCGCGTAAGATTCCTCAATAGATTAGAGTATTAGTGGTTGGCCACGTCGACGCACCGCACTCGCACTGCCCCTAGCACTCCCCTTAGCACCCCATAAAAAAATGAATAAAGCTTTGTTTTATATGCTAGTGTGCTATGATGCAATGCTAGTCTCATTATAACAAAATGCTTTATTTATTTTTCGGTGCGGTGCTAGAAGAAGCAGTGCGAGGTGCGGAGCGTCGACATAGCCACATACAGTATTAGATATAGTGAAAGCTCAATTAGTGAAATAAAAAATCAATCCCTTTATCAATAGTTCAAAAATCTGTATGATCTTCAAAAAAATAGTCTTCAAGTAATATTTTGCGTACCTATACCATGTGTTCCAACGGTGTGCGCATGAAAAACTATGGCCTCTACTGTAGGTCAGTCTACGTCCATATCTTGTAATTTATCAACTATCAATATGAATAGAGCAATATTACTAATACTAAAAAAAATCAAATGTAGCTGTACGTAGAATTTCTAGTATTTAAGGGTCGGAAAAACAGTTTCCTAATTGCGCATTTTCTATCTCGGTCTATTTTAGTACTTTAGACAGAGATAGAGAATATGCATTTTAGCACCAAAATGACTGACGAATCAGTAATCATTTATATGTATAGTTTTTGTAACGGAGAGGAGTGGGGGTAAAACAAAATAGCGACTACCTAATAAGAAATCTAAAGTTTAATGCCCGGTTGCATAAAAGAGAATTATACATATTTTAATCCGAGAATTAAATTTATAATCATTTGTTATGGCAACGTTACACAATATAATGTCAAAGCTTGACGTTTGTAAATAAATATTAAAATCTGAGGTTAAGTTCTTTTTGCGTTAAATAAATAGCGAATCTATTTTGTCAAACTTTGACATTTTTATTTGTTTACTTATTATTGTTAATGTTGCCGTATCTAAGGATTATAAATCTTTAAATTTATTAATCTTAGTAAAACTCAAGTTTTGTTAAACTCCACCTTAAGTTGTTACTGTATAACCGGCCCTTAATCTCAAATTAAAATATAATTCTCTTTTATGCATAAGGGCATAAGTGTCTGAGCATTTTGGTTTTTGGTACTACATAATCAGAACGTTCCCCTAGACGCGTTCTCATTGTATGGTAGATGAATCTTCTATGCGCACACTTTTGGGCCACCCGGTATTTTTAATCAAGCACCCAAGGGATGATTTTTGCATATTTCTAATAAATGATCAAATGTTAGTTAAATTTATAATTAATCACTATTCTGAACTTTGATGTTTAAAAAATACATAATACAAAATAAAAATAATATTATTTATAATAATTTTAATTATTATTTAAGTGGTAAATATCCAGGCTCCTTTATAACATCGTGATGATTATTTCCACTCTTTTTACCCCATTTATTATGTTTAACTTGAAACTTATCTTGTCCTTTTACGGCTTTAAAACCATTGTGACTCGAAAATTTGTGTTCGTCTATTTTTTTACCATTTTTACCATATTTATCAGCAGAACTTTTAGCCTAAAATGATTTTTTAATAACACCATTTAAACTTATGTAAGCCATCTTACCCCATGTTTACCATGATGGTTTTGAGCTGCTACGTGAGTCTGATATTTTGACTTTTTTCCACCATAAATTTTATAATCTCCCATTTTATGACCGTTGCTATAGAAGACATCTTGTTTCTTGTGTTCATTTTTGTGGTATTGTTCTCTAAATCCCTACAAAACGACAAATCAAATCACGAAATCGCCATTGCATAACAAGAAAAGCTGACAAACATTTACCTTACTATAATTGGTTTTCTTATGACCTGCACCAGATTTACTTTTTGCTCCATGAGCCGTATGAGCTTCGGATTTTTTATGACTCTGATGAGAATCTCCAGCATGTGAGCTTGACTTTTTACCACCATGTTCAGCGTCTTGAATTTTATGCCTAGTTACTAATTTTTCTCCCTTTTTTCTTTCTTCTTCATCGTGTTTCGTCGATTTTTCCAAACTCTTTAGTTGTTTATGAGCAGCATGGTTAGAATCTAAAAATGAAGAAATTGATTAAAAATTGGAAGATGTAATAAATACAACACAAGACGTTGTGGGGGAGTGCCAGGATAGATAAGGCCCAAGACACATCGTTTTGTATGAAATTTCGTTATAAACTCGATTTGTGGTTAAATATGGGTAGAAACCACACTCTGGTTTTTGCGGGAGAGCACTCAAACTTTTAGTTACGCCACTGGTTAAAAGGAGGAAAACGGCTTTATGCATTAGGTTGCTATGCTATCGCTATTTTGAGTTGTTTTTGATTTTTTCATATTTAATTTCCGCCGTTACAAAGCATGCAAAATTAATTTTGTTTATTGATTTAGATGCAGAATTTTATGCCCTACAATTAGCTTTTTTTCCTAGATTAATTAAAGAAACAGGAAATTACGAAAGTATGATTTTACCCAATTCTGCATAAGCTGTTTTTGAAGCATTATGTAGCCCAGGAAGAAACTCCTTTCGTTCAGTTAAGAGTTTAGAAGTTTATAATTTTAGTAAAAGTATAATAAATACTCAAAAAACCAAGATACACTCCACTAACGTTTCAAAAACTAATTTAATATCAAATTATCCGCAATAAAAAGCTGCACCCTTCCTATTTTCTCTTATAACGAACGACCAACTTGAAGTTTTTTCAACTGCCAAATTTTGCTTAATTATAGAGCCAAATTTACAAAAAAAATATTATCGATAGTCATAACTTATCACAACTTTGAAACGTACTAATTAAATGGTTTTTTAACCGCAAATTAATGGTGTTGCAATTTGTAAAAATTATACCTTTTTTTACATCACCATGAGCTGCATGTCCATCTTTGTGCGAAATAACATGTTTGACTACTCGATGAGGTGGTAATGAGTGATGTGCATTCGTCGAATGAATCGTTATTGCCGTACTCTCATTAAGAATAATTAAGAAGATTACTGGAAGCTGTAAAATAAATTTAAATTAATAGTAAAATTTAAACGGGTAATAATTTATGCAGATGTAATAAAATTATGTAAATTTGAGAAGGCGTTGTTAGTTCAAATGTGTTTCTGGTCAATGATTTATTTGAAAGTGTTGTCTTAGGTTCAGTCCACTTGAGGAATGAATAAAAGTGGTTTGTCACAGACACCGGAACTACAGACCACTAAAATCATGTTCTCTTCACAGTGAGTCAAACTTTTCAATTTTATAGCTTTGCAAATAGTTGCTCAAATATTTTGAAAATCACAAAATTTTCTCACTTATCTACGCCCTACGCTTGTTTATTATTTATTACGACATAAAAGACTTTAATTTTGAAACAACTTCGTGACTAGCCATAAAAGCGTCGAGTTTTATGAGTTGATGATTTCTATTGAAATTCAAATGATTTTGATTCTGAATGTTGTGGTTTGTAGCCTTTGGCGTTTCTACCCCGTAGCTTCTACAACTACAAATCTAAAATTAACATCTACCTACACCTACAGCCTTTATTTCTATGAACGTTTTCTTCATATATATTGTTGATTAATTTTAGAATCAATCTCTCTTCAGAAAATAACCTGGAGCTCCACAAAAATTAGAGCAATTTCATTCAAGACCCAAGTTGAAAATTAGTCTCTAGTTGTTTAAAAGTAAGTAAAGTCTGGAACTTATGAGAACAATGCGTTATAACGTAAATATGTCTGGTAACATCTGGTTCCATCAATTTTAGAAATTAGAGAGAGAGCACTCACTCCCTCCACCTGTACTTTGCAAGGTATTGACTCCGCCCTATTGTTCTCATAAGTTCCGGACTATACCTACAAATGTTTGTTCAAATAAAACGGAAAATTAAACATAATTTTTTGAATAAAACCCCTATTAAGACTCAGATTAACACTTAATATTGTAACGTTGATGACACTTAATAAAACAGCCTTGTAAATCGCCTTTCGTCAGTACCTTTCAGCCCTTACATGTCCTTTTGAATGTCTCTTATTGAGTCAAACTGTTTGTCTTTCTTGATCATTTTAATATTTAAAAAGAGCCAGAAGTCACAGGGAACCAAATAGATAATTTTTGTCTGATAAAACCTGCTCATGTTAATAAGAGGACCGCTCCAAAAAAGAACATTTTTGTTATGCAATCTTTTGAGGTTAAATTTCTATTTTCTACTTTAAGCAAAGCTCGTAGCAATGAAGAAAATCATACGTGAAGAATATCGACCATTTTGCAAAGTTCTTTTGTTTTATGGAACTATTTTATTCATTGCTCATGCTTATGTCAGTGAGGAAGACCGCTCCAAAAAAGAACATTTTTGTGATGCAATCTTTTGAGGTTAAATTTATATTTTCTACTTTAAGCAAATCTCGTAGCAATGAAGAAAATCATACGTGAAGAATATCGACCATTTTGCAAAGTTCTTTTGTTTTATGGAACTATTTTATTCATTGCTCATGCTTATGTCAGTGAGGAAGACCGCTACAAAAAAGAACATTTTTGTGATGCAATCTTTTGAGGTTAAATTTCTATTTTCTACTTTAAGCAAAGCTCGTAGCAATGAAGAAAATCATACGTGAAGAATATCGACCATTTTGCAAAGTTCTTTTGTTTTATGGAACTATTTTATTCATTGCTCATGCTTATGTCAGTGAGGAAGACCGCTACAAAAAAGAACATTTTTGTGATGCAATCTTTTGAGGTTAAATTTCTATTTTCTACTTTAAGCAAAGCTCGTAGTAATGAAGAAATTCATACGTGAAGAATATCGACCATTTTGCAAAGTTCTCTTGTTTTATGGAACTATTTTATTCATTGCTCATGCTTATGTCAGTGAGGAGGAGCGCTCCAAACAAGAACATTTTTGTGATGCAATCTTTTGAGGTTAAATTTCTATTTTCTACTTTAAGCAAATCTCGTAGCAATGAAGAAAATCATACGTGAAGAATATCGACCATTTTGCAAAGTTCTCTTGTTTTATGGAACTATTTTATTCATTGCTCATGCTTATGTCAGTGAGGAAGACCGCTACAAAAAAGAACATTTTTGTGATGCAATCTTTTGAGGTTAAATTTCTATTTTCTACTTTAAGCAAAGCTCGTAGTAATGAAGAAAATCATACGTGAAGAATATCGACCATTTTGCAAAGTTCTCTTGTTTTATGGAACTATTTTATTCATTGCTCATGCTTATGTCAGTGAGGAGGAGCGCTCCAAACAAGAACATTTTTGTGATGCAATCTTTTGAGATTAAATTTCTATTTTCTACTTTAAGCAAATCTCGTAGCAATGAAGAAAATCATACGTGAAGAATATCGACCATTTTGCAAAGTTCTCTTGTTTTATGGAACTATTTTATTCATTGCTCATGCTTATGTCAGTGAGGAGGAGCGCTCCAAACAAGAACATTTTTGTGATGCAATCTTTTGAGGTTAAATTTCTATTTTCTACTTTAAGCAAAGCTCGTAGTAATGAAGAAAATTATACGTGAAGAATATCGACCATTTTGCAAAGTTCTCTTGTTTTATGGAACTATTTTATTCATTGCTCATGCTTATGTCAGTGAGGAGGAGCGCTCCAAACAAGAACATTTTTGTGATGCAATCTTTTGAGATTAAATTTCTATTTTCTACTTTAAGCAAATCTCGTAGCAATGAAGAAAATCATACGTGAAGAATATCGACCATTTTGCAAAGATCTCTTGTTTTATGGAACTATTTTATTCATTGCTCATGCTTATGTCAGTGAGGAGGAGCGCTCCAAACAAGAACATTTTTGTGATGCAATCTTTTGAGATTAAATTTCTATTTTCTACTTTAAGCAAATCTCGTAGCAATGAAGAAAATTATACGTGAAGAATATCGACCATTTTGCAAAGTTCTCTTGTTTTATGGAACTATTTTATTCATTGCTCATGCTTATGTCAGTGAGGAGGAGCGCTCCAAACAAGAACATTTTTGTGATGCAATCTTTTGAGGTTAAATTTCTATTTTCTACTTTAAGCAAAGCTCGTAGTAATGAAGAAAATTATACGTGAAGAATATCGACCATTTTGCAAAGTTCTCTTGTTTTATGGAACTATTTTATTCATTGCTCATGCTTATGTCAGTGAGGAGGAGCGCTCCAAACAAGAACATTTTTGTGATGCAATCTTTTGAGGTTAAATTTCTATTTTCTACTTTAAGCAAATCTCGTAGCAATGAAGAAAATCATACGTGAAGAATATCGACCATTTTGCAAAGTTCTCTTGTTTTATGGAACTATTTTATTCATTGATCATGCTTATGTCAGTGAGGAAGACCGCTACAAAAAAGAACATTTTTGTGATGCAATCTTTTGAGGTTAAATTTCTATTTTCTACTTTAAGCAAAGCTCGTAGTAATGAAGAAAATCATACGTGAAGAATATCGACCATTTTGCAAAGTTCTCTTGTTTTATGGAACTATTTTATTCATTGCTCATGCTTATGTCAGTGAGGAGGAGCGCTCCAAACAAGAACATTTTTGTGATGCAATCTTTTGAGATTAAATTTCTATTTTCTACTTTAAGCAAATCTCGTAGCAATGAAGAAAATCATACGTGAAGAATATCGACCATTTTGCAAAGTTCTCTTGTTTTATGGAACTATTTTATTCATTGATCATGCTTATGTCAGTGAGGAAGACCGCTACAAAAAAGAACATTTTTGTGATGCAATCTTTTGAGGTTAAATTTCTATTTTCTACTTTAAGCAAAGCTCGTAGTAATGAAGAAAATCATACGTGAAGAATATCGACCATTTTGCAAAGTTCTCTTGTTTTATGGAACTATTTTATTCATTGCTCATGCTTATGTCAGTGAGGAAGACCGCTACAAAAAAGAACATTTTTGTGATGCAATCTTTTGAGGTTAAATTTCTATTTTCTACTTTAAGCAAATCTCGTAGCAATGAAGAAAATCATACGTGAAGAATATCGACCATTTTGCAAAGATCTCTTGTTTTATGGAACTATTTTATTCATTGATCATGCTTATGTCAGTGAGGAAGACCGCTACAAAAAAGAACATTTTTGTGATGCAATCTTTTGAGGTTAAATTTCTATTTTCTACTTTAAGCAAAGCTCGTAGTAATGAAGAAAATCATACGTGAAGAATATCGACCATTTTGCAAAGTTCTCTTGTTTTATGGAACTATTTTATTCATTGCCCATGCTTATGTCAGTGAGGAGGAGCGCTCCAAACAAGAACATTTTTGTGATGCAATCTTTTGAGGTTAAATTTCTATTTTCTACTTTAAGCAAATCTCGTAGCAATGAAGAAAATCATACGTGAAGAATATCGACCATTTTGCAAAGATCTCTTGTTTTATGGAACTATTTTATTCACTTTTGCAATATTTTTCCCTCCAGGAGTCCCCAGATTGGTCATGGTTGTCAAACGATTCAAAACTGATTAATACTGTTTTGAGGGTCACTGCGTGCGTCTTCAACAACTAATATAGCAACTTTTTCAAGTTTAAAAGAATATTAAGTACTCTTAATAGGCATGCATGTGTCGGAAGTAATCCATGCTTCCGACAAAGTGCCCAAAATAATACGAAGTAACACAAAAGAGTAAAAATAAAAATGAATTGGTAATGTATAATTTGGGGGCATCTTTAAGTCCTTTGTATCAGTTGTATCTACTAAAATATTAATTCTCAAAGGTATAGCGGTACTAAAGATGTCTGTTAAAGATACACCTAACCTGAATCCAAATTCCTTAAGGATTAGCAATGCTTTCTTACTTTTTATACCTTTTTAGATCTTATGAAATACATCACTAAAAGGTTTTAGACATAAAAATATTCTTTTATGTCATTAAAATGGAATAGAAGAAAAAGATTTGTTTGGATGCGTTGCTAGAGGAACAAGCAACAAATCAAAAGTTTTAAAAAGTAGTAGTGAAATTAATCTCTTAGCGAATCTCCGATGAGGCATTTGAGGAATGTGCATTTTCGAATAAATATAAAAGAAAAATTTATTTTACTCTCTAACAACCCACCCTATTTTCTAAGTTTGTGTAAGTTAAATTATTATTATTAGTCCAGTCAATGAACGTTCAAAAAAAGACGGTCAGGGTGTAGAAGACATGGAAAAGGGTGGAATTGTTTTCTTCAGGAATGTATTTGGAGTAGTTATGAGGGAACTCAGATTGTTTCTATTTGTTTTTTCTCTATTCTTTATAGTTTTTGAGATATCCGCCCGCAAAAATGGTTAATTTATGAAAACTCTATGCCAGTTGAAGATGAAATAGTAAAAGAAATTTAATGCTCTAAAACTTTTTTTAAAAGACTTTTACTGTAAAATGAAGGCTTGGTGTGCTAGAAGCAAAAGTTTGACGAAAAACGTGAGGCAATTTTTTTTTATTCATTAACCCATTAACGATTTTTTTTGCGGACGAATATCTCGAAAACTATCAAGAACAGAAAAAAAATAAATAGAAACATTCTTGTAGACAATCTGTTAAGCTTTCATTTTACTAAGAATAATTTTTTCTATAGGACCCACCGTTTTCTAAATATAAGAGAAACACCCAAAACCTAAATCTTCCTCTGTTAGCCATATAGCTAGGACTGGGAACTTAGAATTTTTACGTCCTAAAACTACTTCAAACACATTCCCGAAGAAAAAAATTCCACTCTCCTCCATGTCTTCTATAACCTATAACCCTTTCGTTGATTAGCCTACCTACTAACTCATAGACACTAATAACAAAAAAATTAAATATTCAAGTCAAGTAGACATCAGGTAGGTACATAAACAAAATTTAAATCGTTTGCCAAATTAAAGCCCCTATTAAAATATTTTGGAGCAACTCTTTTATAGTTCAACTTTTCAGACAAGAACAAAACCCACCAAATTTTATAATGAAGTTCCGCGAAACAACTACATCAATTTAATCGTGTGCGGTTACAATTTAACCCTAGAGGCATTACTAGATGTTTTTTTTCTATTTTTAAAGTGGTACAATTATTACTAAAAGGACTTGTTTCAAGTTGAAGCAAAATTTCATGAGTATTATAAGAGCTACAGATAGGTAATTGTCGTTTTTCTAGGAAAGTGTAACCATCGTTAACGATGTCATGACAAAAATGATAAATTTTGTGAATTTTTTTTGGTCAAAATTGCATTGTAAAGAAAAATTTTTTACCAAAAATTATCGTCTCTAGTTACATGCTTAATTTAAGGAGTTTGAAGAGGCAACTGAACCAAAACAGTTGTT
The DNA here is from genome assembly GCA_963924605.1 of Malthinus seriepunctatus. Taxonomy (NCBI): domain Eukaryota; kingdom Metazoa; phylum Arthropoda; class Insecta; order Coleoptera; family Cantharidae; genus Malthinus; species Malthinus seriepunctatus. Next base: position 34,874,094 of record OZ004602.1, read on the forward strand.
CTAGAAATTAGAGCTCTTTGCACATTACAGTAATAATAGTCATTAGCAATAAGCACAATTATTATAAACATTATTTTTGTATTTGTAGAACTACAGACGCTTGCAGTATTTACAGCGTCCTATTTTTTGGTTCCTAGTTTTGTTCACTTTTCTTTAGACAGACCAAAGAGGCAGACAGGCAAACAGGCAGGCACAAACAGTGAGACAGCAAATCAGATTTTGAAATTGAAATCGCCTTAATGGGCATTATAAACGATCAACACATACTTTTGTGGTCGAAAGACCACAGACGTTCAAAAAAACTACATTTGGCAATTTCACTTTTATAATATTAACATTGTATATCAGATTGATTTATTAGATCTAATGATACATCGAGTCGTTGTTTTAAGTTCATTGAGCTCCAATTTGCTTTAATAATTAATTTATGGTTGGTGTAGTGGTTGGTAGCAGACATTCTATTTTATTTGATGATATTTACATTACAAATTTTAGAAACTTAAAATATTATTCATTTTTCCATATGAATGTACTGGAAGTAATTGCGACAAATCGATTAAGAGAGGCATTGGATTGCAAACAAAATTAAAAATAAATTAAGTAAATTAATTAAATAATTGTAAAATCCAGGTCGTTATGGTAGAATAAAAAACGCAAAATAATACTTTTTTTGGTATAAATACGAATAAACAATTAAAGATAAGAATATCCAAGATTTGGAATTTGATTATTAATTTTCTTTAGTAAGAAAGTGGAAATAACGTTCATCTGTTTAGGAATTCAAAATCCAAAAGTACCCATAATTAGAAGAGATCGTGTGTTAAATTACAATAATTACAGTGAACTATTTCTCAAAAGCAGCTTGTATGCCTACTTGTTTGTCAGTTTATCTGAATCCCCATTTGTACTAAACTCAACACCAGACCTAGTTTTAAACCTAGCCCTAGATTCAACATCCATCTCAGTTTCAGTCTGCTTATTTATCGAAACCTTCATTTACCCTAGCTTCGGCCCTCGGCCTAGCCTTTAACCCAGAACTAGATCCAACCCTACACCCTAGCTCGAGTCTCTCTGTTTGTCTAGGCTTCTATTTCCTAGCCTCACCTCCGGCCTAGTCTTAGCCTTAGAACCAAATTCAACTTTACCCTAGCTCTTTATCCCCAGGTGCAACCTTTGACCAGAACTAGAGATTCAGCTGTCACCTTAAGTCGATCTACCTCTTTATCTCCATTTAGCTTAGCTTGAGCCTCAGGCCAAACCTTAGACCCAGACCTAGAGATCTAACCTTCACTTCAGTAAAATCGGCTTGTTTATCTTTATTTGCCCTACTTTCAGTCCCCGGCCAAACCTTTAACCGAGAACTAAATCTAACCTACACCCTAGTTCTACTAGTCTATATGCTAGTATAAGCCTCTATTTTTCCTAGCCTCACTCCCGGCCTAATCTTAGACTTACAACCAAGATCAACTTTGCCCTAGCTTTGGACTAGCTTTGGACCCTCTAGGTCTAACTTTAGACCCAGAACTACAGATTTAGTTCTCAACTCAAACCAAGCTACCTCTTTATCTCTATTTGATCTAGCTTGAGCTCCAGACTAAACCCTAGACACAGACCTGGAGATCTAACCTTTTGTTCATTCAAATCTGCCTGTTTATCTCCATTTGCCCTATTTCAGCCCCCGTCAAAACCTTTAACCTAGAACTAGATCTAACCTACACCTTAGCTCTACTAGTCTCTATGTTTGCATAAGCCCCTTCAGCTCTAGGTCCAACTATAGACCCAGAACTACAGATTCAGCTCTCAACTCAGACCAATCTACCTCTTTATCTCTATTTGACCTAGCTTGACCTCCAGATCAAACCCTAGACCCAGACCTAGAGATCTAACCTACTGTTCACTCAAATCTGCCTGTTTATCTCCATTTGCCCTAACTTCAGTCCCTGGCCCAACCTTTAACTCAGAACTAGATCTAATCTACACCTTAGCTTTACTAGTCTCTATGTTTGTATAAGCCTCCATTTCTCCTAGTCCTACCTCCGGCCTAATCTTAGAATTACAACCAAGATCAACTTTGCCATAGCTTCAGCTCCAGGTCCAACTATAGACCCAAAACTACAGATTCAGCTCTCAACTCAGACCGATCTACCTCTTTATCTCTATTTGACCTAGCTTGAGCTCCAGGCCAAACCTTAGACTCAGACCTAAAGATCTAACCTTCACTGCAGTTAAATTTGCCTGTTTATCTCCATTTGCCCTAACTTCAGCCCCCGGCCCAACCTTTAACTCAGAACTAGATCTAATCTACACCTTAGCTCTACTAGTCTCTATGTTTGTCTAAGCCTCCATTTTTCCTAGTCTCACCTCCGGCCTAATCTTAGATTTACAACCAAGATCAACTTTGCCCTAGCTTCAGCTCCAGGTCCAAATTTAGACCCAGAACTACAGATTCAGGTCTCAACTCAGACCGATCTACCTCTTCATCTCTATTTGACCTAGCTTAAGCTGCAGGCCAAACCTTAGACTCAGACCTAGTTTAAACCTTAAGCCCAGTCTCGCAGCTTGCCTAAAGTGCGTTTATATCTGTCTTTAGACAACTTTTCTTTATTAGTTTGTCTGTTTGTTGGTCTATCCTTTACTTATCTGCCTGCCTGCTTGCCTCTCTGTCTATACTTGTCTGTCAATTCAAATTCCACGTGCGTCTATGTCTAGTCTTTCTGACCTTCTCCGTCTGTCTGTCTGCTCAGCTCTCTATCTCTCTGTCTAAAGATCAAAAATGCAAAGGGAAGAAATTAGGAGTTATTGAACTCCATTACCATAAATCTGGGCAAATTTATTTAGAATTTAAATTAAACCACAACCAACTTACAAATCTAAAACCTCAACATTACAACAATTTTTCGAAAATTGATATGCAAGCAAACCTTTTTTTAAGAAATTTCATTTTTTTGAAATTCTCACATGATTAATTACGACTTTTCTTACAAGGATATGTCCTTACTTTAAAAATTTACTAACTAGAGAATTTATAAGTACCTATTCAATCACATTTATTGCCTAATTAAATTAAATAGAGCAAATAAATTATTTAAGTAATGTTTTGTTACACTTATCGACAATTGTTATACCAAATGTTGCGTTACTATAAGCTACTAACAACAAATTGGTTATTTGTTTTAAACATTAGTCATAGTCAATAAAAAATTGTAAAAGAAATGCGTAGGTACGTTTAAAAATTTGTTAAAGAAAAACAAACAAATCAAAATTATAAAAAAAATTATTTTGGTGGTGGAGGAGGGGGGTAAGTATTGCTAGTTTTCAAAATAAAATGTCTAAAATAAAGAATTCGTAATGTTTTTTAATGCTTAGAATTTTCGATAAATTTTGCATTTTCTAAGTTATTGCTCCAAAAATAGGTTTATTGTAAATAATTTCATTAAACTAATATTAACATCTGCTGATCTGCTTAATAATTTTCATGTTCGTTCCTCTATTAATACACTTTAGTGCATCCAGCATTAGGTATTTTAATTTCCAAAAAAAAATATTATTTCAAATTTCTACCCCTATTTAATCGAATTAAATTGCAATTAATAAATTCTGTAATTTTCTAATTATTAAAAATTAAAAAAAAAACTCACCAAAATTACGGCAAATTTCATTGTTGAAACAACTTCCTTTAATTTATCAAGATCAAGAACTGGCTTCTATGCTTTTACTGAAACGAAGAGTTGTGGCTATAGACATGAATAAATAAAGTAGGGATACTCTTAAGGTGATACGTCATTAAAAACAATTCTGGTTTTTGAATCTTGAGACTGAAGAGGTTGTTGGCATTCACGTACGCCTCTAGGGTTTTTCTAGTACATTGTTAATGTTGGTCGCAGGAATTTTTGTAAATCATTGTTATGTACACCTCGTAGAGCCGATTTATTTAAATTGTGTTCTACAAATTTTTTTCAAAATCAATTACTTAAATTTTTTTTATGAAATCCTATCTGTAAGTAATTAAGAAAAAAATTAATGTTGGTTCAAATGTACCTACCTAAAATCATTTAAAAACTTTTAAGGGATTTAACTCTTGTTCAATTACGCGCAGTAATTAATTAGTAGGTAGATATTCACAAATCTCACAAACCAGTGGCACACTAGCCAGAGTAATTACACCTTTGATTATTGATTGTTCTTGCCGAGAGGTGGTGGATTAGATGCCCCATGTACTTCAACCTCGATGATCTATTATACTACCCCTTGCTCCAGCTACTCAACTCATGTTCTAGTATATACGTTCCCTCAACAACGTGTAGGAAATTATTAATTAGATCAGTTTGCAGTTGTACCTCGTTTGGTTTAGTAGTATCAAAGAACTTATAAATATTACAAGAGATGCAGTTTACCACACTTTGCCATAATATCTTCTACGTATCCTTCGATATTTTGTAGATATTTCTATAAATTTCAGTCTCCAATAAGAAGGGTCTGTTACCGTTCTCAGGGCAAGACTGGTTAGTGGTTGGCCTCACTGGTTGCTAAATAAATGGACCACAAATGCAATAGCGTAGCAAGTAGGACAACTACCACGGGCCTGGGTTCCAAAGAATTCTAATAGGCTCCCATAGCACCCCACATCAACTTGAAGTTTTAAACATATTTTTGAACTGTAAAATTAAGCAAAACAAAAAGTTATGTGTGTGTCCTCATCTAAAGTGAAACACACTGTATGTTTATTATGAACTTTTTCTTCATTTTGATTTTTTTATTTATTATCATTTGGTCCCAATTTGAGTTGGCCCCACCGGCGATCGCCTGTGAGCCGACAAGTTCAGTCAGGGCCTGACCGTTCTAATCTGAGTTCTGCGCTGATTAGATTTTAAAACAGCTCTAGCAACTGATAAGCTTGTAAAACTGATCCTCCAATATTAATTTGCAGTTTTCTTTGTTAAGGATCCTTTCACACGAACTAAATTTAGAGTACTGAATCGGCGCAAGAAGCAGAAGCGCTGGAATCTAAGCTATAACGTCGAACGTCGAAATTTCTACGCAGGACGTTAAAGCTTAGATTCACTTGCTTTTGCTTCTTTCGTCGATTGAGTACTCTTCTAAAAGTATAACATTTAGTACATGTAAAGTGACCTTTGGAAAGAGTTTCTAGTGCTCAGTGCTTTCTTTGTAACACTAATCATCAATTAACGTTAAGGAACTTAAGTTTACGGCTTGGCATCAGTCCCACTGTTTAGTAAAGCAGTCTCCAGGCTGACGGTTTCGAAAACTTTCTTCTCAGAAGTAAGCACATGGTCCACATGGAGAAAATAGAACGCTTCTGACTATGAAAAATTATTCAATAATTTTCCCGTACCTACTTCACTAATAATTTCCAACAATATCTTGAGAGGATATCCGTTATTTTTAATCAGTGGCGTAACGAGCACTCCAGGCGCCCGTGTGCAAAGTTAATGATGGACCCCTCTATTTTTCTATTTATTAATACATAGCTTTTGGAAAGCAGTAATTTTTAAAATGAAGGCAAGAAGCTCCTCATTAGAAATAAATGATGTTCCGATATATTTTGATTCTCTGCGATCTTTAAAAACTGTAGCTCTAAGGATGTTTTGAGGCTTCATGGTGCTTTGGGTTAAAAGTTAATCAGTGCCTCTGGAAGTACGCGTCTGGGGGAAGTTTCAGGGGTTCACACCCAAAGCGCCGCAGGCGTAAGTTTTGTCGACAACGGGGTTTAATGTTCTAAATTTCTGGCCCCCCTTAGATTTTAGCGCCTTGAGCTATAGGCAGTTTAGCTCGTTGGGTAAAACGGCAGCCAAAATTAATTTAAAAGAAAAACTAAATTTGGGAGAAGGTGACAAGATGACGGTCGGGGCCCCTTTTGCACAGGAGCCCGTGTGCCCTGCACCCACCGCACCCCGGTAGTTACCCCCTGTTTTTTATCACTGGTTACTGATTTATTTACCTTTATTTAATTACGTCCAATATTCAAACGAGATGGCATATAATGTGGTGCAATAAACCTAACTTAACCTAACCTAACCTAACCTAACCTAGGTTTGCCGATTCTCGAGTTTTTTAGTCCATGTGTTAAACTTTGTCCTTTAGTGTGGGGTTCACTTTAATACTGGCCGTTGGGATTTTCTGCCGAGTGGTCTGTTGTTCTTCTGATTCTTCTCTCCTCGAACCTAAACTAACCTAACCTAAAAAGACCCAGTATAAAAACAAAAAGATAAATTATTATTTTTGTTTACTTTAAGATGATTTATTTATATCTTGAAAATTCTACTCTACTTTATTCTACTCTACCGTACTCTATCATAATCTAAACTAACCTAACCTAGGTTTGCCGATTCTGAAGTTAGTTAGTCCATGTGTTAAAATTTACCTTTTAGTGTGAGTTTCGGTTTAATACTGTCCGTTGGGATCGTCTACCAAATTGTCTGTTATTCTTCCGATTCCTCTCTCCTCTAAGCTAAGTTAACCTAACCTAAACCAAACCTTGTATAAAAACAAAAAGCTAAATTTTTATTTTTGTTTATTGTAATTATCAAATCAAATATGGCCAGTCCGAGCCTGTTCACATTGAACTTTTATTCAATAGGTAAATAACTCAAATTAATACTTGTAAATTTATTTTTAGAAAATTCCATAAAATTATAAAACTATTTTTGGGATGGATTGGTTAATTTCACTACTGAAACTGACTTGAAGTTTATTAATTTCTCACATAAAGAACAAAAAACTTAATTTAATTGAAATATATTTTTATAAAAATTATAAATTGTTTAGTTTATAATTTTCAGAATTTCAAAATCTTGATTCTTTAGCAGAGTGCATTTTAATGTGCCTTTTAAAAAATGTTTAGGTCTACGGGTGAGAAAACACTCTGTATATTGCTTACTTATACAATGTAATAAGAATAATAACACTTATGAAAATAGAAAAGAAGTAACTCGATAGAAATGTCTTCAAAATTACTACAAAATCAATCAAGTCTCGGCATCGATATACAAGCAAATTTATTTTTTATAGAATTCTTAAAAATTAATCTTTTCCCAATTTTAGAGTTAATAGTAAAAAGTAAAATAAACTAAAATAATTAGAAACTGAAGAATTGAGCAACATTTTAAATCAATGATTGCAATTTATACGCCTAACGTTAGACAACCCACAATACAAATATGCATCTACGACCACGCTAGGCGTACGGAGTACCAATTATTGTATTCATTTTATTCAATGAACTGAAAACTAAGAAATCAGAAATTATAAGTTTTCTTTTAAACTATTATTATATTAGTAGAAGGGGCGATTGTGATTAAATAAGCTAAAATAATTTCCTTTAGTTTAATTTACATAAACATTAAACAATTGTAACGCAGAGCACTCACAATATAAACAATTATTGTTAATTTCAACGTATGAAAACAAAATTTAAAAAGGAATTTTTGTGAACAATTTCTAAAACAACTCTCGATAGAAGCATCGGTGCAATTTAATGGTTATAAATTTGCAGAAACTACACCTTATAAGCTATTCATTATAAGAATAACGTAATAACAACAATTAGCTAATCCATATTCACATAACAATTTTTTAAAACAAAATACTTAATTTTAAACGATTTTCACACTTGATCTAATTCACAAAATAATCATTATCTAATTCAAAAATAATTTTCTTCTTACTCATTTAAACAATTGATGTAATATTTTTTCTTAATAATTGAAGCGGTAAAACGATATTATGCAATTAAAGGAAATGCCGTTAATTATCTAAAAATGCATTTACGAAATAGTTCGGTTTAATCATCTAAGACCTAAGACAAATAAGATAATTTTATGCCAAAATTTTCAATTTCAAGAAGAATAATTTGTGGAAAATTATTAGGTATTATAGGTGTGAGAGAGTTAATGCAAAAACATTAATAAACGTAAACAAACAATTTACCAACTTGGTGCATTATAAATTAAAATACCAAAGAGCATAAAAAACAATTGAGAGCAACATGACCTAAACAAAAACTAAATAGTGAAAGCTAAATTAAGAGAAAACATTTTGATATGCTTATTTATTCATTTTGTTAAATAATAAATAAACTCCAAGTTTGCAGATTCCCAAATCTTCCAATTCATTTTAACAGTGCGAAAATTAATAAGCAAATTTCTAAGTAAATCAACCATAAATTTTACCATAATTGATAAAAATTTTCAAAAATAAAAATAGAATCACCAAGAGACTCTTCTTTTGTTTTCGGTAACTTTCAATGGTTGATTAACCGTGTAGAAGTCATAATCCGCTTCATCGGTTCTTGTTGGTGAGAAATAATGGAATTTAATTCGAGACACCTCACTTTCGTACCACAAAATATATTATTTTTGCTGTGGAGGGATTTATCTATATAAATAGTTTTTAAAATTTGATTACGTTAAACTTGACGTGTTGCTTTATTCGTTGCACCATGCTTCTAAGAACAAGAAGCATTGTGGTTCAGGTAAGTGACCTACATTAACGATTTTTGAGTTTTCAAATTTTTTTTACAGGCCCTAGTATTAGGAATAATAACTGCGGTCAACAGCCAAAATTACGATGCCGAATATAACGCAAATAATGATGAATCTGACGATCATTCAGAGTACACGGGAGGAGAAGGAGGAGGAGAGTACGTTCATCCAGATTATTCAAAATTTTATTCAGTAGACGATACAGGTTCATCCGGTGCTTTAGCTCAAGGCAAATCTGATAATGGTTTTGTAACACCAATAGAATTTTCAACATTTTTTGGAACACCAAATTTTGGTAGGTTTCCAATTTAACCATAAATCAAATCTAAACACCACAATTTCAGCTTACGATGCTTCAAACAAGCAAGAAATTTTAAAACCACTTTTACCAGCCAAAACTGAAAACTTGAATGGGTTTGTTAACGATAAAGATTTCCGTGGGTTTTCCCAATACGATAACGATGGTTTCGGTTCTCAAGACTTTTTCGAACAAGCCCAAAAACAAAAAACGCCACAAAATGAAGCAGAAGAAGACGAAAGTGACGAAGTAGAACCAAATTCGGGCCCAAGTTACATCTCACATCGTCTACCAGCAAAAACTGGCTTAAAATCCGAAGTTGAAAATTTTAGAGGCTCACAAAATAAACCTCAACCAAACACAGATGTCGAAGATGATTTGAATAAAGATGAAGTTGAATCGGATGAAAATTACAAAAATTTCAAACCATCACCTTTGGCGAATTTAGCTCAATTTCAACCATCAGATGCAGGTAAAGGACTTTTGAGTGAAGAAGATTTGACCAACTTACCATACGTAAACGAATTTTACAAAAAGTACACTCCGTCTGAAACCAAAGCAACTCCATATCAAAAATATAGCTTCCAACCAACTGGAAATAATTTAGGAGCCAAACAGCTCGTTGCTAATGCTTTCCAAAACAAACCATCTGCTCCATTTAATCCTGCTTATTCGAAGGTAGCGTCAAATAATTTTGAATATCAACCGAGCGAAGTGGTCCAAAAGAACGTAAAAAGCAAAGAATGCGTTAAAATAAACAAACAAGTTTCTGATAAAAATAGCAAACTTAACAAACAGCCCATGCAATGTTTCGTTTGTAACGACCCAAAATCCGGAGCTAAATACGAAAGATGTTCTTACAGCAACGAACCAAGTCCTAAATCGTATTTCTCCAGCACATCACATTCTCACGGCAACCCCGATAATTTTAGAAACAAAAGAGACGAGTCTGAATCTTACAGTAATCCCTACGACGAAGTAAAATCAAAATCTCACGGTTACAACTCACAACCGGACGATTTCGAAAAGGACTTTTACAAATCGCCCACATTTGAAGAGTTCAATTATTCGCCCGAAGCCGAAAATGAAAAGGAAGAAGAGGAGGATAAGAGTTATTCTGAAGTTCAATCTGAAGCTTTAGTCAAACAAGGCGAAAATTGCCGAAAATCACGCAAAAATGGCGTAACTTGCACCGTTTGTACCGATCCCAAGACCAAAGCTAATTTCGAACAGTGCTCGTACGAATCGGAGCCCAACGAAAAACAATACGCTTACGTTAGCGAAAAGAAGTTTGATGGAGACGGTAATCCTGTTGAAGAAAGAGAAGAAGGATCCACAGAGCCTAAGGCTGTTGTGAGTAAAGAAGAGCCTAGTGAAGAAAGCGAAGAAGTTGAAAATTACGAGGACGAATCTGATGGGAGTAAGGCAGAAGAAGAAGAAGAAGTACAAGATGATGGTAAACAAATTTCTAAATTAGTCGACGATGGTGCTTACGATATTCCACTTCATTTTGAAGAAGACACTTATCGTCAAAAGCAAGGATCGAAAGGATTAGATCCAGACCGGTACGGTTCGAGCGAATTCGATAGTCAGAAGAAGCAACAAACGGGTCCTCAAAAATTTTCTAGTTTCGACGACTACCACTTGAAGTTATTCCCACATTTAGCAAAACAAGAGAGTCGAAGAAAAGAAGCTCGCACACAACCCAACACTGAATATTTCGAAGACTCGTCTAAACAGGACGTGGAGAAAGTTTTAGAAGAGTTCAGCAAAAAAGATAGGAGTAATTGTAAGCAAGTTAACAAAAAAGGCATGACTTGTTATTTGTGCATTGATAAGCACGGAATTCAACAAGAAGAGTGCATGTACGTATCAGAATCGAAACCGCAAAGCTCTCACATTGCGTACCACGAAGTTCAACAATTGAAACCAAAAGAAAACAATACAGCGGCAGAAGGTGAAGAAAGTCGAGTTAAACCAATTAAAGCTGAAAGTGATAATAAAAAAAGAAAAACTTTCTTTAAAAAGGCAACCACTTCTGCTCCAGTTGATTATAAAATAAAAAATTCGGAAAGAAGTGAAAAGTTCGATTCGACAACTGCAAGGTATAAGAATTACGAAAGGGATGATTTAACTAAAATTTCCACTACGAGAGCACCAAGGTACAAACATCACGAAAAACGAGATGTAACAGCTTACGCTTCGGATTCGGAAAACTACAAAAAGTCTGCGAAAAATACGTCGAAAAATAGAAAAATTAAAAAAAACGATAAAGAACCAAAGCCTAAAATTAATGTTAATGATGAAGATGGTTTGCATACGGCCGAAACTCAACCTGTATACAGCAAAAAATTAGGGCTCACTTTACCAAAATATATGTTAGATATTTCTCCTCTCGAAGCTGATTTTGATCGATCGGTTGCTAATTTGTAAAGTTAAAGTGCATAAGTTATTTAATTGTTAAAATAAATAATAGTGAGGTTTATTTTATAATTTTTATTGTTAAGTTTACAGAACGAATAAAATTAAAATTGATGAAAAATTCTTTGATTTCTTTTAATTTGAGAAAGTTGTTTTTAAAATTTTATAAACTAAATCTCCACTATTGTATGAAATGTATTGTTTGTTGATTGTTGACAATAAAAAGTTAATTGAAAATTTTAGTTTTTCTCATATTGAAAATTTTTAATACCATCAAGCTCTTTGAGTGAAGGCACTCGCGAAGCACGAACATACTTTAACACTGTAGCTGAAAAGTAACTTTCGCACCCTTAACAGCAATGCACTATTTGGAAAAAATAAAAAATGTAGACTAAAAAAGAAAGGACCAACGATCCTTGTGGAACTCCTCGACTGATGACATTCTTACAATTTAACTATCCCTAAGAGTATTACTTACTTATTTCAATACTGAACGTATGAAAAAAAGTCCACTGTTGGTTCTTTATTTGTTCTAATTGCACTGTCAACTAAAACAATTGAAACGAACTTGTTGGATGTTTCTGAAAGAAAATTTTCTTCTCTTTAATTCATAATAGAAGTCAAATTAGTGTAATTGTAGTTTTTTCGGAACTATATGGACAGGACATATGTGAGAGACGTCGAAAGCGTATGAAAATAAGTCAACTGATGGTTCGTTCCTTGCTCTATTTGCACTAGTCAACTAAGATACTTGGAACAAATGCGTTGGACGTTTCAGAATGAAATTTTTATCCTCTTTCATCATAATAGAAGTCAAATTAGGGTAACTGTAGTCTTTAAGGAGCTATATGGGCATTTGTAGCGTATGAAAATAAGTTAACTGATGCAGTGGCGTCTCGTGGTAAAAATGATTGGGTGTGCGGAAAATAAAAAACTTACTAGTGATCTATTTATAAACAAAGTTCATTCTTTTTTCATGTTCTACCATTTTACTCCTTCCTAATTATTGATAAAATTGCTTTGTTTTCTTGAATAGGTTGAATAACAGTTTTTCAATAGATCACAAATCTGAAGGTCTAGACGATTTCCAGTTTATTTTTTAGTTTTTCCGATTTTACCCAGAAAAAGTATTTTTTCTACTCCCATATGTGAAACTAAGCATTTCGTCATCACTTACTCGTTACGAAAATAGCATTTTCGTCTCTAGTGAGAAAAAGTGTTATTACAAGCAGATGTTATTTACAACATGAGGTGAAACCAGTTTTTTTGTGGTCGGTTCACATTTTAGTAAAAAGAATTATTTTTTTAAAATGTACTAATTATCGTCGTAGAAAAAATAGCATTTACGACTCGAGATGAAATCCGTTTTTTTCGTTCGAAAGATTAATTCACTCGCCCCTACGGGGCTTGTGAATTAAATTCTATCTCACGAAAAAAACGTATGTTTCATCTCATGTTGTAAAAAATACTATATTTTAAACGAACAATATTCATATTAGATCAATAAGATTCTTTGGATAATAATTAAATTTGAGAGAGAAAGAAAAATTTATTTTGATACCTTATACTACTTATTTATACTCAATAATTCAAAGACCAATGGAATTTTCCAAGTTAGCTCGTCTGGAGCGAAATCTTGACCGCTCTCTTGCTTGCTGATAGCACGTGGTTCTTTTTAGCTATACCACTATGTGCCAACGAAGAGCTGATGCAGTAACCGCTCTCTACTGTTTTTTTTTAATTTTTGAAAATTAGTAATTATTTTTAATATTTTTATTTCTATTTATTATTAAAATAAAATATTAGAAAAATTACTAACAAGGTAAATCTACCAACGTGTGTTTGTAGAGGAATATGCAATTTATTGTTTTAGATAGATAATATAATTAATTAATTAAAAATTATTTTATTTACACACAAAAATAATCTGTTCTAGCTGCTTAGAACACAAAATTATTTAAATAATTGTCAAAGTCAATTCAATTTATGAAAAAAAATTTTACTTAGGTAATAAAGCAACGTATTTTTACATGCAAGAGCTGAATCTCCAACGCTCACCGGCCTTACTTTTAGTACGTTATGCCTCTCCCCACTAGCTCGATTTCGTTCGACTAGCAACATCTCTTGCAGAGTGTTATTTTTCCTTACCGCACACCATGTACATACAAATCGTGCATAAGCTTATACAGTATACCCTCCTATACCAGAATGACGAGCTTATTCAAACCGCTCTACTTCTAAACTATACCATATTTAAACTTTTATTCTCAACGTTTTTCTCATAATAATTTCTATAAATATTGAGCAAATTTTTCTGCTATAATTAATATATTAAAAAAACATTGTTACATGGAAACTTCAGGGTGAGCGGTACACACCTAGCTCACCCCGAGAAGACGCCACTGAACTGATGGTTCTTTCTTTGTTCTATTTGTACTAATCAGCTCAGACAATTGGAACAAACGTATTGGATGTTGTTGAAAGAGAATTTACTCCTCTTTAATTCATAATAGAAGTCAAATTAAGGTAATTGTAGTCTTTAAGGAGCTACGCAGTGACACAGTCTACACTTAGTAAAATACACTTACGATTAAGTGATAATGAGGAATGAGACACATTTATTTTTAATTTTTTTTATAAAACTATAGCTTATTTTGTGCTTTCAGAATTTTTTATTATTGATCTAACTTCTATAGTACGCCCAAAATAATTTTTTTAAACTCGTTGTGACGTCACTAGGTCTTTTGTACATAGCGACAACTATGTTTTTTGAAATTGATACAAAGGCTAGTGTTTAATGAAGGATGGGACACTTTTCCTTTTAATTTTTTTTTAAAAACTAGAGCTTATTTTGTGCTTTCAGATTTTTTTATTTTATAGCAACTTCTATATTCAGCCCAAAATAATTTTTTTAAACTCCGTGTGACGTCACTGAAGCTTTGCACATAGCGGCAACTATGTATCTGAAACTTATACAAAGTCTAGTGTGTAATTCAGCTTTTAAATAAGTTTTGAAGTTTAGTTATATCAATTGTCTCTATAACCTTTAATATAATACTAAACAACGTCACAGTGACAGTAGATACTTTTAATATTACAGTGTACAGTGTCACAGTGACACTAAACACCTATAATATTACAGTGTAGTGTCATATTAGGTTCGTTCCAGCAGCAATTGGAACGATAATAGAACTGTTCAGAACTGTTCTAGACATGCGCAGTTCGAACAACGCGTTCCAGCAATACAAATCTCGAACTGTCACTCTGAATTTGACGTTCCAGCATAAACGAATTTTGGTTCGGAATGATTCGGAACGGTTTTAGAACTGTAAAAGCAGTTCTAGGTTCGAAGCAAGTATTTATAATTCCGATCATGTGCAAATTGAATCTGTCAACTTCGCGCGTTTAGTTTAGCAACAGAATAGTAGATTATTAATTTTTTAATGAACTTTTGTGTAATCTTCTTCGTCTTCCTTATGATCAAGCTCAAGAACAGTTTCTAGAACCTCTTTTGGGGGAAACCGAAGTAACCCTAAAAATGAGGGATTCGTTGAAGAAACCGTGCCACTATACAACTACAAGGAGTTTTTGGAACATTTTCGGGTTTCTAAAGAAATTTTGGAAAATCTAGCGGAGCACGAGCAGTTTAGCACGAACGACTATTATCAAGCTGGATCTTCGGGTGGATTTGGGAAAATATCTCCCTTAAAACATTTGTTAATTTTTTATTATTTGCCGGACATCAAACGGTTTTTTTACCAGACGTGGGAGATCGTTTCGATATGACGATAAGTTCGTTACATCCAGGGATTGGACGTGTAACTGCTTTCTTAAGCAACATGGCTGGCCAAGTTATAAAATGATCAAACGCTCAAGAACATCAAGTTTTATTATGAACTTATGGTTACTAAACTGAATTTAAATCATAGCGCTTAAATTATTTGAATTAGAAGCGAAGGACAGTACAAAAAAACTTATGTGAGGGCATCTATCTCTTTCTGTAGAAAATAAAATCACTGTTCCCGTTCCAGCATTGACAGTTCAGAACTGATTCGATCTTGGAATCGAACCGCGCATGCGCAGTAAAACAGTACCTGTAACCGTTCAGAATTGTTTGCTGGAACAAACCTATCAAAGGTTAATAGTAGATTATATACTTAGGTTGAGAAGTTTCGGGGCCTTGCGCCTCAGGATATAATTCTAGCGCTAGGGCTATAATAGTAATCTCAACCGTAGTTTATATAGTATTTTTTTTACTACTAATAATATCAATTTGCATAAAAATATCGTTAAAAAAAATCATAAAAACAGTTTTCATTTTTTACCTAGGTAAATAATATTTTATTATTCACCTCAAAAACAGTTTTGATTATTATAATATTTTATTATTTACCTAGGTTGAGAAATTTAATTTCTCTGTTTAAAAAGGAGTCAATAATGATAGCATTTTAGGCTAGTAGTAAAAAAAAGCTTATATTAACGTTGACAAAATCTCTTTTGAAAAAACATAGTTGTCTCTATGTGCAAAAGTCACAGTGACGTCACAGGGAGTTCAATAAATTATTTTGGGCTTAATATACAAGTTAGAGCAAAAAATAAAAAAAATAACAATTTTCTTTTTTCTTACTATCCATTACTACCAAAGAAAGTGAAATATTCGGTGGTAGACCCATTCCTCATTGATGATTATTAATTAAGGTGTTATTGTACAACAATGTAAATCTTTAGTTAAAAATCTTTAAGTTAAAACGCTCCTATAGGTTATGCAACCAATGATACGTAATACATTTCGGAATAATGTATACTTGAATTCACGATTCTTTACAGTCACGTGACTACCTTATTAATTAACTATGAATTAAGACGAAAATGACGTATTCTTTGAATTTAATTATTTAATTTAGTTTGCATTATCATTATTTAACTTTTATTTGGAAAATTTATTATTAAACTAATTATTTATTTAGTATTTTAAAAGTCACGTGCCTGTAAAGAATCGTAAATTCAAGTTGACGTTTGTTTTTAGTTTTTTGTCTTTAGTAGACAAAATATTCTTTATGTCAATCAAGAATTGAAATTTGTTATTATTAGCTACGATTCCATTTTTGGTGTCTAATCGTCAAAAACCGTTTATAGGTGACAGATCGTTGTTTTCAGAACACCGAGATATTTCGAAAAATGCTATTCAAACTAACAATAAGTATACACAGGGTGGATCACGAAACTTGTAGCTCTAGATAAATTTTCACTGCAACCCAAATAACAAAATAGATAGTTATATTTTTATAAATCAAAAAACGGATCAAAATTGATCAAATTTTGCAGTTTTATTAGCTTATTCCTAAAATATGGGCCTTAATACGATCACCTCGATTTTTCTGTTATAGGCTCCAGGGCAATTAATTTAAATTAACTTTTGATTATTAATTTAAATAAAAGATGTCACTACATCATGCTCTCTTTTCATATTTTTCTAATTTTATTTTTAAATATTTAATATTTATTGATAACGTCAGATTAGGAATTTATAAAATTTTCTTCTGCTTTCATTTATCATATCAATCATATTCAAATTTAATTTTGATTCTGTAGTAAGAGGCTGTTCAGTTTCCTTTTTTGTTAAGTTTTTTGAAACTTAAAATTTAGATTTTTTGCTCTTCTTACGTTATCTTCAATCTCTTCAAACTGCGATGGTTATGCTTATGATTATGATCTTCTACTGTTTTTAAATAAAATAAAAAAGCGATATATTTTTTATTGTTGGTTTTATTTTTACTAATAGAAACTGCCTACATCTATTAATGAATGTGACAGGGAGTGAAAAGGGGTAAGATGGGGCCTGAAAGATTTGGGCCTATCACATTTTACAATACAATACTTACATACCGTGACAGCTTGATAAGTAGGCCATCTCTTTGGTATATTATTACACGTTTTACAAAATTAAAATAAATTATTTTCAAAATAATACTTTTCTTTTCAATTCCAGTTTAACACTTGGTGTTTATCTGGGATTAATTACAAACGTAACGCGTACCCTATAAATTTATTTTTGGGTAAAATATTAGTCTTTTTAAAACGATTAAAAATTTAAGAGGGTACGCATTAAATTGGTAATTTTTTTTAGCAAATTGCTATGTAAGTACGTTTTACTGTGACTAGTTGACAGACGTTTTGGAAAAATAAGTACTTAATAATATTTAAAAAAAAATTATTGGTAAAAGATCGAACGATTTTAAATAATAAAATGAATTCCAATAAATTATTTTCCGCTTTTTATATAAAAAAATTATTGATTGCAATTGCGGAAAATAAATTATTGTTAAATTATGATATGATTGAAGTATAATGTGCATAATGCTAAAATGTAACATTTCTTTGGTGTACCTTACAATAATACTAAATAATATAAAATATATTAATAAAAAAAACACATTTTGTAAATTATAATTATGTTTGAATAATAAATAAAATGAAAACTAAGTTTCGTATTTCTGAGACCAATTTATCATAATTACGTTTTTCTTATCATTCATATCTTCCAGCAGACAAACTCTTCTAGAAAATACAAATTTACATTTTTTTTCTTCAACTTATTACTATTATAATATTTACACGCATCTATCTTTAAATGTCTCTTTAGCTTTTATTTTTTATATTCGCCACTTTAAAAAAAAATGTACACACAACAGCATCATCTCCTTTTTAACCGAGATTTAACTCGTCGGTAAAGAGAACTTCACTTTTTAAACACGCGCTTCCACTTTCGGTCGGCGAATTGGCCGAAGCCAACGAATTTGCTCTTGTCGCCGCTAATGGAGAACGACTATTTTGTTCTGTATTATTGCAGATTTGTCCTGTGACGTGAGCCACCGAACTCAATATAGATCCTTCGCTGTTGTAATAATATGGCGAATCTAAAAGAAAAAAAATTAAATAATGAAATTACAATCTGGAAGAATTCAAAGCAAAATTTAAATTTGTGAAATGGAGGCCAATAAATAATTGAGTTTATTTAAATGAAAGTGCGTGTTTGTAGAGACTCTCTTCGCTTGTCTTACTTACAATGCGTAAGAAAGGACCTTGCATTGGTGTTTGAGCGTACCATTCCAGCGCTTTAATATCAAATCCGAACCATTAAGTTTGGAAGCTTAAATAGGCTATTTTAGTCTTAGTAGTTTGCCATTACCTTCCGAGAGGTGGCACTGCATATGAGATTTTAGATTTATGCAACTGAACTTGCTAATTCCCAAATAGAAACCAAAGTTCAAGTATCTCTCCACCTCTCTCTCACTCCATATTAGGACCATCTCTCCTTGGCCCTCATACATTTTGAGACTTACGATTATCATACATTGTTGGACAGTGTCACTTTGATCAGATCTGTTTATTTGAAGCAGACCATGGTGATCATTGTGCCCAGAGTATTAAGATTTGGATTTTTATGATCGACAACTTCGAAATGCAGATGGCTTATTAAACCTCTCTCTACGATTATCCCTTAATATACTACCTGTATGCCGTTGCTGTCTTGGAATTGAAGAAGAGAAAATTGAATTACATTCATTTATACACTTTCATTTATGGCCAACAAATACACAAGTCTGGGGTCGGCAATATACTCACTGTTTACTTACTCAGCAACCCGCTCGAAGCGCTTCCATATCCATAACTTCCATACGCACTACCATACTGACTGTACGCCGTACTATAAGCATAATCCGTTCCTGATACAACCGTACCGCTTCCTAAAATTTGAAAAATTCGAAATAAACAAAAAGGAAAAAAAAACATGAAATGAAAAATAATAATTAAAGGTGTGCGTGCTCTTCCTGCATTTTGGTGGTAGAAAAAGGTTTCGTTCAAAAAATATAATACCTGTAGAATAGCCAAAACTAGGTAACATGGTCGAATAATGTTGCGAGGTGCCATTTGAAGGCTGCAAGACGGTAAGCGCTGTAGGATCTGGCGATCCGGTATGCGATGTCGGTTGACTATTTGGTTCGGCCGGTACGGCCAGCGGCAGTCCGGGGGAAGCCCCGTCTACTGCTGACCCTAGACCAACTACGCCACTGTACGGCGAACTATTCTCCGCTATCATGCAATAACACAAAATTAGACACACAAAATCAAAAAAACATTAATTTTATGCAATTAAACATAAATCAATTATTAAAGCTAAATGCATTGTTTTAATTAACCACAAAAGCTACTGTTAAGTTAAATACAATTAGCGCTATATAATTAATTAAATTAAGCTTTTTCAAATAAGCGTTATTATAAGCATCAAGACGTTAGTTAGCTTTTACGTTTTTACAATCACAATTGAACTACAAAAACATTTTTTATTTTAAAGCAATTCAAATCTACAAGCTCTATGTCGGAAATCGGAAGTCCTTTTACCCAGAATCATTACGAATTTTCAAAGATTAGCTTCGAGCACAAAAATTACAAGATATTTCTTTTAGGTTAGACAAAACTCTTCAAATTACTATTGTATAGCGCGAGGTCTGAAGCCGTAGTTTACATACGCAAATAATGGACCGAAGGTCTAAGAAAGGAGGCCCAGAGGTCTTCATATCCAATCTCAGTTTGAGCTTAACAAAATTTATATTTTTGCGCTTTATTCTCAACATTTTCTCTATCAAGCAATGATATAGATGTCTAGAGTAGTCCCAACTTAACCTGAGCATACCACGTGACCAAACCTACGCGAGGCGTGGCTTCAGAGTCCAGTGGCAGAGCTAGTTATTTCTTTTATCAAAAAAATTATTTTTAAAAGTTGTCAAAATAGCCGTAAAGGCCTACATCCAAACACAAAAATTGAACTTGATTTATAAAATCGAAATTTTGAAATATAACGAAACAAATTTCTTTTTCAGTACCAGTTACTAGAATGTGTTCCTGCACCATCCGTAATCCAAGATAGTATTTTGCCATGTGGAAAACAACTTTCCACGTAGTGTCAAATTTTTTATTTGCCGAGGGCTTGATCCTGGTTCAAGTCTACAAACTTTTACGATTATTCTTCCATCAGAAGACCATGGAAAACTATCGATGGTAATTTCTCTAGTAACTTTCCAAGAGTAAAGTATTTAGCACACTTTTGGTGGTTTAACAGTTACAGACAGTATAGTATACTGGTAGAAGAAGGGAGGCGTCTACATCCGAATACAGATAAAGTACAATGAAAAATTAACTTGCAGATAATCTTTTAGATCTCACATCTTAAGTCATAAGCTAGGTCATAGCTTACTTATAGAAATACTTATAGCGCTAACTGAAACACCACTTTCTGTATAAAAACAAGACGTGGCTTATATCGTCACCGAAAGGTGCTAAGGGTACCTACTATGAAAAATCGACATGCGTCAGAAGATTTTACTGTCCTCAAATGAGACGTTTGAACATCATAATCTAATCAGGAGTTATGAGTAATCCGCTACTGTCAATGCCGACAGCGGTAATTAAAATACCTCTATTACCGATATTAAAACGGGGCGTGGCCTAGACTAGCGAAGTTACGTCAGAGACGTGGCTTATGACGTCACGGAAAGTAGTGGGGGAGTTCTAAGCCATTGATGCATTTTTACTTTGGTGATATTTAAAAACGAGATTAGGGTCTGATAAAGGTCGGATGAAAGGTGTATGAAAAATAAAAATATAATTCCATTCCGCCAAAATAAAATTCATGATTGTGTCAATAAAGTTAGGTTAGAAGTACTTATATGAATGTACCATAATAAAAGGTAGATGTTTGGTTTTAGAAAATCACTGGTTTACAATATTTTACTCATAACTCTCAAGATACTGTACGTGATATAAATATTTTATGTGGCGCCTATTTATGTAACAATTGCAATTTTTTTGTAATTAAGTATGTCTAACAAACAAGTTCGTGACGAAACGCAACTTACCTGTTTAATAACAATATTATTATAAACAAATAAAACACTTATATAAATTTTATAATTGGTTACTCTAAAAATCAATAATTCGTATACCATCAGCTGACATTTTAAAATCGAATTTATGTTTAAATGTCGCATTCTATTTTTGTTAAACTACACACAAATTCGAAATTAAAATTTTCCAACAAAATTATTACTCAATTAGGATTTAACATAATTGTCTTATCTTGTCATAAACGTATATATGTTAATTAATTTAACTATATACAATGAAAATTAAAAGAAATTAAATATTAATTGTGGGAACTGGGGAAGGACTACGGACTATACCTAATAAAATAATTTTTAATTATCAATGTCAAATGATGCAAACATGCAAAACAATAACGCATACAATATCAAACTACGTAAATTAATACCATGCAAATTAATTGTAATGTACAGTGGCGTCGCTAAAAGAGGTGAGAAAGAGGGTTTGAGAAAAAAGTCTGGGAGGCTAGGGGGTGCCTTTGTTTGTTATTATTTATTAAAAGGTATGGTGCTACTGCAAAATTACAACCATCTCCATTTTTTCCCTTCAACTTTTTTTTGAGTGTCTCACCTGTGTGATAAGGCGACAAAGTTGAATCGAGAATCCTTGAAGTTTCTAATTTCATTTCGTGCATTGTGATTGGGGCTAAAGGTGTGATAGACGACCCTGTATTTTAAAATTTTTTGTTAACAACTAAAAGCACTTTTAATCCACCACCACCATGCAGATTTTTGTTTTGTCGTTGTTCGGAAAAATTTTGATTTTGTCTTACCTAATGATCCACCTAGCGAAGGAGCGTATAAATTTTGTGAAGTAGCCTGACTCATTGTGCTAATTGTATCGTATAAATCCGTCGCCGAGCTTACAGGACCGACGCTCGAAAAACCACCGTGGCCGTCGTAATAAGCCGCTTGACTAGAAGTTCCACCCGATGCTCCTAGTTCTGATAGGAGCTTATGTTCTTCTTTGATGCTCCATTTACTCGACCATAACTAAAATTTTTGTTTAATTTTTTTTGTTTGTTAAAACAACAATTTTACTTACATTAGAATATAATTGATCTCCATTGTATTGTGATCTTTGTCTTTTAAGGTCATCTTCCGGATGTCCGTTTATATCTCTATTTTCATCTATAACAGAAAAAAGTTTCAATGCTAAATTAATTAGGTTATAACAATTGTTTACTAAATTATAATGGTCTCTTAGAATTTAGCAGAGGGCAAAAAATTGAAAGTATGATAAATATGTCATAATAGGCATATTTCACCCCTAGAAAGCTCACATTTCATAGCTTGCTGCTAATGCGAAATCACCGGACCATACGAATCGTTACAATAGTCGCTAACTTAGTGATTAGCCATCACTCACTCACTGACGTCATTGTTCTGAGATTAATTGATTAAAACAATGATTAGTTCAAACCATAGAATAAATTTAATCGTCTGTGTTATATCCCACAACAATAATTTTTTTCCTCCACAACCCTGCTGAAGCTCATTATAACTTTTCCCACTTTGGACTTTGCGCATTAATTTAAATTGTTGCATTTAGGAAACATTTAAGTTTAAATAAACACAACTTGACCGGAAACCAAAGTTTAACCGGATTTGTGTCCGGTCTAAGCTTTTGTCTTAAGTTTTGCGGTTAGTACGGTGTCCGCGAGAGAACCTTTCTTCCGACTTGAGAAACTACTTGATCCTTTTGGTTTCCAAGAGTATACAATTACGAGAGGCTCTTTAGAGCCTACTAACAAAAGATTTATCGACTTGAAATGTAGTAAAAGGTCAAAAGCGCGCGTCCAGGAAATACTAAAAGTTTTAATTGTTTAATAATAGTGTCATCGTGAGAAATTGTTTATGCGAAATGTACCTATATCGCGTTGTGTTATAAAGAGGAAAATAAATGAGTTTTTGATAAAATCAATTGGGAATTCTCTATTAATTTCAATTATGACCAGACTATTCAAATTCCTGTTAATAAAACAATGAACGTTGTGGGTCGATTCTAAAATAATCGAGTAAATAACGCTTTTAGTAATGTTCCCTATTTTAGTTGACCTAATGAAATTTCCGTGATAAAATATTCACATGTCGGTGATGGAGAATGAGTGAGAATGGTGGCTCGTATTAAATAGGTTGTGTTGAGATAATGAAGAGACCCCTGTCCACTCTAGTTAAATCTGTTGTAAAGTCGCTGTTATTTTATATCCCTAGTGAGTTGTACACTCGCTAGAGAAAATTGTTTCCTTTTCAAGTTTAACTATTGAAGTCCAATTAAATTATATGAGTAAATAAATATTATACTCGTATACGTTATCAGATAGATATTTTTTGTATATATTTGGCTTGATATCGTTTTAAAAATAGATAAAATTGATATATCGGACTATTGTTAATAGTTTTATTGTGAAGCGCCAGATTAATATTTTTTAAGAATAATTGAATGGCATTGTTTCAACTTCTCTTGTCTTTTAAAACATAGCAATTTAATCAATTTTCTTCTGTATATTTCATTACAATGGCCGCTGCAATGACTGAAGGACAGAAATTTTAGTTTACAAAGCTTTAAGCCGCAGTATTAGTCCCAAGCCTTTCTGATGATGCTCAAAGATAGTTTTAATGCACCAGAATCCACAAAAGCTTTCAACCATAGAAAATGAGCAAAATTTATTAAAATTTGGGTAATGGATAATAGATAATTTGAGTGTGCATTTTCAAAAACTGAAACTTTTCCACTTCCACTATCTACTACTTTTCTACTAGAAAAAAGCTAAAAGTTGTTTCTTTTCCAAATAACTCGAAAAGTAGCTAGTTTAACGAAAAATTCTTAAAAATATTTTTTGTAGCTTGAAAAATTTCCTTTTATTTTCTTTATTTTCAGCCTTTCTACTACAATTATTTACTGAGTTATGCCACTTTTAAATTGAACGCTTCGCGTCGGAATGTTTTAAAAAAATATACTTATCACTGTTCTAGGGTTACCTATTACTTATTACCATACCCCCTACTCTACCAGGAAAGAGCCTTTTAGCTAATAATATGGATCGCAATTAAATACAGTAAAACCTCGATAGTCCGGATTAATTAAGACCGAGGCAATCAGGATTTTTGAAACATCCGGATTACTGATGCATCATAATATATATTCCGAATTATCATAAAAGGCTTTATTTCAATTCAAACAAGTTCATACATAATAAGCAGACAGTAATATCTTGTTTTAAAATATCAATAATTATTTCGGCTTTTATACTGAAATGAGGTCCTTTTGCACCACTTTTCCTTTTTAACTTATACTTAGCTAATTAGCTAAGATTGTCGATGCTTAAGATAAGCTCGGTAACAAGTCTACTGGATTTAAGTTAGATTGTAGTTAGTAGTTAAAGGAAAGCGGTGCAAACGGACCTTAATCAGCTGCTGTGACTGCATATTTATTTGTAAACAAGAAACAGGAAAGCACAGAGATGTTGATTCAGTTTATCAAAGCTTGCAAAAATGCGGAATAATGAAAGAAATTGTTCGATCCGGATTTGAGACGAATTCGGATTACCAAACATTCGGATTATCGAGGTTCTACTGTACAGCTATTTCCAGTCAATAATTTCTCCAATTTTTTTTTTTTGCTTGTAAAAAATTGTTTAAATGTATTTTTTAAATACATTTTTTTTATTATTTTTTTATTATTTTATAATTAAAAGTTGTTTTAAATGTAAAAGGTTGCTTGTACTCCCACCTATATGGAAAGATCATGACAACCAATGATAATGTAAACACGATGAAAGTCCAAAAGGGCATTTCCGTCGCATTTTCTTCTGTAGGCAGCGGTTGTCAACGCTCCTTCCTGATGTTTTATGTTCTGCGGTGGTATTCTATGTTGGTGTTTAAAAAAAGCGATAAGTTTTTGACGTATAAAAGCGATAACTTTTCGATGTAGTCAAAAAAATTATATGAACTTATATTTAAACATTTTATACTTAAATTTTTTGATTTAACGGCTATTATGTTCATTTTTGGATTTCTAATTAAAAAAAAATAAGTTTGAATTGAAAACTTGGCAATTAAATTAAACTTTTTGTGTGAATATGAGAGAAACTGAGGTTATAAATTCAATTGAATTTACAAGTTTTGGCGCGGCGTTTGAAAATTATTTGTGAGAGTTTTGATCGTGGTTTTTTTAATCTAATTGTTATTGAGAAAGAGCTTGTTCTTACAGTATCAACATACGACTAAGTTTATTATATCGTTTTACCAAATACAATGGATCGGATTGTTGAATTGGATGCATGGATTGTTAATGAATTATTATCAAGATATAATAAAAACGAATTCTAAAAAATTAAGGTAGTTTGTATTTGTAAAATACAGGAAAATTATCTTATTTGATGACTGTTGAATTTAGAGAATTTGTTGTTAGAGATGTTTAGAGGCATTTTGATTTGAATTTGTACTAGGGTCTTTTAATGTTGTTATCGAATAACTAAACAAGCCTAAATTTTTAATGCTGACATATTTGCAACGTTTTTTCTCAGTATCTAATGTGAAATTTTTGTAATTTGTGAGCTATAAAGCCAGTATTGTTTCCTTTCCCTTGATCTTGAAATGCTAATTCTATAACTCAAAAGAGTTTACAAAGTTGTCTCCGTGTATGTTTTGCATCTATAACATAAATTTAGGAAAATATGACCCCTATTCTCGAATTTACGTCGAAGTCTTGAGATTATTCTTGAGTAACTTGAATTATCATCTTATTTAATTAACATCTAGAAGTTCAATTTGTATTTCCGATAGCCTTCATACCACTAAAAATTACAATGCTTTGTTTGAAACCATACATAAGTCGTATTTTTTAATTCACAACTTCCAACTGAAACTCAACTAGAGTGAAACTACCATAATTCGAAACAGTTTTCATTTCCCTTGAAATTTTTAGCAAAGTTCCACTGTTACAATATAAAAAAGAAAACCACATAATTTGAAATATAAGTTGAAATCATTTAAGTTCCGGTTTAAGGATCAAAAATATCAGACAAGGATATCCTAACCTAAACTTTTCGCTTGACATTTGTGGTGAAGAAATAACATGAAACAACAGTAAAACACCAATGTCCCTAGAACGATCCTCGTTAACTACCCGCGACTTTTAAAATATAAAAGTTCGGTTTTTCTTACTTTACCGACACATGAACACTTAATATGTATTATGTCATTATGTGTAATTTAGTTAATACATGTATTGTTAATTATTATTAAATACACATATCATCACATCAGTGTGATGTGTGTATTTATTTAGAAAATTTATAGAAAGAAAAGAAAATTAATAATTGAGGATTTTAAAAGTCACGTGCCGGTAAAGCAAGAAAAACCGAATTTTATGTATAATGTCGACAGTGTGAAAAGCAATAAAATATTTGCTTTTGGTAATTAGACGATTTTTTAACATTTTAACATTAACGCCAACTTTGAGAGCCAATAACCTTTTAGGGATTAATTTTTGGATATAAATTTTGGCTCAAGATCTCAAGAACTCGCTTTAGTAGTTAGTCGGTGGTTTTCAGACGTTTCGTCTGAAACAAGACGCTTTGAGCAGTAATTTTAAAATGTTTGTTGCAAATGAATAAACTGCATATTTTTTATAAACGTACGAGTACCTATAGAGAGTACGGATAGTTACCGTTGCCAAATGCAATTGAACATGTTCTCAATGGTTCTCAGCCACCAATTCAGCCACATATTTATACAATAAACCTTTAGAATTATTTTCACAGGACTTGATTTTCTGTGGTAAACTGTTACAAAAAAACAGCACAAAACCTGCTTGTTATCGTTCGTAAGTACGTTTCGCAGTATTACGACCAATTACGACCGTCTACATTTTAATTTTTAGAACAAAAAGATTCGAGTAGAAATTCAAAATTTTATTTAAAAAAAATAAGTAAATAAGTAATTTTCAAATTCGAATAAATTTCTAACCTATAATGTTCTAATATTCACACAAAAACATTGATTTAATTGCCAAGTTGTCACTTCAAACTTATTTTTTTTTAATTAGGAATCCAAAAATCAACATAATAGCGGTTAAATTAAAAAATTTTTAGTTATCGCTTCTAAACACTTTCTTAACTACCCTAGACGATGCCGCGATAGCAAACCACGATAGCTTATCGCTTTTGTGACGTCAGAGGCGAAAACCCTTCCCTTTTCAAACCCCCCTTTTAAAAATTAATGTTTAATTTGCTTGTCACTGTTATTTCGTCCAATAAAATGCGTTAAAGATAACCCACGTGACAGCGAGTAGCAACGTCGAATAAATATTCGACGTAAATCTTATCGAATTTTTCCTTAACGCCGTGTTTACGAACACCAACATAGAATAGCACCGCTGAAGTTATTACAGTTGATAATTTTGAAAATGATCAGAAATAGCGATTGCCGTGAAAGACAAATAAAAATTGTCAAATGTTTCAAGCTTTTTCGAAATTTTTAAATTAAATTTCTGGCGCTGTAGAGCATTCAAAATTAATTTTGGTTATTGATTCAGATGCAGAATTTTCTACTCTGCAACTTTTATTCGAAGACTTTTTTTGTAAAATAAATTGGGGGGCAGGAAATTACCAAAGTACGATTTTACATGTTTAATCCCAATGACCGAGAAGTCCAGTCACCACTCTGTATAAAATACAAGCAAAATTTTATAATATCATTTAAATCTAGATTAAAATCCTAACAATATGGAGTTAACAAATCCAAAATTTAAAATTCAAGAAACGAAGTAGCTTATGTGTGTACAGAAGAAACGGTAGGTCATAGTTTATAAATTTAGTTATAATGGCTCATTTAACCGACTACCAGTTAAGTAATGTACGAGAAACCGGCTATAAGTCTTTAGCTTGATGATCTCTTTAAGAAATTTTCAAATAACAAGTCCCATTGTCTCCCAAATTTCTTTAATTGATGTCGAACTTTCAGAAAATTATTTTGGCGTTGTAGTGGGAAAAACGTTTCTTCTTTCTTGTTAATATGCAGGACAGTAGGGACACTCCATCATATGTGTTTTACACTTAATTCCACATTCCAGATCTTTGTGATCTTTTAGATCACAATCAGGTAGCCCATAGCCTATCTTTCTTATGTACCCTTCAGTGACGATGATCGGTGTCCCACTCCTAGGTCTTGTCACTGGCTTGCTTAGATTTTTAAAGACTTACTGTCAGGTATTAATAAACGGTTTATTTCGTTTTAATTTTGACTGCTGCTTGCTTCTGATTGTTCCAACAAGATAACTCGCACGCAAGCCAGGGCTTCCTCACAGGAGCAAAGCCAGACTGTGTTATCGGGTCAGGCTCAAAAATTTCCAAGAGAAGCTGAAAGCTAAAATCAGGGCTTTTTCTCTTCTGGGTTTGTATAAATCTATAAATCTGTTAACCACTGTAATCTTTTCTGAGGATAGAAGTTTTTTGCCCAAAGTTTGCACAAATTTGAGTTTTTCTAAATCAATGTTTTCTTCTTTGGCAAACTTTTGGCAAGAACAGGCTTAAAATTTTCCAGGGCAGGCCCAGTCTGCCCTGACGTACTCCTGCATCCTAACTTCCTCACATTGAACCTAGTATAGAGCCCTGCTGCTCGAAAATTTCCACAACTCCGCAAACATGATTTTCAAGCCCAAATAAAATCGTTGATTTTTTGTTCAGATTTTCGAAACTCTTTATCTGTGTGATAATATGAGATGAACTACAGCATGTTTAGTATACGGGTTTTCGCAAAGCTACAGCTTGCGAGTCACGACAGAAAACGAGTGTTTTTGGAGTCGATAAGGTACATTATAATATTCAGGATGGATATTGTCCAACGATGTATTTAAATGTGAAACAAATAACACCAGCAAATTAGAACCACTTAATAGGTTTATTCTTCTCTTTCAATTCCAGACTTCAAATAAATTTCCCGAGTTTAACATTTAGCTGTTGTACTATACTTCTAAAACTTTGTTACGAGTTCTATTTCTTTAAAAGTGATTCTTATATTATGATTCATGATTTTAAATTAAGAGCAAGTAAGCCAATTTCTGTATAGGTACTTGGGTTTTTTAAATTTTAAGGTCTAGCGATCATATACGTGCTCTTACAAACATACATCACATTATAATTATCGCGGAAACTAACAATTTTCATCTCTTCATGTAAAGCTTTCACGTAATAAATGTTAGAAAAAAAATCACTTTTTAGTTGACTTTATACGATTATTTTACAAACACATACTTTAATTCTATTTTAAATACAACCGTTCCGGAATTGCAAAAGTATAGTAAACCTCTGTTCATCAATTTGAGGTTCCACGGGTAAATTAACGCAAGGCGCCTTCACATCACTCTTACCTTACAGCAAGTGCTAAATATAAGCCATTAATTGGATCTCTCGATGTACTAGAATTAGATTACAAAGTAAAAGTAACCAAAGTTATTTTGTTCCAACATATCAAAAAATTTCTTTTTTTTCTTTTTAAAGCGACTTAAACAATTTGCCATCGATAGCCATCTTTATCTACAAGAATCATAATCACGGTGCATTTAAGGGTAAATCGCGTCAGCGTGAAACGAGCAATGCAACCCTCCCAAGCATCCCTGACCAATCAGCGCCAATGGTGGGTTATGAAGACATCAAGAGCGTTGCTACGCGACCACGAAACTTCACAGTCAACCAAATAAACCACCAACCCTTACTACAATATACTACCCTTTTTACTATTTTATTTACCGGCTTTAATTTAAACATATAATTTAAAAATTGCAAACTAGAATTTTCCAATTGGAAATTCGAAATGAATTCTTTTTCAAATTGGAAAATTATTTTATGGGGATGTTTTTATTTTTATTGATGACATAAATTTTGCTTGTTTGCGTGACATGTGAAATTTTATTATTTGGACTACTGTAAAAAGCTCTCACATCAATGTTATATTGTCCGACGATTTGCATGAGCAGCCATTTTGTGTAATTTTGGTTATTGTTAGGGTAAACATATGCTTATGTGTTGGCACGTTGGGAAATGAGATTATGTTACAAACTCCCAAGGCTTAACAAGTTTTAAGAGAGATACACAAAAGTACACGACCGACAAAGAGGGAGAAATTTGGAATGGAAGAAAGTACAATAATAAGGGATGTAATTTTTATGTTGTAATTAAACATAAAGCGGATTAGGTTTTATTTTGAATGGTTATCTAGAGGTAAATAAATTTTGATCGCTTTTTATAAATCTGGAAAATATGTAAAAATATGTTCTAAAGCATCAAAGTTAATATATCAAAAAAAGAAAAACTAACATCATTTTATATGCAAACTTTGAACGAGGGTTCTATGCATTTATTTCATACTCTGCGTCCGTCTAATAACAAATACAAGTCGCGAACACATGCACCATTATGAGACTTCACGGATTGTGAACATCCATGGGTTAGTTTTAGCCCTGTCTGTGGACCGTGAGATTTATAATTTTATATTTTGACAATTCCATATAGCAATTTAGGGGGAGCTATTTATGGTTGAGCTATGATGAACTATCGAAGAAAGAGGGATAAAGTTGATTGTTGAGTTGAGTGTTAGATTACATTTAAATATATGTCATTTAAACTGATTACTTTGATGTTGGTCGATTTTAGTTACGCCTTTTGATTTTATTTAATAAAAAATTTCGCCTTTACGAAAAAATAAAATAAAAGCGGAAAAACTATGGCAAAATTAAATGCTTCAAACGCTCACCTTTAATATTATATGTGACATTTAAAACTTGCACTTTACACCCTTCAAGTTTAGCCCTTAGGAAAAACAAAAAACCCTTATATTTACGAAATAAATCTTCTTTAATATTCTTTTTTATGTTGGCTCAATAAAAATTTTATTGTTTAAACAACCCTTAAAAAAGTAGTTTATAAAAAAATTAATTTTGATCAAACCAAATATTTGTTTGGTCGATTGGGCACTAGAGTTGTGTTATTGCGATTATATTGACTGGTCCGTAGGGAGTAGCAGGGTACATTTGAAATAAATCGACGAGAATGTAGTGAAGTCGGGTATTGTTATGCTAGTGATGACCATTTCTGGTCCCTCTATAGCGAATTCAATTTAATTTGCTTCATTACATTTAATGTTATATTTCAATGTCATGTGTAATACGCAACTGGTGCTATATTTTTCAAATTTTTGATTTAATCCTTTTGATTCGAATTCGTTTTTTAAACATTTTTTAGGGGTATAAATGACACATTTGTTCGAAAGCCATTTAAAATCAACTTCATAAATAATAAAATTACTTTAAAAATAAAATGAATAATTTTAATAAAAAAAAAACGCATTTAGTTGCACTTTCATTAGTTTCGATAGATTGGAATTTATCCCGAGAGATTTTTATTCGAATTTCATTTGTTCGCAATGCAAGAAACGTTTACACTAATTGCTCTTTGAAACTACAAAATAATTTTAAATTAACTAAAATAAAAATAAATGACACGATTTTTAATTAATTTTAAATTGGAGAGAACCGGGAAAAATTAAAAACTTTGACAAAACTTTGATTTTCTCAAAATTATAACGATCATCGGAGGAGAAGAACTCAGCACGTAGGTAGATGTATGACCTCCTTGCAAAACACCTCGAAAACAGTTAGCTCTTATGTCACTCCAATAGTAAGATAAAATCAAGAATTTTAGCCAGTAAAATGCGTCTAATTCTGACCACTTCGAATCAAAAATATCCCAGATTAGGCAAAAGCCCCAAATTAGGCAGAGGTCTCACATTAGGCAGAAGCTTCAGATTTTTGAATAACTGGTCTATGTCTAGTTAGAATCCACTCTACCTACTCTTAATGGCATATCAGTTGAACGATAAAATCAGAAATTTTGGTTAAGAAGAAGACGCTGCTAATTCTGACCATCTCGAATCGGAAGTTTTCCAGCGGGAATTTTCTTGTTGACGTTACCAATGGTAAAAGCACGGTCTTGGAAAATTTCATAACTTTGTGTAGGTGAAAATTGGGTTCGTTGCACTATATCCCGTCAGAATCCTACATTTTAC
Organism: Malthinus seriepunctatus; assembly: GCA_963924605.1. NCBI lineage: Eukaryota > Metazoa > Arthropoda > Insecta > Coleoptera > Cantharidae > Malthinus > Malthinus seriepunctatus. Next base: position 34,906,322 of record OZ004602.1, read on the forward strand.
TACAGTAGAAAATATAAAATCAAGAATTTTAGCCGGGATTATGACCGTTTCAAATCAGAATTCTCAAGACTGGATTGTCTTGTTCACGTTACAGCGACACAGTGACAATTCATAGACTTGGAAGATGAAAGCCCAAGGAGTTTAATGATTTTGATTATGTGAAGATGTTTAGATAGTTGTCCTATATCCAGTAAGACCGAAAATCTAGGTTACAATCGTTCTCTCTTAAACTTTACTCCAGATGGAGACGGGAAGAGTTTAAAGTTCATAAAGGAAAAATATGTTTATTTAAAAAAACTCTTAATATCCTTAGGTACCACAGTCCAAAATAAACTTTTATTAAGAGAAAAAAAATGTTGACTAACAAGATACAATTTCTGTGTGACTCGGCTCGTAGGTCTGTACTCGGGAGACTCAGGATCTCGAGTTTTATCAACTAAAACAGATCATGGAGTCCTGATGGAAAAACAGGGACGTCCTTCACCAGATCCCGAGTTCTCTCGACGAAGGAAGATAACAGAGCCCTGATGGAAAATCGCAGAGCCCTGATAGAAGAGCAAAGACTTTATTCACTAAATTCTGAGTCGTCTCGACAAAGAAACATCACCTAAGTCCTGATTGCACGAAGGAATGATTACCTACATCGCACGTCTTTCGTACAGATCAGTGTAGTCCTTAGGAAGATCGTAAGCGTCCTAGGCAATCAAGAGGGACTCAAGAATTTGCTCAAGGCAGCCCGGAAAAATAAAAATGAAAAGGGTTAATAAAAATTAATTAATTAGATGTAATAAAAGGGAAAAATAAAACGCGCGCCCTCTCACCTCAAAGGTTAAACGAGATGTCCCTTATTAAAACGGAGTAGGGGTTTGTATGGAAAAAACGATGGCCAGCTCGGATCCGCTCGATAATAAATAAGAACGCAGTAACTTGCGCTAATACAAAAGATGAAGTATCGATTATACCTAGGTTATAAATTAACTTAGTTAAAAGAGTCTCAATGAGCAATTAGTTGGGTAATGCGAGCAATGAAGGGGACAAAACAATGGATCACGTGCTATGTCACTGTGGTGCGTTAGCGAAAGTCAGAGGATCCGCTATCTAACATGGCCAGCATCAGCGCCATTTCACTCTCCTGCATCCTTGGGTTCATCCAAAAGTTGGGTGGATTCAGGACTGATGGGACGGGAAAAGTTGCTGTTAGAAGGTATCACAATGCGAACGATCAAGTGAGCTATGTACACGTCATGGACTTTAGTTTAACCTCTACTTTAACAATCGTAATTCTAACCTGAGCAACTGTTGCTCAGGTATTGCCCAACAGTTGCCCCTGGGCAACTGTAAACTTTTACGTGGGAAAAAGAAAAATTTTATTGACTTACCGTGGTCTTCGATTCGTTTTCTCTTAATACTATTTCCATTTGGATCGTGTTGTAAGCCTAAAATACCATTAATGCTGTAAGCTCCAGTTCTTGGTTCTGATAATTGCGTTGCTGGAGCGTGTGCTATAACAGAAACTGGACCACCTCCACCCGAACTCGATACACTACCGCCACCACCACTTAACGATTGTTGGTGAACACTTTTGGCTTTTTCTGCTGCTTTATTTCTTACAATCCTAAAACAATAAAAGAATAAATATTAACCACTTTATACAACCCTCAAAACTTAAGCTTTATTAATGACATAATATAGCTAATATTTCAAACTCTTCTTAATGAGATTTAAATGTTGTGCGTTGCCGCAGACACGTGACGTTACGCTATTCGCTCTTAATTTTAAGTCACGTGACCTCAAAAATTTTACCCTCTTATAAACGACTCTTAGCAAAGTTGGTCGAAATGTACGCAATTTTCACATTTTCATCCAGCTTAGTGCGTAAAATTACTTAATAAATCCCTTTAGGGTTAAAAAATCTAATTTACACAATTAATATCTAATCTATATACTTCGGGGGGTTATTTGAGAGTAATTTTGAGAGGGTGGTTTGGAACATGAGAGTTTTGTTTATGCGCACGTGTTGGAGTGACGTTTCGAATCGATTTAATTGAATGTGTGACTTTTTTCGATTTCTTGGAAATAATTGTAATTATAGTATTAGGTGTATTTGTTGTAAGATTTGTGCGTATTTATTATGATGAGGGTAACCGTTTAATTCTGTGTGCGATTAGTTCGAGTGGAACAGTTGTTGAAGCTTATTATACGCATCACTAAGTGCTAGTTAAACATAAACAGCAGTAATGTTTCGATAATACATACATAATTACGTTATAAGCAAATTCCTTTATTGCATACAAGTACTAATTAATTGTACATGTATTTTGTTGATTAGATTATTGATAAGGGTTGGTAGACTGGACGATAATTTTCAGTTACCTATAGCAACAATGTTTGTCTAAATAGCCTATATAGGTGAACGATTTTTTGGCTTTTCAACTGTTCAAGAAAAAAGTTTAAAAAGAATTTATTTTCTTTATAAAAAAGGGACATAAGAAAGGAAAATGGTATTAGGAGTAAGGAAGATTTGATAAAATTCACTTATCTTGATGGGACGCTCTTATTTAAAACGAAACAAAACTTTCTCATTTCTTTTCTATAAATTTGTATCTTTAACTTAGTTAAATGTTGTATTATTGTTATTTTTGTATACAGGGTGAATTAATAAAATGTGAAATTGGAAAATATGAAAGAAAATTTTCTTTTGACATCAAACGTTTGTGGTTTGCTAATTGTCACCTAAAATGATCTAAGGGGAAGATTATCATTTTGTTGAAAAAGTCTTTCAAGTGCTTGACTTTTAGCAAAATATTAGGCGACTTTCCTGGATAGATAATATTATTAAGTGGTGCTTAAGCTCTGGTTTAAAGTCGAAGTCAAGATGAGGAGCTTAAGCAATTTCATAGTATCGGTTTAAGGTTAAAGTATGGTTTTAAGGCCGGTTTAACAACCCCGACTTAAACTCTGGTTTTAGATCTAAGCCAATTGGGTGAATACAGTAAAACCCAAAGATGATGTAAGCTTAACTTGCAGATCAAGCTAAGTTTAGTTAAGCTCGAGTTTAAACCAGTACTGTAAAACTGGACCTAAGACACTAATATATGAGAGATAAGACCTAGTCAATTCATTGTGAGATTGAAACCACTAATGATTTGTCATTTCTTTCGTGCCACCCTCATAGTGACCTCTATCTCTAAGTCACGCCCAGTGATTGTCTTCAAAGAGGCCTTCGTTAATAATTTCAAATTTATTATGTAGATCTCCGGAATCAAATTCGTGGATTCTACATGAGAAGCCTGCGTCTCACTTTCTACAACTGTTCTTTAAGCTACGGTCTACAGCTTCATTCATTTAACACAGTTGTCACCAATACGCAAGCAGTTCAAGCCCATCAGAGAGAGGTTTCTTAGAACTTTGATTGATTGTTATAGTGGAGGGTAAACTAAGGTTTACGCGCACTTAGGCCACTTGATCTGGTCCATTGTGCAGCCTCCATTTAGCAACTCCTTTGAATCCTTCAGTCCTTGATCCATTCCAACCTTTGGATGAACTGAAAGATACTGGCGGCTGAAGTGTCGCTGATACTGGTCATATTAGACCAGTATTCACCTAACATGGATCCTCGAATTAGCGTTAACGCAGGGCAGTGACAAATCACGTATTCCATTGTTTTATCCGATTCGTTGCATCCCCTACAAATGGGGCTGGAAGGTGTCTTATCGTCCTAAGTGTTCTAATCGTGTCAAAGAGAGTTTTTCCATGAAGAAAAAGTCCAATGTGCTTAAATTTAGTAACTACGGCCAAATGTCTCCACTAACAACGACTTTCGTATTATATTAGTGACTGTAGTCTGTTTCTCAAGCCTGTTTTACACGATGATAGTTGCTATATGTATAGTTGCTGTTGCTCTCTTGAAAGTTACTACATCATGAGAGTGTCGTCGTGCAAACAGTTCGACGGTTACGATCACACTGCTTAGATGATTTATTGACTACTATGAAACTTTAATAGAACGAAAAACGAGTGTTATCCGACCGTCAAATAACTCTCTTATGACAACCAAGATGCTGTTTATAGGTAACCGAGACTGACAGCTTAACGTCTCCTCTGAGGCCTGAGGTACGGTACATTAAAAACGAAAAACTAAGGGCAGGCTTGCTCCTTACCACCTTCCATGCCTACAGTTTCCAAAAAATTATTTCAGAAAAGCAAAACTTATAGGTAGTTAGAAAAAGTTGGATATAACCAGGGCCAAAGGCTTAACGTTTCCTTCAGAGCACGGCTTGGAAAAATACGAAGAAACATATGTTGATGGTTGCTAATGTGCCCCTTAGTTATAATAGGCGATCGCTTTACGCTTAATGCCACCTTCTAACATTCCCATTTCTACTATAAAAAGCCTCATAATAGTATATTATGATACAAGGACGTAAAATGATGTTTCACGGGTGAAGACGGAGCTTGCCAATAGAGGCGTCAGCCGAGATTCACTCCCGGTTAAGACAGAAAAATTGTACGTTGTTTGTTTTGTATATGTTATACAGCATTTTTTATTTGACGTAAATAATATTTAAATAAAAATAAATAATAATAATTTAAGGAAATATTAGAATACCTAATTTTAAATGAATTGTATATAACGTCAAATTTTTTTTTGGCATTTATAGACGTCAGATAAAATAGGTACCTACATATTTAGAATAGGAACTTTGCATAAATATCAATAGATGGCGCATCCGTCTAAGCATAATTGGGAAACGTAAACTAGCACCAAAGTGTCGCTGTTTGATACAGTCGAATAAAAAGAGATTATCGTAAAGCACACGCTGAGAATGTTGGATCTGAGATCTCTAGAGAAAAAGTTCGCAAAAATAAAAATCCATTAACGACTGATGTGCTGTGAACAAAGCTTTCTTATAGGTTTCTAGAAGTTTTTCAATCAGTCATAATATCTACTGTGCTCAAGGGAAACGTGAGTTTAACGTGAGACCACTATACGTAGTGTTAACATTTGTTAGTTTTTGTAAAATTTTGAAAGTAGAAATATTTTGTTTCACCTTGTATTTGGAGTATAAAGTAAACTATATGGTAATTTATATTTGGTGGTTTTGAAGTTAATATTAAATCTAAAATTCAGTTTATATAATACACCACAGCAAAGCTCGCGCATACATCAAAATAACCATATTTGCGTCACTGAGAGCTTATAGTTCTATCCACAAATATAATTTGCGGAACAATTACAGCACACAGGAAGCCGCAGTTAAGTGGTAGTAGTCCAATAAAATAAAGCTCTTGATAATTTTGAGCTTTAAAGTTATCAAAAGCAAAGTCGAACTGTCTGTTTGAGCTTTCTACTGCTGTATTAGCAAAGCACAAAGCTCTGAATCCAGTAATCTAATTTGCAATGAGACTTATTAGTTTGCTCTGTGGGAGTTGCGTTTGTTTATAAAGTGTTTGAAGTAGCTCTTTCACTGATATTATGATTAATACTTTGAGCGAGGGATGTTACGCTTTATGTTGGAATTTGCGGATTGCAAAACTTAATTCACTTAATAAAAGCACTTCTTCTTCTGTTTGTGTACGTTTTAAAAAGTTTACGATATAAACGCGGCTTGCTCTTTTTTTGTTGATTAATATTTTACAATTTCGAATGATAAATGCGAATTAATCTTGCAGACGTGAACTTTAAGGGTGTTATCCCGAGAGGACGATGATTATTATCAGATGAGTGCCTCTTTTCACTACGTAGTGTGACATACGGTGTTTGTGTCCCTTTGCACTAACATACGGCCCTTATATGTTTATTGAGATGTAATGATAATGTTAAGTGCATGTAAGCTTAAACAATTTATTTAATTATTTATGCAACAATTTTTTTAAATGCCTTCTTTCGGATTTCTTGGATTTCACACGACTCTAATAATCATCTGCAGTTGTAGTCGAAATTTAAAACCCAATAAGTAACGAATAGACCCCCTGAAGTTTTATTCAAGTATCGCATAAACATTTTAATGAAGTATACCACTTTTGGCATAATACCTAAGTCTATTTTAATAGACATAACATAGAGTCCGGTATTGTGCTGCAATGATACGACCAGCTGCTCACATGAAAAGGGAGGAAACTATTTTAAAAGCAATGGGGTAGAAAAGGATATCCGTGAAATATACAGTAGCAAAATATTTGCCGTATTGAAGTGTCAACTATTGTTTGGATGCCTTTGTGTTTCTGTTAGATTTGTTAGAGAAGTACCCTGCTACAAAGTTTTGTAATCTATTGCTTTTACTATTTCGGATTATGAAGTGCTTACCATAACTTATTTTTGGATTTAAAGTTATTTTATACGATTACATCCGATAAGCTGACCAAAAAATAATAAAACAACCCTAATCTTCAACTTTCGTCTTTTTGTTGAAGCAAAATTTTGACTTCTCATTTAGCACAGTTTACTAAATATGTCGAAAAGCTTCTGTTTTAATCAAAGATAATATGAGAAAATGAACTTTAAATTTATGTACTGCAACAGATCTCTCTGTAATTAATGAGCAAATTCATCTCATCTTAACGTTGTAAACGGCAAATAAATTATCCGAAACATTAAGTGCAATCAAACCGTACGACTTTTCGAGCCATCCATTGTGTGAAAATTTAAAAATGACGTACTACAATGACATCACTTATTTATTTACAAACCAAGATTTGCTTTGAAGGTCGAAATTTTGCCAAAATTGCTAATTATAGGTTTGAGAGTGGCGATAATAATCGGATTTGTGTTTATAGAGGATGTAATTAAAAAAAATTCTAACGAAACCTATTAGAACCATTTTGGGAAAAAAACAATTGAGGAGCGTCCAAAAGTTAAATCCAAAAAGAAGATAATTCAGTTGAGTATAATATCAGAATTTGTAAAATACAAAAAAATCGAAGTGCAAAGAAAATCTTGGATTAGAGGTTTAATTAACAACACTGCTAGAAGCAAACTGCTGGCCACCTTACCTCCAATACAACACCAAATGACTACTCGTTATTTGTAAAAAGGCAAACATTCTTGAAAACTGTTAAAAACCGATAGTTGTTTTATTATTTTTATACACCATGCATGGTACAGATTTTTTGACATTGGAATCTACAACACAGATCACCTCTTAAGTGCTCTACTGTGAACCTTCTCGCCAGGCTTACTTTCTCTTGCAATTTCTGTAACCAGTCGACAATCTTTCTCATCACTTTTTTACCAACCCATAGTTTCTAACTAAGTATCAGTTCCCCAACAACGAAAGTTGCCTTTTTTAATGGTTTTCCGAATATTGTTCTTCTAGATATCAGTGAACATCAGTTCAGCTAGTTAGTCACTAGCTGTTGAGCTCACTGATGGACGAGAGCGAAGCCTGAGTTGTAATTGGCTCGCTGAAGAGAGAACGCGAAGCTCAGTTATGTTAATGAACAACGCTTAATTTAAATTAGTGATTTTGCCTCATTTACAGCTAAACCTGAAGTGAAAGTAGTGTTTGTATCGTCTGGGTTTAACATATAATTTACGAGCTTTCCTACCAATATGAAAGAATATACCATCACTTTAATCTAATTAATAAAGAGGGTTATTTGAGATTCTAATGGCGAAATTCTAGAATGAAACTCAAACTCAGTACGACCTCGAGTTCATACAAAATTTCTAAAAATGTATGGAGTTGTGGTCAGTTTAGTTCTAGAATGTGGTCCGAATTCACAGTTATCAGATGACTATACACGTTTTGGTAATTGGAAAAAGACGGTGGGCTCTGGAATATCGTAAAACAGTTCATGTTTAGTAATAAATGGTCTCTATGACTAAAACCCATTGAATAAATAGCCGTTACTCTACCAGGAAAGAGCATGTCAGGTAATCGTATGTGAATGCAAAGGTTGTCTAAATATAGCGATTTCCGCTCAATTTCTCCAATATACTTAAATTGCTTATACTCCCATTTATAAGGAAAGACCATGACAACCAATGATAATGTAAAGTCGACACAATAAATGAGTCATTCGATGCTTTCCAAAATGTTACTTCCGTCGCATTTTCTGTTATAGGCAACAGTTGTCAAGGCTCCTTCCTGTCTCTCTATATTCTAAGCTAAAACCATAAAACATAAACGTGAGCAGACGGTCAAAAACACAAGCAGATAAACTTGCAGACAGGCAACTAAGCAGACGGACTAAGAAACAAGTAGACAAACGGATCGATTAACAGACAGGCTGATATGCAAGTATAAAAAAAGTCAAATGGAGAGTCAGATCTAGCATAGAGATAGAATAATTGACAGAAAAACAGACAAACAGAAAAACAACTGGATAGACTTCTTGCATTTTCCCTTCAGAAAATATTTAATTTATTTATTATTACCCCTTTCAGATATTCTTCGTTCTATTGTTATTGAAGATTTCAGTTTCCCTAAATCAATTTGTTATCTTTATACCTTCTCAATAGGGTTGATAAGGAAATCGTGAAGTTTCTTACTATACGTTAGCTACAAGATTCCATTTAATTTGTGGAAAGATAGAAAGAATTTTTAAATAAATTGTATCATTAAATATAAAGAACAGAAATAACGACAGTACGACAAAAAGTATAGTTAATACTCAAGAAGTTGGAACTTGATAATAATTTTGGCAAATTGTCAAAAAATATAATTATTTTCATCCGCTAACTTTAATATTTATCCCTTTAGCATTATTTTAAAAAAGTTAAGTAAATATAAAAATAAATCATCTTTTATATGAATACAAAGATCGATTAAAACAAAAAGTGTAACGATAAAAGGTTTCTATAATAAGAAGAAACATATTGAACAAAAAAAAGAGAAAGAGAGTATGCACAAAAAAATAGCAAAACATAAACAACCAAGAAACAGTTTCATGTTATTATCACAAAAGCTGTTGCGGTGGCACAAAAGCTTTCCTTTTGGTCTTGTGTGCTTGAAAGCACGGCGCAGTAAACCGAACGGCGCATTAAGTTCGTTCATTGAGCTTCAGATTATAGCTTCTTGTCCTATGGCGCTCCATGGTTAAGTTTGATGCAATTTTATACCTCTTTTACGAGCAGCCATCTTAAAGAAAGCTTTTTATTGCAACTCTCTTTTAATACTACTTTAGTAAAAAGTTTTATTTTTATATTACGTTCGAACGGACTCTTTTGGATAAATTATTAAATAATTATGTCAAAATTAGGTTCTCTAATTGAAGTTGAAAGTGTCACCCCCAAATTTGTCGGGGTGCGGTATCTTTAAACGCATTATTTCACCGACTGCTCACACAGATATAACGCCCTTGCCAGATGCTCAAAAGATTATGAACATCTCATTGAACACCTTTCAACTACAGTTCCTTTTTTAAGTGTTTTTAACCATACGAAAAGCTTAATTAAAGCGATTTAATTTAAAATATCCGACGTTCGATTTAAATGTGTTTGCGGAAAAACTTAAGAAAAAAAAAGTTGTTAAGTAAAGTTAACACTAACAGCTGTTTGGAGCATTAAGTGAATAAAAAGAAGTCATCGATCGCGTGGCAATTTCATGTAAATCTGACAGTAGCCCAAACAAACAGTTCCTTGCCATTTTGCAGCATCGTCGAGCGGAGCGGATATCGGTTTGAGCTCGATTTCACGAATCTGAGAATCAGCCGAGCGTTCCGGAACCGGCTTTCTTCTCTTATTGATTTTCTCTCGCTCCTTTACAGTCATCTAGTGGTATCCTTTCTCAAAAGAGTAAATCCTAAAGGTTTCTCTTTCCAGCACCTTAAATAACAAAGACGTAGCGTCGAGACGCGGCCGTAAAATCATCACTGATCACTACCCCCTAAAGAAGACGCCCCTCCCCCTATCTCCACTCGAGCAAATCGGGCTACGCCGCTGCACTGTTGGCAATTGTGATATCATAGAAGTGAAATTTCTTGCCTATTTAAAGTTTTTTAAAGTTGGATTATGTTACGCGGTTTCGACTAATTGAGAATTAACTCTGAATGATAAAGTTTTAAGATGGTGCGAAATTTACTATTCCACCTCAATTTATGTTTAAGAAAAAAAGTTCAACTTTGATTTATCGACTGTCTATACAAAGTCAATATTCCATAATTAATCTTCTTAAAAATATCCAATTTTTTAAATGAGCAAACAATTTCGAAACTTCACCCCAATTTTCCAAACAAAATTAGAAAATTAAATAAAAAAACTCAGCTGTTGATAGCGGAAAATTGATAACTATAAAAACTACCACCTTAATGATATTTGTGGTTTAACCGAGTAAAGGAGAAAAAAAACAAAATAAAATCGTTAAAACTTGGAAAAACAATTTTTCTTTACTGAATCTCCGTCGTTCTAATTGCAATGACATAAAAACAGAGCGCCAAGCTATTGTTTGGAGTAGACTTCCGCTGTTTCTACTCAGCATGGCGTCATGTCCGTTTCCGGTTCTCTTTTCCTCCCACTTCTTAACACGAAAAATATTACATTTATCATTCGTTTTATTGAAACATTCCATTATGTATTAAGAATTATCATTAAGGTTTTTCTGCTCAATTTCTTTAGAGACGTCGCTTGTTTTTTATATTCTTCTTTAACTTTGGTTTTTGGGTATAAAACAAATCCGTTTATTTCTATTATAACCAAGTTACAACACCGATTCCGAGGGTCCCCAGAGTCGACTTTTATAAATAACTCTTCGATATACCCAAGGGTAATTTAACTGTGTACCTTTTACTGCTTTTTATACTCCCTTCTACTAGTTTACACGATTATATTGGTACTTATTTGAGCACCCTTATGTGCATACAACTTGCTCGACAGTGATTTTATTCAGAAGGTGTACTAGTAGGGATAGGGGCTACTAGGGAGGCAGTTTTTTTACACTAAAAGCCAACTATTAACTAATACAAAAGAAAAAGTCTCAATTTTTGAATTTATTGAGTAAATAAATTTCAGGTTTATCGATTTTCCGAGTAAAATGACTACCTGAAATGTGAATTTTTGCCTCATTTACGTTTATCTGAATAACGGTCATGTGAGAAGTTGACTGTTTATCATAGATTTCTTATAGATGCGGCTTGTGACTTAACATGTCCTTTGAAGGACGGTAAGCTGCAAATTATTCAAGCGATAGCCTCTGTGGTGAACCGGTGTTGGATTTCAGAAAGTGCTAGTCCAGCGACAAATTATGATATTTTATGATACGTGGCAACACATCTACTACAGTAGACGCTATAAACATAGCTAACCTCTGTTCAGCGACTAGAAGTAGCTAAGCCACTCCCACAAAAAGCGCGATTTTCAAATAGAATTCTTTTATTGGTCGAATTTTGAAAATACGGTTTATAAGGAGGCGCGGACTGGCAAGAGTTGCTGAGCGCTTCAGCGTACCGGGCCCCAGAAATTATAGCAAATCAGAGCTTTCTTTCGAAATTAATAATTAAAAAATACTAGCATTTCCAGATTTATACAGGGAGGGCCTTTTCAAAAATGTTAGGGGCGTAAGACTAAGTATTTCAAAATTTTACATTTGGGCTTTTAGAAATATCTGCGCCTTTGAGAAAGTATAGTCAGTCCACGCCTGTTTTTAACAATGACACAAGAACTGATATGCGTCAATCTTATTTGACAGAAGTTTGTAGGGAGTGGCTTAGCTATTTATGCTCTCTGAACAGAGACTATCTACTATTTACGGTTGTTTGCTGAGCGCTTCAGCGTCCCGGGCCCAGAAATTATAGCAAATCAGAGCTTTCTTTCAAAATTAATAATTAAAAAATACTAGCATTTCCAGATTTATACACAGAGGGCCTTTTCAAAAATGTTAGGGGCGTAAGACTAAGTATTTCAAAATTTTACATTCGGGCTTTTAGAAATGTCTGCGCCTTTGAGAAAGTATAGTCAGTCCACGCCTGTTTATAACAATCACACAAGAACTGACATGCGTCAACCTTATTTGACAGAAGTTTGTAGGGAGTGACTTAGCTATTTATGCTCTCTGAACAGAGACTATCTACTATTTACGGTTGTTTGCTCCTCCAGCAAACACTACCCCAAAATATGGCGTGGAATCATCTGCTATCGCGTCTGAATTAGAAGAGTAGTCTATGATGAGAATTTCACGCTTTTGAATGAATGGGAAATTCACTATAAAGTCTCTTATCACCCTAATTATTGGATTTAAACTTCAATTATGACTCGAATCTTTAACAGCAATAATGTCAATAACCGACGAGACGATGGACGCATGGAATAGCGTACGGATGGGCCTGGGCCATCCGATCATGCAACTTATGGCCGGTCAGGCAGTACATAGGTTGTTCTCTAGTTCTAGCTTCTAGCGAACGTGCAAAATATGATGTATATCGACAGCTATCGAGTCTGTGATGATGAGAATTCACTTGAAATTAAGCCCCCTATCATTTTATTTATAATAAACTTGCATTTCTAACACTTAAAAAACTAAGTTTTTGTCGTAAACGTAAAAATAACATAATTTACCATAACGTAACATAACATAACCTAAAAAAGTCGTATAAATTACATTAATTTTATTTTATTTTCTAATGAAATTGCATTCCTACAACTTAAAAAACTAAGTTCTTGTCTTCATCGTCAAAATAACAAAAAGTAACATAATTTAACATACCTAATGTAACATAATATAACTTTAAAAAGTCGTGTAAATTAAGAAAAGTACAAGGGTTAGAAAGTTTTTGTTTGGTATCCGAATTTAGACAAACTGAGAGTATTTTTCTTCAAAAAAGAAACAATAAATCCTCACAAAAGAAATGAAAAGATGAACGCCGCGACGCCTAGCGTCGAAGTGATAAAATATTGAGTTTAGTATCGTTTGATAGATCTCTTGACTTTTTAAAAGTTATTCCAAATATTTTTTTTTCTAAAGTAAATCATTTTCAAACTACAGTCGAAAAACTAAATTGCCAAATTTGCAGTTTTTGCGTTATCTCGGTAATCATTTTGAGTTTAAATTTTTTTTAAACAAATTCTTAAATCTCATCAAAATAATGTAAGTTAACCAATCTCGTCCTGAAGTCCTGAAGACACACATTATGCATTCTAGGGTTTTAAAATGATCAGCTTCAACATTTAAAAAAAGAGTTTTTTTAAGAAAATCGTCCTGTATAGTGTTATAATGTTAAATAAAACGACATCGATAGTTTTTCATATTTTCTCTTCAAGTTGAAAGAAAGCTCAACTAAACATAACTTGACGTTGCCATTTTGATCAATACACTTGCACAGGGAGGAAGTTCTACCCAATCAAACCAAACATGTTCTGGTCTACCCCTTCTGTTTCGTTTCAATTTATTTTTTCAATAATTATAATAAGGTAATTACGAAAAATCACTCGTAACACTAAATAATTATCAAAATCACTAAATATAAACGCTTAACATTCTCTATAAGAAACAATTGCGTAATCATAGCCACCCTAAATTTATATACAAAGATAACATCAAATGGACTGGGTATGCCAAGGGCTGATTTGACACATTTAATTTGACCGGTTTGTCCCAAGAGTGTTTTCCATTACAATATATCAGTACTTCACACTCGGGATTAAATTCGCCACTTGTGTGTTTGTTTGTAAAAAATTAAAAAAAAAAACATTTACATACCTATTTATTGACGAAACACTAGGTACATTATCTTGAGAACATATTCCTTCAGCAAGCAATCTATCTCGTATTTCCCACGCGAACATAGTTGGATTTTCTCTTTTATAGTTGGCAATTGCGTCTACAACTGGAGGTGTCGCTACTTTAGGTTTTGAACCACCAATAACGCCAGCTTTAAAACTACCCGTTTCATAATATCTGAAAAAAAAATTAATTAAATTGATTACATTAATTATTTAAGAAAGAAATAAATTCAATTTATTTGTTCGACGAAATGAATGACACGTGTGACCACAAACAAACCAAAATAACAACTTACTACTTACTATACAGCACTTAGTTCTATTACAAAAATATTACTTTAAGGAGTAGTTTAATTCAATAAATAGAATGGAAAAAGACACGTGGCTTCAAAAAACTACATGAAAACTGCATATAGGAATCGTCGGCGTCTGGTTTTAACTATTTGATATTGCTATGTGACATGAGTGTAAAAGTATAGAGGGTTACTAACATTAATGTCACGAAAGAGGGATGAGAGAAAACTTGGCGGAAATGTGCAATAAGTTATTCTTTTTTTATTAATTAAACGGACGGATATACATTTTTTATGATTTTCCATAAAATTGAATAGCAGTTGTAAACATATAAATATGTTTTGATAAAGTGAGCTACATGGAGCAATTTTCTCTATTGAGTTTAAAAATGCTGTCTGTCTGTAACACTAAGCGTGAGAAAGCAAGTGCCTAAAAGGTTCGAAAGAAAGCATTAAAAACCTATCAACACTAGGTCATGGCTTGGAAAACTTTGAAAGCCCAGATATGACTTAGTAGGGATTGAAGAATCGATCCTGAAAAATCCTGAAAATTAAATATAATCTCATGAAGATGGTAAGAAGGCGAGAAGAGATAGCAAGTGCCTAAAAGGTTCTAAAAAAATACATAAAGAAGTCTTAAAAACTATCGACACTAGGTCATGTCTTAGGAAACTTTGAAAGCCCAGATATGACTTAGTAGAATCAATCCTGAAAAATCTTGAAAATTAATTAAAATAGCGTGAAGATTGTAAAAGGCGAGAAGAGATAATAGAAAACGGTAGAATCTCAAGTCATGCTCAGACACTTTGAAAAACTTGTATATGTTTGAAATGCTTGAGACGTCGATGGTAAAAGAAAAAGATATCCTTAAAATTAATTAAAAGTTAGAGAAAATTCTAAAAGTCAAATAGAGACTTTAAAAAACCGTTAAAGTCCATTCTATGTCTTGAGAGCCCTTTAAGCTAAGGCACCCTGCACCTATATCTATAGTGTCTAAGCTACCGATACCGGTATTTTAATTTTTAAATTTTCTTCATGACGTCATATATCTATTCGCGAAAATTTCAATAGTAGTCTCGTAAAGATAATGTTTTTAAATTGAGCGTGCGGCAGCAAGTGCCTAAAAGGTTCTAAAAAAACATAAAAAAGCTTTAAAAACTATCGACATTAGGTCATGTCTTGAGAAACTTTGAAAGCCCAGATATGACTTAGTAGGGATTGAAGAATCGATCGTGAAAAATCCTGAAAATTAATTAAAATCTCCTGGAGATTGTAAAAGGCGAGAAGAGAAGATAGAAAACCATAGAAACTCAGGTCAAGCCCAGAGACTTTGAAAAGCTCGAGTAAGACTTGAAATGTTTGAGAGGTCGATCGTAAAAGATAAACATGTCCTGAAAATTAATTAAAAGCCAGAAAAGATTATAAAAGTCTAATAGAGACTTTAAAAAACTGTTAAAGCCCAATCTATGTCTTGAGAGCCCTTTAAGCTAAGGCACCCTGCACCTATATCTATAGTGTCTAAGCTACCGATACCGGTATTTTAATTTTAAATTTTCTTCATGACGTCATATATCTATTCGCGAAAATTTCAATAGTAGTCTCGTAAAGATAATGTTTTTAAATTGAGCGTGCGGCAGCAAGTGCCTAAAAGGTTCTAAAAAAACATAAAAAAGCTTTAAAAACTATCGACATTAGGTCATGTCTTGAGAAACTTTGAAAGCCCAGATATGACTTAGTAGGGATTGAAGAATCGATCGTGAAAAATCCTGAAAATTAATTAAAATCTCCTGGAGATTGTAAAAGGCGAGAAGAGAAGATAGAAAACCATAGAAACTCAGGTCAAGCCCAGAGACTTTGAAAAGCTCGAGTAAGACTTGAAATGTTTGAGAGGTCGATCGTAAAAGATAAACATGTCCTGAAAATTAATTAAAAGCCAGAAAAGATTATAAAAGTCTAATAGAGACTTTAAAAAACTGTTAAAGCCCAATCTATGTCTTGAGAGCCCTTTAAGCTAAGGCACCCTGCACCTATATCTATAGTGTCTAAGCTACCGATACCGGTATTTTAATTTTAAATTTTCTTCATGACGTCATATATCTATTCGCGAAAATTTCAATAGTAGTCTCGTAAAGATAATGTTTTTAAATTGAGCGTGCGGCAGCAAGTGCCTAAAAGGTTCTAAAAAAACATAAAAAAGCTTTAAAAACTATCGACATTAGGTCATGTCTTGAGAAACTTTGAAAGCCCAGATATGACTTAGTAGGGATTGAAGAATCGATCGTGAAAAATCCTGAAAATTAATTAAAATCTCCTGGAGATTGTAAAAGGCGAGAAGAGAAGATAGAAAACCATAGAAACTCAGGTCAAGCTCAGAGACTTTGAAAAGCTCGAGTAAGACTTGAAATGTTTGAGAGGTCGATCGTAAAAGATAAACATGTCCTGAAAATTAATTAAAAGCCAGAGAAGATTATAAAAGTCTAATAGAGACTTTAAAAAACTGTTAAAGCCCAATCTATGTCTTGAGAGCCCTTTAAGCTAAGGCACCCTGCACCTATATCTATAGTGTCTAAGCTACCGATACCGGTATTTTAATTTTAAATTTTCTTCATGACGTCATATATCTATTCGCGAAAATTTCAATAGTAGTCTCGTAAAGATAATGTTTTTAAATTGAGCGTGAGGCAGCAAGTGCCTAAAAGGTTCTAAAAAAACATAAAAAAGCTTTAAAAACTATCGACATTAGGTCATGTCTTGGGAAACTTTGAAAGCCCAGATATGACTTAGTAGGGATTGAAGAATCGATCGTGAAAAATCCTGAAAATTAATTAAAATCTCCTGGAGATTGTAAAAGGCGAGAAGAGAAGATAGAAAACCATAGAAACTCAGGTCAAGCTCAGAGACTTTGAAAAGCTCGAGTAAGACTTGAAATGTTTGAGAGGTCGATCGTAAAAGATAAACATGTCCTGAAAATTAATTAAAAGCCAGAGAAGATTATAAAAGTCTAATAGAGACTTTAAAAAACTGTTAAAGCCCAATCTATGTCTTGAGAGCCCTTTAAGCTAAGGCACCCTGCACCTATATCTATAGTGTCTAAGCTACCGATACCGGTATTTTAATTTTAAATTTTCTTCATGACGTCATATATCTATTCGCGAAAATTTCAATAGTAGTCTCGTAAAGATAATGTTTTTAAATTGAGCGTGAGGCAGCAAGTGCCTAAAAGGTTCTAAAAAAACATAAAAAAGCTTTAAAAACTATCGACATTAGGTCATGTCTTGGGAAACTTTGAAAGCCCAGATATGACTTAGTAGGGATTGAAGAATCGATCGTGAAAAATCCTGAAAATTAATTAAAATCTCCTGGAGATTGTAAAAGGCGAGAAGAGAAGATAGAAAACCATAGAAACTCAGGTCAAGCTCAGAGACTTTGAAAAGCTCGAGTAAGACTTGAAATGTTTGAGAGGTCGATCGTAAAAGATAAACATGTCCTGAAAATTAATTAAAAGCCAGAGAAGATTTTAAAAGTCTAATAGAGACTTTAAAAAACTGTTAAAGCCCAATCTATGTCTTGAGAGCCCTTTAAGCTAAGGCACCCTGCACCTATATCTATAGTGTCTAAGCTACCGATACCGGTATTTTAATTTTAAATTTTCTTCATGACGTCATATATCTATTCGCGAAAATTTCAATAGTAGTCTCGTAAAGATAATGTTTTTAAATTGAGCGTGAGGCAGCAAGTGCCTAAAAGGTTCTAAAAAAACATAAAAAAGCTTTAAAAACTATCGACATTAGGTCATGTCTTGGGAAACTTTGAAAGCCCAGATATGACTTAGTAGGGATTGAAGAATCGATCGTGAAAAATCCTGAAAATTAATTAAAATCTCCTGGAGATTGTAAAAGGCGAGAAGAGAAGATAGAAAACCATAGAAACTCAGGTCAAGCTCAGAGACTTTGAAAAGCTCGAGTAAGACTTGAAATGTTTGAGAGGTCGATCGTAAAAGATAAACATGTCCTGAAAATTAATTAAAAGCCAGAGAAGATTATAAAAGTCTAATAGAGACTTTAAAAAACTGTTAAAGCCCAATCTATGTCTGAGAGACTCTTAAGCTAAGACACCCTGCACCTATACCTCGTGTCTAAGCTACCGACACAGGTATTTTAATTTTAAATTTTCTTCATGACGTGAGAAGCTCGTATATGACTTGAAAAAACTGTTAAAGCCCATTGTATGTCTTGAGAAACCCTTAAGCTAGGCACCCTGCACCTATATCTCTGATATCATCCTGTCCATTTAAAAAATAAAATAAGAAGCTAATCCTACACTTAATCAAAAGCAAAAAGAGCCCTAATTGAATTTTCCTTTTTTTCTTTGATAAATATTTTAAACAAAGACCCACCCTTATTGTACCTCCTCTTATTATAATAAAATTCCCAAATTATACATAAAAATACAAACTCCCTCTCCATTCGATCGATTTGCAATGTCATTTGATATCAACAACGACCAAATATTATGATCCCAAGAGTATTTTCGGAACCCTTTGTCAAAGTGACTGTAGTATACCATCGACTGATACAGCTTATTGCTAATTTGGTATAACAAGATTATGCATAGAAATAATATGATTCAGTTACATATGCGGGCACAGCGTGACGAATTTATATTTTGCATCAGTCAGGGGTATACAATTCCTCTCTAAATGAATTATATCGTTAATTAATTAGTGGGGATGGGAAATTTTAATTAATTTTTGGTTCATCAATACCGCCAATATTATTTATTAATGATAAAGTAGGCGTTTAAATTCTTTCAACGTACAGAATGTTATACAAAGGGAAGTTTCATCCTGATGCTAATACTACATTTAAGACACCTTTGAGCGGATAAAAGATCTATTAAAGATTCATTTAGAGCTAGAAGGATAAACTGATGCTGCACTCTATAGAGCGCTGCTCTAGCGTCAAACGCACTGCGTTACGTAGTCTACGTTACAAATGAAGAGCGGCTAAGCTCTGTGAAGTAATAAAATAAAGTTTTTGTAGACTGAAATAACTCATATAGTCTTTTGTTTTGAGTACGTAAAGGAAAAACTGTCACTACAATAGTACAAAGACCTCACACATTCAAAGAGGTGTTCTGAAACGCTCTCTTAGTTTACAGCACTGTTATCGTGAAATGCTTTGAATTTTAATAAGAATATGAATTGTAAAAGGTGTCAGTCTTTTTACACATAAAAAGAACAAAAAGAAATGCATTGATTGACTCTCAGTCTCAGCTTCAATCACTTCAGTCATTTAAAAGGGTTTTCTCCACAAGCCCACGTTTGACTCGTAAGAATTTCAAAAATTAGAAATACTAAATCCAAATTAAAATAACTCAGAAATACACCTCAATGTATTCTATTATGTGAAATACATATGTTAGCAATATAGACATGAGTGTGAAATGCAATTTACAACGCCAACTTCTCTTGATCTACAAACATCTGCACTTCATTCCATTCGAAAGAATTTTTCACTAGCCAAACGCTTATTGCAAATTTCGAAACTTTATTTGACGCGAGAAAATAATTTTTCTCAACATAATTGTTAAAATACACACCAATTAGTGTTTAGTCAAAGTTGAACAAATTTCTCTGCGACTTATTGAAACATTTAAATTCCACATAAATTTTATTTTATTACGAGAAGGTCGTTGGAAGCTTAATTAATTTGTTTTTCTTCAAAATGGACTAATTTTGAAAATTCCCCACCCTTAAAATAGCTGTAAATATGTGATTTTAATTAGATGGTTGTCTGATGAGATATTGATCTATACAAATGGCGGTGGTCTTTTAAAGGATCGCCCGTAATAATTATCAATCAAAAGAAATCAATTATAATTTTTTTAGGTACTCAACGGTCATTGTTTATAATTGGTTAAATTGGAAAAAGTTTTAATTAAGGGTCGGGGGTATGAAATCGTATAAATAAAAAAAAGAATAAACTTTTATGTTTTGAACACAAAAATTACATCTTGACTTTTTTTAGATAGTTATGATCCCCAGTATGCTTCTACATGTAACTTATTTTCAGCGTTCGTATAACAGGATGATAAATGTAACAACCCCATGCGGTCTTTGGTTATATAAAATAAAGCTCATCTTTTTGGGAAGTGCACACTAAAAAACGGGAAAACATTACCAGCAGGTCGCATGATCGTGTTAGCCAGGGGTTGTCGGAGAGAAAGCCGGAACTAGGAAACAGCATGGAATGAGGAATCTGGATGATAGGGGATTATAGTTACGAGTTTTATAAAGTGGGGAATAAAGTTGTTCTCTTTTTAAGAGAAACTTACAAAAAAAAAGAAAATGAAGTTTAAGAAAGATTTTGAAGGAAGTATTGTTCGAAATTTAGTACTTTACTAATAATAAATTTTTTTATAAATTACAAAAGTTTTTATTACGTTTTAGTTCTTTTGTCGTAAATTTTTAAAATTACTCACCTTGATAAAATTTTTGATACGCATCCGTGTGATACCCTTAATTGTCTTGATATATCACAGGGTCGTACTCCATTATGTGCAAGCTCCACTATCCTTTGTCGGACGACATCAGGTAACGGTCGTCCATTTACAAATACACCTCCTAATTGATTAACACCTCCATGACCTTCAAAAATAAACACTCAATTAATATTTCGTTCAATCAACCCAACAACCCCCCAAACAAACTTCACGCACATTCGTGAAAAAAATTCAAAAGTTGTTGCAATGAATCTTGAGAATTTCCTTTCTGGTGACTAACGAAGGGTTAATTTAAATTTTTTTAAAAGCTTCATTAAAGTTTTATACAGTTCGTTAAGTTAAACGAAAGAAGTAGCTTGGGTTGCCAAAAAAATATTATAAATACTTATAAGTTGAACATTTAAAAACCAATTAATACCTACTAAATTTCAAAAACAATTGTCTTTTGTGACACTTTGGAATTAATAGTAACTTTAAATCTAAATCACGATTAGTTCGTGCTGCTTTACAGATGTTCTTAATCCATTAAAACTTTTTTCCTTTATTTTTAACCTGTTCTGTTCAATATTTCATTGTATAATTAATAGAAGTAATTGGTTTAAAATTTATATTGAGAAGTTAAAAAAAAACATGTCTAAGCTACCGGCACCGGTATTTTAATTTGAAATTTTCTTCATGACGTCATATATCTATTCACGAAAATTTAAATAGTAGTTCCCTAAAAATAATTTTTTTAATTTAAGCGTGCGCCAGCAAGTGCCTATAAGGTTCTAAAATAATACATAAAGAAACTATTAACACTAGGTCATGTCTTGGGAAACTTTTAAAACCAAGAATGACTTAGTAGGGAAAATTACTACGAGTAGATTATATAAGGTAACAAGAGATGTTAGAAAACCATAGAGAATCAGGGCATGCTCTGAAAGACTTTCAAAACCACAGATATGACTTGGAAATGCTTGAGAGATCGATCTTGATAGATAAAAATGTCCTAAAAATTAATTAATAACCAGAGAAGATTGTAAAAGACGATAAGAGACGATAAAAAACTGTTAAAACCCATTCTATGTCTTGAGAGACTCTAAAAAGCTCTAATATGAGTTATGACATTTTTTGAAGTCGGCTGTCAAAATCGAGAGATTTTAAAAACTAATTAAAGGTCTGAGGAGGTTCTAAAAGACGTAAAGAGACATTATAGTGCTGTGAAAACTCAGCTTATGTTCTGAGAGACTCTGGAAAGCTTGGATATGACTATGACTTGGGAGGGTTTAAAAAGTCGATCCTGAAAGATAAAGATGAGGCCCTGAAAATTAATTAGAACCTGGAGAAGATGGTAAAAGAGAAGAGATGTTAGAAAACCGTAAGTCATACTCTGAGAGATTTTGAAAAGCTCATATATGACATGAAATGCTTGAGAGGTCGATTCTGAAAGATAAAGATTTCCTGAAAATTAATTAAAAACCAGAGAAGATTTTAAAGAACAAATAAAGACTTTAAAAAACTGTTAAGGCCTATTCTGTGTCCTGAGAGACTCTGAAAAGCTCATATATGACTCCCAAAGTTTTTAGAAGTCGACTCTGAAAATCAAGGTGTTTTAGAAATTAATTAAAAGTCTGAGAAGGTTCTAAAAGACGTAAAGAGACATTGTGATGCTGTGAAAACTTAGCTCATGCTCTGAGAGACTCTAAAAAGCTCGATATAACTTGGGATGGTTTAAAAAGTCAATCCTGAAAAATAATGAGGTCCTTAAAATTAATTAAAACCTCTATCATATTTGAAAAGACGAGAAGAGATGTTGAGAAAACCGTAGAAGCTCAGATCATACTCTGAGAGATTTTGAAAAGCTTATATATGACTTGAAATGCTTGAAAGATCGATCCTAAAAGATAAAGATGTTTAGAAAGTTAATTAAAAGCCAGAGGAAATTCCAAAAGACAAATGGAGACTTTGAAAAACTGTTAAAGCTCGTTTATATGTCTTGAGAGACTCTAAAAAGCTCTGATAAGACTTTTAAGGTTTTTAGAAGTTGATTCTGAAAATCAAAAGGTTTTAAAAATCAATTAAAAACCTCAAGAGGTTCCAAAGACTCTGAAAGACTTTCAAAAGCACAGATATGACTTGAAAATGCTTGAAAGATCGATCTTGACAGATAAAAATGCCCTGAAAATTAATTAATAACCAGAGAAGATTTTAAAAGACAAACAGAGACTTTAAAAAACTGTTAAAGCTCATTCTATGTCTTGAGAGACTTAAAAGCTCTGATAAGACTTGTGAGGTTTTTAGAAGTTGACTCTGAAAATTAAGAAGTCCTAAAAATTAAATAAAAATCTGAGGAAGTTCTAAAAGACGTGAAGAGACACAGTGATGCTATGAAAATTCAGCTCATGCTCTGAGTGACTCTGAAAAGCTCGGATATGACTTGGAAGGGTTTGAAAAATCGATCTTAAAAGATAAAGAGATTCTGTAAATTCACTTCCTCTCTGACCTACTCACTGAAACCTTTCTTTCTCTCAAACCTGAAACCGCTTTCAGCATATTAAGAGCTGACTGAGACAGTTGCGCCGCAGAAGTTTGTGGCATCATCACAAGATTTTCATTTCATCTCCCAATAGAATCTAACCTAACCTAGCTTAATGTAACCTACTCTAACCTCACCTGAAGGTGTATAAAACATTACTCTACCGATTACTTTGCTCACCAAAAATATGTGAGTGGTATTTGTCGAGCGTGGCACGTTTGGAAGATGTTTTACATGTATGCTCCCAAACGTGACGTAGTTGTGGTCACACCCATATTTCACTGGGTCATTCCGTTGTAGATTAAATCTTAAAATGTTTTTTTAGTGTAATAATACCGGTACTGGGCAAAGAGACACTAACATTTTTTACAAAAGACTTTTGACGGTTAATTTACAAAACAATTTTTTACCCTCGTTAGACATTAAAGAAAAATTACAAACAATAAATAAATAATTAGCACAAAATTATTTAAATTATCAACCGTTAGATTTAAACAATTATTTTAAGTACTTCTATTGATTACAATCAATTCAAAGCATTAATTTGCAGGTCAAATTAACGGACTCCAATAATTTTATAAATTTTTGTTTAGAATGTGAATTAAAATTTTGTAAATAAATAAAGTCAAATAATAGAGAAAAAAATTAATTTTTTTGTGGGTGCTTTATCAAAAAGTGACAACAACGATCGTTCAAAAGTCGCGTGTCGTCCACGTGCCCAATAATTCCCCAAACTATCAAAAGCTCTCTTCAATACTCAAATGGGAATTATCATTAGGGCGAATTGTTTGGCGATTGTTTATTATTACAACATAACCTTCTTCTATAATTATTTGCAAACGACAAATTTTGATTAAATTACAACTTTCTAGCGGTTTTTTCAAGCACTGGTTAATGGCACAAAAAGTGCAAACGAACGCACCTACAAGAAATATTATTTAACTATGTATATTCTTTTTTAACAAAAATAAAGTTATTAATTAAAAGTATGTAAAACACTTTCAAAACATAAATAACAATCAATGTTCTTGCAAAATAACCAATCTCTAGTCTATCTGGTAAGAGTGACAGAGATTTGTGCAATTAATTAAATAACGAGAGGTTGTTACTTTTTGTGAATTTCAGCCATAAATTGTCTAAGAAATTATAAATTCGCTACTATAATTAATAATAAGTCTATAATAACTTATTTATACCTAAAATTAACTCCCTCAAAAAGCAATAACAGTTTATTCTACTAATTAATATTTACATAACCTATAAATTGTCTTCCAAGTAATTGCTTAATTAAAGGACTTAAAAGGTAATCTATCAATCAATATGCATAATATTCATTTAAGAATTTAAAAAAAACGTCTGTCTGTGTGCGCCGGTGAAAGTTGTAGAAATCGTAAAACAATATTATTGCTAGTCATTTTGAATTTTTATTGCTGGTTCTATAAGGGTGTGCGTGTTAGATTGGGTCTAAGTAATTTTTATGATTAAAGGTATCCTTGCAGTAATTAACTCTTTCTAACGTGTAATATCCTATTTTGCCCATTTTTGGCATAGTTTTCATTGCCTACAGGTGTTTTTAATTGTTTTTTAATTGCATAAATACACACGCTAAAATCTTGCAAGCTTTCGTTCTTTTTCTGTAATAGACATTTATATAAATAACAAGTTCACAAATTAAGCAATCTTTAAAGATCATACCTCACCTGAATTTTTGAAATCTTATCTAACTTAACGTAACCTAACCCAACATAACGCAACCTAACCCAACTCAACACAGCATAACGGAACATAACGTAACAAAACTTAACAAAATAACCCAACATAACATAACCTAATCTAACTCAACATAATATAGCGGAACATAACGCAACAAAACCCAATTTAACATAACATAACCTAACCTAACTCAACATAACATAGTGGAACATAACGTAACATACCCTAGCCCAACAACACATAAGCTAACCTAACTCAACACAGCATAACGGAACATAACGTAACATAACATAACAAAACAACCCAATCTAACACAACATAACATAGCGGAACATAACGTAACATAACCCAATTCAACATGACATAACCTAACCTAACTCAACATAACATAGCGGGAAATAACGTAACATAACCTAGCCCAACAAAACATAAGCTAACCTAAGTCAACATAACATAACGGAACAGAACCTAATATAACCTAACCTAACTCAATATTACATAATGGAACAGAACGTAACATAACATAACGGGACAGAACGTAATATAACTTAACTCAACAGAACCTTACCTAACTCAACCTAACATAACGGAACATAACGTAACATAACTTAACCCAACATAACCTAACCTAACTTAACATAACATAATGGAACATAACGTAACATAACATAACATAATGAAACAGAACGTAACATAACATAACGGAACATAACGTAACATAACATAACCCAACATAACACGCACTGGGTAGTTGTGAAAATGATACGATGCTAATCTCGGTTTGTGTGAATACAGGATTAATCAATTAAAACGGCAGTGGGTCTCAAAGGCCCAGTTTATGCACGATAGAGTTTAAAAAAATTGCTAAGTAGAAAAAATTTTCTAGTTATTTTTAGAGCAAATTTCCAATACTCACTACGAATTACGGTAAATAAAAAAATGTCTGTAGTAGAAAACTGATACAAAAATAACACCTCGTTAATATTATTTAGATCTAATAAAAGAAAACCGGTAACAGAGTGAAATCAAGATGAACCTTTATGATTACAATTAAAAAAAATGAAGTGCATTGTGTAACCGTTTTTGTAATGATCTTGAGTTCAAGTTCACTAATTGCCGTAACCACCAAAGCTATTGCATGACTTTGCAACTCCTGCTATATACATTGATAAATGATTTGACCCGTTCTATAAACCCTACCGCACGCAGATATCTGCTACTAACAACATTTACCAGACTATATAAAGAGAGACGTGTGTTAAACAAACCACAACCAAAACCTTTTCTATTTATTTATTTTTGCAGAAAAAAATTAACTTTTAATTGTTTTTATTTTGCTTCTACAGAAACTGTAATTTTATGAAAATTTGTGATTTTCTTGCTACTACCGAAGAAGTTAGAAACATGCACATAACCTTCTTATTATTAGTTTAACGGTTTAATACAGATCAATGCAGAAAATTAAAAAAAAATGGAGACGGCACTCCAGCGCTTCCAGGGTAGGTAAAGAAAATTTTAATTTACAAGAAGATAGCTAATAAAAAGCTTTTATTTACAACTGTCATATAATGTCATTTTATTCAAAAATAATTACACGATTTATGAAAAATTTATCAAAACTACATACATACATGTACTTAGTTGTAAATAAAATATCGTATTTAACTCGCATAAAAGCTCAATTGCACTCGGATGACTAAAACACTCGCCTCTGGCTCGTATTTAAATTTCATCCTTGCGTAATTTTGACATTATTGTGCTCATTAAATAAGATACTATTATTTCATTTTTAATGTTTATGCATAAAAATAGTTTAATAGACACGCAAAGTGCCTTTTATAAGTAACATCAATGTTTTCTTTAAAAGTAGGTTGTACGCGATTTTGTGGTGTAGAAGTTTAAAAAATTTGATTTATTTGAAAAACGCGCCAAAACCAAAAAATTACTATTTAAATTCTACACGCAATATAATTTGATTTTAACAATATTTTATTGTAAAAATTTCAAAATTTAAGCACATCTAAATACAAATTAATTTTTAAATAAATGACAACAACGCAAAAATTAAACATTTGGCATTATCGCACGTGTCGAGATCTCGGCTTGTTATTCAAATTCTGCACGCAATCTAAACCAAATCTCGTATCTATAAATGCCCATTTTAACAAAAATTGATTATCAAAACTTAATTTTTTTTGCGTATTTAAACTTAAATTAATTTTAAGATTACATTTTAACCAAAATTGGCTTAAAAATCAATCAAATTGGTAAATTAAATTTTGACGATTTTTACGTTGCGTCCAGTTCTGAACACATTTTCTGAAAACCGCGCCGGCTTCCCTGCTTGCACCTGGGATTCAACCCGCGTTAACTTAAGACAAGACGACGCCAAATTGTAAACGGCTCGCGTTCGTTCGGCCATTGCCCTAATTAATTAAATTTTCATTTTTAAATATTTTCAAGTGATTTAATTGTGATTATTGTGATTTTAGTTAATTATAAATCAATTCATTTACTTTTTGCTTAAAATTTGTGTTTGCGGTGTGGGAAAACTTAAAAAAAGTTACTGAAAAACAAACATGGCCTTCGTTGTGATAATTATTTTGCTGTTTACTGGAAAAAGGTAGGTGATTTTTTAATAATTAACGCACTGGACATTATTGTTATGTACATTTTGCGATTCATGCGAATTGTTTTGAGATTATAAAAATATTTCTCATTTTCACGTACGCCATAAGTTTTACAATGGTGAGACAAAGATAGCGATATTTGAATTTTAAGGTGTCCAAATTAACCATTATAAATAAACAAATTACCCCGTAAACTATTAAATGTTCAATTTTGCTTTACAGGAATAAACAATTTTCAAAGTTTTGGTACAGTTTTGCAACATTTTTGAACAAATTTGTTTTTTTTTCAAATACAGCTTCTATATGGCTTCTATGTAAAAAATAGCTGCATTTGGCATTTTCACAAAAATTAAAAATTTAACTCGTAGTTTGAAAATCCATAAAATGTCTTTGTAATAGTATTTAACCTTATAAGCCAGGTAAAACTATTTTTACTGGCGCACAGAGGATTATAACTGGCTAGCCGCACAGGCGAACCTGTTACCCTGTCATCCTGATTTTAAAAAGTTATAGACAGTTTGGTTAAATAATATGTTTTACAATTTAGTAACAATTAAAAAAATGAATCAAAAGTTGGTTTTATCACACAGAGTGCTTGCTAAGTCGTGTACAACTTTCAATTTTCAAAGCTCATTCAATTTGATTTTTTACCTGGAACACGCTGTATATTATTGTGCTATTGTATTGATTGATCCTCTTTAATTATTTATAAAGGTAGTTAATACCTAAAATAGCTATTTAAATTGAAAAAATCACACCCTCTCTTGTAAAGAGATTATTCCAACTATACAATTTTCAAAACTCAATAAATTCAATGTTTGAAATAAAATTCTTTGTAGTTATTAATCAATTTTGTTGCACTTTTAGTCCTTTTTCATTCTTCATAAGAGTAGCATATACCTAAAATGGCCACTTTTGGAGAATATTTCAATTTATTACTTTCATGCAAAGTTAATTTCTAACTGTGTAATTTTCAAAACTCATTAAATTCAAATTTTATAATGTAAAACCCTGTATATTATTATCGTAAGAGTGTTATGTAATGTATACCTAAAATGACCACTTTTTGAGATCATCTCACCATGATCTCACCCTTCGCACGAAAAGGTCTTGTTACGGCTACATCACAATTTTTTAAAAAGTATATAAAGTACAAGTTTTAGTTAGTTAATTTTGATTTTTGATCATGTGTAATAAAAGAGAGGTTATGTCTGATTTTGTATAGATAGAGCGTCGAAATAACCCCTAACCCCTAATAATTTTATAAGAAATTACCTAGTTTAAGAATCCGGTCAAACAAAGGTAGCCCTAGCGGCACTATAAAGTCAAAATTTTTTAAAACAAAAGTAGGCCATGTCGCACCTCATTTCATAGGTATTTTAATTCTCTATACAGGCGTTTTTTAAATTTTTAAATCTGAGCATCCTTTATCTAGTTCTGAGTGCTTTTAATAGATTAGTAAAAGCAAATCAAGAGATCTTTAACAATTAGAACAAATCGAACATGTTAATGAAACAAAAAATTATTTTATATGTAATATCAAAGATTTTGTTAAAAATGTCCCTACCTTAAGTAGTGTTGTTGTAAGAAAAATCTATTGGAAAGCTATGGCGTATTGTATTGTATTGTATTGTACTTAGGGGTCGATTGGCTTCTAAGCCTTACAGAACTGCGACCAGTGTTGATCTTTTGTTCATAACCCTACTCGTATTTATGTTCTCAGGAATTCAATCTTGCCAGCGAAGCATAGAATGTCCCTGAGAAGTTTACTATTCACTTCTTCAGGCGTCAATTGAGCCTGCCCCAAGTGTTTCAGCCTAAGCCGAGCTAATGCATCGCATTTGCAGAGAATGTGTTCGGCGGATTCAATCTCCGATTCACAGAGTCTGCATATGTCACTATCCTCCAATCCCAGTTTCTTTAGGTGATACCTCACTGGGCAGTGTCCAGTAAACAGACCCGTGATTAGTCTGATTTCGTTCTTTGATAATAGAAGAAGCTGTTTAGCATTCGTGGTCGAGTACTTAATGAATTTCTTCGACTGTCTTTGTCCTGGTGCGTTGTTCCAGTGAGAATTTTTGTTCTCAGTTTCCCATTTTTGGATCTCCGCCTTTCTATGTGTTCTAGATAGTCCACAGAATGGTTCGGGTCCAATCGGGAGGGCTTTTGAGCCTGTTCTAGCTAGTTCGTCAGCTATTTCGTTTCCTTCAATTCCCTCGTGACCTGGCACCCAATGAAGGGCAACTTTGTTGCCCCTTGCCAGAGTTTTGAGAGATTGTCTGCATTCCCAAGTGGATAATGACTCAAAGCTATTGGCTTTGAGTGCCCTTATCGCAGCTTGGCTGTCAGACATTATATAGATTTTTTTACCTATGCTATGGCGTACTTTTATTGCTTTTATTACAACTATAGAGAACAAATAATCGGATTTAGAATTTTTAAAAACCTCTGCATAGAGTATTAAAATATTTTTCAAATAAGGGCCGTTTTACACGGACTAAATGTCGTTCTAACTGATTACTACTGAATCAACTCGAGGAGCAAAAGCACGGGAATCTAAGCTTTAACGTCGTGCGTAGAAATTTCAACACACGACCTTACACGACATTAAAGCTTAGTCCATGTAAAACGGCTCTAAGATGTAACATGAAATAATAAGAATTAAAATTTTTGGAAGCGATAGCGCCTCTAGCGCCATCTTTGGATTTTTAAAAACCTATTTTTCTACAGAAAAATAGTCTTTGATTTATTTTTTAAATTTAGGTCGTGAAAAAGTTATAAGAGGGTGCCTTTATACGGGTATGTATAATAACATTATACCGTATCGTGGACGTTAAAAAATTGCCACCCCCCTCTGGTGTAAATTTTTACGCCAGCATATAAAATTATAGTGTGGTAAACTATTTAATTCATATAAATATAATAATAGCTATATGATCAAGTGGCAAGTGCAAACTTGCAACCCCAATTTAATTGTGTAATCTGATAAGTAGATAAATATCACAACATGTGTTGAGTGTTTTAAGGGCAGAATAATCCAAACGCACTGATAATCTAACACATTAGCTAAACTGAGTATTATCCTCTCTTAAATATCAAGTAGCAGTGTAGCACAAAAAAGGGGGGTGCGAATTGAAATATTCCACTTCTGGTAGTGTAAGATTAAATTGATTAGATAGTAGGCGTTGAAATAAAATCGTTTCAATTTATCTGACATTAATTTGTTTTAAAGTGGTTTAGGAAATTTTTTAATGCTTTTTTTTGGTTATTAAAAAATGTAGGTGAAGTAATACGCACGTGTTTTATTTTCAAAACAACTCACGCACAATCATTTCTTGATCTTAATGATTGATTTTACTCTAATTTCGCATTGGAAAAAAATGTAACACTTTCAAAAGTTTCAATTATTGTAACGGCATCAACATACAATAATGATGTTTGTGTTAAAAGTTAAAGGTAATTAATTTTACAAACCACAAAAAATTTTTTTTTTGATAATTTAAATAATTTTTTTGATTGAAAGTGGGAAATAAAAATTTTTGGTAACACGTCTTTGATGGTTTGTTCGGTAGCTTTTAAAGTAGTTGATATAAATCACAAAATGGTTTTGTTAATAAAGCTATACACAAATTATTTGGTCGAGTGCACAAACATTCACCAAACTCCGATTCAGAAATTTACTTTGCTTTTAAGGACCATTCAATAGAAAAATATTTAGTTCTATTCACTAAAAAGTGCCTTTACATTAAATATATTTTGTGTGTGTGGCGAAAGGTGGATGAGAGGTATGCAGTTTCCTCATACATATGCTGTAGCGAAGAAATGCTACTAAATATTTTAAGAACCCCCCTTCTTATAGATAATATATTCGGCTATGTCTTTAAACACAAAGAATTTGTGAGAGTGCATTATGGAGCTTTTGTTTGCTAAAAGTTAAAAGTTGAACTATACAAATGCCCTCTGTCTATTTCTATAGAAAAAAATATACTACACAACCAGATGCTTTTGATGTCATTTTTAAGCGCGTTTTGTTGTGATTGACTTTGTGTGGATTCTGGTTAGCGGGCGACCAAAAAATTTAAATGAAATCCCTTTTAAAAACACGAATAAGGCGGCCTTTCAGGCTTGCTTAGATTTGATATCATTTGTAAATACTTGATTTCAAATCGCTTGATTGGCTTTATATTCACTACAACATATTACGCATTAAGTTATTTAAACTGGGCTTTTGATTAGACCTTTAAGAAGATCCGATTAAATTTACTACCCAAATTAAATTAATCAAGAGCTTTATAGTACCGGCTGTAAGAAATTCTGCTTATTTAGTCACTACACCATATTACGCATTACGTTATTTAAACTGGGCTTTTGATTAGACCTTTAAGAAGATCCGATTAAATTTACTATCCAAATTAAATTAATCAAGAGCTTTATAGTACCGGCTGTACGAACATTCTGCTCATTTAGTCACCTATAGGAACGTTCATAACAGACCTAGTAACGAAAATTTTTGAAAATAGGGTTTTAGTAAGATCCATGTATTAGTTTAGTTGTGGCAAAGGTCTAATTCTGTTCAGTGTTGAGCCTAAATTAAATTTTGTTTAGAAGTCAACGAATGGAATTGTAGAGGACATGGAAGAAGGTAGAATTTTTTTCTTCGGGAATGTGTTTGGAGTAAGTCAGAAGGTAAAAATACTAAAAGTTTCCGGAGCTACTCCTAATAATTATATAGCTAAGAGTGGGAGGAAATGGAAAGGTCCCGTTTTTGGGTTTTTGCTATATCTCAAAAACAGTGGGCTCAAAGAAAAAAATTATTCTAAGCAAAATTAAAGCTTGTCAAAAGATTGTTTATATTCGATCTTAATCTATTATTCCTCCGTCCGCAAAAATCGTTAATGTACGAAAAAAAATTTTTGCCTCGAGTTTTTCGTCAAACTTTTGCCTCTAGAAGATCAGCCTTTCATTTTACAGGAAAAGTCTTTCTTGAAAAAAATTTTATTACTTTATCGTAAACTGGTACGGAGTTATAGCAGTTTTTAACACGTTTACTCTGTGAAATCACTTTCTTGATTCTCCAATAAACAGTTTTTCCGTCTAGAGAAGGGGGGCATGCCTCTCAGATTGCCAAAGGCTGCTTATATTGGAAATTACAGAGCTCCGGCTTAGGATTTAAAAAACTTATGGACTGGATAATACTTTAGAGGCATTGGGCATTCTTGCAGTGGCGTGGCTAATATACCGTGAAACGCCGTTTCTTAAGAGGGGAGAGGCAAAGGTTTAACTTAGCACAGAGTCGTGCCCTAAGTTTCTTAGCCTAAGGAACAAGCAGACACGAATGAGACTACTGAAGTTAGGCAATTTTTGCGATACCTGCTCTGTAACTATATCTAAAGTGGGGCCTTTACGCACCGTTAATAATCATTCTACTTGACCACAAATCGATTTTATAACAAATTTTAATACTAAACGATGTTTTTGGGCCCCCCCACAGGGCCGTTATTTACGCCACTGTTTATAGGGCTTGGCGATAGCGAAAATCAGGATTAGAAAGTGCATAAATTCAGATACCTATCGAAAGCATATAGGCGTACCGAAGGCATCGAATTTGTTATTTCAAGTTTCGGGGCATCGGCGCTACAATAAAAATATAGCGACGCAATCAAAATCCGAATTATGGGGTGTAATGGGGGAGTAAAGTAAAAAAAAAAATTTTTCACTGAAAAATAGCAAAAAATATCTACGAACAACGGCGAAAACCGCACATTTTTAGCACAAGTTAATATTAACTCAAATATACAGTGTGTTTCACTTTAGGTGTTTTAACACCTGCATAACTTTTTAGTTTTAAAAGCAATCGGAATAAAATTTTTATCACTGATGTAGGCCATTAAGATATATCTTTTTGTAAGAATAAATTTTTCTCAGAAATCAAAATCATGTATTAAGAAAAGTTGTTGCAAATTACAAACAAAGGCCACATACGAAGTTTCGCTGAAAAATTTCACTCTTAATTTGTATAAATGGGCTATGCTATAGTATCTATAACTGATAAAAATTTTATTCAGATTGCTTTTAAAACAAAAATGCTATATGAAGGTGTCCTCGCCTAAAGTGAAACACACTGTATAAGCTCTCAAATTCGAAATTTGTGACGTCATACCGCCTTGAGCTTCGCGATTTGTCATACCGCCTTGAGCTTCACGATTTAGTTTTGTACATTAATTTTTATCATTATCAACTGTTATTCGACCGTAGGCGGTATGACGTCACAAATGTTTACTTGAAAGCTTTGTATCTTCTGAACGGTCCATCACAGCGAACTGCGGTTGAAAATTTGTTCTTAGCATTTTCTGTACTATAAGTTTCATTTTTAGTTTACCTACTCCCCATTTAAAATATTCGTCCATTGATAGCCAAATTTCACCACAGAAAAAATCTCAAATTGCGTGTTTTTACTGTTTTTTTAAGCAGAAAAAGAAAGGCGTGTAACCATGTATTTTTATACGACTGTGATTTTACGAATTGTTAATATTGTGGCTTTCAGATGCGAAAATCAGCATAGTTTTCATGCTCGAGAACGGTTTTTAAGGCGAGAGAGCTTTCGGCTAGAGCTTTTGATGGTCCAAGATAGTTAATTTTACCAATTTATTATTTTGATTTTAAGTCGCCTTCGGCGATAACTGAAACTGTAAAATTCGATACTTTTGAATATTGATATCATTCGATACCGTAACCATGGTAACAGAAATTAACATTGATTTTTGCTGTGCTTTTTCTAAACCGCGTTAAAGCCGTTAAACCGCCGGTCCCGGATGCTTAAGCACCTTTAGTTCTTACTGATCGTAAATAATTCTTGAGAGATTGGAGTTGCCTTAACAGGAGTATAGATGAAAAATTAATAAAAAATAGACTTTAGACCTATTATAATAAGAGTAACACGGAGGAATAACAGTCAGCAAACTAAAATTGTAGCCCCAAAATAAATTTCAGTCTTACATTTGTACAAAAAATTGATTTCTTTTAAAGATCGTCAGAAATTTAGCCATCGGAAGTGCCATAAAAGTCACATGGGCATTATCTAACACCCGCAATATAATTTTTTCCATGTCTCTAAATTAGGGTACTTACTTTATGAACATTTAGATTTTCTAGAAGATTTCAAACAGTTTTTGAAATATTTTCTAAGCAGCAAATTAATTAGAAAGGGATGTAAATTCAAAATTTGAGTATTTTAAACTTTTGAATTCGAATGATTGAATTCTT
Organism: Malthinus seriepunctatus; assembly: GCA_963924605.1. NCBI lineage: Eukaryota > Metazoa > Arthropoda > Insecta > Coleoptera > Cantharidae > Malthinus > Malthinus seriepunctatus. Next base: position 34,940,900 of record OZ004602.1, read on the forward strand.
CCTGTAGGTTGTAGGTAATAAACAATCGGAATGTATGACTACAGTGCAGTCAATGAAAATCTAATTTTCCAGACTTTTCAGGGCTTTTCCTATAAATATTGTGAGGGATTTCCTATGATTGACTTGCGAACTATGAACTTTAAAATTGAAAATGAAACGATTCATGTCATTTCCCATTACTTTCTAGGCTTTTATACATAGAGCCACGAGTTAGCTTATTTTTAACGCCTAAAATTTAAGTGATGCGTAATGCATTTGTGGTTTATGAGGATCAAATGTCTTGAATTATCTACTCGCTATAATTTCTTCAATTTATAGATAAGAAAAAAAATTTGAAAAATATCTTACAAGTATAATATTCCATCATATTTTGATTGTAGCGATAAGCGGTAGTCAAATCCATTGCCGCCCCCGGTGACCGAAACGACAAAAGTGATGCTAAACTTGCGGTATCCAGATTGCTGATATCACTACACATGCACTCTAGATTTCCACACTTTTTAAATTATTAAAAACCAAGATTTCTAATTAATATAAACGGTTCTTTCATTTTTATTAATTTTTAATAGACTCCTCACTATCTCATTTTATTTAAAATTGAAGTTAAAATTCTTCTTTCACTTATATTATACATTAAATAAACTCTTTTTCAGTTTTTTTAAAAAGGTAAAATTAACCCTTATTTTAATTTAATTAAAGAAGATAAATTTGTACTACTTGTAAGTTTTAGTTAAACTGTTTGAGATAAAATATGACTAGAATAATAGCGTCGGTTGCCGTCGGGATGCTGGCAGACGCTTTAGCCGGACGCGAACGCGATGTTTGCAAGGCTACTGAGCGGATAAGCGAGTCCTGTCAGTCCAAGGGAGGAGTCAGGATTGTCACAGCGGTTGGGAAGTCAATTCGAGTAGTGATACACCTAGTAGTGGATTTCTATGGAGTGGGTCAATTTAAAAGGTATCAATGTGTTTCTCTTAATAAACATGCAAGATGTTTAATTAAAAACTTGAAAACTGAATTTCATCCCTTAATAAATCAAAATCAAGCTTGTTTGTTTTAAAAAAGGGTTATTAAGATGTGGTGAGGTGTTTAAAACTTTGAAACTGCTTTAATTTATGTTCAAACGAAAATCAACCCTTAAATATTTAATCTTAAATTTGGCAAAGTTTTTTTAAGATGAAAAAATTTGGGAAAGTTAATATAAAGCCGCTTAATAAAAATAACAACCCCAACTAATACCAGTAAATTTTTCCGGCATTTCTTCAACTAACCTAATCTGAGGTATACATTAGGGTCGGTCGGATGCATTAAAGGGTAGATTTTTAAGCGCATGTGCGTGTATACGTTAACACCCTCTTGTATAAGGATTGGAGCTTTTTAAGAACTTGATGGACGCTTGCGCTACTGTCAATTATTTTTGGAGAAGTTGGCGCTTCTCATTATTTCCGATTTACTTTTAAATTGTCTCGCACACTTTTGTTAAAACCACCCAAGGATATGTTCGTCTTTAAATTTTTTTTGGCGTATTTTGAAGGAAATTTGGATTTTTGTTTATTTCCAAAAATTTGAAAATTTTGAAATTTGCGGTGTATACTGTTACATTATGAATAAATTAGTACTGCGAGAGGTTTCGCTTTGATCTCTATAAAGGATAATGCACGTACGGGGTACAAAAAGAGGAGATGTGGTTTTTAACAAGAATAATATAAAACCCTTACACTCTGTTTGAATTTCACTGTATTAACATAAAAATCTACTCTTGTACATACTCAGTTAAATTTATCGAATTAATTTAATTAAAACGCCACATAAATAAACTTTTTAAGGGCTGCACTAATTTTAATGATGATCACGTAAGAACTGATTGATAAATAACAATTACCTACATTAGTTCTCACGTAGTATCAGTTTCATTCTTCCCCACTACAATTACGACATTCAAGGGTTTCTTAGCGAAAAGACCAATTTATCCTCCTAAGGCTTTTATTATACCCCATACACATCCTAATAAAACGAAAAGTTGATATCGCACCCTTTTACAGCTTTAATTATTTAAAAAAAAATATTTTTTTAAAACTAATTGCGATTTGAAAATTTAAAAAAAATTGTTATTGCCTTGATTTGTCCTTATTAAGGTTTGAGGTGTTTAAGAAGCGTGGAGTTATGGCCCGCGGAGGACTCTCAGGTGTAATTCATCTTGGCAGAGTAATCGATACTTTTGGTATCATATTATAATACTGGGAACAAACCAAGTCTCATTCACTAAACTATCGGACTTATGCTTCAATGATAATTCGTACTTATTGTATAAGTTTTTATTTTCTTTAACTTTTATTGAATTAATAATTACGAATGATACATTTATTTGCATCAATTTTTTATTAATTAATTCACTAATTTTTCTCATATTTTTACCTAGTTAGGAGACTGGTGGTCTCGGGTTCAAACTATAGGACTAGGGGTAGTATACCTACATAGCTATTTTTCGGGAATCTAAGATAATATTTGGAGCTGTAGTAACTAGTAAACTTCAGTGACGTATAAATGGAAGGGACAGAAAGGGCATGGGCACCCCATATTGTCATATAATAATAATAGTATCCTCAGGGCAGCTGGATGGTCAGTGTTGTTAATGAGTAACGACACCAAGTTTACAAAAGGATTTTTTTCCTTTGCTTCCACAGGACAGAGAGCCTATGTTGAGCTTTCGCTTCTTTTATGGAATTTCTTACGCATTTCTTTTAACGCCAATCTTTTGTGCAATTTTCTAGATTTTTCACCACTGTTACCGAAATAGGTAACACTGATAAAAGTGACAATACTGATGAAATTATACCCAGACGGTTAGCCTGAAGAAGCGAGTGTCTCTGAAGTCCTTCTGAGTTACCTCTAATCTTATTACTCTCTGAGAAGTTACGTCCTCCTTTTTTTTGCATTCACAGTTAAATGAACACTGACATCCAAAAATGAGTGGAAACCGCGCTCATCGAGTTTGTAAGATATAACATCCTCCCTTTAGTCCCAGTGATCTCCACTATTAAGAGATGAGATAGCTTTTGTTCTTGAGTTAAATGGTGTAAAATAATTCGTCTATTGAGACTTCAGAATAAAGAACGCTCTAAATGGTCTTCACTAGTAGTATTACCTATCTCTCAGTCTATGATGACGCTTCCTTCTGGAAATGTTAGCTGGATAGCAGTAGGTGTGTGGTTCCAGTCCCAGTGCTGGGTATTTTACGATTTGCAATAGAGAAGTTTATTTTAGTTTTAAATTTTATTACACAGAAAAAGTAACATCGATCTACGATCTGTCAAAAAATATGTTTTTTCTAAAATTTTAACTTTTAATTTTTTTAGGAATTACTCTATCTATTATTTTTTATTACACAGGGCGATTCAAGGCATTCTCGAGACAAAAAATAAAAGGCCATATTTAGCTTGAGTCCAAAACGTAAAATAAATTTTTTTCCTGATGGATTTCGTTTCCTAGATAATCGTTGTAAAAGTTCCCAGAAGTTCATTTTTTTTTATAAAATCAAGACGGCGTCCAAAAACAAAACACTGTCCAGGAAATTTTGACCTCAATTACCATCAAAACAAAGCAAGATTGCCTAATTTAACGATCAACTTCTTCTGGAAACTTTCCAATCGATTATCTCGAAAACAAAATCCGAATGGAAAAAATATTATTTTTCATTTTATTTTCTACTTAAAATTCGATGCTGATTACGACATTTTAGCATTTTACGAATCACCCTGTAGTATGATTTGGATTTAAAAATATTTTTACAGTTTCAATTAACTAATTTTATTTATTAAAGGTGTCACTACATGCTCCATTTTTTTCTCGAATTTTCTACTCTCATATTTTAAATTAAAAATTTTACTGATAACGTTCAGATTAAAATTTTTATCGAATTATTGGTTTAAAGAAATTTTATATTGAATTGTGTTGGATATAAGAGAAGTCACTACATATCGTCGGCATTTGTGCAAAACCTCCTATTATACAATTTTTGACATTTTTAGATCTTTATGTATTAAGTTGCACGAATTCAATGCCGAACTATGTGCAAAAAAATTAAATTAAATTATATGACGGTTAAAGCCGTTATTGTATCTGTAATGAAAATCACGTGATTCAAAGAGATCACAATGTGCGCACAAAAACACGTATTAGTTCATTTTTTTATTTGTAAATATTATAAATTATACTTTTAGAAAATACTTCGTTTAAACTTAAAAAAAATGTTGAAATTCAAGTAAAAATAAAAAAATTAAAAAGGTTTCTTATCGCTCCGTAAAACTTGGGAAAGTGCTAATACGAGGTTTTGCAAAATCTCCGACGATATGTTCTATTTAAAAAAATTTAAATTTTAAAGTATTTATCAATTACCTCCAGATTAGAGAATCAAATAGTCCGTTATTCGAATTTGCTTTTAAATTTTATCTTATATCGTTGGAAACATTTTCGACTTTAGATTTTCGTCTAGATTTTGGTGTTTTTTATTTTCTGGTGTTTTAACCAGCACACTCATCATTTTTCCAAGGAGGTTTTATGGGGGAGCGACATTTCATTCTATAATTTTTTTCATAAGCAAAGATCGCCAATTTTGACAATAATTTCATGATTTTCAAAAAATAAAGAATAAAGAAAATATAGAAGATGCAGCTCAAAGCTCATTTTGTCCCTCTTCACTCTTCAGCCACATTTTCAGTGTCCACATAAGTGCGTTGTTACACGGTCCGTTTCTACAGCATCCTGCAAAACGGGATGCCGCAAAAACGGATGGCGTCACGATTTTACACGCTCCTGCATAAACGGACTGCGGGAAACTCGCGCAGCATGTACAGACATTTGAATTTTGGATGTTGTGACTGCAAGACATATCGTAGGTATGTCCCGTTCAAAGTTAAAAATTGTTTGTGCACTTGAAGCTGGCAATTTCAATTTCTCTCTTTGCATGTGAATCTTGCCCACTCTGGATACATACACTCCCCCACATTTACCCATGCCCTTTGCCGACTATCTTTATTGGAGTATTCGGGCGCTGCTTTGTCCCACAGGGCTGGCTCCCCATGGACACTTTCAATAAATTTATCCGTATCAAACATAATAATAATTTAAACGGTGCCGCACAACCGTGCCGTGTAGCAGTCTGCATTCAACTAAATGTGTCGCCGCTTGCTTCCCGCATCCTTCAGTCCTGCACTGGCGGCAGCATGCTGCCGCACATCCCGCCAAAACGGACACGTGTAACACCTGCCATTTAAGCTCTTGCGTTGTTGCCATCCTGCAAAGCGGGACCCACATTGCGGGACCCGCAAAAACGGACCGTGTAACAACGCACTTAAGCTTTTCCTATCCGATAGATACTAAAGTGCATTGTTGCATTTTCTGTAATTTTTGTTTCTACTTGCTTTTTGTATTGTGCGTGGTCATAAAGTTACTAATACAATAATAATTATTATACGGTTAACCACTGTTACAACTCAATCTGCCATAATACGATTAAACGGATTGACAACCTTTTAATGCAAAGATTACCAACTAAATTTCACACTTTTAAATGCATTCGTGAATAATTAATTATTCAAGTAGATAAAATAACAAATTTTTTTGTCTTTTTGTACAATTGCAAAAATATTTAAAAGTAAGCGTTAAATTAAATTTGATAACAAAACAATTAAATACCGCATTATTCTATAGTTCATTGTGCCTTTTTAATAACAAATTGTTCACTTTTGTTCGAATAGGAATAGGAAGTTGCCACAATAGTGAGGCATGAAAAATATTGTTTGTTCCACTATAGTAGAGAAAAAAAAAACTTTTAACCAACTTTTAAAAGAAATTTTTGACTTTAAATCGATTACTTTTTATCAAAAGCCACTTGTTACGCCTTTAAACGCAAGATTAGTTGCTTTGTTAAGTTTTAAAAATTAATTTGAATGTCTTTATTTTATAAACAATTTTTATTATCTTTCTTATGATAAAAGTTAAATTTGAAAATTGTACAATTTAACTGGCACCTGGGTTGGGCTCTTGTAACTAATTTTACAACAAAAAGCCTTTCTCAAAAGTTCAAAATTAATTAAATTGGTTCAAATGGCTCAATTATTGTATCTTCTCTATGTGTAAAAATTTATCAAAGAGAATTAGGTATAAATATTATTGTCTAAGCACGAGCCATAGAATTGAAACTCAACTTAGTGCATAGAGTGATTAAAATCCTAGAAGAATGCTTCAGAGATGCCGGTTCTGGAAATTATTGCAAATCTAGGTATCTCAAAAATTTATTTTTAATATAAATGCGAAAGTGTGGGGTTTGAAGGGCCGAAGGCTGACGTGTACTGGAAAAACGCTCCGTCTTTCACATGGGGCTGTTGTGGGCATAAAAAACTGATGTCGATGGGCAGCAAAGCTGCCTTTTGCTAATTCTCACAAGGTAATCTCAGAAATCTTATTACAGCTTGTGGAGTTATAGGATACCATGATAACGAGATAGGGTAGTTGGGCTTGAAACCAATTTCCAAAAAAAGTATTCTTTAAGCTGAAAATTAATTAAAGTAGCTCAATTATTGCGCCCTCTTTATATGCAAAAATTTATCAAGATTATTACTGTAATAAAGAATAAAATTAAGTGTAAATATTATTTCTTTATTGATGAAGCTTTCAGTCAAAACACGAGCGACAAAATTGGAACTCAACGTGGTGCATAAGAGTGATTAATGAGGATGTCAGTTACCGTTTTGAAATGAATTTGTACTGTGATTGCAAAATATCTCATGGGATTATGAGAACTATTTCACTAACACTGATTACAGCCACCCCATTTGCATATCAAATATTTACTTTGTGTACCTAATGATTACTAATATCCCGACTTAAAATTTAATTTTTTTTCAAATAGTTAAATATTTTGACAAACGAATCAACAATTCGATATTATTTTAATCATTTTAATGCATTTTTCTTAAGTGCATTATTTAGTTATATAAATGATTGCGTATGTCACACGCTTGGTCGATTACGTATGTTAGTAGAGCTGGAGGGGGTGTTTTTAGATGCGTTAATAAAGTAATTTTTGCACCCCACACAACCTACTACATAGTTTAACTTTGTTAAAAAAAGATTTAATGGGTAAAAAAATTTAAATGTGAAATTAAAATATTTTAAAATAAATTAGGTCTCTCTACTACAAAATCTATTTATCAGGTATTTTAAAGAAAATTACATTTTCTTTTAAAAAGGGAAAAAAACTTCCAAGATGACGACAATAAATCTGTTTGAGAAATGATACTAATTTATTTGGCAATTCTAGTGAAAAACTCCCCACCTCAAAGATGTCAAGCATTTGAATTAAGTCTTATTTTATGTACAGCTTATATCCCTAATCTTAATAAATTTTTTTGCGCAAGTAAGCTGTTTTTGAGTGTTTACAGATTTTGCTTAGTTCCTTTAGTTGGGAGGTCTCGGATACGAAATTTACATATAGGGTAAAAATGTGTTAAGAAACAAAAAAAAGTGTTGGTTAAATTTTTATACCAGCATCTTCGCTGACAAGTACTAAATACTTGGAACGCTAAATTTATAGCTTAAAAATGGTGAGAGCACATATGCGTGAACCCCTTATATTTCACTTTTGACAAACGAGTTACATACATTGTAAAACATATACACTCCTTTGTAGTTTTTCTTTAGGAAAAGCTTTAAATCAACCTAATTTTCTTTCATACGGATAAAAGTTAAAATATTTTCAGAAATTTCAAATTATGCAGCAACAAAAACTAAGGCTGAGGTATTTTTAACAAAATTATATTTAGTGGAAATTTGAAAGACACTAAGACAATAGAGGTTAAGATAAAGTGCACCAGTCAAAGAGCTATAAAAATCTCCTCTCTCTGATTTACTATCCAGACACTATCCACTAATGTATCTACTCAGAAATACGAACCAAATTGAGATTGAGATTGAAACTTGCAGTTATTGTGAAAAGACGTGGCTGAAGAAAAATAAAAGTCAAAAATAATTGAAAATTATCTCAAATTTTCAGTTTTCAGGCCTTTTTTTTAAACTAGTGGCTGTGGAGTGAAAACTTTAGAATAACTTGTGTGGTTGTGAAAATAGCAGGTGGTTGGATTACCCATAACGTCACACTAGGCCATGGTCTAGAAATGGTTCATTTAATCCCAATTATCTTAGAAAAGTGTCATCAGTTTTAAGATTCTGTTACTGAAACCGCGAGATATATTTTAAGTTATGGAGCGACACTGATCCTGAGCTCATATGCCTCCTATTTACAGTAGAAAGAGTTCTAGTAGAAAAGTTTAGTTCTGGGGGAAACATTAACCCTTTGACCATATATCTAACCTTCTTTGTGTTGTAGATTAAGTTTAGGGCTTAGGTTCCAGTTCCAGACCCATGCTGTTTATTTGGCCTTCAATATTTCACTCAAGCTTTGTGTTTGGGATCACAAAGAAAATTATTTTTCTCGCTTCCTAGGGTAGCTAGAAAGCCGGTTAACTGAAGAAAGTAATGTAGATTTTAAGCCTAAACTCAAATCCGTTTTCAGATTTTTAAAGAAATGTTTAATTGTTAAAATATGACCGAAAAACCAAAAAGTGCCAAATTTTTTAAACTGCTCTTTTACTGCGAGTTTCTCTAACGATAGTTATCTATTGACGAATGCATATCTTATTCCTAAATGTTAAAAAACCATCAAACAATGGAAATAGTTAATTTCTGGAATGTTATGGATCCCTAAGGTTAGAGAAACTCGCCATTAGTAAAAAACATTAAAAAATATTCTCTTGCTAAGGCTAGGTAGTAAAAGAGTTTCGTTTTTTGGATTTTCGCTTATATCTAAAAAACGGTGGGTCCTAAAAAAAAAATATTTTTAGCAAAATGAAAGCTTATTAAATTTGCTACAAAATAGTTTTATTTATTTTTTTCTATTCCTTATAGTTTTTGAGATATCCGCCCCCAAAAATCGTTAATTTATAAAAAAAAACTGAAAAGGAGTTTTCATAAATTAACGATTTTTGCGAGCGGATATCTCAAAAACTATTAACAAAACAAAAAAATAAATTAAAACAATCTTGTAGAAAATTTAATAACCTTTCATTTTACTAAGAATATTTTTTTCCCTAGGACCCACCGTTTTCGAGATATAATCGAAAACCCAAGAGACGGGACCTTTCCACCCCTATCTTCTTCCCTTATCCCTTAGTATTTTTACCTCTTTACTTACTCCAGACATATTTCTGAAAATTTTTGAAAAAAATAGATTGGCAAAATGATTGTTTAAATGAACAGTTCCAACGTTCCAAATACCAGGTTCATTTCCCTTAAAACTTAAAATACTATATAGTGCGAACAAATAATTTTATTTTATAACAAATGGGCCCATTAGTTAAAATAAAAATTAACAGCTTATTCAAAAAGAGAGGATTTTGTTTTAAGAAATATTTAAATAAATCAAAAATGAAATCGTGTGTCGGTAATATTTTTCAGTGACGTGCGTGTGGTCGCCACGGTTCTTGAATTGAACCCCGGGTATGCCAAAAAGCAACAGCGTGTGACCTATAGTTACTCGTGCCCACTGAACAAATTTAACACTACTGCTTCTTGATTTTGCGATATTTTTAACAATTCATTCCACATTATTAAACATTCACTTAATACGAAAATTTATTATTAATCTAATTTTGTTTGTTTATTTTTGAATTTGCATCTGTGATTATCAAAAAATTGGTTTGGGAATATACATCAAATTGAAGCATTAAGTTTAATTTCCATAAGGAATAAGGATACTAAACCCTCATTCTAAAGAGACGTAGTCTTGTTAAAAAGTAAATCTGCTTGAAACTGAGAAAAAAGATTGATATTGTAATCTGCTTAGTAAAAATTGCCTTCCGTGGAGTGTGTACATATTATCATACTATTACGACACGTCAACGGATGATGTATGAACCAACTACCGACCAGTAGACCAGAAAAATAATCTTTTTACTTATGTTTGTTGATCCTTAACTAAACTATTTTTTTCTAAAAATAATAAAAATTTAAACCAGCACGCTAGTACCTTAATAATTAAATTATTGACGACTCAATTGTTAACTAACATAAACCAAAAAATTTTTAATTTAAAAAAATTAATTGAAAATAGAAAATTAAATTAAATTTAATTAAAAATAAAATAATAAACTCAGCTCGAGAGAGCAAGTTCACAAATTAATTGTTCTACTGCAGGAAAGAGCTACTCGGTGTGGGTGGCGTACCCTGGCGGTCGTCTTTTGAACCACAATCCGTGAAATATGAGTTCTTTTTGCAGCTATGCTGTTACAACTTTCTTTTCGAAGTGAAAAAGCGCTCTTTGGTAGCTTTACGCTTTTTTATTCCTCTTTAGTGTTAAAATCTAACCAAAAAAAGAAAAAACTTACCCCTAAACTTGTTCGTTACAGAAAAGTTAATTATTAGAGCAAATCTTCAACTTACCTAGAAAAAAAAAAGTTTATTTAGTAATTTATATAAAATATTTTAATAGGTTTTATAACGTAGTGAAAACAAGTAAAGTGGCGTTTTATGGGAATTTTAATATATTTCCTGCTGTGATTTATAAATTTGTTTATCCTATGTTTACATCAACTATTTTTTTTATAATTTACCTCACTTCCGCTACATTTCAATAAAATGCGTGAGATATAATTTTAAACATCATTGCTTTGATGTTAATAGAAAAAATTGTACGAAACAATTTGTTTTATATACACAGATTTACCTAAATTGCTAAAAAATTCAATGAAAATTTAGGAGTGATGTGTAAACGCAAGACAAAGCCAATGGACTTGGCGTCCTCTAAAATGTAAAAAATTAGTTTAGAGGTTTTGTAAATTCCCGATTTCCTAATTATTTTAGGACAAAAAGCTTCAAATAAAAGTTGTAGGGCATAAAATTCTGCATCTGAATTAATAAACAAAATTAGTTTTGTTGGAAAGGTAGAAATGAGATGCAATTTTATAGTCTAACTTTTGTTTGAAGTCTTTGCCTAAAATAATTAGGAAAGCAGGAAACTACGAAAGTGTGATTTTATATAGAAATAATCTCTATGACCGAGACCAGCGACCACTTACTGGTCACAACCCTGCTGTATCCACATAAATCAGTTTTTTTATTTAATCGCAGTTTTGCTTCCAGCCCGTTTTATAAGGACTTTCCGATTCTTTCTGTAAGTTACAAATTTTCTATTCTAAAAGTGCTATTACGTGTGCATTTATTTGTAAAATTTTTACGTTATTTTTATGTCAAAGTCACGATCTCATCATTCATCATAATCTAAGAACGGTAAAGACAGTTTATCGGTCAAAGACAATGTTTGGACACCGCCAGCGGAGCAAATCGTGCAAAAATATACCTACTTTTTACCGATTGAGATTACATGTTTGATTTTATTGAGAGTTGATAGGCAGTTCCAATTTTACATCCTTAGGTCAGTAAAAAATGACACTTTAATTTAGGTACCGAGTACCGTCAGGTGATAACACAGCAAAATGGTGTCATTTTTTCATCAATTGGAGAAATTCCAATAATTTATAAAGACTGAGTAGAAAGAAATAAAAGTGATACATTTTCAAACAATAGTATGGTCATTGCTGGGCGAGGCGTAAGCCTAGGCCTTTTTACTCGCTTTTCTCATAGGTGAGGATTGATTCATTTGATACTATAGATACGTAAATTCTAGCATTCTTATTGTAACAGCAATCGAAAAGCAACTCGCTTTACTCATACGTTGAGAATCGATTTCATCTGTCACCATAGATACGAAAATTCTAGCATTCTTATTGTTGCAGGACTCGACTAACGCCTCGCCCAACAATGACTGTTATTGGTGGATGGACCAGTTTTCAATCTTTTTACTGAATCTTTAGAAATCACTGGAGTAAAGCTTTTCCTTTAGACCAATTTAATCTGATACCATTGATACGTAAATTTCTGTTGATGCAGGACTCGGCTAACGCTTTGCCCAGCAATTACCACTATCATTGAAGGCTGGACCAGTTTTTATTCTTTTTACTTTATCTTTGGAAACCACTAGAATATAGTTTTTCCTTTAGACCAATTTAATCTGATATCATAGATACGTAAGCTCTAGGATTTTAGTTGTTGCAGGACTCGGCTAACGCCTCGCTTAGCAAAGACCGCTGTTATTGGAAGATAGACCAGTTTTCATTCTTTTTACTGAATCTTTAGAAATCACTGGAATAAAGCTTTTCTAATAGACCGATTGAATCTGATATCGTAGATACGTAAATTCCAGGATATCTGTTGTTGCAGGACTCGGCTAACGCCTCGCCCAGCAATGACCACTATTATTTGAGGATGAACCAGTTTTCTTTCTTTTTACTGAATCTTTAGAAATCACTTGAATAGTTTTTCCTATACACCACAACCAGACATGCAAGAGACAACCTCCCAGACAGGATTACTCTGTACTTGACCCAATCTTTCTTAATATTTTGTGTACAATTATACGTGACATTCATTTGTTGTTACAGGAGATTTTGAACAGCAGCCAAAAATACTCATCTTCAAAAAAGTCCTTCTCCTCAACAGCCTAACATTATGGATTATGAACCAATTACGTTTACATTTTGTTGCAGATTTTTACATCCACAAAATAATAATAATACGCATCTGCCTTAAGCCTGCGTCGTAGGTTAGACCTCGACTCAACAGAGAAGAACCCACCTCGTCATTGCGCAAAAGATTAATATTTGTAGGGCGGGTCCAAATTGCTATTCGAGGTACGATCGCTAGACGTATGAGCAAACTTATGCATCTCGACCACTTGTGCAATGACATAGGCATATACCAGATAGGTTCTTCTCTATTGAATCGAGGTCTTTAATATTAATTAATTATTTTAATGAATGTCTCTAAGCCCTATGTTACCTTACAAATTTATTTCCCTTACCTAAAAAGTCTCCTCGAATTCACTATTCGACTATTTCTAGTTTTAAACCTTTCCTATCGTGCATGATAGGAGCTTCTTTCGATTGTACTCTCGAAGAAAATTTTCTACATGAGAGGAAAAACATTCCCAGGAAAAACTGTCCCTGGGAGGCTTTAAAAATTTTGGTAAATATAAAAATTCTGAAAATATTACTTCAATCTACACCCACCTCTGCGGCTCGCATAAATAACTCATTTTCCTTTTCGAAAAATAAATTTTCTTTTATTAATGAAAAAATCAGCTTTGTGCTGTAGTAAAATTTTTATTATTAAGAGCATTAACTTTCGTGTACTTATCTTAAACGATTTATATTGTAAGGTATATAAGAAGTGGCTATTAAAAGGAGGCAGGGCACTTTCTCGCGATTTGCATGACCTATGACCCTTGTTAAACGCCCTCACAACACCTAAACGAGCACGCGATCAGCAACGATCTTGTTCGACTTCTTGATTATTTTTCTTAACTCTATTATTACAACTACTTCTTATTGTTATGTTGTATAGACATAGGCCAACTTATTTGTAAACAAAAAATTAATTAAATTATTTATATTAAATAACCAAAAAAAGAGAAATTATAGATAACAAAAGTTAAAAAAAAGAGAAATTTAATTGTTAGTTGGTAATAACTTAAAAAAATGCTTTTAAAAATTATTTATACTCTAATTGGGGAGAATACAATATTTATATAACTTCACGCTTTTACGAATTCTATTAAATAAAACTTTTAAAAACAATTGCATTTCCGCAACTCTTATAATTTACCTTTTAAACTTTCTAGATGAGTTCGATAGAGTTTTGTTTTTTCTTATTTCTTGTTTATTTATTTATAATTAACAGGCAAAAAAATAGAAGAAAATCGAATCGATAAATTTACATTTCTATAAATAAAACGATAACAAAGTAATGAGTAAACGTTAATGACAATATCAATAAAATTGATTAAGTAGCTCAAGTTAAACTAGGTGAACAGTTAGAATAAAACAAAAAACATTACAAACAAAAAGATAATCAACTACTTACTTACAAGATTAAAGCATGAATTGTATAAAGATTTATAAGTTTGTAATATACTAAACATTATGATGAAAGATGGGCTATACCGGGTGTCGTATTTAATTTTTTGTGTGCACGGAGGTTCGATTGATGCCTTGCTCAACTTAACAAAAAGTTGCATATTTTAATGAGCTTTAGAATATGTTTAGAAAATTGGAAAATTCAAAATGGTTACCGAGATAACGCAAAAAAACTGAAAATTGACAATTTATTTTTTTGGCTGCAGTTTGAAAATGGTTTACTTTTAAAGAAATAGTTTTTGCGAAAAATTGTTAGGAGGTCAAAAGAGCTATCAAACGATATCAAACTCGACATTTTATCAAACCGACGCTAGGCGTCGCGACGTTCAACTTTTTATTTTGTTAGAGAAATCTATTGTTTATTTTTCAGAAAATCACTCAGTTGGCTTGTCTAAATTCGGATACCGAACGAGAACTATCTGCCTTGTATACTTTTCATGAATTACACAATTTTTCTAGGTTATGTTACTTTACTTTATGTTAAAAAATAGCTACTAAAACTTGGTTTTTCAAGTTCATTAGAAACGCAATTTCATTAGAAAATAAAATAATAATAATTTCATTTAATTTTATCTTATAATAAACTTGCGTTTCTAAAACTTTAAAAACTAAGTTTTAATCGTTATTTAACATAACATAACATAAAGTAACATATTAACGTAACGTAACATAACATAACATAATCTAGAACTGAAATGAAAAGTACCAGATAGAAAGATCTCGATTGGTATCCGAATATAGACAAGCGAGCTGAGTAATTTTCTGCCAAAAAAACAATACGCCACCATAAAAAAATGACAATTTAAACGTCGCGACGCCTAGCGTCGATGTGATAAAATGTCGAGTTTGGTATCGTTTGATAGCTCTTTTGACCTCATAAAATATGTCTTTTAAGTATTTTTTTTAAACTAAACCACTTTCAGAGAAGAAGCGTCTTTTAGCGTTATTTATTAAAATTATTTATATCATCTTTACATTATCTAAGAAGCTTGATACAAGCCCTAAAGCGTTATATTATCACGATTCGTATGTAATTCGTGTTGTGATTTGCATTTGGCGTAATACATACGAGAGAGCATTGAGTTATCAGAATATCGTTTATTGTCGCTAATTTATATGGTTGTTACGTCAATGTATATTTTGCATATAAATATGCGACATTTTCTTATATTCTTTGAAAGCGCTACTTTGGTTATTTAAGTTATTTAGTTATAGATTAGAAATCCCACATTATGTCGATTTGTAAAATTTATGTATATTAACTAGTGAATAGCAAAATATATCTCTCAATCTCTCAATAGGTACTATTGATACGAAAAATCTGACCTAATTATGTCAAATGACTTTATTCTTATTTACAATATCGCCACTTTATTTACAACCATTGAATCATTAGATTAAAAGGAAGAAAGTGAAAATGGATTTTTGTTAAAACAAAAGAAAAATTCATTTTAACTTATATCATTTTCTCAAGCTTTAAACTTTCGTAATCTATTCACCTTAACCTTATATTTTAGTTCTCAAGTAAAACAATAGAAGTATGTTATCTTATATAAAATGTGGGTTGTTTATATAACACTTCTTGTGATTCATTTTGAAAATTCCAACAAAAGTGAATTATAATTTGTATAGAAATTCCCTTAGTTAATTAATTTATGTTTTTAAACGCATAATAACATTATTAAAACTACGTTGTTAACAACAAACGAGAGTAAACGTGAGACTTTCTATTCCTAACGTATGATACACAAAAGGAATCTATTTTATTTTATTTTTAAATCTTTACTAACTACCTGTAGTATTAAATCTACTTTATTACCTTTAGTTGATCGTAAATTTTATTGATAAAGGGTTGGCGAAAAGTTTGTGGTTGCGTTCTTAAATATTGAGCTTACAAAGTGAAAGAAATTGCTTGAAAGACGTGCACACATTCTTACAGAAAGATCAGAACCGTAGAACAAAGTGGATAATGTAAGCACGTAAAAGGACCCTAACCTAACTTAAATTGGCGTACCTCAGGGTAGCGTTTTTGGTCCTGTTATATTCAAAAATGATCATACTTGTTACAGTGTGTAATTTTACAGATAGATAAGCAGTAGGTTACATTAGATTCCATATTGGCATAAAAATCTTTAAACCAAGATTATAATTCAGTCAACAACGCCAACTAGATAAAATTAGTTTACCACAACCAGGCGCGGACTGGCAAGGACCGCTGAGCGCTACAGGGTCCAGGAGCTTTTTCTCTAAATTAATAATTAAAAAATTCTGTCATTTCTAGGTTTGTACAGGGTGAGCCTTTTCAAAAATGTCAGGGACGTAAGACTAGTAATTCAAAATTTTACATTGATCCATTAGAAATATCTGCGCCCCTGAAAAAGTATAGCCAGCTCGCGCCTGTAACTACTTAACATAAAGTAAGAATACCCTATTACTTATATAAAGTTAGAATATCAAATGACCTATTAAGGATCAAAACCATGGGAAAGTTGACGTTAAGAAGTGACGGCAGGGAAAGCAGTTCCTTCAAACAATAGTGATCATTGCTAGGCGAGGCGGTAGCCGAGTCCTGCAACATACTATTTGCAAACGTTTTATACGTATCTATTATGTTTTTCCGAGAGGATTGACTTAATCTGATACCATAGATAGGTACACTGACATTCTAATAATGCGCATTGAAAAAAATTCCAGGATTCGTGTTTTTGCAGGACTCGGCTGACGCCTCGCCCAGCAATGACCACTATTGTTGAAAATGTATCTTTTATCATTCTTTTTAGTGGGTCTTAGTCACTAGAATAAAGCTTTTCCAAAAAACCACAACCAGAAATGGATAAAATACATAAGCACGTAAGTTTACTTATATTGGTGTACCTCAGGGTAGCGTTTTCGGTTCAGTTATATTTGGAAATTATCATGCAGTTCCTATTTAATTTGACAGATGAATAAGTAGTAGTTAGTTAGATCCAATGTTGGCATTGAAAAATCTTTAAACCAAGATTATAGTCAGAGGCGGTGCTAGGCGGTAAGCGAGCTAAGCGTCGCATAAGGGCGCAACATGTTAGGGACGCAATATGTTAATAGGATTATAAGAATAAGGGCCTTATTAAAAATATTTTATAAAATTGGTAATAAAATAACAAAATGAGGCGAAATATTTTTGAAATTTGCAGGAGCCACCAGAATAGGTAGCGCCGCCACTGATTATAGTTTAATCAACGCCAATTAGATAAAATGAGTTTAATAACATAAAGCTATAATCAATGACCTATAATAAGAAACCAAAACATGGCAAAGTGAGCGTCAAGGGGTGGCGGCAAGGTAAGCAGTCATCTTCAAACCAGTAGTCATTGCTGGGCGAGGCGTCAGCCGAGTCCTGCAACTTACTTTTCCCATACGTATCTACTGATTTTCTGAGAGGATTGACCTAATCTGATACCATAGATACGTACACTGACCTTTCAATAATATGGAAAAATTAAATTCCAGGATTCCTGTGGTTGCAGGACTTGGCTATCGCCTCGCCCAACAATGACCACTATTGTTTAAAATTTTTTAACGAAGATTATAGTTTAATAAATAGCGCCAACGTAGACGATATGAGTTTACTACTTAACATAAAGCAAGAATACCTTATGACGTATTAAGAATCAAAAACATGGCAAAGCGGACGTTAAAGGGTCAGGCATCGTCAGCGAAAGCAGTCATCTTCAAAAAATACTAATCATTTCTGAGCGAGGCGTTAGCCGAGTCCTGCAACTTACTTTTCCCATACGGATCTACTGTTTTTTGGAGAGGATTGAGTTGTTGTGATACCATAGATAGTACAGTGACCTTTCAATAATATGTAGGGAAATATTAAATTCCAAGATTGCTGTAGTTGCAGGACTCGGCTGACGCCTCGCCCAGCAATGACCACTATTGCTTAAATATTTTTAACGAAGATTATAGTTTAATCAACAACGCCATGCCATATAGATGAAACGAGTTTACCACTTAACATAAAGCAGGAATATCATATGACTTATTAAGAATCAAGAACATGGCAAAGCGGACGTCAAGGGGTTCGGCATCGCCAGGAGAAGCATTCATCTTCAAACAGTACTGATCATTTTTGGGCGAGGCGTAAGCCGAGTTCTGCAACTTACTTTTCCCATGCAGATCTACTGTTTTTCCGAGAGGATTGACTTAATCTGATACCATAGATACGCACACTGGACCTTCCAATAATAGGCATTGAAAAGGACTCGGCTAGCGCCTCGCACAGCTCTTTCCTTGTGGATATTCCTATCCTGTTTATGTGTAGACTATGCAAGGCTTTGTCGTACTATTATGATCAGGAAATTTGCATTATTTTTTATATTTTGAACTTTATTGCCTTATGGGAGTAATTAAATTACCCATCATCATGGTTTATAAGACGTTTCGAGAAGGAAACCAAGAAAATACGACAAAGAGAGAGAACAGAGTGTTCATTAAATCAATTTATTGGAGCTTATAGGTAAATAATGCGTTTAACAATTGTAGCATTTTCTTTCACAATGTTCAAGTTTTTAATGTTTATAATAAAGTTAAAAATTGTTTATACTAGAGGTTGTCTTGGAGTCAAACCATTAATTTTCTAAATTCTTAATTTATGGTAAAGTTTGAAAAATTATGTACTTGCTACAAAGTTATACATATTAGAAAAATTAAAAATTGTCAAGTCGTGCAACAAAAGAGCAATAAGTAATGTTCATGTTTTAATCTAAAATCTTAGTAAAGCTATAACAAGTGAAGTTGTTCGTGTTAATTTAAATAAAATCGTATACGTACACAGCAAGCAAAAGGAAGTAATGATAGTTAACTCATATAATTTCAAGTAAATAAACTTTTCTGGCCTAGAAGAGTGATTTGAATTTCTATTCCACTCCATATAAAGACTCCGGGCGAATGCTGTACAGCATGTAATGATAGCCACCGTTAAATAAGTACACTGGTTGCTTTCAATTTGATTTTATTGTTATCGTTTCTTTGATTGACAATGTTCGAGATAAATTTCAAATTTAGATAAGTATATTGGATATTGCGCCCACTTTATATGATAAAGTCGCGGTGCCATCATACAATTTGTTTTGTCTCAATTTACTTGTTTAGAAATAAAAGCTAACTAGAAATTGATCGAAATGTCCAATAATTCATCCTTTTTTTTCTCTTTTCTCAATGTTCATGTCTTAAAGCGCAACACCCACATAACACGTGTGCATTTTACTTATAACTTGTTAAGTGTATTGTAGGGCAATTCTGACACGATTTTACTCCATAACTGTACATTTGCTATAAGAAATAGGTGATTGACAAAAATTGTAATTTTGTTATGTTTTTGCCATAGGCTACTTGACATGAAGGAATGCAGGAAGTGGGTTGTGCACCTAAAATAAAATAATAAGATACTACTCAACTCATCAGTTGTGGCTATTTCACGAAAGCTTGAACTAGAGCGACTTTTTTGTATTTTTTTTGCAATTGTAAATCGATTACGCGATTTTATTAAGCTGGAAATTATTAAAAAGGCGTTAAATTTTTTTAAGTTCAACGAGCTCGAAAGTGCGCCATCGGTTCAAAGAAAACCCTCTTTTGTTTAGCCGTTAATTGAAATTTCCAAAATAAACAATATATGTAAACAACCTGAGAGATTTAAACTACATGATTAATTCTATGGAAATGTCTAATTATACACTCCGAAATGGTATAACCAAACAACATAATGTCGGATTCTCAACATGGCACGTTAATTTGTCCGGTATTATAGGAGTGACATTGAAAATCGAGAGTGGAGTGAGTAGTGTGAGCGGATGTTCATGCAGATCAGGTGTAATGATGGGAAAAGCTATTGTTACGTCGTGGGACATTTCGTATTACACTGCCTTACTTAACAAAAACGCCAACTTAAATCATGGATGGCGGTGGAAGTAGAAACAAATAAAAAATTTAATGTGTTTTCAAGAACGATAACGTTGTTACAAAAATTTTTCCCAGGCTGATGATGCCTTTGTGACTCGGATTTATAATTTTATGTAGACGACTATTATTCAAGTTATTATAATTAAAAGATATCTGATGAAGCAGAGTTGGCATAATTAGTATACTTGTCTTAATACCAACATTTTTTTAACTAAGGATTAGTTTGTGGTTTGGCCTTAGATGTTTTTTTAATTTGACAAAAGCCAACAGCCTCTACAGAACAAAAATAAACTTCTTAAAATGATTCAATGAGAAAATATTTTGAAATAAATAATTAATAAAACAAAAGAGTCTTCAAGAACAATTGCTCCCTAAGCCACTGTTTTTGGATTGGAATCAGCAAAATGTTTATAATGGAATTCTTAGAGCTTGGCGTTCCATGACAATCAATACCAATAATAGAAAACTTGCACTCAGTTTAAGAATTTTGAAGTGAGCAAAAAATGGAAAGTGCAGGAAGAGAAAGAGAGGACAATATAGAGACAAAACCATCTATACATACAAGCAGATTGGTTTACAGAAAAACATCACTAAATTGGACAAGTCAAGAACTTAGCTGATTGGTATAGGGATAAAGAAATGAATAGGGAGAAAAATTGTCTGGCGAGCCCCGAGCCGAAAGGCATGCGATGGGAATGGATAGTAAGAAAGAAAAAAACTAATAACCAGACCTGTTAGATAAATAGAAGACGCCAATGTAAAGATAGATGTAGATTGCCAGACTGTTAGTACCTCATAACTGATATATTTAATAGATCTTTCATAATGTGCTCCTAGATCTACTTTCTTGTCTCAGCCTAGTCTTCGAATTGGGGAGAACTTTAAGATCATCCTAGGTCCCAGCAGTAGCTGCAAAATTGCACAGGGCGGTCCAGAGTCCAAACATTGAGTCAGTGATTGTCCTACTTACTGATTTGTCCAGTGAATTCATTTTTTTGTAGGAAGAACTTTTTCTGTCTTTGATCCACAGTCTTGGCTCAGTAACACGGTTTTTTCATGCCCCTCTGTGACCCGAATAAAGTTGTTATGGGACATTTTCGTTGAGATCCCATATAATCATAGCCATAATTATTAACCATGTCTGGTAACTTATTGTACAGCCTGGGTTCCCAGTAGTCAAGTAGTACCCAAGCTGATTGGTATAGAGATAAAGAAATGAATGAGGAAAAAATCATCTGGCGAGCCAAAAGACATGCAGATGGATAGAGATCCTGAGGAAAAACTAATAACCAATCTGTTCGAAGACCTCAACATAGAGATAGATGTAGATTGACAAACTGTTAGAACAGACTGTTTTAGTACCCCATAACTGCGATATTTAATAGATCTCTTATAATGTACTCCTAGATCTACTTTCTTGTCTCAGTCTTATCTAGTCTTAGAATTTGAGAGAAGTTAAAGACCATCCTGGGTCCCATCAATAGCTAAAAAATTGGGCAGGGGAATCAAGTCAGTGATTGTCCTACTTCCTGCTTTGTCCAGTGAATTCATTTTTTGTAGAAAGTACTTTCTCTGTCTTCGATCTACAGTCTTGGTTCAGTAACAGAGTTTTTTCATGCTCTATGACCTGAATAAAGTTGTTATGGGACATTTCGTTGAAATCCCATATATTCTTAATTTCTAACCATGTTTGGTAGCTTATTGTACACCTTGTAGTCCACCTGCTTCTGCCTCAGAGCTATCCTATGATATGGAATCTGAAGTAGGTTTGCACTTCTTGTGGTGTAGTTGTGATGTTGCCACCCGTACTTTAGATATGCAGTTCCAACTCCTTCAATGCCTTCCTACCCTTGTACTGGAAGGTAGTAGTGAATTACGTGACTGCATTTAAATCCCAAATGAGTTTAACTTCGACTCTTTAGTTATGTACGACAGAGCTTTGACATAAACAGATTTTACCATTTCCTACCAATTTTAAATATTTAAATTTTCTTCTCTTAGGCGTAATCTACTATAAAGCCCAAAACACTTGAAGCATCGTACACCCACAAGTCCCTCGTTAATAATTTGTATAATATTTTATAATTATTTAAACCTATTCCAATATGATGTGGGCCAATCGTTTTTTTTAATAAGCTACATATTAAATTTAATATATTATCAAATTATACAACACCTGTCCTGCTGAGCGTGTCATTATGTTAGCGGTCAAGTGTGAAGATGAAGAATGAATGAAATTCCAATTCCGGTAGCACTTGACAGTATACGTATAAGAGAATATATGGTTTCTTTTATAAAAACTTGTTCAATATACTACTATTTACTATAATTCTGCATTCTTTAAGATAATTTATCAATTATTGTGACAAATGACATATCTATCTTGGGTAGATCTGGATTTTATTCAATTATTTATTACAAATTAAAATACTTTTGAAATAATTTCATTTGAACAATTTTAAATGCATTTCTCAAACATTACGCTGGCAGAAGGATCTAGTGTCAATTTATTCGGTTATTGCAACTGGGGTCTCAGGTCAGTAGATATACAGTGTGGTAACCAGAGCTGTCGGTCATGGGGATTTAACATGTAAAGTTATACTTTTCTTTGATTTCCTGCTTCAAAATTTATTTTGGAAAAAAAAACTCCAAATAAAAGTTTTAGAGCATAAAATTAATCACCAAACAAAATTAATTTTGGACGCTTTATAACGTCAGAAATTTAATTTGAAAATTGCGAAAATTAGCAGAAATAAAAATTGTCAAATGTTTTATACACATTTATCTGTCAAAATAATGATCCAACAATAGGGTGCCATGAAATACATCAAATAAAAATTATCAAATTTTTGACATTTTAGCTTTCAAAATAATTTTCAAAATTAATTGAAACTAAAACTAGAGTAATTTATGGGGTTTTAACCTAAATATTAGTACTTATTATTATAAATAAATTCAAGAATTGGATAATTATAAAATACAAAATTATTTTGACAGATATAGGGTAAAACATTTGACAATTTTTATTTGTGTTTCAAGGCAATCGCAATTTCTGCTAATTTTCGAAATTTTGAAATTTAATTTTTGGCGTTATAAAGCATCCAAAACTAATTTTGTTTTTTGATTTAGATGTAGAATTTTATGGTCTAAAACTTCTGTTCGAAGATTTTTCTTTTAAAAGAAAATCACCAAATCGAAATCACCAAAGTATGATTTTACATGTCAAATCCCTATGACCGAGTGCTTCTGTCACTCAATACTCAATTCCAAAGTTTTCCTTTTTTCAAGTTGCTTAATTTTTGTACCGAAAAAGTTCTTTATAGAAGAAAAACAATAACTGGATGGGAAAACGACTGACTTCCCATAAGGATTATTTGTCGAGAAAAAGAAGAAACAGGATCTTATTAATTGTTTGTTTGAGTTAGTGTCAAGAAAAAAATGTAATTAAATTTGGCTAAAATTGAAATAAATAATTTGCTCAAAAACAATTTTTTGACTTGGCATCTTGATGTTTACGATAAACGTCGTCAGAAAAGAAGAACAAAGAAAGGAAGCTGGTAAACTTAAAAGTTTGTTTAAAATGCTTATACAAAAAAACTATTTAACAATGGTACAACAAAACTGACAAGATCTAACCTCTCATCTTACCTTCCCACCGGTTGAATAGTCTTCGTTGGTGACTATTACCGCGCTTAATTACATCCTATATACACTTGTAATCCTTGAAAAAAAAAAGAGGTTCGAGTTGTAAAAGAAGTTGATATTATCATTTAATTAAATTAATTTTTCTATGAGCAATCTTTTGGGAATATTTTGTAAAAAGGCGTAAATCAAAGAAGCTTGTGACGAGTTGACACTGAATATAATTAGGTAAATAAATACATGGTCAGTCGGTGTTGCATAATTCAACAAGTGCTTATAATGGTGTGAAAATTTTCTTGCTCGTTACAACTCAATGTGATCTTCAAAGCAATCTTCTAGAAAATTATGGTATTAATTTCATTATGCCGCGTTTTTTTTATTTCTCACAATTTAAAACTACAAAACTTATATCATAGCCTTTTTGTACAATTTGTACAAGTCGCCGATGATTGTCAAATTATACAACAGTTTAAAATGATTTTTTTTCTGAAAAATTCAGGAAGCTTTTCGAAAAAAATTTAATTTGTCGGTACGCGTTGAATATAAGCAAAGTAATAAAACCTTGCAGCACAATTGTGTCGTAATTATATTGTGTCTTACATAAAACGTACCATTTCATTATCACACAATTGTAAAAATTACCAATTACATGATATCATCTATCGTAAAATTTAAATAACTACTTTATGCTTGAAAATTGTCTTTTCTTCATAATTAAGGAATTTAAGTTACAATAAAGAATTTTCCGAACCCAAATTTACAGTTTCATTTGCTCATATTACCTACAAATAATCTTTAACAACAATCGGTAATCATTGAGTTGTGAGCCTCGAGCCTTATTCTTAAGAGTATCGGTATGTTGGTTGCAAAGTGGGTGATTATTAGAAACTTTAAATAAAGTGGTTTAGGAAAAACTAAAACAACTGATTTTGTAAGGAGAAAACTTAAATATTGATTTCTCAACTATATTGCCCAATGCCCAATGGCGATCTATTGAGTTCTATTATGATTTAGTTGGCAGGGCCGAACTGGACTTCATTTGAGCCTGTCGTAAATAGCTGTAGTTTAGCCCCTTCGCCTTTCCAATCTCCTAGAAATATTAATAATTTTCTTGATATACGAAAATCGTAATTTTAAAATAAATATTTTCACATTTTAGTTTTTATACAAGGATAAGTGGATGGTGTTTTGCAACAATGATCTAACCCACAAATTTAGTTTAAGTTTAGTTTAAGTTTATTTAAATTTAGTAGTTTTCCACAAATTAATAAAACAGTTGAAAATACTTTAGTAAATTGACTTTACAATCACCAACTGTTGCTTAAATTAATTTAGCTTGTTTTAGAAGACATCATAAAATGACATTTTATAATGAAAAAGTAAAAAAAAAACAAAGTGTGTGTTAGATCATTGTTGCAAAACACAATCCAAGTGAGGTTAGGTTAGATTCGAGTACGTGAGGTTAGGTTAGGTTTGTTAATAAAGAGATCTGTTCCAGAACAGAAACATTAGTTAAATATCGTCACAACGGCTTAAGTTCATATAGAAAGTATTAATTATAGAATTTTTACTAGTCATTTCTGCAAAAAGAAGCTTATGGCTACCACATACGCCAATTTGTTCAAATTATTGGAGATATTGATGTGCACCAAGCAGCACGCGTCATTTAGACAATTGAATAACGTACCCAAATCACGAAAAAAAAAGTACGTTGTCATTTAAAAAAAATATTGATGACGTCATTACTTCAAAACAAATGAATATCTGAAAATGATTTTGACATACAAATGCGTATTTAAAGAAAATAAAATCGACGTGTTTCAAGTGTTCAGAAAAAAATTTTTTTCAGTTTTATTTGTTATGTTCCATATCTTTCACACGCACTGTATAATTATCATCTTTTTGTTTCGTTTCAGATTAGTGGAGCATCATTTTGCAATCGAGGCAGGATCTTCATCAAAGGTAAGTCCTCAATGTTGAGGATTTTTCATAAACGGTTTTTAAAAGTAATAGACCACGATCCACACAATAAGAAACAAATGAATCATTGGAAATGCGCAGTAATGTCCGATAAAGATGGAGATAGAGTAAGTGGGAGAAGTAGAATATCGATTGGTTTAGAGAAATGGGGACTGGGGAAAGTAGAACAGAGATTGGTTTATTGAAATGGGGAGTGGTCTGTCATCATAGTTACCATGTGTCAAATGTCAATCTATCACCATAAGGGGATAGGAGATAGTTTTAGCATTGAGTAACAGAATCTTTATCTAGAGGCGCCGAGCTTATGTTGAAACTCGTTCCAGGGTGATCTCTCCCTACTTTTAATTCCCTGCACCCCACTATCCACAAGTTGTCGATCGCATCGCTGCAACCTGCAACACTGCAAGTTTCGTCAATTTGCAATTCGACTAGTATTTTGTATTTTAAAGACGGTAGATCGTTTTCTTAAAAGTTAATAAATATACAACATTATTGAGACGAATTACGCGTAATTAGATGCACATAAAATCTTTGTATGAGATCGTGTTAAATCAAAATAAAAAAAAATAGTTTAATTTTTCTTGAATTAATTTATTTGAATCATCTAGGAATTTATAAAATAAAAAAAGCTAAAAGAAAATTCAACTTCAAATTTGCTAGATAATAAAAAATAATACAAGAAATAAATAATAAAAAATAATTAATAGTGTAGTCAACGAACCAAAATTTACCCTGATTTTCGGACTTTTTTTGTAACAGCGAGTTTTTTTTCTTAATCGGTCGAAACCATTCCTGTGAGTTTGTGTATAAAATGTCTCAACTCAATTTTGACCGGAAGGTCCTTATTCTTCGACTTTAGTGTAAAAGTTTGACTTTTTCAAGTTTCCGTTTCACTATTTTTTGAATAACTTCGCTTGTATTGGTCGGATCGGGACCAAAAAATTTTCCTTTTGTTTGTCTTGAATCTCTCTCTAAAACTGCCTGGGTTAAAATAATCTATATTAATTTCCTAACCCAAAAAAAATTCAAAACTGCCGTCATTAGTGAGTCGTAGTTTTTTATAGGGAACTCGAGTAATAATTAATATTACGGTATGAAATTTTAGGAAGTTGTAGCTGATATAGTAACAAATCCATATTGCAAATTAGGTCTAAAAATATTGAGAACAAAGACTAAAATTTGCATTTTGGTTCAAATTTTCTAATTCATATTTGTTGTGAGCAATTGGTGGTATCGTAATAATTCTTCCATGGAAATGTTGGAAATTTAATGCTCTTTCAGATGAAACCAAAGACAATCACATTAGACCACGTTTTCTTCCGATTTCGTTGAAAAGAAAAATAAAATTTTTCTACTATTTACCCACAAAACCAATTTTAGTGGTCGAAATGCTTGACTTTAAAACCAATTTTAATGTTCAAAAATAGTTTATAGGAGTTCTTTATGATTAATTTTCAAAAATACGTAAAAGAAGAATTAAATTTCGACCACTGAAATTGGTTTTGTAGACAAACAGTTAAAAGATTTTCTTTTTATCTTCAAAGAAATCGGAAGAAAAAATGGTCTGATGTGATTGTTTTTGTTTTCGTCTGAAAGAGCATTAAATTTCCTACATTTCAAGAGAAGAATTATTGGGATACCACCAATTGCTCACAACAAATATGAAAAAGAAAATTTGAACCAAAATGCAAATTTTAGCCGTTGTTCTTAATATTTTTGGACCCACCTTGTAATATGCATTTGTTACTATATCAGCTGCAACTTCCTAAAGTTTCGTACCATAACAGTAATTAAAACTCAAGTTCTCTAGAAAAAACTACAACCGACCAATGACGACAGTTTTGAATTTTTTTTTAGGTTAGGAAATTAATATAGATTATTTTAACCCAGGCAGTTTTAGAGAGAGATTCAAGACAAACAAAAGGAAAATTTTTTGGTCCCGATCCGACCAATACAAGCGAAGTTATTCAAAAAATAGTGAAACGGAAACTTGAAAAAGTCAAACTTTTACACTAAAGTCGAAGAATAAGGGCCTTCCGGTCAAAATTGAGTTGAGACATTTTATACACAAACTCACAGGAATGGTTTCGACCGATTAAGGAAAAAAACTCGCTGTTACAAAAAAAGTCCGAAAATCAGGATAAATTTTGGTTCGTTGACTACACTATAACAAATTAAAAAAAAAGTTTTTTACTTATATAATTTTAAAACAAATGGTTTAAATGCTTACATAATAAGGCTGATTAATAATCGAGACAATTTAAAGCGTGAGAGTAGCGAGCGCTTTAATTGTTGAGATTATTAATCGACAATTAACGGAAGAGTTGATTACTAAATTTTTCCATCAAGCGCCTCTCATTAAATTGTAGAAAATTTGAAATCTAGAAAATCTGAAAATCAAAAACAAAAATTCAAGTTTTGAATAATATTCTACAATCAAAGATATAGCACTGAAAACAAAACAACGGATGTGGCCATACGAGGAACGAGTGATATACGCATAATTTTTTCACGGTGTGGTTCTAGGGTTAATGTATGATAATAAAAATTTTTTTTTTAAAAAACTTAAAAAAAAGTTTATTTTTAAAATTGCTTCTGTCCGGAATTGAACCTGGGACTTGCATATGAGCAAAATTTTAGGTATAAATTGTTTCAAAAATTTCATTTTTTTGTAAAATTGGGCATAAATTGAATTTCAAAATATACATTATTTTATATCTTAAGAAAGCTAATTTTACAAGCTTTCAAAATATTGAAAAATATACAGGGTGTTGTATTTAAATTAAGAATTTTGATTTTATTTCCGGTTAAACCGGAAGTCAAAATATAAAGTGCTGGGTATCGTGTAATAGCTAATTTTAAGAACTTTCAAAATATCTAAAAATATACAGGGTGTTCCTAAAAATTTTAATATTTTTGTAATTTCCGGTTTAACCGGAAGCGTTTTTTTAACCGGAAATAGTGTCAAATAATATATGTTCATGGGATTGATATAAATATCCAATTTCAAGGTTTAATTTTTATTACAAAATAAATTATAGATTATTGAAGTTTCAACATTCAAAAAAACATTACTTCAAAACGACTCGAGCGATTTTGATAAAATTTTATTTTAAGATAGAGAATTACGTTGTCTATAACATACTCAACTTTGTTGAAATCGGCCGCACCATTTTTTGAGAAAATTCATTTCAAAATTTTGACCTATTGTGGCCCCTTAAAGGTACAAATAAATTTGTATACTATTTTTGTAATTGTATTTTAAGGACGCTTTCTTTAGGTAACAATGCGGTATACACTTAAAAACTGCAAAAATTACCTAGAAATTTCAATTTAGGTAAATTTGTTTATACCTTTTCAACTTCAAATTAAAACTAAACAATTTCAAATTGGGATTAAACAATTCCAAATTGATATCAAATAGTTTCAAATTCAGACTAAATAATTTCAAATTGAGACTAATATCTCAAATGTCAATTAGTTTTTTCCCAATTAGAAATTAATTAGTTTCAATTTGAAATTGTTCTAGATCTGTGAAAAGTGTGTAATACAAAAGAATTTTTGAGATAAATTTAATCTTCTTTTTAATAAATTTTAGCTTTTATATTAAAATTGAAGAAATAAGCTAAATTAAAATAAATAAATAAAATTCATTATTATTTATTGACGTTTCGCCAAATTATTGGCTTCCTCAGAATTTTAAAAAATTTTTATAATTCACATTTAATAATAAAAGATTTTTTTAATATAACAGGAAATAATTTTTTTTTATAAGTGTAAAAATATTTATATGACCATTTAATTTTTTACTATTTAAATAATTTTTATTTTAATTTTATTAAATTGTCATTTTAAAATTTTTTGACTTTTATAAAAAAAAATTATTTCCTGTTATATTAATAAAACCTTTTATTATTAAATGTGAATTATAAAATTTTTTTATAATTAATTTTATATTCTGAAGAAGCCAATAATTTGGTGAAATGTCAATAAAAAATAATTAATTTTATTTATTTATTTTAATTTAGCTTATTACTCCAATTTTAATATAAAAAAGATAAATTTAATTATTTGAATTTGGAATTGAAATAAATTACTACATATTATAATAATTATTGTTTATATATTATTTAATAACATATTATTTCAATTATTGAAATAAACTATTGACGAATAGCCGGTTTAGGTCAAAAGTACGGGATTGCTGGTAATATCGGTGAGGTAATACGTCTTTACTTGTTTCCTTCAACGCTGCCTGCCAGGAACTGAGAAATCTCGGATCCCAACTACTTCAGCGCCGTCTACATCTCGAATCCTGTTTTAGCTTCGAATTTTAACGTATTCCTACGCCTCTAGATAAAGATTCTGTTACTCAATGGTTTTAGTTAGTTTTTCGCATTTTGCTCCACTAACCTTGGGCAAAAGAAATTAAAGGCATAAAAATTTAGGGGTTTTGTTTTAAACGGGCTCCGCGAATGCCTGTTACGTTGCTGCCTATACTAGAGTAGTTAATGCTACATTTGGCGAATTTAAATTAATGTACAGTCTGCCTTACAATTAATGGTCACCATTAATGGCTATACTTTTAGCACGAATTGTTGATGTAACCATCATAACACCCCATACTAAAATTGAGGAGCAACTTTATTTTACCAACAGGTAGTAAATCAACAACCTCCCCTTCTGTTGCTTTTTCTTTTGTCGTTGTTGGCTAATAACCACCCTGGCGTATAGCGTATAGCCAGGGTGGCCAATAATTGTGAAAATGACTGTACCTAATACTGGGTGGTACAGTGAAAAATTAACTGAAAATTTTTTAAATTTATACAAAACCTCCAATAAAATATAAAAGAAATATATAAAATATTGTAATTATATTAAAGTATGGGGTACTTAAAAACCACTAAATTAATATAAATTCTTACCGACTAATTTTCAACTTCCCTTTTTAACGTTTTTTAAATATAATAATAATTGTATATTTATGTGACATATTCGTCATACTATAAAAAAACTTGTTTTTATAAAGTCCAAATTAAAAAATTGAACCCAACCGAGATTCATTTAAATATGGCGTTATTTTTGCGGATATCCGACACCTATAAATAAGTAAACAAATAAAATAAATAAAGATTCAAGTATAATTTAATTGCACGGTGGTTTGCCAATATTCTTGTTATAATTATACGTTTTAAAATAAAACTGGGCTATAATTTTAGGTTACAACCAACATTATATAAATTAACTGAATATAACTTATAAACATAATTAAATAATTTCGTTATGCATTATTCATTAATTTATAATTCTAACAAATCAAATATTATTTATTAGGAAAATTATTTAAACTGATTTACTTGTTCGTAGTCGGATTTGAAAAAAATAGTTTTCTTTAAGGTGAAAAATTTTAAATATGCGAAAATGATATTTTTTTACGCCATTTTTATTACGTACTTTCCTTTTACGGATAGTAAAATACATAAGTAATTAACTATTAAATCAAGAACTTGTATTTGTAATACGATCGTTATCTATGTTACCAATTTGTAAATTAATTTGCACAAATGCCCAACAGCATTCGATAAATAAAGCGAGTTTGTTGCTTAGCTCGGCCACTATACATTTCTTATATTCTTTGTATACTTACTATGTATTATTAATTATATTTTTTGTGTTTTCAACTAAATTAGTTTAAAGTTTAATTTTTTAAATAAATAATATACATATTTAAACATATTAAGTTCACACGTTTTGAAAACAACGGCGCTGTCAAGGTCGTTCTCAGCGTCCATTATTTAATATGTCCCACGCCGTATATTGTCTGGAATTTTAAAAAAGAAAATTGCAACCTTGACTTGACCCCTACCGACTTCCATTTCGGTGACCTCTTATTGTTATACTTTATTTATTTTGTTTAAAAAAAATGCTAAAAATTGTGTATCTAGTGCCATTTTTATACTTTTTCTTCTTCGCAATGTGGGCGTTTTACTATATACAAGCAATTCATCTTTTAGATGCATTTCAAGTTGCAATAATAATTTTTAAAGCTTGTTTTCCGAGTCACCGCCAAC
Organism: Malthinus seriepunctatus; assembly: GCA_963924605.1. Classification (NCBI taxonomy): domain Eukaryota; kingdom Metazoa; phylum Arthropoda; class Insecta; order Coleoptera; family Cantharidae; genus Malthinus; species Malthinus seriepunctatus. The sequence continues at coordinate 34,972,623 of OZ004602.1, forward strand.
GGGTAGTAAATCTTAATGTGTTTTTGTGCCTACGCTTATGTCGACATAACCATAATATGATCTATTAGTCGATGTTTACCAATTATATCAATTAACAACAATTTCAAACCAAAATAATAACTTTAGCATCTTTATTTTTTTCTATTTAATTAACTGTTGATTTTTTCCGCTAATTTTCCGGACGAAAAATTCTCCGCTATTTTTTTAAGGTTAGTTGACTGGAAAACTAATAAAAATGATAAATTGTAAATTAATGGTTTAATTTCTATCAGATCCATTAGTGGTTGCATGTATTATCTCAAAGCACCCCGACTTTGGCTTATCTTATTAGTTGTGATGTGGAACTTCATTACCATCACTTACATTTCGAGTCCATCGGTAATTGATAGGATGATAAAAATGTCGCTACCTGTACTTAGTATTTATCTTAAAAGTTGAATAACTATGTGCTTAAGTAACTTACATGTAGTGGCGTTAACAATTTTTTACAGTTTTATTTTTTTTTATAAAATGGCTATCTTTTATAAATTTGGTTAGGATTAACCTATCGATTATTACGATTTTTGATTTAATAGGCCGAAATATAAAAAATATTGTTTGATATATTTGTGTTAAAAGTTATTTTATTTTGTTCGTAGAGTAACTGCATTCGCTTCGCTCATTTCGTAATCTTCTCCACTCACAAAATAGAACGCCCTTTTTAACACGTATATCATAAAGTACTATTATTGAACTTTTTATAAAAATTTATAAAAAAGAATTAAATAGAATTAAATAAATTACCGAGTATTTGGCATCAATCTGTTGGGAAAAAATTCCTCTATTAGAGTATCCTAGTGAGCCACATATGGTCATTTAAAAAAACAGACTTATTGCCAAAAATGTAATCAAAAAACATTTGAATGCTTCTAAAACACAAACTAATTAAATTAATAATATGATTTTATTTTTCCTGTAACTCTAGGCACGAAAAGTATCAATTTTCAGTGACTCACGGCTCCCTAGATACGAAACTAAATTTAAAAAACATTTTTTTGTTTCTTAATATTTTTTTTTCAAAATGATAGAATAGATTAAAAGTGACGTTCCAAACTCAAAAAATTTTAAATAAATATAGTGCTCCATTTGAAAATCAAAGTTATTATCATTTCCGTTAAAACCGGAAGTGTCACAAACATTTTACTGTAGCGAATAAATTCAAAATTACAAGTTATTTAACCTCCTAAAATTTCAAATCGATATCTCCAAAGATAAAAAAATTATAGAGGTGAACCTGATTTCGTTTACAACCGGTATATAAGTTGACGTTTGTTTAATTTTGTTTTTTGTTGTTTTTTGTTTTCTTGTTATTTTTTGTTTTTTAATTAGTTTTTTCTTGTTTATTATTTATTCACTTGTCTTTTTGAATAATAATTTATTAAAGAAAAATTTTAAATAATTTTGTAAGGATTTTCCCAGTATAATAATAAGAAAAATAAATCATGAGAAAAACGAAACTTGAAAAAGTTTTAACCCTTTGTTTAAATTAAAATTATTATTAATTTAATTTGTATCTAACAAAACACTAAAATTGATCCAAGAAAATGATCTAGAAGTGATAATTGCTGCGCCTGGTCGGTACTGATGTAAGTTGATGTTTGTTTGTTTCTGTTTATTGTTTATTGTCTTTTAATTTATCCTTTCGTAGTTTGTATTTACTTGACATTTTTAATATCTATAATAATTGAACGATAGCTAATATAAGGAACTTTATCTTTTAAAAATTTTGTAACGGTTTCGGTATAACGAAAATCAAATCATGAGAAAAGCGCGAGTCTAAAAAAATTAGCTGTTTGTTTAAGTTAAAAATATTATTAATTTAATTTGTCACGATTAACACTAAAACCTATCATTATGTAATTTAAAAAAAATTGTGATAGATTTACTTTCATATCTATATTATGATCTCAACTATTAAGATATATAGATAGATCAAAGATCAGATAATATCGACTTACGAGCTCCATATAATATAGAAATTACCGTCACCCAAAATGATTGATAGTCGAATGGATTATTAATGTGATAATTTGGTTATAAGCACATTAACACATCAATTTGTACAAAATTTTACCTTATTTTACGTCTATATAAGATCATAACGGTGTTAAAGAGACCAACCGCGTTGAAATAATTCTAAAATTACATACGATGATTTAATTTTTCATACACAACTATACTCTATAATAAGCATCTGGTTGATGTATTGAGCAATAATTCGTTTGAATTGAGCTCGTGTTTGTCTAGTAAAATGCCGTGTTCTCTATTGAACAGATATTATTATGCTAATTCTGATTGTTGGCTAGAAGTATGTAACATGATGGCTCTAGGGATGCTTTCAAATTTGAGTTTATATAGAAAATGGATTAAACCTATATGATTAATAGACATTTTTTTAATTCGACGACGGTGAAATTTGTTTGAAAATAATAGCGGCGAACTTTCTCGAAACGAGAAATTCTTATAAGTAACAACAAATCGAAAAAACTTTTGTTTAATAAACGACGTCATTTTTTTAACCGTTTCACCTATTAAACAGTATTTAATTACAACATAAACCCCGATTTTCTAGTGTATGTAGTAATCAAATAGTTATAATAAGTACTTCTATATGGGTATACTGACAGACAGGTTAATTGGACCTGATGGTTTGCTTCTTCTTATAGTATAAGTATGTGGTAAAAATTAATACTACCTATTAACATAAATTGTCTCTTGTTACTGTATGTTTCAATTAAGTCATCTAATATTTGTATCTGTTATTGTGCTCTAAACTTCTAAACGGTAGTGAAAGCTTAAACTCGAAAAAATACTGGAAGAACTATATCAGTTTTGTGTGGCAGGTTCGCGATAGCGACAAATGTTACTTTCAGTATAAAATTTCTGCTTATCTGTTTGTCTATCTATAGTCTTGTACTGTATCTGCCTACTTGTCTCTGTATACCTATCGCTTGTCTTTTATTTGTATGTATTTATCACACAAATCCAAAAAGAAAAGACTAAGTGGATTAAGTGGATAGGATATTACGACAAGAAGTGTCAAGTATTGGAATCTGCGTTATAGACTAGTTATTTTCTTCTTGATATTTATGTATAAGAAAATTTCTATCTAGTCGCTTGTAATTGTCAAATTTACCACTATATGTTGAGATATACAGGGTGATTGTTTTAAGTAGTAGCAACATTCGAAGATAAATTGAAACCTTTTACTGAAGAGGGCAAACTCACTCCCCTCACCTCCCTATGCTCTCCGTTTATACAAGGTATCCAAATAAGCAGTTTTTGGTATAGGCCTGTTGAATAGAGAAGAACCTATACCTGTTTACGTCATTGCACACGGCAAATAGCGGGACGATCATTTAGGAGCGCCGTCAAATATACATACTTAAAGCCTTGGTTTCCAATCCGTGGTCCGCGGAACACTGGTGCTCCGTCAAGCCATAGTAAACAGGTGTAGTGCTCCCCGACTTCAAAAAGATTGAAAACTAAAAACTTATAGAATCAAACGACCGAGATGCATCAGTACGCCCATGAGTGTAGATGTGTAGCGACCTTACCTCTAGTAGCTATTTGAACCCGTCCGACCAAGTTAAGTCTTTCGCGCAATGACGCGGTGGATTCTTCTCTATTCAACAGGCGTCTAGCTCCTGCTTCTACAATATTAGAGTTAAACTAAAAATTAAGAAAAAGCGTTGCTTTTATGACTTTTGAATTCATCATCCAACAATGTCTTTTTTGAATCTTTTGAATTTTTAATAGTTTAGAATCTATCGAAGACCATGGAGCTTACCTTGAGAGTATGTGGAAATCAATATAAAAATCAACATATCTGTAAACTTAAAACGTGTGATGCAAAAAATATAGAGCATCATTAGCATTGAGCATAAACGTAAATTCCAGAAGAGAGAGCTATCAGCACAGTCAACACCATGGAGAGAAAAGCCGCATTTTACTTGTCATAAATGGGGGAGAAAAGAGATATTCCACTTTCACTTTTTTCCCAACAAAATGTTTAGGCATTGCTTAAAATGAAGTAGGTGTAAGTACCCTCAGCTTCACAATCTAACCCCCCCCCCCCTTCCAAGAAGAGTTTTCTCGTTGATCCGAGCAGTTGAATAATTAATCAACACATTATACGGTGCCTTCGTAAATACCATCAACCCACGTGACCAGTTTGCTAGGCAACCACCAACCACAAAGCTTGGTGGTTGGTGGTTGCCTAGCAACGTGGGTTAATGTTATTTACGAAAGCACTAATAGCTGAACTATAATGGGAGAGCCCAAAATAAAATTAAAAATTTTAGAAAAATTTTGAATTTTGTAGTCCTCTCACTTATTCCAATACCATATGTTTTGACATGTGCCGCATAAATCAATATTACCAACAGACATTTGATTAATTTTTTTTCTTTTTAAAAATTCTTCAACACAATATACTTAATGATTGCATATCCACTTGTAAATTAAGCACATTATGATTTTAATTTAAAAAAGCCCTTGGGCAAAATGTTTATTATTTTACTTATATTACACATATTAATTTTTTACAACTACATATTACGATATTAGAAAAAATAAATTAAATTTATAAGATAATTCAAAGTTAATCCCGAACGGAATTTAATGTGTTGCACGGTAAATTTTGTAATGTGATATAGGTATAGAAGGTATCACGCTCGGTTTTCTTTCATGTTAATTGTTTGTTGATGGATATTAATTAGCCACAGCCCACAAACTTTTTTTTCTACTACTAACATACAAAGCGTGGTATCCATATGTTATTAAGTAGCAAAATGATTTAAAAAAGAAGCATTTTTTTACTTCTACTAGATGTTAGAAAAGTTAACACAATTAAACATGATTAAATTATATTTAATTAACCGTCGACGTACGACATGTGCGTAATTCAAAAAATTTCAAAAACATGATAACAGATGGTTTGCAGAAAAGATATTTTCGTACTAAATAATACAATGGGCCATCTTTATGAAATCTGTCAAAATTTGAAACAGAGGGCAACAATTTAACTTTTTGATGAATTTGGGATCATCAATTATTCCAAAAAGTGATCTTTCATCAAACCTTTACCATTTTTGGACGGAACTATGGGTATTATTGCCCCATTTCCTATTTTGTTTTCGAAAAAAAAAAATGAATGCGAGTTTAAATAATAATTATACCTTTTGTAAACTTCAAATAACAATGGTAATTCACAATAACATCCACAAGAATCCTTTTTAACCTCTCTGTCGTTGATTTGTTTACATTCCCCCTTTTTTTTGTTTCAAACCGGATAAACCTAATTAAACCCTTTTAAAATAATTTCAAATCGTTTTAATTAAGACAAAAACTTTATTTATACAGGGTGATTTTGTTTACAAATTGCCATTATGTTTTAGTGAAATTTCAAAGTTGGTCTTGGTGAAATCACAACTTTTACTCTGAAAACAAATGAAACAACATTTTTTATGTTTACAAAAGGCAATTGTTTCATTTTACGAAAAAAATATAGCTTCTATAAGAAAATAAAAAGTTGACTGCAGCGACGCCTAGCGTCGTAATACCAAACTACTCGTTTTTGTGTCGTTTGAAAGATTACAACTTTTTTAGCGTTTTTCAAGAATGATGCAATGTTTGTATGATTTTAAAAAATCACCCTGTATACCTACATAGTTTAAATGTTTAAAGTAAAAATAAATCTTTATAAGAACAAAAGTGAACCTAAACATATTTTGCTAATTACTAAAATAACGACATAGCGTGCACGTACTTAAAAAACCTTAAGGCTAAAGGAATTGGAACAGTGGAATTTGATATTAAAACTGTAACTCAATTGCTTTAAATGATTAAAATCAGTTACATTTTGATCACGCCCTAGATTAATATTATTTATAAAATATAAAATATCGACAATTTACATAAAAATAAATATAAAAAGTTTTTAATTTAACAAAAAATTTGCCCGAATATCTAACAAATTATATATTTGATTTAATAGCTCGTTTAAATGAAAAAAATTAATAATATAAATAGTTAAGGTTAATAACATAAAGAAAGTATTATTTATTTTGGAATTAATTAGTAATCTTCTGCTGGAAATCAAAATTATTGCTTTTCACTGCCTTGGGATTTTAATAAGCATTTATATAAATAAATGTCGGAAATACTACAAAGAGGAGTTTAAAATAACATTTATTTATTTGTGGTGGTCCAGTGGAGCCCCAAACCCTAGACTACAAAGAGCAGAATGGCCCGACTTCCTATAGGCCCGCTATGTCAACTTCTCAATTACATTTAACGTTCGATGTTTAGTACATGGGTGAATAATCTCCACAACCAGAAGTAATAATAGGCGATCAAAAGCGTAATGATTGTCACATTGGCTTCAATGAGCTCGTTCAGACAAGAGAGCAGTTGAGTCCCAACAGCTAAAGAGCTGACGAATCGCTCATGCTTTAGCGCCTTTTTAGGAAAAAACAAGAGTTGTAATCGCCCTTATATCGTCAGAACGTAGTCTTCTCAAGCGAATTTGAACTGTACGGAACCAAACTTGACGGGAAGTAAATGAGGGAGGTTGGCAAACTAGCAAGGACGAGCAAGGCGTCAATTGAGTCTTGTTGAAAACCAGGTTGAGTTAGGTTTTTTATAATCCCACTGGCCTTACTTAATCAAGGAAAGACGTCAGTCTGATTTATTGGACATAAAATTTCTACACCCTTGGTGGGACCCATGGCTACGCCTATGTAGATGTAATGTAGGTACTATAGGTAGTCGGCTAGCGCTTTAACCTAGTCGACCTAACCCAACTCTCCAACCCTCGGTCTCGGTTAGGTTAGGTTAACGGGATCTTGGTGGAAGCCTATACTCGTACGAGACGATCTGTATCTGGAGTCGATTGACGACGACAATAGGGTATTTTCCAATTTTTTAAATATCGATTATTGCTGCGTTATTGCATAGCAAAGTCGATTATCAATGACTTGGCCGCACTAAAAATATGTTAATCAAAAAAGTTTTATTAAAAAGTGCTTTAGTAAAAGCATTAAATGCTGCAGGTTCAAAGTGAAAATTAAAACGGAAGTGACGTAGCTGGTCGTACCCATCACTTTGTTGCTTAGTTACATGTGTTAAATGTCAGTTAATGTGTAATCAAGGTTATAATAAGTTGGAGCTCATTAGTTGAATATTGACGAATATTGACAGCAACGACTCGTGACGTCATGCCGCTTTTATGCGGGAAACTTTGTAGTTTGAATTTCAAATAATTTTTTTGGCAAAACCTACAGTCGCAATTTTTCTTTAATGTGGTTTTGAGATTACGTTATCAATAAGGTAACTTTCTAGATACATTTTAAAAAATTGGAAAATACCCTATTGCATCAACAGGCGAATCAATGTTTCTCTTAGTCCTTGGTGACTACATATGGCTAGTGCTGAAGAACTGTTAAGTTGTCAAAAACTAAAAGCCGCAAACGGAGAAGATAATTTCATAATCATACTTTTTTACGACCACAGTGGTCCATTACCTAAGAAGTTCTACATTTGTGGACCAAGAGGAGGGGATGGTAGAGGGAATGTAAGGGGCGGGAGGGGAATAGAAGAGAAAAGAAAAGAAAGAGGGAACGTTTTAGTCGATTGTCGTTTCATTGGTAATGTTTGAGGGGGGAAGACAGCTTAAGAAAAATTTTGGGGATCATATGAGCGTGTCTGTAAACATTTCGGAATTTTGTAATATTGTAGACTTCGAGGTACACACATTCTCATACATGCACTGGTTTTTTCACTATAATTATTGTAGATTTTATCTGCAGATTGCAATATGGTTAACAATTGGATATAACCAAAGATGTGTACCTAATCATCGATAGAAATGTTACGCTGTCGAGGAAGTATTTTACCCAAGCTCTGACCACTATCGCAAAATTAGGTTTTATTAAATTACATTTATTTTAGTTATAGTTTTATTTTACGACATGCTTAAAGAAGGTATGAGAAGCATCATCAAAGCTCATTGATCACTCAAAATCTTTTATGTAGGTTCTCTTTAGAATAAATAATTAGTGAAGCAATAATTAATTGTAAGAGATAGTGGATATTATTGGAAAATTCTTCAATACATAAAAATCTAATGCAATGATAAAAACATGTATTAAATCTGTAGAAGAGTATTTGTTAACGTCTTCGTTATTTATTATATAGCTACCATATAAGAAAGAGTAAAATTAAATCTTTATTGAACAGGAAGCGTTGGTAGATAATCACCAACGATAGGCTAGCAAAAATAGCAACAACGCCAAGAAACGTATTGTGGATATCAGTAAAAATGGATGTAACCACCTGTAAGCAGTGATTGAAGTTAGATCAAACATGAGCGATAGTGCACGATCTGCTAACGGCTAGTTACATATCGATGTTATCTATTAATGGCTACTATCGGTCATGTTCATCGATACGACACCTTGCTTCTAGAAGTAGCTGCACATTTTTTCCCTGCAACTAGCACAAAATATTACAATTTCGTCCAAAAACCTAACAATTTCTCTACTTACAAACAAAAATAAACAACAACAAACCGGTCTTGAAAATTTCTCAAGTAAGCTGTCAATAATAGAGCAGGAGATTACATGGAATTTTACTATCTACGTACAATTGTGGTTGGTAGTTGTATCGTAATTACAATATCAAAGGTAGGTTATGATGACCTGTCAGCTCCAATTAGTAACTTTTCAACATGAACTCTATAATTTCAAAAAAAACAATAAAGCGCAGTTACCTAATTGCACTGAAATATTCCAAAGGACTGTGGTACTATGTATGGATTTTTTGCGTAAACTCATAATTAATGTGTGTGTGTGCGCTATTTTCTTACATCACACGTCAACATTTTTTTTACAACAACGCTAATTACAGTAATTGATTAACTGCCAAGAAAATCAAATTTTTTCCCAACTCTAAACATAATTTAACATTTTTATTTACAAACGAAAATTAATTTCCTAGAGCAATATTATATGCAATACCACGCTGCTAACAGTTGCTCCATATTTTCAATTAATTAATATAAAATACCATCTCGTATATGCAAAACATTAAAGATTTTATCTCTTTATTAATGAAATCGCCCTGTCGCGATTTAAATCACGGTTATGGTTCTACATTTCTTGAGGTTCTAAACCCATACTATAAAAGAATCAACTTAAATCGTGATATTTAATGTTTATAAACAAATTGAAATTATATTTAATGGAAATTTAAAGATTACTTCTAATTATCAAATTACTCATGTTTAATTAAATGCATAAATTATAAATTTTAATTACCTAGGTTGGGTTTATCAGCTCTCTTATATGTACATGTATGGGACTGAATACAATTAGAAATGAAAGTTGGAAAAACTTTTTCCTAATGGGAAAAATGTGGAAAAAGAGTTATAGCTCCTACCGAAGAATGGCAACAATGTCAATATTTAATTACACGGATTTAATGGACGATTAAGAAAGATAAGTAATGGGGTTATGATATGAAAATAGTGGCGATGGAAACTAATGGAGAGAAAGACTAAAACTTAGATACTCTCTATAAATAGCTCTATAGGCCAGCTCCTCAAATTCAAGATTTCGATATAATTTGGAATGTAAAGTAAAACTAATAGGCACCTACATCCAAATAATATGAAAATTTTGGCTGACCCATAGACTTCATCCAAAGAAATAATTTGAATTTAATTTTCCGGTATTGGTAAACCATCTTCCTCAAAAAAGGTTACTGTACAGTCAGCCTCACAATTATTGGCCACCCTGCTATAATTCTAGCACGAATTGTGGATGCAACCTTCATAAAACCTCCTTCCTAAATTGAGGGGTAACTTTATTTTACCAACAAGCAGTAAATCAACTGTCCCTTTGCCGTTGTTGGCTATTAACTACCCTGTCGTATAGTCACAGTGGCCAATAATTGTGAGGCTGACTGTACATTATGAAGTTAGAGAAAAACAAGAACGTTTAGCGAACAGGCGCAATACTCATCAACACGAATTTAAAAGAGGTCAAAGGGTCTTTTGTTTCTTCTTGTTGCAAGTCGTGATTATTGAGCTTGTAAAACTTCGTGAGCTGTCTGCTTTCGTTTTTCTTTGTTTTCAGTTTAGTGTTTTGTTTCACGGCACACTCGCGTCTACTTGATCGGTGCTCGTTCGGGAGCTTTTCGGAGACCTTTACTACACGAAACAGCCACTCTATGGCTTCGTCTTATCTCTAGATGTATCTAAAGTGTTTCAAAAATTCTTCTCTGTCAACAGCGGCTTGTTGATTGTTTTGAGTTCGTGGAGAATTGATATTTTTGTGAGGATGATTCTGCATTATCTGGATTGGCAATGTCATTTGTGTTTAAATAAAGGCAGACGCCAACTACCTACACGAGCTGATATTCGTTATAGGCTCAATTATAAAATCTTCTGGTTCGAATGTAATAAATTAAAAATTAATAAAGAAGCATGGCGGCTCTCAGAAGCTGATGCCAAACCACCGATATTAAACCTTAGATTAGCTAGATTAGTTAGATTAGCTGATGATTCCATTGAGTCCAACCACTAAGAGATACCGGTAGCAGCAGCGACAGCGTGGAAAAACGAGGGACTCTTAACACCTTAATAACCAGAAAGACCCAAAAGTATGGCGTTTTCAGACTGCTTCAGTCAATGGCCAAGAAGGTTATTAACCTGTATGCGTTTGTGCCATGTTTCCAGATGAATCTATCCACCTTTGGCACATAGAACCTGCCCTCTGTGGATTAGGTTAGGTTAAGTTACGGTAGGTTAGGTTAGAATCTGTATATAAGGTAAGTTAAGAAACCGGAGAACCTGTCAACTGCAAGGTTGCAGAAAACAACCGATAACTATCAACCTGGACGTTAGGATAACAAAAGATGCTTTTGGAACAAAGCAGAAAATCATTGGTTGTCTTAACTCTACCTGGTGGTACCAAAACATTTGAACGAGAACAAGAAAACACATACGAAGATCCATAACCCAAACTATAATGTGCTAGCACAATTAGAGATGTGAACTGGTATTTATCACTGCGTCGAATCTGAATTAGAATGCATAGAGAGAGACAGATGGAAGGCCATATCACAGGGGTAGACAGAATCGGGAGGAAGGATCTCACATGGTTTGGACACACCCCACCAGGAAAGAAACCGAGAAAAAGTATGCTGGAGAAGATCTTGGAATGAAGGGCCTAACAGAGAAAGATGTTTTGTACAGGAGTGGATAACGTATAGTTACAGACTGGCTGTGGTAATGTAGTATATAATTATACTTATAAGGAATGGTTTGGAAACGTTAATTTTGATACTCTCAAGCACCAAAGTTTGCAGGGACGTGATCTACTCTCTGCAAAGAGTGAGAAACATGGTTTGTATCACAGAATGCCGAATTTTTGTGACTAAAGATCTTCTTGTCTGTCTCTCTGTTTATTTGTTTGTCGAGCTATCTATTTATCTGTCTGACTGTAAATATAATATAAAAGAAAAAGATTCAGCGTCGTCGCCCGATGATAGGCAGATGGGGCGGGGCTCCTTACGAGTAAAGAAAATAAAAATCTGATATTATCTCACGCTGACTGATGGTTGTTAATAATAAAATGAGACACTTATTTTACAGTGTTATAGTTGCACTTAGAAAACCTCAACTCAGTTTCCTAATTAAGTAATAGGTAATAAGTCGAGGAAAGTAATTGACTTCAAATGCCAATATGCTAATAAAGAAGTGTAGAAAAAGGAAATTGAAACAGCAGGAAAAGTATTTAAAAAATAATAAACTAATTAAGTTTACGACCCTTTGGTAGCATTTCCAGAGTAAAAACTTTTTAAAAGTAATAATTAAGTGCGGTGTAATTAAAGAAAGTAATTTACGACTTAAAAAATCAAAAGTTGACTGTTTTGTTTATATAGTAATTATTATCTTAACTATAGATATGATAGATATAATAACATACGTTTGCTCACATCACAGTTAGTTTTCATAATAATTCCAACAAGTTGGTTATAATTAGTAACCTAGATGTGTTTACTTCCTGGTGTTTTAGTAAACCTTTATAATATTCTTAAAGGTATGCTTTGGTGTGTTTTTTCCGAGGGGTCAACCACTGTTCTGAATTTGTACACTGACTGCAGTTGACTGCCCATGACTGCATATGCTATGGCTGCCATTGACTGCAGATGACTACCATTGACAGCTCAATTTTTGTACAGTGACTGCAGAGAGTGGATAACCCCTCGGTTTTTTCTAATTTTTGCACCGAGTTAAAACACAACTGCACATTTTAAACCATTTACGGATGACTATTTGTTTAATATCGCCGAGTCGTGCTACAATTTTTCATAATTACAATATGTAACCAATAATCATTTTGTCTGTAAATACAAACAGCCGATTAGTTATTGTTAAGTTGTTTATAGGAAATTTATTTCGATTAAATTTAAGGTTGATTTTAATGCACGTATTATTATGCATCTCTATTGTATAAATAGTGCACATCAAATTTAAAAGCTTTCTATAAAGGCTACGATGTAGGTAAGTATGAAATTTATAAAAGATTGAGATGTTAACTTTTTTTACAATTTATTACGCTCGTATCTACCCTTAATTTATGATTTATAAATCATTTCCAATATGCTATTATCATGTTTTAATATATTTTGACGTTTAAATTAGTGATTGTAGTGAAAATTACTGACAAGCTAAATACACTTGAATGGAAAACTCGGTAGACTATAACTCATAAATTCATTAAATTGCAAATATTTGCATTTTTTATAAGGTATGTAATTGATAAAAATAAATAGAACAAGTTTTACTTTTTAAGTTTGTCTTTAGAGCCAGCATACGAACTCATCCTATGTAAGCGCATCAAAAACTGAAAAGTAAATTAAAATATTTTAAATTACTGTCAGTATTAATTTTAAACTTATTAATTTCTCGAGTTGTAATTATAATGTTTAAAATTGTAAAATTAATTCTCTTAAGTGATCACTAGTGACACTAAAGTCATAAAAAAACATCCACAAAAAATTATTATTAGGATCTCGGTCATAGGGATTTTCCGTGTAAAATCATACTTGGGTAATTTCCTGCTTCGCAAAGTATTTTATAAAAAAAATCTTTAAATAAAAGTTATAGAGCATAAAATTCTGCATCTAAATCAATAAAGAACATTAATTTTTGGATGCTTCATAAGGTCAGCAATTTAATTTGAAAATTTTGAAATTAGCATAAAGAGAAATAATAGGGATTGCCATGAAACGCAATTGTCAAATTTTTTGCGCTTTTATCTGTCAAAATAATTTTGTATTTTGCATCTAAATCAACAAAAAAAATTATTTTTGATGCTTCATAATGTCAGAAATTTAGTTTTAACATTTTGAAAATTATAGCAGAAACAAAATTAATAAGAATTTCCATGAAACGCAAGTAAATATTGTCAATTGTTTTGCTCTTAATCTGTCAAAATAATTTTGAATTTTGCATCTAAATCAACAAAAAATTTTTTTGATGCTTCATAAATCATAAGGTCAGAAATTTAATTTGAAAATTAGCAGAAACAGAAATAATAAGGATGGCCATGAAACGCAAAAAAAATAATATCAATTGTTTTGCGCTTTATCTGTCAAAATAATTTTGTATTTTGCATCTAAATCAACAAAAAAAATTATTTTTGATGCTTCATAATGTCAGAAATTTAGTTTTAACATTTTGAAAATTAGCAGAAACAAAATTAATAAGAATTTCCATGAAACGCAAGTAAATATTGTCAATTGTTTTGCTCTTAATCTGTCAAAATAATTTTGAATTTTGCATCTAAATAAACAAAAAAACGATTTTTTGATCATTCATAAGGTCAGATATTTAATTTTAAAATTAGCAGAAACAGAATTAATAAGGATTGCCATGAAACGCAAAAAAAAATAATATCAATTGTTTTGCGTTTTATCTGTCAAAATAATTTTATATTTTGCATCTAAATAAACAAAAAAAAATAATTTTTGATACTTTATAAGGTCAGAAAGTTAATTTGAAAATTTTGAAAATTAGCAGAAACAGAAATAATAAGGCTTGCCATGAAACGCAAGTAAATATTGTCAACTGTTTTGCGCTTTACCAAGCGCAATCTGTCAACAGTATCTGTCAACATAATTTTGTATTTTGCATCTAAATCAACAAGAAAACGATTTTTTGATCATTCATAAGGTCAGATATTTTATTTGAAAATTTTGAAAATGAGCCGAAACAGAAATAATCAGGATTGCCATGAAACGCAAGTAAATATTGTCAATTGTTTTGCGCTTTATCTGTCAAAATAATTTTTTATTTTATATTCAGTTATTGAATTTATTTAATAATAATATTTATTTTTTTAATTAATTAATTTTTTCTAATATTTATTTTAATAAATATTTAAGAAAAGAAGATAAAAATTACTTTTTCTTCAAACGTCAAAAAAAGTTGAGATTTTGTTACTGAACAAGTAAGGTAAAAGTAAATTCTAACCCTAAATATTTACAACAAATTGTAACGTAAAATGATATTTCTAAGCATTTGTAATGTAAAGAGGTAATGTTTTTATAAATTTTCTGTTATAATTTATTCGTTGCGTTTAATAATTAGCTTCTTTTTACAAGTTAAAGTTAATTTTTAAAAATATTTGACAATTGAACTACAAATAATTTTCAAGAGATGGCGACACTTGAAAAATTTTTATTTTTGATTTTTCTAAGTTTTACGTTTGAAGAAAAATTTAATGTTTCATATGGAGTGAAAATACTTTTTTTGGCTCGTCAGTAGTTGTCAGACTCAACTTCGTTTCGTCTGACAAGCCCTACTGACTAGTCTAAAAAAAGTGACATTTTTACTCCTAATTAAACAATCTACTATTATTTTTAATTTGAAGTATTTCATGGTAATCGCTATTGCTACTAATTTTCGAAAAATTCAAAATAAGTTTATGGCGTTATAATACTACCCTTAACCTTCATCTTGGGCTCATTGGAAATTATACCTTCCAAATACTCAAGAATAATCTAAAGCCAATGTTCCAAACTATGAACTCTTTTAGGACATCCTCAACTAAATAGTCAGACGCTCACAGACGCTAATTCTGACTTTTCTTTGCTGTTTGTAAAGCTATCGTTGAAGTAAACAACATCAATTTGATTTAACACATAATTTTCTTCTTATTGCGCAAAAAAATAATGAAACTAACTAACTAGGTAAAAAATTACGTTCACAAGCTCGTCATAAAATCAGAGCAAAAGTCTTTCGCAGGACGAATAAATCTCTTGTGCACTTAAACTTCTAATTAGAAAAGAAATCAATAAAAGCTCAGGTGCTTTATATAGAACATTTAAAACGGAAAAGTAGCAAGTCATTTAAATTACAGTTTATATGATTAACTTTTCTGTAATATAAAATGAGAAGCTGGTTTAGTAAATAATGAAAAACTAATGCGGTGTGCTTATTACAATATTATAAGTGAAAATTTTTATGCAAAAGGTAATTTTAAATTTTTTTAAAAATAAAGGTAGGTGATAATGATCTTTAGGGTAATAAAAACATTATCTTTGGTTTAATTTCATCTATAATACGTTCACCGTGTACGTATAGTTAAAATGGTTACTTTCAAATAAATACAAAAATCCTGCTTTCACAAAACAAAGTGAAAGATTGTATGCGTATTTGTATACTTTGTAAGTTTATTTGTTTATTTAAAATTTTAATACACATTGTTAATTGTTATTCATAAACCCTTAGGCCTTATACAGATTATTTCTTTCGAACATACCAAAAGCTACTTGTTGCACTATTTTTAATTTAGGCGCACGTAATTATCCTTGTAACTAATTACAAAAGACAAAAACTTATAATTACAAACATAATTAGTTTAGGAAATTTTAAAAATCATTTTATGATGCTTCAATTTTTTCTTAACCATATAATTTATAGCCACGCGTTTCAACTTGATACACCTAAAGCGAAATTAAATTTAATTTGATTAGGTAATTATAATGAAAAATTTAAACCTTTTTTCACCGTCTTCTTATATTCGCAAAATCTATTTATATCCTTTCACAAAATTACTATACAAAATGTTCCAGTTTTAAACAAAAACCGTTTAGCCATATACACGATTCGATCGACTTTTGCGTGTGTATCGTGAATATCGAAAGTTACCTAACACAATTGCCCAACATCTCTTTTTTTTGTAAAAAAAAACTAAACCACAATTGTCTCTTTCAAATCGTGATCACTTTAGATATGATTCAAATAAGAGAGGATGCACTTAAAAATTTTTAACCAGTGGCGCACGTGAGCAAGATGCTAAGAAAATGTCTCTTTTTTGAAGCTTCGCTTATACCTTGAGGTCATAAAAAACCTTTTAGCAATAAACTAAATAAAATACATTAGTAATTAATTGTTAGTGCAAATTACTAATTAACATAAAAGCAATAAAACATAAAAATATAAAACAATTTAATACGCTAATGCAATATAAAAGCAATTTTAAGCTCTCTTAACCAAATTATAATCTTTATATGTAATTGAAATGGCCTAAGATAAAAATTTTAAATTTATTTATAAATAATAGGAAATATAAATATTATGGTTGTATAAATTTTTGTATGTTTCTTTGATCAAGTCTGTCTTAATGTGATCATCTGTAAGCATTTTGTATGTCTGCAGCCCACTTGAAGTATCATTTAATAAAATTTATTAACAGTTAACGTTCCCATTCAGGTGTTTATTTCTTATATTATTCATATTACTATTACTAATTGATAAATTAATTATTTCAAATACGTGGGACGCTTGAAACTATGCAGACTGAAGTCGCTAAAAATATCCGGGTCGAAATCTCCCTTATTTTCAATAATAGACAAAAATGATTTTAACAAAATTTAATGGTGTATGATAGATATTACTAATAAACTAAAAATTAGCAATTAACATTTTTGAGTGTAGTTTGAAAATGGTTTACGTTAGAAAAAAAAATTTTCTTACTTTATGTTATTTTTTACGATGATAAAACATAACGTAACATAAAGTAACATATTAACATAACGTAACGTTACATACCCTAGAAAAGTTGTGTAAGAAAAGAAAACTTTTCTAGAGTATGTTATGTCACGTTATGTTAATATGTTACTTTATGTTATGTTATGTCTTTCATCGTAAAAAATAACATAAAGTAACATAAATACCCTAAAAAATTTGTGTAAATTAAGAACAGTATAAAATACTGTGTATTGAAATATTAAAGTGTTTCATTCAACAAATATAATTTGTTGGTTAGTGCATTTTTATAATGACTCGTCCTGTATATTATATGAAAGTGTATTTAGTAAATTTAAATATTTGAAAAAAAATTTCCAAAGAAAAAAAAGATGACAATATAAAAATAAAGCATAAAACTATTTAATGATTAAAATTGAAATTAAAAATGAAGAAAAACTTAATTAATTTTTTGTTCATTCGAGGAAATGATGTAAATTTTTTTTAAATTTTATCCAAGCACCTAATAGATAGAAAGAAAGAAAATTTAAAATTGTAAATAGAAAGCTGAAAAAGTTTAAATTAAATTTGTCGAGTTTAAATTAGAAATTAGTTGTACGTCTATTTAAGTAAATTTTAATAAAAACGAGAGGAAATTAATAAAAAAAATAAGCGATTAAAGGTATCTATTTACACATTCATTTTTAACAACTATAGAAAGTGTTATTGTTAACATTATTTTACTCGTTTATTTTATAGGGAGAGTTTTTCAATGGAGCTTGAGAGCACCAACCACCTCATTAACTTTTCAAATTAAAAAAATTTTAATTAAATCAGTTTAATGTTAATTTAACTTTATGATCAATTTTAATTTTATGGACATACGCTCATTTGTTAATTATTCCTTTTGTTATGGTGTAACAAGAGTATTCGATATACGTTAAGGCTTTCAAAGCCATAAACTGTTATTTTTGTAAAAATATAATGTAAAAGAGTTTTTTAGAAAGGTATACCTATAGGTCTTTATTTTTTGCTTTCGTGGGCTCTAATTTGCCTTTTAACGTTGCCTCCTAGAAAGATCAATATAGTTTTCAGGGATTCATATAATCGGGAACTTCCCGTTGGGCCAAATTTTTAATACCGTTATAATCTGACCGTACAGTTGGGCCCAGTTTGAAACTTAAAAGGATTAAGAACCTGCGATCTTTAATAATACTGTGGTTTTATGACAACATGAAAAATTTAATTTATTTTTAAATACTATGTCTTATAAATAATATAAACATAATACCACAGCCTATATCATTTTAAAAAGGAAGTAAATATAAAAAGATAGAAGTCTAGAAAATAATAAATAGAGAAACCAACGCGGATTTCTTTCTGAGCGATTTAGGATGCGATGCTTAGGAACCCATTTCCTAAAACCGTAACATTTCCGTAAACCTCAAAACTGTTCTACCCCCCCCCCCCCCCCATAATAGATCAAGAAAGCATAATATTGAAAATAGGTTAGGTTAGATTAAAGTAGATTAGGTTAGGGTAAGTTAGGTTAGGTTTATTCCTAAATTATAATCTTAAAAGTTGCAGATGTAATAGATGGCGCTGACTACTTAGCGTTTCCGATTAGCCATCTATTAATTATCAGTATATTTAAAATCAAAACAAAATTTTTAGAATTAGGTTCCGATAAGATAAAGACATAAATAGAAGACCAATCAGAAAACGAACATATATTAATGGTGAGGCCAATCAAGCAGCAACCATGAAACGCTATATCACTGTACTATCATTGTAAATTTAATTTAATTTAACAATCTTACAGAAGAGCAACAGACCTGCCCCAACATTAATGCCCGATTGCACCATTTTACCTTAACTATTAACTTAGATAAATCACTGAAGAAATTAGGTAATTCACTGCATATAATGCACACTTAAAAATTATTGTGAACTATAGAAGTTGAGCTTTAGTAAACTATATATTTAAGGAAAAGTAGTACATTAGGGCCTAAGTAATTTAACATAATATAAACTCACTCAAAAGAGCCTAACCTAATTCATGGGAATTATATCTAACCTAATTCCAAGATTTTTAAAACATTGTTTCAACAAGTTACCTTCTATAACTCAGTTCTCTTCAGCAATCTCAACTTTAATATTGATTTAGTATTTAATAGATTCGGCTTTTACTATGTGCAAATCGAGATTGATTTTTGTTTGAACTAAATTAGAATAGCCATTTGCACTAATTTTGTCAGTTTGGTTGCTGACAAAATTAGTGGAAATGGCTATTATAATTTAGTTCAAACAAAAAAAAAAATTAATATTGATCTAACCTAACCTAACCAAAGTAAAGCTAACCTAACCTAACCTAACCTAACCTAACCTAACGTAACCTGACTTTAAAGTATACTTCAATAGCAGATTTGTGGAAAAAATACAAAAAAAGATCAATCTCACATTTATTTGGCTTCTTATTTTACAGAAAACCTTTAAGGTAATAAGAAAGGTTCTCGACTATTTTATTTCGAACTTCTCAAAAAAATAATTCTGAAGTGATCAATCAATAAAGATCGTTCAACTAACCAATCAACACCTAAAGTACATTTTTTTTTCAATCGCCGTTTGTTATAATTTCCGTTAATTACGCTCAGCTACTCCTAAAAGCTCTATGTTGGAAACCGTATGAAAAAATTCTTAAATTAGTTTAAGCTTGAACATTGGGCGAAAAAAATTGACAAGTTAAAAAGCAAATAAAGCACAGTTTTTACTAATCGATTTGGCTTGCGCACATAAAAAATGTTTTAACATATTAAAACAAGAATTAAATCTGTGTTAAACAAGAGTTTAAAACTAATCATTCGAGTTGATTACTTTATGTCTTCATCTGTTACCTGCTGTGGCTTGTGGTCATTAAAGCAGGTGTAAAAAATTTCTTAAAAAAATTAGAGCAAATTTGATTTTTATTAGAGAGAGAGATGCATCTCTCATGAGCGAGATGTCAAGGTAAGACACAAAATTTTTTTTCGGACAATAGTAAATTATTACGTTCGTAACTACACATATACAATACACATATCTATGTATGATTGATGATTTTTTGTGGACGTAAAATAGCAGGCATGTAGAGGAGGGTCAGGTCAGTAATAATAATAATAATAACCTAGGTCACGAAAGTCACTGCCGCCCAGCTGATCACGCACACGTTTACTCGTTCTACACCTACAATTCCAGTTCTTTTACAGGCAGCGCGGAATACCTTCTTTTCTATGGTAGCAAATCTGCATACCAGCGATCTGCAACTTGTTAGAAACTTTATTTATATGAAAAAAATTTCTAAACGTGAATTTTTATTTTTTACACCCTCAATAAAAAAGTGGGAAGGTAATTAGAGTAACCCCCATCTCTAATAGAGCGCGGGAGGTACTAATTAATATGGAAGAAATCCAAAATTTAAATTCTAAACAGATAAATTTGCATCGAGGCTTTCTACACACAATTATCTTATCACATGTTAAACACAAATAAAATTAAATACGCATCACTGCGTGACTTAATTACTAGTATTGTTTTGATTGACGTAAATAATAATTAAAATTTCTCAATAAGACAATTAAATAAATTCGTTTATTATTTAAATTAAGTTATTTAAAAAAAAATTCCTGAAAAGCTCAATACGTCAAATTTGTCACAAAGTAACTTTTGAGTTTCCTTTTATTAATATTTAGAGCATAACGTATGGAATATTAATAAATTGTAATTATTTGCGTTTTACCGTAGAAAGTGGGCGTTATAAAATATGTAATAAATCCGAGTTTAATTTGTTTTTAAAGTATTTAGAAAGGAGGGTCGTGTTTGAGTGCTTTATGATATATGTAAATACCTAACAAATGCGTTTGACCTTGAAATTTTTCAAAATTATTTTCTAAGATGCCCCCGTATAAGTAAAGGGTTTTCAAGGGGCCTTTTAGGCCCGGATACCTATGGACCCCAACGCGCATTATGTCTTAAATGGGTTGATTATCATTATTAGATGAAAGGGTTGACATGTCTCCATAATGCGACTTACTCCCCCCATGAACAAAAACCAACACTGGTCGCAGGTTTGTAAGGCTTAGAAACCAAATCGACCTCTCTACCCCC
The DNA here is from genome assembly GCA_963924605.1 of Malthinus seriepunctatus. Taxonomy (NCBI): domain Eukaryota; kingdom Metazoa; phylum Arthropoda; class Insecta; order Coleoptera; family Cantharidae; genus Malthinus; species Malthinus seriepunctatus. The sequence continues at coordinate 34,993,849 of OZ004602.1, forward strand.
CCCCCCCATTTATTCTTCTAACAGTCAAATGCTATTTATAAAGCTCCAGAGGGTCCTAAAACGAATATGACTGTAATTATTTTGAGTTGCTCCAGTTGGAGCTTAAGCACAAATTACAGATATAACTGGGATATAACTATCAATCAAACTGGCTGTAGTGGGACCAGCGGTGATGGCATCTTCTACGTTAAGCTCTGCATAAAAGCCCCTATTAGGCAATTACTTAAAATTGAATTTTTAACACGTTTTAAGGTGATGAAAGACATTAAGACATTTCGAAATTAATACAACCAATGACAGCTGATAATCAGCAAAACTTAATCTAAGCCGCCCATGACTAAAAGCCCCCATTAAGTAACTTCATTTTTTTTTATTTTACGTCTGACCACTTGTTGCGAATCTTAAATCTAATTTTAACTTTCTGATCCAATTTTTTTCTACATTTTTAATAGTTCGTGATTTATTTTCGTGTAAGTCTATATGTGGATTCAGCTCGTGTCGTAAATAAACGACAGCTTTAATGAAGTAATAAGCATTTTATTTAAAAACCACTTTCTATTTATGCATTCCTAATAATTACTTGCACGCCACCTACGCCGAACACGACTAACAATTTGTTTTTATTTGTTTAACCACCGCTCTACCATATATTTCTTCTCATATATGCTTATGGAACCAATCATAAAGTTTCTACAAGTGCTAGAGAAATCGTTAAAGTTGTTTGATATTTGCACACATTGCATATGAGGTATAAATAATCTTTTATAGTTCTATATTATTTATTGATATTGTTTGTTTATATACTTTTAATGCACTATTATTAATTTTACTTATTACTGTTCAAACTACCGATAGTTAATTGTAGAGTGAATGAAAAATATAGTACGAAATAAAAGCTATAAACGTTTTATGACTTTCTGCAAGGTACTGTTACACTTTTTCCAAGAAAATCTTCTATTCGCCCATCAAGATGAAACGAGAGTGCACTCTAAAGAGCTCTGATATAGCAATAAATGACCTGCACTACGCAGTCGACGTTGACGGTGAAAAATATCTATTAATGATTTTATTTAAACCCTTTAATTGTTTTTCTCCCATAACATAAACTCCCAAACCCTACATACCCTAACTATAAGTTCACTAACCTAAAATAACCACCTGTGTTTGGTGCTAACCTAACCGTAAAGATAATGATTAGCACGGATACCAGTATTTTGCTCTATTTATAAAACAGATTTTATCTTTATTAACAATATTGTTTTAAGTTAGGGTAGTACGAACAACTGGTGGTTAGTTAAGTTTGTACTTAAAACGATTGGAAATCCACAAACCATGTCTAATACAACAGGTTAGCTCGATTAGCAAAAGTGGGCGTGGCTTAAACTAAGTCACGTTTTAGATCACACTAGAATATTATTTATAACATCTCCCAAATGTGACGTAGGTCTAATACCACCACATCCATATTTTCTGTAATAACATATAAAAATGTTTTCTTACACATCCTCAGAGTTGGCTGAAACGTTATTGTGCTTTACTACACTTATATCAGTAACGGCAAACAAAATCTAGCTTTCCCTCATTATAAAACGATATACTATCTTTCTTATCTCTAAGGGCAGCTTGCATCACTTTCTCTTAAATTTAAGTGTGTATCATATGTATATCAACGAAAAAACTGCCACAAAACAAAAGGTTCAAGTTAAGGTAAAGTGGTGCAAACGGACCTAAGTTAGCGAACTTTTTTAGAAGGCGTGGTTTATGAGTTATGTGATGTCAAAAAATGTGCCGATGAAAGTACCACATTTGTCCTACTTAGAACGGTTAGATACGCTAGGTTAGTTCAGCGTTGGTAAAACATTAAGTTTGCAAGTTATAAAAGTTACAAGTTCTACTACACCTATTAAATTATGGGCGTGGCTATACAAATATGTCACTTGTCAATTGTAGCTATAAAGGAACTGTTAAGACGATGGGTTTAGGCATGCCTTATTTTTTGCTTGTAGTCAATAATTTTAAAGATATGAGACCAAGTGTGAGATTTCTTGAAAGTTAAAAATTTCACCACTAGATGGCGTTTAAACCTACGCACACTGTTCCGCCAACATGCAAATTAATATAATCCTCCTTGACTATTAGTACGGGTCTTTGTTTTAATATCCACTTTCAGTTGTTATATTGGTAGGTACTTAACAATTGAACATATTAATTTAATTAACTTTAAAAGAAGGCGTGGCTTATGACGGTATGTGGCGTCAAAAAACTTGAAGAACAAACAACCTCAATAATATTAACTTCCACTTAGATTAGTAGGCACTTAAAACAGTCGGATAAATGTTCGATTTATTAACTTTAAAAGAGGGCGCAGTTTATGACGTTAGATCATTCAAAAAAGTGCATTCTGCGATAATATTTTTACTTCCTTTTAGGTTAGTACTGAAAGTGTTTGAATATGTTAGATTAATTTTCAAAGATATGAGATGCTCTCAAAAAGTGTGTCTTCTACTTAGGTTAGTATGTAAAGCTGTTGGATATGTTAGGTTAATTATTTTGACAAAATGGGCGTGGCTTGTGAGTTGTGACGTCACGCAACGGTAGAATAAAAGTTGTCGAGTTGATCGTGCACTCTACTGGCGTTTACTCTAGATGGAGCTATACAATTAACAATCTTTTGTTTATAAAGAATCAAATAGTGCCCTTTAGTAACAAAAAATAGGTAGTTTGATTTTTTAAATAAAAAAAGAATTAAAGTTTATTTTTTTCTTATTCGATTAACTTTGTCAAAGCTCATAGTGGTAACGCAACTTAATCGTTTAAGGAAACGGTTTTTTTTAACTTATTGGCGAGTCTTACGATTACTAATGGAAATATCGCAATAAATAAATTAATTAGAAACAAACGGAAGAACAAACTGATATCACTAATTAAGTTATGTTAGTTGTTTGATTTTTAATATCTCTTGACACATGTCCGCGACTCGACTCTACTCTGTTACAACAATTCTAATGACAAAAGTTATCTATCATGCACATACCTTATTTCAAAATAATTTATGTTAATTTAATAGGATAATCTATTTCTTTATTATGTTGATTGTTGCCATGTGACGAAATGACAGTTTTTTGCAACATACCATGAAATATTAAACATTAATTCCATTAGACATAATTTTAATCCGAGTTCAATAATGATGAAAAGGGACCTTCCCTTCACTTATAAAAAAATATAAAAAAAAATTTTTGAGTTTATTATTCAAAATTATGGGGGTCCCGGCAACAACTGAAATTGTTTTGAAACTGTGCAACTGCTTATGATAATACGTTACATTTTTCCTTCATTTATAATAATTTTAAATTCAAGCTGCACGTTTTAAGAAGTTAAGTAGCGGCTATTTTGCAACTAGTATATTGCTTGTATCTTAGAAATATCAAATTATGTTAACAACCCATAACTATCCATTTTCATAGCCTCATACTTTAAAATGATGCAATATACACTACTTTAATTCATACCTACTGTTAACTCTCTGTAAATATCATTTAAATAATTATTGTTTCTTATAAGACTTTGTTGATGTAAATTGTAACCGAACTAACTGAAGTTGATGGCATTAATACGAAATTAGGATGCAATTTAATACTAACGATAGGTTTAGCTAATGAGGCAATTAGAACGAAACCACAACCCTATAGCTGCGGTTGTGAGCGTCTCTTCCTATATGTATAGGTTACAACACAAACACGTACAGGTTTACAACCATCAAATGCTAATTAGAAACACAGATTTTTTGAAAGTAACATCAAGCAAGATTAAATAACTTTACGATCAACCCACGTATAATGTGTAAGTCTTAAATTATTGTGTTAAATAAAATATAATAAACATAAAATTAATTTATTGAGGTACTCACCATCGCCACTGGAAGATCCAACATGAGAGTCTTCTGCAACAAAAACTTAGAGTAATGGTTTAGCTTTTTTAATAAAGTTTCTTAATAATTTATGTAATATTAATAATTATAATTATTGAATTATAAAATAGTTGTCTCGCACGAACTCATAAATTGATATAATTGCAAGAAAAACGTTTGTACAACACTGTGACCTGTGATTAGTGATACTTTTACTACTACAGGGTGTTAAAGTACTACACTTTTTAAACTAAGTTTTCGTGTCTATAGCACTAGGGATTGATAAAGTTTTCCAAAGGGTTCAAATAAGGGCGAAAATTGGTCAGAGCTAATGTAAGATATCTTGAATATTTTAATACATAATTTCGACTTAATATAAAAGTCGTCTAACGCTGAGAGAAATTTGTAGAATTTGAGCTTCGCTCAAAACAGTAAACGGTGAAACCAATGAAAATCATGTACACATAAAGCTTTAAACTTTCCTTCAAGTTCCTCAAAGCAACATATTATATTATAAACCTAATTATCCATACAAATTCATTAAAATTGCTAAAATTAAATTATTTTAACCGGTCGAAGGTAAAATCCTGTATGTAGCTCTAGCGTAAATAAGGTTTATGACATTTGACGTGCAATAGATCTTAGCTAAAGCTCGGGGCTATTATTTTTAACGTCTAAGACCATAAATGCCTATTTTATACCCTTGATACTTAAAAACAAAGTCTATAAGAAAAATTTATAACTGTGTCACGTTATAAATGCTAACGTAATATTTAAATAAGGTTTGATCACATAATCAGTTTACAGGTCTCAATGGTACTTGTTTTTACTCACGTACGGTCTGACAGTCGGCCGTCCATTATCACTACATATGAACATGTGGAAAAGGGTGAAATTTTTATTTTCAGAAATGTGTTTAAAGTAGTTAGGAGGTAACAACACTAAAAGTTCCCGGTTCTAACTGTATGGCTAAGGGAACGAGGAGGTGGAAAGGTCCCGTTTTTGGAGTTCTCGCTTATATTTAAAAAATGGTGGGTTCTAGAAAAAAAATGTTTTTTAAAAAAGAAAGCTTATCGAATTTTCTACAAGATTGTTCCTATTCATTTTTCTCTTTTCCTTATAGTCTTTGAGATATCGGCCCGCAAAAAACGTCAATGTATATAAACATTGCAATGAACATAAAGATCAAATTTCTCAAACGAGGCCAACATTGGGTATTTTGGAAGCTAACCTAACTTAACTACAACTGACCTAACCTCACTTTTCCGTGTTCAAAGAGATGTTAGTAAATTTATTTATCAATTAATTGTGTAAATTTTTATCGAGTCCTCGTACCTAACTATATGGCTAAGGGAGGGAGAAGGTGGAAATGTCCCGTTTTTGGAGTTCTCGCTTATAATTCAAAAACTAGAGTTCTAGAGAAAAAATTGTTTCGAACAAAATGAAAGCTTATCAAATTTTCTACAAGATGTTTGTATTCATTTTTTCTCTTTTTTAATAGTTTTTGAGATATCGGCCCGCAAAAATCGTTAATGTATATGAAAATTGCGATGAGTAGAAAGATTAAATTTCTCAAACGAGGACCGCATTGGGTATTTTTGAAGCTAACCTAACTTAACTACAACTGACCTAACCTCACTTTTCCGTTTTCAAAAGATGTTAGTAAATTTATTTATCAATTAATTGTGTCAATTTCTATCGAATCACCGGACCTAATTATATGGTTAAGAGAGAGAGGAAGTGGAAAGGTCTCGTTTTTGGAGTTCCCGCTTATATTTCAAAAACGGTGAGTTCTAGAGAAAAATTTCTTTTTAACAAAATGAAAGCTTATCAAATTTTCTACAAGATTGTTCCTATTCGTTCTTTCTCTTTTCCTTATAGTTTTTGAGATATCGGCCCGCAAAAATCGTTAATGTATATGAAAACTTTACGTTAAGTATTTAGAAACAGATGGATGGACGGGTGGGTAGATCAGTAGACAGATAAATATGTAGGAGAAAAAAAAAGAATTATTATGCAAAATTTAAAAATTCTTAAGAATCAGATTACTATATTTATTTCTTTTTATTAATTATCTATTTCCATGTACTTTTTTGTTTCAAAAGGTGCTTTTTCAAAAATAAAGCATAAATTAAAAAGCTGTTGAACCGATAATTATTATAGGTTCCTTTTAACATTTTTAAAAAACCGTTTCAAAAAAATTCATCCGCCTAATTTTAATAATTACCCTAATGCTTTACCTCTAACAGTTTTTATTTGCATTTTGAGCAATAAATTAAAATATATAAATAATGTAAAATGATAGTCACATTGCATGCAAGATCACAGGTGGTTGAATTTATTTTAAAAGGTACGTGTGCACTCTTTCTATATTCTATAACTATTTCAGCACGTTTTCCATATACACGTTATAAAATATTTTTTTTACTCGTTAGTTTCAGCAGCAACTTTTAGAAAAAAAGCACAAAACTAGCATCCTCACAACATGCAAGTCTTATTATTTATGGCAGCAATCCAATTAGGATACAGTTTACAAGTTTATTTAGTTGACAATTAAATTATGAATTTAGGAGCTCTAAAGCTCGTTTATTCAACGTTTCGCTCTGACCAGGGACGGCTTAGGTTCCTAGGACATTCGAAGGCTTCTACAGAGAAGTCAGAACTTTTTCAACGCATCTAAGACACGAAAGGTGGATACTGTCTGCCTATCTATCTGTATGTATATCTATCTGCCTATGTGTCAATTCATCTGCCTGTTTGTCTGCCTATCTGTCTTACTTTTTGCCTATCTATCTGCCCACTTTTCTATCTGCCTTTGCATCAATTATTCTGCCTGTTTGTCTGCCTATTCCCACCTGCCCACTTTTTTATCTACCCATCTGTCCATTCATCTGTCTGATTGTCTGCCTATCTGTCTTAATGTCTACCTATTTATCTCCTCACTTTTCTATCTGTCTGTGTCAATTTATCTGCCTGTTTGTCTGCCTATCTGTCTTACTGTTTACCTATTTATCTGCTGCCTAGGTGTCTATTCATCTGCCTGATTTTCTGCCTATCTGTCTGTCTATCTGTTTGTTTATGTGTCTTTCAAAAATATGCAAATAGCTTTGTAATGCATTTTCTCCAGACTTGAAATCATAATTTGACACAGAACTAAATTGATCCATCATTTAGACGGACATGTGCTTAAAATAAAGCTTTTATAACGTTTCAGGTAACCCTAAATCTAGTTCATAAGCTCGAGTAAGATGTGCCGAGACTGTGATTTCACGTTCATAAATTACTTATTACATTGTAAGTAATGAAGCTCATTAATAAAAATTTATAAAGAAGTAAGGAACCGCTCTGTAATATAGTTAAGTAAAATCGATATCAATTTCAATATAATTTAACGTTTACCTATAATCAATTATTATTAAACGATCGATCGGTGAGTGCATAAAAATATAGCAATAAATACCCATACTCCCACGGATTATTTTAAATTAACTTGTAAAGCACCTCGGCCCACGTTATATTGTAATGACGATTATTAAGGCGAATTGAAAGAAGAGCTTTTAATTTAAATTTTTCATTGAAAATTGTTGTAATGTAGAAAATTTTCAAATGTAAGATCGAACAGGTTAAACTTGTAGAGCTGTGTGCTGGAGACTGTTTATGAGTATATAATGTAAAGGCTTGCAATCGGTTGTAAATGGCTTGTAAATCGGTGCCAATGCGATCTTTAGTATAAAAAGACCGACAATTTCTACACTATTAACAGTCAAACAATTTCAAATTGTTGCTAGAAAGTTATAAACTTTATTTTGAGTTATTCATTACTGTAATTTTACCCACGCTTAAACTAACGTATTATAACAATACAACAAATACTGACCAAGTTAGTTTTATTATAAATCCTTATAATGAAATAAATGACTCGTACGAATTGACAGAAAATGTCTACATTACATACTTGAATAAATTTATTGAATATTATTCAAATAGCTTACTTTTCTTTTTGGAATCTTGTTCTTGTTGATGATATGTACCAGTCGAGGGATCGAGCATCATGGAGTGCCCCAGGTGCCCTCCATGTCCCCCTGGCTGGCACTCCATCGTGATCATAGTATCCTCAATTGTGGGTAATTTATCTAAAAATAAAAGAAAAAATAATTAGTGAAAGTAAACGTTAAAATAAATAAAATTAACGTCTTAATGAGTTTACATGGCTTCTCAGCTGTTACACAACGAAACTACTAGTTGATTTTAAGATAAAGAAGGGTCTTTGGCCCTAATCACTTTCATTTATACGAAAACATAGTTCTTTATCCCTTTCTTTAGTGTCAGTCGGTTGTTGATGGTATTAAGGCCGGCTGCTGACCCCGCTATATTTACAGCGGGAATTTATTAAGTAACGAAAATACCATATGTCATTGCTGCTACCCTGCATTTTATACGGTGTAGTCGGTAGATAAAATTAAGGACTTTTGTTTACCAGGTAGCAACTAAATCGTTTTCTGTATTTACTTAAATGGATTTGTGGTTTTAAGGTTATTGAAACTTATTGGAATGAGAGGGTGGTCCCCGGATAAAGTCATTTAAACGCAATAATAGAAATTTGAGGATCGAAACCATTTATCTTTGGAAATAGCAATACTGTAAAATTTAATATTTTACTGTTATTATTATATATTGCCGGTTTTGTAGACAGACCTAGCATTTCTGCATTCTTGTGGTTTCGGGTTCGATTCTGATAATAAACGTATGCACGATAAAATTTGCAAAGCTACCATATGGTCATCACGATTCGAAAGGAACACTTATCCTAGAAGACGAATAGGGGGGTAAAGGGGTAGTAATATAAACCCTATACTAGAGATCGAAGTATGTTGACTATTTAATCACCCCCCCCCCTCAATAACAACAATTGACAATTAATTAATCAATCAAAATGCTGTCAAGTCATTGACAATTAATTAATCGATCTAAATATGATATGGGCTTTATAAAAGCCCATAAAAGCCCATATCATATTTAAAATGGCGAGCTCAAAATGGCGGTGTCTCAAAAAAAATAATGAAAGACGCTCATTAAATATTCGTCCCTAATTGGTTATTTGTTCAAAAAATTAAAAATTTCATGCCTAATTGCCTTATACAAGGTTAATTATACATTGCATGGTATGGCGCGTGCTTTTAAATTTAAGCAACACTTCTGTAATATAAAATTATACGTATTTTTATATTTAAATTAAGTGTTTAATTACAAACGTAAGCAAATCATGCGAACATTATTTAAGAAAAATCTATTGTTTCCTTTTTGTAGAATAATGAAAAATTTAAATAAATGGCGTAACAGGTTGTTGTTGGACTTTAAACATTTAGTTCAAGGAACGTTTGAAAAAAATTATATTTATTGCGTTTTAATAATTTCTTTTATTAACTGCATTAACCATTAACGTACTAACCCATATTTTTGTTTAAAAATCATACCATATGGTTCCTACAAGAAGAAGAACAAAACATTATAAAAGGTGCGTTATCAAAAATACGTTTTGCTTTTTAATAGAAATTTTAAGATGTAAAAGCGATTGCTTTTATGTATCATTAGTAACTATAATGTGTGTCTTTCTTATTTACTTATAATTGGTGAGATATATGAAATTCTTATCGTAACGTTAGACATATGGTAAGCGCTGCTACCATTATCTTCATCTCTTTGGAAATACATTTTAGTGCTTTCCAATAAATAAGATTTGCATTTAACATAGCGAATTGAAAATTTTCCAACTTCCTTTTGGCCATTAAGAATTTAATACTCGTTAAATTAATTTACTAAACGGTAAGCATTAAAAAGGTGGTTTTTGCATTACAAATAATTATAACACGATTTCTATACTCCATGTTTCGAATTTTAAACAATTATTAGTGTTAAGTATGCTCCTAATCTAGCTTATATTATTCATTAAAGTGGCTTTCTCTCTTTGTCAAAGAATATCGAAGATTGCAAAAGTTAGGTTAGAATAAATTTAAAAAATAGCTTAGAGTCTCTTATAGGAACAGTTACTTTGATCGCCTAAACACGGATATAGTCACCTCTGGGAGAAAACGTTTGCCACATCGATCAGGGACCACTAACCTAACTTAAGATAACTGTAGCTGATCTAACCTAACCTATAAATTCCTACTTCATTTTTCCACGGACATCTGGGATCCATAACCTAATCTAACTGTAGCTGATGATCTAACCTAACTTTTAAACTCCTCGTTTGTACCACGGACAACATAAGTACGTTTGAATTTCGTAAAACATTTCTACAAGTAATTTCGATTACAGTCAAGTTGCGATGAGCAAAAAGATCAAACTTCTCAAAAAAGGGTCAGAATGGATATTTTTGAACCTAACCTAACCTTTTTTTTCAGAGGTTTAGGAGAATCATTTATAGACGCCTCCTGCTACATCTATTCAGGGGGATGTATGAGAGTCGCCAGGGAAGTTGGTTACTTTGGCTGGTGTTACCGACTAACCCCTTTTTCTCTTTTTTCTACAATCTACTGGGGAATCCGCTTTTGTATTTCTTTCGATGTAGGTTTTTCAGAAGCTCTTTGCTCTCTCTTCGATGTAGCCGTACCGGTCTTGCCCTTAGCCGTACCAGTCTTGCCCTTAGCGCTATCTATTCTGGCGAATTCAATATTTTCTTGTTTTCCTGGAGGTGTTGTTTGGAGCAGATCTGTAGTTTCTCCATACGTCCTCGGCTCGGAGAACTCAATGCCGAAGGTTTCTGGAAATTGCTTGTATTTGCTGTTCTTTCCCCAACTGCTCTTTAGTTTCTATTACCCTGTGAATCGGCTCTGCTATGATTTTTCAGCCGTTCTCGTCCCGAAGTATGATGTTGACGAGGGTGACTGGAATCAGAGTTTCACCGATTCGCAGTAACGCCGTGATCCGTTTCTGTTCTCAGCGGTAGCAATGGAACAGTGTTCGCACTTGGAAGAGACCGACTTTTCGATCCCATGCTTCAATGCGTTGAAGCATCCATGGTCTGTGAGAATTTGCGTCAGATGGTATGACAGCTCGCTATGTTTCCTCTCTACCCATTTCTGGAGGTTAGGTCTGAGGGATCGGGAAAATTGGCCATTCTCTGTTTCTGTCCAGCGACGCTGCCACGCGGCGATGCTATTAGCGCGAATTTTGAACTCTCTTCGCGCTTCATGGTTCTCTCCAGGGCCAGGAGATGGATCGGTCGGAGACCACTACTAGTAATGAGTAAAAACAGACAGTTCCATCCTGGCTTCGTTTCTTTTAACAACCAGTGCCTCATGCCAGACAGGAGCCGCATACAGCATGATCGATTGCGCAACCATGCCGAGCAGTCTCCTCTTTCCCGGTTTGGGCCCTTCTATGTTAAACATAAATCTTGCCATCTAACCTACCTTAACTACAACTGACCTAACCTAACTTTTCTGTGTTAAAGGAGATGTTAGTAAATTTATTTATCAATTTACTGTGTCGAGTCCAAACGAACTTCTGTAGCCGTTTTACAATAGCTTTTTTTCAGCGGCTCTCCAATATTACCACTGCTTAAGCGTAAGTGTGAATGAAAGCTAAATAGTGCTAATATTGGCCAATATAAATTGCTGTGACTGCTAAGAAGCAGCGATCTTGTTAGAAATTTTGATGATAAAAATTTAAATAAACGGAGCATAAATAATGAATTTATGCCTTATTTGCTTTGTTTACTCGTTATCTATCTCTTCTCTATATTAATTAAAGTTAGGTTAGATTACTTACAAAGAAGTTAGGATAGATTGCTTAGAGTTAAGTTAGGTTAGATTATTTTATCGCATTCATCAGCGACCGAGAGTTGCGTGTAGCGTTTTTATTTTTACTGTTTTGTAATTGCTGCCAATTTGGCGCCAATTTCATTTTGACATTAGCGACACCAATCACAACACAGTAATCAAAAATGCTACTCTCATCAGCCGCTGACGATTCTTGAATGCGGCCAATGTGTTAGATCTCGAAAGAAACGTTTGATAATTTTTTGAAGGGCAACTATATGTATAATTCGGGAGCATGTTTCGGAGGGCATGTTAAACCGTTAATTAAATTACCAATTTTAAAATTTTTTAAATAAATTTGGTTATTTATTTAAATTTGAGTTGTTAAAAGTAATTTTGTCAACGCTAAAGATAATTAGGTTATTAATTTATGTTATGAGTCTCATAGTAAGTAATTTATTAAAATGTGCGAATATTATAATATTAACGAATTATATAGAAAATCTATCATAATCTTGGCACGATAAAATGTTAATTACTTTATTAAACCTCAAGTTTCTTCAACTTATTTGTCAAACAAAAAGTAGAAACTTTCATTTGGAATAAATTGATTTATGAGATTTCAATAAATATTTAAATCAACTTTATATTATTATTAATAGCAATAGCAATTGCATACGAAATAAGCACAGCGTCATAATATTCTATTTTCGTATCTAAATTATAATTAACTTCTACTTCTTAATTAATAGTGTCAAAAACAACGAGTTTTCATACAAAAAAAAATTTTGAATTAATATTCTTGTTGCTTTAGTTTTAAAATTCGTTAACACGACAAAAAATGGGATCCTCCTTTAAACTACATGAATGAAACTCTTTTTTTCGCCTTTGATTTTTGGTCTAATACTTTTCATGATGTGGCGTTTCAAATAAGAAAATCAGGCACGCTTTGATTAGTCGGTATCGTTCACAGACATCAGTGTGAGAACGTTAGTAAGAAATGGCAAGAAAGAGTTAATCATGCATGGCTGCATCGTTAACGGGATTCATTCTTGTTATTTACTTATCAGTATTTAATTTGCACGCATTAAATTATTTGTCTGTTTACCTTTAGTTATGGTAAATTCGTTATTTTTGCAATTATAAAAAAAATTAATTAAATGCTTATGAATCTGCGTTAAATGAGACAATTTTTATTTCTATTCTTTTAAAATTGAAAAAAAAATGATTGATCTAAATAAATGTTTCAGTTAGGTGTTGGAGAAGAAATAATTCGACTTTGATCTGACATTTGAAGGCCGCCACTGTCAGATTCAATTACTGAGATTGGTCATGATCGTGCCTCCAATTCAATGATTACCTCTGCATGTACGATTTGGTTTTACAAAAAGCCATTTTTAGTTAAAAAATATATTAGAAATTAGAATTTCTTAATATCAAATTTATACAATGATGGGACGATTATGAGTATAAAGAGAAGAAATTCATGAATCCTTCTCCGCTTAATTTGATAGTTTACTAGCGTTAAAATAGGGACACTTAGTCTTTTTTATCCCCTACCAGTGTCGTAGCCTGGGGTACGCCAGCCCGAGCCTGTCCTAGAAAATTTTAAGCCTATTCATGCCAGAGCTTGCTAAGGATTTCGCTAAGTAGTTCCTAATTGGTGTCGAAGAAGAAAACATCGATTTAGAGAAAGTCAAATTTTTGTAATCTTTGGGCAAAAAAACTTCCATTCTCAGAAGATATTACGGTGGCCAACAGATTTATACAAACCCAGTATAGAGAGAAAACAGTGATTTTTAGCTTTCAACCTCCCATCATAAAAATTTTGAGCCAACCCTTCTTATTAGCCTTCTTAGTTCTTAACCCGAGGTTGCACTGCAGGTGGTTAGGCTAATGTAATCTACCCTCCGTGCTAGGCTAGTGCATTACAGCGGCTGCATTTCCTTTTCCAACCTACCCTCTAGCCTCTAAGTTACCCACTACTCTCAGCAGCGCAGCCTAGGGCTTGGTGTTTGGTTCCACTTAAATTATAAATTATTTATTAGAAGAAACCCTCATTCAAGATCTGTAAAACATTATTCAAAGATAACGAAATTAAAGCAACGCCCATTTTTGATCTTTAATGTTGACCTAACCTAACATAACCCAAGTAACACAAACTACTCTATTTAGCTGCGGCAGCCAAAAATAGGCTGACGCAGTGCTGTGGCAGCTTTAAAAAGCCACTCTTTAGCTGAAGCTGAAATAAGGCTGATTTAGTCGCTGCGACAGCACTGCGTCAGCTACAAAAGTAGCAAGAAAATAGTAACTGTGACGTCATGGCTGCGACGTTGCTGCCCAGGCAGCCATTATGCTGTCGCTGATAACCCTAGCTGAGAGATCGCTGCGGCAGCCAAATTGACAGCCAAATAGCAGCTACTACTTCAAACGAGTGACGCAGGAGCTGAAAAGTGGCTGCCGTTGCAGCTATACAGGGTGGTGACCGGACCTCTCGGTCATACAGATTTAACATGTAAAAACATACTTCGGTAATTTCCTGCTTCCCAATGTATTTTAGAAAGAAAATCTTTAAATAAAATTTTTAGAGAATAAAATTCTGCATCTAAATGAATAAACAAAATTAATTTTGGATGCTTTATAACGCCTGAAATTTAATTTGAAAATTCCGAAAATTAGCAGAAATAGCGATTGCCATGAATTATTCCCTATAAAAATTATCAATATTTGACACTGACATCTTTCAAAATTATTTTTGATAGTAATTTAAATTAACTAAAAATGAAGTAATTTTTAGGGATGATCATACGCAAATATTATTTATTATTAAATAAATTCAATAATTGAATAAAAAATTCAGAACTGTTTTGACACTGACAGACAAAGCATAAAATATTTGACTATTTTCAATTGTGTTTCAAGGCAATCGCTATTTTTGCTATTTTTCGGAATTTTTAAATTAAATTTCAGGCGTTATAAAGCATCCAAAATTAATTTTGTTTATTCATTTAGATGCAGAATTTTATTCTCTAAAACTTTTATTTGAATTTTTTTTCTCTAAAATACATTGGGAAGCAGGAAATTACCAAAGTATGTTTTTACATGTTAAATCTGTATGACCGAGAGGTCCGGTCACCACCCGGTATAGCTGAAGCTGTATTAGGGAAGCTGATAGAACGTTGCGACAGCTTAAACGACCCCCAAAAATCAGCTTCTTTATGACAGCTGATATATAAATTTATTATATACATATAAATTTTATTAACACCTTCACCGCCAAAATTAAATTACGATGTACTTGATACTAGAGGAACTTATAAACATTACTTGTTGAATTTTAGCGAAGGTCATACATAAATATGATTATTTGATTATATTGTAAACGTAAAATAAGAATCAATTGTTGTTCTCAAACAATTTTATTTGTTTTTTCATTGTTATAAATAAGTTATAACTATGTAGAACATCCATGTGATTCTCCAGAAACAGTACACATTGGCTTTAATATATTATCAAGCTAAAAATGCAATTTTGCTGTAATGTAAAGGCAGCTTTAAAGACGAGCAACATTTTATCCCGCATAAAAACCTACATAACTATAAGGGCTTGGTGGTCCAGTGTGCCAATAATGAGAAATCTCGTTCTTCGTGCTTGAGGTCTAGGGTTCAGTTCCCGATAAAGTAAGTAAATTTTTCAAGGAAAAATAAGTTTGTAGGTACTTAATTAATATTGAATAATGTGTTTATAATAATTTCAGATCGAATAACAAAAGAAGAAGAATTGTAAATTTAATAAATAATAAGTAATGTGTATAATTGAAAGAAAAATTAACTGTAATTTAAAATGTCAGTAAATATATTTTTAATTACTAAATTTTTAATTAACAAATTAATTTTATTTAAATTTATAAAAAAAAGCTACTTTTGACTACTTTTGAGCTCACTCTCTCAGGCAAAAAATTTAAACGTCACAGCGTGTTGGCTGCCAAACGTAGCTGCGGCAGCAAGATATCAGCTCTGAGGCAGCCAAAATCACAAGCTGCGGCAGCCTTCTCAAGGCAGCGTTATAGCTGCGACAGCGCTGTGGCAGCCAAAATTCACCCTCCAAATTGGTGTATCAGCAGCTGATCAGAAGCTGAATGCTGGCTGCCTTTCAAGCTGCCGCAGCTATAAAGCTGACAAGTAAGCTGCTACAGCACTGTCACAGCTGATTATCAGCTAAAAATGTTACTTGGGAACACAATGTAACATAAACCTAACCTAACTTTCTTTAAGAAAAGGCGAAGCAAATTTTCAGCTGAAACAAGTTCATTGGCTTGTAGACTCACAAAGGTACGAAGAGAGAAATCACTTACTCTCAATATGGTCACAAACTGCTTTTCCTTTTACAATGTCATTAATAATAAATGGAGGCGGTGCTTACTTTCCTACTTTTGCATAGTTTTACTGGCCTATTAACTTTCAGAGTTTTAATTCATATTTTACTTCTTTTTTAACAATCACCACACCCGTCGATCGCAAGCAAGCGATAACCATCAGCAGATATATTTTCGGTCACCCTCAGCTTTCTACAGATGCCTGATAGCTCGTTTTGATGTAACAAGAGATATTTGTATAAAAATCGAAAAAACGATAAAAAAAAACAATTCCAATCCTGTCTTGGTACCTGGGTTAGCGTATGTTACGTTATGTTAGGTTAGGTCGTACTACTGCGTACATTTTCGTCTTGTATGTATACCGGTATACGTTAATAACACCACAGCTTTCCTCTTTTGCTTGCACTTCAAAATTAACAGTAATTCTCTTAAAGTGGTATCTCCGTTTATCTCAAATGAAATCTCATATTAATTGCCTGTACTATTAAAGCTATTTTAATCGTGTTCTCTATTTTATGTTCTACTTATCGATAACCCGGGAAATCTACAATTTAGTATATTTTTCCAGTAACAGTAATTTTATAGATAGGTTCTGCAACTAATTGAAAAAAAACGGATTAAATAATGATAATGGTAATAAGTTACAGTAGAAATAATTTTAAAATTATATCGAAAGGAAAAGAAGGCGATAAACAATAAAGACGTGGCTAAAAAAGAAATTAGAAATGTAATATCGATAAGTGATAACGAATATAAAAAAAGTTGCATTAAAAAGAAGAAGACAAAAAATATTGAAATAAAAAAAAAAATTTTTTTTAATAAAAATAAAAATAAAAAAAATAAAAAATAGAAAGAAAAAATGCCAATAATGTGAACAATATTGCTAAAGTTGAATTAAACAGTAGCAATAATTTAATTCAAATAAAAAAAAATGCAGGAGACTTGGAGATATAATGTACGTGGGAACGTTAGGTAGTGATCGACAAAAAAATATTTATTGAACTGACCTAATAATTACGAGTGTGGGCGTAACACATATCTTACTAATTACTTAGTCGTAACTTGTTTATAACTCTAATAACTAAAAGATAACTCAAATTATACATACTTGTATGGGTACTTGTAGTAAAAGTAAATAAAAATTATTGTTTTTTTTGCAAGAGTGCATAGTTTCTTGTGTTTTTAACTCTTTTTTAAGAGTGTGCTAGTTGTGTGTGTAGGTTAACTCCTCCCAAAGCAATTTATAACATGCAGAACATCGCATCAAGAAGGAAAGAGCAACGGGAATGTTACACATTGTTGAAATCTTTACATATTTCAATTATAATTGGCATAACGTATCAAAATAAAAATAAAAACACATTTTGCAATTAGTAAAATAAATAAAATCTTAATGCAAATTGAATAAAATACACAACATTTTGTTTTGAAAGTTTCCTTTTAATGTCGTGTTTTACTTGTTATTATGTGTGTTATTTACGTATCTTAAGAACGTATCCGTCATTTTCATTTTTAAATGTTATTTCTTAAGACCTGCTTGCTTGAAAATAATCTTAGAGAGAAGTTTTTAAAAATACACAAAACTCGTAGAATAACATACGTAAAAGTAATTATACTGATACACATTCATACCGAGTTAAGTATCAACATGTGGTAACTTAAGTAAAAGTTTTAAATTACTTCAAGTTAATACAAATAATCTTTTAAATTACAATTTCAATTTAAAAGCATAAAAATCAAAAAAAAAAAATAATAAGGAAATGAGGGGTGCTTCATGTTTTACAAATTACAAAAAAAATAGTAATTTGATTATATAAAAAATTTAATAATGGAGAAATCCTAATCAAGTCAAACCCAATCGGTTATACAATTCTTTCATCGGACGCAAAAAAAAGTTATTCGAAATTACAATTTGTTGTTTGACTGATGTAATCAATGATAACAGATTGTTTAAACGATAAGATGTGTTTTACTTCGTGTAACTAGTCGAGTAAATGGAACGCATTAGTTAAATTACGCTTCTAATAATATGAGATGAAGAAACTTCGTCTTAAGAGCCAAACGATGTCGGTTTATAATATTAATTTGATCGAAGTATGAAATTGTTGATAAAATTGCTGTCAAAAGTATTTGCTATCGGTGCTTGCTCAACTACAAAGCTATATCTAAAAAATATTTATAGTGAGATTAGTCTTGAGGAGTAATTGGGGACTGCTAGCGGAGTGTATAGGTACGGGAAAAGTGATAAAAATTAATAATAGTTAGCTCCTAAAAAATAATAAAAGTAATTTTATCATTCAAATTTTTGGAAAATTTTACCAAAACTAATAAATATTCAAACTATTCTAGAGGACCGTTTGGCCGCTGTTCGAGCTTGAATTAAGTTTGGCAACTGCTGAGCACTTGCTTAAGTAGCTTCCTTGGTACAACCCACCCTTGGAGTACAAAACTGCTAATTCACTGCTAGGTCAATGCATGTATGTACGTTTATATAATACGTATAAAAGTAATAACATCAAGACTAATGTCTACACACGCATCACGAACTTAAATCCACCGTTTCTGCTGCGACTTTGACCGAGAAAGATTTGAGATTAATAACAGTCGCGTGCGCTTATGTGCTTTTTAAAGAAGAAGAGAGACGACAAAAAACATTCGCGCGTTTGGACAAAGTTTTTTCACATTTTAACCTAATTAACCAAGAGATTAGAACTAGAGGATTGACTCAATTACCTTAGGATGGATAAAGATACCTTAAAACTTGAATTTATACTTACTTAAATAATTTATTATAATTATGCCCGGTTGCATAGAAAAGAATTATAGTTTAGTTCTAGAATTAGACTTATAATTTTTAGATATATGGCAACGTTACACAATAAATAAATGAATAAAAATGTCAAAGTTTGACGTTTGTAACACCAAAAAGAGCTTAACCTCCGATTTTAATATTTACGTACGTCAAACTTTGACATTACATTGTGTAACGTTGTCATATATCAAAGGATTATAAACTTAATTCTCGGATTAAAATATTATTATCTTTTATGCAACCGGGCATTAACAGAATTAAAGAATTTAATTTATTTTATAAAGCAGAAATTTTTAAATTGTAATCGGACTCGGCTTATAAGAACAAGTGTCTATAAACATATCATAATCAACATATTTGATAGAAAAAGTCGAATAAGACTTAGTGAAAACTTCTCAAGACGAAACAATCAGAATTTGCTCTTGGAGGATTATTCAAAGTAAAATCAACACACAGTGAGTTCTAATTAATTTCTAGGTCTATGACTCATAAATCCTATAATTCGATATTGATCTATGGAAAGGACTAGAGATGTAGAACGAGAAGACTCCTTTGTAATCCTTCTTTCTCTCTCTTTTGGGATTATTTAGATTTAAGGGAGAGGACTACTGATTTTGTAGGAGGCAAGCTCCCCCTGTCGTTTCGTTGTTATCGCTCTAGGACTATTGATTTCTATATAAACTAAGAGAGAGAACTAGTGATATAGTGCTCATCCAGGAGAATTGATCTCTCTGTTAGGAAGCAAGTCTAGTGACCTAGTAGGAGAAGCCTTATAATGCCTTCTTAGGACTCTTGATCATCATCTCAGAATCTATCAGATCTAGAAGAGAGGACTATATTGTTCTGGGAATTGTATTAAAGTCTCCAGGACTACTAAACTCTCCCTTAGAACTATTTTGACTTAAGGGAGAGGGCTAATGATCTTGTAGGGACCATGCTGATCCCCGTCATCTAATCTTTAACGCTCTAGGACTATTGATCTCTATATGGACTAAGGGAGAAAGCTAGTGATATGGTGTCTTTCCAGGTGAATCTATCCCTTTTTCTTAGGAACCAGGACTAGTGATCTGGAAGGAGAAGCCTTATAGTGCCTTCTTAGGACTATTTATCATCATCTTAGAATCTCTCAGATCTAGAAGAGAGGAGTATATTGATCTGGGAATTGTCTTAAAGTCTCCAGGACTATTAATATCTCCCTTAGAATTATTTTGACTTAAGGGGGAGGACTAATGATCTTGTAGGGAGCATGCTGCTCCCCGTCATCTAATCTTTAACGCTCTAGGACTATTGATCTCTATATTGACTAAGGGAGGAAGCTAGTGATATAGTGTATTTCCAGGTGAATCTATCCCTCTTTCTTCGGAACCAGGACTAGTGATCTGGAAGGAGAAGCCTTATTGTGCCTTCTTAGGACTATTGATCATCATCTTAGAATCATTCAAATCTAAAAGGGAGGACTATATTGATCTGGGAATTGTTTTAAAGTCTCTAGGACTATTAATATCTCCCTTAGAACTATTTTGACTTAAGGGGGAGGACTAGTGATCTTGTAGAGAGCATACTGCTCCCCGTCATCCAATCTTTAATGCTCTAGGACTATTGCTCTCTATATGGACTAAGGGAGAAAGCTAGTGATATAGTGTCTTTCCAGGTGAATCTATCCCTTTTTCTTAGGAACCAGGACTAGTGATCTGGAAGGAGAAGCCTTATTGTGCCTTCTTAGGACTATTGATCATCATCTTAGAACCTTTCAGATCTAGAAGAGAGGACTATATTGATCTGGGAATTGTCTAAAAGTCTCCAGGACTATTGATCTCTCTCTTAGTACTATTTTGACTTAAAAGAGAGAACTAATGATCTTGTAGGGGGCATGTTGCTCCCCCTAGTCCAATCCTTAACGCTTTAGGACTATTGATCTCTATATGAACTAAGGGAGAGGGCTATATCACTATAGTGATATAGTGCCTTTCTAAAAGAATTGATTTCTCTCATAGGAAGCAAAACTAGTGATCTGGCAGAAAAAGCATCATTAGCTTTCTTAGACTATTGATCACTATCTTAGAATTTTTCAGAACTAGAAAAAAATTTTCTAAATCTGTCTCCAGGACTATTGATCTCTCCCCTAGAACAATTTTGATCTAAGGGAGAAGGCAAGTGGTTATACTTTTGTCATTTCATGCTTCCCACTTTATTTTAGAAAAAAAATTTTCAAATAAAGATTTTAGAGCATGAAATTCTGCATCTAAATCAATAAACCAAATTAATTTTGAGTTCTTTATAACGCAAGAAATTTAATTAGAAAATTTTGAAAATTATAGCAGAAATAGCGATTGATAATTTTTATTTCATGACAATCGCTATTTCTGCTAATTTTCAAAATTTTCTAATTAAATTTCTTGCGTGATAAAGCACCCAGAATTAATTATTTTTATTGATTTAGATGAAAAGGTTTTTGCTCTAAAACTTTTATTTGACAATTGTTTTTTCTAAAATTAATTAGAAAGCAGAAAATTATAAAAGTATGATTGTACATGTTAAATCCCTATGACCGAGAGGTCCGGTTACCACCCTGTATTTATTTTACTTAGAACTCGTGCAAAACTCAACAATACAGTCGAGAAAGGTACTTATTGAATTAAATATCAAACCATCATTATGTTGATTTAAATTCCAACATGTTTTTGCATACGTCACACACGTGTCAACGTTGTCAACTCTTTTACCTGTAAATAGGACTTATTTAAAGTATTATAGAGTGCATGTATGTGTACTTTTTCAGAAAAGACATTCATTTACTCAATTCTCGGTGCATCATTATATCGAGTAAAAGAAATAAAATTGAAAATGTGTCAATTCCAACAACTATGGCTCGCAACAACAATTTACTGTAAATTAGCTGTAATAAATTAAACGTAATATGAAAAATAAGTAAGAAAAATTTAATTAATAAGCTTGAAGTGTACGTATATTCATGATGTAAAATTTTTTCAAATAACTTATATCTAGAAATTTCAATCAGTTTTACGTGTATCAAAGCAAAAAGAATTTTTTTTTCAACGATTTATAAAATTGTACTTAGTCATTCTATAATAATATCTTTTTGTACAGCTCTCTGTAAAATTGAAATTTTCTGTGGCTTTGTTTTAGCGGTTTTATTTATGAAAATATCCTATACAAAGTAATTATTTTAGAAAGTTTTGATAAATATATTTAAGAAATCAATGGCCATATTAACGACTAAAAATAATTTTTTTCGAATTTCCTGAATTGTATAAAATTACGTAATTAATTTTAAACAGTAGTTCGAGAGGTACCCTAATAAGGAAAGTTTGTAGTTAAATTATTTGTTATTTTGTCGTCGAATTGGTTTTAAAGAAAATAGAAGTTTAAATCAACTATTTGAAATATTTATTTATATTTGCTTATAGTAAATAATGTTTGTTATAGAAAAGATACAAAAGTGAGATCGCGTGACCTAACAAGTGCCGTAATTTTTGCTTATTTATTAGTAGCATTATTTTTAAATTTATATTTCTATACATTTTGCTCTTGCATAACTAAAAATAATTAACATGAATGAATGTATTTACTAATTTGTATACAAATATAATCAAATTTGTTATTACACCTACTTCAATAAAATTATAATTACTTTACGTTAAAACTAATTTTCGTTTTTTAATTTTTTTAAAACATTACGTACTTAATTGTTGGAAAAAATATGTAAAATTCCGGATGTAATCAAGGTTTAATAGCTGATGGTTTGTGAATACAACAAACTATAAAAGTGATGAAACTCTTTGTAGTAGAATACAGCGCATTTTATAATTTACAACAATTTTCCTTTTAAAATAATCTGAATTGCTCCAATTTAATTCTACACTCTTCTAAAGTAATGTCCAGCTATGGTAGGACGTGCTCCTGTACTCACGCTCAAGTGTTCTGTTCAGATGGTCTACCAAGACCAAATTCGTATTTTGGGTGTAGAATTGTTTTTGATACAAAATAGAAGCCTATTTCTTCAAATTTTGGTTCCCTGTAATCACAACGTTACTACAGAGTAAAATACCATCCAAAAAGCTACAGAAAACATTATCTAACGTAGGGGAGAGACGCAATGAAACGGACACTTTTTTTCAAATAGCTCTATTTTCTGAGCAAAACGTAAGTTCTTGGTAACGTAACAAAACAATTATTCATAATAAGTCTAGGTTAGCAAAGGAAAGACATGTAGACGTACAGACGTGCAAAGGAGTGCATGGTAAAATCAAAAATTGAACATGCGGGCATAAAATAGTTAACGAAGGTGTGGGCAAACAGTCAGCTGCTTAGACGAAGTAACAGCCAAGGAGTCAAACCGCAGACCTAGAGATGGACACATAAATTGAAAAAACAGATGAATAAACTCAGTTAACTTCCTCCAAACTTTAAGTACAAAAAAGTAGAATAAAACTATTTAAAAATTATATTTTTTGAATATCACGTGTTTTGTGTCTTGTCTCCTTCAGGTGTAAGCACCTCCCAATCACTTTTTTGTGAATTTTGAAATAATAACTGCTGGAACTAATCATTTTGATGCCTACTTTAACATCTAGAATGTAGAGCAAAAATTCTTCCATTTCTACACACGAAAATAGAGATGACTTGAGTTTTGGTTCCAATTTTTTACTCATTTAACAATTTTTAATTAAATTAACGGTTTTCAGTAGTTTCTTAATGGGTGTTAAAAGTTGTAATTTGATGTAGAAACGTATGAAGACTACGAAATTAGACTCATAAAATTAGAAATGTCCTTAGCATTGAAAGTTAAAATTGATTGCTTGCAATTCACGAACGTAAATTAGTGGTAAATATGAAAATGAATGTTTCAGGATCTTTAGGAATAGTAAAATTATTTACAGTATCCTCAAGTGTCTTATTCTTATTCTTAAGGCATACAAGCCTTCTTTAATCACCAATCTTTTGAGTACCTACTACGAGTCTTGTTAAAAATCGCTTGGGCAGGTGACACGGCCTCATCTACTTTGAGAAGAATTTTTTACTAATGTTTTAGACTTTAGAAACCAAGACCGACGGCTCGACTTACGTGCTCGAAAGCATAGTCCGCAAAAACAGATGCTTACTTCTGCTAACATGGACCGGTGGCAATAAAGGAGCAAAGTTACAGAACAGCCATACTTTTATCTTTTTTATTTTCCTTACAGAGAGCCTCAGGCCCGGGGACCATTGACCTAATCACTAACCTAACGTAACCTCAGGTAATCTAAACTAACCTAACCAGAATCTATGGATTTTACCTCATATAAATTCGCCTCCTTTGAGTGTAGGCACTTCTAGGGAAGTGGCATATTAAACACTGGAGGGAATCTCCTGGACAGACCAACTCTAAAGCCCTCCTGGAGAAATCCTCTGACAAAAGAACTCGCTCTCTAATCAGAATGAGCAGAGATGAGCTACGACTGGCAACGGCAATGTTAACGGGTCATTGTCAGCTCAAAAAGCACTTGCATACGATGGGACTAGAAGAAGACCCACTATGCAGAGGATGTGCAGAAGATGAGGAAACTCCAATTCATCTTCTGCTACACTGTGAGGCTTTCACAAGAAGTCGTTACAGCATTCTCGGGAAAGAGAAGATACTCCAAAGAGAACTGCCCAACTTATCAATAGGGAAAATTCTGGACTTTATCAGAAGCATAAGGGAAGACCAAATCCGAGGCGCACAATAGATCCAAGATGTCGCGATGCAAGGAACCCATAGGGACCAACCTCAGAATCATATAATAATAATAATAGACATTGCCAACCGACCTAGAACTACAGTATAGTATAAATAGTGGCCAATATCACCTCGTGTCACACGGAAGACCGGGGCTCGATTACCTGCAGAGGAGCTATCTCTCAAGACGCAGATATAGCTGAGAATGTTATCCAACAATACGAATTTACTTTCTGTTCTGAGTAGTTGTGAATCATCAAGATTCTTACTCTAAGCTGGGTAAATGCAGCATCGTTTATCTGCCACCTTAAGGGGATGATTTACACATTAGCGATCAGCCATCTTCTACGATGGCGGATAAATGACGCTGCATTTACCCATCAATTCAGAGCAACAATTGTAATTGCTCTGAGATGCAAGTGCATCTGTATCGTTGCAATCCCCACTCCTTATTTGAATATATACCCGAGTCTATGGCCATTATCTTGCTACAAATGCTGTCTCAGGACAGAAAAGAATGTGTTACAACGATACAGATGTACTTTCTGCTCTGAGTAGTTGTGAATCATCAAGATTCTTACTCTAATCTAGATTGCGCTGGCAGATAAAGCTCTGAGATGCAAGTGCATCTGTATCGTTGCAATCCCCACTCCTTATTTGAATATATGTATACCCGAGTCCATGGCCATTATCTTGCTACAAATGCTGTCTCAGGACAGAAAAGAATGTTATACAACGATACAGATGTACTTTCTGCTCTGAGTAGTTGTGAATCATCAAGATTCTTACTCTAATCTAGATTGCGCTGGCAGATAAATGACCCATTTAAGCACCTCATAGTAAGAATCTTAATGATTCAGAACTTCTATGAGTTCAGAGTGCACCTGCATGGTTGCAACCCCCGCTCCACCCCCTATTTGAATATATATTCGGGCCCTTGCTACGAATGTTTAAGCTTTTACTACGACAGGTCATACCAGAGCCTCACTACTGTATTAGCCTGCACAGTGCATAGGCCTGCCTTAGTCAACGCCTGAGCGTTATGTAGCGAGCTGAGAAACTACTTTGACTAAAGGCTCGTCCACACACACACAGGTCTTGCCTTGCGGTTTGGCTTCTGCAGGTGCAGGAGACTTGAATGCTGTCCAGGCTCTCCAACTTGGTCTGTGCAAGCCGCCTGAACGATGTCCACACGCTCCGGTTTGCTCTGCATAGACCAAACCGGAAGGCAAATCTGTGTGTGTGTGTGGACGGGCCTTAACAGATAAACTACTAGATAGAGAAACGAACGTGAGAACAAATTGCACGCTTAGAAATGGCGTTTCTTGCCACAAAAAGCGAAGATTCCAAAAGTTTCAATAAAATGTTTTAACGCCCTCTTTTGGCTATTTACTAAAGCAATTAAATAAAATTCAATAATAAAGATTTTGATTTTAAAATTATTAATCTAAAATTTAACAAAACAGCCCAGGTGTTGATATCAATGTTAACGCGCACACGTTGCAACTCGATACGAGAGAGTAGTAAGATTTTGAAATTTGCAGTGTAATGATGGTTATTTTTAATTTAAATTATCAATCAATTTTAAGTTTGGAAAACTCAAAAGGCCATTTTATCGTATTTATAAAATTAGCTACTGTGTTAGAGAATTAAACCAAAAAGTTCCTCAAAAACATCAAGAATGGAATCAAAAGGTAGGTCTTCAAAATTGAAGTTTTTTTATTAAATTTGAAACAATTGGATCAAAAAACACCATTGGTTGAAACAATTGAAAGTTAATTAATCAAATATTTAATTTAGATTACAATTGGCCAATTATTGTAAAAGTTTCACTACCAGGTCCAGGTGCATTAAATCACAAAAGATAAATTTTTTTTACAAGACCTAGAGCGTATTTTTAGCCATTGGAATCTCATTAAATTAATTAAAACTCAATTTTTTAATATTTTTCAACCAGTTTTTTACATTTGTAAATAAACAAAAAATTGTAACATTTACATTGCATAATGTCAACAATATTCTTATTTGAGCTAAAATTACCATATATTTAAAATGTAATTATAGTATAATTACATATTTTCGTGTACACATAAGTATAATAACTCTCAAAGAGTCGGATTTGAGTGGATAATGTTCAAAGTTATCAAAATATTTGATTACACAAATTTGAAAGCTCCGCCTCTCGAAAAAAACATGACATCCACACACAAAAACAAAATTTTAAAAATTCGCTAAAAAATATAATTTGAACTAATTCGGGATTTAGGCGAAAAGTTTTTAATCAAACAAATTGTGACGCAATAAAATAAATAAAACGAACAAGGTTAATGCAAACCATTTTTTCTAAATCGATTATTCACGTTGCTCTTATTGTCAAATGTAAAATTACATTTTTTTATAAGTAATTTGTTAGTTTTTTCAAACTCGACGATTACATAATTAATACGAACAAAATGGGTAAAAATAGTTAAGAATAAAAATTTTTCAAGGATTTAGTTGCAATTAACCAAGGTTGTTTTCAGAATTAAATTTTCTCGTTAACTTACAGCTCATTTTTTTTTAAATTTTAAATAGAAATTTTTTAATTTGCTCCAAACAGTTTTTACCGCACCTATTACGTTGTGCTTAAAATTGAATGAATAATTGAATAAAAAAATGTTTATATTCTACAGCCTCTTTCGATCACGTCTCACATTAAAAAAACGTTTGAACGTTACGATGTTTTTAGTTTTTGTTTCTAAAAATTAATAAAGTTAATTTATAAACCATAACTAATACACTCCTGGACTCCTGCAGTTCCAGCTTCAGGCTTACGATAAATTTACGATTTCTATAACTTAATTAACAGCAGATACAAGAATGCAACATTGGTGATTAACCCAAATTAAAAGTTTTACACAATAAAAATAAATGAGGGAGTTGGATCGAGAAATATAAATGTACAAGTGGAACAAATTAAGCTCTCGATTAACTAATGTCGGGATTAAATTTAACAAAACGAACTTTTGATTTGTCCTTCAAATCATGTCAAAATAATAATCAATTTTGATTGGTCAGGGACAACTGAGCATATGTCAAAGTAATTTTCTGTCAAAATTAAAGTTTTATAGTAACGGATAAGGACCAAAAAAATATTTAGGTTAAATTAAGCTATCTAACCTAGCTCAGAATAAAGGATATTCTAACCTAACACATCTAAACATTCTCTAGTTCTTCTAACCTAGTTCAGTCTTACCCTATAGCCTAACCTAATCTATAAATTATTGGCAAACCCAAGCAAATATTTAGGTTACATTAAGCTAGGCTGAGTTAGGTTAGTTAAGGTTTGATCTGTTGAGATTAAAGTAGGCTAGACTAGGCTAGGTTAGATAATACACATCGCCTCGTAAAATCAAGATTTCCGCTCTTATAATGCTATAATACATTAAACATTACTAAACCTGCATCAGTATTTTGTATTTTGAAATAAAAACCTAACCTAACCTATCGAAACCTTATCTAACCTAAACCTCCAATTATAATTATGTGGCGAGAAAATATTTAGGTTACATTAAGCTAGGATGAGTTTTAAGTTTGTTAAGGTTTGGTCTAGTTAGGTTAGGGTAGGCTATACTAGGCTAGGTTAGACAATCCACATCGCCTCGTAAAATGAAGACTTGCACTTCTATAATGCATAGCGGGAAAAGAGGGGTTTACTTGGGTATTTTCAGCAAAATTTATCATTAAAAAACCTGAATCAGTATTTGTATTTTGAAAAAATACGTATACATAACCTAAACTATCGAAATCTGATTCCTAGCTCCGAATAGCCTAACCTAACGGAAATTAAATGTTAAGGCAAGAAAATCTTTAGGTTACATTAACTCATTAGCGTCCAAGCACAAAATTACAAATTTTTGGATTTCAAAAAAATTAAAATAGCCAAAAGTCATAAAAGCGGTTTTTTCTTGTCGTCATATGACGACGCTGGGCGTTAATGGGTTAAGCTAGAATGAATTAAGTTCGTTAAGGTTTGGTCTGGTCAGGTTAGGGTAGGTTAGACTGGGCTAGGTTAAATAATCCACATCGCCTCGCAAAATGAAGACTGCCACTCCTATAATGCGCGGGAAAAGAGGGGTTTACTTGGGTATTTTCATATAATTTTATCATTACCAAACCTGCATCAGTATTTTGTATTTTGAAAATGAATATAAACCTAACCTAACCTATTGACATCTTATCTAACCTAGCTCATTATAGCCTAACCTAACTTAACCCATCTAAACATTATCTAACCTAGATCAATCTTAGCCTATAGCCTAAAAGCTAACCTAGAAATTATTAGTTAATCCAACTAAATATTTTGGTAACATTAAGCTAGGCTTAATCATTGAGTTAGGTTAGTTGAAGTTTGGTCTGGATAGGTTAGGGTAGACTGGGCTGGGTAAGATAATCTTCATCGCCTAGTAAAATGAAGACATCCACTCCTATAAATGCATAGCGAGAAAAGAGGGGTTTATTTGGGTATTTTTAGCAACATTTTTCATTACAAAACCTGAATCAGTATTTTGTATTTTGAAAAAATACATTGACATAACCTAACCTATCGAAACCTTATCTAACCTAGCTCAGAATAGCCTAACCTAACCTAAATTATTAAGGCAAGAAAATATTTAGGTTACATTAACTCATTAAGTCCCAAGCACAAAATTACAATTTTTTGGGTTTTAAAAAAATTAAAATAGCCATTAAAAGTTGCAAAAGGTCATAAAAAAACAGGATTTTTTCTGTCGTGATATGATGACGCTGGGTATTAATGGGTTAAGCTAGGATGAATTGCGTTAGTTAAGGTTTAAGTCGTCTCTCTTTTTTACCGGCAGTACCTGATGTAATGCGCGAGCGGTCCCAGGTACTGTTCGATGGTTCCTCGAGGAGGAGTTTTATAGTAAGTAAAAATGTGACTCTACCGATCCAGTGCGGACTGCTGGCGGTGTATTTCGTCGTGAAGATTTTTCTCCTGCCTCCGTAAAAAAAAATTAGTTAAGGTTTGGTATGGTTAGGTTATAAGTTAGGTTAGGGTAGGTTAGACTAGACTAGGTTAGATAATCCACATCGCCTCGTAAAATGAAGACTTAGACTTAGACATATTGAGCAAGGAATTAAAAATACTACCCCTAAAACAAACTTTTGAGATTGAGACCACACGAGAAGAAAGCAAAAGTTATGCATGTCGTGCTGGTGTAAGGGAGGCCTAAAATTTATTTTCTTCATAGTAATTAAATTTGCCCAAAAATTTATTGCACTTCCTAGTTGTATAAGGCATTCCTTGGAATTTGGACTTTATAGCCCCTTTCGCTTTTTCATGAAATAAAAAATAAACACAAACAGAAGACATTCATCCGCATGTAAAAGTAGCACACGTTTTTTCCTACATTCCTTTAATTTAATTTTACAAGACATTAAAATATTATTAGTTAATAACATTTATGTATTGCAATAAAATCCATTTGTTCGAATTTTCAACGAGAACAAATCGCTCATATTGCTCATACCGTAACAGTCTAGCGAATGCAATCGCTAAATTTGCTAACGCAAAGGTTAATAGAAATTTAGTACCTAATACTAAAATAAAGTTTTTAATCAAACGACTCACAATTTGTAATTTTTTTTCAATTTCAACATAAAAGCAACATAATACTGTCTAATTGCCCCCTTTAATTCATATACGGGTTCACCGAGCCCATGTACTTTTAATTACCTTTCCACAGCTAGTGTTGCGTTTGAAAAAAAATTGATTACAGCAAACGGTTATTAAACAAATTCCTCATTGTGTAAATTGTGAATTATTTTCAACTAAAATTTATTATGACTCGTATGCACTATAATTTGAGTTAGAACAGGTTGTATCAATCGGATAGTAATTACCTTCTTATAGGAAAGCCAGTAGCTTAAAAGCAAACAAATTAAAAAGGTAATGTTATGGTAACTGAATACCAAATTAACCGAAGAAGTATTTTCTCACATAAAAACATGACAAATAGAATTTAACACATCATAACTAGCGATAGTTTGTACGTGCAAGGCATACGCGTTCGGTCACGCACTCTTCACAAACTTTGCATTAATAGACCCATAAAATTGATTAATCGCATCTTCTCTTGATGCATACTAACTTTGTTACACGAAAATCAAATTACCTATATAGAGAATTTTTTAAATAAAAAAACAAAAAATAATAATTATTCTACTTGCTTTTTAATTTGTTATACGATTGCTGCGATTAAAGCGAGTAACATGTAAAGTGGTTGTGTGTTGAAATCTTTACTCGCGATTTTATTTTATGAGTCTTACTCATGTGATGGCTTTATATTTTCTTTGCATATTTTATACTACAACATATACAGATTAAAAGCATACCAAAAAAGATATTTATCTCATGCAAATTACTTATGCATTATAATTGATAAAAATTAAAAGTAAATTAATTATTATTAATAGAACGAGGTATTATATGGTTAAGTAGGGTTTTACGCAAGAATGTATGTTGAAAAAGTAAAACGGTGAAGATCAAAAAGGATAGACTAGGTAATTTTCGTTTTTGCTCTCAAACTATTTCTAATTACGATTTTATCAAAAAAGTCAAATGGAAACGATCAAAAGATGGAGATTTTGAATATCTGTATCATCAAGCTATAATTAACTATAATAATTGATCTGATTCAATTATTTAAAACCATAGACATTCAATTGCAAATTGCAAAAATATAGTCCTTCCCAATATTATTTATCTACGCTTAGCGCTAAGCTATAGAAAAATGAAAGTTACAGTTTAAAGTTGGTTCCGAACGACAAAAGTATCAAAGTTGCCAAACTCGGATTGAGGAATTATGGAGTTTAGTTTCAGTCAAAAATCAAACCCATCAGCACTCGCGCATTGATGTAACCTTTAAGTCACTTACTCACACTCGCGTATTCAATGAAGAGCCGGTAAAACAGGCTGAAAATGTCGAACTGTGGGTACAGCAAATAATAATGAGATAACGGAAAACGGTAGATTGAACACCAAGCAAACGAACAAGAAAACGAAGAGAGAAAGGCCACAATGGCAATGGTTCAATTGTAATAAATGGAGAGCTCTAAAAATATTAAAATAACGAAATTAAACAGCAGTCACATCTGGGCTGGCATCTCAGCCTAGTTATTTTTCATACTGGCTATTGGTAACTAAGTTGGTAGCGATAGTAACCTCCAAAAATAACATTTGAAACAGAAGCATTTAATTCCTCATTTTTCGCGTTTCTGCCCTAGAGTGCCTACAGGAGACTCGCTTATATAACCTAACATAACTAAACCTTATCTAACCTAACTCGGCCCTAGCTAAACTAACCTAACCTAACAATCTCTAAAGTAGCCTAGCCCAAAATATAGGTAAATATAAGAAGGAAAACTAGGTTAGGTTAGGTTAGGTATAGTTAGGTTAGGTTGGGTAAAGTTAGGTAAGTGTTAGACCGGAAAATTCTACCAAAAGAAGTCGAGACAATGCTTTGTTTTAAAGATTTCATATCTCACCTAAAAACCTAACATAACCAAATCTAATCTAACCTATCTCTTGCTTTCTGGAAAACTCACTTATCTAACCTAACATAACGAAACTTTATCTAACCTAACTTGGCTCTAGATACACTAACTTAACCTAACACTCTCTAGCGTAGCCTAGCCCAAAACATAGGTAAAGATAAAAAAGAAAATTAGGTTAGGTTAGGTAAAGTTAGGTTAGGTTAGTTTTTTCTAAAAAATGAAATTATGGTTTTTGACAGTAAAAATCTAACATAAAAAAGTCCGAATAGCATGCTATCTTTTGAAGATTTCGTATCTCACCGAAAAACCTAACCTAACCTAACCAATTCTTATCTAACCTTTCTCTTGATCTCTCCAAAACTGCACCCTCTTACTACTTACAGTCGAAACGCTTCTAAAATACACTCATACTTTTGATTTTATCCAACTGTTGTTAAAATCATTTGCGGGCTGCTAAAAGCAGCTACAAGCAGTGACTGTTAAACTCACTTAGTGTCACTGCGGCTTTAAATGTCTATAAAATATGTATTAAAATCTTTATAGTGATCCAAAATAGTATAAGCAAAATTAAATCTTTTTGATCGTATCTAATATTCAGAAGAGCAATGATTAGGTACTCAAAAATCTTCTTCATAACCTCTAGATTTTATCAATTTTATGCTCACTTAAGTTCCATCTAATGGTCAAAAACTAATTGCATACCTGGTGTCATATTGTATCTTTTAAAATCAATTTTATTCTTAAATTGCCTAAAACAGTTTCTACTAGCCCAACTATGCTTTTTACAAGCCAAAGTTATCGTTTCGTTTCGGTACTCATTAGCGCACGCACAAGGTAAAAAAATTTTTTGAAATTACGTAGTAGTTTTATTATCAAAAAAAGGAAATTATTTCTTGTTTAATAGCTATTTGATTAGCTATAAGTACAAGTAGCCCTGTTTAAGTAAAACAACTGATAAACGCAATTGGCAATGAACTTGATAAAGCTATCAAAAATAGCAAAAATCAACAATGCATGAAGAAACTCCACTATAAGTAGTGCCTAAAGCCTAAAACTAATTACGATCGATTAAGAAAATGTAAAAAGAGACATAAAAGCGAAAAGTAATGTCTTCTTCAATACTAGAGTATTACAGTTTGTCTTCATGTATCCAGTCAATTTTAATTTTTTTTTATTGTATTTTCATTTGTTTAGTTTTGCAGTTTATAGCGAAATTCAGATTAAGATTATGTTAAACGGATATCCTTTCGTTGTTTTTGATAGCACCTACTACTATTATGTAAGGTTAAGAAATTTTAATATTTTTTAATTACACACAAATGTTTTTTTAGTTATCGTCAAGGCTGATAAATTTTCTTTTTTTTTTCTAATCTTCATGATTATTGATATCTTCAATATTTAAAAATGGCTAATAACCTACAAAGTTATACTAACCTAATCACTAATCAGTACCTTGCCTAAACTTGGAAATTCCCCAAAATTAAAATTCTAAATAAAAGTTATACCGTGTGTCTCCAGATTTGAGGCTAACTATTGGGATTTCGGAAAAGTCGTTATATGGTAAAAATTTTGCTTAATTTTATAGCCAATCCGATCCTGCTTTTGATTTTCGAAAAAGTTATTAGTACTCTAGGCATTAAAAATCAACCAAGAAAATTTCATTTTTTGCACTTTCTTGATGAAAGATGACATTACTCTAATTTATCCAATTAAAATAATTTAAAAAAAAGTTTTGTTAGGATTTTTAATATTTCCACCCAGTTTCCACTGTAAAGAGTTACATTTTTTCTAATTTGTAAGCACAAAATACAGTTCCATATGCCTATACAAAATACAATCCAAAGCTCGCACGAAATAATTTTTCCTTTTATATAAATATACGCAAAATGCAAGAATTGTATAGATGAAGATACACTTTTGACTTTTCCCCATTGTTAAACAATTCACGTATGAATAGTAAATTATAAAACAATCCTTATAGAGCAACTAAAAACTTTGATAAGCTACCGCTTTATTTTTAAAAACACTAAAATAAGTTAAAAACCATATTATGATAACGATAAATATTCAAATTTTCTTTTATTTCAACAAGGACTTTCGCTTATTATTCAACAAATTTTGACAATTATTCAAGGTCAGTACGATAACCTTCGTGTGTATGTAAAAAAGTAAATATCAAGGAGTAAAACGCAATTTTTTCACAAATTAAACTTATTAACGTCCGGTCCTAATAATTTAACAATGTACTAACAAAATAATTTTTTTAATCAAATTGTTGATTAAACATAGCAACTTTTACATTTACAATTCCAACTAGTTATCTAGAAATCGATCAATCAAACGTTAAAACGAGACTAAAGTGATCGTATTGAACATAATATTTAAACGAGTACTTGGGGGATAATGGTATCGGAAATAAAGCAAATTACACACATTCAATTCGACCTGAATTCAAAATATTTATACTAATAAGTAGAATTTGTTTAAGTTTAATTTATTGAGAAAAAATGACCCCTCGAGATAAATGCCAAAGTGGGCAATTAAAATAAAACTGTCATAACAAATATTAAAAATCATAAATATTCCTTTTTTTAGATTTTAATTTTATAAGTTTTTTTGGAAATTTTATGTGTAAATTATACGTTAATTAGTTTAATTAATTAAGTAATAAAATGGTTATGTAGTAATACAACGAACAAAAAGTAACCATAAGTCGTAAAGTTGGCAATTTTTAAATTTCGACAATTATAGTGTGTTCCAGATTTGAGTTCCACAGCTGGGATAGGACTTTTTGAGATGGTGTTTTGGTTTTGGAAAAAATAATTATGATGACTCTAGATATTTAAAAATTTTGTTATTGTAAAGAAATTAAAGAAATAGGGCATTAACCAGAAGAAGAAATTAGCTTTTTTGAGACTTTTTAAAATTCAGACCCATCTCTTCTGGTTTGCATTTACAAAATGTTTGCTCCATCATAGGTATCTCAAAACTGATGGCTTAAAAAAATTACTAAAGTTGGTTTTAGTAGAAACTATAATCTCATTTTGAAAATTTAAATTATAAAAAAAATTATATAACTATACCTAATCATTTAAAGAAATGCACTTTCTTTTAGTTTTTTCTAAATATTTAGAGTGCCAATAATTTTTTTCCAAAAACAAAATAGCATCGGGTAGACCATTAAAGCATGCACAATTTTTCCTGATTAACCGAATTTCTATCCCTCATAGTTTCTCAATGATGACATGATGAGTCTTGAATCTGAGACCTAATAAAACATAGGTTAAAATTTTCATTCTTGTTAGTTTTCAGTTTTTGAAATTCTAATAATTTTTTTCTAAAAACAAAACAGCATCGGGTAGACGGTTAAAGTACGCACAATTTTTCCTACTTAACCGAAACTCTATCTCTAATAGTTTCCCAATGGTGAGCCTTCAATCTGGGAGCTAATAAAACTTTATAGTTTAAAATTTTCAATCTTGGAAATTTTCAGTTTTTGAAATTTCTAATAATATTTTTCTAAAAACAAAACAGCGTCGAGTAGACCATTAAAGTTAACACAATTTTTCCTTAATCGAAACTCTATCTCGAATAGTTTCCCAATGGTGAGACTTCAATCTGGGAGCTAATAAAACTTTATAGTTTAAAATTTTCACTCTTGGAAATTTCGGGTTTTCGCAATTTTTAATCATTTTTTTCTAAAAACAAAACAGCATCGAGTAGACCATTAAAGTACGCATAATTTTTCCTGTTTAACCGAAATTCTATCTATCATAGTTTCTTAATGGTGAGCTTCCCAATCTGGGACACAATTGAACTTGAGTTCAAAATTCTCATTCTTGGAAATTTTCAGTTTTTGAAATTTCTAATAACATTTTTCTAAAAACAAAACAGCGTCAAGTAGACCATTAAAGTACACACAATTTTTTCCGATTAACCGAAATTCTATCTGTCATAGTTTTCCAATAGTGAGTCTCAAAACTGGGACCCAATAAAACTTAGTTTATAATTTTCGTTCTTGGAAATTTTCAGTTTTTGAAAGTTCTAATAATTTTTTTCTAAAAACAAAACATCATCGGGTAGACCATTAAAGTTAACACAATTTTTCCTAATTAATCGACACTCTATCTCTCATAGTTTCCCAATGGCAAGCCTCGAATATGGGACCCAATTTAACTTAAGTTTACAATTTTAATTCTTGGAAATTTTCAGTTTTTGAAATTTCTAATAATTTTTTTCTGAATTTTAAAACAGCATATTGAGTTGTCTATAAGATTGTTCAATTATTTTTTAAACCCAAAATGTATCTCTTATAGTTTTTCAATGGTGAACCTCGAGTCTGAGACCCACCCCATAAGACTTTAATTTAAAATTTTAATATTTGAAAACTTTCGATTTAAATAGCTATAATAATTATTCCTAAAAGGAAAACAATAAGTAGGCTATGAAAATTACCAAATTACAAAAAATATTGTTTAATTACAGAATAATTATAGGTTTATTTCGAAAAAATGAGCTTTTTAATAATAAAAGCTTATAGGTTTAGTTGTCACGCTTATAGAAAATTTGGGGGCTGCTTAGTATCTATAGGGGTTGAAACAAAAATAAAATCCTTACCTTAAAAATTACTCCTGAAATTTTTCACTTTGTATAACACACAAAAAGCGTTTAAAAATCGTCACTAAAATTTATAAACAATTTTTTAATCAAAAATGGAACTGAAAAACACCATAACGAATATTAAACCATTGAAATTTTTTTATTTAAAAAAAATATTGTCCCTAGTAACATCGATTAAACCATAAAGATTAATTTTGCATTTATCAGTGTTGGAGATTTGAACGGCGGATCGCAAAGCTAACCTGCCCACGCTTTAATCGCGCTAATCTTAAGCCTGTAACACGACTAACCTACAGGCTAATTAGAACAATACAAAATATTTTTTTTATTACTGCACAAATTTTATTTATTTTAAATCACTTTAATCCAAAAATATTCAGCAACTTCCAAAAAACACTAAATGCGGGAGACTTCGACGTTAACACAAGACGCGTATACTTCTTTTTACCTTATTTTACTAAAAGCTACGAACCCGAACCGTTGCGGTTCTATTTTTTGATTTTTTAAAAGGAGATTTATTCCTTTACTTCCAGAAGCGGAAGTTTTATATGAAAAACGAAGATGATATCCACTGACTGATCTCTTCCGACTGTGCCGGACGAGTGAGTGTCCGCTGCACTGTTATGCTTCAAGAATCGCGTACACCTGTTCAAGTGGTAGGGATATATTTACCACCCTACCACATCAACAGGTACTATTGTTATAAATTTTGATGCAGAAATATGTTGTTTTACTATTAATATGATACGTACACACAGAGGGTTCGTTAACGGTCTTTTATTACTATTAGACAACGTTCTTTAAGAACACGAATATTGCATTAACCACCCTTATTAAAATTAATAACTGTTATAAGATAGTTAAATTGCACGTGTGTTAGGTTGTTCGTTTTACAAGCTAACGTATAAAATAATAATTATATACATAGGTATGAAAATTCTTTCTGGAAAATGCTTTCCAGAAAATTTAACCTCTGATATGTTGTGAAAATTGTGGGAACACAATATTGGGTACCAACAGACGATATTACGTTCGTTATTAAATTTAAGTCTCGTTCTTCAATTTTAAAAACAAAATTTTTATTTTCCACAGTCGACAGAAAATTCTTAGATCTTTGTTCTTGATACGTGTTCTGAAGAATTTCATTTACCTACTCAATATTAACGTGCTTCACAAAAGTATGAATTCTTCTTTAGTAGTGGAAAATATTATTTCCAGTACACATTGCACGCAATCAGTTCTAAAACGCCTTTTTCTTAATCCAGATGATGAGGAAACTCTTCAGGCGTACAAAAGTATTTTTCTTGAATTTCCACATACCGACCTGATGATTTATACAATTTTTTTTGAAGAGGACTACCTATGTTTTTTACTAAAATGACCTAATTATCTGCTACTCTTCTCATCTTTTGTCATCGAGAATATATTAAACAGTATAAACTTATCCACGAAAGAGGCTATTCTTTAAGCATTAACCTTTCAGTACTAACAGTCGGTGTCACAGACCGACGAGTTTTATTTTTATTAATATCTTTGAAATACGAACTGCTACGGTTGTAGTTTGTAATGGTTCAATTATAATAATTGAATTCGGTCTGAGAGACCGACGTTAGTACAACAGTAACTAAAAATTTTCAATATTTTTTCAAAATTTTTTAATTTTTTTTTTTTTAAATTATTTTTTTCCACTTGTCTTGATTAGAAATAGGATAACAAAAAGAACAGAAGAGATTTTTGCATTTACTTCAATTAATAAGTAGCTCTTTTTGGTGCATGCGGTAACATGCTCTACATGTTCTAACATGTAAAATGCGACAAATGTTCTATCCAAAATATTTCAGCTATTGTTGAAGATGAAAAAAATATTTTTACCTTTTTTTTAGAAGTTTTGTTCCTAGGTTTGTTTATAATATTACTAGTTATTAAAAAAATTTTGTTTAATTCGTTTGAAATCGCTTATTTAATTTATGCATCTTTTTATTTTTGTTTATTTTTATAAAAGTGAATTTTGGTTATTAAAATGAATTTTTTTTTGCTAAAATTATAATTAGTATCCAGAAAAATTACTAAATATTTGAAATAATTTCTATTTGCAATAAAAAAGTTGTCAAAAACAGATTAAAAAAAATTAAAACTAAGCGCGGTCTGTGAGACCGACGTTAGTATGGATGTTATATGCTGGCACGTTAGTACTGGAAGGTTAAGCAACCTTCTTTTAGCGACTTCTTTATTTGTGGACAAATATTACAATATGATCTATTACGACACTTACCTACAGTTTAGATTTCCCAGAGTATATTATGTAAGGACATGTATTCATCGAGTTTTACGAGTCAAAGATATTTTAGAAGCCCTAAAGACCTAACTAAGTGGAGGTACAAAAATTAGTGAAAATATTTAACCAAATTAATATTTTTTCAAAAACCAAAATAAGTTTTAATGTCTACTGACGCCCCTACAGCTAATTATAAAAATTTTAAATCGTGTTCAAGTATGTAAGGATAAGCTATGTGGTCATCAAGCTCAACAAGTCAAAGATTTTTAAAGGCACTAATGACCTAAGTGGAGGTACAAAAATTAGTAAAAATATTTAACTAAATAATAGTTTTCCGCAAACAAAATAAGTTTTTCTTCAAACGTCAGAAAAAGTCGCCTTTGTGTCACTCAATAGGTAACGGTGAAGTTTAACTTTCCCGTCGAGGCAGGAAAAATTGTCAGAAAAGTAATTTTTGTCTGTCTAGGAGGGAAAAGTAAAATCTTAACCTCACATTATTTTTATTTTTAACGTAAAAAATGTTTTTTAAGCATTTGTAATGTAAACAATTTAATGTTTTTTAAATTTTCCTTTATAATTAGTTCGTTGCTTTTAATAATTAGCTTTTTTTACAAATTTAAGTTAATTTTAAAAAATATTTGACAATTGAACTACAAGTAATTGACAAGAGATGGTGCTCTTTCAAAAATCAAAATTTTCAGTTTTACGCTTTACGTTTGCAGAAAAAATTTAATGTTTTATACGGAGTCAAAGTAGTTTTGTGTGACAAGACTGTGTTTGGCTGAAGAGCGAGCGTAGCGAGCGAGTCAGGCAATACAGGCGATTGCCAATACCAAGTTACAGCGCTTTGAAGTTCTTCAAAACAATATCGATAAATAAGCGTAACTTTGGAATTAAAAGTGATGGAACAACGAAATTTATGGAATATGCTTTTCTTGATGAGAGGAAAAACTTGGTAATCAGTAAAAGTTAAAAACAAAAAGTTAAGGGTGCGTCAACATCGAGAGAGGGGTAACTAACCACCTCAGAAGAATCATATCGATTTTTACTGATTACCAAGTTTTTCCTCTCATCAAGAAAAGCATATTCCATGAATTTCGTTGTTCCATCACTTTTAATTCCAAAGTTACGCTTATATATCGATTTTTTTTGAAGAACTTGAAAGCGCTGTAACTTGGTAGGTAAACAACTTTGGACTAAGGTGAATTCGGTTTTATCACTCTATTTTGAGCTCACAAATCACCCACTTGAAGGAACGGAGGCTTATGCCGGACATCCTGTATACAAATCTTTTTTTTGTTTTAAATCTTTAAATTCATAATCTATTGACTCGTAGGATTTTCCTTCTTTTTAACTATTTTGTGTAAAAAAAATTGTTCTTTTCGGGTAAAGTAAAAAAACAAAAAAAAAAGTTCAAAAAGTTCTAAAAAAATTAAAAATAAAATTTTAGAACTTTTTTTTGAACTTTTAGAACTTTTTTCAAAAATTTTAAAATTTTTTTTGGGAAGATTGAAGTTTCTTCTTTAACATAAACTTTGAATTTTGTAGCATCCTTTAGTAGTTTTTGAGAAAAACAAATGGCGAAAGATGGTCAAAAAATCACAAATTGTGGATTATCTCAAAAACAACTCGTAAAAAAATTTTTTGAAAAATTTTTTTTTATTTTTGAACTTCAATGTGCATACCCTTTCGATTAAGTACAGTTTAATCCATAAAAAAATATCAGTGTCGCCTTGTGTTATAGTACCCTCGGCGTATTAAATGTGAAAATAGTTTAGGATTAGGTCTTACTTCTCTGTTATCTCATTATAGGACTGGCCGTTTAGTCGCTTTGCTGGGGCCTGGGTTACCATCGTGTTTTGAATATCTAAATTCTACATATATAGATATCTTTTGTAATCGAATAATCAAATAAGGTTTAAGATTATGATGGGCACTTAATTTGAGGGGGTGGTGGAGGAGCTCCTGATGTGCTCTTATATTAAATCATTTATGAAAACATATTTGAATAGTTTATTATTTTTTATCTGATATTTATAATTTAGGTATATTTTTTAATTTAAGTAATAATAAATAATAAAATGAAATAATAATTAAGAAACAGCAAAGATTTGTTATGATCTCATGATGTAACGACAAATTAAAAAAACAAAAGCAAAACTAATTAAATTTTTACAAGGGTAGTGTAAGTTTTTACCACAAAAACCGCAAATAAAATAATGAAAAATTTAAAAATAATCCAAACAACCTTGTGAATTATTTCTACAAATGGAAATAAAAG
Source organism: Malthinus seriepunctatus (assembly GCA_963924605.1). NCBI lineage: Eukaryota > Metazoa > Arthropoda > Insecta > Coleoptera > Cantharidae > Malthinus > Malthinus seriepunctatus. The sequence continues at coordinate 35,035,161 of OZ004602.1, forward strand.
GTGGCCAGACCTGTAAAAAGTAGAGTGGACCATATAAATAGTTAAACTTAAATTAATTATAATACAGTATAGCACCGAATTGTTTGACATTAAATGTAAACAGTAGGAGTGTAAAAGTCCATGACCAATCATGTCTTGAGTTGAAGAATGAGGCGTGACATACCAACTGTAAAACTTATAATCACCAATTTATATACAATAGCCACGGGTCCATTATAATAATAATCGCTCCTTCTCAATTAAAATTTAATATATTTTAAATAAATTAAGATTTAAATATACGTTATTAAGTGAATACATAGAGGTACATACGTTTGATTCCACCTTCTAATTAAAAACTTGAAACGTTTCAAATTTAAGATATAAACGTAGAGTATTTATCCATTATAATTAATAACCATTAGAAGTTGTGTACCAGTAGAAGTTAAGTTATTTTTCTTTGAAACTACCCTATATCCGTATAGTTTTAGTTTTACGGTTAAGGTTCTCACCAGAAACTAGAAGATTACTTGGTTGGTGACAAGAGGGTTATACAATGTGGAAAATTAAAAAGGCTCCAAGTCGTTAATATAGATCTCATCGTGATAGGTGTCGATCGAAATGACTCATTAAATACTACCTTTTTAGGTTATTTAAACATTTACAAAGCCACAACGCCTACTAGTTTTTTCTGCGGTATTTCGACTTTTGTTTTTTTTAAATATGGATCTATGCATTTTTTTCCTCAAAAGAAGAGTATTTTGAGTTACCCAAAAATAGTAAAACAGTGTTTTTTCAAGTTCTTTAAAATGACGGATTTCCATCATTTTGTATTCATCTAAAACTAAATCAAACAACAGACTTTTTAAAAAATCAAAGTATTTATAATTTTAAACGCTATAGGCCATGATTCCTTAAAGCCAATCAAAAATTTAGATTACTCCCACCACCTCTTAGCGGGTAATTTGAATTTTGGGATTTCCAGGGCAATATTCTTCACAATCATCGTTGGGAATGAGATTTGGGATTATTACAGAATTTACTTTTTACAGTTCTTTTACATCGATAGCGTACCTATAGGTATCTGCCCTAAATGATATTTTCATTTCTTTTGTTTTCTTTGATATATCAGTCGATTTTACACCTGTTGAATTGTATTAAACAGTCTGTTGTCAATTGTCTTCTTAAAGATTTGTTGAATAAAATTTTTTCGCTCCAAACAGGTTCATGATCAGAATTTAGAACCTCCGCTCTTTTGCCCTAAGCTTTTCTTTCTGTGATCATACAATAGGTAGGGGAGGACCGGGCACAGAAGACATAGTAAGCCTTTTTTATATTTTCTTTTTGTTATGGGAAACTAATATTTGAATCACCTAGGTACAGCCAGCCTCACAATTATTGTCTACCCTGGCTGTACGCCAGAGTGGTTATTGGCTAACAACGACAAAAAAACAGAAGGGGAGGTTGTTGATTTACTACTTGTTGGCAAAATAATGTTACCCTTCAATTTAAATATGGGGTTACATCCACAATTCTGCAAAACGTATAGCCAGAGGGGCCATTAATTGTGAGGCCGACTGTACCTGAAATATAAATAAAATAATGTTCCTTAACTGCTACTGCAAATCGCTGCAATTACAGAAAAAAGAGTGAGAAAAGAACATGTGGTTCTCTTTGCCGCGTACATAGGGGAGAAGAAGACCTTGCAAGTGGGGTCAACAGGACTGTTATTTGCCAATTGAATAAATTAGTGTGATATTGTTATTCACATTTTATTTCATCATGTTATAATTTTGACAAAATAACAACAACAAAAAAAAAGAGAAACTAAGAGAGTTATTCATTTTAGTATGTTAGTATGTATGTTTTAGTTAGTACTTTTAGTCTGAACACCCTCTGATACAGTAGATTCATTCTTACCCTCTCAAATAAAATAAACGGAGACACATAAACTTAAGATGCTGATATTCCACATAAAACACATATTGAATCCACGTTGGGGTACGGAAGACCACAAGCAAACCTTTGTATCCCATTGGCAAGTTCTTTTTTGTTTGGAAGTTCATACGCTAAAGCTTATAGGTTTAGGTCAAACTTTTCACTTGAATAGGTATGCTAAACTAGTATCTTAACAATAACTTTTGATGATGAGCTTTAACCACACTCATTAACCACGTTTCATATTAAAGCTAACATTAAACTAACGTAAGTGAGAAATTAGATCCTACTAAGATTGTTTACAAAACAACCACCTGAATCGCTCTGTATACTTCAAAATGTGTAAATTAGGCATTTTGACTGTTGACTGATAGATGGAGCACCTGATTTTTAACCAATTCGACAGGTCCGCTTTACCCCGCTGGTTTCCTGTACCCCGTTCTCCCCTACTTTAACAATACTTTTTGCTCTGATATAATTTTAAGTTCTTATTTAAACTTTGAATATTAAGCAATTATAAATAATTAACAGTAACACTATTAAAAAAAAATTTGCTTTAAAATATAAAAAAGGCATATAGTACTACCGGTACGTTTAAATGTGTGAGGCATCTCCCCGAGGCACGCGTGTATCCTAATTATATACACATTAACCTAAAACTTTTTTTTGTAAATTTAACACCAAAACATTAAAAGAATAAAATTACTGACGAGTACATACATAATAAATATACCAGGAAGTCGAAGTATTTACCTGCTTAATACATTGCTATTTTAATTCAATAATCTTGTAAATAGTCACATAAAAGATGCTTTAATATTTTTTAATGGGCGCTATAAATATCTACCTACTCACTCATATTTGCACATAAATTGATTGTTATCGATATCTAATCATGGGTTGGTTGGTAGTTATAATTTTCTTTGATATTTTTGTTAATTTTTTGTTGTCAATTAATATATACAATGTGTTCTTAGTTGCGATACGTGGGTAATTATCTTGCTAATTGGTGGAGATATGGGAAATTTAAAATATTTGTCAGTAACACAGTCTCCTCTATCTAAAACGTTCTAAAGAGTATAGGTGTCCTAATATACTGTATCAAAATATGTAATAATGAAAAATCACTGATTTCAAAAATGTAAAAATTCAATTTGAAGGCTATGGAAGAAATAGGGGTGCCATAGGGTAGCACGCTTGGCCCACAAGTGTACCTAATGTTTACTATTCTCTATACTTTTTATGGCATTTTTTGACAAATAAATCTGTTTTCGTTTTTATTGAGCTATCTGCTTATAATTTCACTCCTTTCCTGCTGAATCTTTCAATACAACGACCATCACAGAAAATAATTCAAGTTTAATTTTCCATATTTTAATAAAAACTTTAAATACACGTAGGTACATTAAATAATTATTATCTTGAAGTTGATAACATGTTATAACATTATTTATTAGTAAACTATATGTAAATCATACTTTATGAGGTTAAATATTAGTAAATTTTTTACAATTACGACTAATTTAATTTATGAAAAACGAATATAGTTGTTTATATGACTGATGTAACACATCATATATACAGTAATTTCATGCCATTTTCTCCAATGAATTATAAATAAGTTATGAATTAATAATGCTTTAAATAGCAAACCTTGGAAACGCCTTAAGGTAAAAGGCTACTTGTTTTAGCTGAACATAGTAGCAAATTGCTTTAAAATAATTAGTTTATCTTTATAGTTTATCTTAAAATGAAATTAACATAAGTAATGTATGTGACACAAGTTGTTTTTGAAAAAAATTCTCTTCTTTTTATGCTCTAAATTTTCTTTAGTTAGGTAGTTACATCATAAATTTACAGCTAAGGCGTCAGAAGATAGTCATTATAATTGCTTTTAAAATGCACACTATGTGCAAACTAGGAATATGGCTAATTGAAAAGTTGTAAATGAAGCAGTATCTATTAAAGATAGAAAATTTGACTTTCTGGCTTTCAAATTGTACAATCCGTTTGAAACAAATTTTTATCGTTGTGGGGCGTTTAGTTACTGAGGAATCTTTAAGCGACGTGCACGCGATCATATCTTTATAAGCAGACGATTATTGTGCTATCGTGTCTCTTATTATTCTAAAAAACGTCAAGTTACATACTTTCAAGAAAAAAAATTTGAAAGACTGTGGAAAAACTAAAATTTTCTAAAGAACCCCGCACTTTTTATATGGAAAAACGGTTGTAGTCAAATTTCATGAAATTTTGGTAAGTTGTCGATCTTGACCTTCTGAACAAAAGTCTTCATGAGCAAAAACTTCTAAGACCTCACTCTTTTGAGATAGGGTCCCGTTGAAGTCGTTAGGATAGTTAGCCTAACGCCCTCTAGCGGCTATATAGAAACTAATGTGTTAATAAAATAAGACTTGTTGTTTTTTTATGCGAACCCTCAAAGTTTCAACTAAATAGGTCTAGGAGTTTGGGACTACAAACTAAAAAACTAAAAACAATGTTTTCTCTAAGACCCATATTGAGCCCCCGCTAGCACCCTTAAAAATCAGATTTTAGCAAAACGATAAAATACGGGTCACTTTATTTTTAAAGCTTTATTGGTTGGCACCATAGTTTATCTTCAACCTGTAAAAATGTAGATATATTTACCAATATGCCGAGTAACAAAAAATATGTGCTATTTGGCTATTTTCCATCTATTTTAACGACTTTGACGACCCCTATCTCAAAAGTAGGGGTTCACGCGAGAGTCTCGCACGCATAAGAAATCTTAACTCTCGTCTCGGCTCGCCTCGCGTCGTCTCGCACAAAATTGCAAGTGGGAGATAGGCATGCGAGACTCCTCGCGTAAACTCCTACTCAGAAGGGTGAGGTCTTAAACATTTTTGCCCCCTGAGACTTTTGTTCAAGAGCTCAAAATCTACAACTTACTAAAATGTTATAAAATTTGACTGAAACCGTTTTTCCATATAAAAAGTGCGGGATCCTTTATAAATTTTCTGCTAAAAAAGTGATGGAAACAATTTGTTATTCAGAGGCCTGGTTTGAGACGTCACAAAAAAGTGGTGATGGTTCTACGTTTTAAACTATTTAATTAACATAAATGAAACATGATTTAGAAACGAAATAATGGGGCATTTCCTTTTCTCTAAAGCCTAAGCTGTTTCGGATTAATAGATCAATCTGCTGGAAATATTTCAGCTTCCATTTTTTTTTCTACTTCCGAGTATCTGCATGCAGGTACAACAAGTAACGAAAAGATATTATTCCATCGATAACGATTCAGTATTGAAAAATTGTGAAAAGGGGACGCTAAAAATTGCTCAAAAATTAGCTACTTTTACAGAAGAAGGCTTCACTTGAATATAAATCGAACATGTCCATGAAGACAATTCTACAGTTCCAATTATTTAAACTTCACCCTTATTCACCAGTTCTGTCTCTTTCAGACTATCACGCGCGTCTTCTCGAAAATGAAATAAACATTTTAAAAACACAGCTACTGGTTTGACTTCTGTCTTATTAGCCTAAATACGAAAGTTTCCACTCTAGAGATGGCTTATCAGCTTAGAATTTGTTGACTATCAGTATTCCTTAAGACTAGGGCTGGGCAAAGTATCGATACTTATTCGAAGTATCGATACCTTAGGTGGTATCGAATACCGATACCGAGAGTCGAAAGTATCGAAGTATCGAAAATATCGAGGTATCGAAAGTATCGAGGTATCGAAAGTATCGAGGTATCGAAAGTATCGAGGTATCGAAAGTATCGAAACCAATGTTAGCTTTGTTAGTGGTAACTATTGCTAACATTAATGCATTGCTATTCGATACTTTCGATACCTCGATACTTTCGATACCTCGATACTTTCGATACCTCGATACTTTCGTTACCTCGATACTTTCGATACCTCAATACTTTCGATACCTTGATACTTTCGATACCTCGATACTTTCGATACTTTCGATACCTCGATACTTTCGATACCTCAATACTTTCGATACCTCGAAACTTTGGATACCTCGATACTTTCGATACTTCAATACTTTTGAATAGTATCGATACCGTCGTGGTATCGATACTTGATACCTGATTCGAGGTATCGCCCAGCCCTACTGAAGACTCTGTATTGGGTCCTTGCATTTGTAATTCTTTTATTGCTTGTTATACTTCTCTTTTCGACGGTTTCAGTAGATAATAGCAGCTGTTAATAGCTGGCTTGAATAGCAGGAAGAAACGTGACCGTTAATAAGTTTTTTAAGGGCATTAATAAATTTACTTTTAGGAAACTTATGACTATGGTCAATTTTTATACAGTATCGGCACTCTAAATCGACCCTTATTTTTGAAAAATATTTTTTTCTATTTGTTATTATGTTTGCCAATATAGGGGCTAAGGAAAATTTCTTTAGGGCATTAATAAATATATTTTTAGGAAACTTTTGACTATAAACAATTTATTTAAAGTATTGGCAGTATATTTTACCCCTATTTTAGAAAAAATCATTTTTTCTAGTTTAGCATTAATTAATTTTTTTTGTTAATAAGAAATTTGATTTTGTGGGGGTCAATAACAAGGGGGGTTCTCTTAGGGTGTTAATAGATATCTTTACAAAAGACTTGTAATTATGGACAATTTTTATAGAGTATCGCCACTCTAAATCAACCCTTATTTTTGAAAAATATTATTTTCTATTTGTTACTAAGAAATTTGTCAATGTGGGGGTTAATAATTTTCTTTTAGGGTGTTAATAAACATATTTTTACAAAACCTTTATTCATAAATAATTTATTTAAAATATTGGCAATCCTATACCAACCTCTAATTTTAAATAATTAATTTTTCTAATGTAACAAATTAATTTTTTTTGTTAGAAAAAAGTTTGATTTTGTGGAGGTTAATAGAAATTCTTTTAGGGCGTTAATAAATATCCTGTAGAAGACTTGGAATTATGGATAATTTTTATAGAGTTCTAAATCAATTTTTTTACATATTTTTTTTTCTATTGGTAGGAAATTTGTCAATATTAGGGATTAATAAAAACTTTTGTAGGGACTTAATAAATATACTTTTAAGAAACTTAAAAATTAATTTCCTTCGTTATTTAGAAATTTGGTAAACAGGCGATTATTTTAATTTGTGGATAAATCATCATTTTTCTAGTGAGTATGGATTGGGTTGTTAGGTATGCTTAGGGTAGAACCCATCGAAAGCACATTAGCAAAAACAGTGATTGTTGTTTTTCGATTTATTTTGGCGAGATGAATCACCTGTTAAAATTTGTCGTGATATTTCTGTAACACCCTGTATATTAATTAATACACCATGGTACATCATGATCTACTACCTATGCGGGTAGCCAATCAACAAACTTTTAGTTTTCTTCCACCAGCACAATTCACTTTTTTCAGTAGTAAAAATTACTGTATTAAAAAGATATTATTGTTATTATAAATTATTAAGAACGAGACACTCGAGATTGTTTGCTTGATTCTTTAGTTAATTGGCTATCCATTTAGCGCTATAATTGTTTTTATGTCAATATAAGAGATCGTGAGCTTTTTTACATCGTACAATTTTATTGTATCGTAAAACAACACAAGAATATCTTAAGACTTACTGCTGAATAGACATCGACTCTCGATGACAATTTAATAAAAACTGGATCAACTCCTTCCATTCATTGATATAATTTTTAAATATCTTTTATAATAAGAAGATCCATGTATGTTTGTACACATATTTTTTTACTTATAAATATTTGAAAAATCTCAGATCGTAAGATGATGAAAAACATTATTATCTAATCGTTTAGTAAAAAATTTCTAAGCAGTTGCATTGCCGTCGCAATTGAAGCTTGCGACACTAAAATACTTGCATGTACGCTGGTAGAAAAAAGAAATAGGGATAAGTAAATGATTAGACCTTTAAGCTCCAAGGTTTTAAGAGAGCTAGGAAATGATTATTAATAAAATCATAAACCGGAAAAAGAGTACGTGGAACGTCAGTGAGACCAAAACCACAAGAGAAATCATTATTTACGTAGATCGTTCAAGACCTGCCCGTGGTATAGTCCAGAATAATCGTACTTTATAAAATAAAAAACAACAAACTGGTATGGTTGCCAAAGCCCAATTGGAAAATTATGTCTATAACTCTGAATCTGAGCCGCATTGATGACTCATCAACTCCTTCAAAATCTCACTGATTTGAACCGAAGTTTCATTTTCTTGAGATTGCTTACGTAAAACAGCACCAATTGTTTCAAATTAATTCCTAAAAAGTGTCAACAATACTACAATAAAAAATAAAACAAAGGTTAACGACTTTTTTTGTAAATTCAAAATATCATTTCCGTTGTAAATTCCAAATCTGAATCATCAAAGAAGTGAACTTATTTGAACCATTTGAACTCAAATTTAAAGTTTCAATATTTCCAAAAAAATAACAAATATGACTCAATGGTTTTAAAGGTAAAAATATAATTAAAGTTTTAATAGGTCAGTAAACACAGTGGTAATTTACTTCTAGTGATTTTTTTTGAAATTATACGATTATAGTGACGCTATTTCAAAGCATACCAATAAGATTTGATTTGTTATGATTGCTTTAATATTATAAAACACCTACTTCCTTATTTGAATGTTAATAATTATACGTTTTGTGTTAATATGCTATTCATTAGGTTACTATTTTAACTTTTTACAAGTTAAATGTTTAGTTTAATTATTGTAATTGATTTGATTTACTTATTACATTTCTATTCATTATTAATATTGTAATTTTTTTTAAAAGATGCCTACTCTACAAAAGATAATTCAAATTCGCACATGAGGATCTCGCAGTGGCGTAAAGAACGGGCCCGCAGGGCCCGCTTTACGGAAGAACCCCCGATAAATTCCGTAATTTGTACCATAAAGAGGCACTTAAAAAAATGTCCAAAAGGGCAGTATTATTCTACTGGACCCCTTTTAGAAGAGGGTTTTTACCTTTTTACAATGCCAAATAGGAAAATAACGATTTTGCACCCAAGGGATGCTCAAACGATTTCAGTATGGTTACAGACCGATTCAGCAGCCCCGAAATATACGGATTCATCAAAAATACTGGAAAAACAACGGTAATTCTATAAAATATAATGTATTTATATGTACGGGTCCGTCGGATCCGGCTGGTACTCTAAGTGTTAAATAAAACACTAAATTTTCCATGTTCTTTCAGACTCTTGTTTTATGTGTTTTTTTTTGTGGTAGAATTGTCCAGTGTCTATAAGAACATCGGGGTTACAATAATTCTCCCTTTAGCTTCGCTCAGATAGAGACGAGAGGGGTTAGTAGTATTGAATACTTATTAAAAAATAAAATAAGTTACTGCTGACACGGCTATGTGTTTAAACCAGATCGCGAGTCTTTTCGGTTACGAGAAATCAGAGAGTCCAAAAGGAACCGTAGGATTTCGTCCCTCCATATCCGAGAGATTACGAAAGATCACTGGGTCCTGGAGAAACGGAAGGGCTTCTTCCACCAGATCCCGAGTCCTGTCTATGAAGAGAGAGGGAACTGAGTCCTGATGGGGGAACAGGGAACCTTCGTCCACCAGATCACGAGTTTGCTCTATAAAGAGAGATCACTAAGTCCTGATGGATGAACAGAGAGAGCTTAGTCCACCAGATCCCGAGTCCTCTTTATGAAGGACGATTTATGAAATCACTCTGAGTCTTAATAGATGAACAGGGAGGGCTTTGTCCACCAGATCACATGTCCTCTCTATGGAGAGAGAGGCCAATGAATCCTGATGGATGACCAGTGGAACTTCGTCTACCACATCTCGAGTTTTCTCTATGATTAGAGATCACTCTGAGTCTGAGTCTGAGTCTGAGTCCTGATGGATAAACAGGGAGGGCTTCATTGAGCAGATCCCGAGATCTCGGGGGGGGGGTGCTCAAAGCCCCACTCTGAATTGCCCGACTGTACGTCACAGGAAGTCAGTGGAGCACAATTTAAACTGGAAATTTCTGAAGATTCTATTTGTTTGAAATTGCGTTGGTGTCTCTGGACAATATTTGTCTCGTCAACGTCAGCTATCTTGAAATTTTATACTTATTTGAAAGATAAATAAACAATAATAAATGCGATAAGAAATAATTTTTCCAAAAAAAGTTGTTAAAATCGAGAAAAATCAAATAACTTTTTTTAACTTGGACTCTAAGCCAAAAATAACAAAAAATATGCTGTTTAGGCGTAGTTTAGGCACTATCGTTACAAATAGCCCCTAAATGTGTAAAATAGGCATTTTAGGTAAAATGACATGCGCTTTAAAATAATCGCGAACTTGTAAAACGGATTTTGGTGTAAAAATTATTAAAGGGTACTCCATCAAAATAAGCAAATGCCTCAAAATCCGAGCCTTATTAATCGCTTATTATAGTCTACCACAGTGCGAGCATATATTGCTAAAAACAAAAACCAGCGCTTTTCACAGTAAAGCTTCAGTTCACCGGGTTTACTTGGATGGGTGACCATCTGAAAATTACTATCATGCACATGGCCGTGCTTCGGAGGGCACGTTAAGCTGTCGGTCCAGGTTATCATGTATTTTGATCGTGGCCTGTTAAGTAATCTATAAATGTATTTATAAATAAACAAATAGAATAAAATTTCGCACATTTGCGGTAATTTAACTCTATTTAATTCAAATAAGGCGATCCTTTCGGCTATAACGCCTCGTCCAGCAATTAATTGCCACTTTCCTCTAGGAAATTATCACTTTTCCACCTTATTACACAACAGTTGAAGTGATTTATTTCAATTTTAACTCCATCTTTGACAGCTTATAACTTTTTATGATGCATTTTTGCTTATAGGCAAATGAGGTCCAAGTTCTATACAGTGAGTGCATAAAGTATGGAATAATCGAATTATTTTCTCTCCTGATAGGAATATCAAAAAACTGTTGGATACGTTAATTTGATTTATTTTAAAACAAACATTTTCTAATAATTGTAATTTTTCTGCTCCTCACCCACTTCGAGCAGTGACGTCATCTAGATGTAGTTGTCTCAGTCAAATATTAGAGTCTTGAAAAAGTGTAAGAACATTTTGAGGACCGTTGTTACTTGAATATCTTTTGGTTTTGCTTGAGGGGTTATTCACTCTCGGCAGTCAATGTACAAAAATTGAGCTGTCAGCGGTAGTCATCGGCATTCAATTTCCGAGTACTAGCTTGCACATCAGTAAGAATTTCAGCAGTTTCTTTTTTGCAATAGCGACTTGTGTCGATTTCGACTTGACTCATTTTATAAGGTGATAGGTACTGCGTACTGCAGAGTACAGTATCCAATTAGCACGCCTACACGGTCATAATTCTTAATCTGTCGCGAGTGAAAGGATTTCCTTGATCCTTTTAGCGGGTGTCGTATAAACTTTTTTGCCTATCTTTGACCTGGCGTGTTCGCTCAGTAAGAAGCTCTAATGGACATACATGCATTTAGTCGATGTGTGACTTTTCGGCCACAGAATGGTTCTGATGCTGCACTCATATGAAAAACTGGCGATCCTTCTTCTGCTGTGCGATATGCAGATTAGATTTCCAATCAATACCTTCTGAAAAAAAGATTTTATAAATTAAGGCATCTTAAATTATTCTCTATTAAAAATAATTATAATTTATTAATTTTATTATCCAATTTTGAAATTAAACTAAATTGAATTAAAATAATTTGCATAATTAAATGTCAAAAGTAGTAGCTTAAGATCACATAACGTATAGTATGTAGTATAATTTATTTAATTAAATGAAAATTAAATTATTATATGTTCGACTGTTATTTGCATTTTATTAGTTGCAAATTGTGCATAACCTTTTAATATCTCCCACACTTGCCTCTAGCAACACTTCTACCATTTGCAGTAAATCATGTAAGTGCAGCAGGAACTTCTATTAATATCTGTACATTTGCTAACTGGAACAGTTTGCTTTACAATAAATTTAAAAAATGTTTAGAGTGTAAAAGAAGTATATTGTGGTGTTATTACTGATTGTATGTAGAATAAAGTGGGCGTAGTTGGTATTTGTTGATAAACTTACCAGTTTAATTTATCATTAAAATGTAACAACCGCATGACATTATATCACTATTAATCAATTACAAGTTTATTATTTTGAAATTGGAAAAAATGAGGAAAGTTTGAATTTTTGAAAAAATGTTTTTGAAAAATACCCATTCCGAGATTGCTTCATCCATCATCGAATGGAGATAACAAGTTGTTAGTCGTGAAAACGAAACCACACCTAAAAGTCACACATACCTAATCAAATTACATTAGAAACTTGCTAGTGATGCAGTGGTTTTTTGTCCTAATTTGTAACTTAACCTAAGAGCTAATACAGGAACTATTATGATTGGATTAGAAAATATGAAATCAAGATATGAAACGTAAATTTTTCCCTTTCTCCTAATCCCTTTTCTTAACATTTGTGTCCTTTCTCTCTTTTTTCTATTGCAAGTGGTTTCTTCTTTTAGTATCGTCCATGAGTGGTTTTAAATAGATTCCACATTTTATGTATGTATTTTATGTATTTACACCTAGCAATTACTATTTTATTGCAACTAAAAATTAATTTTTGTGACTGCGCTTTGCTTCGTCTTTTAAACACTAACTCGCTCAAAAAAATTACACTTTTACCCTGATAAAACAATATACTATTAACTTTTTTTCTGTCGGTTGTAGATGGCTTGCCTTTCTTCTTTACTTTTCAGATTATTTGGTCCATTATCAAATTCTAAATCTAAATCTATTGCTTTATTGTTGTGCCTATTGATGTTGGGCCTAAGGAGTCTGATTTATGTAAATATGTATATTCTAGAGGGTATACATTCCATCAAAGCCAAAGAAGATTAAAACCATTAAAAATAAATACACACAAACAGTACTACATAAAAACTAACTTTTATTTCGGTTAATCATAAAAGGTATAACGAAAAAAAGAAACGAGAACTAATTTGAAGATAATAGGAAAATTATCAAAAAATCAAATTACAACATAAAAACGCCGACAAGCCGATATAAAGTTGAACAATGCGTTAATGAAAGAAATAAACATAATTTGACTATATAAATTTTATTGGTCGACCAATCGAAGCTTCTTGTTAGTTTTAGTTAAATCAGGTTGAACTAATTTTTATAAGATCGGTACATTCGGGTAGGTCGACTTTTTGATACTGATTTATCTAAAATTAATTGAATTTTATGTTTTACACGAGTATCTATAAACGTGAAGAAGGTTCAACAACAAACAGAGGAGAGGATCAATAATTTGTTGTATTTTTTTTCATCTTTGTATAATCTTATTATTTAAAACAATAAGCAGTTTCAGTGTACTGATAAAAAAATGTAATGTAATTTATACATCATTAGTAAATTGAAGCAGTAATTAGAATGGCCCCCGGGGCGGCACGAGCGGGCGTAAAGCGGTTTAACCAGCGGGGTCGACCGGTCAAGAGTACAATCTCCTTATATCTTGTGTTAGATAGTTATAAGAATTCACCACGTTTATCGTTAATTAAAATCTCTTGTATTTCTGTTTTAAACAACCATGTCTTGTCATTTATACTTACATGTGTTCGATTAATGTGTTTATTTAAAATATATAAAGTATTGTCTAAAATTTAAATGTCAGTTGTACTTCTGTATTGAGAATAAATTACTAAATATCAATTTAAAGTTAATATCATAATTTAGCTATAATAAATCTATAAAAGGTAGCAACGTTTAAAATTGAAAGAAATGTAGTTCTAATCTAAAGTCTCTGATGAGAAGATTGCCGCTGATTAACTGAAATGAAGAATTTCTGTTCCTTAAGTGCTTGTATCGGAAAATTATAGTTTTTACATGAAAAACGATAAAATGAAAAATTCTTTAAAAAAAATTTTTTAAATATAATTTTAAAATTCACATTTTCAAGAATTTTTTAGCAAAAGATGAAATTTTTGAATTGGGATGCTTATAATTTTAAAGGGGTAAAGCTTGGGTTTCCTAGGATGATCTTTAAACTTCACCGTCTAACACTGTCGGTACATGACGTCAGCGCCGTCATATTACGGGCGCTATTTTACAGCATGGCTATCCCAGGAAACCCAAGCTTTATAGAGGACTGTGAAGAGGGTGAATTTCTTTTTTCAGGAATGTGTTTGGAGTAGTTAGCAGGTAAAAAAAGTATAAGTCCCAGGTTCTAAGCTATATGGCTAAGGCAGAGAAAGAAGGTGGAAAGGTTCCGTTTTGGGGGTTTTCGCTTATATCTCGAAAACAGTGGGTCCTAGAAAAAATGAGCTAAGTGGGCTTCTAGATGTATGAAACAAAAATTTTGCTTCACGTTTTTTGTTCATTTTTTCAGGACTGGCTTCGGGACGGGGTAGTATTTTTTGAAATCTGACCAAACCGAGTCCATCCTTAAAGCATAGCCTAAAGTATGATACTTAATGTTGAAAGACCTTACATAAAAAAATGAAGAGTGCTGTTGTAGTCAGGGTCGGACTAGTCAGGTCGTCAATTGCCAATGGGTCCATACGTCTTCCGGGGTCAAACTTTTATGTGTAATACGTGTTGTTCGTTTATAGTAATAAATCAACATTATCTTTAACTTGAGAGAATAAAGACGCAAAAATAACAACTGATTAAAATTTGTATTTTCAGATCGCATCATTGGATTAGAAAACAAAAGAAGAACTTTCAAAACATGTCAAGAAACTTCAGCAACGTGAGGTGAGTCTCTTTCGTCACTTCTAAATTTTCATCTGTTTTTGTCTATCTAATCTATGCGACTTTTTGAAGATATTTTAAGATAGCTACTTCATTTGTGTTATCTCCTTTTTCTTCTTCTATTCTTGGTAATATAATAAATAAGACGTAGAGATAATATTAAATAAAATTTCTGATTTTAGGTCATTTCTAGTGGATGAGAAAAACCTAGAGCTCTATTGTTTTAATACTACATTTTTAATTTCAGCCGCGACCCAGTTAAACGGTTTTTTCGGAATCGAGTTTAAACTCCCGCGTATACGAGTTATTAAAATCGAGTGCGATGTTGGAAGCTTGATGGATGCTTTAATAATAATTCGTTATTCGGTTTTTGCTCTAAAAATAAGTGCATAGTTTGTGCAGGGTGTAGTGTTCAATGATTTTACGTTGTATTCGAACTATAAGTGCGTGAGTATACGAAGCAAAGTATGTATATTTTGGCACGAAAAAAGATACATTCGGCAAGAGGACGTTGTGAAAAAGGTAAATAATTTGTTTTTATGTTAAATAGGCTCAAAAAATTAAATTTGCAAGGATTAGGTTTTCTAGAGATATTTAAACTATAATTATAATCTTGCCAAATCTAAACGACTTTAAATGCGCAGAAGAGCAAGTGAGAAAGCTGTAGAAAAAACATTGTTTTCCCAATGGTTTTCACGTATATGTAACCTTGGTTATGAGGTAGTACACAATTTTGCTTTCTGCGCAAGTCGTTTAGATTTGGCAGAAATTCTGCCAGGAATAGATCTGGCAGGAGAAACACAGTGTTACATTAAGTTTGGTCAAGCAAATATTGTGCATCATTCTGTATATGTCGTAATTTTTCTCCTCACATCGATCGTTGAGTCTCCTTTTTAAAATCTGTACTTTCAATTTGGTTAAATGGTACACTTTGACAGTATAAAGCGAAAATCATAAAACGTTTTTCAAAACTCAAAAATCGTGTAAAAATGCGAGCTTATTATTCTGCTAAATGCTAAAAATGTGCTTACCCCATACTGAAGCGCAATATATATCTAATTCTTTTGCCTATTAAATATCAGCTAGATACAGTAAACCTTCAATATAATATATTTTCTCTGCGACAGGATTTCCCAATTTTTTTCTCTTATGGAGCACTTTGTGGGTCTTTGAATTTTGAAGCAGCACCTCATTGTGTTTTGTGTATTTGAACGAAAGGTAATGAGCAGAACTGAAATTTTATGTTTTTACCTTTTCACAAGAAAGTTGGTAACGAAAAACAATTGACAAAATTCGTTTCTAAAGATTTCCTTTCATATGACCATACAAGCCTAATTGTTCTTACCATTTTTGGTTGTTTTTCGTTTATAGAACCCTTTTCTACCTAAAATCGCAGCTCTACTAATGACACATAAACAATAAATTTTTTTACTGAGCACTTGCAACCTTCCCGCGGAGAACCAGTGCTCCGCCGAACACAGTTTAGGAGAAACCCTGTCGTTTACGACCTGGAAATAAAATAACTTTTCCAATCGATTGGCGAAAATCAGAAAATTATTTTTAAATTTTTTCGCTTTACCGGAAAATTTCCCAAATTTTTTTAAATACTGACAAACATCATCGAATTCATTACAGTTTTCAGGCAGAAAATGACAGAAAATTAGGGGAAAATTATGACTACGGGAAAGTGTGACAAGACAACTAGTTTTCTTCTAATATCATTGGGACTAGATCAATGATCCAATATTATAATGATTACATCATTACGTAAAAACAAATTTACAAGGTGTTCCGTTTTAAAACCTTTCATTCATTTGACCTTTTTCGTTTCTCCACCCTGTATATAGTGCAAAATATTCAAAATGCTCTTTTTTTGGTCCCCTCTGCTTCAATTTGCATTGAAATAATGAAATATGTTGTTGAATAGTTTGAAATTGTGAATGTAATTTTTCATCCCCGCATCGCTGACTGACCCTGTATCTGTTCCGTACGTATAAGCTGAAAAAGATAGTAATATTAATATGTAATCTCATATTTTATACAACAAAACGTAAATATTCATTTTAGTCTGCATAAAGCACTCTTTAATTAACCATTTATACTCGAATTAAAAATGTGAATATTTAACCTGATTTATTACTAATGTAATTAAAAGCAAAAAATTTATTAACGATACTACGATACATATAGTATACGTTGCATGTATTAAATACTGTTCAATATTAATATAATTAATGATTTGCTAGGTAAAAGTAGAAAGATTAGAAATGCAATTTATTTACTAGTATTGCTATAAAGATCGATAGATCGTGCAGTACACACGTATTAACTACATTCCGATCTTCACCAAAGCTAAAGGTTTAAACATATCAAACTGGTAATGATGTTCCGCCTATTTTATAATAAGAATCATACACTTATTTTTTTCAAATATATATTTTTTCAACACTCAAACTGATAAATAGTCCTGCAGGGGCTTATTGGAAAATAACAGTACTACCTAATATAGCAATATTAGAGCTCAAAAGTTTTATCGATGTATAAAGGTTTAAAATAGTGCTGAAAATGGATGGAAAAGCTCAGAAATGGTCATTATCTCATGATACTATGCCTTTAGTCCCTTCAGTAGTGATTAATGAAACGATACCCATCCTGGTCATGTTATACTATTTATTTATTCCCCTGAGCCTTATATTTAACCAAGAGCGAGTTTCAGTAGCGTTTGTTGAAAATAAAATTTTTACACCCTTGGTAAAGTCGATCCCACGGCTCCGCTTTAGACAACTACTGGCCATGCTAAGCCAACTTTACCCTAACGTTGATTCATGATCATGGTCTATAAATGAACTCTCATTATCTGTGCTAGAATAAGTGCCCGCTCCACCATTTTTTTTACAATTAGTCAAATGGTATATCACTAATCAACAACACCTCATTGGATTGCTAACAACTTAAAACTTAAAGAGTTCATCTGTATTGTCACGTATGGACATTGAGGGGTGCAATCCAAACTAGTAAGAATAATTCAAAAGTTACGAAATTAATAAATGAGTAACCTAAATAAATAAAGTTGTCCGGTGCCTCCACCATATGTCACGTTGGAGGGTTTCGTGACTGTCACTTATTACTACCCGGAGGTATCAACCGACTAACATTGCCCGTCAACCGACTAACTCCTTCCTTGTCGATCACTTAACCTCTCGGTGCCCCTTCTTGACTAACTCTTGGAATACATAAACTAACTAACTCTTTACAATGGTATACTGTGACCTTCGTATTTTTGTTTTTTAATTATTTTTCTAACCTACTAACTTAACTTAACTACTTACAATATTGCAATTAATCTATCGAAGCACAATCCAAAGTTGCGTGTGTCATATTGTACCAATTTAGGTTGCTCATATAATGTTTGCATTATTCTTACAATTTTGGATTGCACCTCTTAATGTCTATATGTGAGAGTATCTTTTAATCCTTTTAATTCAAAGTCAAAAGTTGTATTCCTGATCAAAGACCTTCATCGGGATGTTTCTCTTTTCTTTCGTATCTTTGATCCTCTTGGTCTGACAACTACTCCTATTATTTCATTCTAATAATCAAAGAGTTCTGGAGAGACAAGATTTATTAGGCTGATTTACGCCCTCTTCTCTCTTACTGAGAAAAAAAGAGGGAGAGGGAACTCGCCCTATATGACTTGGCTACCCATTGGATTGGCTTGGATTACTAGCGGAAGGGTTGGCCCATTGTGCAACCTCCCAAGAGGCGCCTCTTTCCCCATCACTCCTCGAACCTGACTTGGCGGGTGGAGTGTCTCTGATTCTGACCATATCCAGCCCAAGTATGGATCCTCTAGTTAATGTTACCGCAGGGTACGAGCAAAGCACGTGCTCCGCAGTTTCATCTTCCTGGTTACAGCCTCTGCATCTAGAGCTATCGATTAGTCCTAGAGTCTGAAGGTGTGTATTTAGCTTACAATGTCCAGTAACGATGCCCGTGAGTCTTAGAAATTGTATCGAGACGTTAGAGGTAGTATTTTGCGTGTCGTATCGAGGGAACAGCAATTGCTGCTTTGCCTTATCTACAGCCCGTTCTTTTCGACCACATACCTATGTCTATGCGAGCTTAATGTTTTTTTATTTTATTTTAGGAGACTGTTGAGAGTGCTGACCGCCAGAGTCAAGGTCGGTTCCGGCCCATTCGGGTAAGAGCCCGAGCCCTGCCTTGCCAGCTCATCTGCCTTCTTATTGCCTTCGTTACCTTGGTGCCCTTTGATCCAGCAGATTTGAAGGGCATTATTCGTCGAAATGTCGTTTAGTGCTACTATACAGTCCAAAACCAGCTACCCATTCCACGATTTGTTTTTAATAAGGTTTCATGACGTCTGGGAACGTAGATTTGGTGCTGTAACTTTATACGTACGACTTTATTTTGTGGTAAAATTAATGTAACTCTTATTGGTCTCAAATCCCGAGTGTCTTCCCTAAAAATGGAATCGATTCCAAGACTTATGAGACATTGAGCTGTGCTCAATGTCTTATTGATGTCTTAATACTTATGATGATAGCATTACTCTCTCTCTTTGTCTTTACCCATATGAAATACTTTCGTGAGTAACCTAGTCATGCAGATTCATAAAAAGGATCCTGAATTTTAGTTTAATGTATTTGGAATAGATAATCCTCCAGATTATTTGTCTTGAGACCTCCCTCCTCTCCTGCTAAACTTTGAATGTTATGAACATTTGGTCTGTTTGATTTGTCCAGTTCTGAATCATTCTGAATTAGTTCAACGTTTTGAAATTCATTCTACTGTGGACTCAGTACCTCATGGGTGAGTCATTAAGTAACTGGCCAATATCGTCTTTTTGTAGTGAGATGGTTTAGTGTGTTCTCGATGATCATAAACATTTGCTCTGCTCAGATCTGTTCAGTTCTTAACCATTCTGAACTAGGATGAAAACAACATCCGCTGATTAAGAGATTTCTTATAATATAATATGTAGGTAGAAAAAATCCCATTTTCAGCACTGAAGCATTGAAAGCACATTTACTACAAACTTTTAGCGGTAAGATAAGTCACAATAAGATTTAAGACAATTTATCTGGTATACCATATCAAATAATAAGGAATTCCTAATTGGTACATACAACTTATGTAGTTTAAAGTAATATAAATTTAAAATAATTGTATAGCATTAGAAAATATCAAGTTTTCTTTACTGACCTGTGATGAAATTGTCTTGTTGACCTATGATCTATAATAAAATTGTGCAATTTAACTCCAAGAAATGGCACAGAAGTTAATTTACAACAAATTACATTTTTGTAAGTCAATCTGTTATTATTCGTTTATAAACAATAATCTTTGTGGTTTTTTTAAATAAAAATAAAATAAAAATTTGCAAAAGTGGAACAACACCTACACCACCAAGAGGCTATTTTGTTACTATTTATTTTATGTTTTAAACATAAATGGTAGTACTACATACTTTTTACATTAGCAGCTGTAAAAGCAAATGTAAAATGTTTTTAATACATCCATTTACTTATAATGAGTATTGTGAAATTATGTAATGTAAGGAAAATAGAGTAAGAGCACTTACCCTTACAATTTCTTATATTGTGTAAATATTCCTAACGAAGGAATTTTTAGAAATGTTTTGATCTAACAACTCAGAACTTGAAAGTCATTATAAGAACTAATAAAAAGTATTATATTATTCATCGAGGGGGTAATTATGGCTGTTACTCATGAAGTCATGAGGATGGATTGTGACACGAGCCGCAGGCGAGTTGAGTATTTTCTTAAGAAATTTTTGGAGCAAGTTTTATGATTGATTCAGGCTCACATTAGAGATTATTATTTTGAAACTTTCGTAAACAACTCATCTCATGTGCCACAGCGATATTTCTTAACCGAACTAATTCCACATATATTCAAACTCAAATATTTCTGTAACGATACGATCAATGAACTTCAAATTTGTGTGGAATAATGTTTGCTTAACTGTTCAGGAAATTATAACAAATAAATTAACAATTTAACTATCACTCATAAGGAGGCTGAAATAAGTTCGGAAATTTAAAGGTTGTAAAACGAAAACTGTTGTGGTAAAAGCAATAATTTGAAAAATTAGTATAATTATTTGTTATTTTGAAATTTGGACATTTAAACTTAATTTAACTCAAAATACGTATAATTTCGCTACTTAATAAATAATAACATTGAAATTCATAATTTGACCGTCTCTGTTTATTTATTATAATAAGTAGTTTTATTTAAAAAATTATAAAAATATTGCAATGGACGTTAATTAAATTGTCCTTGTCCTATTTATATTGAATATAATTTTTTGTAACAACAATTTTTATAAAAATATTTAAATTACAATAACAAAAATTTAAATAATTGACTCAAATTTAAAAATACCCCTGGTAAAGGTATTATGTAAGTCATAGTTTAAAATTAAAATTACCATTTACCACAGTTGGAAGTAAGTAATAAGTGCATATATTACTATTATTATATGAAGTATGAACTTGAGTTGGGTAAGTATATCATTCGTCAATGTAAAATTGCATAAATCTTATCTTAAAGAAAGATTGAAATACTCTCAGCTCAAGTAAGTAACTTGCATTCCATTACAATAGAAAGTAATAAATTCGCCATATACAGTAGACTTTACAAGAATATAACTATACAACAACATTAGTCATTAAAATTATTAACAATGGTGGATAATAATTGAGAATAATTTTTTAATAAAGTGGGTGTGAAAGCTTAGTAAAACACGCACGCGTAACTGAAAAACTGCCACGCGCTTTGCCGCCGTTAATAATTTATTAACTCGATATGCCATGTAAGGTTATGCTGCATGCAGTCTCTTTAAAAAGAAATGTTAATGTTTGTCATTTAAAAGCTTAACAATACCTTTTACACGATTCAATTTTTATTATTTTTCAATTACAATTTGTGCGAAATAAAACTTTACTACACAATTTTCTTTTCAAAACTACAAAAATAGACTTTTTCTCTTCATTTGCTTTTGCTTACGCAAATTTTTGCCTTTGATCTCTCAAAAAGAACCACTCAGCCCAATATAAAGTCTCTTTAGAATAAGGGAGAGAGTCTATATTAATATTGAATCTTTTGCTTGCCACATCTACAGAGTGGTGACCAGACCCCTCAGTCATAGGGATTTAACATATAAAGTCATACTTCTGTCATTTCCTGCTTTCCAATTTACTTTAGAAAAAAAATCTTTTAATAAAAGTTTTAGAGCATAATATTTTGCATCTAAATCAATAAGCAAAATTAATTTGGTGTGCTTTGTAACGCCATAAATTTAATTTGAAAATTTAGAATATTAGCAGAAATAGCGATTTCCTTGAAACACAAGAAAAACTTCTCAAATCTTTTAGGACCGTTTTACATGGACTAAATGTCGTATTAACTTGTTAACCAACTCAAGAAGCAAAAGCACGGGAATCTAAGCTTTAACGTCGTGTACGGTCGTGCGTTGAAATTTCTCCGCAAGATGTTAAAGCTTAGATTCCCGTGCTTTTGCTCCTTGAGTTGATTTAGTACTAACAAGTTAGTACAATATTTAGTTCATGTAAAACGGCCCTTACACTTTTTCTGTCAAAATAATTTTTTATTTCTTATTCGCATGGCCGAGAACTCGCGCTACGGGCTCTACTTTTCTCTGTCTGTTTATGCCTTTTCTATCTATAAATATCATCTGTCAATCTTATCTGTCAATCTCATCTGTCAATCACATCGGGGAATCTCATTTGTCAATCTCATCCGTCAGTCTCATAATGTCATATCGTCTCATCTGTAAATCTCCTCTGTCAATCTCAATTGCAAATATCATCTGTCAATCTCATCTGTCAGTCTCATAATGTGATATTGTTGTATCTGTAGATCTCCTCTGTCAATTTCATCTGCAAATATCATCTGTCAATCTCATTTGCAAATATCATCTGTCAATCTTATCTGTCACTCATCGTATCTGTCAAACTCATCTGTGAGATCAGATGATCGCACATGGCAACAGATTGATGATAGATGGAATGACAGACGAAATGACATATGAGATATAATATGGGTTGACATTATGGCATGGCAGATGACCTTTTTCCCTATGGTGACAGATTGTCATATAGTAACTATGGTGACAGATTACTAGCACTTCTCATCTCTACAGAAAAATCGCTGAAATTACATATGGGATGACAGGTGGGTTGACAGATGGAATGTTAGGTAACTCCTCTGACATATAAATGGACAGATGAAATTGATATGTAGTGACATTGACATATGTTGGGTGACAGGTGAACCCCCCTCTGACATTGTCATATAGTGTCATATAACGACATTGACATACAGTAGGTAACTATGGTTACAGATTGACATTTGACACATGGTAACTATGGTAACAGACCACGCCCTAAACTTTTAAACCAATCCCTATCCTACTTCCCCCACTCTCTCTATCTCTATCTCTTTTTTTCAAACCTCCGTCTCTTTTGGACCTTACTGCACATTTCCAATGATCCGTGTGTTTTTTATTGTGTGGATTATAGAATTTATTTAAGATTGGCGTTTATTAGAAAAGAAATTCACTTTTTCGATAGAAAGTGATGAAAAATGTTACCATGACAACAAAAATAAATTATTTAATTTTATTCGAAAAGTGAACGCATACTACATCTATACTTTTCTCTCACTACTCAAAGTGGTAAAGATCCACCCTATGACTTTTATCATGGAAGCTCATATTACTCATATTACTTACATAGCTTAGCGTCTCTTTTTAGCCAAGTCGCATTTTATATTAAAATGTCAGCAAACTACAACAACATTAGTAAAAACTTTCGTAGAAAAAAGTAATTCACAAATTTTGTTCCGCAAGATCTTTTAAAATACTCAATATTTTTCTACAAATAAGGTGTCAAATTAAAGAGAAAGAATAGAGGCTTAGAAAATGGCCATCTTGAAATTTTAAATTTTTTGTGTTACGTGCACGATTTTATTATTTTAAACATAATCAATTTTTTCCTATTTTTCAAATCTCGTTTCGAAGCATAATGCCCCAAAAATTGAAATTTCGAGATGGCCATTTTCTAAGTTGAACCTTTACCTTTAACATATTTTTTGAATTTGACAGTCCCTAATTTTACAGAATCTTGCGAAATAAAAATGTGTCTAAAGCCCATTTATTTCTAATGGCATAAATGCCACTCTTAAGAATAAAAGATAGGTTTGTTTGTGCAACAGTTGCCAACCGTTTCAAATTATCAGACGCATGCGCATATTCGATTTCGCGTCCGAAATGCGTCTGATTTCAAACTGTTGGCAACTGTTGCACAAACAAACACATTTTAATCAAAATTTACTTAATTTTTAATTTCAGTTAAATTAATTAACCTCAAAAATTATTTCGAAAGATAAAACGTTAAACATTTGATAATTTTTATTTGAAGTATTTCAAATTTCTGCTAATTTTCAAATTGTATTTCTGGCGTTATTAAGCATTCAAAATTAATTTTGTTTATTGATTTAAATGCAAAATTTTATGCTCTACAACTATTATTTTGAAGATTTTTTTTCTAAAATAAATTGGGAAACAGGAAAATACAAAAGTATAAGTTTACATGTTAAATCTCTATAACCGAGGGGTCTGGTCACCACCTGGTATAAAATCTAAGCGAACAATTCTTTCTCCCTATATATTGAAAACATAAAAAATTTAGCTTTCTTACAACGTCCTTTTAATAAAATTAGGCATTTGTATGTATTGTTTATACTTAAAAGTTACAATTTATTCACTTATGCGGTTACAAGGATATCCCAAAGGACACAAACGTGATTCTCTGAAGCTCGTTCTCGTCAATTAATGTATCGTGTGCGGGACTTACTAAAACCACGTTTTTTTATATTAAAAAATCTTCATTAAAATTCTTAAAATATTATGTAATGCTTCGTACAAGACCATATTCATCAACCGTCTTTTAGTCTTCAACCAAATAAGACGACAGTTGGAAACAAGTTGCGTATTAGGAAGATGGAGCAAAAATAATCTTGTCTTTAAAAGCACAGAACTCACTTTCGGATTATTACCATTAAAAATTAATTTTTAATAATTCATAAAATTGCAAATAAATAAATGACATTTACTTTTTGTTGCAATTATAAATAATTCATTGTAACAAGTTTTTGGCTTATTTAATTGTATGATTTTATTATAAATGGCACTTTAAGCTCTCTGGAAAACTTTCATAATAATAATAATAAGTAACCGCACATATACTAAGATATTGTACAATAAAGTAAACTTACAATAGAGTAAAGAGTAAACAATAGAATGAAAGTATGTCATTTATAATCAAACATTGCACTAGTTAGTTACGCCAAGTAATAAGGCGCACGCGACACGAGACTTAAGGATACGTCAAACATTATGTGTGATTTTTATTTATTAAAAAAATTGTAAATTGAAGGTTCAATTAATTAGCTGCGATCAATTTGGAAATCTTCCAAGCTACATACTTCCTCTTGTAAATGGAAAAATTTGTGATTTATTAGATGAGTAGGAGGGTCATAGTCAGAAGAGCCGGTTGAGCTTTCAAGGGGAACTTTGAAATTTGAAAATTTAAGCCACTCCTACCTCACAGTCTGGAAGATTTAGGATTGATTCTTTATTACAAATTATTTTTACTAAAAAGCTGTCAATTATAAATTATTGCTCGAACAACCCTTAGAAAATAGATCTTGCTGGAAGAAAACCAACAAATATGTCGACTTGTACTTAGTAGCAGTGCTAAAGGGAATAAAAGCTCTACATCAGCTTCAGGAAACGCCTTTATAGTTTTTTTCAAAATACATTAAAATATCAAAATACATAAGTACATAGAAAGTCAATTCTAAAAACAACTGTAAAATCTTAAATTTAGGAACTGCACGTTACTATCATAAAAAGACGAAAACCGCAGATTTGAGCTATTTAGCATTATCATGTCTTTTTAGACCGGTTGAGTTCGATTGGTCTTTTTTTAGTTGCATTATTGTGGTATTCTAAAAGTGTCTGGCTTTGTTTTTTAACAATTTCTCTCAAGTTATTGATAATTGTCTGTTATCTGATGTCTTAATGTTCTCTAAGTAAGTCGATGTAAATATCTGAAGTGACCATGCCTTCCTCTAAATTCAAACCTACGTTAAGTATAGTACTGTGGTGCAGGTGCTTATAAACTTCTGTAATATGTATAAAAGAAAAACCACTGCCCTAAAATAGTCCAGTTATTAGAGATTTTAAGCTTGGATAACTTAATTATAGTAGAGGTGATTCCCAAAATCAGAGAGCATTTTCACGTACTATTTACGTATAGCGTTTTGGTAGATAAAGTCAAAAGTGGCCCCTTGGAATTTTTTATAGAATGGAAAATGACGCCAGTATCAATTCTTATGCCCTGTAGTGCTACAAAAAAGTCAAAAATCATGAAAAACCTTTTCAAATTATGATAGATCAAAGTTACGAGCATGCTAGATTTGGATGGAGCATAGGCTAAGTATTAAGAATTTGTGACCTCATCTTGGCCAAAATATTAGCGATTTTCTAAAAATTGATTTACAACTTGAAAATACTGTTTCTCTAGAGAGTAAATGCACAATTTGTTTTTACTGCCCCACAGTCGACTAAGGTCTATGACTTCCATGTACTGCTCCCAGTGCGATCACCCAATTTGCGAAGAATAGTGCAGAACTTGTATAGATGATATGTAATTTTTTACGAACTAATGAGTGAAATCTATCACTAAAATATTGAAGAATATAATTTATTTTTTTATAAATATAAAAATAATAATAAATTAATTAATAAAAATACAAAATTACAAAATTTGAATAGCAGGAAAAAGTTCATCATACGGCCACATCCGTTGTTCCTCTTGATTTTTTTTAGATTTTCGAATCATACCTAATAATTATTATTATTTCATAACAATATGGTTCTTACGTTAAATGACTTGCTTACCTTCTTATACCATCAGTGGCAAGAGCAAAATTTTCTAAACTCCCCCTACTTTTCTGAAAATTTACGATCTTCAACTAAGTAATCTAATTATACATTAAAAAAACTACAATTAAACTAGTAGAATCAAATTTAAATATAAAACGTTCTTTCAACAAATAATTAAATCGTATTAATCGTCCATTATCCTTATCTTGAATCAACTTCTTGAACAACAGTTCATCATTAAAGAAGAAAACAATTCGCAACTAAACTCAACTTAATGATATAAACAATCTTTAACTAATCTAAATCTAAAGTAATTTATCTGTGCACATGAGTAATGCAATACAAGTTCTAATAAGAAATTTTAAACAAGTTGCATTTTAATTTTTTTCTCTACACTCTGTACAAATCCGCCCACAAATAATAGTAACAGAGCTTTCTAACATTCCAGTCGTCCTTTAAATGTTAAAACAACGTCCTCTCGACAATTGAAAAAACAAGAAAATTATACTTAGCGGTTATTCTCTTACCAATCAATGTATTTTGTAAAAATTGCAATATTTTTATTGTAAAAACAGAACCTTTTTGTTTAAATGTTAGAAAGCAAGATGAATGTGTCTCTAAGTGAATTGTTTTAATTGGCATTGAACAAGTGAATTTCTGCAATTGACTTGAAAGATTAAATTTATAGTTGATGTACTTTATGTACTACATAAATTCACCATCACTTTATATTATATTAATGAAAAGCTTAACCTTTTTTTATAATTATTATATCAGATAATAGAAATTTTTATAACTTATTGGTAATTTTTCTTTATTTTAAAATTATTCGTGTAAGAATTTATTATTTTTGTCTTCAAATGACAACAGAATTTTTTCTTGCATGATTAATAGACCTTAATAAAATATTACGTAATTTATTATAAAACTACGAGTAAAAGTGTAACTGATTTTTGCTTATTGAAGTAATTTTGTTTGATGCATTACTGTAGAAAAAAAAGTATAGCTAGGTGCAAAATTTTAAAATGTGCCAGCAAATTACACTTGTTATGTAATAACTTTTAAAACAATTTTAATCTATTAATTTAACGATCCAAATTGGTAAAAAAGTCCCCCCATAATCGTAATCGTAATCAAACAATCGAACCCAGATGAAGAGTTATGAAAACTGTAAATTTCTTTAGAAAAAGAATGAGAAAGTTTAGAGGTTAGAGAGCTCGAATTTGGATGTAGCAGAACCCAGATGAAGAGTTACGAAATCTGTAAATTTTATTTCAGGAAAGCTTGACGACTTCGAAGGTTACAAAGCTCGAATCTGGATGTAACAGAAATCAACGAGGCTAATATTCCTAAAAGGTTGGGATTTATTTAATTTAGAGTCAAGCGTTTTGTAATCGAATAATCGAACCCAGATGAAGAGTTATGAAAACTGTAAATTTCTTTAGGAAAAGAATGAGAAAGTTTAGAGGTTAGAGAGCTCGAATTTGGATGTAGCAGAACCCAGATGAAGAGTTACGAAATCTGTAAATTTTATTTCAGGAAAGCTTGACGACTTCGAAGGTTACAAAGCTCGAATCTGGATGTAACAGAAATCAACGAGGCTAATATTCCTAAAAGGTTGGGATTTATTTAATTTAGAGTCAAGCGCTTTGTAATCGAATAATCGAACCCAGATGAAGAGTTATGAAAACTGTAAATTTCTTTAGAAAAAGAATGAGAAAGTTTAGAGGTTAGAGAGCTCGAATTTGGATGTAGCAGAACCCAGATGAAGAGTTACGAAATCTGTAAATTTTATTTCAGGAAAGCTTGACGACTTCGAAGGTTACAAAGCTCGAATCTGGATGTAACAGAAATCAACGAGGCTAATATTCCTAAAAGGTTGGGATTTATTTAATTTAGAGTCAAGCGTTTTGTAATCGAATAATCGAACCCAGATGAAGAGTTATGAAAACTGTAAATTTCTTTAGGAAAAGAATGAGAAAGTTTAGAGGTTAGAGAGCTCGAATTTGGATGTAGCAGAACCCAGATGAAGAGTTACGAAATCTGTAAATTTTATTTCAGGAAAGCTTGACGACTTCGAAGGTTACAAAGCTCGAATCTGGATGTAACAGAAATCAACGAGGCTAATATTCCTAAAAGGTTGGGATTTATTTAATTTAGAGTCAAGCGCTTTGTAATCGAATAATCGAACCCAGATGAAGAGTTATGAAAACTGTAAATTTCTTTAGAAAAAGAATGAGAAAGTTTAGAGGTTAGAGAGCTCGAATTTGGATGTAGCAGAACCCAGATGAAGAGTTACGAAATCTGTAAATTTTATTTCAGGAAAGCTTGACGACTTCGAAGGTTACAAAGCTCGAATCTGGATGTAACAGAAATCAACGAGGCTAATATTCCTAAAAGGTTGGGATTTATTTAATTTAGAGTCAAGCGTTTTGTAATCGAATAATCGAACCCAGATGAAGAGTTATGAAAACTGTAAATTTCTTTAGGAAAAGAATGAGAAAGTTTAGAGGTTAGAGAGCTCGAATTTGGATGTAGCAG
The DNA here is from genome assembly GCA_963924605.1 of Malthinus seriepunctatus. Classification (NCBI taxonomy): domain Eukaryota; kingdom Metazoa; phylum Arthropoda; class Insecta; order Coleoptera; family Cantharidae; genus Malthinus; species Malthinus seriepunctatus. The sequence continues at coordinate 35,064,398 of OZ004602.1, forward strand.
ACCCAGATGAAGAGTTACGAAATCTGTAAATTTTATTTCAGGAAAGCTTGACGACTTCGAAGGTTACAAAGCTCGAATCTGGATGTAACAGAAATCAACGAGGCTAATATTCCTAAAAGGTTGGGATTTATTTAATTTAGAGTCAAGCGCTTTGTAATCGAATAATCGAACCCAGATGAAGAGTTATGAAAACTGTAAATTTCTTTAGGAAAAGAATGAGAAAGTTTAGAGGTTAGAGAGCTCGAATTTGGATGTAGCAGAACCCAGATGAAGAGTTACGAAATCTGTAAATTTTATTTCAGGAAAGCTTGACGACTTCGAAGGTTACAAAGCTCGAATCTGGATGTAATAAAAATCAACGAGGCTAATATTCCTAAAAGGTTGGGATTTATTTAATTTAGAGTCAAGCGTTTTGTAATCGAATAATCGAACCCAGATGAAGAGTTATGAAAACTGTAAATTTCTTTAGGAAAAGAATGAGAAAGTTTAGAGGTTAGAGAGCTCGAATTTGGATGTAGCAGAACCCAGATGAAGAGTTACGAAATCTGTAAATTTTATTTCAGGAAAGCTTGACGACTTCGAAGGTTACAAAGCTCGAATCTGGATGTAACAGAAATCAACGAGGCTAATATTCCTAAAAGGTTGGGATTTATTTAATTTAGAGTCAAGCGCTTTGTAATCGAATAATCGAACCCAGATGAAGAGTTATGAAAACTGTAAATTTCTTTAGAAAAAGAATGAGAAAGTTTAGAGGTTAGAGAGCTCGAATTTGGATGTAGCAGAACCCAGATGAAGAGTTACGAAATCTGTAAATTTTATTTCAGGAAAGCTTGACGACTTCGAAGGTTACAAAGCTCGAATCTGGATGTAACAGAAATCAACGAGGCTAATATTCCTAAAAGGTTGGGATTTATTTAATTTAGAGTCAAGCGTTTTGTAATCGAATAATCGAACCCAGATGAAGAGTTATGAAAACTGTAAATTTCTTTAGGAAAAGAATGAGAAAGTTTAGAGGTTAGAGAGCTCGAATTTGGATGTAGCAGACCCAGATGAAGAGTTACGAAATCTGTAAATTTTATTTCAGGAAAGCTTGACGACTTCGAAGGTTACAAAGCTCGAATCTGGATGTAACAGAAATCAACGAGGCTAATATTCCTAAAAGGTTGGGATTTATTTAATTTAGAGTCAAGCGCTTTGTAATCGAATAATCGAACCCAGATGAAGAGTTATGAAAACTGTAAATTTCTTTAGGAAAAGAATGAGAAAGTTTAGAGGTTAGAGAGCTCGAATTTGGATGTAGCAGAACCCAGATGAAGAGTTACGAAATCTGTAAATTTTATTTCAGGAAAGCTTGACGACTTCGAAGGTTACAAAGCTCGAATCTGGATGTAATAAAAATCAACGAGGCTAATATTCCTAAAAGGTTGGGATTTATTTAATTTAGAGTCAAGCGTTTTGTAATCGAATAATCGAACCCAGATGAAGAGTTATGAAAACTGTAAATTTCTTTAGGAAAAGAATGAGAAAGTTTAGAGGTTAGAGAGCTCGAATTTGGATGTAGCAGAACCCAGATGAAGAGTTACGAAATCTGTAAATTTTATTTCAGGAAAGCTTGACGACTTCGAAGGTTACAAAGCTCGAATCTGGATGTAACAGAAATCAACGAGGCTAATATTCCTAAAAGGTTGGGATTTATTTAATTTAGAGTCAAGCGCTTTGTAATCGAATAATCGAACCCAGATGAAGAGTTATGAAAACTGTAAATTTCTTTAGAAAAAGAATGAGAAAGTTTAGAGGTTAGAGAGCTCGAATTTGGATGTAGCAGAACCCAGATGAAGAGTTACGAAATCTGTAAATTTTATTTCAGGAAAGCTTGACGACTTCGAAGGTTACAAAGCTCGAATCTGGATGTAACAGAAATCAACGAGGCTAATATTCCTAAAAGGTTGGGATTTATTTAATTTAGAGTCAAGCGTTTTGTAATCGAATAATCGAACCCAGATGAAGAGTTATGAAAACTGTAAATTTCTTTAGGAAAAGAATGAGAAAGTTTAGAGGTTAGAGAGCTCGAATTTGGATGTAGCAGACCCAGATGAAGAGTTACGAAATCTGTAAATTTTATTTCAGGAAAGCTTGACGACTTCGAAGGTTACAAAGCTCGAATCTGGATGTAACAGAAATCAACGAGGCTAATATTCCTAAAAGGTTGGGATTTATTTAATTTAGAGTCAAGCGCTTTGTAATCGAATAATCGAACCCAGATAAAGAGTTATGAAAACTGTAAATTTCTTTAGGAAAAGAATGAGAAAGTTTAGAGGTTAGAGAGCTCGAATTTGGATGTAGCAGAACCCAGATGAAGAGTTACGAAATCTGTAAATTTTATTTCAGGAAAGCTTGACGACTTCGAAGGTTACAAAGCTCGAATCTGGATGTAATAAAAATCAACGAGGCTAATATTCCTAAAAGGTTGGGATTTATTTAATTTAGAGTCAAGCGTTTTGTAATCGAATAATCGAACCCAGATGAAGAGTTATGAAAACTGTAAATTTCTTTAGGAAAAGAATGAGAAAGTTTAGAGGTTAGAGAGCTCGAATTTGGATGTAGCAGAACCCAGATGAAGAGTTACGAAATCTGTAAATTTTATTTCAGGAAAGCTTGACGACTTCGAAGGTTACAGAGCTCGAATCTGGATGTAACAGAAATCAACGAGGCTAATATTCCTAAAAGGTTGGGATTTATTTAATTTAGAGTCAAGCGTTTTGTAATCGAATAATCGAACCCAGATGAAGAGTTATGAAAACTGTAAATTTCTTTAGGAAAAGAATGAGAAAGTTTAGAGGTTAGAGAGCTCGAATTTGGATGTAACAGAAACCAAATACATTGATATTCCTAAGGTTGAGATTTATTTAGCTTAGAGTCAAGCTTTTCGAAAGTGAATAATCGAACCCAGATGAAGAGTTATGAAAACATTTAAATTTTATTTGTAGAAAAGTGTGACGAGTTCAGAGGTTAGGGAGCTCGAATCTGAATGTAACAGAAACAAAAGCGACCTGCCGATCCCAAGCGATTGGGATTTATTAAGTTTAGAGTCAAGCTTTTCGATAGCGAACAATCGAACCCAGATGAAGAGTTACGAAAGCTCGAATCTGGATGTGTCAAAAACCAAAGAGATCTATATTCTTAAAGGTTGGAATTTATTTAGTTTAGACTGAACTTTTTTGAAACCCAAATCGAACCCAGATAAGAGTTATGATAACATTTTGAATTTTATTTACAAACGTGTGACAAGTTCAGAGGATAGAGAGCTCGAATCTAGATGTAACGGAAACTAAAGAGACTTATATTCTTAAAGGTTGGGATTTATTTAGCTTAGAGTCAAGCTTTTCGAAAGTGAACGGTCGAGCCCAAATGAAGGGTTATGAAAACATTTAAATTTTATTTGTAGAAAAGTGTGACAAGTTCAGAGATTAGAGAGCTCAAGACCTATATTGTTAAAGGTTGGGATTTATTTAGCTTAGCTTAGCTAGCTTTTCGGAAGCGAACAATCGAACCCATCAGATGAAGAGTTATGAAAACATTTAAATTTTATTTGTAGAAAAGTATGACGAGTTCGGAGCTTTAGGGAGGTCGAATCTGTATGTTACAGAAACTAAAGAGACCTATTATTCTTAAAGGTTGGGATTTAATTAGTTTAGAGTCAAGCTTATCGAAAACGAACAATCGAACCCAAATGAAGACTTACGAAAACTGTAAATTTTATTTAAGAAAAGGGTGACGAGTTCAGAGGTTAGAGAGCTCGAATCTAGATGTAACGGAAACTAAAGATGAGACTTATATTCTTAAAGGTTGGGATTTATTTAGCTTAGAGTCAAGCTTTTCGAAAGTGAACGGTCGAGCCCAAATGAAGGGTTATGAAAACATTTAAATTTTATTTGTAGAAAAGTGTGACAAGTTCAGAGGTTAGAGAGCTCAAGACCTATATTGTTAAAGGTTGGGATTTATTTAGCTTAGCTTAGCTAGCTTTTCGGAAGCGAACAATCGAACCCATCAGATGAAGAGTTATGAAAACATTTAAATTTTATTTGTAGAAAAGTATGACGAGTTCGGAGCTTTAGGGAGGTCGAATCTGTATGTTACAGAAACTAAAGAGACCTATTATTCTTAAAGGTTGGGATTTAATTAGTTTAGAGTCAAGCTTATCGAAAACGAACAATCGAACCCAAATGAAGACTTACGAAAACTGTAAATTTTATTTAAGAAAAGGGTGACGAGTTCAGAGGTTAGAGAGCTCGAATCTAGATGTAACGGAAACTAAAGATGAGACTTATATTCTTAAAGGTTGGGATTTATTTAGCTTAGAATCAAGCTTTTCGAAAGTGAACGGTCGAGCCCAAATGAAGGGTTATGAAAACATTTAAATTTTATTTGTAGAAAAGTGTGACAAGTTCAGAGGTTAGAGAGCTCAAGACCTATATTGTTAAAGGTTGGGATTTATTTAGCTTAGCTTAGCTAGCTTTTCGGAAGCGAACAATCGAACCCATCAGATGAAGAGTTATGAAAACATTTAAATTTTATTTGTAGAAAAGTATGACGAGTTCGGAGCTTTAGGGAGGTCGAATCTGTATGTTACAGAAACTAAAGAGACCTATTATTCTTAAAGGTTGGGATTTAATTAGTTTAGAGTCAAGCTTATCGAAAACGAACAATCGAACCCAAATGAAGACTTACGAAAACTGTAAATTTTATTTAAGAAAAGGGTGACGAGTTCAGAGGTTAGAGAGCTCGAATCTAGATGTAACGGAAACTAAAGAGACTTATATTCTTAAAGGTTGGGATTTATTTAGCTTAGAGTCAAGCTTTTCGAAAGTGAACGGTTGAGCCCAAATGAAGGGTTATGAAAACATTTAAATTTTATTTGTTGAAAATTGTGACAAGTTTAGAGGTTAAGGAGCTCAAGACCTATATTGTTAAAGGTTGGGATTTATTTAGCTTAGATTCAAGCTTTTCGAAACCGAACAATCATACCCAGATGAAGAGTTATGAAAACATTTAAATTTTATTTGTAGAAAAGTATGACGAGTTCGGAGCTTTAGGGAGGTCGAATCTGTATGTTACAGAAACTAAAGAGACCTATTATTCTTAAAGGTTGGGATTTAATTAGTTTAGAGTCAAGCTTATCGAAAACGAACAATCGAACCCAAATGAAGACTTACGAAAACTGTAAATTTTATTTAAGAAAAGGATGACGAGTTCAGAGGTTAGAGAGCTAGAATCTGGATGTAACAGAAACCAAAGACACCTGTATTCCTAAATGGTTGGGATTTATTTAGCTTAGAGTCAAGCTTTTCGAAAGCGAACAATCGAACCCAGATGAAGAGTTATGAAAACATTTAAATTTTATTTGTAGAAAAGTGTGATGAGCAGAGGCTGGGGAGCTCGAATCTGGATCTAACAAAAATTAAAGAGACCTATATTCTTAAGGTTGAATTTTGTTTACAAAAGTGGGACGAGTTCAGAAGTTAGAGAGCTCGAATCTGGATGTAACAGAAATCGAAGAAGCCTTTTTTCTTAGAAGTTGGGATTTATTTAGTTTATAGTCAAAGCTTTTCGAAAACGTTCAATCGAACCCAGATGAAGCTTTACGAATGCAAAAAGTGTGATGAGTTCAGAGGTTAGATATCTCGAATCTGGATGTAACAGAAACTTATATGAGGTCTTTATTCCTAAGGGTTGAGATTTATATAATTTAGAGTCAGCAGCCACTTTGGGGATGATTTTTGAGATGATAGTAGCTATGACAGTTTAATTCAAGAAACTGCAAGAGTTAGGTTAGATAATTTACAAACCAGCCAAGTTTATGGTTGAGACGCAACATGTAGTTTAAAATCAAACAAATTAAGATTGTTGTGATATGATCATGTTCTTTCACCGACGCTGCGCATGAAGTGTTATTAGAAATAAATTTGACCCATCCCTTTTGGTAAGCCGTCAAAAATTATTAGATATAAACAATAAAATGAAAATTACAGAATCAGTTAAGAGTTGATTCATTAAATTAGTTATAGCACTCCCAAGAACATCTAAAGCTCTAAAGGAAAAATAATGACAATTTTCACTCATAACAAGTACTGTATAAGTATAAGCGATGATGGATGAGTTGCATCGTACCACCTATTTGAATATCAAGGATCTAATTTATAAAGCGCAACACATTTATAATCTTAAGAAAAGGATTAAATAAAAAAAATTTAAATACCAGAAATAGCACGAGTTTAAAGATTCTGTATGAGCATAGTTGGCGGTAAGTGTGAATTGTCGTGGTTGCTTGAGGCATTTTGTTCGACCCCTTAACACGCCGCAACCGCCCAACAAATTCATCGCCACCTACCGCTTATTATATACGGCGTATATTATTCTAAGTGTGTTTACACTATTATTATGTTGTCTTTTATTGTGTAGGTTTACACGTTAATAATTTTGAACAAATTACAAATTCGCGCGCGATAAGAGAAAAAATAAAAGAAAACCGAGATTTAAATTAATGACAAAAGTTGCAATTTAAAAAACGAGAAAAAATAAATAGAATTAAACAAAAAAATAAATTTAATAGAATCGGCGAGTCTTTTAAAATTTTTCTATTCTATTGTTAAATTAAAGTAAAAGATTTTTGTGTACAAATCTCCTTAGAAAATTTCAAATCGGTTCGATACGGTTATTCTTTATAGTGTAAAATGAATAAAGTGTTTCTAGACCAACATGACTCTGTAAGAAATAATTTGATTGATAAAACTTCATCGTAGTTGACCATCACGCTTTAAGGGTTTAAATTCCAGTTTGATGTGATTTTTTTAACCACGACTAACTTACATTATCATTTTACACCAAACAATAGGTCGGACAAAGCCAGGTATCAAATTTTCTTTGAAACTGAAATCTCGAGTAAAACAAAAGAGTTTGTTTATGTTACATGGTTGTTTGTTTGTTACCTTATATTTATCCTTTTTGCCCCTTTTTTACTTTCCACGGATCTACATTACTTACCAATTACTTAAAGAGACTTTTAAGATTACTAATCATTCAAAGATATCTTTTCTTCTAGGATTTATGTTAGCTATAAGCGGTCGTGGACATAATCTTAGCTGTCAATCTTCAGTACTCGGCCTTTTTGAACTGCAATCCGGCACGTGAACTGCACAATGTTTCTCGTGACTGATCGAAAAACACCGCATAATGTATGAGAAATATCGACATCGTCTGCCTGGGTGGTTTAATCCAAACTAAAAGTTTATTTCTTTCATATTTGAAATAAAAAATGTTTTATTGAAGATGAAAACAATAGATGGAATCGATTCAAATTGTGTTATTATCAGAATAGGTCATGGATTACATAAATTGTCTATGACTAAAATATGATGCTTGTTGTATAGATGGAGAATCTGATGGTGGATGGTGTACGTGCACCTCCGACTGTCACAGATATGAAAATACATTTTATTACAGATTAGAGCTCCATCTACATACCTATACTAACTATGTGCATTCATATTTTCTCTCTGCGTGCGTCCATCTAGGAAGAATCATTTGCTTGTTAAGAATTTCTTATACTAATATCAGTACATATTTCCATAAATTTTCTATGGGTGCGTCTAGCGTCAGATGTTGATTAATTGATTTGTGTACCTACTTTTGCTAATATAGCTAATTCTTTCGATGTCCGTAGACCAGTTATTCGTCGTTTATTCTGCTTACTACCACCACTATCTCCAAACTTTATTTTCTGATCCCTATTATATGCAATGGACAATAAAGAATTTTTACACTGAAAGATAACTAAAAGAAGCAAAAGTACGTTCTAAACGATTTCGTTTTATTGAGAAATCGGTGGAATTAGATAAAGCAAAATCCAAACATCTAAAATATACACACGACAACTAGAAATTTTGTGTTCCAAAATAAGATAAAATTTCTAACTAATAACAATGCCCTCTTTCCAAAAATGATCAAAACTCAATTTATGCAAAATTGAAGAAGTCGCATTAGAAACAAATTAAATGAACCAAACCTAGCATTTTGGCAGTATCGTAGAGCAATGGGCACGACATAGGATATTTCTCTAAAAGTCTCCCTCTGGCTCTACACCGCCATCATTAGACCCATGATTTGCTATTGAACTCGCATAGCACTCTCATTTGCTATGGAACAGACAGACAACTATAAAATCTCTATTCGAAAAAACTCATAAACTTATGCTTTACAGTAACGGGAGCCATGAAAACCACACCCTCCTGGGCTCTGGAGGTACTGCTCTGCCTCCCTCCACTGGACATACATATGCAGGAGATGGTAATTAAAGCCACCCTTCGACTGCGAAGATGGTGACTGTAGTTTATTAGATATGGAATCTACGGACACCCCAAAATCCTCGAGAAATGCTCTGAAAAGCTACCTCTTTTGGAGATGGATGCAGACCGTATCACTACTAAATATATATTCAATAGAAAATTTCTAATTCTGCTGAATCCAACAGAGACCATCAAGGCAGATATCTGCCTTGATATCTGCCTATCAAGGCAGATTCACTGATGGGTCAAAAAACCAAGAGGGAACTGGAGCGGGTGTGTACTCATCCAAGCTCGCCCTCGAAAACAGTTTATCGCTGGGCAAATATGCTTTGGGTTTTCAAACCGAACTGATAGGTATATGACACAGCGTTAATATAATCCTTGATAAGAAAATACACAATGAAAATATTTTGATATCATCAGACAGCAAAGCTGTTCTGCATGCTCTAAACATTTGCAAGATAACCTCCGGCCTCTTTTTGGAGTGTGTTGAGACGCTGAACCAGATATCCAAAGATAATGTCTTTCGCCTTAGTTGGGTCAAAGGACATCAAGGAAATGAGGGTAACGATAAATCAGATGAGCTGGGCAAGATAGGTTCAAAAAGTTTTCCTTGTGGCCCTGAACCAATTATAAAACCAGCCCTAAAAACTGTCGATGCCCTCCTTAAGAACCATACTCACCTAATACACACTACAAGATGAACAAATAATGCAAGCTGTCGCCAGAGCAAAAACTCCATACTAACTCCCTCCACAAAGCTCACAAACTACTGTCTAAAGCTGTCCCGATTTAATCTACGAACAATTGCAGAAATACTAAATAAGCATCGTCACACACTGGGAATAGTAGATAAACCCAGATGTCGACCATGCGATCACGAAGACGGGACCGCTGAACACGTACGTTGTAAGTTTCCAGCTCTAGCGTCTACAAGAAGATCCGAGTTGGGGGACTTTTGCCTGGACATAGCCAGAATAAGAACCACTCCTCCCTCCAGAGTTCTGGAGTACATCCTAAAAGTAAAATGGCTTAGAACCTAATGGGCCTGGGGAGGCTGCTTGGAAGATGTACAATGGACCCAAACAAGTGGCCTAACTGCTGGGAGCTTGCTCCCCCTCCACTAATAATCAAGAAATTCAGAATGTAAAATTGTTACATACGACTTTCTGTCATTATGGTAATTTAAGTTTGACAACTTTTTTTCTGAAGACTTTAACTGTTAAACGAAGGGCTGAGGTGCTAGAAGCAAAAGTTTAAATAGAAAGGCGAGACAAACATTTTTTTATACATTAACGATTTTTGCGGGTCGATATCTTGAAAACTATAAGAATTAGAAAAAAATAAATAAACATAATCTTGTAGGAAATTTGATAAGCTTTCATTTTACTCCGACTAATTTTTCCCTAGGGCTTACTGTTTTTGAGATATAAGCGAAAACCTCATAAACTGGATCTTTTCACCCCTACTTCCCTTATGCCCGTTTTCACCGACGGTTCCTAAGCAATTGCCTACGTAAGAACTGCCTAACGCTAAGACATCTTCTAACCCGAGGCAAAAAAATTAATAACCATTACGATATCGCTATATGAATACCTTTGTTTATCTTATTTAGGAACCCTGGTGCGCGTGGTGAAACGTGGTGAAGAGCAAGTTCAACTTAAAAAATGCTAATGTCAGATTAAGCAATGCCCAACTTTAAGAATCGTCGGTGAAAACGGGCATTAGTCATATAGCTAGGACCGGGAACTTTTAGTATTTTGATGACTTTTTATGTCCTAACTACTCCAAGCACATTATCTAAGAAAAAATTCCACCCTTTTCCACGAATGTCTTCTATAACCCAACTCCTTCGTTGACTAGACTACAGTAGTTGACTATATCTTATAGCGTCTGATTTTTTTTGTAGAATTATCTAAACTCTAAAGTTTGAAAGAAGAAGGCATCACTTTGCAGATATTATTTTTAAAGAGTAAAATAACTATTAACAAAAGTAAAATAATTTAAAGACTCTTCGTAAATAACCTCAATCCACGTGACCAATTTGCTATGCAACCGCCATATTTCATTACGTTTGATTGGTGGTTGCCTAGCAAATTGGTCACGTGGATTGAGGTTATTTCCGAAGGCACTATACTTATTTATGAGTTATGACGTTCTTCAATGAGGTACTGCAAGACATATTTATGTTGGCGAGCGGTGGGAATGCGCAGCTACCTAAATTGGTATTTATCCACATCAACGCAGTAGTCAACGTATTTAAATTATTAAAAAGGCGTGGTCGAAGCCATCAGAGATCTGTGTTGCAGTACTGTTACAGTTTTTACATTTAGAAAGAGCTACTTGGTATTCAAAAGGGTAGTTCTTAGAAAACAAGTGAAGTAATGAATATAAATCATTTTAACGAAAGCACAGTACCTACTTATTAAGTATCTATCTTATTTTTATTAAATATGCGCATAATTTGTTATACTACTCAATCCTAAATTTCATTATTATCATTTCGACTTATTAATCATATCATAACGTTACGTACACGTCTAAAAAACTATATTCTTTTAATTATTAAGCTATTGTAATTAGTAAAAGGCGGAACTAGATCACTTATTAGTTCCTAATACATATTTATGCACATATCATGCTCTAAATGTATCAAATTAGACGTATAGTATGTTCTTTACATTATGTGCAATAAAAAAATGTACTTTTCTTAACTTAAAAGTTAATTAAAAGGAAGACTTTTTAATTATGGATTGTTAATTTATTTGAGCTCAAATTAAACCTCATTTTTTTACAATTTAAACATCAACATGTTTGTGTTTTTCCAACTCTACAATTTTCTCCTTGTATTTTATAAAGAGAAAAGAGAGTAAATCACGACCTACCATGATTTGAGACAAGTCAATATGTCACCTATACTATCACAAAATGATGTATTTATTTAAAACCTTGTTTACAGTACATGAAAATTTATCTATTCTTATAGCTTTTTATTTCGAAAAAAAATATGTAGAAATTTTTATAAAATAAAACTTGATTTACGTCCTCGGTTAGATTTACAACGCAAACAACCTTTTTCCATACTTTTTCTTTTAAAATTTTGTAATTTTAATACAAAAATTTTTGTGTCTTTTTACAAAATAAAATATTAGCTGAAAGTTTTAAAAAAGTGTCTTTTGAATTATGTGACAGGAAACTAAAATTTGTTACGCCTTTAGTATTTTTCAATTTTGCCAAAGAACGCATGTCGACCAATATCTACCGCTAGTTTTCTGCTTCATTGCTTTCCACACTCATTTAAATGCTTCTGAAAAACAAACAATCGTTTGATGTCAATTGTGAGAATTTTATTTTAATGATTTGCAAATTTTCATTGAGATTAATGGAAAAACAATATAATTACTTCATTTTGAAGATAAATGCATTTATAACGGTTTTTATTTAGTTTCAAACTACAGTTGTATAAATTAATTTAAACCTTCTCTAATTTAACTATCTAAATGAGATTTTTATGTTTTTAGTTTTTCCTATCTATTCAAACACTTCTTTGACTTTTCTACTAATTTAGTTTCCTCTTCAAGTTGGAACCGTCTGCAACGTTCTTCCGTTCTTTCCGATTATAGCTCTAAAAAGTTTTGTAAGGTCAAAAGAGCTATCAAACGATACTAAACTCAATTTTTTTTCACATCGACGCTAGGCGTCGCTCCGTTTAACTTTTTATTTTCTTATGGAGATAGAGTTGCTTTTTGCAGAAAATTACTTGTCTAAATTCAGATACCAAACGAGAACTTTTTATAGTGTATTTTTCTTAATTTACACAACTTTTTTAGGGTAAGTTATGTTACGTTACGTTTATGTTACATTATGTTTATGTTACGTTATGTTTATGTTACGTTATGTTATGTTTATGTTACTTTATGTTACGTTATGTTAATGTAACTTTTTGTTACTTATGTTTATGTTACTTTATGTTACGTTATGTTAAGTTTATGTCACGTTATGTTTAGGTCACTTTATGTTACTTATGTTTATGTTACGTTATGTTATGTTTATGTTACTTTATGTTACGTTATGTTTATGTAACTTTTTGTTACTTATGTTTATGATACATTATGTTTATGTTACTTTATGTTACGTTGTGTTAAGTTTATGTTACGTTATGTTAAATTTATGTTACTTTATGTTACCTTATGTTTAGGTCACTTTATATTACTTATGTTTATGTTACTTTATGTTACGTTATGTTTATGTTACTTTATGTTAAGTTACTTTACGTTATATTATGTTTATGTTACGTTATGTTTATGATACTTAAAAGCTTAGTTTTTAAAGTTTTAGAAACGCAGTCACATCACAATATCCAGATAAGCTCAACGTTTAGTTCAAGATTATTTAACCTTTTAGACGAAGGTGGATATTTTGATCAAAGGATTTGGTTCCTAACAGAGTGGTGCTCTTTCTCACTATACTAGATCAGTCCGTGATTTTTTAAATATAATATTTTCAACAGAGAGAAAAGGTACCACTAAATGCTTAACCAACACTCGGATGGGTGATTACCTAAATAATAACCATCACACAGTGCTTCTTCAGAAGGCACGTTGAACAGTCGACCCCGACTAACACGTAATATTTTTTAAATATTTCAAATAATTGAAAAGGGCATTAAAGTGTGTGCCTTTTCCAAATTTTATTTTTTTTGATCAATTAGAGCTTATCCAACGGTAGACAAGAACTTGAGAGGTTTTAATTAACAGGTGTCAGTTGAATGGTCGATTTCAAGTCAAATGATGCGCTACGAAGCAGCTTTTGGAGCTTTTTGTATAAAAACAGTTTTAAATGGTTTACAAGCTTACGTCTTAAAACAATTAGTGTACAGAGTGTCCAGATCAGTGCGCAGTAATCTCCTATAATGAGATAGAGAAATTAAGAATTCAAAAAAAACTGTGAATATGGGATGATTTATGACGTTCGTGTATATGTAGTTCGCATCCACCATTTAAAATTAATTTGAATTATATAAAGTCATGACATGGTCCCAGGCACGTAACTACGGGAGGACCCAGGTCCACCTAAAATTTTGTTAGCTCACCCTGATGAAATAACAATAATAAGCGAAAATTCAGATATTTACAGTGTAATCTGGTTTTCACATAAAATATTTCATCTTTAGAAAGTTTTATGAGCTACATAATTATGTATTTGGCCCATCCAAAAAAACTTGTGGCCATTAAGTGTCCATCTGATTTTAGAAAGCTAGATTACGTGTCTGCATGATCCAGTGTCAGCGACATACTCTCTAGTATCCTCGAGTTCATCCTAAGGTTGAGATGGATTAAAAACTAAAGGCACGACTGGATGGGCCTAACTATAAGTGACTTAGTAGGTCATAAAGAGGAGGATTTAATGATTTTAAAATATCGTGCAATAATTCTGATACGATTAGAATACTCGCTGCGGCTCGTGTTGTAGCAATAATAATAGCCTAGATTAAATTCTCGTTACATAATATACTATTATTGTGTTAAAAATTTAATTTGCAGTAAAGGCTGCTACTTGCATCAAAGTTTCATGAACTTATATGCACTTGAATCAAATGAGCGTACGACTATTAATTTGAGTTTCCGAGCGTAGTGCTGAGTGCCTTATTGCTTATTAAACTAATTGTCAGTCTTGAGATGGATGCAAAAAATAAAACATAAAAATGTTAAAGTGTATATACATATAAAAAGAAGATCTTTAGTTGACATTATCAGGACCAGTAAGAGTGAAAAGCGTGGAAATAGTAGAATAAATGGAAAACATATATAATTTAAGGGTTGTTTTTTATAATTTACAAAAAAGTGCCATTTATTAGTCTTCGATTCAGATACAGCTTCCAGAAGCTTTACTCCCTCTTAACTCTTCTACAAAATGCAATCACAATTTTGTGGTGTATGGGTATTTATTTTTTAAGCCAAAGTATAAAATGTATATTTGATTGTCGTCTTCCGACAATTTAGTTGTCCATATACTAAACGAGTGTGTATATAGTAGAGGTACAATATGAATAAAATGAGGGAGGTAACTAGAGGCGGATATCGTCTAAGTCCACTGCGTGAGGTTCATTCAACAATTAGGGTGCTATTAAATTTATGGTCTAGTGAATTTAAAGGAAGTCGATTTACCTAAAGTGTATTACTAGCAATGATTATAAAGTTGTGAAAACTTTAATAATAAATAATATCAACCACGAAATATTCTTAGAATTAAAATTTTATAAAGTTCATTGTTTTCCAAAAACGTCGAGATGCAATAGATAGTACACTAAAAATGATGTAGAGATTACATTTACGTCCGTGTCGTGAAAATTCATAGTAAAAAATTAAACAAATAAAATCATTGCAGGGAAAGTTCATTGCAGAGAAAATTGATTTCAAAGATCGTAAGAAATTTCATTGCTGGAATTTTCACCTAAAAAAATTCATCGCAAGTACAATTGATCGATATTTAATTTACAGTAAGTTAATTATTAACTAAGAATATGTGTTGATATGTGTGAATATGTGCTACATTAATTTAATAGGATAGCTATCTTAAGAGCTTTATCTCTTTTTTTTAGGCGGCCTCTATCTCAGAAACGTGAGGGTCTAGAAGTTTTCGCCCATTGAGACTTTTGTTCAGAAAAAATCTACAACTTACCAAAATTTTATTAAATTTGGCTGAAACCGTTTTTCCATAAAAAGCGCGGGGTCCTTTAACGACTTAACTATTCGATACATTAACCATGAGAACAATTTTTCGTGTGTTAAATTTTCCATTCGGTGAATTAACCATGACATGAATTTTCCTTATCATGAATTAACCATCAGATAAATTTTCCCTGTGATAAATTTTCCATTCGATGAAATAATTATGCGAAGATTTTCTCTTGCCACAATTTAACCATTCGATGAATTAACCATGAAATGAATTGTTCCTGCGATAAATTTTCAATTCGATAAATTAATCGTAAGAGGAATTTTTCTTGCCATAAATTAACCATGAAATAAATTTTCTCTTCGATATATTTATTAATCATGCGATGAATTTTTCTTGCCGTGAATTAACTATTCAATGAGTTAACTATTCATTGAATTAACCATAGACAAATTTTCCCTGTGATAAATTTTCCGTTCGATGAATTAATCATGAGATGAATTTGCCTTACCATAAATAAACCATGAGATCAATTTTCCATTCAATGAAATAATGATGCGATGATTTTTTCTTGCCACGAATTAACCATTCGATGAATTAATAACTATGAAATGAATTGGTTTTGTGATAAATTTTCAACTCGATAATTTAATTGAAAGATGAATTTTCCTTGCCATGAATTAAGCAATTAATGAATTAACCATGAGATGAATTTTTCCTGCATTAAATTTTCCATTTGATAGAATTAATCATGCGATGAATTTTCTTTGCCATGAATTACCTATTCAATGAATTAACCATTCCATGAATTAACCATGAGACTTTTGCTATGAATTTTTATACATAAGAAAAAACCCTTGTTTTTCAGGTAAATTAAATAGGGATGAATTAACCATGGGCTGTCATCTGAAGTTATTTTTGAATGAAAAGAAAGAATCATTCTACTACATTTATCAAGTTTATCAGTTTACCAACAAATTAAATGATATAATAAGAGAACTTTTTCAGTAGCCTGAAAGATAGCAACTGCTATGTTCTGAAACTACGCTACCCTAGGCGCGGACTGACTATACTTTTTCAAGGCCGTAGATATTTCTAGAGTCCCACTATGTAAAATTTTGAATTACTAGTTTTACGCCTCTGACGTTTTTGAAAAGGTCCACCCTATATAAATCTGGAAATGTCGGAATGTTTTAATTATTAATTTCGAGAGAAAGCTTGTATTTGCCATAACTTTAGAGACCCTAAAGTCTAACTAAAGCTGTAGCGCTCAGCGCCCCTTGCCAGTCTGCGCCTGCGCCACCCTGCAGAAGAAGAAATACTACTTAGATCTTTTTAAGGTGTTTGATCCGCTCGAGATCAGAACCCTCATCAAGAGGACGAAGCCGAAAACAGCTCCCGGTCACGACGGCATCTCTAACCAAGCCTTACGTAACCTCCCTCCTTTAGCTCTTGTCTGGCTATGTACGATTATTAACGCTATTCTCCGTTTTCAGCACTTCCCGAAGAAATGGAAAGCCGCCGATGTCATCGTAATCCCCAAGCCCGGAGGGAACCGCACCTTTCCCCAAGATTACCGCCCGATCAGTCTTCTGTCTACCATGAGCAAGATCGCCGAAAGGGTCATCCTATCCCGCCTGAGAGAACATACAGAAGACGGACACATCATCCAGGACGAACAATATGGATTCCGACCAGCACACTCCACCGTCCACCAAACCGTCCGCGTAGTCGAGTTCGTCGCCGACGCATTCGACCACAAGGACTGCGCCGCTGCCGTCTTCCTCGACGTCTCCAAGGCCTTCGACAAGGTCTGGCACCAAGGTCTACTCCACAAGATGATCACCGCTCGATATCCACTATCGATAACGAAGCTCATCGCTTCCTTCCTTTCCCGTCGATCATTCAGACGTCGATCGACGACGACGACGTCCTATCCACCTCCAGACCTATCCTACCCGGTGTCCCTCAGGGTGCCACACTATCTTCGCACCTCTTTACCATCTTCACAAGCGATATGCCATTAACCGAAGCTACTAATCTTTACATTTTTGCAGATGACACCTGTTTCATGGCCAGCAACAGGAACCCACGACTGGTACGATACCGACTTCAAAAAGCAGCCGACAGCCTGAAGCTCTGGTTAAAGAAATGGCGAATCTTCGTCAACGCACAGAAGAGTTCGTCCATTTACTTCTCCAAGCGACCAAGTCTCCGTCGTCCGCCAAACATCGAGATCTTCGGCGAAGCGATTCCTTGGAAAGAAGAAGCCCGATACCTAGGACTAACCATCGAAAAGGGACTGACCTGGAAACCGCACATCGAGGGAGCTATCGTCCGAGCACGAGCTGCATATTCGTCACTATATCCGCTTTTTTCAGGTACAACGCTGGACCTCAGGAACAAGCTGCTTCTGTACAAGACCGTCATCCGACCGACCATGACGTACGCGGTACGCCGCACCAGCCTGGGGCTACGCCGCACCGTCCCACATCAAGAAGATGCAGACCGTACAGAACAAGATCCTGAGGACCATCGTCCACGCACCATGGTTCATCCGCAATAGGGACCTTCAACGGGACCTACAGATGATCAGCATCCAGGAGTTCATCCGAGAAGCAGCCTCCAAGTTCTACGACACAACACTGGACCACGACAACCCTACCATCCGAGGACTATGGGAATACAACATCAACGAGTCTAGGCTTCGGAAGAGACCCAAGTTGGTTCTTGACCGAACCTAAGAACCTCGTTACCGTCATCATAACAGACTAACGTTTATCGTCAGTGACTTCGGTCACATTTCAAAATACATTTAATCATCGTTTTTCTTTTTCAGATCCGACCGATGAAGGAGGTACAGGGCAGAGCCCAGGCACTCCAAAAACCATTATCCTGATTCCTGATTCAAGGTGTTTGATCTTTTCTGACCACATGAGTCACGCTGAACTTTTCAGGCGCTTTTCAGAAGTTTCTTTTAAGAATTTGCTCAAAGTTAGGTTTAAAACGCACAATTAATCGTCAGTTAGGTAAATTTTTAATCAACAGTCGCAAATTACCCACCTCTTCTTCTTCTTGTTATCTATCAATCATATCTCATTGTCGGTATATTTTTAAAACTGTAGAAAGTTCAGGAAGAAAATGATAACTTAATACAATCAAAAATATTTATAACGGAGCTCAAAATAATTTTTGACATGTAATAAACACCTGTTACAGTACGTATGTCAACTTAATAATTTGTATAAATTTTTTTCGTCTAAAAGACCGTTACATTATTTCAAATCACTATTGTTATCATAATTTAATCAGAGCACAATACACATAGTTACAATAGACGAATCCACATAAATCTTTACCACCGCCTCGTAGTGTATTGCATATCATACATCTACAATTTAACTAACTATTTAACAACTTTAACTAGCCATCATATTTGTAATTGTTCGATAACATGTAAAATGACAGCTATGATTATATTTCTAAGCGTGAGCTATTGGTAGACTGAAATGTATTTGTGGTATGTATACTCAGCGTGGTGTTTGATCAGATAAATTAGTTGTTCGGATTGCTTTTTTTTGACCGTGTGAATCGATAAGTGGATTATAGAGAGACTTATTGCATTCGTTATAATATCAAAGATACCTATATATACATTACAAAATGCCTATTAGTAATAAGTTCTAAAGGTCATGCACATTTTAATACGTTTAAAAGGATACTAAAAGATTACCTGTTGGAATTTACAAATCCTTCAAGAGAATTTTGACGTTTTCAATAGCCAAAATGGTGATTCAGCTTAAATAAGTGGAGAAAGTATCGTTGGGTGTAAATTTTAATTTTGAAAAGTTTAGACATTCGTTGAAATTTACTAGATGGTGAAAAACCTTTTTAGAGTATAAATTTATTCCAAACGCTTTCCCTAGTAATTTTTTTGGAATTTTTAAGCTTAATTTAATTAGATATGTGCAAAATAATAAAAAAGCATGTTTAATAGTTCAATATATTATGTTTTTCATTAGAATTTTCTATAAATACCAATGGATACGGTGGGAAGTTATTGAGTAATAAAATTTCTCCTTCATCATTTCAATTTAAATAACTTTATAATTGTTGATTGATTAAATAACTGTAGATAAAATTTAAATTATTCCAAACTTTCCTGGTATTGAGGATTAAAATCTACCTTCTTGTTGTTATTAAAAGCGAATTTCTATCTACTGATGAAAAACCTTCCAATTTTATTGTAGAAGTTTTGCTACTTGTACTTTTTTAATTTTTTTTTGTTTACTAAAATAACAGAAACAGAAGAAACTGTATTATTAGACAAGCATGAATCAAGTTGATATATATGAATGAATATGCAGAAGTTGTATATTAGAAAAGCACTGGCGCGTTTCCGCGAGGTCAACAGACGGCTTCCGGTGCTCCAGTCTGCTTGGACAGCACGCGCAAGTTTCCGGTCATCTTCAAAAAAGCTCAATGTTAAAAGTAGTAACAACAACAAAAAATAAAATTTAAACTATTTTATTCATAAGTTAGTAAAAAAATCGCAACTTTATATGTTAATTTTCCTTTTGCATAATTCAACAGCGAGTTAATTATTTTTATGACCGCCATTTTATAAATATGCGTATATTAGAAAAACGCTCGACAATTAAAAATTTGTCGTACAAATACTAAAAAACACGCAACACAATGTCCGTCCTTCGTAGTGTTATTAATCTTAGTCGTGTTTATTCTCATGTCCAGCGACATCGTTTTCCTGTCCATCCCACGCAGTCCATGCGAATCGCCTGGCCAAGATTTTCTCATGTGCTTTACTTTTACTAAAATTAAGAATTAAATGTGTATTATTATTTAACAAAGATTAATTTAATATTTTTTATAAATAAAAGTTTTTAACAGGAAATTATTAAAAAAGTACAAGTAAAAGGAACTAAAATATTAAATCTATAGTTGGGATGGAGATTTTGTTCCTCGAGAGTTAGAAAGCTGATCTTTAAAAATTAACTGCTTCAATTGAAAATGGTAATTTCTAATTAAACATTGTTTTGTACCGGGTGAAGCATTTTAAAGTCATTAAAACCATAGCAGATTCCAAACTGACCACTTGCTCCCGCGCACTGAACTATTAAAGATATTTATTTATATTGTGATAGATTAATTATAGCAATAAAGACAAAGATATTTTTATTGGTTTACATAGATAATTTTATGCTCTATAATTTTTATTAGATGTAAAACTACCGTGAGATCACTCTTTAAGGAGATAGGCTCGGGAGAGACACCGAAAGTGTTAATCTAACGAAAAACATATTTTTACTTGTTTATTTATTTTTGAAAGAATAATTATGGCTACTAAAACAGATATTTTTACGGGTTCAGATAGATAATTTTATGCTCTATAATTTTTATTAGAAGTAAAATTACCGTCAGATCACTCTTTAAGGAGGTAGACTTGGGAGAGACACAGAAAGTGTTTAAATCTAACGAAAAACATATTTTTTCTTGTTTATTTATTTTTGAAAGAATAATTATAGCAACTAAGATATATATGTTTATGGGTTCGGATAGATCATTTTATGCTCTATAATTTTTATTAGATGTAAAACTACCGTCAGATCACTCTTTAAAGAGGTAGGCTCGGGAGAGACACCGAAAGTGTTAAAATTTAACGAAAAACATATTTTTTCTTGTTTATTTATTTTTGAAAGAATAATTATGGCAACTAAAACAGATATTTTTATGGGTTCGGATAGATCAGTTTATGTTCTATAATTTTTATTAGATGTAAAACTACCGTCAGATCACTCTTTAAGGAGGTAGACTCTGGAGAGACATCGAAAAAATCTTTAAAATCCACCGAAAAACATTTTTTTTTGCAAGAATAATTATGGCAACTAAAATAGATATTTTATGAGTTCTGATAGATAATTTTATGCTCTATATTTTTCATTAGAGGTTAAAATGGTAATTTGAAATAAGTAACCAAATAAATATTTATAATTGAAAACGATTTCTTGAGTCAGCACCCTTCTTGGGTCGTTGTTCCCATATCTGTCAAAATCGGGATTTCCTTTTCCTCGCCTTAATTAATTTTGGAGCCACTAATTAAACAATAATTTAATAAGTCGTTGTTATATTTATGTATTGATCAACATAGAGGATGTAGGTTATTAAATTTATTACAGCCATCGTCGTTCATAAGTAGATTACATTTTAAACAATAAACGATATTAGTCGCGCCTTTGACTTTGATCACGTCCCAATGTGGTTGCTCCAGCTACCTGATTCCACATCCGGTCTTATATTCATAAAAGCAACATCCTTTGATCTTACAAGAGAAGTAAATAAGACTCACATTTATAATCACTTAACCAAAAAGAGTTCTCACAGGTAGCACCTAACACTTCCATTTGATTGGTTTTTTTTAATATATCAAATCAGTTACTTAAATTGTGTGAAATTATACTCTTGAGAGTACATGTACATTCAGTTTAATGTTATAATAAAAATAAATGGTTAGTTTTGAATATTTTTTTTATAAATTAAAATCAATTCAATCTAGATGTATGTGTGTATACACTGTAGGTACGTACATTTTGTTTAAACGTTTCATCAATCATATCAGTTCAACTTCGCTAGTTCGCTTAGGTTTAATTTTAGAATTGGATTCGTTAGTTATCATTACGTAGATCAATATTTATATTTTTAGCCAATTTTAAATTATCCAGTGGTAATTAGTTAATTTTAAGAAACTTAAGTAAAATGTGCATGAGTGCACACATTTTTAATTATAATAGAAACTTCTGAAAGCTTCCTCTTTTAACTTGTGACTCACGATAATTAGACAATTGAGGTGCCTTTTTTTGGAATGTCAGGTTGAAATTCTATTTTAAAGCGTAGGTGTATTCAACCTTCAATAACTTTAATAAAGTTGTCCAACAAAAGTGGATTCTTCCCTAAATTAAATTTTTTGAATCACTCGCTATGGCCTCCTACACAGCTGAACGTGGATTCGGAATACGGGCCTCTTAAAGGGAAATTTGTAACAATTCATGACAAATCATAGCTCACTGATTGAATCTCTTTTTACCTATGCCCAAATTTCAAGTTCCTAAACCCATTAAGTACTTTAAACTGATAAGTTTGATGAGTTAGAGTGAGTAAATGACTAAATGTAGCCTTGTGTTATGATTTATGAGATGACTTATCAATCATATTAACCCTTGGAATCGGTAGATAAAGTCGTTAAAAATAAAAAAAATTAAATTTGTGTAGCTGTCGAGAATAAACATAAGTCATCATTACGGAAGGTATTGAAATTTGTTTCTATAAAATCAACTCTCTACTTAGGTAGATACTTTCTTTTATAAAGAAGAAGAAAACAAACGATGCAATTACATTTGATAGTTCTTGTAACCCATAACGTACTTTATAACGTACATACAAGAAGTATAAGTATATAGGTAAGAAATGCATACATAAGGTATGCAAGTTATCATATGAACGGGTAAGCAATAGGGCTATTTATGAATTACCTCCAGCGGAGCTTATATCTGATATTGGTTAGTAAGTGCACATAATGTGCGAATTTGTTGTGTAATGTATGCGCAGATTAACAGCATGGTGTTTATTTGAGTGATGTTAATTGCATTTCAAGCAAAATCATATTTATAAGAAGCACGCCGTGGATTGTGGATATTATTATTTATATTGTAATAATTATTTCTATGCGGAAAGGTTTAAAGATTGCATTATTTTATTACATTTTATTTCAATATAAAATATTTAATAAACTCATGCATAAAGCTTAATTAAATTTTCTATTTTCAATTACCTACCTACAAGAAATTTTTTTATTTTGTAAATAAAGTTCACCCCGAGGGAACTGAAAATTGGCAATTTAGTTGTCCGACTGCAGTTTGAAAATAGTTTATTTTAGATAAAACATTTTCGGGAAATTTTTTTAGGAGGTCCAAAGATCTATGAAACGATACTAAACTCGACATTTTATCACATCGACGCTAGGCGTCGCGACGTTCGACTTTTCATTTTCTCATGTGTACCTATTGCTTTTTTCGCAGAAAATGACTCAACTGGTTTGTCTAAATTCGGATACGAAACGAGAGCTTTATATCTTGTACTTTTCTTAATTTACTCAACTTTTCTCGATTATGTTATGTTGAGTTATGCTAATATGTTACTTTATGTTATTTGAAAATACATGAATAATAGCGACTGCAACTTAGTTTTTTAAAGTTTTAAAAACGCAAGTTCATGAGAAGATAAAATTAAATCAGATTAATATTTATTAAACTAACGTAATTTAATTTTATTTTCTGTTATTTTTCAAATAACATAAAGTAACAAATTAGCATAACGGAGCATAACATAATCAAAAAAAGGTGTGTAAATTAAGAAAAGTTCAAAATAAAAAGTTCTCGTTTGGTGTCTGAATTTAGACAAGTCAACTGAGTAATTTTCTGCAAAAGACAATAGGTTTTCATAAAAAAATAAAAAGTTGAACATCGCGAAAAAAATGTTGAGTTTAGTATCGTTTAATAATTCTTTTGGCCTTCTAAAAAATTTCTTAAAATTAATTTTTTTAAACTAAATCATTTTCAAACTAAAGTCGAAGAACTAAGTTGACAAATTTTATCTCTTTTGTGTTATCTCAGTAACCGTTGTGAATTTTGAAGTTTTCTAAACCGATTCTTAAAGCTCATAAAGTATGCTACTTTTGGTAAGTTAAGCAATCTCGTAACTCTTACCGTTTCTAAGATTCCAATATTGTTAAGTACTAGTTCAAAAAATCACCCTGTATTGTCTGGTTTTCAAGAGCAACTTTCACCCTATTGCGTCGCACCCGCTATGTACAGTCAGCCTCACAATTAATGGCCACCCTGGCTATACGTTTAGCACGAATTGTGGATGCAACCATCATAACACGCCCTACTTAAATTGAAGGGTAACTTAATTTTGCCAACAAGTAGTACATCAACAACCTCCCCTTCTGTCTTTTTGTCGTTGTTGGCTAATAACCACCCTGGGGTATAGCCAGGGTGGCCAATAATTATGAGACTGGCTCTACAGGCTCTCACTCGGCTCAACTAGGGTCCTCACGCCTAGACCACCAGTCACTGGAAAAGTTTATCTAGGCAGCTGGTGACAAAGACCTGTCCGGTCTCCTCCTCCTGACGTCAGGCTCACGTCGCAACTGAACTAGTTTAAAGATTATCCCTGACAAGACTTCGGCTGCTGGTGACGACCTCCTCGCATCAGTTTCGTGCTCTTTCTCCGTTTTTCTAATAAGGCGGCAGAGACGCGACTGAAAAAGTTTTAAAGGTTAGGACTTGATCCAGAGTCGCTCCTTTCTCTAATCGGGCTCACTGTTGGTTTAATTGCTGAACTTTGATAGAAACTATCTCCGTATAGTGAAAGATCTTGTACTAAAAGGGAAGGGGTTGATCAACAGGCCCGGCACTATCGTCTTCTCTCACGAACGTATTAGGGTGTACAGTTGTAGACTCAGGGTAGCAAGTAACCGACTCAGTCGAAAATCCGTTTAGCCGAACTCACTTGATATTCGCCAGACAATTAACACTTTTTCGCTAATTTTTAGAGTGTGAAGGATGGTGGTGTTCCTCTTACCTGTGGTTTCCAAAGAAAGAACATAAGTCTTCGGTGTTTGTCCTTCAATCTTCATTTCATTGAATGGCCTCTTGAGAGGAGTGAAGGAGGCTTTGCCCGGGACCAACCCTATTGGAGAGACTTCAGTATGATGGTTATGGAAATAGTTTAGTATTGTCTGGCTATTTCTATTATAAGTACGACCTGGAGTGCAGAAAACTATGAAAACACAGTTAAATCGCTAATGTTCAATTTCCTCCATACTTTCTTCAGAAGCTTTTTAGGTCTTCCAAATTAATATGACATAAAGTCTCCTTCCCCTGAATGTTAGCTCCAAACTGTCGATAATTTGAGTACTTACGAGTTTTTAAGAGGAAGAACACATAAATGGAGCTTCTTGGCCCGTTCGTCCATTTTAGGCTTTTTTATACCGATTTCCTCAAAATAAAGCCATATCGCTTTCCGTTTCAACGGTTTCAACTGTCGTTTTGATTCGGCAAAACTACACCCGTTATACAAAAAACTATTCCACAAGACAAGGGCTGATTATGGAGAAATATTTTAGATTTAGAAAGAAACAGAGGAAAGGGGGCTTACTAATCAGTGGCGTAACTACAACATCTGACCCCTCTGCTATTTTTATTGGCAGGTCCCCTTAAATTAAATAACATGTAGTTTTTCTTCGTGTGTTCTCAAAATTTTGTATTAGATGAATACACCTTTTTACTCGTTTTACCCCCCCCCCCTTCGGTGTTGTGGAAGCTGGCGGTGGTGTAGTTACGGCAGAGCTGATAATAAGAAAAAGAAAGACCGTAATATACTTTCACAATAAAATAGCACTAAAAACTTCAAAGGGTGGGCCACAAGATAATACTAATTGGACCTCCATTATTTCCTACTTTTATCGTTTCTTTATAGTTGAAGTATTGTAACATTGACAATCATTTTAAAAATATTGTTTAGAAATGTACGGAGACGTTTGAAAAGTATTCTAATCTCGTTACGATATCAAAATCTGAATCGTTTCTTTAGTAAATAGTTTAAAAATGTGCCAAGTAGTTGTTGAATCTTCAATTATTATTTTTGCTGTTGATTTAAATCTACTACTCGTACAATCTTTCTAACAGAGCTTTTATAAAGCTGGCGTATGAAGGCGCAAATTAAAGTGATGTAAAAGTTACGGTTCAAAAGTTATAATATAATATTACAAAAACAAAAGCTTTAAAATGATATTATCAGCGGTTATTTTTAATTTATGTGATTAAAAAATATCTAGCACACTAATTTCTTATATGTAAAACTTGAAACGAAAACGATTTTATCTATTACTTTTTGCATAAGATGCAAAGGCTTGAATTAAAATGACCAGGCCGTTCTCATTAACACAGGCCATCTTTGATGCAAATAAGTAGATATAAGTGGATCATCTGAGATTGGTATTCTAAGATAACAGGTGAACTATAGATGTTACCGTGGCTCGTGGCGTCATGGTTCGAAACAAATGACTGGCAGAGCGAGGATAATGCCGAGCGTTACCATCCGCTATTAAAATAATTATGATTGGACTTTACTTGTTCCTTGTAGTAATAATGTTGGTGTTTTGACAAACTATAGCTTTTTTACAGTTACCCCGTAGTTTATATACTTTAATGTCTTTTTTCGTATTCGTGGAAGAGTTTTTTTCGCTCGTACCGGATGCCGCTATCAAATTTACTAAATTGAATTGAATGAATTTCGAGAAAATATATTAATGAAAACACTCATTCAACTTCTTTTATAGTTTTAGAAGATAACCGTTGTGGTAGAACTTAAAAATAGTAAAGTTTATGGTTTTATAAAATGGCTACAAGAACTACCTTCTCTATTCTTTTATGAATGGAATAATTTTCATCTTTTCTTCCCTTTTTGTTTTCCTCTTCTTGCCTTTTTTCTTCTTCATTTCCTTCTTGCTCCTCATCTTCTTTTTCTTCTCACTTTTAGATCTTTTTCCACTTCTTTGGTAATTATTTTTAGAATTTTTTCTTTCTTTTTGAAATCTTTTGCATCTTCAAGATGCCAGCAGTCCCTGGTACTGTACTGTAAAGAAACTTTAACAGAGAGGGGGTTTTTAGTATGTAAAAATCTTCTATACACATCAGCAACACTACATGCGTATCTTTCTTGTTAAGATTTTCTCTACCCTCGAGAAAAAAAGGTTAGGTTAGGTTCGGTTACGTTACCTTGGGTTATGTTAGGTTAGGTTAGGTTACGTTCTACGGGTTTGTGGACGATCTTACTCTGGTAGTTGCAGCCAGAGAAGCGAACGACGTAGAGCAACGGGCGAACAAAGCGATCAAGTGAATCCTATTCTGGACGAAAGAGAGTGGCCTAACTCTGGTTTCAGAGAAGTCGGGGGGAGTAATGGTTTGCGGAAAAAGACGATGCCCGCAAATCCATCTTCATCTCGGCAGAGCTGACATTCAGCTTAAAGACTCGGTCAATGTGCTCGGAGTTATATTCGACAAACATTTCAACTACGCCGAGCACATCCGGAAGACTAGCGCCAGAGCGGCCACTACGATGACCCAGTTGATACGAATTATGCCAAACATAGGTGAACCAATGACGACCAAAAGGAGACTGCTAAGTACGGTCGCGAAGTTAATCATCTTTAATGCAGCTCCGGTCTGGAGTGACGCACTGGTCCACGACCGTAACAGAACTAGAATGCTTCGAGTCCAGTCGAAGATGGTGCTACTGATAATAGTAGCACCATCTTCATAGCATGCCATCTCACTGGATGTGGCATTAGTGAAAGCTTCGCTGACACTCATTGACCTGCTAGGTTACGTTACGTTACTTTAGGTTAGGTTAGGTGGGAGTGCAAAGCGGCATCAGACAGGAGCAAATGCTGCCGAAACTGCGGCTAAGAGGGACACATAGCCGCGGACACCCGAAGCACTGCAAACGTGCGAATCCGGACAGCACCGGGAGGGATTAAAGAGATGTCCTTGCCCAAAGGAAGAGGCTACTACAAATCCGCCCTCTCCGTCTCCGCCGCTGCCCCCGAAGCAGTCAAATCGTTGGAGACCTCCAACCCCACCATCACAATCTGAGACATCAAAGATAATTACCCGGTCAGACGGAGGTCCTACCGAGGAGGAGCAAAAGAAGATCCCAACAGATGAAGAAGTCACAATTACAGCCATGGCATCCGCATCGACCGGAGAAGCCCAAGTTAGACGGGCAACAACCGAGTTTACCCTTGTCTTAGATAGGAAACAGGCAGATCTACTGACGCAATCCCTTTCCCCATAGAGGAAACGGGGTACCACGACGAGCCACGGTTCGCGGAAAAGCCCATTTTTTGAAAGCTCTACCGCCAGGGCATTATCTACCAACACCTAGATGGAAAGACGTATGCCCAACATAGAAGGGCCCTAGCCGGCAAATAGGAGATTGCTCGGCATGGTCGCGCAATCGATCTCGCTGTAAGCAGCTCCTGCCGAGCACGCGCCACTGCCCACCAAATGGAACGAGTCCAACTGTAAAATCGGAATGGAACGCGATAAACAAAGTCCTTGCGGATGGGACCCTGCCTAGCCCGCGGCCGGAGGATACCCGTACAGGCGGAATGCCGGGGACCAACGACGGTCCACTACGTCGGTCTTCGAGTCCTTAAACCGCTTTAATATAATTTACTAACCACAAAAAACCTCGGTCATCTCTCTTCTACCGGCAGTACCTGATGTAATGCGAAAGCGGTTCCCGGTACTGTCCCATGCTCCTTCGAGGAGGAGTTCTCTAGTGAGTAAAAATCTCACACTACCGATCCAGTGCGGACTGCTGGTGGTGTCTTTCGTCAAGTAAGGTTAAGTTAGATCCCTCCAACAATAGGTAGAGAGGAAACATGAGAACTGTTGTACCACCTCACACAAATTCTATCAAACCATGAAAGCTTCAGTTCTTACAAGCATCGAATCGGAAAGTTGGCTTCTCTCAAGTGCGAACATTTCGACGAAAACAATACCGCAGAGCATACCCTTTTCCACCGCCAGGAACGGAAGCGGATCACTGCGTCGCTGAGAGGCGATAATAATGATGTTGACTGGAGTCAACATCATTAACATCAAGTTCCAAAACGAGGAAGGCAGAGGAACCGTAGCAGAGTTAGTTCACGTGATAATACGAACTAAAGAGCAGCAAATGCAAGCAATTCCCAGAAACCCTCGGCACTAAGTTCTCTGTGCCGAGAACCTATGGAAAAACTACAGACCTGCTCCGAACAACAACACCTTTAAGAAAAAGATAAGATGGAATACGCCAGAACAGATGACGCTAAGGATAAGACCGTAACGGCAACACATCGAGGAGAGAAAAGAGAGCAAAGAGCTCTTGAGAAACCTAAATCTGAAGAAATGCGAAAGCAGATTCTCGATTCTCGAGTAGATTGTAGAAAAAATGAGGAAAAGGGGTTAGTGGGTAACGTCAGACCAAGGGTACCAATTTCGACTCCCACACATCCTCCTGCGTAGATCCAGCAGGAGGCGTCTATAAAAGATAAACCTCTGTAAAAAAAAAAGAAAGGTTAGGTTAGGTTTTATCGAAGACCAAACATAAGGCAATCGGCATAGATTAACAACTGATTTTGAACTACTGTACTTCACGCCGGTTTACAACTGCTGTCATCATTGTCTTTCTCGTTGGCCTTACAAATATCGTTCGATAACGTCGCTGTGATGTACAATAATCAACGAGGATAATTCTTGTCCTGGCGATTGATCCTGTATTTCTATTGCTTGCTTCGGAGTTAAATACTCTATCTATCGCTTAGTTTGATAATTTGACACTAGTCAAAAGTCAAATCTTTTCTGTCAAGTCGAAATTATTTTAGAAACCTGCGTATTGAGGCGTCATGTTATCGAGGATCGAATCCTCGGGGTCGTTACTATCTAAAGACCAACGTGCTAGAGAGCAAAAGTTATACACAGGGTTCCACGTCCACGTGCAGTTCCACCTATGAAATCGTAGAAGGCTATAGCTACATCTTATTTTTTCTCATTTCATTTGTTTTACTTCATCGATATTTAAATTTTGTTTACCGTTTGAAAATTTTGATCTGTGAATAGATAATTAAACGAGGAAACGTATTCATCATAAATAACCAGTAAGTAGAGGTAAAAGAACATGAGTTTGAATTTGCACTTTAACCTACTGTGGCTACCTGTAATTTGGTAGCAATGATCACAGCACATAATGCAAAAAAGGCGTTATAATACCGTGAAGTAAAGGAGCTCATTGGCAATAATTAATAGACGAGCAATTTCTCCAACGTCTAATGATTGAATAATAGAAACACTAATTTTTGAATCGCTAAATCATTACGGCATAATCAATATAAATCATCGAATCCAAAGAATTATTTTTTTTAATTCAATCCACATCAATACTTGCTTATTAAAGCAACAAACCTCGTATTATTGCATTTTATTAATTAACAATTTGTTAGATCAAAATTAAGTATTTAAAATTCAGCGCAAGTTAATTTTAATTAAAAAAATTTTTTTCTACGCAAGTAATTGAATAATGACATAAGTTAAAATCAATCACAAGGATAGTTATTATTTATAAGAACACACGCATAGTTTTAAAATCAAGTAATTTCTATTCTCGACTACAAACCAGAATTGTTTTATAAATAAACTCTCTTCAAACTATATGATTAAAAATGTTAACAAAAAAATTTCTTGCATTCAGATAAATTGTAAATTGTTATTTCATTCAACCATTCGTCCTGTTACATTTATTAAAACAAAAAAACTCGAAATTATACAATTGAAATGAGTGTCGATACATAAGTTAATTTTTTAGCGCATTGAATTACAACTTTTAGATAGATTTGTGGTTATGTTAAGATACAAAATGAGATTAAAAAGTTTACTTTTCTACTCATGCCTTTCTCTTATCTTTACGAAAATTGAATTAATACAAAAAGAAGGATTTTTACTCTTTTGAATGTGAATTCCAGAAGTATCATTCCGACTGCGCCATTTTTTTCAAATTTTAACATAAAGCGTACCTAATTCTTATAAATA
Source organism: Malthinus seriepunctatus (assembly GCA_963924605.1). Taxonomy (NCBI): domain Eukaryota; kingdom Metazoa; phylum Arthropoda; class Insecta; order Coleoptera; family Cantharidae; genus Malthinus; species Malthinus seriepunctatus. The sequence goes on from OZ004602.1 coordinate 35,095,128, forward strand.
AGCTTAAAACCGTTACGTAATCGCTTTTATGTAAAATACACTTTGGTTTAAATTCTTATTTATTACTTAATATTTAATAGTTTTTGCATAGTAATTAAGCTACTATAAATATTTCAAACTAATATCAGTTTATCAATTAACTTTTACGTCAGTATAAGCAAATGGTTACTTAGGCTATCCTTATAATTATTTTATGTAGCTAAACAAATTTATGTCTTTGTAATTAATATCTAGTCAAATAAATTTAAATTTTTCCTCCATTTAAAACAGAAACAGCTTCTTGTCATGCATTTTTTCTAAAATAAATTTGTGTGGTACTTTTCGATTTACCGAAGGTGTATGGTTACGTTATCTTATTTTTATTAAGTACGTAAAGTACAAACAAAATGCAATAATTTTCTTAATGTTTAATTCAAAGTTGTTGGTCTTTTTTTGTGTAAAAGAAAAATAAAAAGTTCGACCATTACTTCTTGAACAGCTTTAAGGCACTTTCAAGACTTGATAAACATAATTTTATATATTTTTTTTATTTCAAGTACCAGTTGCTTCACCACGAGTAAATTTTAGATGAAGATCTTGAGTGTATATAGAGAAGATATATTTAAAACAAGTGGAACAATGAATATATTAGATGCCACACAAACCGAATAAAAGAGCGCGAACAATGGCGATATAAACAATGTGTCTGTGGAATTAAAAATCAAGAACGGAGGCAGAAAATAATATGTACTTGTCGTGACTTAGAAATATTTTAACGCTTAAAAATTTAACCAGATGTATTCTATTCAAAATAGGGAAAAAATCCACATTTTTGTTTAGATTTTAAAATGAATTTTCAATTTCGCGAGAAAAAATCCTAAAATTTATTTCCATTAGCTTTCTTAAGGAAGATTTTTTAGAGAATTCCTGCGCTACAACGAAAATGTGACAGGTCGCATATTGCATCAATTTTAGTGATATATATAGAGAGAGGGAGAGAGTACTCGCTCTTTCCATCTGAACTACCTACGCAAAATATTGGGTGCATTCACCGGACGTAACAGTTGTGGAGCAGCTACCAACTGCTACATCACATAACGCAAATGAAATACGCTCGATAAAATGGCAACCACTCCGCATACGTTCCCATAGCAGGGGTAAGTCACCGAACGATTTGGTGTCTGCTCCACAACTGTTACGTCCGGTGAATGCACCCCGGTGAATGAATTAGCGCCGCCTAGGAATTCTCTAAAAAATCAACTTCTACCTGTCTTTGATTCTATTTTACTTATAAATGGAAGCAAAATTAGCAACAAACACACCATAAATTCTCATTTGGATTAAAAAAAAAAGCTTTTCGAAACATAAAACTCTATTCCGTTCATAAATCGCGTCTGCTTCTGATCGTATTTTTAAAGCGCCCGAAAAAGATCCAAAAATTGGTTAATTATTAAAGTTATTGAAGGGTAGGTTTATTGTACTCCATATAGCTCTAATGATTGCTCTAATTCCAAGACTAACCTAACCTCTAACCGAAGCACCAATTCTTCAGATAAAATTAAGTCTCAACAAACTGTTGGCTTCCTAATAGATAATGGGACAGCGCTCATTGTCTTCTCGATGTTTAATAACATCTATAGATATCTCCTACATGACTTTATAACATTGGCAATGGAATCTTAAGAAAAATTCAGATTCCAATCTTAACGAATACAGCCATGTCAGCACAAACGATGATGAATGACATTGAAATTCCCGGCTTTATTTTCTTGGACAAACTGTGTTTTCATTGATGAAAAGGTTTGTTAATAAGCAGAACTTAGTCGAACAGGTATCTACACTGAGTCGCAAAAAGTGCCAGCATCTCCAAAAATTAAATGAATAGGCCGCGTTACTAATTGATAGATTCAGCCCTATCATAGAACCCTATCATAGAACGGAGAGTTACGTTCAAAAACAACCAACAAGACAAATTTAGTATCGCGTATCAAACTGGGCAAACAAGACATTTTGACTAAAATATTCCGTCATATTCATATTCGGCCAAAGGTGGTTCGATCTGAGAAGTCCTGTCAAGTAAGCATCACAGTCACCCGACTGACCATTTTCTTGAGTGGCAACTTTGGAAATTGTTTAGCTAGTTTTTGGAAAAGATGGATTATTATATTATTATATGTTTTATATCGAAGATCCGTGTCCGGCAAATTCATAGCAGAAAAATCTCTGAAAGAAAATTCAACTTTATAGCAGGCAAAATTCATGAACCGCAGCTAAGAGCGTACCTTAGTGATCTTACACCACTTTACTGTGTTAGGTTAGGTTCTTCACAGTTGCCGGACTGAAATCCATTAAATCACATTGTCTTGCGAGACAATTTTAGGAATTTCTGGGCTAGTTTTTGGAAAAGATGGATTAACATTCTTTTTCCAAGTTTTATACCAAAGGTGTTCAGGCTGAACTGAGTGAACACTGTGTTCACTCTTGTCCGGTAAATTCATAGCAGAAAATACGTTGCGGAAGAATCTTGACAAGGAAAATTCACAATAGGAAAAATTTATGGCGAGCAATATTCATCCCAAGTACATTCACTGCGTCTTAAGAGCAACGTTTAAGAGCGTACCTTAGTGATCTTGCACCACTCTACTAAGTTAGGTTAGGTTCTTCACAGTCGCCCGACTGAAATCCATTAAACCACATTGTCTTGAGAGTCAATTTTAGGAATTTCTCAGCTAGTTTTTGGAAAAGATGGATTATCATTCTTTTTTCAAGTTTTATACCAAAGGTGTTCAGGCTGAACTGAGTGAACACTGTGTTCACTCTTGTCCGGTAAATTCATAGCAGAAAATACGTTGCGGAAGAATCTTGGCAAGGAAAATTCACGGTAGGAAAAATTTATGGGGAGCAATAGTCATCCCAAGTACATTCACTGCGTCTTAAGAGCAACATTTACCTTAGTGATCTTGCACCACTATACTGTATTAGGTTAGGTTCTACACAGTCGCCCGACTGAAATCTATTAAACCACATTGTCTTGAGAGACAATTTTAGGAATTTCTGAGCTAGTTTTTGGAAAAGATGGATTATCATTCTTTTTCCAAGTTTTATACCAAAGGTGTTCAGGCTGAACTAAGTGAACACTGTGTTCACTCTTGTCCGGTTAATTCATAGCAGAAAATACGTTGCGGAAGAATCTTGGCAAGGAAAATTCACAGCAGGAAAAATTTATTACGAGCAATATTCATCCCAAGTACATACACTGCGTCGTAAGAGCAACAGTTAAGAGCGTATCTTAGTGATCTTGCACCATTCTACTGTGTTAGGTTAGGTTCTTCACAGTCGCCCGACTGAAATCCATAAAACCACATTGTCTTGAGAGACAATTTTAGGAATTTCTGAGCTAGTTTTTGGAAAAGACGGATTATCAGTTTTTTTCCAAGTTTTATACTAAAGGTGTTCAGGCTGAACTGAGTGAACACTGTGTTCACGCTTGTCCGGTAAATTCATAGCAGAAACTAAGAATCTTGGAAAGGAAAATTCACAGTAGGAAAAATTTATGGGGAGCAATATTCATCCCAAGTACATTCACTGCGTCTTAAGAGCAGCAGTTAAGAGCGTACCTTAGTGATCTTGCACCACTCTACTGTGTTCGGTTAGGTTCTACACAGTCGCCCGACTAAAATCCATTAACCACATTGTCTTGAGAAACAATTTTAGGAATTTCTGAGCTACTTTTTGGAAAAGATGGATTATCATTCTTTTTCCAAGTTTTATACCAATGGTGTTCAGGTTGAACTGAGTGAACTCTGTGTTCACTCTTGTCCGGTAAATTCATAGCAGAAACTACGTTGCGGAAGAATCTTGGAAAGGAAAATTCACAGTAGGAAAAATTTATGGGGAGCAATATTCATCCCAAGTACATTCACTGCGTCTTAAGAGCAGCAGTTAAGAGCGTACCTTAGTGAGGTACCTTCACAGTCGCCCGACTGAAATCCATAAAACCACATTGTCTTGAGAGACAATTTTAGGAATTTCTGAGCTAGTTTTTGGAAAAGACGGATTATCAGTTTTTTTCCAAGTTTTATACCAAAGGTGTTCATGCTGAACTGAGTGTACACTGTGTTCACGCTTGTCAAGTAATTTAATAGCAGAAACTACGTTGCGGAAGAATCTTGGAAAGAAAAATTCACAGTAGGAATAATTTATGGGGAGAAATATTCATCCCAAGTACATTCACTGCGTCTTAAGAGCAGCAGTTAAGAGCGTACCTTAGTGACCTTGCACCACTCTACTGTGTTAGGTTAGGTTCTTCGCAGTCGCCCGACTGAAATCCATTAAACCACATTGTCTTGAGAGACGATTTTATGAATGTCTGAGCTAGTTTTTGGAAAAGATGGATTATCATTCTTTTTCCAAGTTTTATACCAATGGTGTTCAGGTTGAACTGAGTGAACACTGTGTTCACTCTTGTCCGGTAAATTCATAGCAGAAACTACGTTGCGGAAGAATCTTGGAAAGGAAAATTCACAGTAGGAAAAATTTATGGGGAGCAATATTCATCCCAAGTACATTCACTGCGTCTTAAGAGCAGCAGTTAAGAGCGTACCTTAGTGATCTTGCTCCACTCTACTGTGTTAGGTTAGGTTCTTCACAGTCGCCCGACTGAAATCCATAAAACCACATTGTCTTGAGAGACAATTTTAGGAATTTCTGAGCTAGTTTTTGGAAAAGACGGATTATCATTTTTTTTCCAAGTTTTATACCAAAGGTGTTCATGCTGAACTGAGTGAACACTGTGTTCACGCTTGTCCGGTAAATTCATAGCAGAAAATACGTTGCGGAAGAATCTTGGCAAGGAAAATTCACGGTAGGAAAAATTTATGGGGAGCAATAGTCGTCCCAAGTACATTCACTGCGTCTTAAGAGCAACATTTACCTTAGTGATCTTGCACCACTCTACTGTATTAGGTTAGGTTCTACACAGTCGCCCGACTGAAATCTATTAAACCACATTGTCTTGAGAGACAATTTTAGGAATTTCTGAGCTAGTTTTTGGAAAAGATGGATTATCATTCTTTTTCCAAGTTTTATACCAAAGGTGTTCAGGCTGAACTAAGTGAACACTGTGTTCACTCTTGTCCGGTTAATTCATAGCAGAAAATACGTTGCGGAAGAATCTTGGCAAGGAAAATTCACAGTAGGAAAAATTTATTACGAGCAATATTCATCCCAAGTACATACACTGCGTCGTAAGAGCAACAATTAAGAGCGTATCTTAGTGATCTTGCACCATTCTACTGTGTTAGGTTAGGTTCTTCACAGTCGCCCGACTGAAATCCATAAAACCACATTGTCTTGAGAGACAATTTTAGGAATTTCTGAGCTAGTTTTTGGAAAAGACGGATTATCAGTTTTTTTCCAAGTTTTATACTAAAGGTGTTCAGGCTGAACTGAGTGAACACTGTGTTCACGCTTGTCCGGTAAATTCATAGCAGAAACTAAGAATCTTGGAAAGGAAAATTCACAGTAGGAAAAATTTATGGGGAGCAATATTCATCCCAAGTACATTCACTGCGTCTTAAGAGCAGCAGTTAAGAGCGTACCTTAGTGATCTTGCACCACTCTACTGTGTTAGGTTAGGTTCTACACAGTCGCCCGACTAAAATCCATTAACCACATTGTCTTGAGAAACAATTTTAGGAATTTCTGAGCTACTTTTTGGAAAAGATGGATTATCATTCTTTTTCCAAGTTTTATACCAATGGTGTTCAGGTTGAACTGAGTGAACACTGTGTTCACTCTTGTCCGGTAAATTCATAGCAGAAACTACGTTGCGGAAGAATCTTGGAAAGGAAAATTCACAGTAGGAAAAATTTATGGGGAGCAATATTCATCCCAAGTACATTCACTGCGTCTTAAGAGCAGCAGTTAAGAGCGTACCTTAGTGATCTTGCTCCACTCTACTGTGTTAGGTTAGGTTCTTCACAGTCGCCCGACTGAAATCCATAAAACCACATTGTCTTGAGAGACAATTTTAGGAATTTCTGAGCTAGTTTTTGGAAAAGACGGATTATCATTTTTTTTCCAAGTTTTATAACAAAGGTGTTCATGCTGAACTGAGTGAACACTGTGTTCACGCTTGTCCGGTAAATTCATAGCAGAAACTACGTTGCGGAAGAATCTTGGAAAGAAAAATTCACAGTAGGAATAATTTATGGGGAGCAATATTCATCCCAAGTACATTCACTGCGTCTTAAGAGCAGCAGTTAATAGCGTACCTTAGTGATCTTGCACCACTCTACTGTGTTAGGTTAGGTTCTACACAGTCGCCCGAATGAAATCCATTAAACCACATTGTCTTGAGAGACAATTTTAGGAATTTCTGAGCTAGTTTTTGGAAAAGATGGATTATCATTCTTTTTCCAAGTTTTATACCAAAGGTGTTCATGCTGAACTGAGTGAACACTGTGTTCACTCTTGTCCGGTAAATTCATAGCAGAAACTACGTTGCGGAAGAATCTTGGCAAGGAAAATTACAATTTTTTCTCATGAAGATACGACAAGAAATAAGATTTTGCTCCAAAATTTCGAAATAACCTCAATTTAACTAATTTCTCTTCCCTTACGGTTTCCAAGGCCCTCATGTAGATTAGCAAATAATTTGAATCGTCCTGTACATTATTAATTTTGAATTTATTAAATTTTAAATTACTTATAAAATATTGTATGATTAAATAATAATTTTGCACGAAAATATATTATCAATAATTACAGATGTTGATAAATTTATATGTTGTTATCGAGTATCGACCATATCGAACAAACTTCTAACCAACAAAAGTTTTATTTTAAAATTTAGACCGAGCGGTGGTCGGTAGGTGAAAAATAATTTAAGAAAATTTAATTAGTTGTGAAATTGTGTTAATTAATTAATTTTAATTTTAAAAATTGCTTAACAGTGCGTTTCGTGTTTACTCAAAAAACAATATATATTTTCCAGACTTCAAGATCACATTCGTGTAATGGAACAAATGGTCATTAAAGCAAAAATAGAGCCAAAAGGTAAGTCCTCTAAAATGAGGTTGTAGTATTCTCAAAATTTGTAATTATTGGTAATCAAAGATAATAATAACGTCTTAGAAAAGTTGAGATTTGCCAAAAAAGTTAAATTTTGTTGTATACATAGAAGTAAAACAATAATCTCAATCTCAAATAGTCGAAATAATCATCAGGAACACCTTGTAGGTATATTTTTCTTCCTTCAATTCTCCTGTCATATTCGAACCCTCTTAAAAATAATAATGGGGTGATTTGTCAATTCTTTTTGTCTTCTCTTCCAATCAAGACGGTGGTCCTCCATAGGCAACTTTCCCCTAATATCATAATTTTAAGAAGACGCATTAGCCAGAATTGTAAGCAAATCTTTTGAGCCTCGAAAACTTGCAGTGTTCCACATCTTTTGCTAATAATTTATTAATTGAACTTTTTCAACTTTGAAAAAATTTTTATGTCAAGTCATTACGTTTTATGTGAGTTTTGTGTTTAACCGCAAATCTTTAAGGTTTTTATCTAACTTGTCGTTACTGTAAATAAGAATTAGAAATTTTTAATATCTAATAGAGGAGAAAAAAAACTAAAATAAAGATATTAAAAGTTTATTGATCTAATAATTTATTTAAGTAACTGAATTTAGTTATAATGACCCCAATTTCTAACTATCAAAAAATAAACAATCACGGTGTAAAATTAAGGTATATAATGATTCCAATAGCCAACAGGTAGGTCTTTAATAGTCGGATCATTTTATAAACATCCACCTGCGTTAAAACGTGACGATTCCATAGTTCACTAGACAGTGATTGTTACTTATTATCTTTAAATTTGTTTAAAATCAATCGAAAGGGTAAGCGGCACCTGTCTGAAATATAAAAGCCACAAAACTAATCATAATCGATGTTTCTTAAATGAAACTTTTATTGGTTCTGGTAGCGGAAAAGAAAATGTAATCTTCTTAAATTTAAGTTTATAAAAAAAGTTTTTTTTTCTCTTAACGAAAGGTTGTCTTTTGGAGATTGGAGAAGATTGCGTTCATGTGATGATGCGAACTGTGGTTAGTTCTGCTTGTTAATGTGTGTTTATAAAAATAAATACAACAAAAAGTCTAAACAATGGGATAAAATGGGAAAAACTTCTTATGGGATGCTTTAAAGTATACCGTGTAATGGTGTAATCGATTTTTGACCTAAAGCTTAAAATTTGTTTTCGAAAAAAATTAATTATTTATTGAGCTTCAGTAGCTGACCATAAAAATTGACTTTGTACATAAATATAGGAATTGATTTTGGTACCAATTTAATTTCCAATTTTTACCAAACATTATAACTTTTATGCTTTGCGATTATCCACCTTTTTATCATATGCAGATTTGGATACTCTAATTTTTTGCTTGCTTGTATGAAAATCAACATTTTTGCTCTTACCACCACCACGATCATCAGAAATAATTGCTGTAGAGAATAGAGCCGAATGAGTGATTACGATTTATTTTATTCCATTTGGAGCTTATCAAATCTGATCAAATTGGAATTTTCTTCCAAGTAGAAGCCCACTATAAGATCATTGTTCTTACTTCATGAGTTAATGAGCTCTTTCATATCTTATGCTTCTGAGAAAACAGCACCGGTTTACCAGGCTAACACTTCGATGGTCGACTATCCGAGCAATTTCCATCACACAGCTGACCATGCTTCAGCGATCACGCGGTCTTCTGTTAATATAGGTCGGTAATTAGAGCACGAGCTGTGCCTTAATTAGTCAATAAAGCAAATACGTCTAATCAAAATCAGGCTTCCAAGTCGTACCGAATGTGCTTAAAATCATTTAGCAGATTGTGAAAAATTTTTTCTCCCATATTTTGAGTAGATCGAAGAACTATTTCCTCTTAGAGCTATGCCTTATTTTAAAAAGTGAATGAGTAGCAGGCAAGTGTGGTAATTGATGATTAAGTATTTTAAATGGATTTATAATATTTTAGCTTCTTAAGGGCGAGATTTAATAGGCATGTGCTATCGCAGTCACGCTCATTACTTAGATGGACAACACTTGCTAATTTTGCGTTGTCAATTTCTCAAAAACCAAAAGCTAAAATGAAATGCTGATTTGTTTATCAAATAGTTGCCGTTATAGTCTCGGGGATGAGAAATTTTTAGTCTCAAATGTGAAGTATTTATATAAAAATAAATAACTATAAAATGCAGTTGCACAAATGCACAAAAATGAAAAGTTGTTTGTATTAATTGCTATCTTATTCCTCCACAAAAATCATTCAAAATTTCTCAATTCAGATACCCAGTTACCTATTGTTATTATATGAGAAAAACTTAAATTGGAAAAAATCAACTTCGTGTGCTCAAAATAATAATAAAATCGAAATGAGCTACTGACATGCCATTATTGTCTATCAAACACAATCATTTAATTACATTGCAATCTAAAAGTAAGGACATATTGTAATAAGTCGGGAATGTCTTATTCAGCAGAATCGTCAGTGTCAGTCGTCACGTAGGCCAAACTTATAAAAGACCCTCGATGGGGTCAGTGAATCAGTGAGTTGTTGCAGTGGAGTTTTAAGCAAGCGCCTCCACCATATGTCACGAGGAGGTGGGATCCTCACAACCCCTGAATAATAATTTCGGGGTGTACCGGAATATTAATTTACAAATAAAATCAAGAAACACATTGAAACATTATTTTATTAATAATTAAACTTACCAAAAGAGTACATGTGCCTTTTATAAGCTTAGTCTACGTGACGACTGACACTGACAATTCTGCTAAATAAGACATTCCCGACTTATTACAATATGTGGGTATTGTAATCTTTTAGCAAACCTACATTGTTGCATTCCTTTATAATTACGTTTAATAATTTGCGTTTAATAATTTCTACGCGTGACAATATTTTAATTCGAGAATTAGATTTATAATCGTTACACAATAAATAAATAAATAAATAAATAAAAATTTGAAAGTTTGACGTTTGTTTTCACAGTTCAACACAAAAACAACTTGACTTCAGATTTTAATATTGTCACAAATAGAAATTATGAAAATAAGAGTGCAGCAGTCTAGGAGAGATCGACCTGAAGTCAACAGAAAAAGAGTTAGTTGTTAGTTAACCTCGGAAGTTTTTGGTTGACAAGATAGGAGGGAACTAGTCAGGCATAAATCTGTTTTAGTTATTAATTAAATAAATGAATAAGTAAATGCCCAATTTTAATGATGCCCCCCCCCCCAGTGCAAGTTACAAGGTAAACGTGACATTATGGTGGAGGCGCCGGGCATTTTTTTATTTATTTATTTATTTACAAACGTCAAACTTTGACATTACATTGTATAACTTTGCCATATCAAAGGATTATAAATCTAATTCTCTTTTATGCAAGCAGGTATTATAGTTGGCCGAAGTCTCTGTCTACACTGTCCATCCGCTCTTTCCCATGTTCCGACAATTTAATGAGCTTTATGATATTAAATTAAGCTTGTAGGTACGAGTGGACCAAATTATACAGAGTGGCCCACGAAACTTAGATCAATATAAAGATTAAGAAGTCCATTTTGTCATCACCCACTGGATGTACAATACCTAACTGTAGTATGTGCGCTGTATAGTCTCGCCATTTCTAAAGAAATCGACACTTACAAATAAGCAAACAGAGAAAGATCTGGAGCCAATTCAGAATGTCCGTCGTAAATATTCAACCAACAGAACGAAAAGAAATTTAAAAAAACTCCATGAGCGGTGAAAATAGCATAGAAAAGCATATTACAAGAAAACATCAACAGTCAATTAATAATAACTATACGTTTTTTTTATATTTATTAGCATAAATTTGTTTACACCTACAGGCTCATTAATAAACCATAAACGATTAAGTACCTATAGTTTCACTTGTATTAGTTCAACATCAGCGATCAGTGTTTACTCGACCAACCGAATAATGTAATACCTTCTCACCTGTCGGTGACCACTACTCGGACTCGGACACGGTTAATTTATACTTATATCAGAGATTGTTTTTACTTAAATTAAAAATGGCGCACCAATTTGATATCTAACACTTGATTGGTTGTCATTCGAGCAAATAACAAAATGTACTTTACGTTATATTTTTGACACGCTCAAATAGCTCTTGTATTTATAAATTTCATAATAAACGCGAATCGATTAGACAAAGACGTGTAAATATGGTGTAGCTAAAACAAATTTAAAAATGTCAAAATACGTAGATCAATTTTTATTGGTGGCTAATTTGTGTTAACAGAAGCGTGAAAAAAAAAGGTTTTTTGAGTAATTGATATTTTGTCACCTTTTAACTTGCGAGCTTTTCGTTCTAACTTTTTTTTTTTAAATTAAAAAGTGCCTAAGGCAAGGACGTTAATTTGAATATTTTTTATTTCGAGAATGATTGTTGGTTCGGTTTAATAAAATAAATAAATCGTTGATGGTCGAAATTGATAAATGTTTAGATTAATCAAATTATAGCTTTAAAGAGTTGGAAAAAAATTGGTTTTTTAATTTGCAATAATTACAGATATAAAGTAATCCTAAAAATATAAAATTGTTATTTATATCATCACGACTGTTGAATTTTCAAAATAATACAGCTCAATTTATATTTTACCTTTTGAACTATGCGAAAAAGTTCTATAAATAATAACTTGTAAGGAAGTTCTTGGCTTTTTTTGTAAAGCTGCGTTTACATCAGTCCTATAAGCTGATCCACTCACTTGAATTCATTGGGCATGAAACGTTTCTTTTGAGATTTAAGGATATGGGTAAACAAAAAGTACAGTGAATTAATAATGGAAGAATTGTCTCTAATAATCTGATTCGTGAGCTCAAATTGAAAAATCCAAGCAATTACTTTGATTTATTAAAAAGGCTTGCTGAAAATCCATTCAACAAGCTGGAAGCGAAAGTTGCACCCAAATGTTCCAGCTTCCCTATAATTATAACATCCCTTACATCTCGAGTTCCATACACAACCATCCTTTTCATGAACACTAACAAATTTTACATCTGAACATCTCGAGTCATTTAAAAACACTAGTAATTGATTGCAAAAGTTGAACATAGGTTTCAACACTGACTTTTTATTTCGTTCGAATGAACAACTGAAATAGATGGAGTTGACATTCAATTTGCGCTAATGATGTCAAATGAATTCAAGTGAATTGATCAGTTTACGCATAACTAACATAAACGCACCTTATAAAATTACAAATATTGACTTGATTCGTGAACTGGTGTAGTGGAAACTCACCCAAAGTCATATGACTTCTCCTATGAGAAATCATGTAGTGTGAACACACTTTAAGTTTTAATGCATAACCTGGGCTTAGTAAGCCCGTCAAGGCATAACTATCAAAAACTCAAATTAAGAAGAAAAAAACCGTGTAAATGAAGATTAAAAATATTGACTTTTGATTCGTGAATCGGTTTAATGGAAACTCACTCTAACTTTTAATGTATAACTTGGGTTTAGTAACCTTCTCAAACCTTAACTATCATAAACTCACATTAAGTAGAAAAGAAAATTCACAAATATGTTTATTGACAACGTGTCGATGAAGATCGAAAATGTTGACTTTTAATTCGTGAATCGGTTTAGTGGAAACTCACCCCAACTTTTAAAGCATAACATAGACTTAGAAACCTCGTCAAACCTTTATTATCACACACTCACATTAAGAAGAAAAGAAAATTCATAAAGTATATGTTCATTGAAACCGTGTCAATGAAAAGCGAAAATATTGACTTTTGATTCGTGAATCGGTTTAGTGAAAACTCACTCTAACTTTTAAAGCATAACATGGGCTTAGTAAGCTCGTCAAGGCTTTACTATCAAAAACTCACATTAAGAAAAAGAGAAAATTCAAAAATATGTTCACTGGCAACTTGTCAATGAAAATTAAGAATATACACTTTTGATTCGTGAATCAGTTTAGTGAAAACTCACTATCTATTTTAATGCATAACATAGACTTAGAAACCTCGTCAAACCATTATTAACACAAACTTACATTAAGAAGAAAAGAAAATTCACATAGTATATGTTCATTGAAACCGTGTCAATGAAAATTAAAAATAGTGACTTTTGATTCGTGAAACGGTTTAGTGAAAACTCACCCTAACTTTTAAAGCATAACATATGGGCTTAGTAACCTCGTCTAACCATAACTATCATAAACTCACATTAAAAAGAAAAGAGAATTCGAAAATATGTTCATTGGTACCTTGTCAATGAAAAGCGAAAATATTGACTTTTGATTAGTGAATCGGTTTAGTGGAAACTCACCCTAACTTTTAAAGCATAACATATAGGCTTAGTAACCTCGTCTAACCATAACTATCATAAACTCACATTAAAAAGAAAAGAGAATTCGAAAATATGTTCATTGGTACCTTGTCAATGAAAAGCGAAAATATTACCTTTCGATTCGTGAATCGGTTTAGTGGAAACTCACTTTATCTTTTAATGCATAACATGGGCTAAGAAACCTTGTCTAACCTTGCTATCATAGACTCACATTAAGAAGAAAAGAAAATTCGAAAATTTGTTCATTGGCACCTTGTCAATGAAAATTGAGAATATTGACTTTTGATTCGTAAATCGGTTTAGTGGAAACTCACTCTATTTTTTAATGCATAACATGGGCTTAGTAACCTCGTCAAACCTTTATTATCACAAACTCACATTAAGAAGAAAAGAAAATTTCAAAGTATATGTTCATTGAAACCGTGTCAATGAAAAGTGAAAATATTGACTTTTGATTCGTGAATCGGTTTAGTGAAAACTCACTCTAACTTTTAAAGCATAACATGGGCTTAGTAACGTCGTCTAACCATAACTATCATAAACTCACATTAAAAAGAAAAGAGAATTCGAAAATATGTTCATTGGTACCTTGTCAATGAAAATTGAAAATAGTGACTTGTGATTCGTGAATCGGTTTAGTGAAAACTCACCCTAACTTTTAAAGCATAACATGGGCTTAGTAACCTCGTCTAACCATAACTATCATAAACTCACATTAATAAGAAAAGAAAATTCGAAAATTTGTTCTTTGGTACCTTGTCAATGAAAATCGAGAATATTACCTTTCGATTCGTGAATCGGTTTAGTGGAAACTCACTTCATCTTTTAATGCATAACATGGGCTTAGTAACGTCGTCTAACCATAACTATCATAAACTCACATTAAGAAGAAAAGAAAATTCGAAAATATGTTCATTGTCACCTTGTCAATGAAAATTGAGAATATTGACTTTTGATTCGTGAATCGGTTTAATTTAAACTCACTCTATCTTTTATTGCATAACATGGGCTTAGCAACCTTGTCTAACCTTTGCTATCATAAACTCACATTAAGAAGAAAAGAAAATTCGAAAATATGTTCATTGTCACCTTGTCAATGAAAATTGAGAATATTGACTTTTGATTCGTGAAACGGTTTAGTGAAAACTCACCCTAACTTTTAAAGCATAACATATAGGCTTAGTAACCTCGTCTAACCATAACTATCATAAACTTACATTAAAAAGAAAAGAGAATTCGAAAATATGTTCATTGGTACCTTGTCAATGAAAAGCGAAAATATTACCTTTCGATTCGTGAATCGGTTTAGTGGAAACTCACTTTATCTTTTAATGCATAACATGGGCTAAGAAACCTTGTCTAACCTTGCTATCATAGACTCACATTAAGAAGAAAAGAAAATTCGAAAATTTGTTCATAGGCACCTTGTCAATGAAAATTGAGAATATTGACTTTTGATTCGTAAATCGGTTTAGTGGAAACTCACTCTAACTTTTAAAGCATAACATGGGCTTAGTAACCTCGTCTAACCATAACTATCATAAACTCACAATAATAAGAAAAGAAAATTCGAAAATTTGTTCTTTGGTACCTTGTCAATGAAAATCGAGAATATTACCTTTCGATTCGTGAATCGGTTTAGTGGAAACTCACTTCATCTTTTAATGCATAACATGGGCTTAGTAACCTTGTCTAACCTTTGCTATCATAAACTCACATTAAGAAGAAAAGAAAATTCGAAAATATGTTCATTGTCACCTTGTCAATGAAAATTGAGAATATTGACTTTTGATTCGTGAATCGGTTTAGTGGAAACTCACCCTAACTTTTAAAGCATAAAATGAGTTAAGTAACCTCGTATAACTTTTACTATCATAAACTCACATTAAGAAGAATAGAAAATTCGAAAATATGTTCATTTGCACCTTGTCGATGAAGGTTGAGAATATTGACTTTTGATTCGTGAATCGGTTTAGTGAAATGAAAACTCACTCTCTCTTTTAATGTATAACATAGACTTAGAAACCTCGTCAAACCTTTACCATCACAAACTCTCATTAAAATGAAAAGAAAATTCGAAAATATGTTCATTGGTATCTTGTCAATGAAAATCGAGAATATTACCTTTTGATTCGTGAATTGGTTTAGTGGAAACTCACTCGATCTTTTAATACATAACATGGACTTAGAAACCTCTAGAAACCTAGAAACTAGTGAATCGGTTTAGTGAAAACTCATCAACTCACTTTTAATGTACAACTTAAATTTAGTAACCTTCTCAAACCTTAACTATCTTCATAAACTCACATTAAGTAGAAAATAAAATTCACAAATATGTTTACTGACAACGTGTCAATGAAGATCGAAAATGTTGACTTGTAAAGCATAACATGGGCTTAGTAACCTCGTCTAACCTTAACTATCATAAACTGATATTAAAATGAAAAGAAAATTCGAAAATATGTTCATTGGTATCTTGTCAATGAAAATTGAGAATATTGACTTTTGATTCGTGAATCGGTTTAGTGGAAACTCGTTCTATCTTTTAATGCATAACATGGGCTTAGTAACCTCGTCTAACCTTTGCTATCATAAACTCATATAAATTCACATTAAGTTTAAAAAAAATTCGAAAATATGTTCATTGGCACCTTGTCAATAAATACTGATAATATTGACTTTTGATTTGTAAATCGGTTTAGTAAAAACTCACCCTAACTTTTAATGCATAAAATGGGCTTAGTAAGCCCGTTAACTTTTACTATCTATAATAAACTCACATTCAAGAGAAAAGAAAATTCATTAATATGTTTTAATTGACACGGTGTCAGTGAAGATTGAAAATATTGACTTTTGATTCGTGAAACAGTTTAGTAGAAACGTACCCTAATTTTTAATGTTTATAATGGGCTTATTATGCCCGTCAAACCTTTACTATAATAAACTCACATTCAGAAGAAAGGAAAATTGACTATAATGTTCATTGAAACCGTGTCAGAAACGATTGAAAACGAAAATACTAACTTTTGATTCGTAAATCTATTTAGTGGAAACTAACTCTAACTTTTAACGCCTAACTTGGGCTTAGTAAGCCCATTAAGGCTTTACTATCGAAAATTAACAGAAATTACAAAAAATGTTCATTGTCACACGGTTTTTAAGATTGGAAACATTGACTTTTGATTTGTAAGTCGGTGTAGTAGAAACTCACTGTAACTTTTGATAACTTAACCCGGCCCTAGTAAGTCAGTCAAAGCTGTATTATCGTAAATTCTAAGTTGTTTAAGAAAGGGTAGTTTCCTCTGGCAGCAGTTGTAACTAAATGATTTTTTTTACAAAATCAAGAAGTCATTTTTAAATCCTCTTCTACAAATTATATTAATAGTAACGTACTTATTATTCAAAATGTTTAATTACCAGACTACGCCAGAGATGAAGGCACATTTTACATTTAATTTTTTCTCATTTTAAACCGTCGGTTTTTCTTCTTGATCCAATTTATAACGTTTAAACGTAGAAAAATTAACGTAAGTTTGTGTAATATCTTTAAAGGGTTGAATGTTGAAAGAATTTTCAATAGTCACGCTTTCAAACGGTGCAGGTGTTCCTATTCTTCTTTCTGCACGCCGCACGAAGAAGTGGAAGATACAAATAAAACCAACTTAGTCATAAATAAATATAATTGAAACGGTTACTGTCTTATACATCATTATACTTTAATACCTCATGCTGTAATGATGAAATATATAATTTTTTCTCCATTTAAAATTCTATCATTATTATTATCGTTATCATTATTAAAATTCAACTACCTTAAACAAGATGCCGAAATTTATATTTTGTGGGCGTTTAAATTTGCGATAGGTGTTTTATCTTGGTGAATCTTTCAACTTTCACATGTGAAATACCGAAATTGTTATCACCATATAGTGCGTTATGTGTCGGCCTTTTTAAGCAGGGCCTTTATACTTCTTCTGAATTGTCTTAATCTGATATGGACAAATAATTGCAAAATTTTGTTTTTTTATATTATTTGTATTTACAATCAAATTTTTTAAATAAAGCGTGCGTAGCTGCCAATAACATTTCGTTGGTTAAAATCAGTTCCAATTAATCAAAAGGTATAATTAGAAATCGTATATAATTCATGAACTGAATCAGAAAAGAACCCCTCATGTGTGCTTATAATGTATGAGGGTGGGTTTTTCTCTAATTAAATTAGTTTTTCCATTTTTCTGTTCCCAACTTAAAAAAAATTTTAAAATAACAGCACCTCGCTTTTATACAAAGTTCTCTAACTATTTCATGTGCAGTTATCTTTTGCTTCTATAAAACCGAATTTGTGTTTGTGGATAGCTTATTTTTCTTCCAATTCCTCCTCCAGTCTGGTTTTGATAAGACTTTCGAAGAATTTGCCTGTTACGCTGAAGAGAAATACAAAAAAATGTATGTCTCTTGTATGAACCTGTATTATGTAGGACAGCTTTCCGTTTTCGAGAACCTCTTTGTGAGAAGCAGCTTTGCCTCCTTACAGCTTTTTGAGAAGAATGTTAGGACTTTAATTAGTTCCTGTACCAATCTGTTGGGGTCGGACATTTTCCTTGCTTTAATTTGATTTGCACATCTGGTTACTAACTCTTCGATAATTCCTCTGCTATTATTTGGTTTGTCGGAATTTTCTCCCAATCAGTCTTTTGATTTACGACCCATAGCTTGTTAACGTGGTCTATTAATTCTTCTTTGCCGAGAGTAGCTCAATTTTTGGATTTTATTTTCCGAGCTACGATTTTATATACTTTGACCCAAATATCGTTTTCCAATTCTGACCATAGGTTCTTCCACATATGAGTCTTTTCAATTTCCTCCTTATAGGCCGTCAGTGATTCCTCTCTGTCTGGGTGCTGTCGTTTATTTGTTCGGATCCTTGTTCTTCTGGCTGCGATGCATTTTTTCTTTTTTGCCTACCTCTTCGATCCACCAGTTTACTGAACTAAAGCCTTGTTTCAGGGTTCCTCTCTTAGCGATTACTTCGTCACATATTTCCGTTATTTTGTCTGCCATCTGTGAATGTCCTCGGTCTACCTTTTCTTTTCTGGGTCGATTTTAATTTCTGAGCAGTGGGTCTTCAGCAAATTCATGCCCTCAGACGTCACCGTTCATCCGACATTTGCGGTTTTCCCTAAGGGCCCGTATATTATCAAGCTACCGTTCGGGTTTTCAAAGGTTTTACTATAAACAGATTATTTACCACGTACCACTCCTAGATTAGTTTTCCCTTATTGTTGGTTCTATCTGAGCCCCAGAGTTTCGAATTGGAGGTGAAGTCTTCTCCAAGTAGGACTTGGTCTTCTTGTATTTGGATGCTTGTATTTCTCACATACGTATCCTCTGCCCTTGTTTTGTGTATCACATATATTTTGATCAAATAAGTCATCACAATTAATATAACGGGTAAGATCACCTGTCATTTATAAATTTTAGCTTATTTAGCCTATTAGGATGCCGGCGCCGACTTCCGTACCCGTTTGTTGCATGAAAAGCAAAACAATTTTTATAGCATCACTGATCTAACCTAACCTAACTTAACCTAACCTAATACCTGACCTAACCTAACCTTTTTTTTATTGGGAGGGGAACCCATTCTGAGACAAAATCCCTCCTCTTACCGTTTGAACTCAAGGAACCGATAACGCCTTCTTAGGCATGCCGTCAGCACTTTTGGGCGAACGAAGATGTTGAGAAGTGATCCGGACTGGCGGTTGTTCTTGACTCGCACACGCTCGAGGTCCTCAGACAATATGAAACGAAAACGCAGCGATAAGCATCGGAACATCACAGTTAGCATCGCTATTCGGAAAAAATAGCAAAACACTTTAAAATAACACCACGTGACAGTATATTAAAAGTAGCAGAAGTTACATAATATCACGGATTAATCACGAATTTCCTTTAGTCTGTTTAGATACATTGCTTAAAATAGCAAAAGCCTATATCACCAGATTTATCACGAATCCTTAGACTAGCGCGGCCCAGGCTGCGGGTACCTCCTCTTCTGTCGCTTCTTTTTCTTTCATGATCTCCTGCATTGCTCCAGCGATCGCTTTCCAGTTGTTTTCGTCTCTCAGGAGCATTGTCGATATGTTCTCAGTTGTCAGCGCGCCCCCGTAGATTTCTGTCACCTCGGCCCTCATGTGTAGCCATCTGCTGCAGTGCAGGAGGGCGTGTTCCGGAGAGTCGATTTCTCCGCAGTGGTAACATTCTTCGGTGGCGAGTTTGTTAATGCGAAAAAGATAGCTCCCGATGACCCGTAGCTCGTCAGCGCCTGAGTGAGGTGGTAGTACAATACTCCGTGTTTGCGCTCGATCCAGGGGGCTATCGAGGAGATTAGCCTCCTGGTCCACTTTCCCGTCGTGGAAGCGTCCCATTCCTCCTGCCACAACTCTATCTTCCTTTTTCTGTGGGCTCTTCTCACCGTTAGTGAGTGGCCCTGGACGCTCTCGAAAAGCCGGTTTTTCTCTTTTGCTAGTAATTCAATTGCTAGAGCACCGGTGATAACCTATAGCGCCGCCGTAGATGTCGTCCTATAGGCCGACGCTACCCTCAACATGGATTTTCTTTGCACACTCTGTAGTATCCTACGGTAACTCGCCACCTCCGTTGCTCTATGCCACACCGGTGCCGCGTACAATATGATGGAATTTGTAGTGTTTATGAGCACCCTCCTCTTTTGGCTGGTGTGAACACACATGTTGGGCATGAACCGGCTCAGTAGTGCGGCCTTTACGTCTGCCTTTTTAGCTACTCTTAATATGTGTTCTTTGAAGGATCCGCAGTCGTCGAGAGTCACCCCGAGGTTTTTGACGGTCCTTTTGGGACGTATCTCCATCTCTCCCAAATGTATATCAAATCCCAGCTTGTCCCGTTGTCCCGATAATAATATGACTTCGGTCTTTTCCGGGGCAAGTTGCAGCCCGTTTTCCCCCATCCATATCTCTGCGTCCGAAGCTATCTCGCGCGTCTTGCGTATTAACTCGTCCCTTTTCTTTGCGGTTATGAGTACCGCGAGATCGTCAGCGAAAGCGATCTTTTCTACTCCTTCGATGTTGTCTCCCTTAGAAGTGGGTCATATAGCAGAACAGACCCCTGGGGTATCCCGGCCGTGATTGTCTTCTGCTCCTTGTTATCGTTCTCCTTATTTGGAAGCATTTCTTTCTCTGCTCACTTATCTCTTCAGTCCACCAATATGGGCTCCGCCCGTAGGCCGTGGCGTTCCCCCTGGTATTCTATTGTGAACTAACCTAATCTAATCTAGCCTAACCTAAGTTAACCTAACTTAAGTTCCTAAAGCTGTAGACTGTAAAGAGTTAAGTAAACCTTGGTTTGATAAGAAGACAGCAACAGGTACTTTCTGAAACAATAATTTTAGAATTTGTTTAACTTTGGGGCTTTCATTTGTTCTAAAAAGATGGAAGAGTGGCTTATTTATTGTTGACACGCTATAGTGATTGAATTAGAGAAGTTTTCTCTAATTCAAATAAATAGTTCTTAACTTTGAACCTCACAATAAATAAACAAGATTTATATAAACAATTATTATAATTGTTATGTGTAGGTATACTAATTAAAGTAGAGAAGAGACCCAATTGTTATATATTATTGATTTTAATATAATAACAATTATTTTAAATGAAAACTTTAATGATTTATTCATTCATAATTACAATACTGTTTCATGACTAACAATTTCTAAACAATGACCAATTTAGTCTTGGATTAAGATGGGATGACGTGTGTTCTATATATATGAATGGACGACTCCACCTTGTGTCGGTTAACAATGAAATTACTTCACTTCCCTTACCAACTTCCGTTTTGATGCTTATTACTTTAGTCAAAAACTAAACAATAAAATAGCCTAAGATATAGTAAAAAAGATGTACAATTTTTTTCTAATTGTGCTAAGTAAAAAATTGCTTTGTCGTCTTAATGTGTTTTTAATAGGTTTTAGATTCGTTAATTAGAAAAATTTTGGGGAAAATTAACAAAAGAATTTAATTTGAAATGAAGTTTTTCTAGATTTGGTAGTAGAAGATTGTAAATCATCAGTTCTTCAGATTTATAACCAACTGAAAATTTCGTAGCTTCTATTGCTATGTAGAACTGTGTTGATTTCTTAACCACCGAGTTTTCACTGTGTTATATTTTCCAACCTTTTTGCCTACTTCTTCAGTTTCTTTGTGTCTTCATGAGCTGAAAAATCAACTAGACGTGCAGTTAGACAGATGGTTAGATGCTCACTATCCAAATTAATGAATCGGTAGAAAAGGGCCGCTTGAATGGTCTTCTTGTTTGCCAGACTTGACTTCAATGGATTTCTTCTTATAGGCTCACATATACACACAGATAGACAAATAATTCTTTAGAATAAGCTCCAAGAATAAAAATAAGTCACATAAGAGCCTGGATAAAGTACTTCTCCACATTTACATTCAAAGCTCTTCTTCTCTACTCGTATTTCCATATTTAACTTGCTCGTTGCTGTATGGTATGCTTAAAATTATATACCAGATCAAATATCTGGAAGTACAATTTTCTAATCGTCAAAATGTAATTTTAAATTAAAATTGCTGAGCGTAATGTCTGCAACATTTTGCAATTTTCCGTTTCTAGCGTAAAAATAACACCAAACTATGTGCTAATCGTTCGTGCTTCGTTTATGCTTTTCCAATCATATAAGTGGCTATCTTATTAACGATTTAAATTAGCAAAGGCAATTTAATTCATGGTGTTGATCGTTAGTTATTTTATAAATTTAAACTCTATTTTTTAAGTTAAAAACAAGTGTTTGATTAGCTACACCTGCATTAATTTAAAGCAAACTGTTTTTCTCACACCGACTTCTTTATAATGGTTTAAAAGGAATAATGATATGCACTACTACCTGTTATTGTTAAACAAGCGTAACTATTTAGGGGTTAAAATTTTTTAACGTTTCTTTGTTTCTTTTAAGTCACAATAGAAAATAGCAACAAATGCGTAGTATAAAAATCGAGCTCTTATTAATTTTTTGCTCTAAATCTGTAATTATAAAAAAGATGCATTATAAATAATTTATAATTAAGTTAGGTAATTAAAATCGTATGACATCATACAATTAAAATTGTATATCAAAATTTTAGTAGCTAACTATAATTAGTAAACTTCCGCCATACAAAATGGCCACATACAGGAAATTATTGAACAAAGCGTTAAACATTTATCATTAAGTGCTAAAATTGTAATTACTTTTTGGATGTTTTTGGTGATGTTGAAGGTGGCGATGGGTAAAATGGAAAATATTTTGCAAGCTTTTTAAACAAACCGTTTAAACAAAAGTGAGAATTATAATTTTAAAACAAGAAAAAAGAAAATTTTCAACAATTTACTTGTTGATGATTACAAAAATGTGTAATTTTGAAAGAAACGGCAGTAGAGAGAACCTTGAATTTAAATTATTTACAGGATGTAGCTCATTTTTATTAAATATGTTTAAGAACTATATGTTTGTATGAATGGAATGATTCAATGTTGTTTTTATAACAAGACCTAGGTAGGTATCCTTGTATTCATTTTTTGTAAGAGCTTTGAATTTACATTTTGCAATTTAAAATTATTTTTTTAACAATACCACAACAAAAATAAAGGAAAATTGTTTTAAAAGTTGATTCTAATTACCATTTTTTTACTCAAAAGTGAAAAAATCGAAATACTTAATAGTTACTTAGTCATTTCTCGACGATTTTCAATTTCTTTCAGCTCAGATAGTCTCGTAACAGTCTTGCAACATACGTTGTCTCTCTCGACTGTAGCTCTCTAAAGAGTGCTCTAATGGTAATTTTACCTCTAATAAAAATTAGGTATAGCGGATAAAATTGTCTATGAGAACAAATAAAATAATCTGTGTTAGTTGCCATAAATAATAAAATAATGTATCAACGTTAAAAATATTATACGAGAGGTCTAAAAGTGTGGAACGCCATTAATAACTCCTAAACGACCTGACCAAATAAAGTGAAATTTGGAGGGGGTAAATAACGTAATTTTTACTATTTTTTGACAAAGTTTAAAATTTTTTATCTTTTAGATCTTCAGAATAATGGCGTGGGGGTCATTTTTTTTAAATGGCAAGGGGGGTATTTTTTGGCATTTTCTAAACGAGCATTTTTTGTGATTTCAAACATGTGCTACAAGTTGAGATTTTTATTTAAAAAAATTCAAAAATTCTCAGGATCTAAAAGTGTGAAACGGCCTTAATAACTTTCAAACGACTTGACCAAATAAAATAAAATTTAGAGGAGGTAAAAAACGTAATTTTGTCTATTTTTTAACAAAGTTTAAATTTCTTTATCATCTAGATCTTCAAAGTAATGGCATGAGGGCCAATTTTTTTAAATAGCAAGGGGGGTGTTTTTT
Organism: Malthinus seriepunctatus; assembly: GCA_963924605.1. Lineage (NCBI taxonomy): Eukaryota > Metazoa > Arthropoda > Insecta > Coleoptera > Cantharidae > Malthinus > Malthinus seriepunctatus. The sequence continues at coordinate 35,118,938 of OZ004602.1, forward strand.
AATATTTTCTAAAAGAGCATTTATTTCTGATTTTAAACATGTGTTACAAGTTGAGGTTTGTAAGGTCACCTGACCTAACGCCTCTCGACTTTTTTTTGTAGGATTATTTGAAAACAAGAGTTAGTAAAAATAAACCTCGTAGTCTTCAAGATTTAGGAAATCAAATAATTCAAGAAATAAATATTCTTAAGATGAGTAATCCAAAATTCAATCAATTGCGCTAATTCATTGAGAGGTGTTATCGATAGATTAGGTCATTGTCTTGCTCTAAACGCACAGCATTTTGAAAACCGTTTGTAAAAATTACCTTTTTAATTTTTATCAGAAATGAATATCAACAAATAACAAACCACCGGGGAAGTACCTACTAATTAAAATTTTCAATTTTTTTTAATAGGAACCTCAACTTTTAGCACATGTTTGAAATCAGAAAAAAATGCTTTTTTAGCAAATACCCAAAAATAGCCCTCTTGATATTTAAAAAAATTGATCCACGGACGCCATTACTCTGAAGATCTAAATGATAAAAATTTTTAAACTTTTTCAAAAAATAGTAAAAGTTAGATTATTTCCTCCCTCTAAATTTCATTTCATTCAGTCAATTCGATTAGAAGTTATTAAGGCCGTTCCATACTTTTAGACCCTGAAAATTTTAATTTTTTTTAATACAAACCTCAACTGTAGCACATGTTTAAATTCAGAAAAAAATGCTCTTTTAGAAAATACCAAAAAATACTCTCCTTGCCATTTAAAAAAATTGACCTCCACGACATTACTCTGAAGATCTAAATGATAAAAATTTTTAAACTTCGTCAAAAAATATGAAAAATTACGTTATTTATCCCCTCCAAATTTCATTCCATTTGGTCAAGTCATTTAGAAGTTATTAAGGCCGTTCCACACTTTTAGACCTCTCTGTATGTATTAAAGCAGATTTTACAACTTCGGTGTCTCTTCCGACTCTAGCTCTTTTAAGAGTGATCTGAAGGTAATTTTACCTTTAATAAAAATTATAGAGCATAGAATTATCTATTCGAACCACTAACATCATTTGCCTTAGCTGCCAAAATTAATCTGTCAAAATAAAGTTAAATTTTAAAAATATGTATTATAGCAGATTTTAGAACTTTCTGTGTCTCTCCCGGCTCTAACTCCTTAAGGAATGATCTGAAGGTAATTTTACCTCTAATAAAACCTATAGACCATAAAACATCATTTTCCTTAGTGTCCAAAATAAAGTTGAATTTTAAAACTATGTATCAAGTTGGATTTTACAACTTCCGCGGTGTCTCTCCCGAATCTAGTTTCTTAAGGAATGACCTGAGGATAATTTTACCTCTAATAAAAATTATAGAATATAAAATTATCTATCCGAACCACTAAAATCATTTGCCTTAGTTGCCATAATTAATCTATCAAAATACAGTTAAATTTAAAAAATATATATCGAGCCGAATCTTACAACTTTTGGTGTCTCTCCCGAATCTAGCTTCTTAAGGAGTAATCTGAACGTAATTTTACCTCTAATCAAATTTATAAAGCTTAAAATTATCTATCCGAATTACCAAAAATATTTGTTTTTGTTAATCTACCAAAATAAATTTAAATTTTAAAAATATTTATGAAGTCGGATTTTACACCTTTCGGTGTCTCGCCCAACTCTAGCTCTTTAAAGAGTTTCCTTGGGGTAATTTTACCTCTAATAAAACTTATAGAGCAAAAATTATCTATCCGAATCACCAAAAATATATTTTTATTTGCCATAATAAATTAATTTATCAAAATAAAATAAATAAATTTTTAAAATACGTACTTACGCCCGATTTCATAATGAAATTAAAGGCTCCTTTAAATTTAAAGAGCCATTTAAATATAGAAATCGGTTTCATAATATGTTTTTGTAGTCACTTTAACTTAAAGGCCCCTTTAAGTTTAAAGTGCCAAAAATGGTCATTTAAATAGTTAAAGTAGCTTTTATAATTGACATAACATACAATTTGATTGAAGTGGTGTCGTTTTTTATAATATAATGAATCGAAATCGAGATTTGGAATTAGAAGAAAATTATATAGGGAGAGGAATAATCGATTTGACGGTTATGATCTATGATGATGTAGATTTTTTTGATATATCTAACAAAACCAACAGCTTTAGCGTTGCTACACCTAATCGAACACTTCTTAATACCCCACTAGTCATATATGCACATTATTTTCTATATTGATCTGTATTCAAGTCTAAAGCTTGCGCCACACACACAGGCTTGCCTTCCGGCTTGGCCTGTTTGGCCAAATCGAAGTGTCTGGACATCGTTCAGGCTCCGGTTTCACCTGTGCAGGTTGGCCTGCACATTCAAAAATTTTCAAAAAAATTACAGTACCTATTGGTAGAAATCGGTTATATTTTGTAAAAAGAAATGTATGAAATTTTATCTACTACTTTGGTAATAAATTGCAAAAGACTTATTTTTTTCCCGTTTTCTTGATATTATCCAAAAACCACGAGATAGATGTTGTATAAAAGTAGATATTACCCAACGTATATATATATTTTAATTTCTTAATTTGTACTTCAAAAATTTTTGACGGAACTTTAACCTTAAAACTGACACACCGATATTTAAATGTTATTAAATAATTTAAAATTTTGCGTCAAAACAATATCAGAACCATAGTTATTGGAACCAATGCAAATTTAACTAAAGTTTGCTAAATTCTCATTAGACATAATTTATGAAACGCATTCCCTTTTAAATTAAATTTAAAGTCGACTTTAGCTTAACAGCAACTTTAACTAAAGGAGCTTTTAGGGATTTATTATGAAACCGGGTGTAGCGGGATTTTGCAATAAATTTTCGGTGTCTCTCCCGAATCAAGCCCTAAGGTGATATCTGAAAGTAAATTTAACTCTTATAAAATTATTTATTTTAATCAAAAAAAATATCTATATTCTTAGTTTTCGCCTACCTGTTGATTCGATCTACACTTAATAAATCCATGCTGAAAACAAGACAATCGGTTCTGCATATTACCTACCTATAGAAATGGTGCGACAGCAGGACAGTACAGGCGAACTTGTTGAACCTAATATCAAAGGATCTTTGTTAGGATTAGTTAAAGTAATCGTTAGTAGCAGTAACCGGAACTGGCGATTTTACGTTCCCTCTGAAGCACAGGTTCTGAGAAATTATGAAAAATATTTCAATTTTTAGAAAACTGCTTGGATTCTAACCTTGGCATTTTGAGAGATCATTTCAATTGCAAAGGAAATATAATTATTAAGTAGATGCAAATATTCGTGCCTACTAAGTTTGAATAAAATAATTTTTTTTCAAATCGATTATTCAATTGTAAAACAATCAAAAGCTCATAGAGAGATCTGATGCGTTACACTATTGGAATAATTGTAGGTATCTCGCAGTTGAGTTCAGAAAACGTATGTTTTCTTTTAAAAGTTTAAACAATCTAAATTCAGTAGCCGTGAACACTAAAAATAACGCAAATATCTTTGCTAATTAGTAACGTGCTCGACGTGGCGTGTGCTGGCAATTGTTACATCTTTTATAAAAAAAAGGGGGGAATTTGTATAATTAGACTCGAGCTATTAAATGTTAGATTGATAAAAAAGATAATTTTATGTTAGTGAACGGATTTTTTTGTTGTTTAGACACGGAGAAACTTCCATACAACCACATACAACCAACCTCTCTCTGTTAAACAAATTTCACCAATTAACGAATTTTGGAAACTTTGGATCTAGTCGTCTAGGATATTTTACAAACGAAATCGAGCTTTCTTTTAACGAAGTCTACATTTTCAGTTTTTTTGTACAACGTAAGGGTCGTTTCCCTATTACGAATTTTATTTTCGCTTTTGTGAGACTTTGTTTCTTTCTTTATGCTATTTTCTGTAATTACAGTTTGAATGAAATTTAGTCAAATGTATTATTATGAATGAAGTTTGACAATTGAGTATAAGTATATAATTGAGAAAAGTATAATCTAACGGAAGTCATCCTTAAGTATACAATAATGGTAAGGTGTGGGGCTCGTGCTGAGTAAATCTTGGCTAAAGAGGAAGAAAACAAGCCACCCGTGCGATATTTCGTTCGCACTGCAGCACCCGTTACTTCTTAGGCCGATGACTTGTAATATGTTTTAACTTACATAATAATAAATTCAATTTTTTTTTAAATTATGTATAAAAATATGCATAATATCAAGAAATTATTATTAGCACCCATTTCGAAATCTATGCAAAATATCTTATAATTAATGTTTTAAAGTGTTGAAATTTATGCTAAAATCAGCATAAAAATTTAATTATAAAACTACTCCAATGCTCGCAATTATTTGCAGTAATTAATTTTAATTTAAATTTTTGTATAAACCGACGGCTTTGAGTTATCTATAATTTCCATCTACTGCACACTTCCAAAGCTGTGACATCAAATTATTCTAGATTCACGCTGATATCGTATTAAATACGTTGTCGTGTGTACCTACGAGTATGTTAGCGAACCCACACAAAACTACCACTTCCGTGAGGCATACACCTCAATTTCTAACGAAAGAATGCATAAAATAGTTGCAAAAGAATGCGACACTGCAGGGTAAACCAAAATCATAACGTAACAAAGACTTTCTTTTTGCATAATCTCAAAATATGGACAAAGTGAAGATGAATTCTGTTGCTACTGAGAGGAACTTCCAGAAACGAAGAAATTTACAGCAAAAGGCTGACCCTACAAAGGATCCAATAAAAGAAAGTCTAAGAGGGTGCTCTGGTGCTCTTGAAACAAACTTCTATGATTCAGCAACAAAAGAATAGCTACTATTCATTGCATGAAAACTAGATAAGGGGGTTGTTTGGACACTCAGCTTCAAATCCAAAGCCGAGAGGCTCTTAGCAAGAACAACTAACTATAATTAACAGGAAATGAGTGGAACATTGTAAAACAGCATTTCTGAACCTTTTTATCACAACGATCCCCAAAAGACGTAAAAAAATAAACACTTTACCATCCCCTATAAAACATTATCTCTTGTTGATTTAATCACTGTTGCCAGTTTCTTCTTATACTTCGCTCGTTGCAATTGCATAGGAAGTCATTTTTCCAGTATTGGATTACCTATAAGACCACAGAATCTTAGGCTAGGAGTAGCTTATTAAAAGGCTACAAAATCTTTGATACTGGTAATTGTGAAATCTAACTTGGTTAAGGGAAAAATTAAAGAGTTAAGACCGTATTACTCCTGTAATACCGTAAACGCCTTTGCTTACCCCACCGCGATGAAAAGACCTGCTGAGCTCCGCCGGTTTAAAGAGTTGTTCCAACACTGGCACTCCAGAACCCATATCACTGATTGAGGAGCACTTCTAGGTACGTTAAACTCAGCAGTCTAATATTAGAGCCACTGTAGACCGTGTGTCAATGTGACTAGATATGCAAGGGAAATATTCTCGTGTCTATATCGGAACCTACTCGGCGTCGAGGTTGAGTCAAAGCAGCTCCTAAGAGAGCACCCGGGTGATCCGATACCCCTACCGTGTTAGGTGAGATTGGGTTAGAAACAGATTTTGTGAATGGTGATGTTCCGTCCAACTCTTCCAACTTTCGTGACGGTCACCAACGTGGTCAAACTACTCCCATATATGACCACGCAAGCTTGTCCTATGCCCAGAGGCCAATATTCTTTTTCGATCTTCTTTTTGGGAGAGTATCCTGTCATTAAGAGGTTTTAAGTTAGGTCAGATGTTTAAAAAACACCTGCAAACGATGGGACCAAAAGTAGACCCACTATGCAGAAGATGCGCAGAGGTGAAGGAAACTCCAATTCGTCCTCTGCTACACTGTGAGGCCTTCACAAGAAGTTGTTACAGCATGCTCGGGAAAAAGAAGATGCTCCAAAGAGAACTGCCTAACTTATCAATAGAGAAAATTCTGGACTTTATCAAAAGCACCGAACTCCCATAAGGAAAGACCAAACCCGAAGCGCACAATAAATCCGAGAGGTCGCTATGCAAGGAACAAATAGAGACCAGCCTCAGAAATACAATAATAATAATAGATCAGGAAGAGAATGTCCTAAGCCAGGAGCTGGATGTGGTGTATATTGCACCATTGTGCCTAATTATTCTTTTGAAGTAGACGCCATAACTGAATCCGTCTTTATATTTTCAACACCAGGTTGCTCTCAGTTTAATTTCAGCATTCTTACTTATCACTTCGTCGCAAATTTTTGACTCTTTAAGTTTACAAATGATATTGAGTCTATACATACACTTTTATTAAAAAGGTTAATAAGAATATGACAGGACTACTTCTAGCGAGCAGAAAGAACGGACGACTCAAAGTGCCAACCTGATGAGACCCTTGGTGCGCTCAAAGCTCTCTCTCTCTTTCTCACTCTTTATCACATTTAAAAACTATGGTTTAGAGTTATCTTCTCCAAACGAGACTCTCCAGCAGCTGTAGCACCATCAGCGGGGTCCACAACAGCGACCGGCTTCTTGTCCAAGAGATGATCGCTCACTATTTTAGATTAGTGCTCCAATAAACGTGCATTCTTTGACTGATTTATCCCTATACCTCTTCTAAGCGAAGCAGATCCTACCCCTATCTCTATTTTCTAATCCCAAACATCAACATAAGATGGTAGAAAAGCTGTTTGAGTTGTATGGTGCATCTGAACTCGTATGTAAAACAAATTGACGCATGGTATGTAAAAAGTTGGCCAGTGGCTACCCCTGTCCTAACCCATCCCTTCCTCACAGGAATAGCAAGCTCTCAAGTAATACTTGAGAGACTTTCGGTGCCCAGGGCCACCATAGATGAGGTAGCTGCAAGCTAGGTGAGCTCTCCCTTGGTAAAGTAGTACACGCTTTACTTAGTTTATACTACCAGAGTGGCGTCTTTTGATTTAGTTATATTCGGAATTGGATGGCAACGTAAGATGGTAGAAAAGCTGCTTGAGTTGTATGGAGTATCTGAACTCGAACGAGAAACAAATTGAGACATGGTATGTAAAAGGTTAGTCAATGGCCACCTTGTCCTTGCCCATCTCTCCCTCACGGGAATGGCAAGCTCCCTGCTAATACTTGACGGACTTTTGGTGCCCAGTTCCACCATAGATGGAGACTAAAAGGCGTGACAAGCTAGGTGATCTCTCCTTTGGTATGAGAGTATACGCTTTTCTTAGGTTATACTAGCAGTGGGGTCTTTTGATCTAGTTCTATTCGGAATTGGATGGCCTAACTGGTAGTTTTAGGGCTGTAAACCAAGAAGTCTAAAAGGGGTGATGAAGGTTATTTTAGATTATGGTCAGGTTAAGTATGGCACATGTAGTTAATCCGGACCTGTCTACAACTGTTGCATCTTGAGAAACAGAAGCGTGCTAAGCAAACTAAAGGGACAAACTTTAAACCTCCGACAAATGTTTTAAAGAAGAGTAAATATTTTTGTATGCAAATTTCAAGGTAGTTTCTAATTGAGATAATATTTGAATCTACCTACGTAATATTTTAGCTTAAATTGTTACGTATGTAATTACCTAAATTTAACAATCGCTCCCATGTGTATTACAAACCAATATGCATCATTAAAGCTACAGAATCTTTATGAGTCTGCAAGAGGTATATAAACTTTTAGTGTCCCGGAGTTATGTGTAACCACCGGCACGAGCAGCCTCCGGAACCGAATACCACGCACATCCTGTAGCACGTGCCATCTTCATATATGCGGCATAACAACTCTTTAAATTTTGCTACAGCGATTATTATTACAATAATTCTTATCACAATTTTTACATCAAAAGTTAAGCTATTTAAACAAAGCTTTGTTACACCTTACACCTTATAATAGTCTATCAACAACAAAAATCACCTATTGAAATAAAAATGACGCATTTGGGTGTTACATCAAAACTATACACTCTTTAATTTAGTACTTTTTTTGACGTTGACATGTCTATTGTTCTTTATGGGAAGCACAACTATTAAATATAATTCTTTAATAAGATTACTTTTGCCAGCAATTGTTTTAGTCAAATTAGTTTTTAATTGTTTTACACTTTGTACAAAAGTTTTGGATTATTTAATAAAAAAAAATTACAAATTGGTCCTTCGAGCCGGATAACAAAACAAACAAAAGTCGATTTACTTTAAGATTGAACGATTGTATGAAGACTTCAAAGTGATGTTAAACAATTGTCTACTTAATTTAAAAAGAAAAGAATGTTGTCTTAGAAAATGTAATTAATTTCATCCATGTGTGGAAAGCGTATAATTTTTTTTGTTACAATTAGTTATTTAAAAGATTGTTACGATATTGTTTAATTCATTGTTTTTAAGAAGTCGACGTAAACAGTATTACAAAGGAGCTTAAAGTAATTATACCGGTGAGTAATAGCAACAGGCAACGGCAAGTCTATACGCAACGCTAAAGCCACAGCGCCCACAGCATCTCTTTTTGATGAGCGCGTAACACGGAGAGGTATTTTTAGGGACTTTAGAAGATAAAAGTGAAGGTAAATATAAAAGTTAAAGGAAGCAAATAGAAATCATGTTCCGTTTCGCGTATGGAAGCACACGGGTGGTTTTTAGCGTAAAGTCTACACATCGGGTAGGTCAGGGTCGAGGGTAGTTCGGATCACTGGCCATCCGAAGCGTGTAAACCATGCTGTAAACTTAACAGTTTAGTGTGTGGTCACTGTAGAGCAATCAAGGGTGGTACTGTTACTTACGCGTCACTATCGATTTAAATAGCGTGTAAATCTCATTATGTAAAACACAAATCTTTCGAGTTTTAAAGGTTTTACCATTTAACGCTTCAAATGTTAAACTATCAATTGTTTCTTGTTACGCTAAATAAGAGTCGATGCACATTTTTCACTAATAGTGAAGAACTATTTTATAACAAACTCAGAATTATAAAGTATAAAAGTTGGATAATCAGCGATGGAACATCTTCAGGTCCTGCTAACACATCTTAAAGCCAACTCTTAAAAATTTACACTTATACAGGGTGATTTTTTTAAGTGGTAGTAAAATTGGGATTTCGCAAACAGTAAGAGTTACGAGATTGGTTAAATTACCAAAAAGTAATTTAAAGCTTCAAGAATATCTTTAAAAAATTGGAAAATTCACAATGATTACCGAAGCAACGCAAAAAAAAACTGAAAATTGAAAATTTCGCTTTTCGACTGTAGTTTAAAAATGGTTTACTTTTAATAAAAAAGATTCTTAAAAAATGTTTAGTAGGTAGATAGAGCTATGAAACGATACTAAACTCGACTTTTTATCACATCGACGCTAGGCGTCGCGACGTTCAACTTTTAATTTTCTTACGAGAGCCAATTGTTTTATGGAAAAATTACTCCTTTGACTTTTCTAAATTCGGATACCAAACGAGAACTTGCTGTCTTGTACTTTTCTTAATTTACACAACACAGTAGTTCCCTATAATAAAATAAAAAGTTGAACATCGCGACGCTTAGCGTCGATGTGATAAAATATCGAGTTTACTATCGTTTGATAGCTTTTTTAACCTTCTATAAAAATTCCCAATATTTTTTTACTATTTAATCACTGTATTGACACGAAATAAAAGATTAAGGAAAGAGGAGTAGCGAATACTTCTACCGTGAAGCTTGCTTGTAGCTCATTTCTCAAGGAAAATCTAGACCAATAGAAATAAAAAATTTGACTATTTTGCCGGTATCTGACCGAACATTTCTTGTATCTTTGTCTAACGTTTGGAAATTTTTTTAAGTAACTTACCAAAATTTTTTCAAATTTTACTGAACCGTTTTTCCATATAAAAAGTGCGGGGTCCTTTCTAATTAACTTAATTAATTAATTATTGCCTGTACGCTTATTTGATTCCACTTTATCTTTAAAAAATTCTTTTTATTTTAAGGTAAAGCTACGAGCGCATTAATTTTATTTAAATAATTAGATAAATGTTCAATGTTTGTCCTTATCAATGTAAGGCACATTTTAAAATTTTGTTTTAACTTGTGCGTCTCTGTAATTTTTAAAGTGTTTAATTTTAATTATTTGACTAATTTATATAAATTTTATCTTGTGGAGTTAAACAATAATTTTATTAATTATTAAACGTATGGTGGTAAGTAATTTTTATATTTTTTGGATTTCATTTTTTGGATGAGATATTACATGATTATTAGTTGATGGCTGAAAATCATGCCATGCAATTATTGTAACGTACCTACCTTTAATAGGTATTTATTAAAATAACAATCAAGTAGATAGTAAATCGCCTGACGATTGACAATGTTATACATTCGGAGAGACCCCTCAACTTGAGGGCCTCAGGGATGAGCGCAAAAATAAACTCTCTTTGAAAGAGAACATAACCGAACATTGCTATCAACAAATCTATTTTATTTTTTAATTTTGATTTCAATGGAAAGATTATGCCTGCATGCTAAAAACATGGGATTTTAGGTTATACACTTTCCGAAACCGTAAAATTAACGAAATTAAAAATGCAATTTTTCAAAGTAAAACAATAATGCCATGGAATTATCTAAATAAACAATGAAACCAACCGCGATCTAACAGTAATTTAGATCGCCATTTTTGTGACGTCACATCCGGCGGCCATCTTGAATTTTTAAATTACACGACCACTTGTCTCCATATTTAAATTTCCCGCCATTTTTAGGTTGCTGTGACGTCACTTCCGCTCTGGAACCCGCTTAGGTATACTACTAACGTCAAAGTACAGGGTGTACGGAAATTTTTGGGATTATGTAACCAACCAAAAGATTTATTTGCCATCTAACTGAAATGATGAATTGAACTACATATCTAACCTATAAATGATGAAACAAATAAATCACAGCTGTTCTTTATTTTTTACTTTTTTGTGTCAAATTCTTTCTTTCTTGTAAACCTACAATGCAAAACAAACTTAAAAATCATACGAATCATATTTAAAATTACAAAGTCGGTACAAACAAGTCGATAAAATCGGTAACTGTATTTTTGTCATTTCGATCATTATGTTAAAGCAATTGCCAAATGTAAGCGACTTTATATGCGCAGAAGAGCAAGCGAATAATCTGGAGAAAAAGATGACCAACAATTGTTTTCACAATGATTTTCACATAATATCGTATATTTATGTAACCTTGGTTATGAGGTAGTACACAATTTTGCTTTTTGTTCAATGTTTGTCCTTATCAATGTAAGGCACATTTTAAAATTTTGTTTTAACTTGTGCGTCTCTGTAATTTTTAAAGTGTTTAATTTTAATTATTTGACTAATTTATATAAATTTTATCTTGTGGAGTTAAACAATAATTTTATTAATTATTAAACGTATGGTGGTAAGTAATTTTTATATTTTTTGGATTTCATTTTTTGGATGAGATATTACATGATTATTAGTTGATGGCTGAAAATCATGCCATGCAATTATTGTAACGTACCTACCTTTAATAGGTATTTATTAAAATAACAATCAAGTAGATAGTAAATCGCCTGACGATTGACAATGTTATACATTCGGAGAGACCCCTCAACTTGAGGGCCTCAGGGATGAGCGCAAAAATAAACTCTCTTTGAAAGAGAACATAACCGAACATTGCTATCAACAAATCTATTTTATTTTTTAATTTTGATTTCAATGGAAAGATTATGCCTGCATGCTAAAAACATGGGATTTTAGGTTATACACTTTCCGAAACCGTAAAATTAACGAAATTAAAAATGCAATTTTTCAAAGTAAAACAATAATGCCATGGAATTATCTAAATAAACAATGAAACCAACCGCGATCTAACAGTAATTTAGATCGCCATTTTTGTGACGTCACATCCGGCGGCCATCTTGAATTTTTAAATTACACGACCACTTGTCTCCATATTTAAATTTCCCGCCATTTTTAGGTTGCTGTGACGTCACTTCCGCTCTGGAACCCGCTTAGGTATACTACTAACGTCAAAGTACAGGGTGTACGGAAATTTTTGGGATTATGTAACCAACCAAAAGATTTATTTGCCATCTAACTGAAATGATGAATTGAACTACATATCTAACCTATAAATGATGAAACAAATAAATCACAGCTGTTCTTTATTTTTTACTTTTTTGTGTCAAATTCTTTCTTTCTTGTAAAACCTACAATGCAAAACAAACTTAAAAATCATACGAATCATATTTAAAATTACAAAGTCGGTACAAACAAGTCGATAAAATCGGTAACTGTATTTTTGTCATTTCGATCATTATGTTAAAGCAATTGCCAAATGTAAGCGACTTTATATGCGCAGAAGAGCAAGCGAATAATCTGGAGAAAAAGATGACCAACAATTGTTTTCACAATGATTTTCACATAATATCGTATATTTATGTAACCTTGGTTATGAGGTAGTACACAATTTTGCTTTTTGTTCAATGTTTGTCCTTATCAATGTAAGGCACATTTTAAAATTTTGTTTTAACTTGTGCGTCTCTGTAATTTTTAAAGTGTTTAATTTTAATTATTTGACTAATTTATATAAATTTTATCTTGTGGAGTTAAACAATAATTTTATTAATTATTAAACGTATGGTGGTAAGTAATTTTTATATTTTTTGGATTTCATTTTTTGGATGAGATATTACATGATTATTAGTTGATGGCTGAAAATCATGCCATGCAATTATTGTAACGTACCTACCTTTAATAGGTATTTATTAAAATAACAATCAAGTAGATAGTAAATCGCCTGACGATTGACAATGTTATACATTCGGAGAGACCCCTCAACTTGAGGGCCTCATTTTTGTGACGTCACATCCGGCGGCCATCTTGAATTTTTAAATTACACGACCACTTGTCTCCATATTTAAATTTCCCGCCATTTTTAGGTTGCTGTGACGTCACTTCCGCTCTGGAACCCGCTTAGGTATACTACTAACGTCAAAGTACAGGGTGTACGGAAATTTTTGGGATTATGTAACCAACCAAAAGATTTATTTGCCATCTAACTGAAATGATGAATTGAACTACATATCTAACCTATAAATGATGAAACAAATAAATCACAGCTGTTCTTTATTTTTTACTTTTTTGTGTCAAATTCTTTCTTTCTTGTAAACCTACAATGCAAAACAAACTTAAAAATCATACGAATCATATTTAAAATTACAAAGTCGGTACAAACAAGTCGATAAAATCGGTAACTGTATTTTTGTCATTTCGATCATTATGTTAAAGCAATTGCCAAATGTAAGCGACTTTATATGCGCAGAAGAGCAAGCGAATAATCTGGAGAAAAAGATGACCAACAATTGTTTTCACAATGATTTTCACATAATATCGTATATTTATGTAACCTTGGTTATGAGGTAGTACACAATTTTGCTTTTTGCGTAGGTCGCTTGGATATGGCAAGCACGCTACTTAGACTGGCGGAAGGAGGTCTAAGGTACTTTTTTGTATTACGTAATTCCAAGAATTAAAATTCACCCTGTATAATGACATTAATAACAACAACAACTGTAGACGCACAAGTAATTTGTTTCTATAATTCCAAGGCATCACTGCTTTTTGTAAAAAAAAACAACATTTTTAATTTCGTTTTTTACGATTCCAGAAAATGAAAAATTGTATTTTTTTATTAATAAAAAACCGAAATACACTTTAGCTCTAAAATAACTTGAGAGGGCAAATAATTGAATATTTAAGAATTTACCACAGACCCCTTGCTGCGTTGCGCAAGTTCCCATCCTATATAAACGTAAATCTAGACCCTCGCCCCGTAAAAGAAATGCATCAAAACACACACACGTGTGTGTGATGTAGTCTGATGGGTTCATTAATAATTTGAAATCCGTGCATCGACAACAGAAAGTTCTCCTTTTTAAGATTCCTCTAGATTTGTGCTCATCGCCCCCCCCCCTGTGATGGTGGGTTTAAAACTTAAATGTCGTGGTTAAACCCCACGTCCAATGTAATAATTTTTATTAATGTTACTTCTATGTTTTTAGAATTGTTCCATTCTTAATTTTGCCAAAATAAAATTAAAAAGGATTACAAAGCTAGTGCCACTTAACCTAATTTTGAAGACTGATGCTTTCGAGAAATCAAGAATGATGACAATAATTAACGAAGAAAAGGGTATGTATAAAAATGAATGTCTCTGGTTTTTGTACACTTCTTGATAAGTAGCAAATCTGTAGATAGACCAAACCAATCAAACTAAGGGTGGAAGTACTATCACCTGCATATCTTTTGGCCAATCCGGCTATACGCCTAGCACGAATTATGGATTCAACCATCAATAATACCCTCGTACTTAAGCTGAGGGGTTACTTTATTCTACCAACAAGTAGTAAATCAACAAACTGTGTTAGTGTTATGATGGTTGCACCCAAAATTCGTGCTAGACGTATTGCCGGGGTGGCCAAAAGATATGCAGGTGATAGTACAGTAGCCTGTCTGTTATCAAACGTTTGCATCTAATCAGAGTTTCAGAACTTCAACTTTGTTTTATTTTAGGGCCAAAAGGAATTAAAAATCAACCCTAATACAAGATAGACGTGTAAAACTAATAGGACCTCATTTTATATTTAAATACATTTCATCTTCCATCGACAAAGTTTACAAAGGTATTTCCAAGAGATGTTATGTTATTGACTTACATATTTCTTATGATTTTTAAGTTTTTTATTTTAGAGCAAATTCCAAACTAAATGAAATACAAATCATAGTAATAGCAGTACATAAAACGTCAAGTTAGAATGATATCTCGTCCATCAGAGAGAGAGAGATCTCTACGAAATGACTTGTTAGGAGGCCACACCTAATGAGGCTTTAGTGTTAAGAATAGAAGGTAAATTAAAACTGAAAATAATTATTAAGGGTGCTTCTAGAGAGTTAAATTTTTTTTAATGTTGCAATAAGCGGTGCTCTCTATTAATCAAAAATTACAAAACATTTTTTCTCCTCTATTTCATACGAACTGGCGACAATGGAGGAGCCGAAGGCTCCTCTTTAATGATAGGAGTTGCTGTTTTATTCCAAATTTCTTATAAAGTTGTGTTTTATGATGTAAATCTGTTCCACGATTGTTCTTTGTACTTTGTAACTTTTTTTTTAATTTTTTGTAATTTTCTGTTGTTTTGTATTTTTTCCAACAATTATAATATTGTTTGTGTTGTTTCATATATCTTTTCCACAAAACGTTTTTCTATAGATGCATTTTTTTAATTAACTCCGTACTATCTATTTACTATTTGTTATTATTTTGTTACAGAAATAATATTGATTGCACAACCTTTAATTAAGTGTTTATTTATTTTTAAATTATCTTAGTTTAAATTGCGTCAGTATTCATTAAGATGATACTTGGTAATTTATACAATTTTTTATAGATTTTATCATATTTACTATGTATTGTATGTTGTTTGGTTTTCTTCCCATTTCATTGATTTACGTCAATATAAGATCAAATTTACCAATATGTTTTTGAGCGATTTCCACCTTGTTTTGTTAACACCTTAAGTCCATCTTTCAAAAGAGCGCTTTTCTAGTGCCCTGAAAAAATCGTGAACATTTTTACGATAAACACTAACATTTGCTTAAGTCTAACAGTCATTTGAATTGTTGTAAATAATTATTGAATTAAAAACATAAAAAAAATTAGTTGACGAAAACTTAATTTTGATGATAATGTATGCTTTTGTGCTCATATAGTTATAATGTATCCTGCTTGAAAAACAACTATTATACCCTAGTTCATATAAAGAAAAAATATTCTTTCCTCCATATCGTGTCAGGTAGGGCTGGCCAGTTCCTGTGGAGATTGGTCGAGTCCATTGAGAAAAGTCGCTTAGTGTGACGCTATTTCCTGTGGCGGACAGGTACACTTCCTCCCTTAGACTAAAACATTTAATTTATTTGTCAGTTATATAAAACATGCTAATATTTTTAATTGTAATTGTTAAAACAAAATTTTATTCAAATTGAAATACCTTGAATTAGATTAAAAATCTTAAAATTTCACAACTGGCGAAAAACCATCTAAAACAATTTAATTGCATTTTTTGTATAATAAGACCTAATTTGTTTTGTTTTTAAAATTGTTTAATTATTAAATTATAGTGTTACGAATAAAATTATAATTGAAAATTTGATTAAATTTTTGATATTAATAATTAAGCGCTTAGCTTACTTAAAATAATTTTTTTGGAGGGAAAATGTACGAAATAAAACCAAAAAACAAGGACGTATACTGTATATACACATTATAAAAACGGAAACAATGAGAAATTAAAATAATAATGAGGAATAATTTTTTAATTGTATTCTAAATGCAGAAAGCGTAACGTCCATAACTGGTCAGTTCATACATTATGCATATACGTTATATCACTGTGCAATTACTATATTAAAATTATTTTAAATCAAATTATAAAGTCGTATCATTTAAAACAATTTATGCTATATTACTTCATCATTTAATTATATCTTCAAAATCGAACTCAAAAACAAGTTTTTATTATAAAATAAAATAAATAACATACAATAATAACAAAATACACATTAAAAACAATTTTAAAATCAAACTTCATTTGTTTCAGTAGAACCAGTGTATGATTGTTTTTTTATGTTTTCAGAAATAACAGCTTCGACAAAAACCATCCAGTCGGTTTCCCAATTCCGCAACGCTCGATCCTTCTCTTCTTGTGGCATGGAACTGTACGAAATCGAATTGATCGCCAACTGCTTCAAAAGTTTCAAATCGGCGTTTTTGCTCGCCAAACCCATAAAGGCCAAATAAAAATCGTAGCTCAAACCTTTACTACCCCAAAAGCTCGGATCGTCGTAACTTATCACAATTGGAAAACCTTGCGAAATCAACGTGTTCGCCGGATGGTTCCTCAAGTCATTAACCAACATCAAAACTTGATTCGAAATTGGACAAATTTCCACTGCAATTTGTTTCTCTTTCACCAACTTCATAGCTCTAGGATGTTTGATCAACGCATACCCGTGTCCAATTCTTTTAGTTCCCAACAAAATGGCGTCTATTAAATCGTTATCGCTCGTCGTACCAAACCAATTTGTTTCACCTGCGTGGAAAAAGAAATCGATACCTGCAGCTTTCATCTCGAGCAATTCTTCAATAAAGGCACTTTGCGGCCTTCCTAAATCTTCTTGACCCACCAAATCGAACCCGGCAAACATATCTGGATAATATTGTTTTAAGTACTTGGAAGTTTGGACGTATGTTTGAAAGGTTTGATCTGTTGCGTTTCGTAATGGTCCGTAAATGAAACGAGCACCGATGAATTTAGGATGGTCCTTTTGGAATTGTTGGATTGTTTCGTGGTAGATTTCCGCAACTTCGTGTGGTTGGTAAATTGTGCCATTTAGTTCGTAAACGGGTGGTAAAATGCCCCTAAATTCCAAATACATCACGTTGTCTTCTTCGAGTTCTTTTAATGTTTGGTAAAGTAGATCTTTAAATACGGGCTTGTAGGTTACCATTTGAAAAACTGTGGAGAAGATGTCTAAAAATGTTTTCCATACACTGTTGATGCTTTGGTACGCTTTTCTTGGGTCTTTGACTAAAAGGGTTAGTTGCGATTTTAACCATCCATCGAAGGTAGAGTCCCTGTTTCGTAATACGCTCACTAAAGTCCAATTACACGTTTCATCTTGTGTTGGGGTTTCCAAAAACATCAACCTCAATCGTCCATTTTGTTTGCAACCATACAAGTTATCCCTAAAAGTTAAATTATAAAGGTATTCGTGTGAAGTCATCGAAACATCGTGTCCATGTAGAGCTGCACCTTTAGGCATTTTTTTGATTATTTGAAAAAGTACCGATTTTTCAATTGCTTCCTTTGCTTGGAAAAAATGCCTATGTGGTGAAAATACCGAGCTGTTTTCAAATCCTTGATCGTATTCCATGCTTTTATGTACCATTATAAAATCGTTTAATATTTTTTCTTGGTTGTTTAAAATTATGGAAGCGCCGACCATTTGTGATTCTTCCAATTTTATAAATTCGCTGCGGTCGGTCCAATAATCTCCACATGTCGATGTTATTAATTTTAAAATTGTTAACGAAATTAAAATAATTTTATACATTTTTGTTGTTTTTTTAATCGTTTGTGACTTGTTCGTACGATGGTTCTTAATGCACTGCAGCAACGAACTGAATTTGAGACTAAAATATAGTTCATTGATTAATAAATGTTATCTTGAAAAAAGTCTAAAGGTTAAATTAATTTAATTGATTGCATTTAAACAGAAATTCTCAAACTTTTCTTGACCATTGGTCATAGTTTAAATTTAGTATTGTTTATCAGACGGATTACGCAAGTTCGGAGTGCACATTGCACCGTGTCTGATGTCGTAGTCACGTTTCAAGCGAGCTCAAGAAAAGTTTGGAGTTTAAACAAAGTTACACAATCTCATCAAATTAATTTTTATTGTTAATTTTTATTGGGTAAGAAAATAGTATAATATTTAACGAATACAGGGTGTCCCACTTAGCATGCTCACCTTGGGGATCTCGTAAACCGTAAGAGCAAAAGAAAAGATACCCCTGGAATTGGATAAGGAACAAGAAGCGACACAGAGACAAAATCGTTCATTTCGCCTATTGCGCATGTCCGCTGGATATGTCACTGTCACAACATAACCTTATCATTTAGACATAGACCACAGACCACTAAATATTTGCATATTTAATTAATGACATATCCAGCTGACATGCGTATTAAAAATTTATGCAAAAAATTAACATGGAGTTTTTGCTTCGTGTCGTTTCTTATTCGTTAGGGTGTATTTTCTTTGATAGGAGATAGGATGTCGGATAACTGAAGAGCCTATTCCATCGTTGGAATCAATCTCTTATTGAACCAAACTATTATGTCGTTGGACTTTATTATTTTATTTATTAAATATGAATTTTAAACGAAAGTTAAGAAAGACGAATTTTAAAACTTTTTAAGAACCACTGTTAAATAGTTTAACAATTTGATTGATAAATATTTAAAATTTATCTATCGATCCAAAAGTGCATATTGTATTAGGGCATGTTTAATTTACATGTTTGTGTTCTTTAAGATTAAATTGTATTTAATATAATAATAAATAATTTAAATTAATTAAAGGATCGAATATAAATATTTATATAATATATTAAGTCAATGTGCTTTCTAATTGTTTAAATTAAAAATACTTTATCGAATGACGAATATGTTGTTTTTTTAAAACAAATTGTTGAGGACAATGGAATTTTATTTTTACAAATATTAGTGCTATTTACTAGCATACTGAAAAGCCCTGATCTATGGCTCTTTGATAAGTTAGATAATAATCCCTCAAATGTTATTGAAAATTGTTCTTAAATGATAAACATTAAAGTTAAATTTTTAAAGAATTTATATTGAAATATTGGTGATATTTCGACTATTCCAATGACGTAAAACTAAATTAAAAAAAAACAATAGGAGTATTATACGGGTATACCTTGGTGTACGGGAGCTCAGGAAAACTTGTGGCATCAAAATCACCCTTTTGAAGATTTATTGTTAAATATACAAGGTGGAGCGATGGGCCTATTAAATCTAAATGAGCTATCATAATTTTAGAAGAAAACTGTTTAGACATAATAAGTTATTATTGACGAGATGCTCTATAATGTAAAAATATTTTTAAATGTACTTACAGAGTGTTTCGTTTAAGAGATACTTAACCTAACTTTTTTATTTAAAATAGAACACTCTGTATAATTTTACATATGGGTCATTCTTTTACAAACCGCACGGATTTCAGGAATAAAAAATTTGACTTCTTTAAATGCAATAAAAAATATTTTTCTGTATCTTTCAACAAATTTAATTGGCCTGCATTTCATGATTTTGCTGAAAAATATTTATTTTACAAAGTATTCACATACGAATTTTCGATAATTTGTTGGATATTTTTTTATTGCACAATTAAATGCACAATTTCATTATCTCAAAAAAATATGTTTGTATCTTTTTCATGAGATTCACAGTTCTCGAGAAAAAGACGAAAAATATCGGCCAAATGCAAAAATTTTGAACTATTTTCTCAATCACAAAATACTCGGAAAGCTGGTTTTTTGTTTTTAAAGCTTAACCCCTCGACGTTTGTCCATCTATTTCGGATACACCCTGTATAATTTAGATTCATAGTATCAAGTTATTATAAATAGAACATAAAATATAAATTTAGAAAAATCTTTCAAAATAAGTATAAAAAGCTGATAAAATTTTTTCTTCCTCAAGATTAAGGTATTTAATTTTTATATTTATATAAATATATACTTAATACATACATTAAATTACAAATTATTATCTTAATACCTAATTATAGTTTACAACTGATATTTACATCAATTAATTTTATTATCTTGAACAATATTATTTAAGTTTAACTACCAATCTAAGCTCAGGACCGGATTTATCTGGATTGATATAAATTAGAGTTGAACCTTTGATACTAGAGGCTGGAGGAATGTTCTAAAATAATGTAACGAACCCCCTTGGTTTTTCTTTGGTTATTGTTCCCTTGCTCTTTTATGGATGTTTGGTAGCGTAGGGGTTGTTACGTTTTTGCACATATATAGAAACTCGAAGATATTTTTACTTCTTTTATTTTTAACTTCAATTAATAAAGGTTACACAAACGGTACTCAATATAACCCAAACAAAAGATAAAATATAAAATAACTTAGGACTCTTACCCCTCTGGTACAAAATAATCCTTATGGAGTTTATAAATTATGATCCACTGAGTTTTAGTTACGATTCGACCGACGACTTTTACAATTATATAAAACAAGTACCAGTACCGGATCAAAATGGGTTTTAACAATCTTTTAATAACTTTTAAAAATATTGACTTTCACGACGACTTTAAACTTAGTGTTTCCACGATTATGGGTTTCAACCGATTTTTCTAATTAGATCTTTACGAAATTATGGTTTCTTGACGACTGCCGTTTCTTGAACTATTTTTTTATGATCCTGATTATTGAATCAGCAATAAATTGTAATTACGTAATTCATTTTTCTATAGTTCAAGAAACGCAGACATAGGTAAAGTGAACAGCCAGCAATTTGTTTAAATATAATTAATAAACGTCTAAGTAATTTCCTGGACGAATTCATGGGAATTGCAACTTATGATATTTCTTTATTATTGACTTCACATTTTTATTTGATTGTTTATACTGCAATTCCCATAGGTTCAGGAAATTGACTTCCCGCGTAAATGAACCTTAGTAACATTTATTTAATTTAATAATTGAATTGTTTAATTTGTTTTATAAAATTTAGAATATTTTAAATATTGAAATTGCTGGTTGTTACACTCTTCCCTGCCAAAGAAAACAAAAGCATAGCTTTTTGTTTTACATAAACTTAATAAAAAAAATATAAAATTACGTTGAGGTAGGTAAGAGTCACTTCATTAACCTATTGAACATGATATTATAAACAAAGATAATAATACAAACAATGTCAGCAAACTTACACACATGTTTTTCTGAAACTGTAGCACATTGCAAATTTTACTTTATTTATTTATAAAAATGCGAAGTTTTAAATGAACTCTAGTTATTTTCTATGATTACTAATTAAATTATACCCAAAAAAAAAACTAATCTATAACTTAATGTCCTCTATTAAACTTTCTGTCTATATTTCTTTACTTCCTTATACTCTCAGTATTAATATTGTTCAAATGCCCACTAAAACTACGAAAAAGGCCTTTTTACTGTTTATTAAACGCGCACTATCACTCGCGGTTTTTTTAAAATGTGTCACTTGCCCAGTGGCTAACTTTGGGATAAACACTTGTTGTTTCTGCAGCTCCTCCTTGTTGATTTCGCTCGTTTGTTAATATGTTTGCTTCCGATTGACTTCTTCTAATTGAACTTATAGAACTGGGTCTAGCCGGAACTTCTTTTGGAGCTGTGCTAGGCTTCTCCTGATTTTGAATTAACCACAGCGTTAATGTGTTCCATACGCTGCCTAGAAGTTTGAATCCAAAACCAAACGTTTTATATATAGTAATGCTGTTGAGGACCACTCCAAATAAGTATTTAATTATTCGTAATATTATATAAATTCCAATTATTCCCGAGAAAAAATTTCCAAATGTCGCAGACTATCCATAAATATGTGCCATAGTTGTTTGAGCAAACTTATTTTCGGCACCATAAAAATTATGTAACGTTGCTCTTTCTGAACCGAATGTGGGTTGTTTCATTAATTGCTTGTTTCCATTGTTTCCATAATTGTTTCCATTGATTTCTTCTTGAGTGTCCTACGATATTACGTTAGGTAGGATATGTGGAATTACTTCCATCCAGCTTCTTGTACCTTATTGACTTCATTTTCTTGGATTATGAAAGCCATCACTTGATTTTCTACGTTTTATATGGTTTTATCCCATTTCGTGTGCCCAGGGCAATGTCATTCAACGCGACCACTGTAATGTTTGTTTTATTGTCCTCGATATCGTAAGCGATCACTATACTCGCGTAAAACTCCGCGGCTTAAGATGACAAATACTGAGAGCCTGTTTTCATTTTTACCTATTCTAATTTTACAAAATAACTTTTGTTAATTTATTTAAACAGTTTATTACAAATACTAATCTTACTTAATTTTAACCCTATCATTTGACCTATCTTAAATTTTACTTATTGTAGTCGCTTAAGGCGAGCTGATCTCCTTAAACCTTTATCGTTTATAGAACCTGATTTAGTAAGGTCGTTAAATGATTCCTTATTTTTTCTAATCAGTTCCAAAGTCTTTTTACCTATCGGAAGCTTTTTATTACAACGTTTTGAAGGACGGTAGTCCTCCATAACGGACGCTTTCCTTTTTGACTTTACCTGTATTTGTACCTGTTCCTGAAATTTGTCAATATTTTGGTCAGCATTTATTTGATCGAGCATTTGAAAAATAATTAATGCTGCTTGACCGGGATCAGAATTTTGCTGATCTTCCTCTATTTCGGTTGTAGGCCATTTTGAATTTAAGGGATGATAACTGTAATTAATGGCTTGGACTTGCCTATTTCGCTCGTGCTCAAAACCATTGCAAAATTTTAGCCTGTTGGCGTGAATAACCTTTTCGAAGTTTTTGTTTAACTGACGAACTCTATACGTCACAGGGCCTAATATCTCTATGATCCTAAATGGACCCATCCAGGGCTTGGAAAGTTTTTTTGAAACGCCTATTTTAGTGGCTGGATCAAAGACATAAACTAGGTCACCTAATTGAAATTCTTTATTTTTAGCAGTTTTATTATATTGCAAAGCCTGCTTCTGTGACGATTCAAAAATATTTTGGCGAGTTTCCCTAAACGCTATCTGAAGTCTAGCCAAAACTTCGGAAGTGAAGTTTGTGTCGACATCATACTTGATTTTCTGTGGCTTAAGGACATCGTCAATTGGAAATATGGGGTCTCTTCCATACAGTAGAAAGTACGGACTGAAATTTGTAGAGCTATGAATACTAAAATTATGGGACATTTCGAAATATGGTGCCCATTCATTCCAGTTTGTTTGAAATTTATTAAGATAATGACTTAGAAAATTTTTTAAATCTCTATGTACGCGTTCTAAAACGCCATTTCCCATCGCGTGAAATGCTGTGGTCTGTAGTTTTTCAATATTTAATTGTTTGCACAATTCTTTCATTAATTTTGAAACAAAATTGGTACCTTGATCTGTTAAAATTTTCTCTGGCGTACCGTGTTTAGTTATGATACGTTTGATGAACGCACGTGCAACTGTATCTGTTTTTTGATCTTTTAAAGGAATAATTTCAATGTATTTAGAAAAATGATCAATAAATGTTAAAAGATATTTATGACCTTCGTCTGTAGTAGGTAAAGGTCCTACCAGATCGAGAGAGCATCTCTGAAAAGGATAGAATAATTCTGGAAAGTGCTGCATAGGAGCTTTTCTGAGATGAGGGGATGTTTTGCGTTGATTGCAATCGTGACATTCATTTACAAATTTTATTGTATCAGCCTTCATGTTTGGCCAATAACAACGAGATCTTATAGTTGAAAGTGTTTTGAACTGACCTTGATGGCCAAAAAATGGTAAGGTGTGAAAATCTCTTAAAACTTTTTGAACAAAAGTTTTAGGAATAACTAAACGATCGTTTTGATCTACCTTGTATAATATACCTTCTTGATCTAAGAAATATTCATCCTTTTTGTCATTGGACTTAAGCAATTGAACAATATTTTGACAAAAAGGATCATTTTCCTGTTTAATTTTGATGTCTTCTCTATCCCAAACTGGAGTTATATCCGGTGGTTTTGACCTAGTAACTGCATTAATATGTGTTGTTTGGGACCTGTCTACATTGTTATCATTATCATACACAAAAATTTTGATACCTGTATTACAAAAAACATATTTAATCATTTCATAAACTACGTTCCATGACAATTGATCTAGCCCGCAAGCTATTTTAGGAATGGCTAAATCTTTATCTTTATTTAGTAACATGCACTCTTTTAAATTATGTAGTGCAACCCATACGGCTTCGTAATGAGGTTTATGGTAATATTTAACTTTTGTTACTAAATAATAAATGTTACGCATTTCTGTTTGTAGTATTGCAACTTCTCCTACTTTTTTATTTTGCTTTAAGAGCTCTTCTGTATTTCCGAATTGTTGTTTAAATTGTAGGGCTACACCCTTGGCCATTTCAAAATCTTGTGACACGCAATGTGCTAATGCCACTGTTCTTCGACTATCTTCAAATAAATTTCCGTTTATGATCATAACTGACTCATTAATAATCGAATTTACTTTGATTATATTAAAAAATTCTTCTAGTGTTAAATACTTCTTTGATTTGGTTGTAACTTCAACCTCGTGCATTCTACTTAATGCATCAGCGTTACCGTGTAATTTTCCTTTTCTGTGGATTACATCAAAATCGAATTCTGAAAGTAGTAAAGCCCATCTCGCCAATCTTGAGCTGGGGTCTTTTAAAGTAAGTAAATATTTTAAAGGTCGATGATCCGTAATTATTGTGAATTTTTGCCCATATAAATAACATCTAAACTGTTTAATTCCAAAAACTACTGCCAAAAGTTCTTTTTCTGTTGTATTGTAATTTCTTTCAGCTTTATTCAGCTTTTTACTCACAAATGCTATTGGTCTTTCGAAACCATTATAATCTTGACTTAGAACGCCACCTAGTCCCGTATTAGACGCATCTACCGCTAAAATGAATGTTTTAGAAAAGTCTGGATAAACTAACACACTATCCGTTGTAATTGCTGTTTTTAATTTATCGACGGCCTTAATTGTTTCTTCGCCGATCTTAAACTTCACGTCCTTTTTCGTCAGCTGTGTTAGAGGTTCAGCTAACTCGGCAAAATTTGGGATAAATTTCCTGTACCAACCTACCAAACCTAAGAACTGTCTTATATTTTTAACATTTTTAGGAATGGGAAAATTTTTGACTGCCTCTATTTTTTCTGGATCCGCTTTTACGCCGTTTTGAGTAATTATGTGCCCTAGATATTTAACCTCTTTTGTTAAGAATTGACATTTTGAGGGCTTAAGCTTGATATTTGCTTTACGTAAACGATCAAAAACTAGAGACAATTTTTGTATGTGCTCTTCCGGACCTTTGGAATTATGAACTAAAATGTCGTCCAAATATACCCAACAAATGTCTCCGATTAAGCCCGATAAGGTGAAATTTATAAATCTTTGAAAACTACTTGGAGCGTTGCACAATCCAAAGGGCATTGAATTAAACTCCCAATGGCCTTCCGGTGTTGAAAAAGCCGTGTACTGTTTTGATTCTTCTTTCATTGGTATTTGATGATACGCTGACGTAACATCAAAAACGCTAAAGAGTGTAGAATTACTTAAATAATCTATGGCTTCATGTAGTAATGGTAATGGAAAAACATCTTTCTTGGTAATGGAATTTAGGCCTCTATAGTCTACGCACATTCTAATTTTATCTTCTCCATTTGGCTGTTTCTTTGTGATCAAGATTACCGGTGCGCTCCATGGACTTGATGATGGTTTTATCACCTTAGTTTTTAATAAACGCTCAATTTCTTTTTGCAATAATTCCCTTTGTTTAAAAGGAACTTTGTACGGTCTTCTTTTTATTGGATGTGCTTCTTTTTCTATTACTATCTCATGTTCAACATTATGCGCTTTATTAATTTTTTCTTCTTTATCGCAAAAAATATCTGCATAGTGACTTATTAATTCTTGAAGCAATCCTGTTGTACGTTCATTTAGGTGAGAAAAATCAAAGTTTTCTTCCACCCAAGAATAATCCTTAACATCAATTCGATTGATTGAAAAATTATTGATTGGTTTTTCTGAAATGTTCCCTATCGGTTCAATAAATCCAACTGCTACGTTTTTGGGAATAGACATTTCTTGTGCATTTAAATTTACCAATCGAACAACTGGATTTCTTTTGTTGTCCAGTATCATTCTGGCACAGAACACTCCTGGTATTATTGGAATAGGTTCCAAAAATATGTATCTATCTTCAATTTTTTGAAATTTTTTGTTAACTACCTCACAGTTTATTTCTGACCTAGGAGGTATTTTTATAGCTTTTGCTAACGTTACTTTATGCAAGTTATTTTTCCCGACCTCGTCAATGTCGGTCATTGCTTGTTTTGATATGTGATTCGCTGTTGATAACTCGGTTAGTTCAACTGGCGTCATTTCCTTACACATGTTGTTTACTGATAAAGTATTTTCACCTTCTGCCACTCGTATTTCCTTTTTAATTTCTCTGTTTTTATAATTATTAATATTTTTACATTCGCTAAATCTTCTATATGTATCTCCTTCATCTTCACTTAAATCTCCAAATTGTTTTATCTGTACCTTCACTTCTAATGGATGAGGTTTTTTCTTAAACTCGTTTTCTTCATCGTTTTTCCTCTTATCTCCTGGGAAATCTAAATTAACTATTTCATCTTCTTGTGAATTTATTATTTTGTGTTTAAACTTTTTGGACCTGAACTTCTTATTTGAGTTCCTAAAATTTTTGTCCATATTTTCTAATTCCTTCCACTTTCTTTTTACAACATTTGAAATTGTAACATAGCTCGTTATAAATAAAATGCAGACGCATGCAATTGTAGTGCAGAAATAATTATTTACATTGTTTATAAATGACTTCGTTTCGTTAATGAAATCTTTTTCCTTATTTTGGATTCTTTTATTTAACTCGAAAATTGGAGCCTGGTTTCCTTTATTTCGGTTGACGCCGTTTGTCGACTGCACGCCTGTTGAAACTTTCGTGGTCAGGTCTCTCGAATTTTCTTTATCAGACTTCTCTGTCTTTTTCTTATTTTTCTTTTCTTCTAGGAAATATTTTAATTCATATCTGTAATTCTCTACAGCTTCATCTGCTTTTTCAATTACTTTACTTTTATCATTCATTTCTGCCATTTTTTCATTTTTGTTATTACAAGATTTCATCAAATCTTCTTTGCTGAAACGCAAAATTTTTTCACAATTATTTTCTTGAGCCTTTTCTTCTTTAACATCATTTGTTTTATTTATTTGCCTCTGATTAATGTTATTATAAAAATTTTCACCTTGATGATGAATTTTAATTTCATGATTCCAGAGTGTTAATGTTTCGTTCGCGAAATTAATAATAGCTTTGTTCTCCCAAAGAAAATCTCTACCGATTATTCCGCAAGGTTCAATCGCTAGTTTATCATTACAAACAGTTACATTAAACTTTGTGTTACCTCTGTTCGGATAAACCCCAAAAATACATTCGCAGGTACCTAGTGCGTTTAGTCCGTCACCAGTTATGCCTGTAAGAAAAATATTATCTGTTTGCACAATTATAGCGTTGTCTAATAATTCTTTTTGTTTAATAATTGTTATCGCGGAACCTGTATCTAATAAAAATTTTTTCAAAGTACCATTTACATACAAATAGATTACGCTTGGTGTGTTTTCTGTTGGAGTTGCTATTTCTGGAATCATAATTTTTGTGTAATTTTTTATAATTTCATTTGGCCAAAGTTGTGAGACATCAACCTCAGCCCGTTTTCGTTTAAATTTTCTTCTTCCTTGTGTTTATCTTCGCTTTGCTGTACCGTATTTACAGCTCTAAATGTGGACACATGAGGTTTCGATTCTTCTCTGTTTCTATTAAATTTTTGATAAGTATTTGGCCTAAATCTTGAGTCGTTTGCCTGATTGAAATTTTTATACCTGGAGTTGTAATTATGATGTAATTGCTGGTTGTTACAATAATAAACTAAAAGGAAAAATTTCCTGTTTGTTGAATTGTTTTTATTTCCATTTTTCTGAATTTTTATCAATTATAGTAAAAGTTGGTAAAAGTTTACCGCTGGCTCTTGGCTCAACATTTCCGATCTGAGTCAGTAATTTACAATTATTCAAATTACTTGGTCGAAATTTAATCAATTTTTTTAATTTCAAATTAGGTTTTAGTAATTAAAATTAAAATATTTTAATTAATTCAAACACCACAAATTAATGTTTTGTTAATTATTCCGGAAAGTATCAAATCTATGAAAAATTGCAAATAACCTTCATATACTCGGTACAAATTTTGAATTATTTTCAATTTATTGTTCATAAAGTGTGGAAAAATTTAAAAATATTTTATTTATAAACAAATTTTTTTAGGACCAACACCTGTCGAGTGCATATCGCGAAACGAATTTATTCCTTATATTAGTCCGGGAAAACGTTTTAATCATGTTCACAAGGGTTAACGGACAATTTTATTATTTTAAATATTTTATAAGTATCAAATTATGATTTTTTTGTAAGGGTAAAAATAATTTAATTTAATAAATGTGGGATTTCGACACTTAATTTGAATTGTTTACTTTAGTCAACTCTCAAAGGTGGTGAAAAGCTTTTTCAAAATTAGCAAAGAACGAGCTTTTGAACTCGAACTTTTCCTGCGTAAAGCACGTTTGGGGCTAGCAAACCAGAATAAGTAAGAATGGATGCTATAGATGAGAAATATTGTCATTTTATTATAATAAGTCATGAAGAACGGCAAAGAGCCCTTATAATCATTTTACATTTAAACTTCTTGCTATTATTTGAACAATCGACAAGAAGCGCAGTTTTCTCAACCTATAAATCCCTAAACTCAAACTTCTGCAAGTTATAGAAGTTAATAATCTGTTGAAAACTTATCTAATAATAAGTGGGTAATTGTGGTTTCAATGTTGAATTTTCGTTATAATTATAATTATTGACTTATTACACAAAAGTATCTACATTAAATACATTACATATAGTAATTTTAATTTCCGAGACCAATCATAAGTTCATTTCCTTAAAGGAAGTGGAAGGCTAGTTATATTGTTGGTTCCACGCTCCGTCAACCAACGGTGACTTGGATACTTCCGTTAGGGCACGTGCGATGAGCTTCTTCCATCTTACCTAAAGATCTTCAATCCCAAAATATATTTCAATTAAATTTAATTTAATTTTTCTTAAATTATCATTATAATTGAACCAATTTAACTAGTTGTTGTTTTAAAAGGAGAGAATTTAAAGTTCATCACGTTTTGTTTAATGCAACTCCCAGTGTTGGACAATTTGCACAAAACCATTACAAATTCTCACGATTAACCTTTGACTTCATATG
The DNA here is from genome assembly GCA_963924605.1 of Malthinus seriepunctatus. Lineage (NCBI taxonomy): Eukaryota > Metazoa > Arthropoda > Insecta > Coleoptera > Cantharidae > Malthinus > Malthinus seriepunctatus. The sequence continues at coordinate 35,148,631 of OZ004602.1, forward strand.
TCTGTCTACAGAGGTGTTTACACATTAACTTTACATTATTACCAAGACTTAGGAGAATTAATCAGAAAATCTACATAAAGCGAACTGCAAGTAAACGAGAAATTAGTTTATATAAATAAGAAAAAAAAGGCAAAATACTTACCTATCTTGATTTGTATAACTTTGGAAGTAGGTAATTACTTACATACATACATACAAACGCACATGAACTAGAATTCTACTTAATTTATGTACTAACTAATTTATTTTATTTTTTTAATATTTTTGCAAGCGCTAATTAATCAATTATAAATTCGTTTAATGATAAAAATTAATCTTCAAATTAATGTAAAAATATTAAAGTTCAAGTTCAGTGGGTTGAACAATTTCTAAATTAACCGGAAAAATCCGATTTTTTGTCCTTGCTTCCTCTGTTTCTCATGACGTGAATATGTTCCTTTTTGGAGTATTTTCCTCACATCGGATGAGCAAATAATGTTGTAGTTTGTTTGAATTTGCCGCGTAGTTAATCTAGTGGTTTTCATCAATTGAAGTTGGCAACGACTAATGTCACTAAACTGTCAAATTTTGATATTTTCAAAATCCATGAGCTTCGCGTTTTTTATATTTTTTATTCTCTCCTTCTCTAATCGTTTATTCCTCCATCAGTGTCTTAAAACTTGATCATGATGGTCAAGTATAAATCAAATATCGATAGATTAGACCAATACCAATATCTCACCACTTTTAGTACTCCTCCAATCTCGTTTTGACCATCTTTGAGAATTTTTTACTATCTTGCAAATTTGACATTATCGTTTGACGTTTTCTAATTATTATTTTTTTAATTTAAAAGATTACTGATAGTCCCGCACCCACAACAGAAAAATCGGGGTGATCGTATTCAGGCCCATCTGTTGGGAATAAGCTCCTTGAGTGTCAGCAAACACGAAAATCTGTTTGGCTGCCCAAAGCACTGGCTTAAGACCTCAGGACTGTTCAAAATAAACTGCTAATTAGTGTAATTAGTGAGCAGGGCGGGAAACACACCTGTGAACAATCCAAATACCGTTTATGAGTTACAAGTTTATGTTTGCGGGTGCATAAAGACGTTAATTTAAGTCTAGCTGCCACGCTCTCATCAGAATCATTCTAGAGAGTACCCAATTTTTTTTACGATTTTTTTTATAGGAATAAAAAAATGTTTAAGTTGCATCCTGAAAGCTCTCATATTTCTTACTTTTTCCTTCACTAACAATTTCATTGAATGATCTTGAGGCCTTGTGCTAGTGCTTTAGACAGCCAACCAGATTTTAGTGTTCGCTGGCACTCAAATAGCTTATTCCCAAAACATGGGCCTGAATACGATCACCCCAATTTTTCTGGTCTGTTATCGACGAAATATCTATGAGTTCTCTTCTTTAAATTAAAAGAAGACATAAAAAATTAAAAATAGTAACTGAATCTTTCGATTTGCAGATCATGTCGGTCGAGGAAACAATATAATAACAACTTCTATAACACGTCATGAAAGCGACTTCAGCAATAGGCGAATCTTTAACGGCTATCGCCAGTTTTTTGAAGACATCTGATGGCGATCACTGATTCAATTGGGTAATCTGACTAATCTCTCATCTTTTCGAAATATCCCTACCATAATAAATAGAAGAAAATATTATTAAATCTTTCTCATTTCCATTGGATAAGAACCAACGTACGGAACGTAATTAAACGTTTTTTTCGGAAACGAGTTTAAACTCCCGCGTACGCGTAATTAAAATCGAGTCTGATGTTGGAGGCTTGATAAAAGCTTTAATAATTCGTATTCGGTTTTTACTCTAAAAGTAAGTGCATGTGGTTCGAAAGAGTATAGTGTTCAAAAAACCTTCGTTCGATTCATTATAAAATAAGTGAATTGGTGACGGAGCAAGGAATGGATTTCGGCATGGAGTAGAGCGCATTCGATAAGAAGACATTAGAAAAAAGGTAAATAATTTGTCCCAACCATTAAACCGAGATTTGACTTATATTTAACTTGGGGCCTTTCTTGAGGTTTCATTGGGTTGTTGTGCTCAACACCTCCACTGCTTCTTATTCTTATTCAAATGCAAGAGCAAGTAGGGGTCAAATTACAGTCGTTATCATTGTTCATTTTCTTTAGTTGTTTCTCTCTTTCATTCCATTCTAATCCGGAAAGTTTGTAAAGGATTGAATGTCATGGAAGAGCTTTTTAGAGAGAACCACGCAATTATTATTCTGAAATTTTGATCTAATCAAGAAAAGACATAATGGTCTATATTAAAAATTTAAAATATTCATCACACAGTGTGGTTTTGCTTAGCAAAATATACCACCACAGGGGTTCAAGGATAATTATAAAGTAATGAAGGGTTTATCTAAAGAAAATTACAAGAAGAGGGTGATCATCCAAGGATGACTTAAGACAGTTGCACTTCCTATCATCAACAGCTGCTAAAGTTTACGCTCGATAGTTCCATGGTATACTAGAAAAACTAGCAGTTACAAAAAAACACGAGAAACTCAAATATAACATAAATAATTTTTACTAAATTGTACTTGGGGGCGGATGCCGAAACTATTTTTTTTTAAATTTCTCACAAAATCTTAGAACAAATAATTCCAATTCTTCCAATTAGTATGGAAGTGGAAATGTAAACTTCTATTGGAAAATGAAAATTCTTAATTAATTCAGTTAACCTTAGTTAAAAATTAATTGTATTAAGTTTTTGCAAAAATGGAGCAAAAAGTAGCAAAAGTTGTTTATCCCATGCATCCCCACATCGAGGAAATAAGTGTGTAATTGAGGCAATTGAGTGGTTAAACGGGCATTTCCAAAACAAACGAATCCACCAATACCCTAGTCGGCCTAGTCAACAGGATACCTGAATTTAAATCCATTAGATGATTTTTTCTGGGGAACATGAAGCATCTTGCCTATCTAGTAAAAATTGCTACCCGGCGTCAGAAGTTGTTGGACAGGATTCCAGGATATGACAGAATCTTTAGCTAGTTAATCAGTGAGAGACTACTATAAAAGCCGAAGGTGGAAATTTCTTATAATAACATTAAAACTTATAAATTTTATTAATTAAATCGTGCTAAATCTTACTCAATCTAACCTCAAAATAAAAGCAAATTGGATTTTTTTAACACAATTCCGTTGGCAAGAGCTATAATTTGCAGGGGGCGCTTTTTACCATTCAACAGAGAGATGAGAAAATATCTAAACCAATATCAACTACCTATACTAACTATTGTTGGGTTTCACGGTTTTAACCCCTTCAAATTCAGGTTTACCTGCTGCAGATGCAGAAGAGTCGTATTTTCAAGTCCTCGGCGATAAATTGCGATTGCAAAGCATAATATTGGTCCTTCGAGCCGAATATGTTGGTTTTCACCACCTGTAGACGTAGAGCTATGTTGGAGCTCCGTAGGAGCTCATCAGACACGCTATTTGTACCATTATGTAGTCGTCGGAGTGTCAAAATATTCCACGATACCATTTTAGTCCGGTCTAGATACCAAAACCCGTGCGTTTTGAGAGGGGGGGGGGGCTTTTTAATGATTGATATTCGTTTTTGACATGGTAAAAATGCAATTTGGCGCGGATGCCACGGATGACGAGAAAATACATTTGGCTTGTATATACTCAATACTCGTTCTCTTTGACCAGCCGCCATTTTTCAAAATAGCGACCAAACGCCAAAAACTTAAAAGTGGCACCCACGCTAAATTGCATTTTTACCATGCCAAAAATGAATTTCAATCATAAAAAAAGGTCCCCCCAAAAAACGCACAGGTTTTGGTATCTCGACCGAACTATTTGAAGGTTTCAAATTTATTTTGCAAAACTTGTGTTTCCAATATGCATTTAAACAAATTTTTTATATTTATTTTATTACTAGAAAATGATAATTTATAAAACTACAAATGAATTACAAAATTAGATATTAAGATATTACTTAAATCCGATATATTTTATGTGGAAAAATTTTTAATTACAAAAATGTTCTACGTTAGGAAAAATTTTTCTAATAAAAGTAAATGATGGAATTTTTTTATATTATCCTATACATAATAAATAAAAAAAATAGATCTAATAAAAAATAAATCATAAGTTACAAAATTTGTGATTAGACTAATTTACTGTTAATTTTCCATTGTTTGTTTCTATTTTCGTCTTTAATACCTAACATTTATTTAAAAGCGTAATATTTTTTGTTTTGTAATTCCCATGATCCACACTATACATAGTACATAAAAAATTACCCTAATTACGCCATTCTACAAAAGCGCCGGCTTTAACACCGCCGTATAAGGGAATCAAAAATATTTATACGACAAATCCGTAAATTGTGGAAGCTAACGACAAATGAGATAAAATCAAAAGAGCCTCGTATCGACACATTATCGATACCATTCCATATTATCCATATTGTGTACAAAGCAAGTCGGCCAAGATCATGAGCCATATGTAAATCAGAAGTGGCACCTCAACGGCCGCTATCTTATCTGCAACAATTATTTGTTGTTTACTGCACTCCGTAAGCATTACTTATTGCATTCTGCGTGTAAATGGTGGTCAATATAGTCTCATCTGTGTCTTCAGATAATTGTAAAACAATATATTTCAAACTAAACCCATTTTTTTTTATTTTTACCCTCAAGTTTACCCTCAATTTTAATATAATAAAAGTCAACGACCAACAAACGATAAGAAGTAATTGTAGGATATTTAAACAAACGGTTTTAAGGTTTTTCTTATAATAACATATGGTAGTCGAGGGTAGTTTATTGGCGCGAAGTACAAACTAGAAATAGTTCATTTAAAATGCCGCCAATTTCACCCCCGAATCAGCTGGCTTAAGACGTTACCAACGATTCTTCCGTCTGTCGGCTCTTTAAACGCGGATGTCATTAACATTCAATAGTAGCTGTTTATGATTACATTTTTCTTCATAATTTTTATCTAATTTATTAAATATTGATCTTACATTTTCTTGTATTTGGTAATTAATGCGTTTTCATTGTACCCTCGAAGGAATATCAAATTTATATGCAACACAGTAGTCGTTTATGAGAGTTTCAATTCGGTCAGTTCGGTACAGATTTTGCTACTTTCAAAAATTAGATTAATATGACGTTTTTAATTATCATCAGTTTGTTCGGGATTATTTTAGCAAAAAAATGCGAACCTTCAAAAATCAAAACTGCATAAAACTTACTTACTGCATAAAAAAATTACCATTTTTGAGAAAAATTTTTGAATTCTTGCAGCGTTTCTTTTAAGTCTATTGTAGAGACTTTTCAAACAAAAACATTCCTTTTAATAGAAAAATTATTACCCAATAGTTCGTTACAACATTAAATTATTAATAATAGAATTAAACGGCGCGACGGTTATTAATTTAATATAAAACAAAAACCTGCTTTTAAAATTAAACCTGCAACAATAATTATTAAAATTAACGCAATAATCGTGTTAAAGATGTTATTTACCTTTTGACTATTTATAAAATAACCAATTATTATTAGCAGTCACGTGTCATTTAAAATCCACCTGGCACTACATTACATTAAAAAACACCTGATGCACCTTACAAAAAATCTATGTAAAGTTGAACGGTTAGAAAATTATTTATTTATACTAAAAACCATGTGGTAGAACCAGTACGTATAAATTTAGTTGAATGAACTGAAGCCCTTTAATTAAGTGCAATTTTTCGATTAGATGAACGTGTAGGTACTTTCATTTTTAAAACAGAGCAACAGTTTCGAAAGTGGATTTTCAAAAAATAAATTAACTGTATGACGTAATAAAAACAAAATATTTCTCAAAATAGTAATTATTAATTAATTTTAAATGACTTTTTTGACATTGGTGAAAAACCATGTAAAAAGTTTATTAACTTGAGCAATAAAACTGATCAGCACGATTCAATATGAATTTGTTTTAATTGGTAACAATTAAGTAATTACATTTAAAAAATTTCAAATTATTTCAAATTAATAAACACAGGGTTGTTGACACTAGTGAACAACCATGCAAATAATTTACTAATTTTAACAAAAAGATGAACTTGTATGATTTCCATAAAACAAACATATTTTTAGAAAACAAACAATTTAAAAAAACTCAAATAACTTCAAAATAATTAAAAATAGGGCCCTTGGCACTGGTGAAAAACCATTAAAATAATTTATTATAGCATAAAAATAAGCTTCTGTCATTTCCAGAAGACAAATATTTTTTTAAAACAGTAATAATTAACTAAGTTTAAAAAACTCTAAATTACTTCAAATTAATTAAAAATCGGCTTTTGACACTAGTGAGAAACCATGAGAATAATTTGTTATTGTAGCAAAAAAATAAGCTTCTACGATTTCCAGAAGACAAATATTTTTTTAAAACAGTAATAATTAACTAAATTTTAAAAACTCCCAATTACTTCAAATTAATTAAAAATCGGGCTCTTGACACTAGTGAGAAACCATGAGAATAATTTATTATTGTAGAAAACAAATAATAAGCTTCTATGATTTTCAAAACGCAAATATTTTTTTAAAACAGTAATAATCAACTTAATTTAAAAAACTCAAAATTATTTCAAATTAATTAAAAATCGGGCCATTGAAACTAGTGAGAAACCATGAGAATAATTTATTATTGTAGAAAATAAGCTTATATGATTTCCAGAAGACGAATATTTTCTTCAGTAATAATTAACTAAATTTAAAAAACTCCAAATTACTTAAAAATAGAGCTCTTGGCACTAGTGAGGAACCATGAGAATAATTTATTATTGTAGAAAACAAATAAGCTTCTATGATTTTCAAAACGCAAATATTTTTTTAAAACAGTAATAATCAACTTAATTTTAAAAACTCCAAATTATTTCAATCTAATTAAAAATTGGGCCATTGACACTAGTGAGAAACCATGAGAATAATTTATTATTGTAGCAAAAAAATAAGTTTCTATGATTTCCAGAAGACAAATATTTTTTTAAAACAGTAATAATTAACTAAATTTAAAAAACTCCTAATTACTTCAAATTAATTAAAAATCGGGCTCTTGGCACTAGTGAGAAACTATGAGAATAAATTATTTTTGTAGCAAAAAAATAAGTTTCCACGATTTCCAGAAGACAAATATTTTTTTAAAACAGTAATTATTAACTAAATTTTAAAAACTCCAAATTAATTAAAAATCGGGCTCTTGACACTGGTGAGAAACCATGAAAATGATTTATTATTATAGCAAAAAAATAAGCTTGTATGATTTCCAGAAGAGAAATATTTTTTAAAACAGTAATAATTAACTAAATTTAAAATTTAAAACTCTAAATTACTTCAAATTAATTAAAAATAGGTTCTTAACACTAGTGAGAAACCATGAGAATAATCTATTATTGTAGCAAAAAATAAGCTTCTATGATTTCTAGAAGACAAATATTTTTTTAGAACAGTAATAATTAACTAAATTTTAAAAACTCCAAATTACTTCTAATTAATTAAAAGTCAGGCTCTTGACACTAGTGAGAAACCATGAGAATAATGTATTATCATAGCACAAAAATGAGCTTGTATGATTTTCTAAAGACAAACATTTTTTTTATTATACTTGCATTATAATCTGCCAATTTCATACTAAAAAGCGTTCATAAAATCGTCTTTATAGCACAAGTGCTCTATAAAGTCGTCTAGGTAACAACAATAATATTAACTGTTGTTCTCCAATGTAAACACAAAGCATCTCTGTGGCAACAAATATATCCTTAATCGGCACGCTTAATTTTCAAATTTTAAATACAGATTTTTTCTCTTTTATAGAGGTTTTAGTTGCAATTATAATAAAAAATAGCGTATAATACTCGTGTATAAGTAGACTTTATCGCATACGCGCCGTTACAAGTACTCGCAAGCTCGTGCTTGTAATTTTCGTCGCTAATGCGATAAAGTCTTTCTTATACACATGTATTATAATATACTATTAAAACATTAATAATTTGAAAAAAACAAGCTTGCTGCAATTTATATTTCAAAAATAGGACTCATGACACTGGTGAAAAACCATTGAAACAATCTTTATTATTAGCCTAAAACCGACATAAAACCAAATAAAAGACTCAATTTGCAATAATGAAATTTTATTATTGCCAAACATAAAATTCATTTTATTTACCACAACCTAAACATTATTTACATATTTTAAAAATTTTAAAGATCATTTATACTTTATTGTAATCACACAAAGAATTAAACTCGTGTCTAATTATTAAAATCGTATTACATATAAAAAAGAGACTATTAGAAAATTTTTAAATGGCACAATTAAGTACAAAAGAAACCAACGAAATATTAATCAATAATATAAAATTAAAACATTTTAAAAACAGCGCGAGTTTATTTTAAACTGCAGATTCGACAACTTGCTTAAATTCTGTAGCAGTCAAAGCTAAAACTTCTTCACACACTTTTTTATAACACCAGGAATCTCCCTTAAGCCTCTTTCTTCTAATACCAACAGTGGCTGACGCTAAAGGCACGATTGGATTCAAACCATTTCCAGGACTAGCATTAATAGGGTAATTTCTTAAACTTTTTGGAGTAAGTTTAGTCGGAGTTGAAGACGATTGTTTCTTTGGTACGTGTAAAGATGGCAAATAACAAATTTCTAATTCGAAAGAACATCCGCCCAAATTTTTACTAGGATTCGGTTCCATTTTTCCTCGTACGATGAATCTAAAAATAAAAGTTTGAACTTTAAAAAAAATGTTATGGGAATGTGCGCGTAAACGCATTATGTACGTAATTAACTACCTGACATTTTTCGCGTACCCTCCATAATTTATAAAAACCAATCGTCGGCATTTCAACAGGTTATTATATGCTTTTACGTACAACAAAAGGAATATGTTCAAAGGAACATAATTCATTTACTAATCAGAATTGCCGACACATAATTCATTAAGTACGTTAAGAAAGATCGATCTCTTATTTAACTTTTTGTAATTTACCTTGAGGTAAATTGGATCAAAATGAAAAATATGGTTTTCTACACAACGTGCATGAGATAATTTAAACAATATAATTGTGGTAAAACAAAACATTCGTACAAAATTTATCGAAACGGTGATTATTTTTGAAAAACAAGTTGAAGTTGTTAAAAAAGAAAAATTATCGTCTTAATTAACGCTCTTCCAAAACTGTTAATAGTAAATGTTTGTATTAGCTAGTTAGAGGAAAGTTATTGATGAGTTAATAATAATAAAATAAAACAACAAGTATCAAAGGTCGAATGAATGTGAGAAAAGCTAGTCAAGCTTGGAAAGATTGAATTATGTGATACCCACACGTTATTGAAGTATAGAGACATGATACTCATGTCCAAAGAAACAAAGAACAAAGATTCGCACTGGAGGCAGAAGCTGATTTTTTATTTTGATGAAAAATCCAATAAAATATTAGCGAATTACGCACAAACAGTAAAAACTAGAGCGCATTCATCTTTTGTAGCTTTTTCGAAAATTTTAGAAAATCGATCAACCTGAGCTAAAGATTTTTTAAATTAAAAATTATTTAATCAATTAACGAATTTAAAAAATATATTCACAAACATTTAAAATTATTATCGTGTAGGTAGGTACATAAATAGAAATTATAGTTTACATTGACTCGTCGACAGTAGCGGATTCCAATCATTTGTGGTTAGACAATTCAAAATGTAGAGAAACCGCGGACCACAAGTTTGTAAGCACGAATTATAAAATATTGAAAAGTACAACAACGCAAACCAATGTGATGAGCTATTTTGATCTTCAAGCTAACGTGCTCTATACGCATATGAGCTACTGATAAATCTTATGAGGCCAGCAGCAATTTTTTTTGAACTGTTGGTAGCTATGTCTGAAGTTGGTTTTACACATTATTTAAATAAACAGTAGCGTAGCTACTATACAGTCTGTTGAATAAATAGTCTCTACTCTACAAGAAAGGAGCTTTCCGGTCAATTTCTCCAATGGGAATGGTTGCTTATACTCCTACATATAAGGAAATATCATGACAACCAGTGATAATGTAAACTCGACGGAATGAATGAGTCATTCATGGAATTCTAAAATGTCATTTCCGTCGCATTTCCTCTTATATGAAACGGTTGCTAACCCTCCTTCCGGATGTTTTATGTTCTAAGATACAGCCAAAAGCCACGGCTGTGGGGAGAGCCAACTAGATGACAGTGTCGTGCACTAAGATTCCAACAAATCTTATTATCGGAGTGGGGGTGGAGATATTTGAAGCTACGTCACTACAGAGATAACATCAATAATAAAAGTCGCCCATTTGGCTCAATGCGTCGTTGCTACACTAGATATTCCATATCTTCTGTACAATGTTTAGGCCTCAAAAATCAAAATCGCTGATAAAATACCTAATGCTGAAGTTTCGATTATAGAAACTATAAAAGGCTTCCTTTTTCATCTTTATAGGTCACGATGTATAGCAGTTGGAGAAGAGACAATTCTAACCGAACATCAGAAGATCTATTTTATGCCGGCTCTGTAGCTGTACATCGCCTAATGTGCTCGAAAATTTGCTGATTTGATGAATCATCGTGAACGAATGCACCCGTTTAGACATTGCGATCGCGAGTTCCCTCGGCGAGTGTTCGGCAATGTCTAGCCGGCATTAACATTGCTTAGACGATAGTTAGCAACTAATCAAACCTGACGGCTTCACGGGCCCTCGAGAATACACTTAAGTTTAAAATGGCGAAAAACCTAAGCGCCCTAACAATTGAAGAATCAATAGAGGAGAATAAGGGATGCCGATGAGAAAATATTGTAGCTTTTCTATGAGCAAGTACTCCTCTGTCTTTGGGATAGACCTATACAATTCTTAAATTACCAGCCTCGGCGTTTTACTTTGAACTTCGACACCTTTAGACTCACAGTTCATGCTCAATACGTTTCTTGCAAACGGCGCAGTTCTAATCCATGTCCGCGCTTAAGTAGAACTCTTTTAGAGTCCGAATAAACCGGTCTGCAATTATTGATCGTTTGGAAGGGCATAGCGGCCAAATTCCAGCTGTTATCTACGAGATCAGATGAGGCTAGTCCGACCCTGGTCTATTTTTTAAATGACTGATAATTTAAACTTGGATTAAGTACTGTAATTAGTTGAAAAGAACCGGTGATGGTTTGACGAGATCCGCCGGCATTTAAAACAGGTCTCATTCTAAAAAGTCGTGTAAACACAAAATTGAAGAACTGTTGACGAGGAACAGGTCTAGGATTTTCGAGGCCCAGGGCTATTGAAGTCCAATGGGGCCCTATTTTTTGTTAGATTAAGAATCTTTAAATGTAAAGTACATATCGCAAAATAAACATGACTTCATAAACGAGAATATTTGATATCCAGACCAGTACCGGTGAACCAGGATTACTGCTGAGCTCCCACTCAGCTAAGAACCTTTATATAGTCTATAGTCTATTCCTAACGAATAGGTGGTTTTGGTAGAAACCTCTAACTTCCTTGGGATAACACTGATCTAATGTTGTCGGTAATGAAAGTAAATAAAGAGCAAGATTTTGAAAGGTATCAGCAGTAGCAGTGAAAAAGAGACGGTTGTGATTGCTATTAACAGTATGATAGTTCTGTGTAAGGCGAAACTTTTTATCATTCATTGTATTTTAAATAGAGATGGATGTGTAGGTGTAGCTACTTTGAGAAAATAGTTTAACAGGATCGAGCTAGCCTCGCTTGGTTCCGTCGGCAACAGCTTCCAGTTCCGTCGACAATTCCGCCAAGTTACCGATCTAGCCAGTCCGATCCTGCAGTTTATTCACTGCATATCTGGGATTATTCTTTTGCATTTATATGACGTATCCACCTATTCCAATGAAATGGTTAAAAAGATGCGTTTCCTTTGATTATTTTTATTAGCCCCAATATTTCGATACAATATCTACCTAAAGAAATTACAGGGTAATGAGGGGCCATCCAATGCAGATGAAAAATTAAAAATTACCTATAAAGAATTATATGAGATCAAATTTGAACCAAAAGAGTTACAAGTCTGACAATAATCAGTAACAACTATTCATGATGAACAAAAACATTTCAATTCACTCCAGAAGATAGTGGTAGAATCCAGCAAACAGCAATTAGATAATCGACCCTGTGGGTTTCTTCGAACTAAAGATAATGGAACTTAATAAAATTACTAAATAAATAGGTAATTTAAAACTATAATTTTCAGTTTGTTACAAAGCCTTGCACTCGTTCTAATGAAGAAAGCTATAAAATATCCCGTAGGAAAATTCATAATCTTGTGGTGTCTCCTCGTTTTCGTCCACTTTACACTTTTTAACAGTGGAAGCATAAATTATTGACCCTCACTAAATTAAAAGTGCTTCGTTTTATAACCCCATCATTACATAGGGAGAGGGTGCATAAAATGTTAAATAACCCACCGCCGTAGATCGCTACAAAAGTCAACAAACAAATGATTTTGGTAGTTCCAAAAATCGTTTACAATCAGAAATAATCATCAACAAGCTGTAGACATGTCTCAAAAATTATTATTCGTTTGAATCAAAAGCAAATATAAATAATTTGGATAAAATTGCAGTTTATGAAAATAAAATCCGCTTTATTGAGAAATTTAAAGAACAAGTTGGTTGGTTTTCTTACTAATTGAACTAAAGACCGCTGGTAATCAACAAATAATATTGATTTTAAGATATTATTTGTCCACTTATTGACAATTTCAAGTTTCTTACGTAAATAAAATTAAAATTATTGTTATTTTCCCACAAATTAAAAATAATCTTGGTATCAAAGACGAAGCAAATTTTTATTTTTTTAGCGAAACTGTTGTAGTGCGAAGTAAATTCGTTCGATTTGTCTAAACAAAAGCTCAATGAAAGTTGGAATGAACGAAAAAGCAACTGCAAATTGTAGTTTAGATACGTTCGTAAGAAAAACAATTACACTAAATTAACCATTGACTACCACGTTTTGTGGTCAATTTAAAATAAAGAAAAAAGTTGAATAAAAATAAAATAATATAAAAAGTGGAAAGAAAAGTTGAGCTTTTCTATACGTAAAGACTTCCAATTAATTGTGCAATCATAAAAGTTTTTCCCACTAAAATTCTCACCTTGTCACCGTTTCATTTGTGGCATTGGTGAGAATAACTCGAAACTTTTTAAAAGCCGATATATTAATTTTTTCTTACTTTTCATTTATTACCTACATAAAATATTGTTTAAGAAAGCAAATGTTGACCGGAAATCTGTCGTTACCGCAAGTTAACGTGATTTTGTATACGATGCATCCATTTTAAAGACATTTTACTCTTTTTATTACAATTTACAAAAAAAATATTATATATTCAATACGTAAGAGGAAATGACAAGTTAAGTCGAAAAAATTTCTTAAAGGAAATTACACTAATTGGAATTTTATGGGAATGTTGATTTTAATTTGCATCATCAAATTCTAGAGCACGCTTTTTTTACTCGTTTTTTGGAAACCCACTTTGTTTAAAAATACAGCTTCAAAGTGTTGCTATCACCTATCACTGCTTACCATACTATACAACCCTATAAGAGATTTGGAATAACATTTTATCCCTTTTTGTTACACTAAGAAAATTTAACATGTGAAAAGTATATCTAAATCTTTAATTCAAAATAAAAAACTTTTACCAATTTTCTACAGTGAAAAACTGTTGATGTTTCGCGCCATAAAAAGAGAAAAATTGAAAAAACAATGAAAGAAATTTTTTCAAATTTTGCACAGTAACAAACTGTTGATATTTGAAATGTTTTGTGCCATACAAAGTGAAAATTCGGAAAAATTCCCAACAAACAATTTTTCAGTAACATAATTAGATACAAAGAGATTAGAATTAGATACTTGGTCTGTGCAGTACAGGGTGATTCTTTAAGACCCAGTATTATAAAAGTAGGTTGAAACTCAACCTGAGGTTGAGTCAACCTGCGGTTGACTGGGCTTTATAATAATACTGCCCCTAAGTGATACAAATTTCAAAATTCAGAATGGTTTCTAAGATAACGCTAATTTGATAAAGATAATTTGCAATTTCGTTTTTCGACTGTAGTTTCAAAATGACTTACTTTAGAAAAAACATTGCCAGAAGAATTTTCAGGAAGTCAAAAAAGCTATCAAACGATACCAAACTCAACTTTTTATCACATCGACGATAGGCGTCGCGACGTTCAACTTTTTCTTTTCTTATAGGGGATTATAACTTTTTTGCTAATATTACTCAGTAGGCTTGTCTAAATTTGGATACCCAACGAGAACTTTCTATCTTGTACTTTTCTTGATATACAATACACAACTTTTCAGGTTACGTTATGTTATTATGTAACTTTATGTTATATTTTACGATAAAAAATAGCGACTAAAACTTGGTTTTTACAGTTCTAAAAAAGTAAGTTAATCAGGAAAAAATTACATGAAGTACTAGATTTAATAAATAATAATTTGATTTATTTTTATTTCCTGATTAACTTACGTTTCTAAAACTCTAATAACTAAGTTTTAGTCGTTATTTTTTATCGTAAAGGTGTTAAAATTTTCGTTAATCAGGGTAGCGATTTAAATGTTGCTACGATACAAAATGAAATAATTGCTTGTTATTCAAATTGCTATCCTGATTAATGAAAATTTTAACAACTTATAAATTCTTTTTTGCTCTTTAAGTAAAAGCATGATGAAATGTAATACTTTTATCATTTCTAATTTTTAATTCTGCATCATTTTTGGGTCCTTCATATTTGCTCTAAAACAATTAGGAAAGCAAGAATTTATAAAAACGCGATTTTACGTGCTATTGCCCGCATCGGTAAGTCATTCAACGGTATATCAAGAAAAGTATAAGATAAAAAGTTCTCATTTGGTATCCGAATTTAGACCAACCTACTGAGTAATATTTGCAAAAAAATGATAGGTCCCCTATAAGAAAATGAAAAATGAAACGTCGCGACGCCTAGCGTCGATGTGATAGAAAATCGAGTTTATTGGTATCATTTAATAGCTTTTTTGACCTCCTGAAAAATTTTCCTGAGAATTTTTTTTTCTAAAGAAACCATTTTGAAACTACAGTCCTAAAACTAAATTGCAAATTTTTAGTTTTTCTACGTTATCTTAGAAACCATTATAAATTTTGCAATTTTCTCAACGGATTCTTAAAGATCATCAAAATAAGCAATTTTTTGCTAATTTAACCAATCTCGTAACTCTTATGATTTTTTTGATCTCAATATTGATACCACTTAAAAAAATCACCCTGTATAACGCCAGTGACCATTAAAATTGTAATATTTACCCTTTCCGTTCGCAAGACATTCCTTTACTTTCCAAAGCGCTCATTAACTCCTTGATAACAAATTCCGGATCGGTACATTGCGTCGTCGATACATTACACAAATCCTACAAATTAATTAAAAAAAATTAAAACCCTAAATTACAAACCAATTTTCCTACTTATAAATACCTTATTCGTGAGCACAATTGGATGAGCAACTTGATCGTTGATTGCTTTTTTAGGAGTAAGTACGTGTCGAACGCGATTAAAAGATCTCTCGATAGTTGTTACAAACATACGACGTGCGGATCCGGGAGTATTTCCCCCTGGGGTGCGTTTACTAAAACATTTGAAAGAATAAAAGGTGAATCAATCAGAATCAGAAAGAGCGAGAGGGTAAATATTGTTGAAAATAAACATGCCAACTCGTCCCAACCACAATCCAGTAAAGGTTGACCAAACACACCCTTTCTCTGCTTTACAACAATAGGGCTCACATATACCTTAACACTTTATTGCTTTAATTTGTACTACTAGATGTATCTACTACCTATTAACACTTACAAATTAGTTTGAATGCAGAGAACTAGTTGGGTTAAAAATCACATTAAACAAACACAAATAATTTTACGTTTGTTTTACTTTTTACATTTAGAAAAAAATGTTAATTTACTTACCATTCTGGAGTTAAAGTAGCTCTGTTTGGAGTGGCAACCTTTTTGGTGGGCACTGAAAAAATTTCACGAGTCAAAAATAATTTGTTCAAAGAGCAAAATGTGAAAGTGGAAATAAAATTTACAACCAAACTTTTTTTATTTTAAAATAAATCTCTTTACTATAATAGAGCCCTTATAATAATAAATGTTAGCATATAGGATCATGAAAGAGGGTAACAAAGTTAAAATGGCGATATTTCAGATCCAGTGCCTTGAGCTATGTGTCCCACGAGATCACTTCAGCAAGTGCACCGACTATATTTTCCGGCACTTTCTTATTAGTGTTTAGAGCACTTGTGTAAAGTTGAACTAATTTAAGAGTTTGTAGCAATAAAGAAGAAGGTAACAGCCCTTGAAAAGCTGGACACTGATATACACATCTGCACAGTAAAGATGTTACTTCCTAACAAAATTTCACAAAACTTTACAATTACTTATCTAAGTTTAATTACTTTGAAAATTAACAAAATAATTTAACAATAAATTTTAAAACAAAATAATTTATTATAAAATGATAAAAATAAACAGTAAATAGTTATCGGCAATTTTCAAACACATTCTACAAATTTTTAGTCTTTCAAAGCTATTCTAGCAGAATAACAGCAAATTAAACGTCGATTTTACGCATTATTTCGGTTCTTTATGCAGATATTATTTCAAAGAGTTAATAGTCAAGTCTATTATTTCATTTTTAATAGGGAGAATAAGAGTAAGGTTAAAGACATGTTTAAAGGAAAGAAGAAGATATTGTTTACACTAATTACAAGGCTTGTAACCTGTAGAATACGGTTGTAGATATTATGTTATTGAGATGAGGGCTCCAGTTCATAGCTTCATACTGGACACTCTTTGGGATTGAGTTCAGTTGGTTCAGTCATGTACTCTTTTAATATCATCATTCAACATCCCAATGGAAAATTGGATAGCATCCGCAGTCCAGTCCGTATGTCCCTGAAGATCGTCTGCGTCAGGATCGTAGCCAGGAGTACGCCAGGGCAGGCCGAGCCTGCTCTGGAAAATTTTGAGCCTGTTCTAGCCAGAGTTTACTAAGGATTTCGCAATAATAATAAAACAACAAGCTCCTAATTGCAGTTTCCAGTGCCGAAGAAGAAAACATTGATTTAGAGAAAGCATAGGAAAAAGTCAAATTTTTCCAAACTTTGGGCATAAAGCTTCCACCCTCAGAAGAGATTACAGTGGTCAATAGATTTATAAAAACCCAGAAGAGAGAGAACCCTGATTTAACTGTCTTCAATATCATTTTCAGCAATGCACTGCACTGCATTCGCCGAAACTTATAATTTATTGGCGACTCCCAGAGTTTTTGGCTGTAGCACAGCGACTTGCAAGTCTACTTTCTCTCTGTTGACTAAGGTTAACCGCCCACAGCGACTCTCTATGTGCCACCAACGAATGTCTAATTTGGTCCCTCTTGCATACAGTTTTATGTATGCAAGAGGGACCAAATTAAAATCAACCAAGTACGAACAAATCAAGTACAACAAATCAATCAAATCAAGTACGAACAAAATCAACGAAAGTATTGCGAAAGAAAGGCCCTTGGTGTATGTAGATATAGATGTAGATAATTTCAGCCTTTAGCTGCCCTGAAGTTTGTTGAGCCTGTCCTGACAACATAGTCTAGCTACGGCCCTGGTCTACGTAAACAGCAGTAGCGAAGAGATTGAGAAATAGAATCTATAAAAATAGAGGATAAAAATGAACCCAATATTAAACACTGTGGAACACCCTTTCCCTACGTTCTGTCAAATATGTCTATCCATAATTCCATAGCCCATCTAATATCATCAGTCGCAGTCACGTAGTACTGTGCCCCAATTCATTTCTGTATTATATAACTTTTGATGGGATTTTCAAAAAATGGAGGATGGAGTTGAAATTGAACAATGGATGGTAGCGCAACTTAAATCGAGTTGGCCTACACAAAATCACAAAAAACAGCTTTCAAGAGTGACATATTTAAAACCAAAAGAAAGTGGCAGAGAAGAAGAGAAGAATAATAGGGCGCGAGTGGTCACATAAATCAAAAAAGCAAAAACGTTAAAAAAAGGTTTACGAAATATCCAGAAAAGGACCAATAGAAGCTAAGATAAGAAGAATTCTTTCTAAAATAAATCTACAGAGCTTTGCAATATAGTACTCATTACTTATTAATGATATAGGAATATTTCCTGATTCTCTAGTCTCTGTCCAGTAAACAGATGCAGCAAAGCCACTCCTAAAAAAAGCACGCGATATTCGAATAGAATTCTGAAAATACGACTTACAACAATCACACGAGAATGGACATGCGTCAACCTTATTTGACAGAAATATGTGGGGAGTGGCTTAGCGGCATCTGTTCGCTGGACAAAGATTAGGTATTTTCTACAAGCTTTACTCATGTAAAGGGGGGGGGGGCAGTTTATAAAGTAAGTCAGGTTAATTTTGACTATTTTTAAACCCTTGTCCCATAGCTGTCACACCTTTTTACAATCTTGTGAGACCCATATACATTATAATATCACAGATCCTCCACTTCACTAATTTAAAAGTATACAGTATGATTATTTCGAGTTAGCGCATAGGGATATAGTAAATGAAACAGATAGAATCCATATATTTAAAACGCGAAGGCTTTCCTTCACCGGTAATTATAGCGTGCTTCTACTGGACCGATCTTAATGACTTTTTTTAAACAGCAGCTTTCGACCCACAGATATGTGAGCACTAATTTTTTTCAATTTCATACCTATTTTTTAAATAATAAATTACCACCGGTTATTACTATCTCCTATATCCCCACTTCAACGTCGTTCGATCACGTTGAATGACTGACACGCCTATCGTGCGTTGCATTTTACTACAATCATCGATGTAGGTTGTAGTTGTATTATTCTAACGCATTCGTATCATCGAATACTTTCTTCGAATTTCGACGGGGATTGTTCGGTATTTTTAAATGCATATGAGAAAGAAAGAGATAGGCCGGCATTTATCACGCTAAACGTACATGTGCTAATGTGGCGTCCTAGATCCTATCCTAAATCCCAATATGTAGATGCCTGTTATTATTTGAATATTAGGTTTGTATTAAGCTTTTGGGTTTTTTTGACTACTTTGTATAACATTTCTCCAAGTAGGTCTTTTGTCGGCCGTACTTTGGTAGAGCTCCAGTACGAATCGTCCACAATACAAAGCTCTCCTTTTAATATCTGTCTAAATAAAATCATAAAAGTGGGCCCTAAACTCTCAAATTAATTATTTGAGCCTCTATTGTAGATATAAAGACTCTTTTTATAAGTAGCCAGGAATAGAAATAGTATTTTTTTTAAATCTAATGCACTCTTGAGAATATCAATAGTTGATTATGACAAACTAGTTGAACTAGAAAATTTTTAACATACAATGAATAGTTCATGCTTAAATACCAAATGTTATTATCATTATAACCATTTAAATAATAAAAAAAAATACGTAAAAACTAAGAAAAGGTCCAATACTTGAGACTTAACGTCTCAAATTTGTTTTCACATCCTTAAAAAAGCTTTTTTGTAAGCTTGTTCCAGTTTAAGAAATCCTTATGGTGTACGTTATAAAAGTTAGCATCCGGTATAAAAAATACTCTTAATAAAATAAAGAGTTCTTGAATTTTTCAAAATGGTACAAGATGAGTACTTAGTGTAGCATAACTATTTCTAGTCTTCCAGAATAACTGGAAGCTGTATATTATACATTATAAAAAACTATTTGAAATTTAAATCCATTTTGTATAAATAATCAGTTATTAAATAAGAATAAAAGTTCTAAACTCAAATTACCTGGTGAGGATTCTGATTCTAATGTAGGGCTTCGAATTCTCTTCGAAGCTTTACGAATACTGGATGGTCGGCGCGGTTCCACAAAATTACCAGTAGGGCTCATAACATTAGAACTGTAATCTTCAACATTTTCCAATTTCTTTTCCAAAAGCACTTGTTTTATTTCTTTAGATTTCTTATCATTACCAGGAGTCGAAATTAATAATTTTGGTTTATTTTCTATATTTTCTTTCAATAATTTTTCAGGGTTTGCATGGACTTGACTTCTTCTCTAAAATAAATCTAAATAGTCTAAAGATTTCTCAAAAAACTTTCACTTACAGGCGTAGTAGTAATTGCAACTTTATTAGCAATATCATACAGACGTAATGGTAATCCTCGTTGTTTTCTTGAACACAATAATAAATAAGTTGCCGTATTATAATTATAATTCCATTTTGCAATATTTCTCCACATAATTTTTGTAGTAGTGCCATAATATTGTGCCATCAACGTAATACAATCTTCATCGTACCTCTTACTATTCACAAAATTAGCTTTTACTGGATCTAACATAGCATTAGCAGTAACCCACGGATGAGTCAACAATTCCTTTGGAGTTACTCTATTTAAGGGTTCTACTTGTAACATCGATCTTATGAATTCCTTGCTCTGCTTCGATAAAAATATTGGCTCGTGATATTTGCCTTTCTATAAAAATTATATTAAATTAAGTAAACTTTTTACAAACATTTGTTTACTTACTAAAATTTTTTTGTAAAGGCTATCAATATTGTGATCGTCAAATGGTAAAAAGCCACATAGCAAAGCATAAAGTAAAACTCCCATAGACCAAACATCAATTTCAGAACCAAGATATTTACGACCCATAACTAACTCTGGAGCAGCATAGGTAGGTGAACCGCATGAGGTTGATAGCTGACTATCCATTCCACCTTCTGGTTTAGCACATAATCCAAAATCTATTAATTTCAACGATTGCTTGCTATCTAACAGAACGTTTTCCTAAAAATACAAAACGTAACTTTGATTATTCAAAAAGTTCACACACTTACCGGTTTCAAATCTCGATGTGCATATCCAAGATTGTGTAAGTAAACAACTGCGGATACAATTTGTCTAAAAAATAAACGACTTTGTGTTTCTGATAGACGGTTCTTTTCAACTATGTGATCGAATAGTTCTCCTCCAGAACAATATTCCATTATTAGAAAGACGTTAAGATCTGTTTCGAGAACTTGATATAATTTACAAATATGTGGATGAGACAAAGTTTTTAAAGCCCCTAATTCTAATTTGACTCTCGGTAAATCGTCACCAAGCTTCGACTTATCCATTATTTTGATTGCAACTTTTTCGCCTGTAGCTATATGTGTTGCGAGTTTGACTTTTGCAAAACCTCCGCATCCTATAGTCTTTTCAATCTCGTAAAAACCTTTTAAAGCATTATAACGAACCATATTTTGATTTTAAAAATGTTTGGTTAGTTTTAAAAAAATATTGCACACAACACAGCACTTAATTAAAATAATGCGATTAAAATTTATATTTATTAATTACAAATTTATTTAAAAATTCTTTATTTTGCTAGAAACAATTATTTGATATTTTCATTTTGTACGAGAACTGTTTAACGGATTGAATTTAAATTTGAATTGATCAACTGTCATTTCTGTCATCTGTCAAAAATTTTTGTGGTTTGTTCAAAATTAAACGCGGTATTTAAATTTAATTCGAATAATGAAGAATATCGTTCCAAATTTTGTAAATTATAAATTAAAATACTTAATTAAAATAATAATAAAATTTTTATCAGCTATAATAATTAATACTTTTTATGAGGTTATAAAAATGAAGTAGTCGTTTGCTTCGTTTTCTGTAAATACAACGTACAAGGAGTCCTGGAGTTTCATGTATTCCAAATTAGTCTTTGGTCTCTTTGCAGTTTCATTTTTACCATCAGATTTCATGTTTCTAATTACAATTTACCTACTTCAGTTTTGACTTTAATGTCCTCTTATAAAACAAAATTAAATTCATATTTTTAATTAACAACTCTTAAAAAATTGTACGGCAGACAAAAGTATCAAACACCACAAAATGTATAAACTCATAAATATTTAAAATTACAACTCCCAATCGTTAGCATCACTTAAATCTGAAAATAATTTATCTCTAACTACAGGTCTGGGATCTTCTTTGATGTCTGTCTGAATAGCTTCTGTTTTCCCCAGCATATATTCAAATTCTAAAAAATTCAGCATTAAAATTAACTTTTTACATTTATAAAAAATTGCAATTTTACCATCTTGAGTTAAGTTAGGCCCGCGCAACTCAACAGGACCAACAAATTGCTTCTTCAATTCACCTTCAAAATAAACAAATATTGTCGGTAGATTTTTATCAGGATAATTTGGTATGCACGTGGTGGAAATGGATTTAATGAACTTAACTGTAAGATATTTTTCGGCGAGTACTTGTAAATACTGGTTAATTAAAGCACAAAGTGGAATCCTATAATAACTCATTAAAGCAAACTCAAATAGCACTATAATAAAAACGTACCCTTGTTTATATAAATGCAATATAACCCAAACACCTTCTCCGGCTTTGTTGACTTCTTGAACATAATCTTGAGCAGAAATTTCTAACACACTACCAAATTTAGATTTTTCTACAAGAGCTTTCATTTCGGCAATTCGTTTTCGTCTATACTCCAATAAAACTTCTTCATCTTCTGAATCTTCTAACTCATCCAATTCATCTAAATCCATCTCCGCTATATTTTTACCTTCTAGAATAAGTTACACTTGAAAAACCAAAAGCAATTTTTATTCAAATTACGTACTACTTGCATTTTGTTTTTGTTCGATTGTGTTTTCGACCATCGAAACAATTTCATCTTCTGTAAGTTCTTTTTCTTTCGGTGGTATAATACCTTTTGATCGTAAAATATCATTCCACTCGGTGTCTTCGTTGGGATTCTAAAATTAATAACATTACAAAAAAACTTTATTTATGTAAATATTAACCGCACCTGCATTTTTAACTGATAATTTTACTGAATAAATGTTAATTTGTTAAGAAAAATAAGTAGTTCACGTACGACACCAAAAAAGGTTAGAATCTGAATCACACAAGGATTTTATACAGAGCGTTACAAAATTAATAGGTGACGATTAATTTAAAAATAAAAGTTTTAATTTGATTGCGTTTCTTTTTATTGTTTAATTTTATTATTTATATGTAACTGGAATTTCATAATTTATCTTTTCATATAAATGAATCGTTCTTAAATTCAAGATTCGAGTTGAACGTACAACGTACGAAGAGTCAACGTACAACGACTGTTGGTTAACGAGAGGATGTAGAGAGGAAAACGCCGTGGATAATAAGTACAACATTTTAGAGTAAATCCAATTACTATTTTTTCGAGATCATATTTTTGTTTAAAATGTAATGCGCTCAAAAAATACGTCTCAAGTTATTTTAAAATTCAGTTGCAACGCGGTAATCAAATACGCGCATGCGCAGACTCGCGTTGGTTAGGTTCAGTTGCACTTGAAATTAGCAACAAATGTTCAAACGTGCACCTGACGTAGTACTCTCTTGCTAGGTTCATTTTCACCCTTTTGTTAATTTTCTGGTACCATTTGGAACAGTACAAGACGTGCGAAAAGTACCAACACCAACAGTTCAAATAACTAGATTGAAACTGGAAGAAACAATAATGGAAAACACGTGTTGTTTACTATTTACTACGAGCAGCAATCAGCTGTTGTAGATATTTTTTAATTTAAAAATCAGTAAATTATTGGCAAATAACTTGGTATTTGGAAAAACGCTTGAAATAAATAAGTAAATAATGGAAGTTACGAGTAGAAGAAAAGACAAATTGTTTGTATTTGCTGTTCCTCATATATTAGAATTTTGCATGGAGGAACGAATTAATGACGCAAAATCATTTACGCTTATGAATTGCTACGAATTTCCTATAAAGTTTAAAAGTATGTAAGCATTTTATCGATATTATTTGTTTTGATAATGCAATTGTAGTTCTGTGGACCACGAAAAATAAATATTTTGTCACCCCTACCGAATTTGTAATGCAGCCTACTACAATGGGGCAATGTTACGTGAAATATGTACCAGGAGCTCCAGCAAATTATGACATTTATGATAATATTAATATACTAATGTATGATTGTTCCACAAATAAGGTAGGTGTCGATCGTACGTTTCTCAAATGGTTGTTTTTACCGTCATTTAGCTATGTAGCGTGTAGGTTGGTTATTAAAGTTATGTGAGTATTAAATAGTTAATATTTTAGGTCTTGGGGAAAGGTAGTGTTCAAGTTCAACTCTTGCGTCATAAAAAATCCATGACTGACAATAATGAAAGCCGTAATGTGGCTGAAAATAAACCTGTAAGCCAAGCGACTAATTTGGAAAATACGGTTCAATTAAAAAAACGTGATACGAGGTATAATTGTTACTTTAAAATTTTTTTTAAACTTCTAAAAATATTTTTTAGGGCTCCCATGGTTTTAGGTGCAATTTTATTAATGAGCTTAATACTTTACTTGCCAGTTGAAGGTGAAAATGTGGATACTATTGTACCAGCATTTTTACACGTTTCTCATACGTGTAAGTTATTTTTTTCGTTCCTTTTTGGTTTTTTATGTTGTTTTCTGTTCATGCGACAATGACTTTGTATAAAATTTTATTTTGTCAATTATTTATACAAAACTTAAAATTCGTAAGAATAATTGGTACTTTTACAAGTTAATTTGTATATCACAAATTTTTAATCAGTATTTTCCGATTTTTTTAAGTAGCTTTTGTATGTGTATTTATCTGTGATAAACGTTTTTGAGAAATGTTGATACAAATTTGTGAATATTTAATCCAAATTGCTTGTTTTTATTTATTTAAAATGTATCTAATTTAATTTTTATACTAATAGACATTTTAAGTATTAGCTCATATTTACTTATCTGATTGTTTTTTCTATTCTGCCCTCCTTGAACTTTTACTTTGGCACGTCTATCACTTTTTTCATAGTCTAATTATCTATTTGTGACTTGGTTATACACATATTTTTTACATGGCGTTCTTTAGCTGAGCTAAGTACTTGATTGATAAAATAAGTCGCTTCATTAAATAGTTCATTAGGAACTGAAATAATCTAAAAGAATTGACCCTGTGGAGTTACTTATATTCTAAAAAAAATAAACGACTAATAGGTCATCTCATCAAGATATGTGGTAAAAATCAATATTTTTTTATAAATAGTCCTATACATCATAGACTTTATTGTATAATTTAATACATAGGTATAGGTGATCAACAATGTTACCTAATTTCATGTAGATTCCCACCAAATCTTTCAAGAGGTCTCTTATTTAACAAATTCATCTCTTCATCAGGTATAACAAAATTTAAATCAATATTTCATTCAATTCTACTGACATCTCGTGCTTTTGGTATTACAGCAATATTTTGTTGCCCAACGTAGCAAAACCTGCAAGTATTTTAATTTCAATAAAAAGTAACTTCTAAAAATTTCATCAGTTACCTGTGCAGGAGTTACGTTTAATTTCATTGTAATATCTTTCACTGTAACATCAGTAAGTAACTTCTGATTTCAAGTACTCCCAGAGTAATATAAGCTTGAATTAGTATTCCTTCTTCTTCACAAAATTCTTGTAAATCATCTTGGTGATGATTTGGATGCTATTCTACCTAAATTTAATTTTGCCGTCATCTACAAACTTAAATTCGATTTAAAAAGTTGTTATAATCGAGAAAAAAAAATAATAAAAAAATGTTTTTTTGCATTTCTCCACGTTTTCCAAAAATGCAAACAAAAATTTTTCGATTTTTGTAACCAAAATGTCTGGATGTGTGTATGTGTATGTCTGTAACTCTGTGGAGCAAAAACTACTGAACCGATTTTGATGAAATTTGATTTAGGCACTTTAAAATCATTTCATCGTCAAACCAAAGACTATACAGTGTAAGACTGGCAAAGCTTACGGGCCGAATGTGACCAAAAATCCCCGCTACAGAAGATGTCGCTAGTACTTGCATCTAGCCGGAACGTGCAACAATTGAACATGCTGTGCGCGCACCTAAAGTGATTCGCGCCAACTTTAAAAAAAACGCCGTTCTCAAATATACATAGTATAATTCTTTTAAAATTTTGTTACATTTGTTAGTTATAGTGCTTGCAATATAAGCGTTCCGAAAAAGGCTTAAAAAGTCAAAGATATAAACCTACGGGGGGTAAGTAACACCCGGTTTGTCTAATTCTCTCTTTCTTAAACTTTTGTATATAGTTGTCTTTATTTGTATTCAAATCTAAAATTTAACAGGTAAATATGATCTGTAGTTCTCAAACTGTGCGCTGCCAGGATTAAAATTAAAACATTTTAAGGTAACAAAAAATAATGAATTAAATACTACTTACTAAATAAAGTACGGTAAAATCTTTTAAAATTATCTCTTCCGTTTGTTGGTTTAAATGAAGAGCCATTGCTACAAGCACTATCCAGTTCACACTCACTAATTATAATTACGTCTGTATCCTTGAGTAGGCAATACAAAACTACCCTTATTGCACTTACATCTCCAAAATTAAATTTACTTAACAGTTATAATAACGGCACTTTTTAACCAAAAGAACTCTAACGGTAATTGGAAGGATTATTTCTTGTTACCTATAGATACTAATGTCTTTTTAATAGGGTGTATTGTTGGATTTAGTTAAAAAAAAGTTATTTGAATACTCTTAAATAAAAGAATTTTGAAATTACTTAAGTAAGAAATAAATCATAAATTCAATAAATTCTCTTAAGTATTTAATTTCTATTATCAATTTAAAATTTTCATTTTTTATAGTATTTATTAGACCCACTTACTATCGATAGTTACTGTTGATGTATTTTAAAAATTTAAAATATTAAGTACGTTTTTAATAAATTACTCTTCTCAATACAAACTTAAACTGTATAAACTGTTTTAATAATTCTAATACAGAACAGTTTGAGAACTGCAGACCATACTTACTATTGTTAAATATTATGTTTAAAAGCAAATAAAGACAGGTATATACAAAAGTTTAAGAAAGAGAGAATTAGACAAACCGGGTGTTACTTACCCCCTGTTGGTTTATATCTTTGACTTTTTAAGCCTTTTTCGGAACGCTTATATTGAAAGAACTATACCTATAAAGTAGGTAGATACCTAAACTAATCTCAAAATTGGCAAAAAATTTACCTACAGATTTAAAATTGTTTAATTTTTGGTATTTAGCTGACGTGATTTTGGTTATCGGGTAAAAAAAGTGTATGTGCAAAAATTTATGTTAGACACCAATTATGTCCAATATGACTTGTTGGAGAGTTAACACATAAACTATTAGGACTGGAACTTAAAGTATGCAGTGCTAAAAGTTGTTTAGGAAAACCAGCTCTTTACTTATCTAATTCTAAAGTCAATTCGTGATACGTTACAATTAGAAATCAGCTACGTATTGAATAAATGCACTTTTTCTGCAACCGTCTTAAATGACGTGTCTTTTAATACCATTTTTGACATTAAAAGTTGACGTTTGTGTTACTAATATAAAAATATCCGCGTTGCTAAGCAACACTTTTAATCCTCGTCTTAAAAGTAACTTTTAATACTAAAATTGCAAACAAAAATCAAGAAGAGTCGATTTCTCTCATCTTAATTTTTATTATTTTAAATTCGATTCTTTCGGTTGCAGAAAAAATAGTATGTCTCATTCGGATTAAAAGTGTCTTTGTTTGGCGCGCTAGTTTTTGCATCCGCTCGGTTACGCTTCGCTTCGCCTTGCAAATGCAAAATTGCTAGCCAAACAAAGTTCCATACAGATTTAACATGTAAAAACACACTTTGATAATTTCCTGCTTCCCAGTTTCTTTTAGAAAGAAAATTTTCAAATAAAAGTTTTAGAGAATAAAATTCTGCATCTAAATGAATAAACAAAATTAATTTTGGATGGTTTATAACGCCAGAAATTTAATTTGAAAATTTCGAAAATTAGCATAAATAGCAATTGCCATGAAATATTCCCAATAAAAATTATCAATATTTGACATTGACATCTTTCAGAACAATTTTTGAGGGTAATTTAAATTAACTGAAACTAAAAATGAAGTGATTTTTAAAAGTAAATTCAAAATGCAGAATTATTACAGAAAATACAGAAAAAGCATAAAATATTTGACAATTTTTTCAAGGCAATCCCTATTTCTGCTAATTTTCGGAATTTTCAAATCAAATTTCTGGCGTGTGTGTTCCCTGTATGGAACACATTTTTTATTTGCAAAGACGGACAATAAGTTATTTGTACGGACAATAAATGTCAACTACACTTGAAATTTGCGTTTGTTTAAAGTTGGAGCGAATCGCTTTAGGTGCGCGCGCAACATGTTCAATTGTTGCACGTTCCGGCTAGATGCAAGTGTCGCTAGTCACCGGGGCATTTTCGAGTGAATAAGATAGCATGTCGAGGTGGGAGCAACAAAGAAAGGGGTAAAACAAGTTTACCCTTCGAGGGATTTTAAGCGATTTTGACCTTTAAAAGCCTTTCACATTTTTTAATATAGGTTTCGGTAGTCTCTTGTATATGGTCTTTGGTCAAACTAAGCTTTTATAAGAAATCTATACAGGGTGTCCAAAAATAGGTGGTTACTTTGGGCGCATATTTGCAAATTTGGGCCAAATTCATTTTACTTGGCTATAAGATAGTACATAGTAACTGAAAAAAAAAATTTTTATTTTTTATTCAAAATGGCGGCCAATAGAACGATTGTCCCATTTTGTGGTTTTTCCCTTATACCTTGGCCGGTAATCCATATATTTAAAACGCGAAGCCTTTTCTTTTCCGCTAATTTTAGCGTACTTCTACTGAACCGATTTTGATGATTTTTTTTAAATTGAAGCTCTTGACCCACAGATATGTCACCACTAATTTTTTTCTCAAAATTATTAATTTCATACATTGTTTTATGTTTTATAATATACATAATAAAATAATCAATTTTATAATTTAAAATAATCCAATTTTAAAAATTATAAATGAGAATAAATGTAGATAGCATTTGGTTTTATATGATAAGGCACACGTTATACATTTGGTCGTGGTGATAAAATTTTCAATACTTTTATTCGACCAGTACGTTTCTAATACGCGATATGATCAGGTTGGTGCGTGCATTTTTAATTACGTTTCGTGCTTTTGTGAATTTTGGATTTTTGAGACGGTTTTTTATGTTTGGCTTAGTTATCTTTAAGGTTAGTTTTCTTATTTTTTTTATAAAATAGTCATAGCTCATTCATATCTTCAAAAACTTCGTCGATTATTTCGACGGGGTGACTGCTATTTTTTTTTAATTTGAAGCTGTCGACTCCCAGATATGTCAGCACTAATTATTTTCTTCAAATTACCAATTTCATAATTTTTTTTAAATAATAAATTGTTACGAGTATTAATCTTATGGGAGATAACTTTAACTTTGTTAAAGTGGGGAACACTTTAACAAAGTTCGATAATGTTAAATTACGGACACGCCTATTTTATACGTTTAACAACAAACAATCATCGGTGAAGGAAGTAAGTGCATTATAATAATTTTTGAAAATTATTATAATGAAGCTATTATGAAAAGCTAGAAAGTTGGTTCAAGTTTAACTTCTAGCGTCTGCCGCTGGAAATGCAAGGTTTCTATTGGCTTAGAAAAAAAAGCTAGCTTTTAGAAGTTGGCATGTAAGGCCAGCTTTACACCAAGTTCAAAGCAAGAAGCAATTTAAAAAAAAATTGTTTTCTTAAATTTATTTTTATGTTAAAAATACGAATACGAAATTACAAGATTTTACAGAATGAAAAAGTTCCTCGTATGGCCACATCCGTTGTTTTATAAGCCACTTTAAGATAATTCAACTAATAATTTGTGCTTTAAGTATAAAAATTATTATGAAGTTTATGAACGATAACCGACACGAGTGTTCTAATAATAGGGCTCAAAATTATATCAATAATTATTGGTTGTGGGTACAGGAAAATAAAATTTATAAAGAACAAAATTAGATGATTTACAAAAATCGGTGTAAAGGTCTTCTGATGGTAAGAAAATAAAATTAAAGAGTTAACGTACGTTTTGTTTTATAATTAATACACTCTTGAAATACAAAAATATTTATATTTTTTCCTTAAACTAGAGGGTTAATAAAATTTAATCAATAGTAAACTGTAACAAAGCAGAATCTTTAACAGTCCATATTTTAAAAGCACTTTTTAAACTTTTCCACTTATTTTGATAATCTTTTGCCATTTTTTTCAATTCACAATAAAGCACTTGATTTAATTTAACTTCTTTAAACTCATTTAACTGCAGTGATTCAACAACATTTAAACAAGAACAAAACAATTCGATCTTAGAGATTTTTAACCTGCCACTTTTTCTATTGTAATTCTTTTTAGTTACACCTTGCTTTTTTCCATCTATCGAAACTTCCAAAGGCCTAAAAATAGCGTTTACTTACAACAACTTACATTAAATATAAATAACTTACACCGAATTAATTTTGCACCAAGAAATACTTGAAGGACACGCCTGTTTTGTATCATCTTTGTAAAATTCAAAACTAACGCTAGTTTGTACAAAATCTACATGTTCTAATTCTGGAGATAACTTAAATTCGTCTAATCTTTCAAAAATTGCTCTCTTTAAGGCACTTTCAGAATAAGGAGTTTTACCAGCAACAAGAAATGTTTTTATGTGGATAGGATCTTTAATGAGCAAACTCAAATTTGAACCTTGCCAACCTAAATGACACCACTTGGCTATTTTATCACTACACGAAACTGAAAGTGTCGGATCGCCTCTCCCTAAAAAATCAAATTGTAATTTCAGTATTACTTGTTTACTCACATTAGTACCTGGTTTGGTACGAACAGCACACGTTGTATGATATTCAGAACCGTCCAAATGCAAATCCTGACGAGTATCTTCAGACAAACATTTAGCTCCAGTTCGAAAAGTATCATCTTCATTAACCTTTATTTTTTTAACAGTTTGACCTTCAGAAGTTGATGGTCGTTTTAATGATGATTTTTCACAATTTATAATTAAACCAAAATCATTTTCATCTTGTTTTGAAAATATTGTTGCATCACCACATGGAACTTTTGTTGTAAAAAAGTGGAAAACTAAGTTATCTTTAAGCTTATATTTAGAAATTTGTGAGTCGAATATGAAAATGTCACTATTTTCATTCATTTGATCTATTAAGTAACGTAAAAAAGATCTACGACAAATAACTTCTGCATGAGAATCGTTTAAAATGTCTCCATTTGCAGACATTTTGGATTTTCCAATGCATTTTGAACCGGTTCCCAATGCTACTACTTCATATGAATCATTAATTAATGTGTTTTCTTTAACTATGCACGAAAGCACTGTCCACTGATTTGCATTAGGTTTGCCAGTTTTAGGTAAATTATTAAAATGATTGATGCAAGCTTGTGCAAGTTGGTTGTAACTATTTAGCATTTTTAAAATTTAAATTAAGCAACTTAGAAATAAGAAATGTTAGTAAAAATGTAAATGTGTTTTTCTCTACAACCCCCAAGTATGCAAAATTGTTATTTTACTGAGTTTGGATTCCAAGCATATCTTTCAGACTTTCTATTGCTTAACATATTCATATCTTCGTTAGGAATAACAAAATTTAAATCAATATTTGCTGCTATTCGTTCCCGAGCTCGTGCTTTAGGTATTATAGCAATATTTTGTTGAACTGCCCACTGTAATAAAACCTACAAATACGTAATGTACTACAAATTTACTCTTAAAGCTCCGAGTTACCTGTGCGGGAGTTTTGTTTAATTTAGACGCAATGTTTATTACCATAGGATCTGTAAGTAAACTTTGATTACCACTTCCTCCTAATGACGAATACGCTTGAAGTAGTATTCCTTCTTTATTACAAAGTTTCTTCAAATCACCTTGATGGCAACTTGGATGCCACTCGACCTATTAATTTAAATTTTACTAATTTCACTATTGAAAATTTAAAATCACATACCTGATTAACTGCCGGTTTGACACCATAACAGTTTTCAAACAACTCACTTAAATGACGCACCATATAATTGGAAACACCAATATCTCTAACAAGACCCTCATCTCGAGCTTGAATAAGTGACTTCCAACTTGCCGAACGTAATTTTGAATTTTGTGCACTATCGGTAGAAACACCAGAAACACCTGGCCAGTGAATTAAGTACAAATCCAAATAGTCGCACTGAAGTTTTTCTAACGAGTTCACAACGGCTTGACGAGCTTTATCACCTTGATCGCTTGGAGCTAAATTGTTTAAATAAACATAGATTTATTTAATCAAAGTTTCAAACTTACATAGTTTAGAAGTAATAAAAATGTCTTCGCGTTTTAATTTATATTTTGGCAATAGTTCTTTTAACGCTAAACCTATATCTCGCTCATTTCCGTACACAGTAGCGGTGTCTAAAAAGTCGTAAAAGTGAAAAGAATTAGTTAATTAAAATTAAGCTTACCAATTAGTCTATAACCAGCACCTAAAGCATAATCTAAAACTTCTTTAATTAACTGTCGACCGTTAACTTGAAAAGTACCAACTAAAAATTGAGGTTATGTATTTATAGAAAATTGTTAAATTGTATTAATATCATACACCCTATTAATGGCATGTTACGTCCACTTAATAATTTGAATGTTTGAGATTTACTATCCATTTTGTTTGAGGTAAATGCAGTAAAATTGAAATTTTAGAATATAACCTTGAAATCAGGACGGAAATGTTTTTCGTTTTTTGAATGACAGATGACGCTTTGTCTTGTAGATATATAGTAACGGCGCGTTTAAGTCAATTATGACTCATCGCTCTAAAGTGTAAGCATCAATCTGTTGTAAACGTATGTCCGCTCTTAATACACAATTTCAGAAACGTCAAAATTAATTAAGTTAATTCATTGTTTGTCCGTGGTGGCGACACAGTATGTTGCGATGTACATTTTAAGCGGGAATTTTAAATTAAATAAAGTTGTACATCCAGTTTACTTTATTTTAAGTTTTTCTCTCCGTCCTAAATTATGGAATACATTCCTGGAAATGCTTTAAACGAAGAATGAAAAGCAATCAAAGTGTAATAACAGATTTCCGATCGATTTATCTATTGACAGAAAGTTTAATAGTCAAGATTTTTTGAAAATGTCTGATTCTGACGCACACGGTGGAATGTAAACCTGCGTTTTAGGACGTAGAGTCGCTCGATGATCAATGATCTAGTATAAATGCTATTTTGCTTATAGACTTACTCAAGGGCGGCAAAAAAGTGAGAAGCAGAGGCACTGGGTTTTGGAACCCAAGAAACCCTCATCTTGTCACTGTTAAAACCGACGATAAAAACATCACACGATTAGCAAATCAACAAATTCAACAATTTTAGAAAAAATAATTACTCAGTCGATGCTCACATACACAACTTCATGAGTTTATTATAACATTTTACAGCCCAGTAATCAACCCCTTGATTCGTTAAATTGTGTTAAGTGCAGAGGAATCCAAAGATCTTCTCAGAAGCGCATTGATTAATTTAAATCAATATTTTTGTTACACGAAATTTTTGTATAAAATAGTAAAAAGTGCAACCGAAAATTTTACTTCTGAGAGAAAGCTAGGTAATTTTGAAGAAAACCATCGTCAATAATTTATTGTGTGGCTGTCTATTTCATTCAAAGAAACTTTCCATGTACTATATCGTACCACTTCATTACGTTAAAAATTCTGTGATAAAGAAAAAACTAATTTTTATTAAAAAAACTGATTTAAATTTAACTGACATAACATAACCTCAAAACATCCAACTGACATCTAATAAAAGTCTGAAATGCTCGACATACGTTTTTATCTACCATATAGTTTATACACCAGACGTATGTTTTTATATACGTCTTTTTTTATTACAATATTAGACAAAGAAAAAATATTTTATACCGACATTTCTTATAACATACTGCGATGCGTCATAATTGACTTAATCCTGGCGGGACTATACATGTCATATAGGGTGTTTCAATTTTCAAAGAGTTTTACCAATTTATCCTGAGTAATAACTTATTTAGAAAATACACACAAACAAGGTTTTTAAGAAATTACTCTTGAAAGATGATAATAATAAATTTAGAAGCTCGTTGTGGTAGATAAATTATAAATAATTTACTTTTTCTAAAAACGTTGGGTGGGGTTGTATCATTGTTTTATTAAAGTAATAGCTTTTAGAATAAAAAAATTATTTGAATTCTGATTCTGAATAAAAATCTAAAACTTTGACACCAAAAATAGGCAATCTTTCCAAAAAAATAGCTGAAATAGTAGGGGAGAGCGAGGCACATTGGGACTGCTAAGAGTTTTTCTGTCTTATTTTCGGTGGTTATGTTCAAATTTAATTTCTTTTATAGGTAAGTTGTAAGTTACACTTTGATGTTTTATCTAAAAGATATAATTAGTATATGTTAGTATTAGGAAGTTGCATTAACTTGTGAGAATTTCTGTTTAAAAAAAAAATGAAATGTGCCCTAAAGTACCCCACGGTCGGATAGTTTGGTACGTTGGTTAGTCAGTTTGAGACACGTATAATTGTAATAGGGTTTTCATCAGAAATACTACTCTCTGGGTTTGAATATTTATTTACTTTAATTAAGGGGGTAAGCTCTGCTAGTAATTTTAATGGGTTCGGCCACCTTTAATTCCGCCGTAATTTTAAATTTCACTGTCACTGTTTTAAATTTTTTTTTTGCAAAATAATGTGCAAGGTGTATTATAGTGCGGTACAAGACATTTTTTTTTAATTATTAATACTTAGCTTTTCAAATATGAAATGAAAATTGATGAAAATTGCTTACAAGTGTCATGCTTGCGAAGCGTATCATCAAGTAAAAGAATGAAAATATCGCTGTACCGCATGGCAACCATGTTTATATTTTACATTTTTGTAAAAAATCCTCAAAAAGTTTTCTTACAAAAAATTGCGATTAATGGCCTCCTTATATGACTCTGCTTTACGTTCCATGTTACTTCTGACACGTTCAACGATGCCAGGAACTTTAACAGTGGCGTAACTAAGAACTTGGGGGACCTCCCCGCAAGGGTCAGAGTGGGGCCCCCATAATATTTGCACAAACAAAAATGAAAATTTATTTGATTAGTGGATAAGCAGCCAAAAGTACACATAGATTAGAGAAATTTTTTCTGTCTTTTAACAAATAGTAGGTACCTACATTCAAAGAAGAAGTTTTGGAAAAAATATGTTTGATTTTCATCAGGATCGCATTAAATGACAACCCTTATAAGAGTTCTGTCTGCCTATACACTTTCTAGCCGTTGGGTTGCACCTGGAGGATCTTCACAATGGCAAGTCGGTTCTACTCATCAATTAGTATCTTTTCATTGAACAAAAAAGTTTTTTATTGCTTTCTTGCAATAAATAAAATGAATAAATTAATTTTTGATTAGCTTTTGGTGCGTTAGAATTTTGTTCAACAAATCTACTGAACCAAAAGGTATGTTATTATTGGCCTAGAATAATTCGTCTGTAGATTTCGAATAACTGCATATTTTTTTATTACGATCGATGTTTTAAACGTGCGAAATTAACTAAAACGTAAACTAAAACTAAAAATCACAGCAGTAATCCATTTTTTTTCGGAAGGAAGCAGCCGCACGAGTTGGAAGTCCAAAATTCATAAGATTCTTCCTGTCACTGTCTTATTTATAGGTTGAAGGGTTTATTTGTGACTATGTCCAAAACTTTTACAACAGATCTTTTTACTTAATTGCCGTGCCGATAATCCGATGGTTTATAATTGGATGGCATTTTGCAACAATGAACTAACCCACAAGTATGTATAGCTTTCCACCGTATAGTTGGTTAAATTAATTTTGTTTGTTGTAGAAGACATCATAAAATGACATTTTAACATGAAGAAGTCAAAAAGCAAAGTGTGGGTTAGCTCATTATTGTTGCAAAACGCAACAATGGGGGTCTCCCGCAACGTGGGCCCTGCGGGCTCGTTATTTAGACACTGAACTTTGAGTAGTAGTAGGGGTGCATTTATATGAAATTTTTGACTTACTGTTAAATGCACTTTCTGCTATCAGCTTTTAACAATTTGCTTTTGAACCACCCTGTATACCTAGATTTAGTACCAATTAAAATTGAGAAAATTAGCAAAAATGAACGATAAGGCTTTTGCAATCACAAAAAATAGATCAAATGATCTCATGCGTTAAATTCTTATATAAAAGCGCAGTTTTTGCTATTTATAACATCTTTTATCTCTAATAATTTGATTTAATATAAAAATTATAATATTCAGATTAAATAAAACAATAAAAGCAATCAAAAGTAAAAAATTTAGACTTCCTTTCTGCACAGTTGAGAAAATCGAACATTAATCGCTTGTATTCTATCTTACGCGCGCATTTTGATAAATGATATTTCAGCAAAATGCAAATTTGATTAATTAGTATTAATTAATTTGTTCAAATTACAGTTATATAATTGTTGATAACAATTAAATAATAAATCTAAGAATTTTAGTTTTAGTATTATTGTATACAGTATACAAAATTTATCAGTAGTTAATCGTCCCAAATACTTGGCCTTTCAAACTGTGATTCTGAGCGCAATGATTTCTTTCGAAAATTTTCCAGTACTTCAATACGTTGCTGCAATCACAGGTATATAAACATTAATAATTAACAATTTAATAAAATTATTAATCTTTTATTAGGAAGTTTAAACTTAATTAGCAGTGGTATGAATTTTGGATGGTCTTCAATTTCACTACCTAAACTTCTTGCTGAAGAATCGTCGATAAAAATTAGTAACAATGAAGGTTCGTGGATAGTTGTGATGCTTCTTATAGGAGCAATGATTGGTTCAACTGCAACAGGGGCACTTTTAGATAAAATCGGAAGAAAGGGAATCATGATAATAGCATCAATGTTACTATTAATATCGTGGATCGTTTTAGCGTACTCAAATTCGGTTTTAATGTTATTGATTGGAAGATTTATTAGTGGTTTAGGTTCAGGACCATCTTTTTGTGCACCGCCAGTGTATTTGACGGAAATATCGAGTCCAAAAAATCGAGGATTTGTAGGTTCGTTAATAACAGTTAGTACAGTGTTGGGAATGTTGATAGTTAATGTTGCCGGTGTATATTTAAATTTGTCTACAACTGCTCTACTTGGTACAATTTTTCCTATTTTATCATTGCTAACAATAACTTGGTTACCTAAAAGTCCTTACTATTTGATAATGAAAAATAAAGTCGAGCAAGCTAGAAACAGTATTAAGAAGTTTAAAACAAATGCTGATGTAGAGTACGAATTACAAAGACTAAATTTAGCTATAAATGAAAAAAGTAAAAAAAGTGAAAAGTGGTCGGATCTTTTTACTGTTCCAAGCAATAGAAGAGCAGTTTATATTATGTTAGGGACACGTGGAGCTCAACAATGTTGTGGAAACTTAGCTATATGTTTTTACATCAATACAATTTTTGCCGAATCCGGAAACGAGAGCGTTTTGTATAAATATGGCTCGATTATTTATTTTAGTGTACAATTAATTTTATCAGTATTTTCTTCAGCTATTGTTGATAGAGCTGGTAGGAAACCATTAATGATAGTATCATTAATTGGTATTATTTTGTGTTTGTTACCACTAAGTTTGTATTTTTATTTAAAAAATTTAACATCTTATGATGTGAAAGAATTTGATTTTGTACCAATAGTTGCTTTAATAATCTATGTTATTAGCTTCAATATTGGAATGGTTGGAATTCCGTTATTAATGATTGGGGAAATATTTCCCACAAATTCGAAAGCTTTCGCTGTTGGATTTTCTGATGTATATTTTAGTATTTCTACACTTATTGTAACAAAATTTTTTCAAATTACAAAAGACACTTATGGATTGCAAGTGCCATTTTTTGCATTTTTAGTGTGTAGCGTTTTAGGTTGTGTGTTTATTATAATGTATGTGCCAGAAACCAAAGGAAAAACTTTAGAAGAAATACAAGAATTGCTCAAAATTAAAAAGTTAAGTAACCGAAATCAGAAAGCCCCAGGTGTAATTTAGCTGTTTGTTTAAACATCACGATTTAAAATGTTTCAAATTTTTTTAGTTATGTAGAACCCCGTTGTAACGTACCAAAACGGGCCGAAAAATTTGGTACGTTATAACGGGAAGTTCGTTGTAAAAACACAATAAATACAGAAGATATTAAAATGGGACAAAAAAATTATTCCGTTATATCCAGAAAAACGTTATAAAGTACTTTATAACAGGATTCTACTGTATCTATACCTACTTTAGTATTTTTCTATTTATAAAATAAAATATTGTATTTAATTATTTTTTAAAGATTATTTTTATAATAATGTGGAACTCTGAACTCTGATAACTGAAAGTAATATTTTTGTTGTAGATTGTAGGTTGTACGGTTGTTGTACCTACCAAAAACCCTGAACTTAGCTTAAAATTTTCAAAAATGATTAAAAGGTTGAACTGCAAAACAAACAGTTTTGTGCCTCTTTATGGTAAGTACTACAAACTACGGAATTTTTCGGAGGCCTCTTTTATTAGGGGGGGCCTCCGGAAACGCGGGCCCTGCGGGCCCGTTATTTACGCCACTGAACTTTGAGTAGTAGTAGGGGTGCATTTATATGAAGTTTTTGACTTTTTTGTAAATGCACTTTCTGCTATCAGCTTTTAACAATTTGCGTTTGAACCACCCTGTATACCTAGATTTTGTACGAATTAAAATTGATAAAATTAGCAAAAATAAATTCTTTTGCCGAGGGGTCAACCACTGTTCTGAATTTGTACACTGACTGCAGTTGACTGCCCATGACTGCATATGCTATGGCTGCCATTGACTGCAGATGACTACCATTGACAGCTCAATTTTTGTACAGTGACTGCAGAGAGTGGATAACCCCTCGGCTTTTGCAATCACAAAAAACAGATCAAATGATCTCAGCAAACAGCACAGTTTTTGCTATTTATAACATCTTTTATCTCTAATAATTTGATTTAATATAAAAATTATAATATTCAGATTAAATAAAAGCAATCAAAAGTAAAAATTTAAGGAATAGTAAATTAAAAAGAAATTTAAAAAAAGGTGGTGCTGTAAAATGTAATTAAAATGTTATTTTTGTATAAAATAACATTTTTGTATCAAGAGCGCGAAGTCAGTGTTTTTAGGGCGCGAGATGTTACTTATAATAGTAACATAGAATAATAAATATAAAATAAATAAAAATTTTATATAAAAATATAAATAAATAAAAGTATTATATAAAATAAAAAAAAATAAAAAATTTTGAAGTGTCGCCATCTCTTGAAAATTATTTGTACATAATTCAATTGTCAAATATTTTTAAAAATTAACTTTAACTTGTAAAAAGAAGCTAACTATTAAACGTAACGAATGAATTATAACAGAAAATTTATAAAAACATTTCCTTTTTACATTACAAATGCTTAGAAATATCATTTTACGTTACAATTTGATGTAAATATTTAGGGTTAGAATTTACTTTTACCTCCTAGGAGGTAAAAGTTCTACTGTTACATCCTAGGAGGTTTATTAACCTTACTTGTTCAGTAACGAAATGTCAACTTTTTTTGACGTTTGAAGAAAAAAGTTATTTGTTTTATAAGGAGACAAAGTGACGTTTTGTGTGACAAGACTGTTTGCCTGAAGAGCGAGCGTAGCGAGCGAGTCTGGCAATACAGGCGAGTCACACAAAACTACTTTGACTCCGTATGAAACATTATATTTTTTCTGCAAACGTAAAGCGTAAAACTGAAAAATTTGATTTTTGAAAGAGCACTTTCAAATGTTTTTTAAATATTTAACTTTAACTTTTCATATTAAATATTTTTAAAAATTAACTTAAATTTGTAAAAAAAGCTAATTATTAAACACAACGAACTAATTATAAAGGAAAATTTAAAAAACATTAAATTTTTTACATTACAAATGCTTAAAAAACATTTTTTCTATTTTGCGTTTACAATATACTCATTACAGCATCGAAAACCGTCTAAAACGATGTTGTAATGTTCTACTTTTAAGTACTGTTTCTAGTTTTTTTTTAGTTTGAGATTGGTTGACATTGGTAATTAAAATAATTATTTTGACATATGATACAAATCAATTATGTAAAAATTATTCTTAATTTTTAAAAATAATTACAAAAAATGCTTATTAAGTAATAAACACCAAAGGAATAATGTAATTTTTACGTAAATTGATTAGTATTAAAGTTAAAAATATTAAAATCAAACAAACTTTACCGCCATCTCTTGGTAAAATCTTAGAAGTTTAAATAAACGTCAACTGTCAGTAGGACCAACTTAAGAATTTAAGCAATTAAATCATTGCAAAATAGAAAAAATAGTATAAAACACTTGTGTCACAAGAGCTTTTGACGCACTCAGGCATTTGCCTTCGTGCGTCAAAATGCTATCTTGTGACACATGTATTTTAATATACTATTTTACGTTAACAAACAAAAATTATGTGCGGTTAAGATTTTACTTTTCCTGCCTAGACAGTAGAAAAGTACTTTTCTGACAATTTTTCCTGCCTCGGCGGGAAAGTTAAACTTCACCGTTACCTATTGAGTGACACAAAGGCGACTTTTTCTGACGTTTGAAGAAAAACGCCTTTTTAACGGAAAAGAAAAACGTTTTTTCACGTTGTTAAGGGTTAGTCCTATAAAGCTTTGGATTAGCTTAGTTCGACAACTATCCTTAAAATGGAACTTTGTATTTGTTCTTCCGGCTGTTACAGCCGGTGCTAGAACACTTTAATGTCAAATTACAATAAATTTAACCTCCCCACAGCTGTTTTTGATAAAACAGCATTAATTATTATTAAATAAACAGATCCATTTTGAAATTACTTGTCGAACTAAGCTAATCCAAGCTTTATAGGACTCAGGGTAAGGGTAACAAACTAAAAAATGCTACTATTAAAAAATAGCAAACTTCGGGATTTGTAAATGATATTAAAATTTGTCGTTTTTTTGACAGTTCGCCAAAAGGCTATTTTTTTTTCTATGTAGTTTTCAATAATAAAATAGGATTTATAAGTAATTAATAACTACCTATACCTTTATTTAAAGCAAATAGACTTCCATTCTGCACAGTTGAGAAATCGAATTTGATAAATGATATTTCATATTTGATAAATGATATTTATTTTTAAATGCAAATTTGATTAATTAGTATTAATTAATTTGTTCAAATTACAGTTATATAATTGTTGATAACAATTAAATAATAAATCTAAGAACTTTAGTTCACAAATTTTTACTGTAAAAGCAAAAAATCGATATGATTATTATTAAAACATTTCATTTTAGCTATTGTAGCTGGATAACATCGATTTTTTGCACTTACAAAATTTGGTGGAGTTAATGGTATTTCATTGACATCTACAAGATTATGCAGTTAGTTATCAATAATTTGGAATTAAAACAAATAGAAACTTATGTTGGACATTTACACATTCTATTTTAATTCCTCTAACGTGCAGTGTATGACAAGAATAATTTTTACTGTGAGTAAAAAATTCATTGTGCTGGACAATTTATTAAAAAAATGAATTTTAGGCTAAGGCTAATCTCGTTGGTATTGGTAATATTGCGTATCTTCATTCTCATTAAAATGGCCGTGCTTCGGAGGGCACGTTAAGCTGTCGGTCCAGGCTACCATATAATTAGGCCGTAGGCCTGTTTGGTAGTCTATAACCTCAATTAGAGGAATAAAATAAAAATAGAAATTTGTATTACATTATTAATGTATTAATATTATACATACAAGGGTGTAACTACTCGACTCATCCAAAGATATAGGAG
Source organism: Malthinus seriepunctatus (assembly GCA_963924605.1). NCBI lineage: Eukaryota > Metazoa > Arthropoda > Insecta > Coleoptera > Cantharidae > Malthinus > Malthinus seriepunctatus. The sequence continues at coordinate 35,190,526 of OZ004602.1, forward strand.
TTGTAGATCTCGAAAAAACTAACATTCTTTTTATTTCGCCATTTTGAATTTGGAGCCTTCTATTCGAGATACAGTAGATATAAGTTTTTTTGTTTTTCTACTCCAGCTTATTTATTTTTAAGTTTTTTAAAAAAATAAAAATTGTTTTGAAATCCTCGTAAATTTCTCTAAAATTTATGTATTTAGCTCAATCTTCTATCTTCATTAAAATCAAAATGGCGGCCAATTTAAAACTTTGACCTTGAAAATTTCAAAAATCGCACGGTGAATTTTCTAAAAAAGAATATGCGCTTATTCTACTCATGAAGATCTACATTTTAAGTTAAAAAAGCTACTAGAAATTTTTTATAGTTTAGGAGCTACAGGAGATTGAATTTAAACGATCAAATTCTAAAAGAGTGCTGTTTCTGTTCTTCCGTTTCTCTTTTGTTTTTCCTTCTCAGTTTTGATAATAATTGAATTTATTAATTAATTATTGTTATTCGAAAGTGATTTGTATTAATTATTAATAAAAACTATTTTTTGGAAAAAATGAAACTGTCTACTCTTCAAGAATTTACTGACATAAATTGACAGACAATCTTCTGTAGCTCCTAAACTATAAAAAATTTCTATTAACTTTTTTGACTTAAAATGTAGATCTTCATGAGTACAATAAGCGCGTATTCTTTTTTAGAAAATTCACCGTGCTATTCTTGAAATTTTCAAGGTCAAAGTTTTAAATTGGCTGCCATTTTGATATTAATGAAGATAGAAGATTGAGCTAAATACAAAAGTTTTAGAGAAATTTACGAGGATTTCAAAACAATTTTTATTTTTTTTAAAAACTTAAAAATAAATAAACTGGAGTAGAAAAACAAAAAAACTTATATCGACTGTATCTCGAATAGGAGGCTCCAAATTCAAAATGGCGAAATAAAAAAAATGTTAGTTTTCTCGAGATCTACAACTCCTATATCTTTGGATGAGTCGAGTAGTTACACCCTGTATTATATGTAAGTTTTAAGTTGTATGTTGTATGTAAAAATGCTTCATCTATAAAATGGCGGGCTAGTCATTTTTCTCTAGATTGCATAATTTCCGAGATATTCTTAAAGAATACATTTTTTCCTCTTCATGTCCATTTTTTGTCATGAAGCGTGCACCTATATAAAATTCAAACTTTTTTGCATCTTTTTGGCCATGTCTTAATCTATCTAAATACGCATTCTTTTGCCGTTTGTTATTTTTTTTGGGTTGAAACCTTCGGAAACTGGACTAGAGATAAAAACTTTAAAAATTCACTATGTAAACTTTAAACTATAAATAAATTAATCTAAATTAAATTAACATATAAAAAAAATTAAAATTTACTAAAATCCTCCAAACAATATAAATGCATCAACTCTTATCTACAACTTTGTCATTATATATACCGAAAATGCAAATAAAAAGTTATTGCTGTATAGGTGCGCTGTAGATTTGGAATTAACAGACAGAACTTCTCACATGATGTTGAAATTCAAAAATTTTCCAATATTTCAGATTTTAGCTATGGTAGCAGGTATGTATATAAAAATAATTAATTTCATAAATTACAAACTATTTTTATAGGATGTTTAAATGTACTTAGTACCGGGATGCAATATGGTTGGTCCGCAATATCTTTTCCTATCCTTTTACACAAGAATTCTCCAGTACAACTTACTGATAGTGAAGGCTCATGGATTGCTGTTACGCTCCTATTAGGAGCTATTGTTGGTTCTGCTGTAACAACAAAAATTTTAGACAAATTGGGAAGAAAAAACATAATGTTGATTTCATCAGTTTTCCTCTTCGCAGGTTGGGTAACAATCGCTTACGCAAAGTCCTTTTGGATGTTAATGCTTGGAAGATTTCTCGGTGGATTAGCAGATGGACCAATATACTGTTCGACTCCAGTTTATTTTGCGGAAATATCGAGTCCACATATAAGAGGATTTATGAATTCATCCATATCATTTTGTACTGTTTTGGGAATGTTTATTATTAACTTACTAGGGCTTTATTATAATTTGTTTGAAATTGCAATAATTGGGTCGATTTTTCCAATTTTGTGCATTTTAAGTGTTGTTTGGTTACCAAAAAGTCCTTACTATTTAATAATGAGAAATAATTACGGAGGAGCTAAGATTAGCTTGAAAATATTCCAACCAAATAAAAATGCAGAATATGAATTAAACAGGCTGGCTCTTGCTGTAAAAGAAGAAACTCGAAACAGTGGGAAATGTTTGGATCTTATTACTGTGCCAAGTAACAGACGTGCCATGTATATCATGATGGGAACACGTGCAGCCCAACAGTGTAGTGGAGTTTTGGCTATAGCCTTCTACATCAATGTAATTTTTAGTGAAGCGGGAAGTGAAAGTATTTTTTTGAAATACGGCTCAATTATTTATTTTGGCCTCCAAGTTCTTTTATTAGGGTTATCAACTTCTATTGTTGATAAAGCTGGAAGGAAACCGTTAATGGTAATTTCGTTAACAGGTTCAGCTTTAGCCTTGTTAAGTGTTAGCTGTTTCTTTTACGTAAAAAATGTAACTGACATCGATGTTGAGGAATTTGATTATGTTCCTATTGTTTCGTTGATATTTTTTATAACGTGTTTTAATTTAGGAATATTTTCAGTTCCTTACGTACTTGTTGGTGAACTATTTCCTACTAATGTAAAAGCCTTTGCTGTAGGTTTTGCAGATATTTATTTTAGCGTAATTTCAATCACGGTAACAAAATTCTTTCAAATTACGAAAGATAGTTATGGATTACACGTTCCATTTACAGTGTTTTCTATTTGTAGTATATTAGGATGTGTGTTTATAATTCTATTTGTTCCCGAAACCAAAGGAAAAACTTTGGAGGAAATACAAATTTTACTAAAAAAATAAAAAATAAAATTTTAAAAATATGCATTTTGAATAAATTGAATTTATATTTATCTATAAATAAAATTCAAAAAATCAAAATGATTGCAGAGATAACGCAAAAAAGTGAAAATTGGAAATCTGGATTTTCACTAAAATCGTTTCTTTCGGAAAAACATTTCTAAGAGAGTACTTAAGGAGGTTAAAAGGGCTATCAAAAATAACGAACATAACTAAAGGCAAGTTTCAGAAAATGCAAAATTTTATCCATTAATAAAAATTTCATTGCATCTTATTTTTTAAACTTGGGTTTCTAAAACCTAAAAAACTAAGTTTTGTTCGTTATTTTTCATCGTAAAAAATAACATAACGTAGCAAAACATAACATAGAAAATTCGTCTAAATTAAGAAAGGAAAACATTAAAAGTTTTCACTTGGTAGCCGAATTTAGTGAAGCCTACCGAGTAATTTTATGCAAAAAAACAATAATGGTGGGATTCCAATACGCGTCAGCGTCGTGCGTCGCCCCGCCCCCGGCTATTTTTTCACCGTTCTCATGGAAACCAAAATTGCGTCATAATACCAGCGTTTTATTTGAATAGTTCTTGACTACGACGTATGGTGCCGCTGCGTTTAGAAACAGTTCAAATAAATGCCAATGCAATGATTGAAATACATTTTAATTGCTAAATATATAAATAATAAATAAATGCCTTCTCTCTTCTTTCACTGCAAAAAGTGACTGTGGAAGTTTTAAAAACACCGCTGTTAAAGATTGTAAATAAATAAAAGATTTTTATGGCTTTAGTGGCGATTAACGGTAATATCAACACAAAGAAGTGTTTGCCATCTTCAAAGAACAAAAGAAACTGGCCAAGTGTCTAAGGCTTGAAAAACAGGGTTGTTTTAAGAAACACTGGTCTACGACAATACTACCTGTCAATCACTTTCTGGTTGGATCTTATTTTAAAAGTACGGCTATACGGCTAGTACGGCTAATATTTATGTAACTTTATGTAAATTTATGTATTAATAAGAAATCATTAATATTTATGTAACACCCTTGAATGCTTTTGACAGTGGTCTATCTCACTTTAAAATCGTGCTTTCCCTCTTTACTCACAGCTCTACGAAAAATGTGGAACATCTGCGGTACTGGAATTATATTCCTGCAAAAAAAAATATTACAATCCACCAATAGAATTATGCGACGCAATAACGCAAAACGTAAAACGCTTGCATGGAACCAGGAACCCACCATAAGTTGAAGTCAATTATTTTTTCTTAAATTCAAGAACTTGAGGTGCTTTAGAAAATTGTTTATTAAAACTTCCTTAATTTTTTATAACATTGTGGTAATATACGAGTAGTATAACTGCACTGTATTTATCTGTAATTATTTCTATTTGCTGATAAACGATCTCTTATTAGCGCTAATGATAGCGATAAGCGCAAAATAAAGTGAAATATTATTGTTAAGTATTATTCCCACAAGAGCTCTAGTCTTTACTTTTATACTTACAGTGGAACTTCTGAAAACAATGTTCTACCTTCAAAATATTCCAATAGTTCAAATTCTAGCGATGATATCAGGTTACAGCACAATTTATTAAATTCATCAATAAAAAATTATTTTTTAGGGTGTTTTAGTATAATGAGCATTGGAATGTTATATGGTTGGTCTGCAATATCGTTACCTCAACTGTTACACCAAAATTCTCCAGTACCATTGACAGATGGTGAGGGTTCATGGATTGCTGTTGCAGTTCTGATAGGAACTATTGTTGGTGCTACTATAACAACAAAACTTTTAGATGAATTTGGTAGAAAAAACATAATGTTGACTGCATCGGTTTTCCTCTTCTCAGGTTGGATTGTAGTAGCTTACGCAAATTCCTTTTGGATGTTAATGCTTGGGAGGTTTATTGGTGGGTTAGCAGATGGAGCAGTATATTGTGCAACTCCAGTTTATTTCGCAGAAATATCAAGTCCACATATAAGAGGATTTATAAGTTCATCCATACAATTTTGTTCAGTTTTGGGCATGTTAATAATCAACTTACTAGACCTTTATTGTAATTTGTTTGAAATTGCAATAATTGCAGCAGTTTTTCCAATTTTAGGTATTTTAAGTGTTGTTTGGTTACCAAAAAGTCCTTACTATTTAATTATGAAAAATAATCACGAAGAAGCTAAAATTAGTTTGCAAATATTCCAACCAAATAAAAATGCTGAATGTGAATTAAACAGGCTGGCTCTTGCCGTAAAGGAAGAAACTCGAAATAGTGGGAAATGTTTGGATCTTTTTACTGTGCCAAGTAATAGACGTGCCATGTATATCATGATGGGAACACGGGCAGCCCAACAGTGTAGTGGAGTTTTGGCTATAACTTTCTACATCAATGTAATTTTTAGTGAAGCACAAAGTGAAAGTATTTTCTCGAAATACGGTTCAATTATTTATTTTGGCCTCCAAGTTCCTTTATTAGGGTTGTCAGCTTCTATTGTTGATAAAGCTGGAAGGAAACCTTTAATGGTAATTTCGTTAACAGGTTCGGCTTTGGCTTTGTTAAGTGTTAGCTGTTTCTTTTATGTAAAAAATTTAACTGACATCGATGTTGAAGAATTTGATAACGTTCTTATTCTTTCGCTGATGTTTTTCATAATTTGTTTTAATTTAGGAATATTTTCAGTTCCTCAGGTACTTGTCGGCGAACTATTTCCAACAAATGTAAAAGCTTTTGCTGTAGGTTTTGCAGATATTTATTTTAGCGTAATTTCAATCACGGTAACAAAATTCTTTCAAATTACGAAAGATAGTTATGGATTACACGTTCCATTTACAGTGTTTTCTATTTGTAGTGTATTAGGATGTGTGTTTATAATATTATTCGTTCCTGAAACCAAAGGAAAAACTTTGGAGGAAATACAAATTTTACTAAAAAATTAAAAATAAAATTTTTTAAATTTGCATTTTGAATAAATTCTTATAGTCCTCAGTCCTGGAGCTAGCGGGCACATTTTCTAAACCATAGGATACAAAACTTTAACCTTTACAGGTCGCGAAAGTACATAAAAAATGAGTAATAGAACCGCCGCTTTAACTCTGAAAGGGCGCTAGAAACTCAAGTTTCTTTGTGGTTTAACTAAGCCATACGCTACATGAACAAGTTGTGTATCAAAAAATTTCATTTTCTATGTAGTTTTGGAATATACCTACGCATTCGAAGAAAAAGAACAATATCTTGTTTATAGCAAAAAAAGCGATATTTGAGTACAAATACAGCGAAAACCGTCCATACAATTGAAAAATTTTATTAACTAGCACCAAAGTGCGCGCTTACGCGCGCTCTGACTACTGTGTAATATCAACAATATGTTTTTGCTTTTCATTTAAATTTGCGTAATATTTTGATGCATCTTCGATCGTTTCCGCTTCATCTAAAACATGATCCTTAGTTTCAATCTCACTTATTTGATGCATAGTAGGAAACATCGTAAGATCAAAACCTTCAGCACCGAGAAGCAAGTTAATGTCAGCGTAACCTTTGTTTTGTCCTCTAATTTCGCCAAAATGTCTGACATAATCTTCTGACAATGGTTTTTAAAATTCATCCCATAGTTCTTCAGGATGAGTTGGCTGACAATGCATCAGAATTCGAACAAATAAACATCTGAACTGTTTCGGCATCATCCAAACTTCAGCTTCGTGCATAGCTCTCTTCCATTCATGATCATTTTCAATCAGTCCTAATTTAAGACATGTTGCTATGTAAGATTCTTGAACTTCTCCGTTTACTGTTCTTAAATCTTCAAAACTCTTTGCTCTTTTGATGTGAATTAATAATAAACGTAAATGAAATAATTCAGTTTGACTGGGACTTACAGAATACATTCGTCGAATAACGTTGAACTGTTTCTGACGTCTTTGCCAATGATACCCGTAGGTATTAGTATGATTATTGTTTTTTTTAAACACATAGTGGGTTGGTATGTCACCATACACGTACTGGGTATAGTAGTCCCAACGTAAGTTGAATCCACCACGTGACCAAACCTGCGCGAGGCGTGGCTTTAGAGCCCAGTGGCGGAGCTAGTTATTTCTTCTGTCAAAAAAAATTATTTTTAAAAGTTGTCAAAATTTAAAATAATTACTTAATTTAAATTTTTATTTGAAGTACTATTAATAATTAATTACTGGTTTAATACTTTGTGAATGAGATCTTCACAATTTTTAAAATGCTTGTAATTATTTTGCTTCAACCAAACCAAAGTAATGTAATAATTATACGACGGCACTGTCTACGTTCGTTTCTAAGCAACGACCGCATTAATCTACTGCGCAACTTTAACGGTCATCACGTGGTGGATTCACCTTATGTTGGGTTCCCTCTAGCTTCATGGTCTCTTACATTTAGTGCAAAATAATCTAGAAGCATTGTTTGTTTTTCTAATGCATTTCTGATTTCACTTTCATCACAATCATCACTAACAATAACATTTTGTTGATTTGGTAAATGCACTGGTAATCTGGTAATGGAGTGGCTCTTATCTTGTAAAGGTTTATTTAATATTCTCCAAGCACGTATAATACCGGACCAACGTATCTTGTTTCGATAAAACTACCAAGTTCATCGTGTTCAATAGTTTCATTAGTTGATTCGCTAATTGTTATTCCTGCAGCGTCGTGCCCTTTGTAAATGTACTTATACAAATATTTGACAGACTTAATGCTAGAAACCACTTCAACATTAATATGACAATTAAACACTTTGAGAAGATGTGGATTGTAAGGCACAACATATTTATTGTCACAAACATAACCATCAGAACGCTTATAAAAAAGTCCAGTATTTCTACGTCGATAATTTGGATATCCTTGTTCATCCAGAGTTGTTACTTCATTATATGTTTGAGAAAAATTCTTTGAACATACTTTCTGTTCTGTTAAACACCAATTTCCACATGGACCGTGAACCATGTTTCTTAAAACAATAGCATGTAGTATAGAATCTATTTCCGGGTTTGGTATTTCTGCAGCTATGTATCGGTCAACTACTTCTGAAGTAGTTATTTTGTGAGACTGTTTTAAAGTTATAATAACATGTGTGCCTGTGCATGTGGTAAACCCCGTTTTTGAAATTCAATCACATAAACATACGCTTGTACTTTGCCAAAAAAGTTTTTATTTACTATCAAATCAATGAGAAATTTTTTTTTTGAGATTAAATACTCGAGCTACCAGATCAGGTCGATCTGAAGCAGTTTGGCTTTCCATTAAGTTTTCAGAAATCTCTTTCCATTTGGGGTTACAAGTGATTGTAATAAATAAATCTGGTTTACCGAATTTTCTTACAATTGCCATAGCATCTTGGTAATTTTGTAACATATTTCGCGGCGAACCTTGAAATGATGATGGTAAAATTACAATTTTTCCAATACTTTGATGATTCTTTTGTGCTCTTAATTCTAGATGATCAATTAACCCTTGATAAGATTCCGCACGTAATTTCTTTTGATTATTTCTACAAAAAGTTAACCTATCTTTTTCAATTTTGACGTAACTATCGACTATCCATTGTTGAAACAATCGCCGTCCCATCAAAAAAACATTTGTGTCTTCGCGAATAGCCATTCTGTACTTAATATAACATGCTCGAGTAATTCGTTTGTTTTTTGTAGTACAACGCAAATCTCTGTGCCATCCAAGAGTGCCGTATGGATAAAATAGAGGATAAATCCAAGGTTCTACGTTACCATCCATTGTACTAACAAACTGCAATGATTTATCACTTTTGTTTCGAATTGTTACGTACGATTCTGGAATATCTCCATCAGCAGTTGTGGAAAATACTGCGGCAACTTCATTTACTCTTTGAAAGTTATAACGATTTCGGTCCATTCCAGGTTTCATTGTAAATAAAAGGTGCAATTCAGGGTCTTCATTTGCATTATTTGAATTAGTGAGACGTTGATTAGCCAATTCTTCGCTCATCATTTGATAAGATTGTGCAAATAAATTATGTTCACGTATCAAATCTTCAATTATGTTCATAACTTCTTTGTCACATTCAGTATTATGATTTAAACGAAATTCTACTGATTCTTGGGAATCTACAATAAAAAGTTGACCATAGGTTGGCATCTCATCACATGATGGATAAAGTGCTGTATTAATTTGATAATATATTTGACCCTGTATTTTAAAACAAAACGGACCTTTCCGTGTATTATTAAAAGTCATCAAGTTTGCATTAAACGATGCAAAAGAAAATGAGTTATTATAACTTCGAATATGTTCAAAAAATTGTTTCGATTTTGGATGTGAACCTTTAAATAATGATTTTAAAACAGGGGGGAAAACAGGTAAAGCTTGCAAACATACTTCGCCGTGATTACAACAATCATTAAATGAATTGTTTTTATTTAAAACTTTTTCAGATACAAAATGTTCTGCACCGCTGCTGCGTATATAGTAAAAAAAAAATTTTTTTTAACATTAAATTAAAATATAAAAATTGAACTAAAATAATTTTTTAACGTTAAATCGAGTCAGTTAATTAAATCTAAAAATAACTCCCAAACATACTAACTCATAACTCTTAAGACGACTAAAGAAAGCGAAGGCGGGATTTAAAAAACCTTCTACGGCGCATTCTCCAAAACTATTGTCGATTTTATAAGTGGATAGAAGTTATAGATACTGGAATAATAAATAAATTACTCCTATAACTATTTTTCATATCATCAACCCTAAACTAGTTACAAAACTATTCTTCAGCGACGTTTACTTAAAAAGGTGCACAGTTTGAGTCAAAATTATGTGATAACCGTACATAGTATTAAATATAATTGTTGATAGAATTTTTAGATACTATAGTCATAAATAAATTACATTCATTAAATTTTGTCTTATTATCAGCCCTAAAGTAGCTATGAAGTCATTCTCTAACCTCATTTACTTAAAAATACGTTAACTTGGAAGGCGTCTACCGACAGGAAGGCTACAACATCGTCTGCCGTACCATATTCGAAAACTACATAAAAAATGGAATCTTTTGATATGTAATTTGTTCATATGTTCATGTATCTTGTGATGTTGTTAAACACTCAAAACGGCTAATTCTCTAACGCTTTTCCCAAGTAAAAAAAACATTTAGATTTTAGCTAAACCACAAAATACATGAACAGATTACTCACCCAAAAGTTCAATATTTTACGTAGTATTCAAATATAACACGACAGGCGGCTTTAAATGTAACCTTCATGGTTTAGTTGATGTCTCTTTTTTTATTTTCGAGACTGTCTGCCACCATATCTTATGGTGTAGTTAAACCCAAAGGAACTCGATTTTCTAGCGCTCCTCCTGAGTTACAGCGGTCACTTTCGACAAGCAGACGGGTGGTTCTATTACTCATTTATTATGTATTTTCGACCACTAAAGGTTAAAATTTTGTATCTTATGGTTTAGTAAATGTGCATGTTAGCTCCAGGACTATTAATTGTATTTATATATATTTATAAATAAACTTTTTACTAATTTTACTCTTTAAAAAAGAGTTAAGAAAATCAAAAAATTCAAAATGGTTACAGAGATAACGCAAAAAAAGTAAAAACTGGAAATCTATTTTTTCACTAATATCGTTTATTTTTGTTCGTTTTGTTAGTTATTTTTCATCGTAAAAAATAACATAACGTAACAAAACATAACATAGATAAGTCGTAGAAATAAATAAAAGAAAACATTAAAAGCTTGCACTTAGTAGCCGAATTTAGAGAAGCCTAATGAGTATTTTTATGCCAAAAAAAATAACTTTTCATAAAAAATAAAAAGTAGAACGTCGCGACGCTTAGCGTCAATCTGATAAAATATCGAATTTAGTATCGTTTGACAGCTCTTTTGATGGCCTAAAAATTTTACAGAGTATTTTTTTCTAAAGTAAATCATTTTCATATTACAATCGAAAACAAAAGAACCCCAATATTTTAAAAATGAAAGCGGTTTCCGTCAAAGATGAATTTTAGGTTTGTTGTAGATTAGGCCTCCTGAAAAAAAATCTCCATGTTTATTCTAGTAACTCATGTCAATTATTTGATTATTTTATTTTAGAAAATAGTTTATTAAAATTCATTAATTTTTTTACGTTGTGGTAATAACTGCACTGTATTTATCTGTAATTATTTGTAATTGCTTATAAACGATGTCTTATTAGTACTAATGATAGTGATAGTGGTTAAATAAAACGAAATATTATTGTTAAGTATATTTTTACCACAAGAGCTCTAGTTTTAATTTTTAGATTTATAGCGGAACTTCCCAGTTCTCACAACAATGTTCCATCTTCAAAATTTTCCAATAGTTCAAATTCTAACGATGATATCAGGTTACAGCACAATTCGTTAAATTCATCAATTAAAAATTATTTTTTTGGGTGTTTTAGTATAATGAGCATTGGAATGTTATATGGTTGGTCTGCAATATCGTTACCTCAACTGTTACACCAAAATTCTCCAGTACCATTGACAGATGGTCAGGGTTCATGGATTGCTGTTGCAGTTCTGATAGGAGCTATTGTTGGTGCTGCTATAACAACAAAACTTTTAGATGAATTTGGTAGAAAAAACATAATGTTGACTGCATCGGTTTTCCTCTTCTCAGGTTGGATTGTATTAGCTTACGCAAATTCCTTTTGGATGTTAATGCTTGGGAAGTTTATTAGTGGGTTAGCAGATGGAGCAGTATGCTGTGCAACTCCAGTTTATTTCGCAGAAATATCAAGTCCACATATAAGAGGACTTATAAGTTCATCCATACAATTTTGTATAGGTTTGGGCATGTTTATAATTACCATACTAGACCTTTATTGTAATTTGTTTGAAATTGCAATAATTGCAGCAGTTTTTCCAATTTTTGGTATTTTAAGTGTTGTTTGGTTACCAAAAAGTCCTTACTATTTAATTATGAAAAATAATCACGAAGAAGCTAAAATTAGTTTGCAAATATTCCAACCAAATAAAAATGCAGAATATGAATTAAACAGGCTGACTTTTGCCGTAAATGAAGCAAGTCAAAATAGTGGAAAATGTTTGGATCTTATTACTGTGCCAAGTAATAGACGTGCCATGTATATCATGATGGGAACACGGGCAGCCCAACAGTGTAGTGGAGTTTTGGCTATAACTTTCTACATCAATGTAATTTTTAGTGAAGCAGGAAAAGAAAGCGTTTTTTTGAAATACGGTTCAATTATTTATTTTGGCCTCCAAGTTCCTTTATTAGGGTTGTCAGCTTCTATTGTTGATAAAGCTGGAAGGAAACCTTTAATGGTAATTTCGTTAACAGGTTCGGCTTTGGCTTTGTTAAGTGTTAGCTGTTTCTTTTATGTAAAAAATTTAACTGACATCGATGTTGAAGAATTTGATTACGTTCTTATTCTTTCGCTGATATTTTTCATAATTTGTTTTAATTTAGGAATATTTTCAGTTCCTCAGGTACTTGTCGGCGAACTATTTCCAACAAATGTAAAAGCTTTTGCTGTGGGTTTTGAAGATATTTATTTTAGCGTACTTTCAATTACGGTAACAAAATTTTTTCAAATTACCAAAGATAGTTATGGATTACATGTTCCATTTACAGTGTTTTCTATTTGTAGTGTATTAGGATGTGTGTTTATAATATTATTCGTTCCTGAAACCAAAGGAAAAACTTTGGAGGAAATACAAATTTTACTAAAAAATAAAAAATTAAATAAAAAAAGTTGCAATTTGAATAAATTCTAAATTGAATTATATTTAAATATTTAAAGTAGTAAGAAGTTAGGTATTTTGATAAGCTTTAAAAAACCGTTGAGAAAATTAAAAAATTTTGATTGGTTACAGAGATAACTCAAAAAAACGGTAAATTGGAATAGGTATAATTTATAACAAGATAATTGAAAGTCGTAAATCAACAGCGGCAGATATGATTATGAATATAACATTACACTGATAATCTAATCTCAATTTATCGCAAAGCAAAGCAGCGACTTGGCCATTTCAGAAGCCTATTAAAAGAATTCTTTAATACTTTTATCAATTTAACATAATTTCAACTTTTAAACAGAATATCATTAAATTAATTATGTCTATGAATAGTATGAATGCTTGGTTTTATGTATTGTAGTGACTTTTAGGTAGACGGCAGTGATATTATTGTTCTTAGTGAATTTCTAAATTTTTGTAGTACGCTCCTGAAGCAGTGTCTTCCCTGATCGTTCCATAAAGCTATAAGTCGAGATTAGATTAACAGTGTTATATTTTTAATTTTATCTGCCGCACTTGATTTACGAGTTCCATTTAAAGTGTTACAGAGTATACTTGTTTTCCAATGAAATTGTTTACTTTGGAAAAATATTCGTAGGGAATAATTTTTAGGAGGTCAAACGAGCTATCAAACGATACTAATCTCGTGACTTCTTATCACATCGACACTATGCGTCGCGACGTTCAACTTTTTTTTGTAATGGGAACCTGCTGTTTTTTTGCATTAAATTACTCACTGGCAGTGAGGGTACTAAATGAGAACGTTTTATCATGTATTTTTCTTTGTTTACACAACTTTTCTAGATTATGTTATGTTCCGCTACTAGGTCAATGTTATATTTTATGTTATTTTTCACGGTGAAAAATAACGAACAAAACTAAACGCAAGTTTATCAGAAAATTAGTTTTCTTTCCATTACAAAATATTAATTTAATTTAATTTATTAAACTTGCGTACCTAAAACTTAAAATAAGAAGTTTTGTTCGTTAGTTTTCATCGTAAAAAATAACATAACGTAACCAAACATAGAAAAGCTGTGTAAATTGATAGAGAAAAACATTAAAAGTTTTCACTTGCTAGTTGAATTTACTGAGTATTTTTATGCCAAAAAACAAAAAGTTTCCATAAGACAATAAAAAGAAAAACTTCGCGACGCCTAGCGTCAATGTGATAAAATGTCGACTTTAGTATCGTTCTTCTTACATGTTCTGAAATTTTTATCAAGTATTGTTTTTTCTAAATTAAACGATTTTCAAATTACAATCGAAAACAAAAGAATCCCCCTCCTTTTAAGGCCGTTTTACATGGTTTAAATGTCGTACTAACTTGCTAGTACTGAATCAACTCCAGGAGCAAAAGTACGGGAATCTAAGCTTTAACTTTAACGTCGTGCACGGTCGTGGGTTGAAATTTTTAAGCACGACGTTAATGCTTAGATTCTCGTGCTTTCGCTCCTTGAGTTGATTCTACTAACAGTTAGTACGATAGTCCATCTAAAAGGGCCCTAAGTTGAATTTTTCGTTTGTTGTAAATTAGGCCTCCTGAAGAAAAATCTCCACGTTTCTCTAAAGTTCAAGACATTGACGTCCGTTATAAAATAGTTTATTAAAATTACTTAATTTTTTTAACATTGCGGTAATAACTTCATTGTATTTATCTGCAATTATTTCAATTTGCTGATACACGTTCTCTTATTAGTGCTAATGATAGCGATAACTGTACAATAAAGTAAAATATTATTGTTAAGTATTTTTACTTCAACAGTTCAATAGTTTCAAATTTTACATATATAGCTGAACTTCTCACAACAATGTTCCACCTTCAAAATATTCCAGTAGTTCAAATAGTGGCTATGATATCAGGTTATACTGCACAATTAATTAGTTTCACCAATTTAAAATTACTTTTAGGGTGCTTGAATGTAATGAGTACTGGAATGCAATATGGTTGGTCTGCAATATCGTTACCTCAACTTTTACACCAAAATTGTCCTGCACCATTAACTGATGGCCAGGGTTCGTGGATTGCTGTTGTCCTCCATATAGGAGATATTGTTGGTGCTGCTATAACAACAAAACTTTTAGATGAATTTGGTAGAAAAAACATAATGTTGACTGCATCGGTTTTCCTCTTCTCAGGTTGGATTGTATTAGCTTACGCAAATTCCTTTTGGATGTTAATACTTGGGAGGTTTATTAGTGGGTTAGCAGATGGAGCAGTATACTGTGCTACTCCAGTTTATTTCGCAGAAATATCAAGTCCGAATATAAGAGGATTTATAAATTCATCGATACTAGTTTGTATAGGTTTGGGCATGTTTATAATCAACATACTAGACCTTTATTGTAATTTGTTTGAAATTGCAATAATTGGAGCAGTTTTTCCAATTTTGTGCATTTTAAGTGTTGTTTGGTTACCAAAAAGTCCTTACTATTTAATTATGAAAAATAATCACGAAGAAGCTAAAATTAGTTTGCAAATATTCCAACCAAATAAAAATGCTGAATGTGAATTAAACAGGCTTGCTCTTGCCGTAAAGGAAGAAACTCAAAATAGTGGGAAATATTTGGATCTTATTATTGTGCCAAGTAATAGACGTGCCATGTATATCATGATGGGAACACGGGCAGCCCAACAGTGTAGTGGAGTTTTGGCTATAACTTTCTACATCAATGTAATTTTTAGTGAAGCACAAAGTGAAAGTATTTTCTCGAAATACGGTTCAATTATTTATTTTGGCTTCCAAGTTCTTTTATTAGGGTTATCAACTTCTATTGTCGATAAAGCTGGAAGGAAACCTTTAATGGTAATTTCGTTAACAGGTTCAGCTTTGGCTTTGTTAAGTGTTAGCTGCTTATTTTACATAAAAAATTTAACTGACATCGATGTTGAGGAAGTTCTTATTGTTTCGTTGATATTTTTTATAACGTGTTTTAGTTTAGGAATGTTTTCAATTCCTTACGTACTTGTCAGTGAACTATTTCCAACAAGTGTAAAAGCCTTTGCTATAGGTTTTGCACATATTTATTGTAACGTACTTATGGTTACTGTAACAAAATTTTTTCAAATTACTAAAGATGCTTATGGATTACATGTTCCATTTACAGTTTTTGTTATTTGTAGTATATTAGGATGTGTGTTTATAATATTATTCGTTCCCGAAACCAAAGGAAAAACTTTGGAGGAAATACAAATTTTACTAAAAAATAAAATTTAAAAAACTGAGAAAGATATACATGACTATTTTTATATTTTATATTGAATTAGCATGAAAAAGTAAGCATATACCTGTATTTTTTGTATAATTTTTAGCGATTAAAAAACCCCAAAAAAATATTTACTATAGTCAAATTTTTTAAAGACTACCGACACGTGACCACCTTTATATGTATAAATAAAGATGAAAACGACTTATTTTGAGTTTAATTAGTTAATTTAGTTAATACATTTATTGCTAATTATTATTAAATATTTATTTAGAAAGTTTATAATTAAATTAATTATTTATTCAATAATTTAAAAGTCACGTGTCGGTAGTCTTTTAAAAATTTGAGTGTAGTTCCCTTTGAAAGTAGGCGTTTAAACAAGATGTTTACGCGCCATTGTGTGTGACGTCACCCGTCATGATATGATAAATTCATGCACTAGAGATGCAATAGTAATACATTCAATACTCGTTTAAAATAAAGCTGTAATTGTTTTGTTTTTTTGTATTTCAAAATTATAAAAATCGAATCGAAAAGTACTTTTAAGACTACAATAACAAATTTGAAAATTTTCAATTTTCCCTAAAATGCCTAAAATGCAGATTTGCTAGCTTAGTAGTGAATTGCAAATTACATGGTTCAATATAAGGTCCTAAAAACTTTATTTTTGAAACCCGACTACATGTTGTACGAGATTAAATGTCCTAAAGGCATCAATTTACGTAACTGCGCACAAAAATCCAAAATCCATGCTGTGAAAAAAGAAGTTAATGGCGTTAGAGGTGGGAACTTGACAAATTTTGTAGATTCATTTGTATAAAAAGAATTATTTGTGCCACAATTGAAGATCTTTTTTTGAATTTAAAAATAACTTTCTGTTTCTGAATAATTACTCTATGAAATAAAAAAAGATCAGCTCAATGAATTATTTAATAACTGAGAAAAAAAATGTTTTTGAAAGATTTAACACATGAAATTCGCGAGTTTATTGGAGTCAAAAATCCAGATTTATGTAGTTTTTCGAGTTTAAAATGGCTGTATCTAAAGGTAACGGAATGAGATACAAATCCAAAACTTCACTATTATGTGCATTTGTCATGGTCATCTACCATTCAAAACTACTAGGTATTTAACTAAATTTTGCCAAATTTGCAGATTCGCGAGTTTACCGTAGTGGGTATAGCGGGGACGATCTAATAATACTTGTGGTGTGATTAATTTCCAGGATTTTTTAATAAAAACATAATATAACTTTTCTTTAAGTAACATTAATTTTCACATTAATAAATTAGTTATTACTTTTTTTGGAGAATAGTAAGTCAAGTTTTGGATTATTTAAGGAAAGTAAAAACAAAAAAAAACCTTTATCTTCTTTCAATAATCACAAATTGAAATTTTGTTATCTTGTTAATCAAGATTTGTCACAATCACCTACCATCTTATTCTTCATTATTTCTAATTTCCGCGCTAATAAAATCTGTATTATTGACAAAAAATGAAGCGATCATTATCGCGTAAATTTTCGGAAAATTGTCTGACTGAGCCTCGAAATACCCACTTTCGACTTCTATCCTTCACAAAAAAAAGTAAAAACTCGAAAACTATGTATCTACTAAAAATTGTAAAAACAATTCAACAGCCACACGAAACCCTACGTTAACTGCGTGTAAACTATACTCCAGTCTCACAATTATAGAGAGTGACTCATTCCTAATATGTGTTCACAAGCTTTAGCTAACTATAGACCAGCTTCTATTGAGATAGATGTAAAAAACACGTGCCGCTTTAATAGAATAATGTACTTCACTATAATTTGACAGAAGCTTAGTAGTAAAAGTGGATCCGAGTTCAAACGATTGTGTTAACGAACGATAATGCTGTATCGAAAAATCTCGATGTAATCTAGTCTTCATTCTATAAATGACACAACTGTCTACTTTTGTGGACAAATAGTATAAATAAGTGCGACTGGCTTGTTGTCATAACGGGTGACGTCGCACCAATCACAATGAGTATACGATCACGTGCATTTATTCGAAATAAGCCGCATTTTTATTTTTGTTTTTTGAACTAGATAAATTTTTTTTAGTGTTTTTTTTAACGATATTTATAATAAGAAAGTCAAATTTAACAATAAAAACTGAAAATAAATAATTTTAAAAATCCATGCATCTTCCTCATTGATGTTAATTTAAATATATTACGAAATTGGTTGTTAAATTAGCAAGAAGTTAGGTATTTTGATGAGCTTTAATAAGCCGTTAATAAAATTTAAAAATTCAGAATGGTTACAGAGATAACACAAAAAACTGAAAATTGGAATACTAGTTTTTCACTGAAATCGATTAATTTGGAAAAACATTTTTAGGGAAGAATTTTTAGGAGGTCAAAAGAGCTATCAAACGATACTAATCACGACTTCTTATCACATTGACGCTAGGCGTCTTTCAACTTTTATTCTTATGGAAACCTGTATGTTGTTTTTTGCATTTAATTACCCACTGCCAGTGGGAGACTAATTGGTAAAATTTTGTAAATTTGTAAATTGGTTCTCATTTAAATGAGAACGTTTTATCTTGTATTTTTCTTTGTTTACACAAATTTTCTAGATTATGTTATGTTCCACTACGAGGTCAACTTGATGATATTTTTACGGTGAAAAATAACGAACAAAACTAAACGCAAGTTTATCAGAAAATTCATTTTCTTTCCATTATAAAAATTTCATTTAATTTCAGTTTTTAAACTTGCGTACCTAAAAACTTTAAATACGAAGTTTCGTTCGTTAGATTTCATCGTAAAAAATAACATACCGTAACCAAACAGAAAATTTGTGTAAATTAAGAAAGAAAAACATTAAAAGTTTTCACTTGGTAGTTGAATTCAAAGAAGCCTACTGAGTATTTTTATGCCAAAAATAGTTTCTGTAAGAAAATAAAAAGGTTAACGTCGCGACACCTAGAGTCGACTTGATAAAAGGTCGACTTTAGTATCATTTAACAGCGCTTTTGATGTCCTAAAAAATTTACCATGATTTCTTTTTCTAAAGGAAACCATTTTCAAATAACAATCGAAAACAAAAGAATTCCACCTTTTTTAGGGTCGTTCTACATGTCGTACTAACTTGTTAGTGCTGAATCAACTCAAGGAGCAAAATCTCGGGAATCTAAGCTTTAACGTCGTGCACGGTCGTAGGTTGAAATTTCTACGCCCGATGTTAAAGCTTAAATTCCCGTGCTTCTACTTCTTGAGTTGATTTAGTACTAACAACTTAGTACGACATTTACTCCATGTAAAACGGCCCTTAACATGAAAATGGTTTCGATCAAAGATGAATTTTTGGTACGTATGTGTAAGTCAAGAAAAATCTCCATGTTTCTTCGTCGTGCCGGTTATTTTTTCTTAAAGTTCAAGACTTGACGTCCGTTTTAAAATAGTTTATTAAAATTACTAAATTTTTTTTAACATTACGGTAATAACTTCATTGTGTTTATCTGCAATTATTTCAATTTGCTGATAAACGATCTCTTATTAGTGCTAATGATAGCGATAACTGCAAAATAAAGTGAAATATTATTGTTAAGTATTTTTACTACAACAGTTCTATATTTTCAAATTTTATATTTTTTATATTTTATATTCTCACAACAATGTTCCGCCTTCAAAATTTTCCAATAGTTCAAATTCTAGCTATGATATCAGGTTATACTGCACAATTAATTAGTTTCATTAATTTAAAATTACTTTTAGGGTGTTTTAATGTAATGAGTACTGGAATGTTATATGGTTGGTCTGCAATATCGTTACCTCAACTTTTACACCAAAGTTCTCCAGTACCATTGACCGATGGTCAGGGTTCGTGGATTGCTATTGCACTCCTCATAGGAGCTATTGTTGGTGCTGCTATAACAACAAAGCTGTTAGATGAATTTGGTAGAAAAAACATAATTTTGACTGCATCGGTTTTCCTCTTCGCAGGTTGGATTGTAATAGCTTATGCAAATTCGTTTTGGATGTTAATGCTTGGAAGATTTATTAGTGGGTTAGCAGATGGGCCAGTATATTGTGCAACTCCAGTTTATTTTGCAGAAATATCAAGTCCACATTTAAGAGGATTTATAAGTTCATCGATACAATTTTGTACTGCTTTGAGCATGTTTATTATCAACTTACTCGGCGTTTATTATAATTTGTTTGAAATTGCAATAATTGGAGCAGTTTTTCCAATTTTGGGTATTTTAACAGTTGTCTGGTTACCAAAAAGTCCTTACTATTTAATCATGAAAAATAATTACGAAGAAGCTAAGATTAGTTTAAAGATATTTCAACCAAACATAAATGCAGAATGTGAATTAAACAGGTTGAGCCTTGCTGTACAAGAAGAAAGTCAAAATAGTAGTAAAATTCTGGACCTTTTTACTATTAAGAGTAACAGACGTGCCCTTTATATCATGATGGCAACATGTGCAGCTCACCTTTGTAGTGGAGTTATGTCCATAGCCTTTTACATAAATACAATTTTTAGTGAATCAGAAAATATTTTCTCGAAATATGGATCAATTGTTTATTTGGGCTTTCAAGTTCTTTTATTAGGACTATCGACTCTTATTGTTGATAAAGTGGGAAGAAAACCTTTAATGATAATTTCGTTAACAGGTTCGGCTTTAGCTTTGTTAAGTGTTAGTTGTTTCTTTTATGTACAAAATTTAACTGGCATCGACGTTCAGGAATTCTATTTTGTTCCTGTTGTTTCATTGCTATTTTATGTAACAAGTGTCAATTTAGGAATATCGTTTATTCCTTATGTGCTTGTTGGAGAAATATTTCCAACCAATATAAAAGCATTTGCTGTCAGTTTCTCAAGTATTTATTACAGCTTAGTTACAAGTACGGTAACAAAGTTTTTTCAAATTACCAAAGATAGTTATGGATTACATGTTCCATTTACAGTGTTTTTTGTTTGTAGTATGTTAGGATGTTTATTTATAATATTATTCGTTCCAGAAACCAAAGGAAAAACTTTGGAAGAAATACAAATTTTGTTGAAAAATAAGAAATAAAATTTACAAAACTGAGGAAGATGCATGATTTTTTTTATATTTTATATTGAATTAGTATGAAAAAGTAAGCATACGTATATTTTTATATTGTTTACGCCATTTAATAATTTAGTTATTTTATTTGATTTATTAATGATTTTCAAGAGAGGGCGCAAATGGTCCCGATTTATATTTATTTTATCTGATAACTTGGATTGAAGGATTTTTAATTTATTGTAATCAATTGCACAGAAATATTCAAGTTAACAATACCTACAAAGATTCAAAGTGAAAATTAAAGTTTAAGTTTTTTTTTATTTGATTATTAACTGATTGAATTGATAATTTTTTTTTCATATACACAGCCAATCATATTTAACAATTTTCAGTCACATGTTCATTTTTATCCAATCACATAAAACTTCAACTGACAATCACCCTAGGGTAATTTTCAATTGCTCTGCCGACGCGATATCGTATAAAATTCAACGAATTGTCACTTTTGACGTTAAATTTAAATTTTAAAAAAATTATCTCGTTGAATAACCCTCGGGCATTGATGAATCCTCATAATTTTGTCTATCTTTCAAGTACATTTTTTTGGAAAAACACCCCCTCCGCTTCGCGTCGGGGTATTTTCAAAAATGTACTTTCAAGATATGACAAAATTATTTCGGTTGTTATCAATGCCCTAGGGTTATTACAGTTGATAATGATTTACTTTTGGTCGTTTCCTTATTTTCCTATTCCAAAATTTTCCTCTTATTAATGGTTCGAGGAAGACGACTATTGGTAAGTTTATTTTTTATTATTCAATTTTTTTTATACGTTCTATTTGCTAACGAGCGATACCATATATAATTTTTAGCAATCAAATAAGTCCAAAAAAAAATTTACTAGTTCCCTTTAAAAGTAGGCGTTTAAACAAGATGTTTACGCGCCATTGTGTGTGACGTCACCCGTCATGATATGATGAATTCATGTACTAGAGATGCACTACTCGTTTAAAATAAAGCTGTAATTGTTTTGTTTTTTTTGTATTTCAAAATTATAAAAATCGAATCAAAAGTACTTTTAAGACTACAAGAACCTTAGATCATATATATTAACATATATAATATGTTGGCGTTTGTAATATATATGATCTATATATAACATATATATTAACATATTATATAAGTATGTTAATATATATGATCTAAGACAATAACAAATTTGGAAATTTTCAATTTTAACGGCCTAAAATGCAGATAGCTTACTGTACTGAATTGCAAATTACATGGTTCCAAATGGTCGTAAAAACTTTGTTTTTGAAACGCGACTACATGTTGTACGAGATTAAATGTCCTAAAGGCATCAATTTACCTAACTGCGCACAAAAATCCAAAATCCATATCGTGAAAATAGTATTTTATACAACAAATGAGATGAAAGGATGAAACATCAGTTTTTTTCGTGAGATAGAATTTAATTCAAGAGCCGCGTAAGCGGCGAGTTATTAAGTAATCTTTCGAACGAAAAAAACTGATTTCATCTCGAGTCGTAAATGCTATTTTTTCTACGACGATAATTAGTACATTTTAAAATAATTCTTTTTAGTTTTTACTAAAATTTGAACTGACATTTCAATAGAGATTTTTTAAAAAGCCGCTAGATGTCACCAAGTGACAGCAATGTCACTTTTCAAATAAAATTGGAATTTTTTTAAATTTAAATTATAATAAAAATATTTATTAAGTTGTAAGTGCCATTTAGTAAATTTCTAAATTTATCAATTAAAACAATTAATTAACTAAAATTGCAAACTTCAAGCTCGTCTTACTTAGGTCATTTTACGCCATCTATCAACATCATCCGCTTGTACTGAAACTTTCACTCACAAGAGACCAAATAGTATATTAAAATACATGTGTCACAAGATTGCATTTTGACGCACGAAGGCAAATTTTGCCAGACCGACTGAAAGGAGGTCAGCCAATGCCTGAGTGCGTCAAAAGCTCTTGTGACACAAGTGTTTTATACTATTTTTTCTATTTTGCAATGATTTATTATAAAAATTGATTTAAAAAAAATCGTGTCAGAGAATTTTATTGCTTAAATTCTTAAGTTGGTCCTACTGACAGTTGACGTTTATTTAAACTTCTAAGATTTTACCAAGAGATGGCGGTAAAGTTTGTTTGATTTTAATATTTTTAACTTTAATACTAATCAATTTACGTAAAAATTACATTATTCCTTTGGTATTTATTACTTAATAAGGATTTTTCGTAATTATTTTTTAAAATTAAGAATAATTTTTTCATAATTGATTTGTATCATACGTCAAAATAATTATTTTAAATACCAATGTCAACCAATCTCAAACTAAAAAAACCTAGAAACAGTACTTAAAAGTAGAACATTACAACATCGTTTTTGACGGTTTTCGATGCTGTAATGCTTAATGAGTATGTTGCAAACGCAAAATAGAAAAACGCTATTTTCGAAACGAGCAAATGGTGACAGAATGCTTACTTTCACATATGAGAGTAGAAAAAAGAAGTTAATGGCATTAGAAGTGGGAACTTGACAAATTTTGTAGATTCATTTGTATAAAAAGAATTGTTTGTGCCACAATTGAAGATCTTTTTTTGAATTTAAAAATAACTTTCTGTTTCTGAATAATTACTCTATGAAATAAAAAAAAGATCAGCTCGATGAATAGGGAAGTCTCTTCAAATTTATATTACAATCAAATACCAATTTTGAGGTGTAGAATATTAATTCATTCACAATTATGTGGTTCACTAAAATTAAATAAAATTTTTTAGCGTAGTTTTTGCATTTTCTAAACTGATTGTAAGCAAGAAAACAGTAGGCATAAAAAAAACGATTATGTGACGTCAAAATATACCTATGCTTTGGATTGTCATCACACAGCACCTACTACGTCATACTTGTCACATTTCACATGTTCATTGAAATTGCATTTATTATGGCTGTAAAAGGGTACAAGAAAGCAAATTTCGGTGATTTGCCTTATCTAAATATACTTATATAAAAGTCCATCAATTTATTTGTGCATAGATTCTGTTTAGGTATATAATATTTAAACATTTCCTATTTGCACGTGGCTCACGCAAAATAATTTGGGCTCGCTTTGTGCCCACCTGATTTTTTTAAACCTAGTTACGTGCCTGTATGCTGAAGTTACTATGCTAGTCATACTATATTCTGACGTCACAACCTCAAATACCGTTTTTGGCGCGATATCTGTGACTCAAACTTTAAATATTTTTTAAAATACGAAATATTATCGCAAAAAATTTAAAAAAAAAACCCGCTATGTTTTGAAACAAGACGAACAATAATTAAATACTTTTGAAATTGAAGAGACTTCCCTATTATTTAATAACAGAAAAAAAAATGTTTTTGAAAGATTTAGCACATGAAATTCGCGAGTTTATTGTAGTCAACAATCAAGATTTATGCAGTTTTTCGAGTTTAAAATGGCTGCATCTAAAGGTAACGGAATGAGATAAAAATCCAAAACTTCACTATTATGTGCATTGGTCGTGGTCATCTACCATTCAAAACTACTGTTTAACTCAATTTCGCCAAATTTGCAGATTCGCGAGTTTACCGTAGTGGGTGTAGCGGGGACGATCTAATAATACTTGTGGTATAATTTATTTCCAGGATTTTTTAATAAAAACATAATATAACTTTTTTTAAGTAACATTAATTTTCACATTAATAAATTAGTTATTACTTTTTTTGGAGAATAGTAAGTCAATTTTTTGAGTATTTTTATGCCAAAAATAGTTCTGTAAGAAAATAAAAAGGTTAACGTCGCGACACCTAGCGTCGACTTGATAAAAGGTCGACTTTTAGTATCGTTTAACAGCGCTTTTGATGTCCTAAAAAATTTACCATGATTTTTTTTTCTAAAGGAAACCATTTTCAAATAACAATCGAAAACAAAAGAATTCCACCTTTTTTAGGGTCGTTCTACATGTTTTAAATGTCGTACTAACTTGTTAGTGCTGAATCAACTCAAGGAGCAACAACCTCACATGAATCTAAGCTTTAACGTCGTGCACGGTCGTAGGTGGAAATTTCTACGCCCGATGTTAAAGCTTAAATTCCCGTGCTTCTACTTCTTGAGTTGATTTAGTACTAACAACTTAATACGACATTTACTCTATGTAAAACGGCCCTTAACATGAAAATTGTTTCGATCAAAGATAAATTTTTGGTACCTATGTGTTTAGTACATTAGGTACGACTGTACCAATTTCCCTACCCCTACACACACTATTTGTGGGTGGTTTTTAGTCTCTTTCATTTTTTTTTGTACTTTTAAAAGTTTAGTTTAAGCGCACAACTCATCATTTCAACTAAGATAACAAGTTGACTCAGTCATTTTTTTTAGTTAAGTCATAAAGGAACCAATACAATAGAGAAACAATAGTATAGGGAGAAATGTAACGCGAATAGTTGCAGGCGGGGAAAGACGGGTGCACGACGGGTGTAATGAGCAATAATGCTGCCACATCTCGTGAAAATGAAAAAGTTTGAACTTTAAAAAAAGGTTGTGATCTTAAATTAACTAATGACGACAAATAATCTCAATCGTAAAATAAACGTATTCATTACAAAAGCATTCAAATAAAAGATAACTTAAAACTTGTACAAAGTGTGTGTCCGTAAGCTTAGCAGGGACTTTTTTGAATTTAAAAAAAAACTTTCGCCAATCGTTTGTAAGTCGTTTGTAACTGTTTGTAAGTCCGGTTCCGACGTTTGTAAGTCAAAAATAAGCGAGATATTCATGTTTTAAAAACCTTCTGCCAACTTACCGGAAGCAGGAACTTTTTGTCTAATAAGAAAAATTTAAGTAGCAATCGATAGACAATCGTTTGTAAGTATTTGTAACTCCTGTCCCGACGTTTGTAACTCAAAAATAAAAAAGATACGGCCCAAAAACTAACGTCAACTTGGCAGCGACTTTTTGTCCGATAAGAATTTTTTTATACCAATCGATAGATAATCGTGTGTAAGTATTTGTAACTCTTGTCCCGACGTTTGTAACTCAAAAATAAAAAAGATACGGCCCAAAAACTAACGTCAACTTGGCAGGGACTTTTTGTCCGATAAGAATTTTTTTTATACCAATTGATAGGTAATCGTTTGTAAGTATTTGTAACTCTTGTCCCGACGTTTGTAACTCAAAAATAAAAAAGATACGGCCCAAAAACTAACGTCACCTTGGCAGCGACTTTTTGTCCGATAAGAATTTTTTTTATACCAATCGATAGATAATCGTTTGTAAGTGTTTGTAACTCTTGTCCCGACGTTTGTAACTCAAAAATAAAAAAGATACGGCCCAAAAA
This sequence comes from Malthinus seriepunctatus, assembly GCA_963924605.1. NCBI lineage: Eukaryota > Metazoa > Arthropoda > Insecta > Coleoptera > Cantharidae > Malthinus > Malthinus seriepunctatus. Next base: position 35,216,824 of record OZ004602.1, read on the forward strand.
CTAACGTCAACTTGGCAGGGACTTTTTGTCCGATAAGAATTTTTTTTATACCAATCGATAGATAATCGTTTGTAAGTGTTTGTAACTCTTGTCCCGACATTTGTAACTCAAAAATAAAAAAGATACGGCCCAAAAACTAACGTTAACATGGCGGGGATTTTTTGTCCGATAAAAATTATTTTAGACCAATCGATAGATAATCGTTTGTAAGTGTTTTTAACTCTTGTCCCAACGTTTGTAAGTCAAAAACAAAAAAGATACGTATTGGCAGATATGATAATATATTTTAAATAAAAGACAGAAACACAAACTAAGAACTTTATTAATTATTATCAATTGCACGTGTGTACGTAACCACGGTTCTACAAGTTCTTATCTTTGTTTCCCCAAAAAGGAAAATATAAAATTATTAAGTTAGACGCATTTATAAAAATAAAACATACCTATTATAATTGAGTGACGTCACCCTAAGTTCACAGGTTACTCAGGTTACAAAGAAACATTTATGTGAATAGCTATAAAAATCAAACCATACAATTTTTGTATAATTCCTATAATTCCAATAATACGGCCCAAAAACTAACGTCAACATGGCAGAGACTTTTTGTCCGATAAGAATTTTTTTATACCAATCGATAAATAATCGTTTGTAAGTGTTTGTAACTCTTGTCCCGACATTTGTAAGTCAAAAATAAAAAAGATACAAAATTGTATTGCTGATTGGGGGGTGCGTGAAGTTAGCCCCCAAAGTTGACTTTTTTGAAGTGCCCTTTTGCCGCAAATTAGTAACTAATTTGTAACTATTTGTAACCATAAAATCAAAATTTGTAACTCAACCGTTATACCCCTAAAAATAAAAAACGCTTTGAGGGCCAGCTTCTCGGGGGCCCCCAAACTATCGCATTTCGAAAAAATTTCTGGGCCAAAAATTAGTAACTAATTTGTAACTATTTGTAACCTAAAAATTAAAATTTGTAAGTCACGCACAAAGGACATATTATGCATAATCAAAGTTTTGGGGGCTAAGTTCCCGAAAGCTCCCGAACATTGATTTTTCTAAATTTTTTTTTTGCCATAAATTAGTAACTAATTTGTAACTATTTGTAACCTAAAAATTAAAATTCATAAGTCACGCGCAAAGGACATATGGATATTCAAAGTTTTGGGGACTAACTTCGCGGGAGCCGCAGAACTTTGAGTTTTCGAAATTTTTTTTTAGCCAAAAATTAGTAACTAATTAGTAACTATTTGTAACCTAAAAATTAAAATTTGTAAGTTTCGTCTCGCGGAGTTACCTTGAGTCAAATTTCGGGGTGCATGAAGTTAGCCCCCAAAGTTCAGGTTTTTTAAGTGCGCTTTTGCCACAAGTTAGTAACTAATTTGTAACTATTTGTAACTTTAAAACGAAAATTTTAAAGTCAAACCGTCAGTCTTTAAAAATGATTTTATTTTCGCTAGTGACTTGGTGATATTTATAGTAATGATGATGGGACTTATTCTTTTTTAAAGAAAAGCTTTAAAAAGAATTTAAATAAATAACTAAAATATCACAATTTTCATCTAAATAATTATACCTACCTACTTACCTATTACCTAAATACCGGTTTCGCTAATAAGCATTATCAGGGGTAGAATACTCTACAACTGGTGATGGTGTAGTACTCTACTCTACACCCTTTTTAAATTCTTTTTAAATTCTTTTTAAAGCTTTTGTTTTAAAAAGAATAAGTCCTATCATTCCTATAGGAAATTTAGGGTAATTTAGGGTAATATGAGACATTGTGATAAAGGTTTAAATTTAATTTTAATTCTTAAATCAAGAAGAACTTCTCTCATCGAATTATTAGAATCTATAAAAATAATATGCCTTGATGTGTATTAGCTTACTTCTAAAAAGTAATCAAGAAGTAATATATCTTAGGATTCGGATTAGGATTGTTAGGGTAGAGGGAAAACCGAGGTGTACGCGCACTTAGACCGTGTAGTCGGGCCCATTGTGCTGCCTCCTTTTAGTAACCCCTTCTGACCCTTCAGTCCTTGACCCATCCCAACCTTTGGATGAATCCAAGGATACTGGAGGGCGAAGTGTCGCTGATACTGGCCATGTTAGGCCAGTATTCCCCTAACATGGATCCTCGAATTAGCGTTAACGCAGGGCAGTGACAAAGCACGTGTTCCATTGCTTCATCCGCTTCATTGCAACCTCTACATCTGGGACTGTCAGCAACACCCATTCTGTAATAGATGCTTGTTCAGTCGACAGTGTCCAGTGAGAGTGCCAGCGATGGCACGTAAGTTCTCGCGAGACAACCGTAGGTAATAATTAGCATACTTTTTAGATGGTGCTTTTATAGCTGCTTTGGCAAACCTGCAGCTGGTGCACTTAGCCCAACGTTTTCTATGGGCTATCAGCGTGTTACTTTTCAGTTGACTGTCGAGGGTGCTGACTGAGGGAGTAATAGAGGGCTCAGAGCAAATAGGCAAAATCGCCGAGCCCTCTCTCGCCAACTGGTCAGCTCTTTCATTACCCTCGTTTCCTTGATGACCTTTGACCCAGCAGAGTTTTAGGTCGTTATATGTAGATATCTGATTCAGAACTTTGGTGCATTCTAGCACCAAACCAGAGGTTACTTTATGGCTGTTTAGGGCCGCGAGCACAGCTCTGCTGTATGTCGATATCTGAATGTTGGGGTTGATGATTTCGCTCTCTATAATATACCGAGAGCCTTCTAGCACCCCTATTAGTTCTGTTTGAAAAACTGAGGTGTGTTTGCCTAGCGATATGCTTTTGCTTAGATTCAGCTCAGGTGAGTATATACCCGCTCCGGAGCCGCTATCTGTTTTAGATCCGTCGGTATAGATAGAGATGTCAGGTGTGAGAGTTTCTGTATCTATTGACAGAATCTTGAATGATCTGTTGAAAACATAATGTAGGTGGAATGTGATCCGTACCCAATGTGAGTAGAGGCAGCTCTTTCGTGCTGTCCTCGACAACACTTAGATGTCCTACATTTGTTGAATTATCCCACAAGCCCAGTCCGCGTAAACTTAGAGCTGTTCTTAAAGCCAGTTCCTTCACAAAGATATCTAGTGGAGGGAGGCACAAAAGGGTCTCTAAGGCAGCGTTGGGTGAGGTTTTCATTACTCCAGTGGCCGCTAAGCAAGCTAGTCTTTGCACACGTGACAGTTTAGTTATGGTGGTTCTTGATTGATCCTGGGCCACCAAACAATGGCACCGTATGTTAGCATCGGTCTGATAATGGCTGTGTAAAGCCAGAGGGTGATTATAGCGTTAATACCCCAGATCCTGCCCAGCGCTCTGCGACACTGCCAAAAAGCAGCACAGGCTTTCTCAATTTTATTGTCGAGGTGACATCTGCAATTGAGTTTCTGATCAAACGTAATGCCCTGGTACTTGACAGTGCTCACTAGTTTGAGAGATGTCCCTTTTAATTTGGGCAAAATCATGTTTCTCAACTTGCGTTTTCTGGTGAACAGAACTAACTCCGTTTTCAACGGATTGATTGTAAGGGAGTGCTCCGAGCACCATCCGAGTTCAATATCCTCTGTATTATTTGGTCTGTCGCCTGCAGAGAAAGAGATCAGCGAGTTCTCCAGTTCCGACAGTAGGTGTTCTTTGAAGACCAGCCTATCTGTCTTTCTTGGATTCCTATACCGAACCCTCTCTACAGTGACAGCCTTAATAGTAAATGTTAGCCATCTGTGGTCTGACTGCTCTGACATTGTTAGTTCTTGAGACCCTTTCCAGTTTAAGATGTTGTTCGAGACAGATTGAGTGGCCAGAGTGATATCAATCACAGTCTGGCAGCGCGAGGTAACGAAAGTAGGTTCATTCCCGCGATTTATTATCTCTAGATTGCTATCAGTTATAAAGTCGAATAGTGTTTTACCTCTTTCATTGTTGGATCTGCTCCCCCTTATAGTCTGGTGAGCATTGGAATCACATCCAATGATGAGATGTTTGTTGTTTGCTTTTTGCTTTGCAGTGATGCACCAGATTTAAGAGGGATGCTGGTGGTATCCCTTCGTAGGCATCAATGGGAAGATATAGGGACGCTAAAATCACGTCAGTTTGACCAGTGTCAAAGTAATTATATCTTGTGGATTTTTAATTTTCAATATAGTACAGATCCCAAAGGCGAATATCGGCATCGACCTGGAAATAAAACCTATGTGGCTGAAAATTTGGATTTGGGCATTATTTGATATGTACTACAAGACGCTAAAAAGTTTACCATCGTCAGGGGTGTGCAATATGGGTAGATCCCACCCATATATTGTTTTTAGGGGGCGTTTTTTTAAATCCAATTATTTTTTGATAAGGACATGGTACTTTATAGTTTTGGGGTCGCTGATTACGAATATGATGTCAAAATTGTAGTTTAACAACTGCAAACTGTTAAATCAGCTGCCAAAATAATAACATTATGCTTTTTTAACATTTTTTTTCGATTTAGCGGTTACTGTAAATGAGGAGCAATAAAAAAGATAAAAAAAAAGATGTAATTGAAATTTTAAACTAATTTATTTAATTTTTTTTATATAAATTGATGTAGAGGCTATCTAAATGTTCCTTACGTGATGCTTATGGTACAACTATTGCAAGTACAGAAAATTTCATAGATATATAAATTGTTTAGAATTTAATTCTCTATAAATTGACCCAAACAAAATTTAGATTTTTCTATTACACTTCCAGTTACTCTTTTAACAGTTGAGGACACATTTATTCGATGTTGCACATCCCTGAGAGTGGTAAACTTTTTCGCCTCTTTTTCTAGGCTTTTAATACTACTTTATTTCAAATTTTCAGCCACATATGTTGTTTTTCCAGTCTGTGTGATGTTAAGGCTATATAATTGGTTCTTTCGACGCGTTTACGGAAAAACTATTGCAAGTATAGAACATTTCATAGATGTATAAGTTGTTTAGAATTGTATTCTCTATCAATTGGCCCAAACAAAATTTAGATTTTTCTATTACACTTCCAGTTACTCTTTTAACAGTTGAGGACACATTTATTCGATTTTGCACACCCCTGAGAGTGGTAAACTTTTTTGCCTCTTTTTCTAGTCTTTTAATACTACCTTATTTCAAATTTTCAGCCACATATGTTGTTTTTCCAGTCTGTGCCCTAGAGTGATGTTAAGGCTATATAAATGGTTCTTTCGACGCGTTTACGGAAAAACTATTGCAAGTACAGAATATTTCATAGATGTATAAGTTGTTTAGAATTGTATTCTCTATAAATTGGCCCAAACAAAATTTAGATTTTTCTATTACACTTCCAGGTGCTCTTTTAACAGTTGAGGACACATTTATTCGATGTTGCACACCCCCGAGAGTGGTAAACTTTTTTGCCTCTTTTTCTAGGCTTTCAATACTAGCTTATTTCAAATTTTCAGCCACATATGTTGTTTTTCCAGCCTGTGCTCTACATTGATATTAAGGCTATATAAATGTCTCTTTTATAGCTTACGGTAAAACTATCGCAAATACAGAAAATTTCATAGATATAAAAATTGTTTAAAATTTAATTCTCTATAAATTGACTATAACAAAATTTCGATTTTTCCATTATGCTTCCAGTTACTCTTTTAACAGTTGAGGGCACATCCACTTGATGTTGCACACGTCTGAGAGTGGTAAACTTTTTTGCCTCTTTTTCTAGGCTTTCAATAAAAGCTTATTTCAAATTTTCAGCCACATATGTTGTTTTACGAAATGTAGCTTGTTTTTGCCTTTTGTTCAGGATAATCGAAAAAAACAGTGTTTTCGGGGTTCTTTTTTCGGAACAGGTAGGCAGAAATCAATATTTAGTATGATGAATTGAAACGTTGATATATCCTCTTTCATTATCCGCAAACGTTTTTAAGATATAACGTTTACGTAAAAAAATGCCGTCAATATTACGATAAAAGTGCCCTTTTTAAGACGCGCGCACTTCATCTTAATTTCATAGAAAGTACATGAAGTAGAGTAAATTTCAAATACATCATTTGAAAGCACGATGAATTACCTACAAAACCGTATATTTATTTTTTTGGAAATTAAATTTTTTCATCTTACAAATTTCTCTTAAAAATTTAATTACAAGAAAAAAATAAAATTCAAAAAAGGTGAAATATTTAAGGGGTGTTTTTTTAAAACTGAAAATTGTTTTAACATCATTAGTAGCATGATGTCATTGCAAATATATTATAGAACATATATCCAGAATATTTTTTAAATTTGAGCTCTCTGTAGCTTATGGTACATTAATACGTAAAGAGTCGTCAGAAAAATGAAAAAGAAAACTTCTATTACAATTTCAGGGATGATGAAAATAAATAAATTAAAAAATAACCCCATCAATTTAAAGCTAAAACCATCTTCTTTCCAAAAATTTACTCGAAATAATAATCTGACAATTAATTACAAAATGGCAAACATTTTTGTGAGTCACTACGCTGTAAAATTTCCAATTTTCAGATTTCTAACGGTTTATCCCTATTTGTCTTTCATCGCGTTTTTCTGGAAAAGTACTATTGCTACAAAAAATTTTATAGATTCATAAATTATTCAGAATTCGATGCTCTATTAAATAGCTTCATCAGAATTTCGAAATTCTCATTTCTTTTCGAGCTAGTATTCTTTGAATGTTGAGGGCACATTTACTTCATGTTGCACACCCCTAGGATTGGTAAACTTTTTTATGTCTTTATGTAGACTCTTAAGCCTAGCTAATTGTAAATTTACAGCCACATATGTCGTTTTTCCAGGTTGAAACCGATAGACCCTGTACTAATAAGTATACTGGAATAGCCACTGCGTTTTAGAATGCCCATTGAGGTAATTATTATTTTGATATGAATGAAAAGTTTTTGATATTCTCTCATGAACTCTTTTTAGCTAAATACAATTTTAAATAATTAAGTTAAAATACCAAGGCTAAAAGTAGATGACACTCCCTCAAGACAATTTGCATGTTCTTTCCTTCATCATAAAGTTTCATATGACTCCATCAAGTAAACCTTTTGGGGGAATACCTACCCTAAATTACCCAAATTTCCTATAAGAAGCTTATATTCATTGAAAGTAAACGAGGTATAAACTTTTCAAAGTTGAAATAATTTTTTAAAGATTGATAGTTGACTTTAAAATTTTCGTTGTAGGGTTACAAATAGTTACAAATTAGTTACTAACTTGTGGCAAAAGCGCACTTAAAAAACCTGAACTTTGGGGGCTAACTTCACGCACCCCGAAATTTGACTCAAGGTAACTCCGCGAGACGAAACTTACAAATTTTAATTTTTAGGTTACAAATAGTTACAAATTACTTACTAATTTTTGGCTAAAATAAATTTCGAAAACTCAAAGTTCGACGGCTCCCGCTAAGTTAGCCCCCAAAACTTTGAATATCCATATGTTCTTTGCGCGTGACTTACAAATTTTAATTTTTAGGTTACAGTTACAAATTAGTTACTAATTTTTGGCCCAAAAATTTTTTCGAAATGCGATAGTTTGGGGGCCCCCGAGAAGCTGGCCCCCAAAACATTTTTTCGGATCTTTATTGAGATAGCCGTTTGTCTGTCTGTTACACCTCTGGAGCAAAAACTACTGGGTGTTCAAAAATGAGGTAGTTGTTTTGGGCGCATTCCCATAAAAAATCCATTTTTATTCAAAACGGCGCGGCGGCCAATAGAACGAGTATTCTATTTTGTAGTTTATAACTAGGCCGGTAATTATTATTATAAAAATTTCAAAACGGTATTGTGCATCCAAAATATAGGGCTTTCCTTTAAACCCAGTCGATGTTTTAAAATTGTTTCAGAATTGCCTATCTTTGAAGGACCAAAGTAGGTCAAAATTTTGAAATGGATTTTCTCAACATTTCCTCCGATATATTTTTTACTTTTTTGGATATGTTACAGACAACACAGTTCTCTATTGAAATTTAAATTTTTATCAAAATCGCCACAGCGAAACCAGAGTTTTTGTATGTCAAAATTTCAAAAATTTCAAATTTATTTTGTAACAAAAATAAAAACTTGAAAATTGATATACAGGGTGAATCAGAGCACCCGTATCAGGCGTTTTTCTCAAAAACGATTAGTCGTAGAGAGTTGAGTAAAAAATTTTGATTACAAAAGCTGTAATAAAGAATGAAATGGTGGTATTGTTATGCCGCGAAAAATCGGCATGCCGAAGATATTGTCTCAAAATGTGAAGAACTCCAGAATTTTAAATGGCAAGATAGGTCGAAAGTGGTATCAATGAAAAGAGCTTTAAAAACCAAGCAAGTTTTGTAGAGAAAGTCTTCAGATCTTATATCGTTCTTAGCTTTTTTTTTCAAAATCGATTAGATGGTCCTAGAGAGTTGGGATAAAAAATTGTACCACAAAAGCCTTATTAATGAATGGAATGGTAATATTTTTTTTCCGCAGAGAGGTCGGAATGCCAAAAGTTTTTCTCAGAAGTTCACGAACTTCAAAATTTGGAATGGCAGTAATCAAACAATTTTCTCTACAAAACTTACTTGGCTTTTAAAGATCTTTTCATTGATACCACTTTCGACCTATCTTGCCATTTAAAATTCTGGAGTTCTTCACATTTTGAGACAATATCTTCAGTATGCCGATTTTTCGCGGAATAACAATACCACCATTTCATTCTTTATTACGGCTTTTGTAATCAAAATTTTTTACTCAACTCTCTACGACTAATCGTTTTTGAGAAAAACGCCTGATACGGGTGCTCTGATTCACCCTGTATGTATCAATTATTTTTACTGTTATTTGACACTCTTTTTGGTTAACAAAACGTTTCCGGTAAAATCGGAAACTACACAAAAATCAAATTGTTTAAGAACACCCTGTATATTTTAAAAGCTCGTACAATTATCACGTTACCAAACACTTTATATTTTTACTTCCGGTTTAATCAGAACTATCTTAATTTAAATGAAACAGAAGGTGTCCGTTACGTAAACTTGGGTCTCAATTTTTTTGCTCCCAGGGCAAAAACCCCTGCTTTCAGATGAAAAAAGAGGTACCAAAAATTTTTAAGCTCTATCTCAACACAACCTGTACCGAAATCCAATCAAAGTTTTAAATCCAAATAACATGGTAATTTTCATGGCAATAGTATAAAAAATTTTAAAAAATCATGTTTTATTTGTACCTTGTATATTGAGGCTTTGGGCATGCGTAAAATCGATCGCGAGGCAATAGACAAAGATCCAAGAAAATGTAGACTCGATTCTTGAGCAATTTCCGAAAAACCGTTAAGTGCATAATATAAGTTTTTTGACTCATCGTCATATTGTATTAATATTTTCGTACAAGACTCTATGAATAATATAATATTTTTTATTATACTTGCATTATAATCTGCCAATTTCACACTAAAAAGCGTTCATAAAATCGTCTTTATTGCACAAGTGCTCTATAAAGTCGTCTAGGTAACAACAATAATATTAACTGTTGTGTGACTGTTGTTCTCCTATGTAAACACAAAACATCTCTGTGGCAACAAATATATTCAAAATCGGCACGCTTAATTTTCAAATTTTAAATACAGATTTTTCCTCTTTTATAGAGGTTTTAGTTGCAATTATAATAAAAAATAGCGTATAATACTTGTGTATAAGTAGACTTTATCGCATACGCGCCATTACAAGCACTCGCAAGCTCGCGCTTGTAATTTTCGTCGCTAATGCGATAAAGTCTTTCTTATACACATGTATTATAATATACTATTAATGTATTAAGTTTTCTTTTTGAAATATTAAATTATTTCTGGTCCTTCGTTAAGTGAGTTATTTCGTCGTGAAATTTAAAAAAGTGAAGTTATACCAAAATTACATAAAATCAGAGCTATCGTCGAAACACTATGTGTAAGTTAGGTTTCCTCAAGAAAAATCTCCATGTTTCTTCGTCGTGCCGATTATTTTTTCTTAAAGTTCAAGACTTGACGTCCGTTTTAAAATACTTTATTAAAATTACTTATTTTTTTTAACATTGCGGTAATAACTTCATTGTGTTTATCTGCAATTATTTCTATTTGCTGATAAACGATCTCTTATTAGTGCTAATGATAGCTATAACTGCAAAATAAAGTGAAATATTATTGTTAAGTATTTTTACTACAACAGTTCTATAGTTTCAAATTTTATATTTATAGGGGAACTTCTCACAACAATGTTCCGCCTTCAAAATTTTCCAATAGTTCAAATTCTAGCTATGATATCAGGTTACTGCACAATTAGGCGGCTGTCAGACAGACGTTTTTCAGCGACCGTCATAGACCGACCAAAATTTTAAGTAAGTGGTTTTGAATATTACGGCGGCTGTCAGACAGACGATCAATCGTCAGCGAGTTAGCGATACCGACTATTATCGAATTATCGATGAAGGTCGATGCTATGTGCCTAATTATATTAAAAATGACTTACTTAAAATTGTGGTCGGTCTATGACGGTCGCTGAAAAACGTCTGTCTGACAGCCGCCTTAATTAGTTTCACCAATTTAAAATTACTTTTAGGGTGTTTTAATGTAATGAGTACTGGAATGTTATATGGTTGGTCTGCAATATCGTTACCTCAACTTTTACACCAAAGTTCTCCAGTACCATTGACCGATGGTCAGGGTTCGTGGATTGCTATTGCACTCCTCATAGGAGCTATTGTTGGTGCTGCTATAACAACACAACTGTTAGATGAATTTGGTAGAAAAAACATAATTTTGACTGCATCGGTTTTCCTCTTCGCAGGTTGGATTGTAGTAGCTTATGCAAATTCGTTTTGGATGTTAATGCTTGGAAGGTTTATTAGTGGGTTAGCAGATGGGTCAGTAATTTGTGCAACTCCAGTTTATTTTGCGGAAATATCGAGTCCACATATAAGAGGATTTATGAATTCATCCATATCATTTTGTACTGTTTTGGGAATGTTTATTATCAACTTACTAGGCCTTTATTATAATTTGTTTGAAATTGCAATAATTGGAGTAGCTTTTCCAATTTTGGGTGTTTTAACAGTTGTTTGGTTGCCAAAAAGTCCTTACTATTTAATCATGAAAAATAATTACGAAGAAGCTAAGATTAGTTTAAAAATATTTCAACCAAATATAAATGCAGAATGTGAATTAAACAGGCTGAGCCTTGCTGTACAAGAAGAAAGTCAAAATAGTAGTAAAATTCTGGACCTTTTTACTATTAAGAGTAACAGACGTGCCCTTTATATCATGATGGCAACATTTGCAGCTCACCATTGTAGTGGAGTTATGTCCATAGCCTTTTACATAAATGCATTTTTTAGTGAATCATCAGGAAGTGAAAGTAGTTTCTCGAAATATGGATCAATTGTTTATTTGGGCCTTCAAGTTCTTTTATTAGGACTATCGACTCTTATTGTTGATAAAGTGGGAAGAAAACCTTTAATGATAATTTCTTTAACAGGTTCGGCTTTAGCTTTGTTAAGTGTTAGTTGTTTCTTTTATGTACAAAATTTAACTGGCATCGACGTTCAGGAATTTTATTTTGTTCCTGTTGTTTCATTGCTATTTTATGTAACAAGTGTCAATTTAGGAATATCGTTTATTCCTTATGTACTTGTCGGTGAACTATTTCCAACAAATGTAAAAGCCTTTGCTGTAGGTTTTGGAGATATTTTTTGTACCGTACTTATCGTTACTGTAACAAAGTTTTTTCAAATTACCAAAGATAATTATGGATTACATGTTCCATTTTCAGTGTTTTTTGTTTGTAGTATGTTAGGATGTTTATTTATAATATTATTCGTTCCAGAAACCAAAGGAAAAACTTTGGAAGAAATACAAACTTTGTTGAAAAATTAAAAATAAGTGAACACCCTATTTCTGCTAATTTTCGAAATTTAAAATTAAATTTCTGACTTTATAAAGAACTCAAAATTAATTTTGTTTGTTGATTTAGAAGCAGAATTTTATGCTCTGAAACTTTTATTTGAAGAGTTTTTTTCTAAAATAAACTGAGAAGCAGGAAATTACCAAAGTTTGGTTTTATATATTAGATCCGTATGACCGAGAGGTCCAGTCACCACAACTCTGTTGATGGAGTCATTGGCTTGCGGTAAATGGACTGTATCTTTTATTTTCATCACTTCAGCAGAAATAATAAATTTATTAAGGAACGTGGGTACATTTATTTTAATTTTCTGAAAGCCATTTTCTTAAATCTGAAAAAATTTGTCTTTCAGAAAATACTAAAAAATATCCTTTTTCCAAGGTGTCATTACTCGGAATATAAAAAGGCTAAAAACTTTTAAAATTTTGCAAAAAATATTCACTCCCTCGGGCTTTCATTCTTTTTGATTGATTAGTTTCGAAGTCGTCAAGACAGAGTTCTAGACTTTTAGGGCCTTCAGCTCTGTGTAATATGAAGAGCAAGTGATTAAAAAGCTGCATAAGTTAAGTATTATTTTTAAAATCCATATTAGTTAGTATAAATATCTCCCACCGTGCAAACATTCCAAATTTAGAATTACAAAAGAAATTATTTTTAAGCTGATGCATTTGATCTTCATCCACTAATGAAGACCCAATAAGACTCGTGAAGAAACGTGAATTGGATAAAAAAAAATTATAAGTCGTAGGTATTTCACGAATTTTTTTCTATCTAATACGATTCATTTTAAAAACCAAACTCAAAATCAATAGGAGTAATTGAAATTCAGAAATAGAAATAGATAAATATTAAAAGAGCATAAAGTTGCTCTGATGATCTATTTTAAAAATATTATAGGTGTATTAAAAGAATAGATAGAGAAACTTGAAATCTGGCACATCTGGCCTACTATGTTAGTATATCGGTTTTATTTATAAACGAAGAATCTAACTTGGGGGGGCTTCTTTGATTTCGTGCCTAAATCTAGCCAACAAAAAATCTCTTCGCGCGGCGTTACGGAACGCGTTCTATTTTCGGAAGCGCCGTACATTTAATTTGAGAATCGCACTTCGACACTTATTACTACCAAATATGGTAATGGTAATCCAAAAATAAAGCGCACTTAAACTATTTTCATCGTGATCGTGAATAAACAGAATTTGATTATGGTGATGATGAGAGTAAGAGAGAAAGAGAAAAAAATACTAAAGGATATTAACAGTAACAAAAAGTATATTTTATTAATAACTGATGTTTTTTATTTGTTATGATAATTATAATTATAATAATAATTAAATTATAAATAGTGACGCGTATTCACAAGATCTTCGTGTTTGCATGTAATTATGTAAAAAGAGTCTTTCTGGCAGTGCAACCATTTAGAGTCGCATAATTATAATAAAGTTGTAGATGTAATTTTATAATACAATAAGATTAATAATAATAATAAAATAAGATCGCAACCGCTTAGAAACATTTGCGGTGAACAATTCCTGGGCCGGATTCGTCGTATTCTTGTTTGGAGATCCACATTTGTTGGAAAGTGGACAATGAAGCCAAGATGGAACCACCGATCCATACGGAGTATTTCCTTTCTGGTGGAGCGATGATCTTGATTTTGATTGTTGATGGAGCGAGGGCGGTGATTTCTTTTTGCATACGATCGGCAATACCTGTAAAGATTGTTTAGTTAGTAAATTGTTTTTATTTGATTTTAGGGGGCTTCGACGACGAAGCGATACCTACCGGGGTACATTGTGGTGCCTCCTGAGAGTACGGTGTTGGCGTACAAGTCCTTACGGATATCAACGTCGCACTTCATGATGGAGTTGTATACAGTTTCGTGAATACCGCAAGATTCCATACCCAAGAAGGAAGGTTGGAAGAGGGCTTCTGGGCAACGGAATCTTTCGTTACCAATGGTGATGACTTGACCATCGGGTAATTCGTAGCTCTTTTCGAGTGATGTGGATGCAGCGGCGGTAGCCATTTCTTGTTCGAAGTCCAATGCAACATAACAGAGTTTTTCCTTGATGTCACGTACGATTTCCCTTTCAGCGGTGGTTGTGAATGAATAACCACGTTCTGTGAGGATTTTCATGAGGTAGTCGGTCAAATCGCGACCAGCCAAGTCCAAACGGAGGATGGCATGGGGTAAAGCGTAACCTTCATAGATGGGTACGGTGTGAGATACACCATCTCCGGAATCAAGTACGATACCGGTGGTACGACCAGAAGCGTACAAGGAAAGTACGGCTTGGATGGCAACATACATAGCTGGGGTGTTGAAAGTTTCAAACATGATTTGTGTCATCTTTTCACGATTGGCTTTTGGGTTAAGTGGAGCTTCGGTGAGTAAGATTGGGTGTTCTTCTGGGGCGACACGCAATTCATTGTAGAAGGTGTGATGCCAGATTTTTTCCATATCATCCCAGTTAGTGATGATACCGTGTTCGATGGGGTATTTTAAGGTGAGGATACCTCTTTTGCTTTGGGCTTCATCACCGACGTATGAGTCCTTCTGTCCCATACCAACCATGACACCTTGATGTCTTGGGCGACCTACGATTGAGGGGAAGACGGCACGTGGAGCGTCATCTCCAGCGAAACCGGCTTTGCACATACCGGATCCGTTGTCAACGACCAACGCCGCAACATCATCGTCACACATGTTTGCTTTTTAGGTTGCTTACACTGCTGAAAAATTCAAGAAAATTAGTAATTAATTGTCCTTGCGGTACTTCACTAATCTCATTAAAACTATCGATTTGTTTTTACACGTAAAGCTTATAAGTTTTCCATTTCTATACATAATTTTATTTATCTTACCGATTTTTATTAGTTAAAATAAGTAAAATTTCGAAATTAACCCCTGAAATTTAGTTTTGATTTCACAACAAAATTTTGAGCCCGCTCCAAACTATTTTGGATATTTTTTGAGTTTTTTTTAGAAAAAAAGGTTCCCCAAACCATTATGCTGGAGAGCAATTTATTCAAAATTTGATATTTAAAACAAAATGACATTACTGAAACTAACCGAACGCGAAAAAAATTTAAAAATGAAATTTTAATTTTCTTTAAAAATTTTTAAATTTTTCCCTAATTTTTTTGAAAAAATAATTTGCAATGTTTTAAAAATTATTTGCGCTAATCTACCGAGATTTAATTTCAAGTTACAACAAAAGTTTGAAAATTGTACCCCTGAACCGAATTTAAATCCAAAACTCGCCTCGAAAACTTAAAATTTTCAAACAAAATCACTATACGTTTTGAAAAAAAAAACTCGAAAAATATGTAATCCAAAACACACACTGATAAGCTTCACTTTGTAACAATTAAAAAAACTATTAAAATCACTGTACACTTTTCACTTATACTAACCTAATCAGACAGAAAGGACTCAGCTGCTGAGCTTATAGGCTGCGAGTGGCCCCATAGAGGTGTCTAAGCTGATTATATACTACACGGCGTGGCGGCTAGAAATAGTACGTAGCATCCATGTATGGAGTGCTAGGGGTAGCGACGCAGACGCATGGCGTCGTCCAAATAAGGCAGCTCTGTTGAAGCTGTAGGAGGCGCGCCGTGGCGGAATTTTCTCGTGCCACAAGGTGCAAGCCCTCCATAATAGTACCTCTTACCATAGTTGTCTTGAAGATAACATCATAACATAAAACCCAATTTTTTTAATTTTTTTGTTTAAGAAAATAAAGGCGTTTCCTTAAATAGAAAAGTTACTTAACTATTTCAAACTCAAATGTTTCGGTGATTTTGGCAATGATGAGTTTTAAGACAATTGGTTCAAGAAAATTGATTGCTTTTTAATTATATTAGTGTGTAACGATTAAGAAAAATGCTCTTTATAGCGCAACAACCCCCATTTTCATTTTTACCAAATTAAGCTTTCCACGTAAAATTCTGAAACTGATGTAAAAAGTTCAAGATATCTGACGTAGGATGGATGAGAGGTTTTAGGAAGCGTCTCATTCGTTTGAATCATGGCGAATTTTTGGAATCATCTGAAGATGCGTTTGACCTTGATACTCAAAAATCGTATTTGCAATGCCCAAATTTTTTAATTGGCATAATTTGCTTCTCTTTTGTGCGCCTTTGAACATTTTCCCATACAAGGTAAAACACTTTAACTGCCAATTTTCGTGACCCAAATTCCTGACACCTAACGAAATTCTTACAACTTTTAAATATTTTTATTCCTTCCCATAGGCTCATTTTTTGACGAGAAAAGGTAAAAGTGATAAATGTTATTTTATTGTGGAAAATTAAGAAAAAAACTTTGAGTGATACATAAACCTCAAAATTCATCGACATTGCATCAATTTATTAGTTACAATGATGAGCAAAAGCAGGAATATTGTAAAAATTGTCAAAATGCCAAGTTACGAATAAACTATTTACTTAATAAAAATAGATTATAGAAATGTTGCAAGTCGATTTCAGTCGAGTGCCAGTCATCGTTGATGAAGTTAATATTATTTTTTGCTCTTAGTGTTTAATGTTTTTGTAAAAAAAATTAAATAAAATATTTTAACTATACTAATACCCTTTTATCATTTAAACAGGCCAATTTAAACGCTCTGTATATTCTAAATTTTGCTCTTTTGTAAGTATAAATTTTTTTTCAAACGTAAAATTTGTGAAAATCACTAAAAGTTATCTTCATAATCCTCCGAGAAAATATGAAAATTTTGACTTCGTAACCCAGAATGGGGGCCCCTCGGCTAAAAATGTTTAATCGGATAACATTAATATTGTATCGAAATTTATTTGTCTGCACGTAACTTACTTGAGCTTGACAAATATATTATCTTTGCCAAATAATGTTCAATTAACGTTTTAAATAATGATATTGTGTAGTGTACGTAACAAGTGGTTTACAAAAATAAAATTTCATAACAAGTTGAGCCAAAAACCCCAATAAAATTTATTTTTAAGTCAATCCGTTCTTCTTCAACTAATATCAAATTTAAAACTAGGAAGTAGAAGTAGTTTTCCTGAATATTGTTTAAAAATACGTTAATCCCTCAATGATTCTCGAATATTTTTTAAAACCACGGTCTTACAGGAACCGTACCAATTTCTAAATGTTTTGAAATTAAATTTTTTTTTGTACGAATGAAATTTATTTTTTTCAGTTTTGTTAATAATTTGCCCTACTTTTGGGAAAACTGTTGCTCATTTGATTTGATTTCACACTTCAATGCCCCTTTTTTACATTAGAACCCTCACATGTTTCTTCTTCTAGTACCATAAAACTTTTGGTGGGTTTCATAAAAAAAAATTTTGAAAAAATTGACATTAGATTTTCAGTTGTATAATAAAGATTATAACTCTTTTTTATGCAAAAAGAATTTAATTAGCAACATTAAACGACAAAAATTACTTTAACGAATGTTCAAATTGTTCACCATTGACCATTAAACAAAACAGTGTCCTAATCGATCTTTGCAGCAGAAATGTTCTGTATATAAAGAATGGACCAACAAAACGACGCCCGACAATTCCCAACCACACATTTACCTTCCGATGTCTCTACGTGTGAAGTTCTTCTGTTCTTCCACCCAGTGGCGTAACTAAGAAATTGGAGGCTCTCCGGCAATATCCAGAGTGGAGTCCCTATCCACCATTAATAATCATTCTACTGGACCACAAATCGATTTTATTACAAATTTTGATACTAAAGGATGTTTTGGGGACCCTTTCTATCCTGAGGCCCTCCCGCAACGCGGGCTCTGTATTTACGCCACTGCTTCCATCCAAACTAGCTTTTAGTTCGAGTTGCGCTAAGAACCGTCAGGGATACGTCATTGATAATCCATATATTTAAAACGCGAAGCCTTTTCTTTTCCGCTAATTTTAGCGTACTTCTACTGGACCGATTTTCATGAATTTTTTTTAAAATTGAAGCTCTTGGCCTACAGATATGTCACCACTAATTTTTTTCTCAAAATTATTAATTTCATACATTGTTTTATATTTTATAATATACATAATAAAATAATCAATTTTATAATTTAAAATAATCCAATTTTAAAAATTATAAATGAGAATAAATATAGATAGTATTTGGTTTTATACGATAAAGCACACATTATACATTTGGTCGTGGTGATAAAATTTTCAATACTTTTATTCGTCCAGTACGTTTCTAATACGCGATATGGTCAGGTTGGTGCGTGCATTTTTAATTACGTTTCGTGCTTTTGTGAATTTTGGATTTTTGAGACGGTTTTTTATGTTGCCCTCTTTAGCTTAGTTATCTTTAAGGTTAGTTTTCTTATTTTTTTATAAAATAGTCATAGCTCATTCTTTATCTTCAAAATGTTGGTCGATTTCGACGGGGGTGACCGCTATTATAATAATTTTTGAAAATTTCATTTTTCTAACACATTCATCTCTACAACTACTTCGTCGAATTTCGACGGGGGGCCCGCTCGTTATATTTAAATTTTACAGCCGGCGTTTGTTAGAGCATGATATCATTTTTCAAATGCCAATATTAAACTGAAGTAAATATATCTGACTACTTCAATTTTCCATTTATAAGAAAATTCCCACCCAAAAGCTAAGGTGGTTAGAACTACAGGGTGTTTACGGTCTTCTTTTGTTTCCTTTAAGGGTTGATAATAAATGTCAAAACACCTTAGTAAAAGTTGTATGATAAGAGAAATAATAAATGTTTTAGTTTTAAAGAAAATTATTAATTTATTAAATAAAATCTAGATATTGTAGGTAATATAACAAATACATGGTGTTTGTAGTGGTCATTACTAGCAGAGATTTTCTTTAAACATATGGGTCAGATTAGTAAACTCACAACTGGTTGGTCCATTTGTGCTACCACATCGATTAACTGCAAATGATTGTCTACTTTCTTTGAAAAACAATTTGCTTGAACTGTCAGAAGATGTTCCTTTAAAAGTGCGTCTACAAGTGGGGTTTTTGCATTTTGGCCATTTAGTTCGTCGACATCTAAACAGTATTTAAAAATTAACGGATCAGTCGAAGTGGTCCTATCCCTCCCCTCCTATGACCTCCTTGGTCACCGGACCTTACACCCATGAACTTTTATTTCTGCAGCCTTATAAAGGCCATGGTGTATACCACCAAAATTATCGACCTCGAGGTTCTCCGCAACCGGGTAGAAGCAGCAGCGGCTGTAATTCGTCAATAAGGTCCGAGCCTTGCAGAATGTGTAACCATAGACCAGAATGGTCATGTACATGTCGACTAAGACTTTGCATACAACAACATGATAATAATTTTGAGCAATTGTTATAAAATGTTTATAATTAAGTAATTGAAGTGCACTTGAATTCACAAAAGTTAATAATTTTCATTAAAACTAAAACATTTATTATATCTCTTATCAAACAACTTTTACTAAGGTGTTTTGACATTTTTCGACTTCTTTTGACATGTATTATCGTCCTCTAAAGGAAACAAAAGAAGACCGTAAACACCCTGTATATAGGAACTATAATTCGTTTCTAAAATAATGTATATCATAATAAATAAAAATACACCAAATGATAGATCATTTATTTTATTCTTCTACATGCATAAGAGTATCCTTACGTGAGCATTTAGATTTGTACACAACACATTGTACTGAAAACGTTCTTGGCCTTTTAATTTTGATTTCTCTAAACATTAATTTTTTTTTCGCTCACCGCTCTTGTGTACTATGGATCAGTCGTGTACCACTAAACTATTAAAAATTTTATTGGGATAGGAATACAGCTAACTTTCTGAATGGTAAAGTTGTAAAAAAATACAATCATATAAGAAAGTAGTGCTGCATGCTTGAAACGAGCCCCTTGTTTCGGGCTTGCCTATCATCTTGAGAAGCTCTACGTACCACTAGTGGTACACATATCACAGTTTGAGAATCTCTGCTATACATCACTAAAGAGATATTCCAACACAACAAATTGATGTGGTTGTCACCATTATGAATTACCTGATTTTACATCAATACACAATAGGGTTTTGCTTATTATGTGTCTTCAAGTGCCGCTGTAAATCTGGTTTTAGTGAACATTTATATTGGCAAACATTGCATTGAAAAGGTTTTTCACCTGTATGTGTGCTCGCATGCCGCAGTAAGGTAATTTTTTGTGAACATTTAAATTCACAGACATAGCACTGAAAAGGTTTTTCGCCTGTATGTTTTATCATGTGTTGTTTTAACTTTAAATTTCGTGAACTTTTATATTCGCAAAGATTGCACTGAAAAAGTTTATAGCCTGTATGTGTCCTCATATGCTGCTGTAAATTAACTTTTTGTGAACATTTATATTCACAGACATAACACTGAAAAGGTTTTTCGCCTGTATGTATCATCGTATGCCTCTGTAAATGTGATTTTCGTGAACACTTATATTCGCAGACATGGCACTGAAAAGGTTTTTTCCCTGTATGTTTCATCATGTGTCTTTTTAACGCTGAATTTTGTGAACTTTTAAATTGACAAAGATTGCACTTGAACGGTTTTTCGCCAGTGTGTGTGTTCATATGCTGCTGTAAAGTACTTTTTCGTGAAGATTGATATTCACAGACATTACATTGAAAAGGTTTTTCGCCTGTATGTATCATCGTATGCTTCTGTAAATCTGTTTTTAGTGAACATTTATATTCGCAAACATTGCACTGAAAAGGTTTTTTCCCTGTATGTTTCATCATGTGTCTTTTTAACGATGAATTTTGTGAACTTTTAAATTGACACAGATTGCACTTGAAAGGTTTTTCGCCTGTATGTGTCTTCATATGCTGCTGTAAAGTACTTTTTCGTGAAGATTGATATTCACAGACATTACATTGTAAAGGTTTTTCGCCTGTATGTATCATCGAATGCTTCTGTAAATCTGATTTTCGTGAATACTTATATTGGCAGACATAGCACTGAAAAGATTTTTTCCCTGTATGTTTCATCATGTGTCTTTTTAACGCTGAATTTTGTGAACTTTTAAATTGACACAGATTGCACTTGAACGGTTTTTCGCCTGTATGTGTCCTCCTATGCTGCTGTAAAAAAAATTTTTCCGAACATTGATATTCACAGACATTGCACTGAAAGGGTTTTTTGCCATGTTTTAACATATGCTTCTTTAATTTTAATTTTTGTGAAAATGTATATTCGCACACATCACATTGATATTTTTGTTGTTCACCTGTATGAATTATTGGATTTTTTTCTAGTTTAACGTTTAATGGAATCAATTCTTCCAAATCATGTTCTTCTATTTTAATTGAACCTTAAAAAAATTTTTAAATAATACCACTAATATTAAGAAATTAAAAAACATTCATACCGACATCCGAAAGATTATCGTGAAGAGGCTCTTCTTTAACCGATTCATCTGCAATAAAATCTTTAATAATTAGAAGTAAAATACAACAGTTAGTTACTTACTGAAATTATCAAAGTTGTCAGAATAGTCCACAGTATCTTCCACTTGTTCTGCTTTGATTCTTACATCCATTTTGATATAACTTTTTTAGTTTAACGAGACCAATTAATGAGTTTGATTATTTTCAACTATAGGCTAAAAACTAACAGACGCGCCAAATAAATGTGACAAAATAAAATGTTTAGAAGCTAACTAACAAATGTGCTAACAATCTAACAAGATGTTCGAAGTTAGAGTTTGACCTTGGTAACGCCATATTGGATTCGGCTAGGTTACAGGGTTGTACTGGGATTCACTAACTAAATTCCATAAATTGGTAAAGTATGAATTTTGTAATTCAAATGTTTTTGATTTATGTGGATATATGTACTGTTAGAACTGAGAAAATAGGGATAAATTAACGATTTTCGGTACCTAGAACAGAATTATCCACAAAAATTAAAAACTTTGAGTTACAAAATCAAAACATAACCTCAATCGGATATAACGATATCGCTCGCTAGCGAAAAAGTAAGTAAATCCCTACACTGGTACAGACGCATAAACATAAATATATGAAGATTCTAAAACTAATAAAATTCCTGGTTTCTTTTTAAAAACGACGGATATGGCCAAACGAAGAATTTTTTTGCCCGATAAATCTTAGTAGGTAAAACTATTGTATAGGAACTATAATTCGTTTCTATAATATCATAATAAATAAAAATACACCAAATGATGATCATTTATTTTATTCAAAAACTATTTACAATATCGATCTTGACAACTTTTTCAACATTTAGAGTTCTTCTTTTGACTATCTAGAGTCAAGAAAAACTTCTAGTTTTGTACATCTGATTTCTACATGCATAAGAGTATCTTTACGTGAGCATTTATAATTGTACACATTGTACTGAAAACGTTCTTGGCCTTTTAATTTTGATTTCTCTAAACATTAATTTTTTTTCGTTCACTGCTCTTGTGTACTATGGATCAGTACCACTAAACTATTAAAAATTTTATTGGGATAGGAATATAGCTAACTTTCAGAATGTTAAAGAAGTAAAAAAATACGATCGTATGTGAAAGTAGTGCTGCATGCTTGAAACAAGCCCCTTGTTTCGAGCTTGCCTATCATCTTGAGAAGCTCTACGTACCACCAGTGCTACGCATACCACAGTTTGAGAACCTCTGCTATACATCACTAAAGAGATATTCCAACACAACAAATTGATGTGGTTGTCACCATTATGAATTACCTGATTTTACATCAATATACAATAGGGTTTTGCTTATTATGTGTCTTCAAGTGCCCCTGTAAAACTGATTTTCGTGAACATTTATATTCGCAGACATAGCACTGAAAAGGTTTTTTGCCTGTATGTTTCATCATGTGGCTTTTTAACGCTGAATTTTGTGAACTTTTAAATTGACACAGATTGCACTTGAACGGTTTTTCGCCTGTATGTGTCCTCATATGCTGCTGTAAAAAAATTTTTTGCGAACATTGATATTCACAGACATTGCACTGAAAAGGTTTTTCGCCTGTATGTGTCCTCATATGCTGCTGTAAATTAAATTTTTGTGAGGATTGATATTCACAGACATTGCACTGAAAAGGTTTTTCGCCTGTATGTATCATCGTATGCTTCTGTAAATGTGATTTTCGTGAACACTTATATTCGCAGACATGGCACTGAAAAGGTTTTTTCCCTGTATGTTTCATCATGTGTCTTTTTAACGCTGAATTATGTGAACTTTTAAATTGACACAGATTGCACTTGAACGGTTTTTCGCCTGTATGTGTGCTCATATGACGTAAAGAAATTTTTTGTGAAGATTGATATTCACAGACATTGCACTGAAAAGGTTTTTCGCCTGTATGTATCATCGTATGCCTCTGTAAATCTGATTTTCGTGAACACTTATATTCGCAGACATTGCACTGAAAAGGTTTTTTCCCTGTATGTTTCATCATGTGTCTTTTTAAAGCTGAATTTTGTGAACTTTTAAATTGACACAGATTGCACTTGAACGGTTTTTCGCCTGTATGTTTCATCAGGTGTTGTTTTAACGCTGAATTTCGTGAACAATTATATTGGCAAAGATTGCACTGAAAAGGTTTTTTACCATGTTTCAACATATGCGTCTTTAATTTCGATTTTTGTGAAAATTTATATTCGCACACATCACATTGATGTTTTTGTTGTTCACCTGTATGAATTATTGGAATTTTTTCTAGTTTAACGTTTAATGGAATCAATTCTTCCAAATCATGTTCTTCTATTTTAATTGAACCTTAAAAAATTTTTTAAATAATACCACTAATATTAAGAAATTAAAAAACATTCATACCGACATCCGAAAGATTATCGTGAAGAGGCTCTTCTTTAACCAATTCACCTGCAATAAAATGTTTTATAATTAGAAGTAAAATACAGCAGTTAGTTACTTACTGAAATTATCAAAGTTGTCAGAATAGTCCACACTATCTTCCACTTGTTCTGCTTTGATTCTTACATCCATTTTGATGTAACTTTTTAGTTTTATGAGACCAACTAACGAGTTTGATTATTTTCAACTATAGGCTAAAAACTAACAGACGCGCCAAGTAAATGTGACAAAATAAAATGTTTAGAAGCTAACTAACAAATGTGCTAACAATCTAACAAGATCTTCGAAGTTACAGTTTGACCTTGGTAACGCCATATTGGAATGGGCTAGGTTACAGGTTACAGGCATGGTGGTAATATAAATGGTGTGCCGAGGCGCATGTCGTTCTCTATCTCTCTCGGCCGTGTGACGTCAGCTTGGTCACATCATTTTCAAGTGCCGTATTCATTTACCCAAGTGAAAGCATTTAAATTTCATATAAACGGTCTTTTACTACAGATTGCAAATAAACTTGAAGATTAAAAAATATATATATACAGGGTGATTCAAATTCGAGGGCCAATATGGGGATCTCGGAAACTGTAAGAGATACAAAGTTGGTTAAATGGGGGCAAAGTTGTGTAATTGGATAGCGAATAATATTCAAAAAACAAAATTAAAAAATTTCCATTAGGGCCCGAGATTTCTGAAAAAAAACGAAATTTCGGAAAATCTTATTTATTTTATTCTGAAGTTGTTTTCAAAGATAACAGAAAACTAAAAACACATTTTCATTGCATCTTTCTTGTCTCTACAAGATGGGGATTTTAGATTTTTAAAACAACGTTTCGGTTTTGAATTACCATCATCAACTTAAAAATTTTTAATACGGACCTGCCGTTTTTATTTTATTTTTAAGTTTAAGTGGGAACTTCTCAAATTTTTTTCTATATTACCTTTAATTCTATTTAATTTAATTCTAATTAATTTAATTCTATATTACCACCATGGTTACAGGGCTGTACTGGGATTCACTAACTAAATTCCATAAATTGGTAAAGTATGAATTTTGTAATTCAAATGTTTTTGATTTATGTGAATATATTATGTACTGTTAGAACTGAGAAAATAGGGATAAATTAACGATTTTCGGTACCTAGAACAGAATTATCCACAAAAATTAAAAACTTTGAGTTACAAAATCAAAACATAACCTCAATCGGATATAACGATATCGCTCGCTATCGAAAAAGTGAGTAAATCCCTACACTGGTACAGACCTGTACAGACGCATAAACATAAATATATGAGGATTCTAAAACTTTTTTTTTGCCCGACAAATCTTTGTATTTATTGTATATTTTGTATTTTTTTTATTAAAATTTAATTTAATAAAAAATTATAAAAAATCAAGGGTGCAACAAATGATTAACAAACTATAAAATAAATAAAATAACAACAATTACACTTCGATTTACGAAAGAATATCGACATGTGACTTTTCGACTACTCAATAAATAACATAGGTTTAACATTTTTATAGTAATAATAGTATGGGAGGCGACTGCAATAAACCCTACGTCATAAGATTACCGTTAAATTTTGGTGACATTCGAAAGAAACAATATTGAGGAACAATAAACCGCTGGTCTGCAGAAGCATATCCTGGCAGCAGTGGTGGCAGACCGAGGTCCATAAAACATTATATTAGGTAATGTATATTAATGTTTTATGGACCTCGCTCGGGGATAACATTGAACATATGATTTTGACGTTTACATACGAGGTCACCCTACAGGTACACCCTGTTTATTTACACAGCAGACAAAAAATAGTAAAGCGGCGCACTAGCGCCACCTAAACCCCGGAGTCTGAATAAGGAACCGTCTTTTTGACACTTTCAAACTTCAAATTTTGTTCTTTAGTTTAAAAGTTAGAAAGTGGTTAAAACAAGTTGAGCACGCGTTGTTTATAGAATTTTTGTGTGTAAAATTTCAAATATTCAAATTTATTCTTATTTAACGACGGTTAAATACTGGTGACAGTTCTTTCACCAGCGCCATCACAATAAAATATGTGTAAATTTTGCGGATGACATGCACACTATGCTAGCCTGAATTTAAACCGTATCATGCGCAGCTCTGATTCGGACTCCTACCAATAAGGTGGCGCTGTTTTGAAGGTTTATCTAAATCCCTATTGAAATTGTCAAAAGCTGCGCGTATTGTTTACATTGATTTAAAGTTTATATGCAATTATATTTCATATTTATAACAGATTTTTCTTTCAATTTTAATGTTTTAAGTACTTTTTGTAGCTGTACGCTAAAATAAATTTGTACTATTGAGGTTATGTTGCTACAAAATTTGGTAAATAAATAACACGTAACACCCCAGCGATTTTATAAAAATTTTTGTAAACTATTCACGTCATACCCCCCATGGGGAGTATTGCATATTTAACCGATAGGTGTCGCACCCTTCGTGATTTTCGCGAATAATTTAATTCCAATAACAGAAATTTTGTTGAAATTACGATAAAGTGTCAAATTAATAATTGGCATCACATTGGCATAACTCGAGGCTTAACCAAATTTTATTGCAGTTTTTAATTATTAATTATTTCACCAACATCTACTATCTTTGTATTTTTTTAAGAATTCTTCTTGGGCGAGTTGGTTTGTTTTAAATTTTTTAAATTTAATTTAATTATCTTATTACTTTTTTGCTATATTATTTATTTAAGTATTTTGGACTGAAAAAAACTTAACAAAATTGAGAACTTAATGTCGATGTTTTTCGAAAATTTCCTTATGTAACTCACAAAAATTTTTATGATACCCAGACGCATAAACATAAATATGAGGATTCTGAAAATCGAAAAACAATCTGGTTTTATTAAAAAAATTAGAGCTGGGTGCTCCTGCACCCACGCGATGGCGCATAAAATTTTCAATGTCACAGACAAAGGTGGCACTTTTAGCCTAGCTACTTTTGTCTAAACCATTTTTTTCTAAAATTCATAATAAAGAAGTTACAGCCTTGCTGCGTTACTTTTTCCCCACTCGGTATAATGCAAATTATACATAAATAATGCAAAAATATGAAACTGTATTGTACAGCACATATAATTCGTTTGTATAATAATGTATAACATAATTAATTAAAATACATTAAATGATAGATCGTTTATGGAATTATCAATCACGTATAAAAAAATTTTCTACATGTGAAGAACACAATTTTATTTAATATATTATTCAAAAAATATTTACAATACCTATCAATCTTGACAACTTTTTCGACATTTAGATAACACTTCTGGATTTGTACATCTGATTTCTACATGCACAGTAGAGTATCTTTTCATGAACATTTATAGTTGTACACATTCATCATACTGAAAAGATTCTTCGTCTATGTGCCTTTAATTTTGATTTCTCTAAACGTAAATTTATATTTTCACATGATATACTATACATATATTAGGTATAATATTTTAAGATGAGGAACGTAGGGATAAGTTCGTGCAGGTTTGGCCACGCCCCTTTTATAATTTAATACGTCGATTACGGCGTTGCAGGGGAAAAACACCAATTTAGGTATCTGCGCATCCCCTCATCTCGTCAGCTTAAGGGCGGAAGATACTCTAACTTAATTCGTAACAACTTAAAAATTTAAAATAGGCAACACAACTTACTTGCTTTTTTGTGCTTCGTCAATATCGTAGGAGGTTATGTAGCATAAAATAATAAAGAAATACATAACTGTACCCATAACAATAAAGAAAACAAAATTAACAAGCAGGTAGTACTCGTACATCTTTTGTGTACTACAAAGGGGGCTCAATAGATTTTGCATTGTATAATTATTGTCTAAAGAAAAGTGAAAGTAACTACCCGTGTTTATGCCATTATCAAAGATAAATTAAAACTATTTTATTATCAATCATGGTATTAATTTTATTATAATTTTATGCCAGTGTTTACATTTCTGAATTTCTCAACTAATTTTAGTTCTGAAAATGAATTAAAATGATGTAAAAATAAACAGAATGTACTCGTAATCATTTTAGCTTTTGGATGGGAATTTTATTATAAATGGAAAATTGAAATAATCAGATATATTTATTTCACTTTAATAGTGGCATTTGAAAGAAGATATCATGCTCTAACAAACGTCGGCTGGAAAATTCAAATATAATTATCAATGACGTATACCTGACGTTTCTTAGCGCTACTCGAACTAAAAGCTAGTTTGATTACGGCTTTATAATGAATAAATTGCTGGATATAGATAATTTTATTATGATTTACATACACACCTAAAATTTAGAATAAAATAAAAATAAAGTACAACAAGAATAGATATGGGTCATTCTTTTACAAACCGCACACCAATTTAAACTTGACATTTTAGAATCGCCCAAAATTTTTTTATAGCCTATATTCATAAAATTACTTGATCCGTATTTCAGGATTTTGCTGTAAAAATTTATTTTCGAAAATATTCACATACAGTGTCCGCAAAAAAGTCTGCATCATATGGGATTTTTTTTTATTATGCATGTTTTTGGAAAATAGTTTTTGGCATCAATGTCTGCATGAAATAAAACCAAAATGGTGCCAAAAATATTAGCTATGTCATTTACGCAACACCGCGAAATCGTCTTTTGAAAGTTTCGATTGCCCAAAAATGCTCTTATTTTTCAAAACAGAGAAAAACATCATAAGGGAAAATTGTTTCTATTCACCTCAAGATACTAGATACAAAATTTAAGAAAAAAATATTAACATTTTCATTTTTTGGTTTTCTTGAAAATTCTCACTTATTTATAATTTTCCGGAGTTCTTTTCTTTACATTTAAATTCTAGAGATCCACTCTGATCCAACGAGATCAAAATATTACGTTTTGGTCTTAACTTAGTCTAATTTTGGGACGTAAAAATATTTTCATTGAAATTGATTCTAGAGATCCACTCTGATCCAACGAGATCAAAATATTACGTTTTGGTCTTAACTTAGTCTAATTTTGGGACGTAAAAATATTTTCATTGAAATTGATAGGACCATCTTGGACTATTTTCCCGCCTCTGAATTCTTCTTGGGAAATATTTTAACCGTAGAGGTCACATAATTTAGAAAAATATCGGCGAATTGTAATTAAAATAAGAGCTGACAGATAGAGGTCCCAGATAGAGTACTACATTACATATTAAATAAAATCCATATTAGTTTATTGTTTGGATATTTAGGGTAAATTTAGACATCATTTGGGACCTCTATCTGTAAGCTCTTATTTTAATTAAAATTCACCGATATTTTTCTAAAATATGTGACCTCTACGGTTAAAATATTTCTATTGACAATAGGACACATGTTCATATGACATTTTTTACTCAGAATAATCCATACTACAACCTCCCAAAATATTTGCACTTCCTCATGAATCACCCTGTATAGCGGATTAGACTAATCTTTCCGCTTAAAATCTGCTCTTTTTTTATATTTGTATTATCATTGTTTTTGTTTAGATTGATTAGCTGCCGAGTTTTAAGCATAAAAAAAGTATGACAATAGCGCTTAAAATGCATCAAAATAACACAAAAATGAAATAAGTTTAAAAGAGGAAATAAGCACTAAGCTAGAAATCCGCGCTCTATAATTGATCATCTACCAAATCTACTTAGTACCTTTTCAAGTATTTACATTTAATAAGAAATTGAAAGTAAAATACGTTTTTATTGTAGGCGTTTAAGTTTAGAAAATGAGCACGGACAAAATAGGATTATGTCCCTTTTTTTGCAGGTAAAATGCCGAAATTCGAGTACTCTTCTATCCTTTACTAACCTCTGCCGCACCACTTTATTTAGTACCCCAATATTTTATTAAACTATTTTGGATAAATACAGCCTTAATTAGCCACTAAATACAAAATTTTAAAATTATATCCTGACATAATGATGACATCCATGTATTAACAAACTTTGAAACAAATTGGACAATTAGGTAAGATACTATGACTACTTTTGTATATTGAGACATATAAAATTCCAATAAAATTGCATTATACAAGTTCCATAATAATAAATAAAATTATAAAATATGTCATACCCTAGAATGAGAGATTCTCTATAACATGATTTAAACGCGGATTTAATTGAACTAATATTAAGGCCGTAAATGTCTAAAAATCTATCTCTTAAACTATAATGATTATGACTTTTATATTTTACAAATATTAAGTACAGCTCTAGTTAACATTCCTCACATCATCAATTTATGAAAATAAATTTTTATAAGCCAGAAAAAATTGATTAAGTTCTACAATTTCTGCGAGTATCTTCCGTCCTTAAAATATTTTATCTCTACATCACTAAAGAGATATTCCGATATTCCAACACAACAAATTGATATGGTTGTCATTGTCACCATTATGAATTAACTGATGTTACTTTAAAGATGAATTAGTTTACTAATTAATTAATTTATTAATTTAATTTTTAGTTTAATTAGGTGTACCCTTCTCATCACATATCATATTTATTGAAACAGTTTTTCGTCTATATGTGTCCTCAAGTGCCGCAAGTTCAAATTTTTTGAACAATTATATTCACACAAACCACTGAAAACGTTTTTCACCTGTACTATGTATCATTATGATACATAGTCTGATATATCTAAAGATTTAAATTCGCACATATCACACAGAAAAGGGTTTTTAAAAGAATTTTTGTTAACATTTATATTCGCAGGATTGCACTGAAAACGATTTTCGCTAGTATGTATCATCATGTGCCTCTTTAATTGTGATTCAAATAAAAATTTACATTCGTACACACTGCAAACATTATTACACACAACAGGGTTTCTCCTATTATGTGTCTTCAAGTGCCGCTGTAAATCTGGTTTTTGTGAACATTTATATTGGCAAACATTACACTGAAAAGGTTTCTCGCCTGTGTGTGTGCTCACATGCCGCAGTAAGGTGATTTTTTGTGAACATTTATATTCAGATATTGCACTGAAAAGGTTTTTCACCTGTATGTTTTATCATGTGTTGTTTTAACTCTGAATTTCGTGAACTTTTATATTGGCAAAGATTGCACTGAAAAGGTATTTCGCCTGTATGTGTCCTCATATGCTGCTGTAAATTAATTTTTCGTGAACATTTATATTCGCAGACATTGCACTGAAAAGGTTTTTCGCCTGTATGTATCATCGTATGCTTCTGTAAATCTGTTTTTAGTGAACATTTATATTCGCAAACATTGCACTGAAAAGGTTTTTCGCCTGTATGGGACCTCATATGCTGCTGTAAATTAATTTTTAATGAACATTTATATTCACAGACATTACATTGAAAAGGTTTTTCGCCTGTATGTATCATCGTATGCTTCTGTAAATCTGCTTTTTGTGAACACTTATATTCACAAACATTGCACTGAAAAGGTTTTTCGCCTGTATGTTTCATCATGTGTCTTTTTAACCCTGAATTTCGTGAACATTTAAATGGGCAAATATTGCACTGAAAAGGTTTTTCGCCTGTATGTTTCAACATGTGTCTTTTTAATCCTGAATTGTGTGAACATTTATATTGGCAAAGATTGCACTGAAAAGGTTTTTTGCCATGTTTCAACATATGCGTCTTTAATTTTAATTTTTGTGAAAATTTATAATCGCACAAATCACATTGATGTTTTTGTTGTTCGCCTGTATGAATTATTGGATTTTTTTCTAGTTTAACGTTTGATGGAATCAATTCTTCCGAATCATGTTCTTCTATTTTAATTGAACCTTAAAAATTTGAAACACAATATTACCACTCACGTTAAGAAATTACAAAACACTCTTACCGACATCCGAGAGATTATCGTGAAGAGGCTCTCCTTTAATAGATTCATCTGCAATAATATTTGTTATAGTTAGAAGTAAAACACAACAGTTAGTTACTTACTGAAATTATCAAAGTCGTCAGAATAGTCCACTTGTTCTGCTTTGATTCTTACATCCATTTTAATATAACTTCTTATCTTCATGAGCGACCAACTAATGAGATTAATTATCTTCAATTATAGGCTAAAAACTAACAGACGAGCCAAGTAAATTTGACAAAATAAAATGTTTTGAAGCTAACCTAACAAGATGTTCGACGTTAGAATTTGACAATGGTGACGCCATTTTGGCTTGGGCTAGGTTACAGGGCTGTACTGGGATTCACTAACTAAATTCCATAAATTGGTAAAGTATGAATATTGTAATTCCAAGTTAAAGATTTATTTTAAGACTCGAGAAAAATACTCATGTTTCATCTCATGTTGTAAAAATACTATTTTTGGCTCGTCAGCAGTTGTCAGACTCAACTTCCTTTCGTCTGACTAAGTGACTAGCGCTACTGACTTGCCTAAAAAAAGTGACATTTTTACTCCTAATAAAACAAACTACTGTTTTTTTTTGGACCAAACATCAATTTAAATAAAAATCTGTCAAAAAAAGTGATGAAAGTCGAAAAAAGGTGGTGGAACGCCGTTCCACTGCGTTCTATGACAAAAAAAGCACTGCCAAAAACCTTTAATTTGTGAATGAGGATGGAATGATTCATTCACCTTATCAAAAGCTTTAAAAAAATCTGTGAAAAGAACGTCAGTTTGAAAGTTTTGGTTACTGTATTTATTAGCTTCTTTTTACAAGTTTAAGTTAATTTTAAAAAATATTTAACAATTTAATGACAAGTAATTGACAAGAGATGGCGCTAGTTAAAAAATGTTTACTCATTTGAAACCAATCTTGTTTAGTTACAGTGTAATCCACAAGGTGCGTAGCGATAGCTGTTTCATCTGAATATCATATTTAAATAAAATACATAAAAATGTTAGATCACTTATGGAATGGTCGCATATAAAATAATTTTCTACACGTGAAGAACACAATTTTATTCAAAAGATTATTCAAAAACCATTACAATATCGATCTTGACAACATTTAGGCGCAGTTTTTCAATAAGAGTTTAAACGTACGTTCAAGCGAACTCCGTTCGGAGCTTGAACTTCGTTCACCGTGTTTAGCGTTTTTCAATGGTTAGTTAGCGTAAACGAAGTTCACGTTTTAGTAGCGCTATAATGGTTGAAATAGTCGTACCAATGCTAATGTCACGCATATTATTATGAGAGAGTGAGGTTAGTTTCAAAATTCGAATGCTTCTGTTTATTAAAAGCCGTTTTCTGGCGATCAAAACGGTGTAAGGGGTTGAAAACGGTTCAAATATATCGAATTCTCGCGTTCTAACGGTGACGTCACTAAAGATACCGGTTCAAATACTTGCAATGTATTTAAACTATAGGGGTCCCATGTATTTGAACCATTAAAACACATTTAATGCATAATCCGTCAAATTTGTTGGCGTTTGTTGGTTATGTTTATGTCATTAGTCCGTGTTAGTAAATTTTTAAAAGACAACGCGTACAAAACTGAATGCTTGTATGATTGTCACGATTGTCACTTATCGCAGATGTTAAACTTTTTATTTTTTTTTAAATTAATTTAAAGATCTTCGACAGTATCAAGACTAAGTCAAGTCGTTAACTCGTTTTATATATATTATTTATTTATTTTTGAATTAGAGATTATTTTTTAGTTGAAAACAACGCGCGTAACTGGGGGGGGTCCCGAAAATCATGCTGGCTACCCCACGAGAAAACAGACGATCCTTCTCAACCTATTTTAAACTTTTATCTACAGAATAATGTTAGTCTCACTAAAATGTGTCTTTTCCGCCACGTCGGCTTGACTCTAACCGAAAACGGAGCCGGGGGGGGGTCGATGTGGTAAAAAGAAGGATTTGGTAGTTGCTGGTGGATTATGTACGAGCCATTTTTAATAAAAAAAGTCGGACATGAAAAATATGTTAATTTTTCCCGTATCAGAGGCAGAATCTTAAGGATTCGTAACACTCTGACACGTGTAGAAAAACGCATCGTTA
Source organism: Malthinus seriepunctatus (assembly GCA_963924605.1). Taxonomy (NCBI): domain Eukaryota; kingdom Metazoa; phylum Arthropoda; class Insecta; order Coleoptera; family Cantharidae; genus Malthinus; species Malthinus seriepunctatus. Next base: position 35,250,508 of record OZ004602.1, read on the forward strand.
CACAAAGGCTCTTTGAATTTTTTACTATATCAGGAAGTAGGTAATGTTCAGCGGGATTTTGTGTTGAACTCTTTGTTGATCATATTTTTTATATTCCCTTAGGAAATGTTTCACTGTGATAGGTGTATCACACCGTTTACACCTATAGGTGTATATCACCTACGACCCACTGGGTTAGGTTTCCTCGTGATACGGTGTACATTATAGTTGTGTAGATTAGTGTGGCATATTCTGAGTCGGCATAGCTTCTTGTATTTTTTTTAGTTTTTTTACGATAGTAGATACCTAATTGAAGGTCATTTTTCCAAAATTCATTTAATCAAAGAAATTCTGAGATTCTTTTCTTTGACGATATAGGCAAGAAATGCAACTTCCAAAGGAATATATTAATATCAATATCTCTCTGTATAACATTAGTACAATTTTTGTTTTATGTCTACGTTGAGTTGAAGTAAATTTTTATTTGTATAGGTTATGTTGGTGACGTTGGTGTTGACAATTTTATTACGGCGCTAAAATTTCAAATTAAGCCACGCGTACAAATTGGTGACGTTTTTAAACTTGATATATTGTTGACGTCATCATTCAAAACGGTTCAAAATGACGTCATTAGTTTTAAATACGTTGCATGTTACAGTTGAAAACGGTGCATCGCTAGAAAACGACTAAAGTGTTGTGTATTTATTTTGACTTTTGAACTTAAACATTATTATAAAATGAACAAACGTGATCCAAATTTTATTGGTGCAGAAGAAAGCTTATTGGTAAGTACATAAATAATAATAAATAATGTGTACAAAACTACAAAATAATGTTTATTTAAAAACAAATAGGTGAAATTGGTTTCTCACCACAGAAACGTGGTCGAAAACAAGACTACCGACTGCTTCGAAAGCCAAAGATGAAGCGTGACAGAAAATCGGAAGTGGCTATAACTCCAACTGCACAACTTTACAAGTCGTGGCCACCCTTCGAAGGAATGTGTCCAAAATTAGCCATATGAAATTACAGAGGAAGACGCTTTTGCTGTACCCCATTTCTCGACTTTCATTAAACAAAAGTGAAGAAGTAGATTGTGATAAATACACACTTCAAATGTTACGAAGACGAGTTGCTCTACAGATGTAGAGCTAATCGCATTTAAACAAAATGACAACGGTTATTCAAGTAAGTAAAATTCTTAGTTTATTTCGAAGCATTAATTTCCTTTTTATTTTAGTCAGTTTCGCATCACCCCGGAATAAAAATCTCCAACCAAACGTCGAACAATGTGTGGTGAACGGTTGGCCAAGTCAAGATGGATTAAATCAAAATTAACTTCTACATAACTTAATTGATGATACAACTTGGAAATTAATTGAAACTTAATGCCTCTTGTATTAACAGATTTAAATTAAGTACAATAAACAATTTAAACTACCTTATTTTTATTAATTTCAAAAACAGTTTGCTAATGGAAGGAATATTTAAAAAGTACTAAACTAATAATGGTTGTAACATATAATTGTTAATAAATTAATAATAAATAATTAGAGGCACCGCAGACTACAGACTTTTGATCGGTCGATAGTTTAGTCGGTTGCTGAATTTGTATTGAAATATATGCGATTTCGAATCGTTAGGTGTGCGCACTCACGTTTGCCTTAATGCTAATTAAAGCAACCGACTCAACTATCGGCCAATTAAAAGTCTGTAGTCTGCGGCCAGTCTTATTCTTCAAACGTGTAATTTTTAAATACTTAAATAAAAAGTCATTTTGTATCGTTGTTTTTCAGAAATCTGAAAGTACTTTGCACTTGTGTTTATAAATTACTTTGGACTTTCGAAATTTCTTTTAATCCTGCAAATTGGTTATATTTTATATTTGTGAAAAATCCTTTTACTATTTAAATTCTACATAGTCGCCAATGGTCATCTGTCCCATAAAAACCACCAACATCAATAATCAAAAACCTTTTTGATAGAAGCACCATTATTTCTGTAATAAATTAACAATCATTAGCATTACATTATTATCAATATGTGATTAGTTGGCAAACTCACCTCTCGGTGAAGCAATTATCTTTGAAACTTCATCGATTACTTTCGAGCTACCTACTTCGACAAATGAAACCTTGCAAAAATGTCATGATCATTGCATTTTGGTAAGCGATCTTCCTTTTCCATCATTACTCGAGGTCTGTTTGGTTAATATGATTTAAAAAATACTCATCGTGGCTTGAAAACTATTCAGTCTTCAAATTCTGCCATATATCTAAACTAACAAAAAATTAGGTGCTTTTAAATAAATATTAAGTATGTATGAAGTACTTACCTTCTTATAAGAATAACTTTGAATAACCACACAAAATTTAAAAATAATTTGACATAAATACAATGATACAAAAAAGAAGGTTATGTTTCCATCACCAAACTTAGTTCAGTGGCTTGAACGCTCGACTTCGGCCGTTTAAGCGGAACTCCGTTTATGTTGATCGGTGATTGAAAAACGGACTATTCCGACCAAACTGAGTTTAAACTCCGAACTTAGTTTAAGCGCTTAATGAAAAACCGCCCCTTTTAGAGTTCTTCTTTTGACTATCAAGACTCAACCTATCAAAATTCTAGTTTTGTATAGTGCTTGCAAATAATCGTTCCGAAAAAGGCTTAAAAAGTCAAAGATATAAACCAATAGGGGGGGTAAGTAACACCCGGTTTGTCTAATTCTCTCTTTCTTAAACTTTTGTATATACCTGTCTTTATTTGCTTTTAAACATAATATTTAACAATACAATAGTAAGTATGGTCTGCAGTTCTCAAACTGTTCTGTATTAGAATTATTAAAACAGTTTAAATTGAGAAGAGTAATTTATTAAAAACGTACTTAATATTTTAAATTTTTAAAATACATCAACAGTAGTAGTGTAGTAAACGAGGATTTTACTGCTAAGAACCCACGCCTTGAACGAATTTTGATGAAATTTTTTTTATTGAATTCTAAATACCCTAAAGATCAAAGTTTATATTGTTAAAAAGTGTGCATTTGCCTCATCATCTTTTTAAACGACTTCTTGTGAATTCAATTTTGAAAATCATAAAAATTAGCTGAAAAAGAATTTTTATTTCAAAATTTTGGGTGCAAATGCTTACGGGTTTGATAATTAGTAACTAAGCAACAATTTTACGGAAAAAAAATTTCAAAAATGCATGATGAAATTCTTATTAACATTTAATAAACAAGAGCTAGTGAAGCACTTCTAGGCATCTCAGAAACTTCAAATTTGGCACCAATGTATATAATGTCCTCAAGATTAATAAAAAAAAGTCTTCAGGTCCTGAAAACCCTCTGGGAGTCGATTAAGGGGTGAGGGGGGGGGACATTTCAAGTTCTTAGGATGCTTAAAAGTGCTTGTGACTCAAAGTAACAAAATCACAAGAATTGGTTAAAAAGACGATGAGGCAAATGCACACTTTTTCACAGTATAAACTTTGATCATTAGGGTATTTAGAATTTAATAAAAAAGATTTCATTAAAATTCGATCAAGGAGTTGGTTCTTCTCAGTGTTATTATTTTTCAGCAAATTCGTAAGATGACGTTACTTGGAGTTACAAGCACTTTTAAGCATCCTAGGAACTTGTAATTTGGTGTCGTTGTAGAACACACTCTAAAGATCTCTAGATAAGTCTAATTTTTTCTAATGAAAAACGGGGGTGTTGTCCCCCCCCTTTCAATCGGCCCCAGAGGGTTTTCAGAACTTGAAGACTTTTTTTTATTAATCTTGAGGACATCATATACATTGGTGCCAAATTTGAAGTTTCTGAGATGCCTCGAAGTGCTTCATTAGTTACTATTAAGTAAATGTTAATAAGAATTTCATCATCCCTTTTTAAAATTTTTTTTTCCGTAAACTTGTTGCTTAGTTACTAATTATCAAACGCGTAAGCATTTGCACCCAAAATTTTGAAATAAAAATTCTTTTTCTACTCGCATATGTGAAACTAAGCATTTCGTCATCACTTACTCGTTACGAAAATAGCATTTTCGTCTCTAGTGAGAAAAAGTTTTATTACAAGCGGATGTTGTTTACAACATGAGGTGAAACCAGTTTTTTTGTGGTCGGTTAACATTTTAGTAAAAAGAATTATTTTTTTAAAATGTACTAATTATCGTCGTAGAAAAAATAGCATTTATGACTCGAGATGAAATCCGTTTTTTTCGTTCGAAAGATTACTTCACTCGCCCCTACGGGGCTCTTGAATTAAATTCTATCTCACGAAAAAAACGTATGTTTCATCTCATGTTGTAAAAAATACTATTTTTCATGATTTTGAAAATTCAGTTCACAAGAAGTGGTTTAAAAAGATGATGAGGCAAATGCACACTTTTTAACAATATAAACTTTGATCTTTAGGGTATTTAGAAATCAATAAAAAAAATTTCATCAAAATTCGTTCAAGGCGTGGGTACTTCGCAGTTTATGCTCTTTTCAGTCTAATATGACTCCATTAACTATCGTTAGTAAGTGGGTCTAATAAATACTATAAAAAATGAAAATTTTAAATTGATAATAGAAATTAAATATTTAAGAGAATTTATTGAATTTATGATTTATTTCTTACTTAAGTAATTTCAAAATTCTTTTATTTAAGAGTATTCAAATAACTTTTTTTTAACTAAATCCAACAATAAACCCTATTAAAAAGACATTAGTATCTATAGGTAACAAGAAATAATCCTTCCAATTACCGTTAGAGTTCTTTTGGTTAAAAAGTGCCGTTATTATAACTGTTAAGTAAATTTAATTTTGGAGATGCAAGCGCAATAAGGGTAGTTTTGTATTGCCTACTCAAGGATACAGACGTAATTATAATTAGTGAGTGTGAACTGGATAGTGCTTGTAGCAATGGCTCTTCATTTAAAAGATTTAAACCAACAAACGGAAGAGATAATTTTAAAAGTGTTAAACTATTTTAAAAGGGAAAAAGAGAATGGAGGTCCTCTGTTATCCGTACTAAATGTTCAAGAGAGAACAGCCCAAGCTGTCGGTATCACTACGAGAACGATAAGAAAAATTTTAAATAGAGAAAAGGAAGGAAAACCGAAAGACACAAGCAGAAAAAAATTAAAGAAGAAAACATCCGATTTGGATGAAAACACGAAGCATGATGTACGGAATACCGTTTATAACATGTTTCGTAACAAAGAACATATCACTTTGGACAAATTAAGGCTAAAACTTTCGGAAACGCATGTGGTTGAAATTTCGTCGTCTAGTTTAGGCAAACTTTTGCATAATTGACAAGGCACTTGCATAATAAGTGCCGCTAATACTTATTATTTTTTTATTGTTAACGTATTTTAAAACTTAACAAAGTCAAATAATTTTTGTGGCGAACTTACACAAACGCAGATTTTACCGTACTTTAGTAAGTATTTAATTCATTATTTTTTGTTACCTGAAAATGTTTTAATTTTAATCCTACCAGCGCACAGTTTGAGAACTGCAGCTCATATTTACCTGTTAAATTTTAGGTTGGAATGAAATAAAGACAACTATATACAAAAGTTTAAGAAAGAGAGAATTAGACAAACCGGGTGTTACTTACCCCGTTGGTTTATATCTTTGACTTTTTAAGCCTTTTTCGGAACGATTATATTGCAAGCACTATACATCTGATTTCTACATGCATAGTTTGAGTATCTTTTTGTGAGAATTTATATTTGTACACATTGTACTAAAAACGTTCCAGGCCTTGGATTTCTCTGCACATTAATTTATATTTTTATATAATACTATACATATCACTAAAGAGATATTCCAACACAACAAATTGATGTGGTTGTTCACCATTATGAATTAACTGATGTTACTTTAAAGATGAATTAGTTATACGTGTACCCTTCTAATCGCACATATCATATTTATTGAAACAGTTTTTCAGTCACATTGAAAAGCTTTTTTCCCTATATGTGTTCTCAAGTGCCACTGTAAGTTTAATATTTTTGAACTTTTATATTCACACACAAAATACTAAAAATGTTTTTCACCTGTATGTATCTTGATGTGCCGTTTTAAGTCTGATATATCTAAAGATTTAAATTCGCACGCATTACACACAAAAGAGTTTTGACTTCTATGTATCTTCAAGTGAACTTTTAAGTTTGATTTTTGTGAACATTTATATTCGCAGACATAGCACTGAAAAGGTTTTTCACCTGTATGTTTCATCATGTGTCCTTTTAACGCTGAACTTTGTGAACTTTTAAATTGGCAAAAATTGCACTTAAACGGTTTTTCGCCTGTATGTTTCATCATGTGTCTTTTTAACGTTGTACTTTCTAAACTTTTATATTGGCAAAGATTGCACTGAAGCGTTTTTTCGCCTGTATGTGTTCTCACATGCCGCTGTAAGGTAATTTTTCGTGAACATTTATATTCACAGACATTGCACTGAAAAGGTTTTTCGCCTGTATGTGTCTTCATATGCCGCTGTAAATTAGTATTTCGTGAATATTTATATTCACAGACATTGCACTGAAAAGGTTTTTCGCCTGTATGTGTCTTCATATGCCGCTGTAAATTAGTATTTCGTGAACATTTATATTCACACACATTGCACTGAAAAGGTTTTTCGCCTGTATGTGTTCTCACATGCCGCTGTAAGGTAATTTTTCGTGAACATTTATATTCACAGACATTGCACTGAAAAGGTTTTTCGCCTGTATGTGTCTTCATATGTTGCTGTAAAGTACTTTTTAGTGAAGATTGATATTCACAGACATTACATTGAAAAGGTTTTTCGCCTATATGTATCATCGTATGCTTCTGTAAATGGGATTTTTGTGAACACTTATATTCGCAGACATAGCACTGAAAAGGTGCGTTACCTGTATGTTTTATCATGTGTCTTTTTAACGCTGAATTTTGTGAACTTTTAAATTGACACAGATTGCACTTGAACGGTTTTTCGCCTGTATGTGTCCTCATATGCTGCTGTAAATTAATTTTTTGTGAAGATTGATATTCACAGACATTGCACTGAAAAGGTTTTTCGCCTGTATGTATCATCGTATGCTTCTGTAAATGCGATTTTCGTGAACACTTATATTCGCAGACATGGCATTGAAAAGGTTTTTCGCCTGTATGTTTCATCGTATGCCTCTGTAAATCTAATTTTCGTGAACACTTATATTCGCAGACATAGCACTGAAAAGATTTTTTTTCTGTATGTTTCATCATGTGTCTTTTTAACGCTGAATTTTGTGAACTTTTAAATTGACACAGATTGCACTTGAACGGTTTTTCGCCTGTATGTGTCCTCCTATGCTGCTGTAAAAAAATTTTTTCCGAACATTGATATTCGCACACATTGCACTGAAAGGGTTTTTTGCCATGTTTTAACATATGCTTCTTTAATTTTAATTTTTGTGAAAATGTATATTTGCACACATCACATTGATATTTTTGTTGTTCACCTGTATGAATTATTGGATTTTTTTCTAGTTTAACGTTTAATGGCATCAATTCTTCCAAATCATGTTCTTCTATTTTAATTGAACCTTAAAAATTTTTTTAAATAATACCACTAACCAACATTAAGAAATTAAGAAACATTCATACCGACATCCGAAAGATTATCGTGAAGAGGCTCTTCTTTAACCGATTCATCTGCAATAAAATGTTTTATAATTAGAAGTAAAATATAACAGTTAGTTACTTACTGAAATTATCAAAGTTGTCAGAATAGTCCACAGTATCTTCCACTTGTTCTGCTTTGATTCTTACATCCATTTTGAGTAACTTTTTTGTTTTACGAGACCAACTAACGAGTTAAAAACTAACGAGCCAAGTAAATGTGACTAAATAAAATGTTTAGAAGCTAACTAACAATCTAACAAGATGTTCGAAGTTAGAGTTTGACCTTGGTAACGCCATATTGGCTTGGGCTAGGTTACAGGGCTGTACTGGGATTCACTAACTACATTCCATAAATTGGTAAAGTATGAATTTTGTAATTCAAAGTTAAACATTTATGTGGATGAATATGCTGTTAGAACTGAGAAAATAGCGATAAATTAATGATTTTCGGTACCTAGAACATAACCTCAATCGGATATAACGACATCGCTCGCTATCGAAAAAGTGAGTAAATCCCTACACTGGTGCAGACGCATAAACATAAATATATGACGATTCTAAAGCGGGCCACAGACGCACCTTCATGTTTGCTTGTTCTAATAAAATTCCTGTTTTTTTAAAAGACGGCGGATGGCCAAACGAAGAACTTTTTTTGTCCGACAAATCTTAGTATATTTTGTATTTTTTTTATTACAATTTAATTTAATAAATTATCAAAAATGAAGGGTGCAACAAATGATTAACAAACTATAAAATAAAAAAATTTACACTTCGATTTACGAAAGAATACCGACAAGTGACCTTTCGACTACTCAATAAATAACATACCTATAGTCAAATTTTTAAAAGACTACCGACACGTGACTTAAAATATTCAATAAATAATTAATTTAATTATAAATTTTCTAAATAAATATTTAATAATAATGAACGGTAAATGTGTTAACTAAATTAAATAATTAAACTCACAAAATAAGTCGTTTTCATCTTTATTTATAGATATAAAGAAGGTCACATGTCAGTAGTCTTTAAAAAATTGGAGTATAGGTTTAACATTGTTATAGTAATAATAGTATGAGAGGTGACTGCAATAAACCCTACGTCATAAGATTACCGTTAAATTTTGGTGACATTCGAAAGAAACAATATTGAGGAACAATAAACCGCTGGCCTGCAGAAGCATATCCTGGCAGCAGACCTCTTCGGAAGTTGTTAAATGTTTGAACAATTTTATATTAAACTGACAAAACTATCATAATTAATTAAAATACATAAAAATGGTAGATTATTTATGGAACGGTCGCATATAAAATAATTTTCTACACGTGAAGAACATAATTTTATTCAAAAAATATTTACAATACCGATCTGATTTCTACATGCATAGTTAGAGTATCTTTTCGTGAGCATTTATATTTGTATACATTGTTCTGAAAACGTTCTTCGCTTTTAATTTTGATTTCTCTAAACATTAATTTATATTTTCATATAATACTATACATCACTAAAGAGATATTCCAACACAACAAATTGATTTGGTTGTTCACCATTATAAATTAACTGATGTTACTTTAAAAATGAATTAGTTATAGGTGTACCCTTCTAATCGCACACATATTTATTGAAACAGTTTTTCGTCTATATGTGTCATCATATGACACTTAAATTTTGTTTTTACTGAGCTATTATATTCGCAGACGTCACATTGAAAAACTTTTTCACCTATATGTGTTCTCAGAGTTGGGCAAAATACTTATAAAATGTATCTTTGATACAAGATAATTTGGTTTCAGTATCTTTGATACAAGATACTTTCACCTCAAGTATCATAGATACAAGATACTTTTAATTTTTGTTAAAAAGATACAAGATACTGATACTTTTTTCATTATTCTATTTTTCCGTGAATTTACCACGTGCAGGCCGACAAACGAGAACTTTCAGTTGAAATGCCAACAACGGGAAGGGAGACGACATTAGGAGTAACAGAGATATGCATAGGTTCAAATGTAAAATTTACGTAGTGATAACCCACTTTTACTACTGCGCATCTTAAAATCAACTGATAGTTCTCATTTGCTGGCCTGTAATGGCAGACTTTAAATGTGCGTACTACCCAAATTAGTATATTGTATACCTGCTCTTGTGACAATTTTATTTCTAGGCTTTTTAAAAATTTTTTAATTTTGTTGTTTTTTGAACATTTATATTCACACACAAAACATTGAAAATGTTTTTTACCTATTATGTATCTTGATGTGCCGCTTTAAGTCTGATACATCTAAAGATTTAAATTCGCACGCATTACACACATAAGAGTTTTGACTTCTATGTATCATCAAGTGACCTTTTAAGTTTGATTTTTGTGAACATTTATATTCGCATATATCACACTGGAAAGGTTTTTCGCCTGTATGTTTCATCATGTGTCCTTTTAATGCTGATTTTTGTGAACTTTTAAATTGGCAAAGATTGCACTTAAACGGTTTTTCGCCTGTATGTTTCATCATGTGTCTTTTTAACGTTGTACTTCCTAAACTTTTATATTGGCAAAGATTACACTGAAACAGTTTTTCGCCTGTATGTGTCTTCATATGCTGCTGTAAAGTACTTTTTCGTGAAGATCGATATTCGCACACATTGCATTGAAACGGTTTTTCGCCTGTATGTATCATCGTATGCTTCTGTAAATCTGATTTTCGTGAACATTTATATTCGCAGACATAGCACTGAAAAGGTTTAAAGCCTGTATGTTTCATCATGTGTCTTTTTAACGTTGAATTTTGTGAACTTTTAAATTGGCACAGACTGCACTTGAACGGTTTTTCGCCTGTATGTGTGCTCACATGACGCAGTAAAGAAATTTTTTGTGAACATTTATATTCACAGACATTGCACTGAAAAGGTTTTTCGCTTGTATGTGTGCTCACATGCCGAAGTAAGGTAATTTTTTGTGAACATACAAATTCGCAGACTTGGCACTGAAAAGGTTTTTCGCCTGTATGTTTCATCAGGTGTTGTTTTAACGCTGAATTTCGTGAACAATTATATTGGCAAAGATTGCACTGAAAAGGTTTTTTACCATGTTTCAACATATGCGTCTTTAATTTCGATTTTTGTGAAAATTTATATTCGCACACATCACATTGATGTTTTTGTTGTTCACCTGTATGAATTATTGGAATCTTTTCTAGTTTAACGTTTGATGGAATCAATTCTTCCAAATCGTGTTCTTCTATTTTAATTGAACCTTAAAAAATTTTTTAAATAATACCACTAACTAACATTAAGTAATTAAGAAACATTCATACCGACATCCGAAAGATTATCGTGAAGAGGCTCTTCTTTAACAGATTCATCTGCAATAATATGTGTTATAATTAGTAGTCAAGTAGTAAAACACAACAGTTAGATATTTACTAAAATTAACAAAGTTGTCTGAATAGTCCACTTGTTCATCTTTCACTTTTACATCCATTTTGATATAACTTTTTAGTTTTATGAGACCAACCAACAAGTTTGATTATCTTCAACTATAGGCTAAAAACTAATAGACAAGCCAACTAAATGTGATAAAATAAAATATTTTGAAGCTAACAACAATCTTGAACCTAACAAGATGTTCGAAGGTGTTCGAAGTTAGAATTTGACAATGGTGACGCCATATTGAATTGGGCTAGGTTACAGGGCTGTACTGGGATTCACTAACTAAATTACATAAATTGATAAAGTATGAATTTTGTAATTCCAAGTTAAAGATTTATGTGGATCAATATGCCGTTAGAACTGAGAAAATAGCGATAAATTAACGATTTTCGGTACCTCGAACATAATTATCTACAAAAATCGATAACTTCGAGTTACAAAATCAAAACATAACTTCAATCGCTAGTTAACGATATCGCTCGCTATCGAAAAAATGACTAAATCCCTACACAGGTACAGACGCATAAACATAAATATATGAGAATTCTAAAACTAAGAAAACTCCTGGTTTCTATTTAAAAACAACGGATGTGGCCATTCGAAGAACTTTTTTTGCACAAAAAATCTTATTTTTTCTACTCTCATATGTGAAACTAAGCATTTCGTCATCACTTACTCGTTACGAAAATAGCATTTTCGTTGCTAGTGAGAGAAAGTTTTAGTACAAGCGGATGTTGATAGATGACGTAAAATGTCCGAAGTAAGACGAGCTTGAAGTTTGCGATTTTAGTTAATTAATTGTTTTAATTGATAAATTTGAAATTTAATAAATGGCACTTACAACTTAATAAATATTTTATAATTTAAATTTAAATAAATTCCAATTTTATTTGAAAAGTGACATTGCTGTCACTTGGTGTCATCTAGCGGCTTTTTAAAAAATCTCTATTAAAATGTCAGTTCAAATTTTAGTAAAAAGAATTATTTTAAAATGTACTAATTATCGTCGTAGAAAAAATCACATTTACGACTCGAGCTGAAATCCATTTTTTTTCCAATTAAAAACTGATGTTTCATCTCATGTTGTAAAAAATACTATTTTTATTAAAATTTAACTTAATAAATTATAAAAAATCAAGGGTGCAACAATGATTAACAAAGTTAACAAACTATAAAATAAATAATAATAGACAGAAGCAAAAAAATATTAAACAGTAAAAAATTACACTTTGATCATTTTTACGAAAGAATACTGACACGTGACTTTTCGAGTAGGTACTCAATAAATAACATAGGTTTAACATTTTATAGTAATAATAGTATGAGAGACGACTGCAATAAACCCTACGTTATAAGATTACCGTTAAATTTTGGTGCTATTCGAAAAAATCAATAGTGAGGGACAATAAACCGCTGGTCTGCCACAGCGTATCCTAGCAGCAGTGGTGGCAGATCTCTTCAGAAGTTTTTAAATTTTTGAACAATTTTATATTAAAGTGACAAACCTATCATAATTAATTAAAATACATAAAAATGGTAGATTATTTATGGAATGGTCGCATATAAAATAGTTTTTATTATACTTGCATTATAATCAGCCAATTTCACACTAAAAAGCGTTCATAAAATCGTCTTTATAGCACAAGTGCTCTATAAAGTCGTCTAGGTAACAACAATAATATTAACTGTTGTGTGACTGTTGTTCTCCAATGTAAACACAAAGCATCTCTGTGGCAACAAATATATCCAAAACCGGCACGCTTAATTTTCAAAATTTAAATACAGATTTTTTCTCTTTTATAGAGGTTTTAGTTGCAATTATAATAAAAAATAGCGTATAATACTCGTGTATAAGTAGACTTTATCGCATACGCGCCGTTACAAGCACTCGCAAGCTCGTGCTTGTAATTTTCGTCGCTAATGCGATAAAGTCTTTCTTATACACATGTATTATAATATACTATTTCTACACGTGAAGAACATAATTTTATTCAAAAAATATTTACAATACCGATCTTGACAACTTTTTCAACATTAATTTAGAGTTTTTTTTGACTATACAGACTCAAGATATCAAAACTTCTGAATTTGTACATCTGATTTCTATATGCATAGTTAGAGTATCTTTTCGTGAGCATTTATATTTGTATACATTGTGCTGAAAACGTTCTTGGCCTTTTAATTTTGATTTCTCTAAACATTAATTTATATTTTCATATTATACTATACATCACTAAAGAGATTTTCCAACACAACAAATTGATTTGGTTGTTCACCATTACAAATTAACTGATGTTACTTTAAAAATGAATTAGTTATAGGTGTACCCTTCTAATCGCACACATCATGTTTATTGAAACAGTTTTTCGTCTATATGTGTCATCATATGACGCTCTAATTTTGTTTTTACTGAGCTATTATATTCGCAGACGTCACATGGAAAAACTTTTTCGCCTATATGTGTCCTCAAGTGCCGCTGTAAGTTTAATTTTTTTGAACATTTATATTTACACACAAAACACTGAAAATGTTTTTCACCTATACTATGTATCATTATGTGCCGCTTTAAGTCTGATATATCTAAAGATTTAAATTCGCACACATTACACACAAAAGGGTTTTTACTTCTATGTATCATCAAGTGCACTTTTAATTTTAATTTTTGTGAACATTTATATTTGCAGATATCGCACTGAAAACGATTTTTTTTAATATGTATTATCATGTGCCTCTTTAATTGTGATTTATATAAAAATTCACATTTGCACATATTGCACGTAATAGGGTTTTTGACTTTATGTGTCCTCAAGTGCCGCTGTAAACCAGATTTTTGTGAAGATTTATAATGGCAAACTTGGCACTGAAAAGGTTTTTCACCTGTATGTGTGCTCACATGCCGCAGTAACGTCATTTTTTGTAAACATTTAAAGTCGCAGGCATTGCACTGAAAAGGTTGTTCACCTGTATGTGTGCTCACATGCCGCAGTAAGGTCACTTTTCGTGAACATTTATATTCGCAGATATTGCACTGAAAAGGTTGTTCACTTCTATGATGTATCCTCATATGCCACAGTAAGGTAAATTTTGCTGAACATTTATATTCGCAGACAGTGCAGTGAAAAGGTTTTTCGTCTGTATGTGTTTTCACATGCCACAATAAGGTAATTTTTTGTGAACATTTATATTCGCAGACATTGCACTGAAAGGGTTTTTTGCCATGTTTCAACATATGCTTCTTTAATTTAGATTTTTGTGAAAATTTATATTCGCACACATCACATTGATATTTTTGTTGTTCACCTGTATGAATTATTGGAATTTTTTCTAGTTTAACGTTTGATGAAATCAATTCTTCCAAATCGTGTTCTTCTATTTTAATTGAACCTTAAAAATTTTTTTAAATATTACCATGAACATTAAGAAATTAAAAAACATTCATACCGACATCCAAAAGATTATCGTGAAGATGCTCTTCTTTAACAAATTCATCTGCAATAAAATGTTTTATAATTAGAAGTAAAATACAACAGTTAGTTACTTACTGAAATTATCAAAGTTGTCAGAATAGTCCACAGTATCTTCCACTTGTTCAGCTTTGATTCTTATATCCATTTTGAACCGTAGTCAAACTAGCAGCCACTTTTTAGCGGCCACTTTACTTGTGAACTATCCTCAAATAGTAGTCCCGCCCAATACAAATGGCGGGAAATTTGAACAGCATTTAAATTATTGTTACAGATTAAAATTCACCACCCCATTATCTTCGATTGTGCCAAATCTAAATTTTTATCAAGAGTTACTACATAGTGCCCCTACGTTTTGTATATTTCAGAAAATGCGTATCAGCCGTAGGGGCTCCCAAAATTATTTTTTATTTCTCATCAGTTTATAACAGTTTATAATGCATATAGTAGGTAGTTCAAAATAAGGTGTCACATTAAAATTCGCCACCCCTTTACCTTCGATTGTCTGTTTTTAAAATCTTTATCAAGAGTTACTACATAGTGCCCCTACGTTTTGTATATTTCAGAAAATGCGTATCAGCCGTAGGGGCTCCCAAAATTATTTTTTATTTCTCATCAGTTTATAATGCATATAGTAGGTAGTTCAAAATAAGGTTTCATATTAAAATTCGCCACCCCTTTACCTTCGATTGTCTGTTTTTAAAATTTTTATCAAGAGTTACTACATAGTGCTCCTACGTTTTGTATATTTCAGAAAATGCGTATCAGCCGTAGGGGCTCCCAAAATTATTTTTTATTTCTCATCAGTTTATAATGCATATAGTAGGTAGTTCAAAATAAGGTGTCACATTAAAATTCGCCACACCTTTACCTTCGATTGTCTGTTTTTAAAATTTTTATCAAGAGTTACTACATAGTGCCCCTACGTTTTGTATATTT
The DNA here is from genome assembly GCA_963924605.1 of Malthinus seriepunctatus. NCBI lineage: Eukaryota > Metazoa > Arthropoda > Insecta > Coleoptera > Cantharidae > Malthinus > Malthinus seriepunctatus. The sequence goes on from OZ004602.1 coordinate 35,265,957, forward strand.
CAGAAAATGCGTATCAGCCGTAGGGGCTCCCAAAATATTTTTTATTTCTCATCAGTTTATAATGCATATAGTAGGTAGTTCAAAATAAGGTGTCACATTAAAATTCGCCACCCCTTTACCTTCGATTGTCTGTTTTTAAAATTTTTATCAAGAGTTACTACATAGTGCCCCTACGTTTTGTATATTTCAGAAAATGCGTATCAGCCGTAGGGGCTCCCAAAATTATTTTTTATTTCTCATCAGTTTATAACAGTTTATAATGCATATAGTAGGTAGTTCAAAATAAGGTGTCACATTAAAATTCGCCACCCCTTTACCTTCGATTGTCTGTTTTTAAAATTTTTATCAAGAGTTACTACATAGTGCCCCTACGTTTTGTATATTTCAGAAAATGCGTATCAGCCGTAGGGGCTCCCAAAATATTTTTTATTTCTCATCAGTTTATAACAGTTTATAATGCATATAGTAGGTAGTTCAAAATAAGGTGTCACATTAAAATTCGCCACACCTTTACCTTCGATTGTCTGTTTTTAAAATTTTTATCAAGAGTTACTACATAGTGCCCCTACGTTTTGTATATTTCAGAAAATGCGTATCAGCCGTAGGGGCTCCCAAAATTATTTTTCATTTCTCATGAGTTTATAATGCATATAGTAGGTAGTTCAAAATAAGGTGTCACATTAAAATTCGCCACCCCTTTACCTTCGATTGTCTGTTTTTAAAATTTTTATCAAGAGTTACTACATAGTGCCCCTACGTTTTGTATATTTCAGAAAATGCGTATCAGCCGTAGGGGCTCCCAAAATATTTTTTATTTCTCATCAGTTTATAATGCATATAGTAGGTAGTTCAAAATAAGGTGTCACATTAAAATTCGCCACCCCTTTACCTTCGATTGTCTGTTTTTAAAATTTTTATCAAGAGTTACTACATAGTGCCCCTACGTTTTGTATATTTCAGAAAATGCGTATCAGCCGTAGGGGCTCCCAAAATATTTTTTATTTCTCATCAGTTTATAATGCATATAGTAGGTAGTTCAAAATAAGGTGTCACATTAAAATTCGCCACCCCTTTACCTTCGATTGTCTGTTTTTAAAATTTTTATCAAGAGTTACTACATAGTGCCCCTACGTTTTGTATATTTCAGAAAATGCGTATCAGCCGTAGGGGCTCCCAAAATTATTTTTTATTTCTCATCAGTTTATAACAGTTTATAATGCTTATAGTAGGTAGTTCAAAATAAGGTGTCACATTAAAATTCGCCACCCCTTTACCTTCGATTGTCTGTTTTTAAAATTTTTATCAAGAGTTACTACATAGTGCCCCTACGTTTTGTATATTTCAGAAAATGCGTATCAGCCGTAGGGGCTCCCAAAATATTTTTTATTTCTCATCAGTTTATAATGCATATAGTAGGTAGTTCAAAATAAGGTGTCACATTAAAATTCGCCACCCCTTTACCTTCGATTGTCTGTTTTTAAAATCTTTATCAAGAGTTACTACATAGTGCCCCTACGTTTTGTATATTTCAGAAAATGCGTATCAGCCGTAGGGGCTCCCAAAATTATTTTTTATTTCTCATCAGTTTATAATGCATATAGTAGGTAGTTCAAAATAAGGTGTCACATTAAAATTCGCCACCCCTTTACCTTCGATTGTCTGCTTTTAAAATTTTTATCAAGAGTTACTACATAGTGCCCCTACGTTTTGTATATTTCAGAAAATGCGTATCAGCCGTAGGGGCTCCCAAAATATTTTTTATTTCTCATCAGTTTATAACAGTTTATAATGCATATAGTAGGTAGTTCAAAATAAGGTGTCACATTAAAATTCGCCACACCTTTACCTTCGATTGTCTGTTTTTAAAATTTTTATCAAGAGTTACTACATAGTGCCCCTACGTTTTGTATATTTCAGAAAATGCGTATCAGCCGTAGGGGCTCCCAAAATATTTTTTATTTCTCATCAGTTTATAATGCATATAGTAGGTAGTTCAAAATAAGGTGTCACATTAAAATTCGCCACCCCTTTACCTTCGATTGTCTGTTTTTAAAATTTTTATCAAGAGTTACTACATAGTGCCCCTACGTTTTGTATATTTCAGAAAATGCGTATCAGCCGTAGGGGCTCCCAAAATATTTTTTATTTCTCATCAGTTTATAATGCATATAGTAGGTAGTTCAAAATAAGGTGTCACATTAAAATTCGCCACCCCTTTACCTTCGATTGTCTGTTTTTAAAATCTTTATCAAGAGTTACTACATAGTGCCCCTACGTTTTGTATATTTCAGAAAATGCGTATCAGCCGTAGGGGCTCCCAAAATTATTTTTTATTTCTCATCAGTTTATAATGCATATAGTAGGTAGTTCAAAATAAGGTGTCACATTAAAATTCGCCACCCCTTTACCTTCGATTGTCTGCTTTTAAAATTTTTATCAAGAGTTACTACATAGTGCCCCTATGTTTTGTATATTTCAGAAAATGCGTATCAGCCGTAGGGGCTCCCAAAATATTTTTTATTTCTCATGAGTTTATAATGCATATAGTAGTTCAAAATAAGGTTTCATATTAAAATTCGCCACCCCTTTACCTTCGATTGTCTGTTTTTAAAATTTTTATCAAGCGTTACTACATAGTGCCCCTACGTTTTGTATATTTCAGAAAATGCGTATCAGCCGTAGGGGCTCCCAAAATATTTTTTATTTCTCATGAGTTTATAATGCATATAGTAGTTCAAAATAAGGTGTCATATTAAAATTCGCCACCCCTTTACCTTCGATTGTCTGTTTTTTAAATTTTTATCAAGCGTTACTACATAGTGCCCCTACGTTTTGTATATTTCAGAAAATGCGTATCAGCCGTAGGGGCTCCCAAAATTATTTTTCATTTCTCATGAGTTTATAATGCATATAGTAGGTAGTTCAAAATAAGGTGTCACATTAAAATTCGCCACCCCTTTACCTTCGATTGTCTGTTTTTAAAATTTTTATCAAGAGTTACTACATAGTGCCCCTACGTTTTGTATATTTCAGAAAATGCGTATCAGCCGTAGGGGCTCCAAAATTTAATTTTTACTTCGCAGGACTTTATGTGCATAATGTTGGTTGTAATGAGAAGCCACATTAAAATTCGCCACCCCTTTATCTTCGATTGTCTGTTTTTAAAATTTTTATCAAGAGTTATTACATAGTGCCCCTACGTTTTGTATATTTCAGAAAATGCGTGTCAGCCGTAGGGGCTCCCAAAATTAATTTTTACTTCGCTTGAGTTTATATGTACAATGTTGTTCGAAGCAAGATGCCACATTAAAAATCGCCACCCCTTTACCTTCGATTGTGCCAAATGTAAATTTTTATCAAGAGTCGCTACTTACTGCTACTTACTTACTTATAGGTTGTTCTCACCCGGAATATGTTCATCATGAACACAGTTGGGCAGGATCAATGATACATGTATCTTTGATACGTATGTTTTATACTTTTGTATCTTGTAACTTGTATCTATGATACTCGAAGTGAAAGTATCATCAAACGCAATTGGTCGTTATGCAGGTACTGTAAGAATTAGATGTCTACAATAACATTATACCTATAAGCGTAGGTACGTAATATATTTACTAAACACTTTAGACCAGCGGTAGGGGAACCGGGGTAAATTACCCCAAATGGGGTAAAAATTAAATTATTGGGGATAATAAGTAAATGCAACTTTTTTTCATTTTCGCTGTAAAATGATTCAATAGATAGTGTTTAATTCACAGTCTATGTTACTCTATGGTTTAATTTAAATTTCTTTTGATTTTCTCTCTTTCAAAATGAGGGGGTAATATCGACTTACACAAATATATTTTGGGGTAATGACTAAAAAAGTTCCCCGACCGCGCCTTTTGACAAAAGAAGCCCACGTAGTACCTGTAAGATGTTGGTGGTTTATAGAGCTACAGATGGCTCATTAGAAGGTACATTGTTGTGTACGACTTATTGTTTCAGGTTCCAGAGTATTCAGTATGGTCGAGTTTCAAGTATTTAAACTAAGGGCTATTTGACATGGACTAAGTATCTTACTAACTGTTAGTAATGAATCCACTCAAAGAGTAAAAGCACGGAAATCTAAGCTTTAACGTCGTCCACGGTCATGCGTCAAAATTTCTAATGACGACGTTAAAGCTTAGATTCCCGTGCTTTTGCTCCTTGAGTTGATTCAGTTACTAACAGTTAGTAAGATAGTTAGTTCATGTCATGTCAAATAGTCCTTAAGGGTAGTTTTGAAGTGACCTTAAACCAATTTCAATACTCGATATTATAGGAAAGCTCAGCTTACGCTACACTTAAGTTTAAGGGTCGATTGTCTCTACTATTGGATTTATTGTAAATCCTTACAAAAATTAACTAATCACTTCTAAACATTTGATTGTAAACATTTATTACTTTAATCTGGAAATTCGTTCCAGTTTAATTTCTAGTCGACTCTCTTGTAAATGGAATGTGAAAAGAAACTAATAATTTTAATTATGCGTAGTAAAAACTACACATGTAAATATTTTATATTTAAAATGATTTTTGTGAGTTCTTGTTGAACAGCCGTTTAAACAACAGGCTCCTAATTTAATGAAATAAATACTTCATTAATAAATAATATAATTATATCTGCGTGCGTTTCTTTTACCTGTCATAATCTCCAATATCTACTCGGTCTGTCTGGGAGTGAGTGAAATAAATTGAAATCTATTCTTCTGGGGTTCGAACCCGCGTGTAAAAAATTCTCTCAATAACTTTGCCGAATTCGGAAAAAAAAAATAGAGAAAACTCAGGCGCGGGCTGGGCTTGCTAAGCGCTACAGCGCCCCGGGTCCCTGAAGTTATGGCAAATCCGAGCTTTCAGCATTTTCAGATTTATACAAAGTGGACCTTTTCAAAAATATCAGAGGCGTAAAACTAGTAATTCAAAATTTTACATGACGGGACCCTAGAAATATCTGCACCCCTGAAAAGGTATAGTCAGTTCGCTCCTGAAAAACTCATTCAAAAGAAGAAGAAAAGTGCATAAGAACATATTTTTTAAATTGTAATACTTCAGTAAATTATTATTCGTTTTTGTTAAAATTATAAAGCATTAGGATTAATAAAAATATTTTTTCTACTCCCATATGTGAAACTAAGCATTTCGTCATCACTTACTCGTTACGAAAATAGCATTTTCGTCTCTAGTGAGAAAAAGTGTTATTACAAGCAGATGTTATTTACAACATGAGGTGAAACCAGTTTTTTTGTGGTCGGTTCACATTTTAGTAAAAAGAATTATTTTTTTAAAATGTACTAATTATCGTCGTAGAAAAAATAGCATTTACGACTCGAGATGAAATCCGTTTTTTTCGTTCGAAAGATTAATTCACTCGCCCCTACGGGGCTTGTGAATTAAATTCTATCTCACGAAAAAAACGTATGTTTCATCTCATGTTGTAAAAAATACTATTTTCTACTCCCATATGTGAAACTAAGCATTTCGTCATCACTTACTCGTTACGAAAATAGCATTTTCGTCTCTAGTGAGAAAAAGTTTTATTACAAGCGGATGTTGTTTACAACATGAGGTGAAACCAGTTTTTTTGTGGTCGGTTCACATTTTAGTAAAAAGAATTATTTTTTTAAAATGTACTAATTATCGTCGTAGAAAAAATAGCATTTACGACTCGAGATGAAATTCGTTTTTTTCGTTCGAAAGATTAATTCACTCGCCCCTACGGGGCTCTTGAATTAAATTCTATCTCACGAAAAAAACGTATGTTTCATCTCATGTTGTAAAAAATACTATTAAGTCTACAACTCTTATGCAATTTTTATCCTTTCACGAGCGTACAAACGAAAGGAAAACTAACAAAAATATCTTCCTTATATTATAGGGAAGCCTTTCCTGTTATTTAAAGTAGCAAAACAATTTTTGTAAAAATGCGACATAACACCTTCATAAACTCGTATCTTCAATTACCAAACAAAGTGAAAAATTTTATAAGTAAAACGTAGTTTTAATTTTAAAAATACGTGTCATATTTTTTTAAAGTCGTTTATGTATCATAAATTTTAACTCAGGCTAGTTTGTTGTTTTTGTTTGTCTTTGGCTATTAATTTCCACACAAGTAAATTTAAATTGGTTTAACGAGAATAGGGGAAAGTGGGTGAATATCGACCCTTGTCCAACATCGGCCAGTGCCCTATAGATCAGCGTAAGCGTAATAAAATAAAATAAAGCATACTACATCATTTATCGGTTCATGCTGCAAACATTGGCTACTCATTCATAACAAATGTTTGTGTCGCACATGGGCTTTACAGTGCTAAAAATAAGTTTTTACTGTTTTCTTTATTATATTTTGCTGCGTGGTTTTAAGTTAAAAAACTTTTTTAAAACAAATAATTGCATATTTCTATTTCTAATCAATAGGTAGCTATGTTTTTAACAATTAGAGTTAAAATAAAATCAAACAAACAATCGGCCTTTATTATACTTTGGAAAAAGTCCTCACCACAGCTCATGCGGAAATATGGACCATCTCCGTCGATATTAAACTAAATGACTTTTTATGTTGATTTTTGCACCTAGATGCCCAAAAATATGTAAGGAAAGCATCTCGTCAATCTCGTAGAAAATGCAATACGACAAAGGCGGTAGCAGCAGGAATTAGAAAAGCGGCATCGGCATCTATGTACCAAGTCCCGTAACAGCACGGTGCAAGACCGTCCAAGGTACTATAAGGGGATAATTTTAATGCTTCTTAATGTTTTTATATTTTTTAACATAACGTTGGCTTAGACTACAAACCGGCTAACTCCTCGAGAGTCAACTTTACAGGAACGCTAAAAAAGTGATTACGAAGAACTCTTGAAGGTTCCATGTGCATACGAAAACTAAGCGTTAATATTGGAGTTAGCAGTTTTGCGTATGATTACATGGAGTTGGCCGGATTTTGTGCAACGTGTTTTAAATGAAATTTGAAATTTTAGGATAAATCCGTTTTACCTTAAGTTAGTAGGCAGAATTAGCTGCCAGATGACACCATAAACTTATTTTCGCTCAAAAATGGAGTTAGCTGGTTTGTAGTCTAAGCCAACGATAAATGATAATTACATGAATTAATACTTTGGTCGCTATTATCCTACCCGATGGTCGATTTTACCCAGCGGGTCGATTTTACCCCTCAAATTCTTGCTTGCCGTTTAAATTTATTTTTGGAGCAATTTGGAGAAAGGAGGTTAATATGTTCAATTTTTACAATAATCCTAAGAAACATGAAAGTATACTCGACATATAAAAAAATTCAGATTTATTAAATTAAATTTGGAGATTTTATACAAAAAATGTCTTAGGTGGTCGATATTCACCCACTTTCCCCTACTTACAGATATACTCACAAACGATATTTTTTAGTTAAGTTTCTTTATTTTATCAGTTGTGTTCTCAAAGGACATCGCAGTACACAAATCCGTTTTATAAAAGTTTTTACAATCGATTTGTGCGATTTATAATAAACGACAATTTTTTGTTTAGTAATTAAAATTAACAATTATATGTATAAGTAGTGACCGAATTTAATTATTTGTTAATAGTTCTATACTTACATCGTAATATTTTATTGTTTTATAAATCATCATTGATCTTCAGGTATGTTAAAAAATTAAGTATGCTTTAGAGCTTTAACAAATTTTGATTTCTTGTATAGTGATCGAATTTAATAACTAATAAGTTATACTTACATCACATCGTAATATAAATTTATTGTTTTATCAATCATCTTCACTATTCATCTTCAGGTATGTTAAAAAAACGAAGTATACTTTGAAGCTTTAACAAATTTTGATTTCTTGTATAGTGACCGAATTTAATAAGTTATACTTATATCGTAATATAAATTTATTGTTTTATCAATCATCTTCATCATTGATCTTCAGGTATGTTATAAAAACGAAGTATACTTTGAAGCTTTAACAAATTTTGATTTCTTTTATAGTGACCGAATTTAATAAGTTATACTTACATCGTAATATAAATTTATTGTTTTATCAATCATCTTCATTATTCATCTTCAGGTAAGTTAGAAAACTAAATATAGGTACTTCCTTAGACCTTTAATAAATTTTGATTTCTTGGCTTTAAAAATTGGGGTCCATCATCAATTATAAAAACTTTGACATTTTTTCCCAAATTTTTTACAAAAAAATATAAAAATATTTTTTTCTATTTTGCGTTGGTAATTCACTCATTACAGCATCGAAAACCACCGAAAACGATGTTGTAATGTTCTACATTACAGTTCTGTTTCTAGTTTTTTTTTTAGTTTGAAATTGGTTGACATTGGTATTTAAAAATGCTTATTAAGTACTAAATACTAAAGGAATAATGTTATTTTTACGTAAATTGATTAGTATTAAAATTTAAAATATTAAAATCAAACAAACTTTACCGCCATCTCTTGGTAAAATCTTAAAAGCTTAAATAAACGTCAACTGTCAGTAGGACCAACTTAAGAATTTAACCAATAAAATTTTATTTAATAAATAAAATTAATGTATGTTTTTAAGAAATTGAGACCCTTTAAAAGACCTCCTCCCCTGTTAGCCCACCTCTAAAATAAGCTTCATACTAGAAATCTGTAATTTTAAAAACTTTAGATCAAAATGGCGAAAGGAAAATATTCAAGAAAACGCGATATCAAAAATAGGGTAGAACGAATTAGAACAGTTGTTGAGGAAAAGTGCATTACTTTGAAAGAAATGAAAAATCAGAACCGTTATAATGCAGATTCCTTATATGGCATTCTCTGTGAAAGTATAGGAATTAAAAATACTATAAATAACAGAACGCTTATTTGGTCAACAATTGAGCGAAATTCTGATATCATTTTTTGCAAAACTTTAATTCCAACTGTCAAAGACGAAAATCGATCAATTGACCCTAAAAGTTCACTTTTACATGTAGAAGGAACTTGTGAGGTTGAAGAAAATGTAAGCCTCGTAAATGTTAAATTTTCCCCGACTATAGCGACAGCTTCTTTGGCATCTAAAGTACTTTCAGACATGAACATCTCTTTTCCCGAAGAAACAGAACACGTCAAGAAAGTTCCTAGCGAAGATGAATTTCCTCAAATACCGCTATCAGTTCACACCAGAAAATCCTTGATTGTACCTGCAGCATTTTGGGCTGAATATTATAACAAGAGCGCTGGTAAACTGAAAAAATATTGGACTGATGCTTTTAATGACATTTTTGCAGAACAGTATCCACTTTGTGTCTTAAAATTTAACTGGCACAAATTACGAACTGCAAGAAAGGTTTCTAGAGGTTTCAGCTTTATAGCCAGAGCAGAATGTAAACATAGCAACTGTGCAACTTATAAGTTCTCCACTAAAGACAAATTAGATGTAGGAGATGTTGTAGTTGATGTTTGTCAAGTTGGATTCATCAAGCACGAAGATGAAAAACACAGAAGATTTATCAAAGGATTCAAACGTTCAAATTTAGCTAGGGAATTAGAATCTAAAGCTCCAAGCATACTAAAGTTACAAAAGAGAAGTTTAGTACCAACAGAAATTTTGCATGCTGGAAATTTGAATGATGCCCCTACTTCTCAATTGTTAAGACAGATAGCAAGTGAAAATATTAGATCTCAAGATCTTGATAAGGATATTTTTACTCACTTGATTAAACTTGAACAACAAATGAGAACTTCTTCTGTATGGCATGGCAAACATTTTAGTGGCTATATCCAACATATCGGCTATATCCCCTTCGTCATTAGGTTACAAACAGAGTACCAATTGCGACATTTAATTTCTTTGAGCAAGAAGCAAACCATCTTTCTGTATTTAGATGCAACAGGTAGCATAATTGCAAAGCCAAAATGGATCGAGAAAAAGGTTTTTTATTATGCACTTGTGTTAGCTGGTGGCAATAATGCTCCATTACCAATCGCTGAGCTAATTTCGTCTAGCCATAATATTCCGACTATCCAACACTTCCTATCTTCCTTTTTACATGATCTAAAAAAATGCACAGGAACCCGAAATGTACCAATAATTAAAAAAATTGAGACAGACTTTAGCATGGCTCTAATGCAGTCCGTATTATTAAGCTTCAATAAAATTAGTTTACAAGAATATTTACAAACTGCTTACGAACATGTATTACGACTAAAAAATATCGACCACCTCACCTTACTCCATGCCTGTTCTTCACACGTTTTCCATAACGCAACAAGGAAGATCAACAGTATCACCAAGAATAAAACATTGCGCTATTTGGCTAAAAAAATTGTTGCAGCGATAATCAACAGTTCCAATTTAATGGCAGTGGCTGAATACTTGCGTAATGTGTTTGTTGTTTTTGGTTTTGAAAGAGTTCAACTTCAATTTCAAGAAAGTTTTTTGTACGTCCAAAATGAAATAGGCATTAAAGGAATAATGCTGCTTGGTCCTTACCCTGAATGGTGTTTTAAGATAAGGAGAGAAAATGAAATTAGTTTAAGAAAAGGTTCTCCATTTTACAAACATTTTCTTAATATTTTTCAAACCTGCACAGCTGGTCCAGAAGTTCCTAATCAAAGAAATATTTATTACTTACCAAAGTTTATAGATTTTTTAATTAACGATTTATTACCATTTTATCCCGTTTTGTCTGGAGTGTTGATTCGGAAGTTTAAAGTAATACGAGATTGTAATGCTCCAGTCGAAAACTGGTTCAAAATAGTCAAAAAAGATACGTTTGGACACAGATTACGTAGGCAAGCTCCAAGATTTATCAACTTTATGGGAAGCTTACTGAAAGCAAGAATTGACGAACATACGTTTTCGCTAAAAACAACTCGCCAGTTGCAACCCAAAAAGAGAAGAACTGTAAAGGGTAAAAGAGACCATAGTAGTTTAAAAAATCAAAACAAAACTTTTGACATTTCATTGAGTGAAGAACAGTGGAATAAGCGTGGAACTCCATTAAAGGCGTCTTTCTTCACTAAACATACTAAAAACCTGCCACTTAAAACTCCCTCTCCTTCTCCCAAGAAAATTCGACAATCTGTTTCCATAGATTATCCTTATTTTTCATCGATACCAACAGTTGAAGAAAAATCACCACCACATATTCTAGCATCCAGCACACCTGCTAAAACTCTTCACTTTGACCATTCTTACGTTAAAAGCCCATGTTTATCACCTATATTTCCTGCACAGTCTTATAAAAAAAATAAAAACACACCGGATTTTTCATTTGAACCTTCGATTGCGCCAACTAAGATGACAGTGAAACGAAGACTGCTAGATGATTTTGAAACTTGTCCATGGAGCAGTATTTTGTCGTATCCAAAGTTAGTCGATAGCAAGTACTGCGTCTTTGGCTTTGAAATATTTAGAGAAAATTTGCAAACATTACAACAAAATGAGCTTTTAGACGACAATGTTATAAATAGTTTCTTCCATTTTGTGTCAATAAAAGCTCAAGAGAAGCATTTGCAAGTTTTGTGTTTCGATACGCTTTTTGTTCAGAGATTGACAACCTCCGACGAAAGCGGAAAAGAAACTTCTCTTGGTTTTCATCGCTGGGCAAATAAAAATGATATCTTTAGTAACGATGTCTGGTTGATACCTATCAACATTAGCAACATGCACTGGACTCTTGCGATGTTTGTTTTTAAACACCAGTACATCGTATACTTCGACTCACTGCATGGCAATATTCCGCAAAATATTTTCGAAAAAATTTTAGAATTTTGCAACACCCACTATTTGATTAAATACAACACCACCGTCGAATGGAACGATTGGAGGATCTTTAATCCTAAAGACGTACCAACTCAAGTTTCCTCTACGGGCGTGGGTGTTAATTGCGGAGTTCACATATGTGTTTGGGCACATATTATTTGTACAGGCTCCAAATACACATTCGACGAGAGCTCAATGGCACGTGCTAGAATGTGGATTATGGACTTATTAGTCAATGCTCCCTCAGGAGCAGCTAAACTTCAAAAAAAAATAAATGTTAATAGAAACTTACTTCTACAAGAAGTAGCAAGAGAACACCGTAAAGAAATTAGCTTGCCTCCTGTACTTTCAGTATGTCCACCAGGCGAAAATAGTACAAGGGAGTATTGTCAAAATATTTTCATCAATATATTTAAAGCAACATTCTCACGTTGTGCATTGGAGTCCTGTAACAAGCCAAAAGAAATGCTGATATTTTGCGAAGGAAGATGTCGTGACTGGTACCATAAAACGTGTTTACAAATTAAATGTAAACCGGGTGCACGTAAAACAAAGTTCTTCTGTCAAAAGTGCCAGTAACAGGTAGGTCTATAAGTACGCTATTATAAGCAATATAAACAAACGGCATGAAAATTGCAGTCCGATTTTCTTCAAAGACCATATCCAGAAACAACTCTAATAAAAACTGCAATACTCTAATCAAACTACAAGAACAGGAGCACCGAATTAAATGTAAAGGTAAGCTAAGTGCGCTTTTATAAGCAATGTAAATAAACTACATGAAAATTGCAGTACGGTTTTCATCAAAGACCACATCAGAAGCCACTCTGATAAAACTTCCAATATTCTAATAAAAACTACAAGAACAGGAGCACCGAATTAAATGTAAAGGTAAGCTAAATGCGCTTTTATAAGCAATATAAATAAACTACATGAAAATTGCAGTCTGATTTTCTTCAAAGACCACATCAGAAGCCACTCTGATAAAACTTCCAATATTCTAATAAAAACTACAAGAACAGGAGCACCGAATTAAATGTAAAGGTAAGCTAAGTGCGCTTTTATAAGCAATATAAATAAACTACATGAAAATTGCAGTCTGATTTTCTTCAAAGACCACATCAGAAGCCCCTCTGATAAAACTTCCAATACTCTAATAAAAACTACAACAACAGGAGCACCGAATTAAATGTAAAGGTAAGCTAAGTGCGCTTTTATAAGCAATGTAAATAAACTACATGAAAATTGCAGTACGGTTTTCATCAAAGACCACATCAGAAGCCACTCTGATAAAACTTCCAATATTCTAATAAAAACTACAACAACAGGAGCACCGAATTAAATGTAAAGGTAAGCTAAGTGCGCTTTTATAAGCAATGTAAATAAACTACATGAAAATTGCAGTACGGTTTTCATCAAAGACCACATCAGAAGCCACTCTGATAAAACTTCCAATATTCTAATAAAAACTACAACAACAGGAGCACCGAATTAAATGTAAAGGTAAGCTAAGTGCGCTTTTATAAGCAATGTAAATAAACTACATGAAAATTGCAGTACGGTTTTCATCAAAGACCACATCAGAAGCCACTCTGATAAAACTTCCAATACTCTAATAAAAACTACAACAACAGGAGCACCGAATTAAATGTAAAGGTAAGTTAAGTACGCAATATAAATAAACTACATGAAAATTGCAGTCCGATTTTCTTCAAAGACCATATCAGAAGCCACTCTGATAAAACCTCTAGTACCCTAATATAAACTACTAGAATAGGACCACTGAATTAAAAGGACAGTAGGTACAGCAACAATAACAGATTACAGCGACTCTCAGTTTATCTTCTGTTTTAGATTTCTCGCCGGAACGATCAATCCGACTACTTCTCTACTAGAGAGTGCAGCATGATTGTGTGTCGTTAAAACTTATGCGTCCGAGCAGTAATTCGCAGGTAGCGTTTTAGTGTACATCCTAGTGGCATTGCATTGGCTTTGGTATGGCATTGCTTAGCAGTATGGCTTTGTTTGGCTTGCATGGCATTGATTGGCTTTGCATGGCATTGTTTAGTATTGCATGACATTAATTGGCTTTGGTATGGCATTGCTTAGCAGTATGGCTTTGTTTGGCTTGCATGGCTTTGATTGGCTTTGCATGGCATTGTTTAGTATTGCATGACATTAATTGGCTTTGGTATGGCATTGCTTGGCAGTATGGCTTTGTTTGGCTTGCATGGCATTGATTGGCTTTGCATGGCATTGTTTAGTATTGCATGACATTAATTGGCTTTGGTATGGCATTGCTTAGCAGTATGGCTTTGTTTGGCTTGCATCGCATTGATTGGCTTTGCATGGCATTGTTTAGTATTGCATGACATTAATTGGCTTTGGTATGGCATTGCTTAGCAGTATGGCTTTGTTTGGCTTGCATAGCATTGATTGGCTTTAGCATGACATTGATTGGCTTTTGTTTGGTATTGATTGGCTTTGCATGGGACTGATTGGCTTTGTATGGCATTGATTGGCATTTGTCTAGCTTTTCGTAAGGCATTGCTTAGTATTGCATGGCTTGATAGGCTTTAGTGTGGCATTGCTTTGTAAATGATGTTGTTTGGCATTGCATGGCTTTGATTGGCATTGCGTAAGGCATTGAATAGTATTAATCGACACAATACTACTTTCGAATTACTCTTCGGTTGTATGAGTGTGACAGTGTGACTTACTGTTAATATGTCAATCACTACATTTAATTCACTACACAAACGAGGGTACGTATACCAACACGATAAGAAATTACTGCAACACTTAGTTTCTTTCGTTTTAGATTTCCCGTCAACGTCAAAGCAGCCAAACTCAACTACTTCCATACTAGTGAATGCAGCATGATGGAGCACCGACAACGAGGAATGGAACTTGGATTCAACCAAGAAGAGGAAATCCGAATCCGCATCAAAGATCAAAAAGGGATTATAAAACGTTAGAAAAGAAGAAATAAATTTTGTAAACCAAGAGGGGGGCTATTAAGTTTTTTCCAGGATTTTCTTAATAATTATAGACAAACGCCCAGCCGAATCCTGTGTATTACGAAGGCAGTATAGGTTAAGGCACTAAAAACTTGAAACTTGAGGTTTGCTAAACATATAAGCTGTGTACCTGTATTTTGATTTTGACTATTTGATTTGACTATTTGATTTGATTATTTAAATTTAAGAAATTTGTTATTTTGAATTGACTTGCATATTGTAGAAAATTGTCGATAAGTTAGCTCAAAATTAACTTTTAGTGCCTTCACTTCCCTCGTTTATTGTTAATTGCATTGGATATTGGATTATGCGATAATAATATATATGTTACTTGTTATGAAAGAAGTGTTAAGTTTTGCGTTCCTATTTATTATTTGTTATTAAATAAAATATCGTTAATCCAAAGCGTTATATCGATCGTTAATCCAAGGTGTAAGAGGGTGATAAAACTAGTGGCACTTCGCTTCCAACCACAACATGCATAATAAACTCATTCGAAGTCAAAATTAATTTTGGGAGCCCCTACGGCTGATACGCATTTTCTGAAATATACAAAACGTAGGGGCACTATGTAGTAACTCTTGATAAAAATTTTAAAAACAGACAATCGAAGGTAAAGGGGTGGCGAATTTTAATGTGGCTTCTCATTACAACCAACATTATGCACATAAAGTCATGCGAAGTAAAAATTAAATTTTGGAGCCCCTACGGCTGATACGCATTTTCTGAAATATACAAAACGTAGGGGCACTATGTAGTAACTCTTGATAAAAATTTGAAAAACAGACAATCGAAGGTAAAGGGGTGGCTAATTTTAATGTGGCTTCTCATTACAACCAACATTATGCACATAAAGTCATGCGAAGTAAAAATTAAATTTTGGAGCCCCTACGGCTGATACGCATTTTCTGAAATATACAAAACGTAGGAGTACTATGTAGTAACTCTTGATAAAAATTTTAAAAACAGACAATCGAAGATAAAGGGGTGGCGAATTTTAATGTGACACCTTATTTTGAACTACCTACTATATGCATTATAAACTGATGAGAAATAAAAAATATTTTGGGAGCCCCTACGGCTGATACGCATTTTCTGAAATATACAAAACGTAGGGGCACTATGTAGTAACTCTTGATAAAAATTTTAAAAACAGACAATCGAAGGTAAAGGGGTGGCGAATTTTAATGTGACACCTTATTTTGAACTACCTACTATATGCATTATAAACTGTTATAAACTGATGAGAAATAAAAAATAATTTTGGGAGCCCCTACGGCTGATACGCATTTTCTGAAATATACAAAACGTAGGGGCACTATGTAGTAACTCTTGATAAAAATTTTAAAAACAGACAATCGAAGGTAAAGGTGTGGCGAATTTTAATGTGACACCTTATTTTGAACTACCTACTATATGCATTATAAACTGATGAGAAATAAAAAATAATTTTGGGAGCCCCTACGGCTGATACGCATTTTCTGAAATATACAAAACGTAGGAGCACTATGTAGTAACTCTTGATAAAAATTTTAAAAACAGACAATCGAAGGTAAAGGGGTGGCGAATTTTAATATGAAACCTTATTTTGAACTACTATATGCATTATAAACTCATGAGAAATAAAAAATATTTTGGGAGCCCCTACGGCTGATACGCATTTTCTGAAATATACAAAACGTAGGGGCACTATGTAGTAACTCTTGATAAAAATTTTAAAAACAGACAATCGAAGGTAAAGGGGTGGCGAATTTTAATGTGACACCTTATTTTGAACTACCTACTATATGCATTATAAACTGATGAGAAATAAAAAATATTTTGGGAGCCCCTACGGCTGATACGCATTTTCTGAAATATACAAAACGTAGGGGCACTATGTAGTAACTCTTGATAAAAATTTTAAAAACAGACAATCGAAGGTAAAGGTGTGGCGAATTTTAATGTGACACCTTATTTTGAACTACCTACTATATGCATTATAAACTGATGAGAAATAAAAAATAATTTTGGGAGCCCCTACGGCTGATACGCATTTTCTGAAATATACAAAACGTAGGAGCACTATGTAGTAACTCTTGATAAAAATTTTAAAAACAGACAATCGAAGGTAAAGGGGTGGCGAATTTTAATATGAAACCTTATTTTGAACTACTATATGCATTATAAACTCATGAGAAATAAAAAATATTTTGGGAGCCCCTACGGCTGATACGCATTTTCTGAAATATACAAAACATAGGGGCACTATGTAGTAACTCTTGATAAAAATTTTAAAAGCAGACAATCGAAGGTAAAGGGGTGGCGAATTTTAATGTGACACCTTATTTTGAACTACCTACTATATGCATTATAAACTGATGAGAAATAAAAAATAATTTTGGGAGCCCCTACGGCTGATACGCGTTTTCTGAAATATACAAAACGTAGGGGCACTATGTAGTAACTCTTGATAAAAATTTTAAAAACAGACAATCGAAGGTAAAGGGGTGGCGAATTTTAATGTGACACCTTATTTTGAACTACCTACTATATGCATTATAAACTGATGAGAAATAAAAAATATTTTGGGAGCCCCTACGGCTGATACGCATTTTCTGAAATATACAAAACGTAGGGGCACTATGTAGTAACTCTTGATAAAAATTTTAAAAACAGACAATCGAAGGTAAAGGGGTGGCGAATTTTAATGTGACACCTTATTTTGAACTACCTACTATATGCATTATAAACTGTTATAAACTGATGAGAAATAAAAAATAATTTTGGGAGCCCCTACGGCTGATACGCATTTTCTGAAATATACAAAACGTAGGGGCACTATGTAGTAACTCTTGATAAAAATTTTAAAAACAGACAATCGAAGGTAAAGGTGTGGCGAATTTTAATGTGACACCTTATTTTGAACTACCTACTATATGCATTATAAACTGATGAGAAATAAAAAATAATTTTGGGAGCCCCTACGGCTGATACGCATTTTCTGAAATATACAAAACGTAGGAGCACTATGTAGTAACTCTTGATAAAAATTTTAAAAACAGACAATCGAAGGTAAAGGGGTGGCGAATTTTAATATGAAACCTTATTTTGAACTACTATATGCATTATAAACTCATGAGAAATAAAAAATATTTTGGGAGCCCCTACGGCTGATACGCATTTTCTGAAATATACAAAACATAGGGGCACTATGTAGTAACTCTTGATAAAAATTTTAAAAGCAGACAATCGAAGGTAAAGGGGTGGCGAATTTTAATGTGACACCTTATTTTGAACTACCTACTATATGCATTATAAACTGATGAGAAATAAAAAATAATTTTGGGAGCCCCTACGGCTGATACGCATTTTCTGAAATATACAAAACGTAGGGGCACTATGTAGTAACTCTTGATAAAAATTTTAAAAACAGACAATCGAAGGTAAAGGGGTGGCGAATTTTAATGTGACACCTTATTTTGAACTACCTACTATATGCATTATAAACTGATGAGAAATAAAAAATATTTTGGGAGCCCCTACGGCTGATACGCATTTTCTGAAATATACAAAACGTAGGGGCACTATGTAGTAACTCTTGATAAAAATTTTAAAAACAGACAATCGAAGGTAAAGGGGTGGCGAATTTTAATGTGACACCTTATTTTGAACTACCTACTATATGCATTATAAACTGTTATAAACTGATGAGAAATAAAAAATAATTTTGGGAGCCCCTACGGCTGATACGCATTTTCTGAAATATACAAAACGTAGGGGCACTATGTAGTAACTCTTGATAAAAATTTTAAAAACAGACAATCGAAGGTAAAGGTGTGGCGAATTTTAATGTGACACCTTATTTTGAACTACCTACTATATGCATTATAAACTGTTATAAACTGATGAGAAATAAAAAATATTTTGGGAGCCCCTACGGCTGATACGCATTTTCTGAAATATACAAAACGTAGGGGCACTATGTAGTAACTCTTGATAAAAATTTTAAAAACAGACAATCGAAGGTAAAGGGGTGGCGAATTTTAATGTGACACCTTATTTTGAACTACCTACTATATGCATTATAAACTGTTATAAACTGATGAGAAATAAAAAATAATTTTGGGAGCCCCTACGGCTGATACGCATTTTCTGAAATATACAAAACGTAGGGGCACTATGTAGTAACTCTTGATAAAAATTTAGATTTGGCACAATCGAAGATAATGGGGTGGTGAATTTTAATCTGTAACAATAATTTAAATGCTGTTCAAATTTCCCGCCATTTGTATTGGGCGGGACTACTATTTGAGGATAGTTCACAAGTAAAGTGGCCGCTAAAAAGTGGCTGCTAGTTTGACTACGGTCATTTTGATTAACTTTTTAGTTTAACGAGACCAAAATTCGAGGTTAGAATTTGACTGATTTGACCTTGGCGACGCCATATTGTACTCATTGTACTAGGTTACTGGGCCCTGACTGCAAATAATCGCATTATTTCTGCTTGTTTTACAGAACCGTATTTAAAATTGTTATAAAAAACTAGAAAAAGAAAAGAAAATAAAGTGAATTTATAATTTTTTCTACAAACGTCAAAAAAAGTCGACTTTGTGTCACTGAATATAAAAAAAGTTCTCTAAGCATTTGTAGCGTAAAAGATTTAAATAGTTTTTAAGGTTTTTTTTATAATTTGTTTGTCGCGTTTAATAATAGCTTTTTTAACAAATTAGTTGATTTTAAAAAATATTTGACACTTAAACTGCAAGTAATTGACAAGAGATGGCGCTTTTTCAAAATTTAATAATTTTAGTTGTACCGTTGATTGAAGGAGTTTTACAAGATACGCAAGCTTATGGAACAAAATGTGCCGTACGATGGGTCGACCTTGTGGCAATGGTGCTTTGCCATTGGAGCATCTCGACCCAAACTGCTAGTTTGTAGGCAGCGGGGAGAAGAAACTTGTAAATATTGGTAGGAAAACAGGCACACATTTTAACTAAGCGATGCGTATCTTCATAAAACTCCTTCAATCAACGGTTGTACGTTTTACGTTTGAAGAAAAAATAAATGTTTTAGATTTAGTGAAAGTAGTTCCGTGTGACTCCCTCGCTCATCAGCCAAACACTTGTCACACCAAACAGTACTTTCTCTCATAATTAAACAGAGTACTATTAATTATTTATAGTTCCCAATTACTCTGATCCCTTAGATCTTAGATATAAAATTATAAGAGATCAAAAAACAAATAATTTCTTGACATATTTATTAAGTAGATTCAAATTATTTTGTACACTAATATACAGATATTACACCTATTTGAAAAATATATTATTACACATAGCAATATTTCATATAAAAACAATTTAACGAAGGCAAATACTCGTTACATTTAAAAAAAATATACATCTATCCATTAATCGATATATCCATCTTGCAACATTTTAAATTACTATCAAATACAAAAATAATTTGTATTAAAACGTAACGAGTATTTAGAGCCCTTCTTTAAATATCGAGTGACTAGTAGAATCACAAAATCTAATAAATTGCAACTAAAATTTTCAAACATAATTAAATTAATAAGTTTGTCAAAATTATACAAAATATAAATACTTAAAAAGAAAATTTAAAAAAAATTGTTTATAAATGAATCACATAATTTAATAATAAGTTGCAATATAAATCTGAGAATGGGATTATGAAAAAGAACACATTTAGATGGAAATTGTACCTTATTACATCAATAATTTAACACGAAATTTACAGTATTTGGAATGATTTTTTAAATATAAAAAAAACATTTAAAATATTGCAAAAAAATAAGTTCAACCCGTAGAACGGATTTTTTTTAAAAGTATTAATACTAATAAATCTAAAATTATTAAAATACTAATATTTACAATTTACTTATACGAAATAAATTTTTTTATAACAATCATTTAATCATATTATAACTTAATTCGTTTTATTTAAATTAATTAATTTGATCGGGCTTCATTTTCTTAGTTGCGGTACATTTTTCAAACACCAAAACGGTTCAAATATGATTACAAAAAATTCAGGTACATTTTAACATCGAACAGACGTTTGATCAAAAATTTTTTGAAATACAAACGTCTGATCCAGTACCTCGCTTATTTTTTATTTTCACAGATAACATGAAACACAATTTGTGTTTACTACAATCAGATATGAGTATTAAAACGTACATAGGAAGATATGCAACATTAAAATTCACATAGAAATACTTTTTTGAAGAGCTTTAAACTGCCGACACTTGCGTTTCTTCATCATCTAAAAAAAGAAAAAAAAATTAAATAAATTTAAGACTTTTTTGTTAAATTGTAACGAGTGGATTTAAAAGAGAATGATTTAAGCTTGCTTGTTGTATCTATTATGGTGTGCAGTCGTTTTTAGCTCAACTTTTGTAATTTTCTTAAAATGACTGAGGCTTAAACAACTAATAGGCCAAACAATTTACTTCGTTAATCTACACTTCGATCGATTTAAGCCAAATAGACTGTAGGTATTATAAAAAGCGCAATAGCAAAAAGCTAATCGTAATTAACAATAATAATCGTTAGTCATTAGTCTTACAATTATTGGGGGTGTTCAAATAACATATAACTAATTGGGGTCTCCACATAAAGGAAGGGGAGGGAACAAGCACAACGGATTGTTTTTGTGGAAACACCGAGTGCTTTTTTAAATTACAATTTGTCTGTAAGTCCTGTTAGTAATTATTAAATAATCAAACAAAAATACCTAAGTCACAATTTCATGTCAGTCTCAAGTCAGATAGATTTAAACCATAACAATGAGTGAATCTTTGTCACATAGTACTGATTCAGTAATGGTGTCAGTCATAACAATGTGGTAAGTTTTACGGTTGTTTCTACCATTATCTGTCATTTACAAATTAAAAATTAAATAAATTTATTATAATGAAATGAAAGATGAAAACTTACCGTGATCTGTATCTGGATCTGTATGATAATGATAACCTTGTGTTACACCTTCGTGCGAATGTGCTCGACCTAACCGGTGTAAACGAGCCATTTGTGCAGCTACGCTATAAGCAGGAGGTTGTTGTCTTCGACCAGTACCTAATATCATATATGAGTAATGTAAACTAACTGTTTTGAAAAGGTTTTTCTTCTTTTGTACTAATCAAATTCCTTACATGCTAGATGAAATTATCAAAACTATTTAAATAAATCTTAAATCATCGGTAGAGTTCACTCTCAATTTTTTTAAAAGAAAAACGTCAAATTTTGAATTTTCAACTTTAACCCTCAAAAAAGAGGGTGATTTTTTTTGGGATCTCGGAAACTGTAAGAGTTACGAGATTGGTTAAATTAGCCAAAAGTTGCAAGTTTTGATAACCTTTAAGAATGTGTTTAGGAAATTTCAAAATTCGAAATGGTTTCCGAGATACCGCAAAAAACTGAAAAATGGCAATTTCGTTTCTCGACTGTAGTTTCAAAATGGCGTACTTTAGAAAAAAAATTCTAAGGAAAAATTTTCAAAAGATCAAAAAAGCTATCAAACGATACCAAACTCGACTTTTTATCATATCGACGCTAGGCGTCGCGACGTTCAACTTTTCATTTTTTTATGGCGCATATACTTTTTTTTGCAAAAATACTCAGTAGGCTTGTCTAAATTAGGATACCAAACGAGAACTTTCTATCTCGTACTTTTCAGGTTATGTTATGTTACGTTATGTTAATATATTACTTTGTGTAATTTTTTACGATGAAAAATAACGACTAAAACTTAGTTATTAAAGTTTTAGAAACGTAAAAAAAAAAATAAAATTATTATTTATTAAATCTTAGTAGTGTAATTTTATTTCCTGATTAACTTACATTTCTAAAACTTTAAAAACTAAGTTTTAGTCGCTATTTTTCATCGTAAAAAATAACATAAAGTAACATAACATAACCTGAAAAGTTGAGTTAATTAGGAAAAGTACAAGATAAAAAGTTCTCGTTTGGTATTCGAATTTAGACAAGCCTAGTGAGTAATTTTTGCAAAAAAAAGATAGATAAGAAAATAAAAAGTTGAACTTCGCGACGCCTAGCGTCGATGTGATAAAAAGTCAAGTTTGGTATCGTTTGATAGCTTTTTTGATCTCCTGAAAATTTTTCCTTTCTAAAGTACGCCATTTTGAAAGTCGAAAAACGAAATTGCCAATTTTCAGTTTTTTTACATTATCTCGGAAACCATTTCGAATTTTGAAATTTTCCAAACGGATTCTTAAAGGTAATCAAAATATGCAACCTTTTGCTAATTTAACCAATCTCGTAACTCTTACAGTTTGCGAGATCCTAATGTTAGTACCACTTAAAAAATCACCCTGTATTCCAAGTTTATTAAGACACAATCTAATGATTTCAAAAACAGAGATTTATCGAAGTTATGTTCGCTCTACTGAATCTATCAAAAAAAGTGTATAAAAAGTGAATAAAAACACTACGTTTTACAAAATTAATTTGTTGAGTTTTTTGTACTAATAAACTTTTGCATGTAAAGTGAATTTCCAATAATAGACTGAACTTGATTTTAATATCCTTCGAGAATTTCATTACCGTAGTTAATGATCAACAATTTCATACTCACGCAAATTAATTTAATGCCAAAAAAAGTAACAATTTTTTCAATTTCATTTTTCGAGTGACTAAACTTTATACTATTCGCTTAATTTCTTTGGAAATCATCCAATTTTCCCACTTAATTACAAAAGTTTACAAGTACAATTTTTTTAAACTGTAATTCTAAAACGCCATTATTTGTTCTTATACAAGATTAAGGCTAAATTGCTTATAAAAAGTAGTCGTATAAAAAATCCCAAATAAGGTAAAGTATAAAAGTGTTTGTAGTAAGTGAGTCCAAGTGCATTGATTTTGTTTGCGAGCAAGAAATAAATGTAACAAGCACAATACAAACACAAGCACAAAAAATAACAAAAAAATGAAACTAAAAGGCAAAGCATTACAAAAAAGGCTGACTTACCATTACGCAAAGCATTGGGCAAAGGAGGCAAAACGGCCACAGCATGAGGGTAGGGAGGGATAGCACCAGCCCGGGAATACCATCCTACCACCACAACAGACACAAACCATCTTACAAATTGTACAAAATTGCATGCAACAACATAATTTTAACAATATCATTAATTACATCAATTTGTTCCTATATTGATAGTCGATATCTCCTAGTCATTAATTATTAAAAGTTTTAATTTTTTTTTGAAAAAGAAATAATTTTAAGTTTGTTTATAAACATAGATTTATGACTAATAAAAAAACTATTGAGCTCGTTTAGCCAACACTTTCTTGGCTTAAAAATTAACATTTAAATTTAAAAAGAAAAGCCTAAAAAAAGCAACAAAAATAATGTATACAGCGAGTATGACCCAAATTAAATTAGAACACAATTCCAAATAATCGCATAACATTTTTCAAAACTACTTTGATCGATATGACTAAAAGTGCTCGAGTTGTTAATTACTTATTAAGGCCAAGGTATTTGAAAATACAAAAGGGGACTATATAAGTTTGTTTTGGTTGTTTGTAAAATTAATCGCATCATATTCTGTCAAAACTATTTTCATTAAAAGTTCTCCACGCTTCCATTATAATTAAACTGATTACAACTAGGCTAAAATTAAGTGACGCGTAGTTTTTAAACATTTCAAGGAGCTTTCAGTGTTCAAAAAGAAAGTTGGAGTATTTTTAAGCCAATGCAAGCAATAGGTACATATTCTTAAATTCAGTTTGTAATAAAAGGAACAGTTTTGATCTAACCTAACTCAAAAGTTTAAACCACTCTATACAATGCGTCCTACGGGACGTGGAATAACACGGCTATCTTTATTAACACTAGAAATAGAGATTTGGTTAAATGAGTAGAGTAGTTTTTATTGCTTATTGCCGCCAAGAGAACAATTGAACGTTGTGTCATTCAAAAGTTACAAACGCCAATCTTATTATTATTATTATCTTATTTATTTCTGCTCCTATAAAAATATGCATTGACGTATGAGCTCCTACATTAAGGACTTTAAAAGGACGGTTTCTAACGAATGGGCGGGAAAGTTGATATTTAGACATTCCGCTCGTAACCGTTCGACTTTAATATGCGGTTGACATCACTAAGTCATAATTCCTAGCAGGGTGAGGTTCAAGGAAGACAATGACATATTTGCATATAGGAAATGAGAGCCTAATTAATGAGAAAAGTCCAATTGAACTTGAAACAGAGGCTGTTGTTTTTACCCAACATTCTTTGGTTTTTTTGAATTTTTTAAATTTCAATTGAACTTTTCTCACTAATTAAGCTCTTATTTCCTACATACAAATATGTCATTGCCTTCTTTGAAACTTATCCTATTAGGAATTACGATTATTAGTGATATGAACAGTATATTCAAGCCGCTAACGGTTACCAGCGGAATGCCTAAAAAATATCAACTTTCCCGCCCATTCGTTAGAACCCGCCAACTTAAGCTGTCGCCATTTCTAAGGCCCATTTTGATAGCAATAAAAGATATTCGAACACATAAAAACTGACATTCTCAGTTTCTGATACATAACTTCTGCAAGCCGTAGCATTCACTTGTTTTCTTGGCTAAAAACCTAAAACTGCACTACTTTGTCTATTTAACCAAATTTCAATCCAAGAAAACAAAGTTATCCGACGTCCCATGCGACACACTATATTTTTTTAATTATGTAAAAAGTTTAAAATTAAATTTGTCAACAAAAACTAAAACTTACAAGATGACGCATCAACAACAAAACATGATAAACCGAAAAATAAGTAATTTTATAACATACCTGGTAAAGAAGGCGGATGCCTAGAAGGACTAGGACATCGAGGTTGAGTTTGATAAGAATGCGGTAAACCAGCAGATCCATCACCAGAACTGTTGGTGCTATGCCCAGAATCGGAAGAAGCCACCGAGCCTGTACCAACAACATGCGGCATTCAAGTACATGCTCAAGAAATAGATTTCGTAGTAGGTGTATCAAATTTATTTTATAGGGTGCAACCAAAAATTATTATATCGAATTTATAAATTTTTAGGACCAAATTTAAATACTCAAATTTTAAAATAAAGAAATTAGTGCACAACTTAATGTTCGCAAGTGCTACAGTGATAAAATAAATTGCTCCGTACATTATATGAAATATATGATTCAAAATAATAGTGATACCAATTACATTAAAGGGTAATACTATATTTACAAAAATTGTTTCAAATATCAAAAAAAAACAAGACGTACCTGAAGTTAAAGTTTTTCTAAGAGGTAGATTACTGAGTGAAGTCACACTACTGCTTTCGGCAGATAGAGCAACAGAGGGAAGGGGTGTAGGCGTATCAGAGTGTGATCTTTCGTGCATTGCCCGACCACCAGCACCACAACTGCTTGAGCTACCGTAACTCGAATAACTTCCTACAAAAAAATTTTTAAATTGAAATTGAGAGTGCCGTTGAAATGTGCAAAAATTTATTTATTTAACCTATTCAGAGAATCTTTTAAGTAAACAGACAATTTTGAAGGACTTAATTTACCTGTCGAGCTTGGTGCTCTTCGAACTATCGGACTCGGTTGAGGTCCGTTAAAGCCATGAGGTAGAGGAGGTTGTCGAGGTTGATGCGGTCTTGTTTTATTTTGTTCCGAAAGAGCTAATAATTTCCTAACAGCTTGTGGTGACGCTGACCCTACAAATAATTCTCTTTAAAACTTATTCCCTCAATCAAGTTACAAATTTACCAAACTTCGCAGTTGTGGGTTTTCTTTCATCACTGGTACTACTCGTACTGCTAGTAGTAGAAGGGGCTGGAGATGCGTGACGTTTACCTCTAGGACCTGTAGAACTAGCAGCACTCGCACTAACAGTATTTTCACATTCTATAGACATCTCGTGTAAGCGTGATTCGTCGGTTACTACTTGTAAATTATTAAGATAAGCTTTAACTCGTCGTACCATTTGAGATTCTTCAAACATTTTCTTTGGATTTGGTACAGCAGCTGACTTTTTTCTTCTTTTAACAGTATTTTGATTTTGGGAATGGTGTTGCGAAGAACCAGTTGTTAGTTGATTTAAAGCGACCATTGCATTACTAGCGGGTTGTCCACCCAATTCTAACATTGTTAATAAATCGTAAGGACTACTACACATATTGCTAAGTCCACGCACTTCTTTAGCTATCATACGAAGCTTTTCAAAATTTATTAGGCCTTCAACTAGAGAATCATTTCCCAAGTTTATAAAGGTGAGATCTTTTTTAACTACTGGGTAGAAAGGAATCTAAAATATAGTATATTGTTTTATAAATAGGTTAGAACAACTAACGAGTCATAAAAATTAACTTTTACTCCAAATGAAATAATGTTATTTTTTTCTTAAAACGTCAAAAATTAAAGAAATTGGAAATAATAAGAATTATACAGAGCGCCATCTCTTGTTAATTACTTGTACTTCACTTGTCAAATATTTTTTGAAATTTATCATAAATTTACTTTAAATTGTAAAAGTAAGCTCATTATTAAACGTACGGAATAAATTATAAAAGAAAATTTAAAAAACATTAACTTTTTACATTAAAACTGCTTAGAAATATTATTTTGTTCGACTTTAACCTCACTTATTTTTTTGACGTTTCAAGAATTTTTAGCGGTTAATTTTAGTAAAATAAAAAACCTACTATTGGTGGTTGATTTTGTTCGGCACTAACAAGCTGTCTGTATTTACTCATATTTCTTGATGGATCCATAAGTAGTTGCAATTCTGAGAAAAGTCGTTGATATTTACCAGGAAGTTTATCCCAACTTTGTCTCAGTCTTGAAACAGCACCGTGACCCAAACCACTAATTATTGCAAACATCGAATTAAAATTTTTACATTCTTTACATTGCCCTAAAAAATAACTTTACAATATTCCGCTAGTAAAAGTTTGAAGAAATAACTTACGTGCAACTTTAACAAACTGTTTAATTATTTTCATTCGCCTAACAGGGTTGTGTTCGTTACAAACTTCCGTTACAACCCAAAACATTTCTTTATTAACCAAAGCGGCAAATTGTTCCAACATTGGAGTACCGTATTTTGATTTTAGTTCGAATAAATCATCAATGTATTCCGTCGACTCAATTTGTCTAAATATACTGAAATCTTGTAAAGTGAGTTGAATTGCTACTTCGACAGCGTTCAACTGTAAAAAGTGTACAGCACTTTCTCTAACCAACTCAGGTGCAAGTTCATCAGGTACAAGAGTTTCTGTAATACCATTAGTTTTCAAATAATAACGACTACTAAGGCCAATTCGCTCTGCTAGATTTTGTAATTGATCTGGTAAACGACGTTGTTTTATTGTTTGATTGTCGGTAACCGATACTTCGCATAAACTAAAATGTTTGCTCGGATCCGTCATGCCGAATTCTTGTAAAGCTAACATAACTACTTCGTGCGCAGTTGTTTCTTTATGAATTAGGAGGTACTTGTAGCTTTGATCAGGTCTATATACCTATAAAAATTAATTATTGTAGTTTATATCATTTTTCAATCAAGCACTTACTTTTAGTACATGTTCGGGAAAATCATGGCACCTCAAATCATCATAACAAATAGACATCAAGTCGGGATTACTTTGAGAATGAAACAGATTAGATCCTAAAGCTGAAACGGGTTGAACATTATCCACTTGATCGATGCCCATACTAACACTAAAATAACAACCATTAAAATTTAGAATTTTAACATCAATGAGAGAATTTACTTAATTATCGTTTTTGGTAAAATATTCATTTTCATAAGCGCCTTTTGTAGTCTTCGTTTAGGCCCAAGTGTCATAAAACTTTTACCACTTTTACCATCTTTTTGAGGACTATTAATACTAATTGGCTGAGAACAAGGTATTTCAGTACTTAACATTAAACTTCCATCGATACTCGACAATCTTGCTCTTGGATCAGGTTGTAGTTTTGATATTTCAGAAGTTTTTCTACCTCTAGGTCGAGGCGAATTATCGGGCGTATTCAACATCTCTTTAAAATGCAATAAATTCGACTTAACAGTTATACTCAAGTGAGTCGTTCCACATAAAATTTCCATAGCACGAGTATGACTGACGTGTTCAAAGCTTTGTCCATTTACTTCTTGTATTTGATCGCCACGTTTTAACCCGACATCCTCGGCCTTAGATTTTTTATCAACCTAAAATTTAAATAAACTGTCTGAAATACTAATTTCATTTTTAAATTTGGCATAAATTGAAGTTCAAAATATACATTATTTTTAATGTTCAGAAAGCTAATTTTATGAGCTTTCAAAATATTGAAAAATATACAGGGTGTTCCATTTAAATTAAAAAATTTGATCCCATTTCCGGTTAAACCAGAAGTCAAGATATAAAATGTTTGCTATCATGTAATAGCTAATTTTACGAGCTTTCAAAATATTTAAAAATATACAGGGTGTTCCTAAAAATTTTGATATTTTTGTAATTTCCGGTTTAACCGGAAGCGTTTTGTAAACGGAAAATAGTTTCAAGTAATTGATATTCATGAGATTGATAAATATATCCATTTTAAAGTTTTCATTTTTATTACAAAAGAAATTAGAGATTTTATAAGTTTTGACATTCAAAAAATCATTACTTCAAAACGGTTCGAGCGATTTTAATAAAAATTTATATTTCGATAAATAATTACGTTTTCTATAACATATCCCAAAAAGAAAAAATATGGCAGACGAAATTTTGAGAAAATCCATTTCAAAATTTTGACCTAATTTGGCCCCTTAAAGGTAGGCAATTTTGAAACAATTTTGAAAATCGACTTGTTTAGGACGAAAGCCCTATATTTTGGCTGTACAATGCCGTTTTGAAATTTTTATAATAATAATTACCGGCCAAGTTATAAGGGAAAACCCACAAAATGGGACAATCGTTCTATTGGCCGCCCTTTTGAATAAAATAATTTTAAATTTTTTTCTTCAATTGGGGCTCACATGTACTATCTTATAGCGAAGTAGAAATGAATTTAGCCCAAAATTGCAAATATGCGCCCAAAATAACCACCTTATTTTTGGACACCCTGTATAGATTTCTTATTAAAGCTACTTTTGCCGATGAAATAATTTTAAAGTGACTGAAACCAAATTTCATAAAAATCGCTTTAGTAGTTTTTGCTCTAGGGGGGGGGGGGCACCCAAACAGACATTTCAGTTCAAAAAATTGAAAATTCTTTTTTTGCATTTTTGGAATCAGGAGGACTCAAAACGTCGAGAAATGCAATAAAAAAATTACTATTATTGTTATTTTTTTGTCTCGATTATAACATTTTTTTCTTGGATTGGAAAAAGTTAAAAATAATCAATTTACAAAATTCTACATTAGAAGTAACTTACTTTTGAAATAAAAATACCAAACTTTCTCTCATAACCGCCAAGTATTTGGAAGTTCAATGGTTCATCTCGACTCGATCGAGCCAAAACGACATTTCGAATTCTAGCTTTAGCGGCGCACGCAATATTTAGAAGTCTTAACTGACCGGTCATTTCTTCATTTTCCAAACCTTGTTCGAAAGTTTCTAAAAATTCTATCATATCCGGATCCGTTTCAAAGTCTGTAAAATGGTTGTTGACCCAAAGTAAAACAACTCGAGTGACACGATCTCGAACTTCGCGATTTTTAAACCAATCTATCAACTGATTAGCAACGTGCAACGAACTGGGGATAAATGTACGATGAGTGAGCAAGAAATCTTCTACATAAGTCGGATCGGTTAAGGAATTTTCTTCTATTAGTTGAAACATAAGACGTTCCGCTGTACCTCTTATCACAACATGACCTCGTCGACTACTACTTTGTGGTTCCATAGAACCTCTTAATTCTGTAACCATATTTACTTTGCCGTCTACTTCGTGCCGCCTCGTATTCTCTTCTCCTTGATGTAAAATTCTGAAAATTTTGATTAGTGGCGTGTTTTGTAATAGTTAAAATGATTTTTACCTATAGTAGTCGCTCTGGGTGATGCATACAAATTGACAATCGTCGCATTTAGTTCGCATAACTCCTTTGTGGTATAACTTATCCATGGTGGGAAGGATGCCAAAAGCATCTCCAACCGTAAAAGATTGAGTTTCTTGTCCGACGATTGCAACGTCGACGCATCCGTTTATTAATACTGACCACGAATCCAATTCTTCTCCATCGTTCATAACAATCGTTCCAGCTTTCTCAACAACAGCAAATACCATAACAGAACAAAGAGCTCTACGTACAGCTAAAGTCATGTTAGTAAAGGCCTTTAAGTGTTGAGTAAATTCTAATAAAGATTCTACGTCATCTTCAGTTCTATCGGCGGGATCTCTTTCTAAGCAGTCTCTTACTCGATCACGAACTGTTAGGCTCTGAAATTTAAAATTAATATTTATGTATTTTTTGCTTCAAATAGTTACTCACATCCATGCTTTCTGCCAAGTCGTCATCTTCATCACTATCGACGATACTTTCAACGAGACCCGTGAGATCCAGTTCGTCTCCGTCCAATTCCGAATGATTGGAGGCCATTGTATCAGAACCACTGTAGGCCGAACTTGTATCTGACGAATGTGAGCCACGACTGCACTTATGGTGCAGACCTGGTCGTGTTAATGTCGGACCATACTAAAATATAAATGTTAGCTTGTTCAATTTTGTTAATTTTATAACTTACAGTATCATCAAATATTATATTAGTATTTCGAAACTGAGAATAATCCATGATAGGAGATTGCTGAAGCCTATGATTTTGCTCTATATCTGGATAATCGATCTGCAAAAAAAGACTAAAATTAGAACCACAACAAATTAAGTTTGATGAGAAATCAAATTTCTTTATATCCCCATGGAATTATGTTTATCTTCTTGTTTATTATTATACCTCTAGTTCTGGTTCGATGATGGAATTAGGACAAGATAATGATTGAATGCGACCTCTTATTTTTCTTAAAGTCGCTTTATCGAGACTGTTATATGCTGAACTACGACGCTTAAGTCTTATGGATGCTGCCGAAGCTCTTCTTCTGATTATAGGTTTAATGTTATTTTTTAATGTGTGTTTTAACATTTTTACTTTTTTTTAATGTTTGACACTAAGTTAGAACACAAGTGTAAAAAGATCTAACACTGAGCATTTAATTTCTCATACATTCCTTCTTATAAATAGGCGTCGCAACGCGTCTGGAAATTTAAAGCTCGCTACTTGAGAATTAAAAAAGTTAAAAATTGAAGAACTTTGAAGTGTGATTTATTTGCAAAAAAAAGTAGTCGATATTGTATTATTTTATTCTTATTTTCTAAGTTGCCATGTGGTTAGTGTTACGCTTCTCGAGAGATATTACTTTTACTTATAGGAAGAGAAATTCAATATTATATGTTGGGAAGTTGAAATTGATGGTAATTCAATAAAGTTATTATTAAAGCTTCAACACAAATATACTCTCAAAGCAACAGTTTTCAATTTAATAATGCAGTTAGAAAAATGTTAATAATTAAATTTCAACTTTCAAAGTTTGGAGTTTATTGGAAAGGTATACAGAATTAACCAATAAGTAAGTGGACAGGAAATATTGATTGAACAAACATAATTTTATATAACTTTCCAAAGAGAGCACTATTTATTTATACAGAGCCTTAAATATCTACTAAGAAAATATACTTTCGTGGAAATAAAAAGTCAAGAAAGATCTTCAAAATTGGACGATAGGTAAAGATATAGAGGGCGATATTAATAGAGTAAACAGAGAAAGTATGGAATGATGTGAAAAATTATTGTTTTAAATACCTTCCCTTTTTTCACTTATATGAACAAATGAACACTTTGTACAAAGAAAATCGATTTGGTAACATTTAAATTCTTAGTACAATGTTGGTAATTAGTAGTGTTCAAAGTTTTTCTTCTTAAATGAGACAAATAAGCTCAACATAATTTTTTACAAAAAGCATCATTTTTCATCAGGGTAAGTGAATATATCTAAAGAACAGCTTATTTAAGAGTTATTTATTACAATTCGTAAGAAATGAGAAAATCGAAAAGATGTAGAAGATTTTCCATTTTCCAAATTGCGTTAGGCTCATCCTGGTGCATACAGGACGGCCATTTTTACTATGTTCACCATGAATGGAGGTGTCCTAAACCCGAAGACTGGATCATAAAAAAGCTGCACATTTTCAAACTCTTGAGCAACAGGAAAAAAATATGGAAAAACTTTTATCGTTCCTTAAAAACACTGAAAAATCTGAAATTTAAAATTTTTCTAATTTTCGCCATCTTTTTTATTATATTTTTATAGCCAACTCTTGATAATTTTATGGACACCATATTGGATTTTTGTACCATTACATAGAAAAAGAAAATGCGATTCCAACGATGTAACACACATGGGTCATCTGAGTTTATTTATAGCATGAAACATTGATTTAACAATTTATCGAGTTACCATGAAATAACAAATGAATAATTTTGACATATTATTAATAACGAAAACGAAAACAAATTGCTATCAACTCATGGATGCAATTTTTCTACCGGTTTAAACTTGGAATCTTGATCTTTTTGAACGCCAGATTTTGATAAGTTGCATTCCACAGCGATTTTCCTTTCGGATGATTCTGAATTTGAGCCAACACATTAATTTCATTCGCGTTTCATTAACGAAACGGTTTCTTATGTTTTTCCACGTTTTTTCAAACAAACAGTAAACTAAACAACAAGTTGCTTTTGTTTTGGAAACAAAATGTCAATAATTTTCATTTGTTTTTCACGATTTTGTTGATTTTTTAAATTAATGTTTCAAGGGAGATGACTCATGTGTTACGTACTTGCCGTTGTCTTTTTTACCCTATCTATTGCTATAAAAATTCAAGATGGCGCCCATAAAAATGTCAAAAGTTGACTGGAAAAACCTAAGAATCTTAATATGTCTAGAAAATTTTTGAAATATGCAGTTGATAGACCATATCGGCTTAAATAAACCTGCTAAATATAATTTCATTCACTTAAGTAATAAAGGAAATATGATAGAAAAATTCAAGATTTCAGTGTTTTCAGGATACTTCATGATGACGCGAATTTTCATTTTCAAATAGCAACGATGAAAATAAATTTTCATCGTTGCATTTGCCTTTTTTTACCCTAACTATTGATATATAAATCCAATATGGCGTCCGTAAGAAAAACAGAAGTTAACTGTAAATATCTATAGATCTAGTGGGTCTAGAAGATTTTTTAAATGTCCAGTAGGTCGACCATATCGGTTTATAACAACCTGCCAAATGTGACTTCATTGGCTTAAGAAATAAAAGGGATATAACAGAAAAATTGAAAATCTTGGTATTTTCGGGATATTTCATGAACGACGCAAATTTTCAGGGATTTTTTAAAATATCCTTGTAACGAGCATGACAAATGTACAACTGTTTTTTTTAATTTCACTTTGAATCTCTTCTGGTTTAAGAAATGCCAAGTCTACTTGGCACAAGGTATTATTTCAATTAAAAAAAAAACTTTCGTTTGACAAATATTTATAACCACCCTGTATATTGCATAAATATTTTTTCAAAGTATTAAATTTTTATTTGGATTTGTTCACTACTAATTGGCATCGATCGATTCGAGTTGGAGATTATATTTATACTATACAGAGTGATTATAAATAAATGACCCACCAAAGCTCTAGATACAATATTTATGAGTGTTTTCCAATTAACCTGTATTAACTCATTCTACAAAACGACAAAAAAATAATTTGACCTCCGCTTTTGAAAATAAAACAAATTTTAATGAGCTTATCAGAAATTCAATTGTTATCAACAACGGGCGGAAACAACGAGAATTATTTAAAAAACACGACTGAAAATTAAAAAACTGTTTGTGAAAACAATTTTTCAGGAGTAATGTTAATGAATATTTTTCACATATTTATGTGAATTGCGTAAACTCGAGTCGAGGTTATTTTACGTGGAAATGTGTAATGATCTAATGCCGCTTTAATTGTTGTATGTTATGGAATTCGTACTTTAAAACCGCGTACAATATGGTTAACAATGGAATTTAAACGCACCTCTTATTCATAGAGATCTGGCCGATCTGGGTCAAAATTAAAATTTAAAAAAAACGCATTAGTAAAAGCTTCTGGAGAATTTAAAAAATGAACTTTTAATATTGAAAATGAAGAAATCACCTTACATTGTATTTCCAAACACTCAACCAAACTATTAATTTTTTTAAATTAAAAATTTGTTAATGTAACGCCTACACAAAATTAAACCAACACACCTACTACTTAAATATTGCAAATAAACACAACTTAATTTGTTATCAAAACAAATTTGTTATAAAGTGCAAATTATTTTAAATAACAAATATCCTACGATTTATTTATAAACCAATCAATAACTTTTATTTAAAAAAATAAAGGTCGGGTCATAATAATTAGTATAAATTTTTAAACAAAACTGCACACAATAATTAACACAATTTAAACATTCATTCACTGAGACGACTGTGGCACTAAGTTAGTGTAACCAACCGCCAAGATCGACAGGAAGTCGGTCCTTCCTGTTCACAAGTCCCGGCTTTGATATACTATTTTTGATACAAAAATAGGACGCAAGCAAAAGATTGCATTTTAATGCTAAGTGTGCGACACAGGGGTCCACATTGCCCCAAACACAGATTAGTTCATCAAGACAGGGCTCCTGTCGGGGAAATTACAAGTGTCTATGGTTTTAAAACTGACACATTTGTCACAAGCTGTATGCTTTTGAATGGGTCAATCGTTTTAACTGTCCGATTACCTGCCTCATATTGCCTGGTTTGCCCTATCCTATCTCGACCAAGTTTTGTCGATCATCAAACACATGCCTCTTCCGTCCTACTACCCTCCCATCCGTCTCTCTGGCAATCACTCTATTAAAATATTTGTTTATGTCCCTGCTCATCATGGTCATGTTGTTCCTGCAATAGCCTGACTTGGTCAGGTTGTCTGTCATTCTTTATGATTGTCTGTCGATCCGGTCCGTCTGCTTCCGTGACGATCTGTCTGTCTTGGAATACGCCTGTCTGTCTCTCAGACCAATAAACAAGATGGACATCGTTATTTACATTTTTATTTGTCCCCTACACCTTTTTTATAGCAAATATTGTTAAGATCAGATTCGAAACGAAGTAATACGAACTATCCCATTCGTACTAAATCCTACTCCTGATATGGCTATTTTGTCTGTCAAACTACCAACCGGTCCTTCCATTGGTTTGTTCGTCTGTCTTAGAATAAGTCTACCTGTCTCAATGTGTCTGCCTCTGCCAAAGTGCATGTCTATAATCTTTCTCACGTCTTTGTCTGTTTTTCTCCAACTAGGTCTAGCGACTGGACTTAGTATATGGATAAGAATTCTCCACTTTTCTGACGATAAAAAACTATTTTTGATTCATCTCTCAGCCATCTTTTATACTTAATAAAACTTGTGTTTGATATGAAATACACGGTGTATTAGACAAATGTAGACGTAAGCACGGGCCAACGCAGGCCGTAATTGGAAGAAAAAAACATTTATTTTGAATTAACTTGTCAAATTTTTCCCAAAAAGTGACAAGATAAGTTATTTTATACTACACATTTATCAAAAAAGCGACCCACCTCAAAACCAACAACCTACGTAAATAAAAAAAATCCATTAATGGATATTTATCACCATGTTGCTTTCATTTTTTCTTAATAATTCAACATTAGCTTGATTACACCCCAAATTACCAAAGCTTCACAAACTCGCCTTACCTAATTATTATTTTAACGCCATTCCGTCAGTTACAATGGTGGCGATTTATCTTGATTAGTAATTTACCATTAAATCACAAAAAGAGAGCAAATCCCTAAATTGCACAGGTTGGCTTAAAAGCTTTATCGAATATCATTACATCTTTTTCCATTACCTATTACACCTCCACATACATCAAAATCTACCTACAGCCTACAGCACAGTATTGATTTGCAAAATTTAAACAAAAAGTGTAAAATGTAGTAATTTATTCAAAATTTTTAGTTCATTAATTCATCTCTTAATTATACACATTCAAGCCCGACGAAGTTTATTATGGTGGCAGCTTTTAACATTGAAGACGCGTTGCGCTTTGTCAAATGTTCCACTTCCAAAGATGAAAGAGATTTACCAACTAGAAACGTTAACGGTTTGCTCAAAACTAAATTTATAGACTGTAAGAACTAAGCAAATTCTCAATAGGATTTGCAACAAAATTATAACAAATCAATTTTAATTTTCTCATAATTTGATTTTTAGAAAAAAACGAGCAAAATTTTCAAAGAGGGTAATGAAATCAACGAAATTAATAAGTAACGTAACATCTGTGAAATCCTCCACCCTTCCACCCTCTATTAATTAACCAGCGTCTTATAAATGCTAGGTTTCAAGTCATTGTGTTCTATAAATGGTGGGTTTAAAGCCATTGTGAACGAGCCTTTAATCAGAAATTTAAATAATAAGAACAATAAATATCAAAAGGAGAAGTCTATACTTCTACAATTCCGAAAGCACCTTCGATGCACTACTTACAAGAAACAATTGAAAACGTTATAAATGATTGTTTAAATATGTGAATTAGCCTTTAAAATAATGTTTAAAAGCATTCATCTGAATTAAAGCGCGCAAATTATAATTTTCTGAAATAAAACTTTTGATGACCATCCATTTCGAAAAACAAAAGTAAGTTAAGAGTAAAAAGTTCGCTTCGCACGCACAAATAAAACATGAAATAGACTATAAAATATTGTGAACGCGACTTTTTTTTTAATGTTCCGGCTAAAACGTGTTGCGAAGAGCGAATTCTTTATTTGTTTATATAACGTAAGTTTCTAAACCTGGTTTTATTCCTTGTAAAAGATTTAGCAATAAAGAAGTACATAAAAGAGGTCCATAAAAGTCTTACGACAATCTGAACGAGCCTTTTACAGCAAATAAAGCAAACGGTTTTTTATAGACGACTACAATTTCGAAATTTCGTTTAAAATACACAATTAGACAAATTAAAAATTGAAGCTATACGTTGTGTGGCCGCAGAGCTAAAATAATTGCTAATTGTGAACCAGTCATTATATAGCAGATATTGTGGTCAGCGCTGTATCAATTTCAATTTCAGTAGATGAGTGATAGGTACGACAGATCTAAGAATTGAAACTTTTTATTTTTATATTTTTAATTTGTTTACTAATTATTTAATTTAATAATTTTAATTGATAATATGACAATTGGATGACATAAAAACGATAAAAGTGTAATTAGTCATTGATATGACTACGACCATCCGTAAAATTTTTCCATGGTCATGGCCAAAGATGTACCCTTTCGACTTTTGATAACTGTAGAATTATGATCATTAATCACCCAAAGATAAAATTTTCTATGTGACCATGTTTTATACAGGGTGTGTCAAACGTTCTACTACAAGTTAAGCATCTTATAGTAGATCAATCTGACTCTTCTGATGCTTTAAAATGGCACATTATGTCTATTTGTGCAGATTTAGAAAATAAATAATCTTCTGATAACGAAACTTAATGATTTATTATTATTATTATTAGTAGTAGTAGTAGTAGTAGAATATTAGAAAGGAAAATGTCAGGTAATTAGAATATTCGAAGTAAATGATAAATTTAATAGTCCGAGATCTTGTTATCAAAAGAATTAAAGGTAATTAAGAGCTTTTATGTAGTGATAAATAGAAAACTTGCAAATCCCCACCATTTTTTGTGACGTCATATACTACATACACAGCCAATCGCATACTTCTATTCCCTTTAGTTCTTTCGAAACGTTTTTTAGAACTTCTAAAATTCATGTTTCTTATCAAAAAAAGGATGGAAGGGGGCTTAAAAGTTGCTAATTGGTTAGGGGCGTGGCTTGTGACGTCACACAAAAGTGGTGGGGATTCGGATAAAAGAATGAGCAATTTGAGAACTTTTTCCGAATCTTGTATAATTAGCGTTCTACATGGTTCTACCAAGTTCTACTCACTTATTATTTATAAATTAAAGCAATAAACAAGTACTCTTCAATTAGCTACTTACTTTAAAATAAAAATATGTATAACAAATGAGCAAATTAAACGAAACAAAAGAATTAATTGTCGATCAACAAGAAATTAGCAATTTTTTAAATTATTTTCCGTTATTCAAAAAAAAGAAGACCGTTAATAATAAATTACCATACGAAATTAGCATTTCATTAATTCAAATTAATTAAAAAAAATTTAGAGCTTCAATTACGTAATTACACAAACTTAATTTAAATTTTGATTCGGATTAAAAGTTTTATTTAAATTTAAAGTGCAAATAGAGAGAGTATAAAGTACAAACTGATCTCATCAAGAGCAAGTGGGTGGTTTAAAACTTGAAAATTTTATATTAAATAAACTTTACTTTTTTTGACATAGAGAAAGAAATAAATGTGATAAGAATAATAAAAAAAATGTCAAAAACATTTCAACTTTCAAGAAATTGTTAAAATATTTAAATAACATTTTAAATTGCCTCAAAAAGGTTAATGTATTCCATTTTTATTTTTATCAAAAAAAATTACATAAAATCCCTTTAAGCTCAGGTTATTTAATGAGGAATTTTTACGTTTGTAAATGGGAGAAGAGAAACAATTATAGGACCCTCATTGTCATTTAAATTACAACTGGACGAGCTTATTAAGCTAAGTGTTCGCTTAAACTTTAATTTCAAGTCCTTCCAGACGATATAGTGGATATTACGCACCCTGGAATGGTACTGGTATTGAAATGGAATAATACTGTTTACATTATTCCAGTTACGATCCATCCATGGAAGACTAGATGGCTGGACTAGAAGGAACGTCTCCCAAACGTGATGTAGTGGTTGATACTACTATTTCTAGCATATTTTGGCAATAAAAGTGAACTGGGGAATAAGGTGTCGTCACAGGCCTCAGACCTGGCGATCAATCCTCGATAATCCGGATAATCGAAGCTGATACCTAGAACGCCAAAATATGAAATAAATTTTGCTCGTAGGAATACTGGGCAAAATATAGAAGATCACACCTAATACCAGGATGTAAAAATAATAGGATTATAAAGGATTTCCTATATTCGATGACGAAAATTTGTAAATATAAGAAAAGGAAATAAAACAAAATTATAATCAAATCATACAATCACATAGGTAAACACAAAGCTTCCTTAATAGTTAATGTAACCCAAAGGATTCATGTGGTATTTAAGCTTGAGTTAACTAATTGTTTGAAAGTATAGTAGGCGTCGTACAACGTAACGTAAGAAAGAGAAAGATGGCGTATTTGTACATTAATTTTAATAGACTAATTTAAATAATAAATAATGAGAGGGTAAGTTACCGGGGCATCTGCAATATGTAGGTGAAAGGTCACAGGTCAAAGTAAGTTCATCAAGCGTTGCTAGGCTACCTGTGAGACATTCCTATAGCCGTTACATTTATTCCGCCCTCTATAAATCGCCCTTTAATCAAGGTACTTGATACAACCGACACTACGACAGATTACTAATATCCGAAACTAATTGAAAATTAACTTGGAATTTAAAATTTCTTTTTAATTTGAGCAAAATCGTCGTTTAATTATTTCAAAAAAATTCAATCAGAAGTAGTTAATAAATTCCTGATTAGAAATTTCTTAAAAATTAAAATGAGCGAAATGTTTGTAAATTTTTTTTTTAATTATAATTATGTGTAATTAACATAAGCTTTTAATTTTAATTTATTTCCTGCACGATTTTAATCGTATCAGTTGTAAAATAGCAAACAAGTGCATGCATTTCACTTGCATTTCCTGCAGTAAATAAGGTGTACATTATTGTTGTTAAATAGGTAGATAAAATGGCCGTCCTTGTTAAATTCGCATAAATAATTAGCAACAAAAAAACAATAAAAAAAACTGTTATTAGTTGAAGAAGTTACGTAACATTGAGAGTTAGTAATAATTATAAAATTAACGTACGAGTTATAATTATTTTGGATTTTCTCTTCCTGGTAAATTTTATACACCCCATTTACGCCTTGTAATAATAACAATAATTCATTTGCGTTAATTAATTTCAATTAAACGTAATGACGTTCAGTGGCGGGTTTGATAAATTTCTAGTCTCTTGATAAATCATGTGCTTTTAGCATTAAGTAATAAAATATTTACAATAATCCTTGAACTTCTCTATTTTGTTTCGCTTCTTAATGTTTAAAAGTCACATTTTCAAAATGGAAAATTTCAATTTTCACACTCGAATAGAATAATTTCATGCACACAGTGGTTAATTTTTAGTATTTAAAATAAGTTTAATTTCTGGTTAAACTAAACGTAAAAACATAGTGTTTGGTATCACCAGACAGCTAATTTTACGAGCTTTAAAAATGTTGAAAAATATACAGAGTGTTGCATTTAAAATAAGAGAGTTCTTCTCATTTCCGGCTAAACCGGAAGTCAAAATGTAAAGTGTTTGGTATCATCTAAGAGATAATATTACGACATTTCATAACGTATAATAATATACAGGGTGTTTCTAAAAACTATTGAAATTTCTCTCATTTCCGGTTTAACTGGAAGCGTTTTGTTAACGAAAAATAGTGTCAAATAATAGATATATATGGGACTAATATATGTACCAAGTTGCAAACTTTCATTTTAATTATAAAAGAAATTATTGATTTTTGAAAATGTGACGTTAAAAAAAATCATAGCTCCGGTCCTGCAAAAATTTAACAAGGACCGTTCTATTAAGATTATTAAGAACTACGATGTCTATAACATATTCAAAAGTGAAAAAAACAACTGGAGCCGATTCGAAAATATTTCATTACAAAATTATAACCAACTTTAATGTTTTTAAAGGTAAGCAATTTTGAAACAATTTCAAAAATCGATTACATTAATGCTAAAACCTCATATTTTGTCTCGATAATGCGGATTATAGAATTTAAAATTAAGAACCATAGACGAAGTTATACGTAAAAAACCACGAAAGCAGACAATCGTCATATTGATCGCCATTTTGAATTTATTAAATATTTCTTTAATTGGGGCCACAATGTATTAACTTATTGCTTATAGTCAACTTTGTTGAAAACTCCCATTTTTGTAACCAATAGTTAAGGCTATTTTTTTCCTATGAAAAAAGTTAAAAATAATTTTCTTTTCCCATGTCCTCTATACACGGAAAATTATAAATACACACAAATAAATCAGAATTAAAAACCATGATTAGAGTCACTTGACCGCATTTATTTACGCATTGTTCATCATCAATTACGTGATGTTAACAATAGTTGGTGTAGTTTTAAGAACTTTGCGTTTTAAATGATAAAACGTGATGAATAATGATTAGCTATAAAATTTGCAATCAACTTATAATTTACACTTTTCTAGTTGTACTTGCTTTTCTTATCCATTAAAACATCAGAAAGACGTTTTAACAACCTACGATCTGTTTATGTTTATTGCTTTGACACAGCTGTGTAAGAGATCCAGAAAAATTGCCAGGATAGCGCACTGGTAGCTTTCTATGAGCTTAAATCGAGCCTGACTGAAATATCTGATTGGGCGACTACTTAGAAGCTCTTATGGTAAGTTTCAACAAGCTGACAACTGCAGCAGCAACTCTCTATACATTACTGACCATAAATGTCGAAAATAGTGCTGGATTGCTCAATTGAGGCCTTATGTTGCTAAAAAGTTCTAAACATTTTTGTTGTGAACACACCTTTATAGATAATAATCTTGATATTAACGTACACAGCATAGTTAAAGCACTACGTATGTGAATGATAATTCTTCTGATTCTGCAATTACAAACGTATGAAAGGTCGTTACGAGGCGCCACTATCCTAAGCATTCTTTTGTTTTACAAAATGCTGAGAGCTTGCGTTCTTTCATATTGACTTTTGTCTATGTAATGAAATTTTTGTCAAGGACTTTGACTTCTTTGACTAGACTTGATCAGATATCAAAAGTCCCATATAAAAATTTTCTTTTTGTCATTTTAAGCATTGTTTATGTTTACAAAGCACTTAATATTGTAAAAAACAATTAAATTAAATAAACGAGTTGAAAGTCAATCAACTCGGTAATTTTTTAAATTTTATAAGATCAAGGTGGCGCAAAAGTTTAACTGGAACACTGGAAGCAATTAACGCAAATTGGATAAACTGGCAATTTTTATTATAGGTTAATAAAAAACGGATGTAAGTTGGCATTTTATTATTTAGAAACAATCTAAATTCCATAGAGATATAAAGAGTTGAAAAATCATAGTTTATTCCATGTTTATTCCATATTAGGATTAATGTTCATCCACAACCATCAAACACGTGATGACCACACAACATTTCAACCACACCTAATGGCATCTTTTTATTATAAATTATAAATAACCTCTTCCCCACATCCACATGGTATAATTTAAATTAATAATAATAATAATAATAATAAACTTCAACTTACCACAATCATCTCCGACGGCTCGAGGACAAAGCATTCGTTTTGTCTCCGGGCTCCACCCCCGGTTCTTTTACCGAAACTGTAATCGAAAAAAAATTCATTTAAGAAAGATTTAATGTAATCTTCGTAATTCATCAAATTAATTACTGTTGTGTAATACACGAGCTCCTTTTTGTCTCAAGAGCAAATTACAAATAGGTTGCACTACTACAGCAACATCTGGTAAGCTAAAATAAGGTTTATTTTTAATTGCCCACCGCTACGTTAAATAAATTATTTCTGGTTACAAAAGGCGATGTTTTTAAGAATGTAGTTTGTACGTTTAAGGATTTATTATTTTGGTAAGTACCAACTCAGGAGTAACTACCTACAACAGCAATCGATACTTATTCAAAACATCGATACATTAGCTTTAGACGGTATCAAATAGCGATACCAAATATTGGAAGTATATCGAGGTATCGAAAGTATAAAGGAATAACAAATATTACGGTTGTTATGAATTACGATCAACTTTTAGTTTATCGGTTTTGCGAAATACATATCGTTGGTCCTTCGAGCCGGATAGTTTTAATTGAAAATTTAGAAAGTTTATGAAAGACTTCAGGTCACAACAGGAGCATTATCGTGCTTCTGGAGTCGTTTTTGGAATGACAATTTGTTAACATCATATGATAAATTTAATAATTCGGCTCGAAGGACCAATGATATGTTCTTAGCGACAACGATATACGTCGATTGTAAGTCGTAGAATTGCATTTATTAACCCATTAACCGCCAAAGGTGCGCCAGCGCACCCTTTTTATCTAATTTTTTTGTGGGATCAGGGGCACTAATTTGAAAATTTTTTTTTACAGATATTTTTTTTAACAGTTCATAGAATATATAAAAAATTTTTTTAAATTATAAATCTCACATTTTCACCCCTTTAAAATTTTCTAAAAATCGCATATTTTAACCAATTACGACCACTTCTACAAAAAAATTTTTTTTGAAGTTATTTTGGAATAATAATTATTTATTTTTTGCTAGACTTGAAGAAAATAAGTAAGTTTAAAACACTACTTTGCGTTTTTGTCAATTTTTTTGAAAATAGATGGTCCTACTTGTATGTTTATCTAAAGGGTGCGTATACGCACCTTTGGCGGAAAGTATAGTTAAAAGTTTGAAATTTTATAATATAAATTTTTTTTTATTATTTATTTTTATTTATTTTATTTAGCAAAGTAAGCTATTTTTTCTATGAAAATTTTCTAAATAATCTGTGTGCCCAATAACTTGACATTTTTTACATATTTTTTTAAAT
The DNA here is from genome assembly GCA_963924605.1 of Malthinus seriepunctatus. NCBI lineage: Eukaryota > Metazoa > Arthropoda > Insecta > Coleoptera > Cantharidae > Malthinus > Malthinus seriepunctatus. Next base: position 35,310,567 of record OZ004602.1, read on the forward strand.
ATTACCACATAACGAAATCACACCCTGCTACTCAAGAACGATAGATTTAGAAGATTGGCACCCATTTTTTAAATTATAAGTCAAAAATTTAGACAGTTCGGCATTGTTGTAGAAAAGAAACGATGCTCTATTTTGGTCGCCATTCTTGTGAAAACCAATTAAATTCGGTTTTTTAGCTATAGTGTCTTCGTTTGGATAGTCGCCTATTTATTTAGGTCTATTGAATAGGTATATAGCGCAAAAAAACGGAACCTAATGTTAGATTAGGGGCGAGGGTTGTTCTGGTTCATGGTCGAAAATCCACAACAACATACAGTTTTTTTCTTGTTTTATTTGATAACTTTTTCTCATCTTACGCTCTTTTTGATTGTTTAAAAAGAATAGAATTTTTTTGCAACGGACACAGTGAGGGAAAATCGCACTGTTGATTGCCCCGATGAATGACGATAGCAAAACCATGTAAAAAAGAGACGAGAGTATTACAGATGTGAATTTGATCCTAATTTGGAGGTTTTAGTGGAACGGTACAAGGAATGCAAGGGTGTTCTTCTACCGCAGCCTTATGTCATAAATCAGTATAATAAATACATGGGGGAGTGGACTTGCATGATAATGGAATTGTAATCTACGGTTTTGGAATAAGAGGTAAAAAGTGTTAGTGGCCACTGAGTATTTCATGGTATTTCCCAATTAGACTCTCGCTCGCAATTAGTGCTGAGCTTGTTGAAATTTAGTGGAGAAGCAGAAAATCCTGATGTTGCGGAAGACATTATTATAGCATCTAGCAGTTCAACAGATGGCAGGCCTTCTAGAGCCGCTTTACCAAAGGTCATAATATTTTACAATATTCGCCATATTATTATAATAGAAGATGGTAGCGTAAGAAGAAAATGTCCATCATGTAAAAGTAATACTATATTATGTGTGTAAAAATTACAAGTTATTGGGCACACAGATTATTTAGAAAATTTTCATAGAAAAAATAGCTTACTTTGCTAATAAATAAAATAAATAAAAATAAATAATAAAAAAAAATTTATATTATAAAATTTCAAACTTTTAACTATACTTTCCGCCAAAGGTGCGTATACGCACCCTACCGTTTCTCCTTCCACATAAAAAATTTTGAAATTTTTTTTTTAAATTAGTCTTAATGAATGTATTTTGAATATGTTTCAATAAAAAAATTTTGAAAATTGGGATTATTTATTACCTTGGCCGTTAATGGGTTAATATTAAGTAAGTAACACCCCAGCAAATAAATAATTAAAAGATTATTTAAATAGTAGATTAATTAAACATTCTCTCAAGATAATCGTACATTAATGGTATAATCAAACAATCGAATAATCAAGCAATTAATTAGTAAAATAATCGAATAATCAATAACTCTATTGACTTCCATAACGTGCAGCAAATAACAAACTATTACTTAAACAGTCGATTAATTAATCATAGTTCAGGAAAATCGTAGAAAGGCATCAAATAATCAAGCTACTCGATTATGAAATAATCGAATAATCAAACGATCCACAGATTTCACAAACTTTAGAGCACATAATATAGCAAACGATAATTTAAGTAGTCAATTAACTACATACCGTTCAACAATCGTATAGTCACAGAATAATCAAGCAATCGACTTATGGAAACATCGAATAATCAAGCAATCCATTAATGGAATCATCGAATAATCAATCGATCCATTCATTTTGAAAACGATACAGCAAATAATACAAAGAATAATTTAAATATCGCTAAAATCGTAGGTTAATCGTTTACAGTTTTCGAATAATCAAAGAATTCATTAATGGAATCATCGAATAATCAATCGATCCACAGATTTTGCAACCGTTACAGCAAATAACAACACAAAGAATTATTTAAATATTGCTAAAAATCATAGCTTAATCGTTTATAGTCTTCGAATAAGCAAGCAATCCATTATTGGAATCATCGAATAATCAATCGATCCATTGATATTGAACCGTTAGAGCAAATAACAACACAAAGAATTATTTAAATATTGCTAAAAATCATAGCTTAATCGTGTACAGTCTTCGAATAAGCAAGCAATCCATTAATGGAATCATCGAATAATCAATCGATCGAATCGATTCATTATCATGATCATAATCGTTGATTTTGCAAACGTTACAGTAAATAATAACACAAAGGAGTATTTAAATATGGCTTAAAAATCTTAGCCTAACAGTTTAGTCTTCGAATAATCAAGCAATCCGTTAATAGAATCATCGAATAATTAATAGATTTACTGATTTTATAAACGTTACAGCAAATAACAACACAAAAGATTATTTAAACATCGCTAAAAATCTTAGCCTAATGGTTTAGCATTCGAATAATCCAGCAATCGATTAATGGAAAATCGAAGAATCAATCGATCCACTGATTTCACAAACGTTACAGCAAATAACAACCCCCACCCTAGTAACTAAATACTTATTATTTTACTGTTATGATCAGCGTATCACAAAATATTAAATTTTGAAAATTGGCTAAGATAGAGAACATTAACTGGCGTGAGAATTTATCCAACAGCTCGCAAGGCAATGACAACACCATTCTTTGTACAGTTACTCTCTTGCTTTTTTTCACACTCAATTTATTAAATTGAATTGAAATTATCAAGAAACACAATTGCAATTAGGTAATTGCTTGTAATGCACCTACAATAAAAGCGTTAATTTATATTTTTTTTATGATAGTTACAGCTATATCTTAGCTCATTATTATACTCATCGTTAAAAATGATGTGAGAATTAATTAACGCGCATCGTTGATAATTGTATAATTCAAAATCGCATCAATTCACATCAAAAAAGAATAAATAATACTTTCGTTTGAATTGAGAAATGAATATTATTTATAGAGGCATACACACAATATGATACTATGAAGTTAACTTAATAAAGATAGAGGAAGTTTGAACGTCGGAAATAACAGAGTTAAATGAAATGAAGCGGGTGTTGAATGTTGATAACGAAGTCTGTACGCGTTCTATAATACACACACAAGTACAATTTTATCAAGTTACCTTCCCTCATTCTCCAAAACTGAAGCTTTCTACACATCTACACTTATTTGCCAGAGGCTTCCATAGTAAAGTGATGGCTGGAAATGGAAAGGGAAAAGATTACATTTGTGAAAGTCGATTTCCAAGGATTTCATTCTATATTCGTCACTTCGCAAGTTAATTTTGCAACTCTCGTACATTTTTTTTGTTGTAAAAACATAAAAAAATTCAATAAAGAGAACAAATAGGGTGGAAAAACAATTCAATTCGGGTGTAAAACTCACGACACACAACCGCCGCCGACTGTCATTTGAATTCAACTCTTGTTGTATTGAAAAATCAACAAAAACGCTCGCTCGCTCGCAGGAACAACACTTTCCGATAAGAAAGGAAAACAAACGAAAAAACTGTTTATCATAAATCAGTTACGCGAACCAAACACGTTGTTGCTCTACATTTTCCTTATCAATTCGCAAAGAGTCATTGTAGTAGTGACATCGCGCAATGAATTGATCTGACGTCAAAGTGTCATTACACAGGAAATATCTGTTTGCAAAACCACAAGGGAAAAAAATTTCCTTCCTCGTTTAAAAAAACCTGTTACACAATTACGTATTTTATTCAATTAAATATTACAATAAGGGGATGAATAAAAATTTTAAGCAAATAAAAGGGCAAACTAATCTGCGATTTCAATCTTAAATTGCCTTTTAATATATAAAATTTGCATCAAGTTTGAGTGTGTACCAGAGGGGTTAAATGGTCCATTTAGTAAAACTGTGTGTATACATAAGCAAACCCTTTTACGATTGATATTAAAGATATCTAAAGCTATTTAAAACATCTGCTTCAACAAAATGACGAGAGGGGTAACCGAAGAATTTGCGTAAACTTTTCCAAGCAAAGAATAGCTACAGCGTTGCAACAAAACTTCCTGTTTATTATTGTTTATACCACTCGAGACGAGTTGATGACCTGCTGGTGTGTTGGTATGTGTATAATAAAAGAGTTAGATCGAAACTAATTATCAATTAAATAAAAGTGTACTTGACTATTTGTTAAGTCTATTCTTATAGAATGCAACTTCAAAGAGAGCAACTCGCGGAACTCTCCAATTTGAATCCAATTGTCATTTTATTGAGCTCATTGTCGTTTAAATAAAGATGAACGTTTTTCATTTACATATAAAACTCGGTCGATGTAATTTCGTTTATAAGAACTGTAACAGTAGGTTGACAATTTCATTATTTTATACAAACTCGCAAAATTTATTCACAATTTATCGTTTAATATACTAGGTACATATTGCCATATTGGGGTTTTAAAGATCAATAATTCTTTGAAGTTCGCTATAGTGGAGATGACGGCAAATCATTTTTGATGATCAACTGAATCATCGATGATAGTCAATTATAAAACTAATGCAAGAACACCACCCCTTTTCTATAATAACTACGTCGTTTATCATTGACTCATTATTATTATACGTATCGATAACCATTAATTTGAAATAAGAAAAAATATCGAAAACGTGAATATTTTGCATAAAAAATTCAAGGACTTATCGTGATGTCGTTTATTAAAGAATATCAATAATAAATATATCCAAAGGTAGAATATGGAATAGAATTTGCATGAAAAAGATACGCTTCTTCATTATACAATAATATCCATTTTTATCTCCTTAATGCATAATAACGTTTTGATACTCGTAAAATCAATTTCCAATACAAAATGTAGGTATAAGAAAGGATATTATCGGATATTACATTTATTTAAATTTAAATATAAAATAACTAACGCTTTGGGTTTCGTAAATGCTTTTCATTTGTAATTTTTCATTGTATAAAATAAAATGGTAGTAATTTGAGGATAGCGGTGATCTTTTATTTATTAGACCTATTAATTAGACATCAAGGATTACAATTTAAGAAATTCTCTTCTGCTGTACATGAGCAGATGAGCACAAGCTACAGACAAAAGTAATGATGAAATTTATTATTTGTAATAAATCATTTTTATAAAAGAGATTCAAAATTTCCATCAAGATTAAAAAATATTTTAATATCAGAAATGCAGACGTTGGAAAATTTAAATAAAAGCTAGATATTTCCAATCTAGGGCGTTTATCGCAAAAATTTGATATTGAAATTACTCATTTGAATATTGAGAGCAAGTAGCCGACACCTAAATCAATAGCTATAATACTCTGTCTACCGAACAGATGCAGCTAAGCCACTCCTCGCAAATTTCAGTCAAATAAGGTTGACGAATTTCAATTATTGTGTGAGTGTTGTAAATCGGATTTTCAAAATTCGAACAATAGAAAAATTCTATTCAAATATCGCGGGCTTTTTTAGGAGGAGCTTAGCTGTATCTTTTCGGTGGACAGAGAGTAGACGGACAAACCAACGTGCACTTAGATAGCTACAGTAAGATAGACAGACAAGACAGTTGGTGAGAGGTGGGAATGCGCAGATACCTAAATTGGTATTTATCCCCACCAACGCAGTATTTAAATTATTAAAGGGGCGTGGCTAAACCTGCGCGAAATTATCCCTATCGCTTGCCATTAGGGATTTGTGTTGCATTAGATACACAAACAAAGAAGTATAGTACAGTCAACGAACGCTCAAAAAAGGGGAGTAAAGGACATGGAAGAGGGTGCAATTTTTTTCTTCGGGAATGTGTTTGGAGCAGTTAGTCTTGCTATATGGCTAAGGACGGGAAGGGGGTGGAAAGGTTCTGTTTTTCAGGGTTTTGTTTGTTAACGGTGGGCCCTAAGCAAAAAATTATTCATAGCAAAATGAAAGTTTATCAAATTTCCTACAAGATTCTTTCTATTCATTTTTTTCTCCATTCCTTATAGTTTTAGAGAGATCCTCCCAAAAATTTTCAAATTGCTGTAACCCTTACCAGTTGAAGAAAAAATAGCTCATGAAATTTAATGCTCTACAACTTCTTTTCAAATGCCTTTACAGTAAAAAGAAGAGCTGAAGTGCTAGAGGAAAAAGTTTACATATTTTTACATACATAACGATTTTTAAAGGCTGATATTTCAAAAACTATATAAGGAACAGAGTAAAAATGAATAGAAACAATCTTGTAGGAAATTTAATAAGCTTTCATTTTACTAAGAATAATGTTTTCCCTATGACTCACCGTTTTCGAAATATAAGCGAAAACCCTAAAAAAAGGCCTTTCCACACCCTTAGCCATATAGTTAGGACCGGGGACTTTTATTATTTTTAGTAATCCAAACACATTCCTGAAGAAAAATATTCCACCCTCTTCCATGTGGCCGAGAGGCCCAAGGATGCGCGGAGAGAGCCACAGATGCACAGAGAGTCCAACAGATGGGCAGAGAGTCCGACATATGGGCAGAGAGTCCGACAGATGGGCAGAGAGGCTCATAGAAGCGCAGAGGTCGATACAGGAACAGACAATTTATTAGACAGTCAAAAAACTAATGAGATCATCTTTTCTTTTATAACGTGTAATATTTCTCTATAATTAAATAATTTGAACTATAAAAAATTAATTAATTTAAATTATTGCACGGAAACTTAAAATTATTATGAACAGAATTTTATAACGTAAAAAACAAACTTTTTACAAGAATGTAAAAATTAATAAAATTTAAAGTTTTCGTCCTATACTTCAGAACAAAAATCTCAATCTCTGCTAATTTAATAAAAAAACAAATTTTAGAAATTTAATTAAAACAAAAACTGTTTCAAAAAATCTTTTAAATGACATAAAAGCAAATCTCGCAATTAATTTCTTTCGTCTTTGTAAACCTGTTATCATAGCACTTTTAATCCCTTTTCTTTATTACAAGTAGAGCGAGTTTATAGGGAAAATTAAAAGCGTGCGACCTAATTTTCCATATTTTTTCTTTTTTTATAAAAATATTTTTCTATCCAATAATATTCTCCTAGCCTTGCTTGATGAATACCAGCCCTCTTATTATAATTTTCTCAAGAGACCGATAAGAAATTGCTTTTTTGTTTTATTAATTTTCAAGTGTCATCCTCGCATCAATACATTTTCATCATAGATGACTCAAAAACTCTTTTCGATTACCAATAATCTCACAAAATAACACAACATTTATATTAGTGTTTATTGTTGTCTTTTAACGCACGTAACGTTGACCTTTACACAAATAAAACAGTATCAATAAGATAACTCGATTAGAATCACATTAATTTATTTGAAAATGTTAACGTCTAGACATACAGTGTGTGTAATTGAAGTCCAGGAATTACTTAAACTTCTTATAATTACTTTGCTAAGTGACTTTTAGATACGATAGTACATCAAGAACTTCCGTTTACACTGTGCAAAATACATACAAACTTTTACATACAAAATACGCATCAAACATACATTTTTGAAATGGAACACCCTGTATATTATTGCATATTTGGATTCTACTTTCAATGCCGATCAAAATGAGATGTGACTCGATGAGTCTCTGCTATGAATATGAACCAAGATATTGCGAGTTTTATGCCTAACCAACTCATCGCCCACTGTGATGTAACAAATTGACATTTGACTGCAGTTTAGCTTATAACAATTAGGGCCAGTATTATAAACGAACTCAACCGTAGGTTGAAATTATAAATAAACGTCAATGTCACTATTTTGTCCAATCATGTCAAACTAAAATGATTGTCAAACTAAAATGACAGTTAATCTCGGGTTGACTTTCAACCTCCGGTTGAGTTTCAACCTTCGTTTATAATACTGGCCCTTAGACAATTGGTCATCCTGTTTTCTTGTTATCTTTCAAAGATTTCAAAAATGTCATTAGTTACAATTACAAGTGCGATTAAAGCGAAAAAAAGAGAACTGTTACACCCTGTATATTTTCTATTCTTTTTAAACCTTCCAAATTTGTTGTACTACGTACCAACTCGCAAATAGTCCTGTTATGGCCACATAAGTTTTTTATTTTTTGAAAATTTGTACACTAGAGAGGCATAAACTTCCGTGCACACATCATTGGGACGCCCTGTATTTTGTGTTAATTTAAAAACATACATAAATAAAACACATTAAATTTTGCGTAAAAATGGCAATTTGTAATGGTTTGCACAAAAACAAGATTTGCAATGGTTTCGATTGGTATTTAAACAACAAGATCGTTAATTTTTGAAAATGGGCGCCATTTTGAAAAATCCCATCAGTTCCGACCTTCATTTTTCCAAGGTTTTATAAAAAACTTTGTTGCCTATGTGAATAGTTTTAAAAATGTTTAAAACTGAATATGTTACATGATTAAAAAAATCTCAAAAATGTGATTATATACACGGTGTTCCAATAAAATAACCTGCTACTCGACCTCCTAGTAGTATAAAACTTTACTTTCGACTTTAAATTAATTTTATTTGCCCTCAGATGGTCTTAAAGAATTAGAATTGATTATTTTTTCGACATTTTGTCAAAGAACCTATCAAAAGTTCCATGCTAAATTTAATGCCGACATTAATTAATCGAGAGCTACATAGTACAAGATGTTAATTTACTATTTATGATATTTAGAAATTAACTTTCTATCTTAGACAATTAAAACGCACCCTCTATATTCAAAAAGTAATTGGATCAAATATTTTTTTAAAGAAAATTAGAAAAACCATCCAATTTTATCAATCAAAATCACTTGACGTTGTTGTATAAATATGGCCAAGCCCAAAGTGTTTTTACGATAATACCCTAACCAAAATCCACGTGCAAGCCTATATACCCACCCTTTTAATTAGTCCTAGTAAATTTTATCAGCAGACACTCTTATGAGGGTTGTGTGAAGTTTTAGTTTGTTGAAATCCCCCTAATCCAATTAGAAAAGTAATCTTTACTGTTCCTACACAACTCGTGTAGGAGTAAAGTAATGTATAAATGAGGATACGAATGAAGCAAAATACGTTTTCAAATTGTATTAACTTTTTTTGTACTATTTTAAATTGAGTAGTTTGTGATAAAATAATTAGTTTGTTACAAAAGCTTAAATTTGTGAATTTAGTACTTGGTTCTCTCACAGGTGGCCAAATTGAAATTGGTAGCAAGACCTCCACGCCACCAGTTTCGTTGCTATGTGTGTATATTATTTTATTATTAATAAAAATAAATAAAATAAATCGTGGGGATCAACGTAACTGACCCTTCCATATAATTTCTATAAATAAATATGATCTTGAACTTGATTAATTTTACTGGATTTTTATATTAGTGCAGCTGTCCCTATAGCTACTGGTAATTAATAGTTGTTTAGATAAATACAATCTAAGAAAACTAATTATATGACCCTTTGATTAAAAATCTGGTTTAGTGTCAATTTCAAATGCAAACCCTTATTACTATAATCAACGTATAGGTATTCATCCAATCATCAGAAGTGGTATGAGCACAAATCGGGCTTCAAAAGCCTGACACCGTCTGATGGTCAAAATAAAGAGTTACATAATGTGTATTGCTGGTAATCTGGAAAGAACAATGGAAACTTACTGGGCCTTAAAGGCCCGGATCGCACATCATACAATATCGTGCAAATAAAATTTTTTTTCGCTGAAAATACAGATAAAACTGCACAGCTAAGCCCACCCACGTGTAACATAACTATTTACACAGAGTATTTATTCGAGTGCAAACGAGAACTACTGAAGGGATATTAAACTAAGTAGCAACCTACTATAAAACTAGTCGTTTTATTGTTAGAAAAGTTTGTAATTAGTAAAATGTAAACCTTTAAAGCAACAAATGATGATAATTTTAATTGTTTCGTCGAGTACAATACTTGTAACGCATTACCCTCAAGGGAAGAGCTTCCACTAGAAATAGCACAAACTTAAACACTCGTGTTCAAACGACCTTCTTTTACGAAAACTATGTCAAAAAATTTCTAATCAAAAAAATAGGTCATCTTCCAATCTTTTAGCGTCTAAAATAAAACAAAAACTGATTTCACCAATAATAAATTAAGATGCAAAATGAAGATACTTTTGCAAGGTTCCGAATATTCATTTTTTTGTGTATAAACTTGACCTAAAAAAATCCTCTAAATTTCTCCGCGATAAGTTGATAATAAATTTATCAATTTTATACTTTCCAATAAATTTATGTAAATGTTACTTCCGCAAAATCAGTTTGCATTCAATAAGTTTTCATCTATTGTTGTTAAAGGTTAAAGCTATTTGTGATACAAAATGACGGAACTTTATATATGAAGTGAAGAGATATCGAGCCCAAGTTACAATTATTCAGAACCGGTGAGGTGGATGTGAAATATCGCCACTTTGTATGGCGCCTTCGATGCGATCCAATTGTTCACTATCTAGGTTTTCGATAGAAAAAAATTATATTTCATCATCAATCCTTTTTTACACAATATTACACTGACGGATACCACAAATTATTTTACCAATTATTCTGATTCACAAAATTTCATAACGTTTTTACAATAAAAAACTATTAATCATTTTTTATAACTCTCTATCGAAAGTTAAAATAAAATCATCGAAATTGATGTTTTTGTTACTCGTTCTACTTTTTACAAACCTTTTCAAGAAAGGATAAATTGGGAAAATGGCGAAATGCCACACCCGGGATTCCGGGGATTCCCGTGGTCCGGGGATTCCCGGGGTCCGGGAAAGAGCATTGTTTGGGTCTCATATATTCCATGAAACTATTAAGTGCAGGAATACATAACATGAGATCATTATTATTGGAGGAAACTGTTACCATATTCCAAGCAGATGCATACTCGCAACAATTCTAGAGAATCTGAAGATTAACAAGAATAAAAACATCCCAATTAAGCACTTGACTCTTACCAGAGCAAATCAAAAATTGTCTGGAACTGTCTCAAGATACTCAAAGATCTGAAAAACACTACTCAATAATCATGATGGGGTACCCAGACATACAGGCATTTAAAAACGAACAAAACCGGAAAAAGAAAGACCAGGAACGCCCAGTAGAGCCAGAACCTGTGTACTGCTATCCAAACCGAATTAGAGGCTTGGGCAGACAGAATGAAGCACGAAGCATTTCGGAGGTATTGTGATAGGTAGCCACAAAGCCTCACCCCGATCCAGGCTTCTCTCTGTCCAAGCCCTCAGATTGGAATGGTAACAAAGGTCTTTCCGGAAACATCCACACAATATGGAAGTATAAGCAGAAGAACTTATATGCGAGTTTCTCTGGCGAAGAGCAGAAAAGAGCTTCTTATGTAATCTTGGTGTCTCGTAGAAGATATTAACTCTTCGGCGCTACCAAACTAAATGAAGTACAACCCCAAATTGATCTAATTAGTCAACTCCTCGCAGGACCTGATGAAAGCCTAAAGAGGGAAAATTATTCTGGAGCAAAAATTTTGACATACGAGACCAAAGTGTTACACGTTTAGTATACCAAGCTGGCGGTTCTAGGGATTTGTCTGAATCAACTCATGATCCGGATCAGTCTAAATTATCTGACGATCCAGATCACTGCAGATATTAAATCACAGGCTGCCACACCCTAATAGCTCTCATCATTATTGATTTTCAATTTTTCCCAAGAACGGTTGGTTTTAGAAGAAAAATTTAAGAGACGCAAAATGTTTATTTTAAAATTCCCGATAAAATTAATTAAACGAATTTAATATTTTTATTAGGAAAAACTAGTATTTTAGGGGTTTAAAGTTAGCGCCACCCGAAGGGGTAATTCTAGTGGAGCGATTCTTATGCAATTTCTACCATAGGATGACTTTTATATACAGTACATGCGTACTTTTGGAGATAAGGCGATTTTTCTAAATTTTAACCTCAACTTTGAGATCCTGTAACTTGGTGGGTGAATTTTTTTATATAATTTCAAGAAGAGCAAATGTCCTATTTTGGTCCCTGGAAACCACTGTGGCGTTGTCAGTGTTTTTCTATTAGCAATAAAATGAAGATATGCATCGTATGTTGGGGAAACACTTTCCTGGACAAATTATTTCAATTAACTTTTCTTCTATTTCTATTGCTTTTCATTTTAAAGCGCCCGACATGAGTGTTTGACCACCCTGTATAATATTAATTATTTAAGTGCCTTAAAGGATAGCACAATCAACGGGGTACTACTAAATAACAACTAGGCAACATCACTAACACTTCGACTACGTTTTTAGTCAGCTAAACAGCCAATATCGATAAAATATTTGACTGTGCCATCTCACCCGCTGTACCATCTTTCCCGATTTTACCCTATGTATTTAAATTTTTTTTATGTATTTTTACGACTATTTTATCTTTATTGTTTCTGTTTTTAACGGTGGCTGATGCCATCATTGTATGTGTGTTTAAAATAACTATAAATACTTGTAAATAAGTTAATATGCAAGAGTTCGAACAAAAATGGTAATAAGTATGGTCGAGTTTGCTCTGAAGTAATACAGTCCACTAAAAGTTACTCCGATCATAATTTTGGTCATTGTGAAGCCTACAAGTGGAGTCTACAGGAGGAGTCTCTGGAGGACTACAAGTGGGCCCTATTTCGAGAAGAATTACAAGTGAGTCCTATTTTTTTATGAATTAGGAATTAGTGTTTGGTTATTAATTTGACCGACCCACAACTGTTGTTCTAAATTAATCAGAATTGACTATTAATTAGAAGGACCACTCAAAAGTTCCATGTTAAATTTAACGTCAAACTAAATTAATCACGAGCTTTATAGTACTCTCTATTATAGCCTCAACCATTATTTTTAGAAATTAACCCCCTACTCACCATACTTGCACAAATGTAAATAAATTACGAAAAAATTAGCAACCTATTGTATCATCTATTACCTTTACTTTACTTTATTGTTTGTTATACAACTAATAATTGAAACTAAGTGAATAATAACAAAAAGCATATCGAGGAGATGCACATAACAATTACTTTTTTTACGGTATGACGCACGTAGTTTAAAACTAATCATGTAATACCTATAATACATCTAACCTTCAAAAACAATTCATCCTTAAAACGATCATTATCGTAGTAAAGGTTTGTTGATAGAAAACAGGAGGGATGTATTTAAATGGAAAGTGTTACTTCCACCGGGTAAAAAAATGTTTGCGTTCCAATTAAGGTGCTCGCACACTATTAAATATTAAATTTTGACCTATTACAGTTGAAGTAGGCTCGATTATTTGTTTTGATAAATAATTCTACCGAGTTCACAATAATAGTATGTTTACAAAATAGTGCCCTATATTCCCAAGAATTAAACAAAATTGGTCCATTAAAATTCACTTATAAGAACAAAAATGAGTTTTTTTTAAAGTACAGATTTAAACTCATTAAAATGTAAGCCGAGTACGTGTAAATAGAAGCCTTGAATTTTATTCAAATTAATAAAGTATCCCCCCTCTGAACCCTTGCCACGAAGCGTCAGTTTTTTTAAATATTGTTTTAAAAAACGGAAAAAGCAACTTAAAAATAGCACGAAATAAAATAGCGTCGGTAGGTTAATTACTTTTTTGTTTGTGGGAAATTAAATAACCAAAAATTGACACTGATGAGTTGTTCCTTTGTTGATATTTTATTCGCAAACTGTAAATATAATCAACTAATTTGTTAGTTTAAAAAACGTTCTACTATAGCCTCATTTTTTTTTTAAATATAGAGGGTCCCTTCGTGTGGAATGAAAAGCTAAAAGAACGCTAAAAGTATATATTTTAAATAAAGGCTCGTTCACAACGATCTAAAATTTGGCATTAAATAGGCTCGGGTTACGTTTTTCTAATTTATTAGCAAGTTTCCGTTTTTAAAACTTTCACAGTAGCTTAAGGCTCTTTTTAAAATGTTTGCATACCAAAAAAGCGAATTCTCAAAACTTGTTTTAAATTAAAAAGTAAATTTAAACAAGAGACAGTAAACAAATGCTATTTTATTCATTTTTTTTATAACACTAACCCACAAAATTCGATTTTTGTTTAATTTAACCAACAAATCGCTCTTCCATTGTTGCAACCAGTTGCAACTAACCACTAATAAAAGACAGAAGTGTACTTGAACGTTTTGTTAGTAAAATGAAATTCAGGTTGTTGGAATGTTCACCTATTAAATTACAGTTCCGAGTACAATCTAAAATAAGGCATCAAGATAGCCTAGGAGTGATGAAACTTGGAAAAGATATCTGTCAAGTGCAGTAACAAGTTACTGAAGTGGACATTAGAAGAATATTGCGTTAGTTCAACAAGAACAAGTATTAAAAGTTAACTGTAAATCGAGATCAGTTGTAATCTGAGTTATTGTTCTGTAACTTGCAACAAAATTAAAGTTATATGTTACGTTATAAATAAAATGTGGCAAAAAAAATAGAAAACTTAACAATAATTGTACATAGAATGGTTTTCATTTCAAAATTACTTCAAGAAAATTTTTGTTAGAATTTTAAACAAACGTCGATCTATGAAGTAAAAAAAAAAATTTTCTTCATTACTTAGCTTCTTCAAAGTACAGAGTATGAAACCATTAAAGTTATTTTATTAGTCGTAAAAATGGGGATGTTAGGAACCTTCCAATTCTGTTAAATTATTATTAAAATTACTCAAAATTGGGAACGGTAGATCAGATTGATTAATTCGGGATATTCATTCCGCTTTGTTGGTTTTAATTTTAACTGTAGGGATGTTGGGAACGTACCAATTCTAGTGAAAGATTTTTAGAATTTTAAGCAGGAAATCAGATTATTATTTCGGGATATTTCGATATATTGGTTTTCAACGCTAGAGAACTTACTAATTCTACTGAATAATTCAAATTATAAGCAACGGTTCAGATAAAAGTTTTTCAAATATTCCACTCGATTAGTTTTGACGCTAGGGATATTAAAATACCAACGAATTATGTGAAAATACATATAAAAATATAAGCAATGCTAGGAGTGGTTAATTTCGAGATTTATCGCTGTATTTAACGCTAGGGATGTTAAAATAGGAATGTAAAAACCTATCCCAAGTAACATTTTATGGTGATAATCAGTTGTGACAGTGTTGCTAACTTGTAACAGCCAACTTTTCAGCTTTGTAGCAGCAAACTGATCAGCATTATGTCAGCTAACCCCTCAGCATTATAGTAGCTAACCCCTCAGCATTATATCAGCTAGCTTTTTAGCATTATAGCAGCTAACTCCTCAGACTTTTAGCATCTAACTCTTCAGCATTATAGCGGCTAACTCCTCCGCATTATATCAGCTAACTCCTCAGCATTATATCAGCTAACTCCTCAGAATTAAAGCAGATAACTCCTCAACATTATAGCAGCTAACTCATCAGCATTATATCAGCTAACTTTTAGCATTATAGCAGCGAACTCCACAGCATTATATCAGTTAACTCACTCAGTATTATAGCAACTAACTCCACAGCATTTTAGAACCTAGCTTCTCAGCAGTATAGCAGCTAACTCCTTAGCATTATAGCAGCTAACTTTTAGCATTATAGCAGAGAACTCCTCAGTATTATAGCAACCAACTCCTCAGCATTTTAGAATCTAGCTTCTCAGCATTATAGCAGCCAACTCCTCGGTATTATAGCAGCTAACTCCTCAGCGTTTTAGAATCTATGTTCTCAGCATTATAGCAGATAGATCCTCAGCATTATAGCAGCTAACTCCTCGGAATTATAGCAGCTAACAAAGCTTCTGATCAGCTGCTGGTACACCGGAATAGACGGTAAATTTTGGCTGCAAAAGTGCTGACGCAGCTATATCGCTGATTTTGGAAATGTAGCTGACTCAAAGCTGCTATAGTGCTTATTAGCACCGTTCACACCCTTTGAAGTAATAAATATATTTGTGCTTACTTAGCTAGAAGCATCTACGAGACAATTTTAAAGCAAAATTATTTTTAATCTGTGTCTTTTTAATTATTTATAAATATCATTTGGCAGCTATTACACTACCAAGCTGATTTTTTTTTGGTCGTTTATGCTGCCGCAGCGTTCTGCCAGCTGCAGTAATATAGCTGTACCGGCAGCTACTTTTTAGCTACTAGGCCACTCTTATTGCTGTTATTAGACTGACACTTAGGCTGTCGCAGCAATGCACCAACTAGGGTAAGAAAGCTGCAGCATAATAGCTGCCTCGGCAGCAATGTGGCAGTCATGACGTCATCAATACTTTTTCGTGCTGTTATTTTAGCTAACACAGTGTTGCCGTAGCACTGCACCAACTAGGGCAAGAAAGCTACAGCATAATAGCTGCCTCGGCAGCAATGTGGCAGTCATGAGGCACCAATACTTTTTCTTGCTGTTATTTTAGCTAACACAGCACTGCACCAACTAGGGTAAGAAAGCTACAGCATAGCAATGTGGCAGTCATGACGTCATCAATACTTTTTCGTGCTGTTATTTTAGCTAACGCAGTGTTGCCATAGCACTGCACCAACTAGGGTAAGAAAGCTACAGCATAATGGCTGCCTCGGCAGCAATGTGGCAGTCATGACGCACCAATACTTTTTCTTGATGTTATTTTAGCTAACACAGCAACTAGGGTAAGAAAGCTACAGCATAATAGCAATGTGGCAGCCATGACGTCACCAATACTTTTCTAGGTGTTATTTTAGCTAATGCTAAATCTGCTGCCGCATCCACTACATCAGTTTCGTCAAATAAAAGCTGAGTATTAAAGGTGGCACAGCACTGCGTCAGCCTATTAGCTGCCGCAGGTAAATAGTGTAGCTTGTGGGATTAATTCAACACGACTTATACGCACTTAATTAGTCTTGACGCTGGGGATGTTAGGAACCTACTAATTAAACGATTATTTATGAGGTTAGGTCTAGCAACAGAGTTTTGAAGTCGATTAGGTTATCATCGCGTTCTAAGACTTATAGACATGTCTTAGCCTTAAGATCGTAACGCTGGGGATGTTAGGAGACCCTTAATATATCATACTAATACAGTGAAATATCTCTTAAGCGGACAGCACTGGTCGCTTATTAATTGTCCGCTTATAAGAGGTGTCCGCTAAATAGAGATAATTTTATAAACTATTTCAATAGTTGGTTCCTGTAAAATTGCCCGTTTATGAGAGGTTTCCGCTTATTGGAGGTGTCGTCCGTAAAGGGAGATTTCACTGTATTCGTTAAAATCTTAATTTTAATCATAAATTCCAACAGTTGCTATAAACGCATTCCATATCCGATTTAAACAATTTTCCCCCCTCAAAATTAACTAAAAGAAGCCTAACTACCAACATCAAAATTCTCAGACATAATTTTTTTAATAAAAATACAATGGCTATAATTCAAGCCATATTTTAAACCAAACGTCGTACACTACACAACGACTCACAATTTCCATTGATTTTTTGCAGTTCAATCGCTTTTTCACGCTATAAATTAAATTTTCTGCAGAATTAATACAAATTTACTGCTCAGGGGGTTTAGGAAGCAACGAGCAATTCTTATCGACCCTTTTTTTAATAAGAAACTTATCGCGAGGGGTTGCGTCGCCCATCGCCACAAAAAATGTTTTGTTGACACTTGGGTGAAAAAACCGAACTGTGGTTTTAGAGAAAAAAAGAGTTTGAGGCTTAAAAAATAAAAAATCGAACAATGTTTATTTAAACTTTGATCTTGACCATTTTCCGCTAACCTTAATTGCTGATGATTATAAAAATGTGCAAATAACAAGTCGAATTTCAATACAATAATTGAACTATGACCTGTGCTTTGTTTTATCGGACACGAGTTAATAAGGAAAATACTCGTACATTCTTAACATGCTTTTTTATGTTCATCTAAGGTCGTTTAAAATGAAAATTTTTGCAACTCTACAACTTGTTGAATTATTGAAAACAAATAAATAATTTATTGTTGTTGTCGATAACTATAACGTACTAATGTGAGGTCAACAAATTAAAATTGCATTATAAATGTTGCCTCATTACGAATTTAATAATCTTGAGATAAGTGGGAAGTATTGATGTTTAATTAATATTTCCCTACATTTGGGGATTTTTGAGTATTTCTTATGGTTAACTTATGAGAAATTCCCCAAAAATAGGGAATTTGACGTATTTGGACGATTTTGATGTTTCGTATTGTAATATTTATAATGTTCGACTTGTTGATGTTCAATAAAATAACGTCCTACTGTATCACCTAAATTTGGCATCCATTATTCCCACTCCAAGCCCAAAAATGTAAAAAGCGTGTTTTTCAGTGCTCACCAACATAATACATTTTAATAAATATTAGGTCAAAACATACCTTGTTTCCATTTTAAACAATCTCAGTATAACTTGTGCCAAGTTGAAATCTCGTTCGATGCAATAAATTACATAATGCAGATGTAATAAATCTTACGAAAGTTAGAAATTATACAATAGACGCAAGAAATTTTCGCTAATTAAACTTATGTGGAGTACTTGAAAAGTAAATAAAAAATAATTGAATTTCATAAATTGAATATTGTTAAATCTCCAGTGAATGTGAATAAATTTTAATCTTTTCAGAAGTTTATCGAAGTCGAAAATGATAATGAAAATTTGCTACCAACACACGAACATTCTAATCAATATAAAATTGTGAACGTTATAAATTTCACCTGGTTCTTCAGCACACTGACCTAGAAAGACCTTCATTTAGTTCACATCAAATAATAAATTTCACTTCGTTAACTTACACCTTTAGTGCAAATTTAATTAAAATCACATCGAGAAAATGCACAAACTTATAGAAGAAGATAGTTTTTTTTCTGTTTGCGCTTTCAGCACAGGTTTCTGATAAAATTAAGCAACTTCAATTCACGTCTCGACTCTCCACGAGTACTTGAAAAGAAAATAAAAAGTAACTTTTCACCAGCAAGTCCTCAAATAAAGCTTATCGAAAGACAACTTTCGGTGTTGGTTGTTGGTAATCTAAAAAAAAGTAGCCAAGAGATTTAACAAGTTGCGCTAAAATAAACTTTCCCTCTTTTAACATTTGTGTGAACTGTGAAAAATGAAGACATTTTCATATTATATAAACTATACAAATCTCATAAATTCTCCAAATAACTACATCAACGCAATGATAATCACTTTAACAATGCCTCGCTTTTAGCAACAAAACCTACATGTCTTACCCCAAAAACCACATACATTACACCCTCTTTAATACGTTGGTAAGTTTGTTCGCCACATCCTATCTAGGGATTCCAACTAACTAAAGAGAAGCGAGTACCCCCCGAATGCGTTGCAATAAATAATTTACATAACTTGGGCTTTCAACCGTAAAGTGCACGCCTGGTTTAAGAACCGTTAAGATTACTGAACTTCTGGAAAACGGTGAGAACAAAAAAATGATACTGTCCGTACCTACATCAAAAAGTGTCAATCAAAACTCAATCAATTTTAATAGAAAAAATTATGACAATTTTATGTCCAATTGTTACAATTGGGAACAACGAGTTTGGCAGGTAAATTGGTCTACTGCAGTGCCAGATGTTTGAGCCAAAAACTTACAACTTTTAAAAGTTTCATTTAAAACTGCATTCGGCTTTTTGTGCGGAAAGACACAAATAAAAAGTTAATTGGAAAGCTCCGTGGATCCCAATTTGTTCCAACTCAACTGTTTTAGTACTTTGACGTATCTTAGCAAATACTAATTCGCCATTGATTGAAAAAACTATACTATTGAACTTCGCTTTTAAGTTTTCATTGATGGAAAATATTACTTGTTTGATTATTATTTGTGTACTTGCATATTGCATTGCGTACTAATTATTATTTGGTTGATTTTTATGGGAACGGGATGTAATTGAAAAACAAAGAAGTTTTCAGAAGTGGGATACAACAGCCAATATTTGGCTGGCTTATAGCTTCATTCTTTTATTGTTGATTTAACAGTGTTATATGCAATTTCAGAAGTGGGATACAGCCGATATTTGGCTGGCTCAGAACTCCTTTCTTATTGGGGCTTCCTCTTCCCATTCTCAGCATTAAATAATGCAACTGTACCACATCGTCTAACTACCAAGAGTGGTGAATGTGGAAATTACTACGTAAAAGTCTCCACTCACGAAGGCCTTTATAATTGCTGCGTGAATTATAAAAATCTATCTAATTAAGAAGCAGTAAAGGAGTCAAGTATTACGAGAATAAATTCTTAAGTAATTAATTGCTATTTTATTACACTTTTATTGATTTCACATTCTTGCATTGATTGACAGTTTTGACTATCTCAAACCATTTTTTGCCACATAAAATAATACCCACTTACGATTTTGCGATGATATAAATAGGTAGGGCTGATTAGTAACTATACCGAGCGTTTGACGAGGAATAGTCATAATTTTAACTATACAGACTCTCTAGAGACAGAGGAGTTTACGTAATTTGCAATCTGCGGCTGCAAATAATTTTCTGGAAATCGTCCAGCGCGGACGGGAAAAATGACGTCGAGAAAAAGAAATGTTATGTCTATTTCATGGTGCTTTATTAATAAAGAATTTTTGAGAATAATAAAAATGGGTAAGTTCTGATATAACGACGACCGGATATAACGAACCTTTTTAGTCGGTCCCTTCACCGTCGTTATATCCGATTTTCACTGTATATTATTTCTTGTAAAATTATCAAAATGAAAAAAATACATTTTTTTTACTTTTTCTCCTCGAGAGATGACGATTTTCCATTTTTAATACGACGTTTCGGGTTTGAGCCACCATCATCAACCAAAAGTTTTAAATATACAGACCTTTTTAAATTTTATTTTTTAATTGATTTCGTCATTAGCTCATTAAAAATCCAAAGATGTGCCACACTTAGCTTTAGCTGCTATTTTTACACACATTTTATGATCAAAAAGTATTCATTAGTGAGTTTCGACAATGAGGTCCATTGATGATACTTCCTTTATTTATTATTGCGAAAGAACACATTAAGGTTAATTAAAATTTCAAAAATAAAAGCCTTTGTTAACTGGGTTTGTAATTAAAATAATTATCAAAGTGCAAACAAAATTGGAAGACATTTTGCTAGCTGTGACGTTACTGGATGCTACCGACGAGGTCTCTGACGTTACCGGATCCTACCGACGTAATAAATTTACAAATGAAATACAGTTAAACAGCTAAAATCTAGTTCTAACAACAGCCCTACAACCCCATAATTCTTTGTGATTTTGTTAATGCAGTTTATAAAACCATGGGTAGATAACCGTGGACCTATTGAACGAGAGGCCAGGCGGAACTGTGCTGCTGATCGCGTAAAATGGATAATTCAATAGATTGATCAAACGTATACTAGAATGGAAGCCCAGGTCTAAAACATCAAGGAAAAGATCAGACGATATAAACCAACAAAACCCAAGGCTGGTCTTCACCAGAATCATTTCTTCGCTATCGTCTTTTTGTAAAAATTCTAAAATTATGGAAATTCGTCCTTACTGAAAAAATAATCGATATAGGTGTAGGATCTGGATTATTAGTGGAGAGGGAGCAAGCTCACAGCACTTACGCCACTTGTTTGGGCCCATTGAACAACTTCCAAGCAGCCTCCCCAGGTCATCAGGTCTCGAGCCATTCCACTTTTAGGATGTACTCCAGAACTCTGGCGGGAAGAATGGCGCTTATTCTGACCATGTCGAGCCAGAAGTCCCCCAACACGGATCCTCTTATAGACGCTAGAGCTGAACACTGATAATGCACGTATTGAGCGATCTCGTCTTCGTGATCGCATGCTCGACATCTGGGATTATCTACCTACTGTTCAGTGTGTGAAGATGCTTATTTAGCCAAGAGTGTCCCGTAAACTAAAAAAGCATCTTCACTCGATATAGGTGTTGATTAGCGTAGAAGAAGTGGACAGTGGCTCTGTTCAGTGATGAAGTTTCGCCCTTTTGTCAGCTTTAGACTAGACTAATTTTAGTACTAAAATTTTAGTACTAAAATTAGTAGATCTACTAAATTAGAGGATTTCAAAACCCCTGGTTCTTTTTCTTCAACCTGAACCTGATGGTTATTCTTATTATAATCATCAGGTAAAGAGAGAATTAGTACTACAATTATAGCATCGTCTAAGGCTATAGCCTTAGGTACTAAAATCCTTATTACACTGGCGTATTTGAAGGCAACTGATATTAATAAAAAAATTAATTTAGGTAAATGAGCCGATTGTTCCTTTCCCTCATCAGATGAAAAAAAAGTTTTCCATGGGAATATGGGAAACAATCCATTCTTATTAACTATTGTATTTATTATACTGAATAATCCATAGCTCTACATTTAAAATTTTAATTTTAATGAAAGCACTTGAGCATATTATTAGCTAATTTCTATCATAAGAAAGTAATTTCATTCTTTTGTTAAATTATCCTTATTGCAAACAAATTGAACCACTCGTGCTTACTACGTTTTATAATCAAAGTCAAATTATTTTCGCTTAAATAAACTTATCAAAACGTTCGTTACAGACACACTTTTTCTATCCTTGCAAATGACACGAGTTTTATATCGACATAAATCAAAAACATAAAAATTTAACACACATTCCATCCAATAAAATGTAAACTTTCAAAAAAAAAAACGTGGAAGAGACAGGAATATAAAGTCACGTAAACTGCAATTTCGCGATGAAACCAATATATCGAAAAGCAATAAAAATAAAATTGGCAGCAATCAAGCTGTATTTGAGATAGCATTCGTTATCGAAAAACAACCACCTTCCTTCTTTACACGATTCAAAGCCAACTTTGATTAATAAGCTGTCAAAAAAGTTTTCATCAAGTAGGCACTTCTCGATTTTTACTTTTTCAATTTATCATCAAAGGTTAAGGACCTAATAGACAGTATTACAAATTGAGCAAAGCAAAGTTTTGCTTCTTGTCTCAGCAATATATCAGAAAATCTCAGCTAGGTTAAATCGTATCATTAGTGGTCTATTTCGCAGACTGGAGTAGCGAAACATCCTGTATATACTCCTCTTCATAACTCTCCAACCCCTTAACCGATTCAGCTGAAATTTGACAAACAAGCTCATCGCTTCTTTGTAAGGGATGCGCTAATAAGGCCATTAGCATATTCAAAACAAAATTTTTCCCCTTCATTTTAGCACTTGTTCGTAAAAACCCTTAATTTAAAGTACGATACAAACGAATTTGACTAAAGAAGAATAAGTGGAAGAAAATAAGCCCAACGTATTTAACCAAATAAAAACAAGCACTTACTTAAACATAAAGAGTCCTTGTAAAATTATTTTTTCATGAAGTACTCTTACGTATACGTACACACCCTAAAATCATGAATAAATCAGTTATCCATACTTAAAATTTTAAAAGAGGTGGAGAAAATGCATGAATTGATTTGCAAAAAGGGTGAGTTGCAAAAGAGTTTTATTGTTGTTTGCGGTTTTGTTCGATTCCTACGCTTTGTATTCGAAACCAGGAATTACGTAAGGCTAAACAAGGGTAGACTACCCTAATCAGCGGCGGATTACAAATAAATCCAATGTATTTCTTTCTTTCCACCCCATAATTTCTCATTAATAATCGAAATTTCTTTTTATTAAACGAATCGCGAAATTTCTCTTTCGAACAATGCAAATGACAAAAATAAATCATTCCGAGAGACAAACAAAAATATTCTTTTGACAAATTTTGTCTGATAGGAGTGGAATATAAATTATTCCGCATCTCTCGCTAAATTGCAGCTTGTATCAGAGGAATTCCCGGTGCGAGCACCAATCGAGTTGAATATAAATCGGCACCCCTCTTAATAATTTATAGTTGTTGTAGTACAATAAATTCAATATGGTGCATCAAAGATGCATTAATTTAAAGAGAGGGTTGTTTAGCAAAACCATAAACCATCCAAAGTTTCTCTGCAACGTCTGATCGATCCACAACCACTATGTTGTGTCTGTTACAAGCTCAATCTTAATTAGCCCTTCTTTTTTGTTATAAGACATTAAGTTCATTATAAGACGAGGGAATTAAATTAGCTCAAGCTTAAATAAACTTCGAAGAATAATTTGTAAACATTTAGGAAAAGCGTTTTAAAAAAATTGGAAAACCTTGAATAAACAAATTAACATAAATAATCGTCATTTATATTGCGATTTGAACTTTACACTACGCGGTTTATTGGAGTTATCGATCAAGTTAAATTTCACATGTATTTTAATACACATTAAAATGATAAAATAGCAACAACTTGGATAAAGAGTATGCATTTCTTGCACAATTAAAATTAACTGATTAACTGTTGAGAAGATTTATTTATTTATTTGGAGCTTTTATTGTTGTTACTAAGTGGTTATTGCAATTAATTTTTTTAAACTAGAAAAGTAAACTTTTAAGCCGAGCAGTTAAATTTTTAAGCGCATTATTAAAACCCTGGAAAGCTATTTCTCTCTCGTTATGTCCTTAGGGTTTCAGGACTGATGTAAAATATCCCTCGAGATACGTGTCTTTTCGTTAAAACGTACTTTCCATTTACCTTCCCCCATAGAAATTTCCAACACACAGTAAAACGTTTTCCCCGCACTAAATAGACTAGAGAAAATTGATATAATTGGCATTGGTACTTTAACCAAATTAGTTATTAGGTGTGTTTAGCCATTACGGTAAATCGATTTTCCACTTAAAAATTCAACAAATTATTCAAACATTTCGAGCACTAACAAAATTATTTTACATAATAAGAAACGAAATTCAACAGATCATCGAGAAAATTAATATTTGCTGGTCCTTCGAGCTGGATGTATGGCTATATTACTGCGTATAAATAAAAAATCGAACAAATTATTGAAACATTTCGAGCGCCAACAAAATTATTTTATCAGAAAAAAAAATCAGAAACGAAATTTTAGAGATAGGTAATCGAGAAAATTGTAAGAAATTAATATTTGCTGGTCCTTCGAGCTGGATGTACATCGATATTACGGCGTATAAATCAATTTTCCACTTCAAAATCGAACAAATTATTGAAACATTTCGAGCACCAACAAAATTATTTATAAAATAAGAAACGAATTTCTAGAGATAATCCAGAAAATTGTTAGAAATAAATATTTGCTGGTCCTTCGAGCTGGATGAATATCGATATTACGGCGTATAAATCAATTTTTCATTTCAAAATCCAACAAATTATTGAAACATTTCGAGCACCAACAAAATTATTTTATAAAATAAGAAACGAATTTCTAGAGATAATCCAGAAAATTGTTAGAAATAAATATTTGCTGGTCCTTCGAGCTGGATGTACATCGATATTACAGCGTATAAATCAATTTTCCACTTTAAAATCCAACAAATTATTAAAACATTTTGAGCACCAACAAAATTATTTTATAAATTAAGAAACAAAATTCAACAGATCACCAAGGAAATTAATATTTGCCGGTCCTTCGAGCTGGATGAATATCGATATTACGGCGTATAAATCAATTTTTCATTTGAAAATCAAACAATTGTTGAAACTGTCAATAGTAACAAAATATTCTCTAAAAACAGAAACAGTATCTATCACATAAACGAAAAAAATTTTTTTAATTATTATTTTTTGGTCCTTCGAGCAGGATGTAGTATCAATATTACGGCATGTAAATTAAGCAGGATATAGTATCAATATTACGGCATGTAAATTAATTTTTCCCTTCAAAATCAAACAAATTATTGCAATAATTCGAATACGCACAAATTTTTTTGTAAAAAAACTCTGAATCGATAAAATTCTTGAAATTTAATATTTCATTGGTCCTTCGAGCTGGATGTATAACCATACTACGGCATATCAATTAATTGCTCACTTAAATATTGAATAAATTACATTTAAAGCAAAAACAAAATATTTTCTAAAAATAAATAATAAAATTGCTATTTGTTGGTCCTTCGAGCTGGATGCATGAGAAGATAAAAACGTTTCTCTCTTAGATAAAAGAAAGAAAACCCTACTTCGTCACATAAATCAAAAAGAATCCATCCGAGTTGATTGATATAAATAGGAAATGAAAAGTTACTGTAAAGGAAATAGATATTAATTGCAGTTCGCCAAACGAAAATAAACTATAATCGAAACAGAAAATGGAAGAGAAGGTTTCTAGAAGGCGAACTAATTCTGATCGACGTGGGTGTGCTGTATACGCTCATAAAATATTTAATAGGAACGACAAACGAAGAATTATCTGTGGAAAACTTCGCGTGAATAATTGACAAGGTATTGGTTCTGAAAACAATCAGAGTACGAGTTTAAAGGAAAAACCGAGGAATAACAGATACTGGAACGAATACCTAGACCTGAAAACTCATAGAGACGCCTGCATCCGACTCCAACAGTCGCTCATAAAATTTTCTACTATTTCGAACAGGGAAGATCTGTTTAAATAATAATAATGCAGAATCGAACCCCGCACCTCATAAATATATAATATAAACGCATACCAATCCGACAATTGGACAGATTTATTGTAAAAGGGGACGAATATTAGAAAAACAGTAAAATGATGTTCGTTCTACGAGTCTACGACCACATTGGAATTTTTTTATACTTTTTTGTTATGAATAAAAATAACATAGGTTTCCTTTTTCAACTTTTCAACCCTATAAATTACAAAGTAAAAAAAGGGGAAACACACGCACACGCAATAATCAATTTCAAACCCATATATAAAAATCCCAAACGTCGATTCCCTTTAAACATACCGCACCTAACATTAAAGTAATAAAATTTCATCCCTCTATAACCCAACCCCTATCGTGAAATTGTTCAAATAAATTCACATTAGTTTAATTGTATAATTGTAGGGTAACAGATTGATAGCGACCGGTAAGATCGTATTTCAAAAAATAAATACGGACAAATATTGCACAGACACAAGGCAAATATGGTGCCGCGCCTTCGGAAAATTTCGAGTGAATATTCCCAACACGGTATAAAATTGAAAAAGATAAATCATGTAATGGAAAAAAAGTGAAATAAAAGAAAGCCACTACATTATTTAAAATTAATAAAATTTTCAATGACTCGAGAGATTTGAAGTTAAAAATTTATATTTTCAAGAAAACTTACGTCAAGTTGGGAAAATACTTAAGTATTAACTTGGGGTTTTAATTAAAAATTAAATCGCTCAACCCGTAATTAGGGAAAAGTCTACTCCATTATTTCGTTAGTTATTTATAAAATAAATAAATTTTTAATTTAAATTAAAGTTCGAAAGTGACTTTTGGGCCTAGTAATAGTTTTATGTCAACATTGACTGAAGCGAATGGGGTTACAGCTCCTCTTACAGACGGTTATTTGTAAAATGCGCTCTACGTTAATGTTGTTGCAGCTTGTGAGGGGTAACTAATTTTATGAACCCCTATAGACCGACCTAATGCATTAGACTTTTTAAAAGCGTTTTAATATTGATAAACTTTGATTAATAATAAAACACGGACATTTACGAAACTTTTAAATTGAAATAGACAATTTTTGTTTTATTGAGGACACGATAAATCAAAACGCATCACTATTTAATTAACATCAAATTTTTGTATTATTTATTGGTCAAGCTTTCACTTTCTCACATTTATAAAGACGACCACAGTCGAAAATTTTAGAAACTTGTGTTCTACTTGATAAAATCTGAAGATGCAAATATCAACAGCGTGTCTGTAGACTCGTCTCAACAGGGAAATCCCCGTTTGAGTCTATGAACATTCATTAGATACACTCACCAACTCTTTGTATGTTTGTTTACGAATTCAAAAGTACTGGATACATACCTAAAACAAAAGAAAAAAAATTAAATATAATAGATTATAGTGGTGTGCCTAATGGTGGTATAAAAGGGACGGTCGTATTCACGTGTTTGATTAAACTTGAGGAAATAATAATTATCTACGAGGGCACGTTTTTTATATTTAAAAAACAAAAATGTTAAGGTTGAGAAAACCCTAAAGGCATGTAGCGTGTAGCTGCAATAAAAAAATAGTTTTGGTACTCGGTGAACTCACGTATATGAGGCGCACCTGTAAAATAAAGAGCGAACAATGTCGGGTATGTAATAATCTCTGTAATGCATGAACAATTTCAAGGTTAAAAATTAAAATTTTAAAAAAAGAAATAGTATAGCAAATATGATATATTATAAAAAAACACTAAAAGCCATTTCCCTTCCTTTTAATTTGAAAACATAATTTCATTAACGTACAACAAATTAAACACAAAGAGAAATTTTAATTGATACACCACTTCCCTCGCAAAAGCAAGAAGCCCAAAAAAAACTTATAATTTGCTCTTAAATTATAGCATAAACAACATTAACGTTTATGTCTTTAATGAATTTAATTACAAATTAATTAGACAAACGAACTTGGAAAAAACGGTAACAAAAGAGATCGAATAAAAAAGCCCTTAAAATGAGAAAAAGTGGCGCAACTAACAATTAAGCTGCACTTTATATGCTAAAAGTAAATATAAAAATCCACCTACTCGATGTTTTAACCTAAAAAGTTTATATCGAATCGATTAATCGTTTTTCTTCTTTTATCAAGAAAATGGAAAGCACCGCGAGTTCTACTTTTGATGGAACAACCTCGCACACCCAGATACCACTATCATTAAAATCAAAAGTTGATATTAAATCAATAAAAACACTTGTTATTAAATTATGTAAGAAGAATGAAAATACATAATTCAAATAATAACATATAAACATAAAAAGAATAATTATTACTGTTTCTCTTTCTGATATATTCAATGACAAGATCTTTCCCAGCACATATTTACATACTCAACTATGTTAACACCCGCATTTTTATTTTATAAAAAAATTATTATCAAGGATTTAAATTTTAAAAAACTTGTTTTTAATCATATCAAAATCGTGATTTGTATATAAATAACAACAATAATAAAATCTAAACACTAATTAAGCCAAATTTTAACAAAGACATCAATATAACAATAATTATTATTAGTGTCGAGGTCAGTTACGTACTGCATTTTTTTAATTTTGTAAATAGGAAACTGGCGATGAAGAAATATTTAATTATTTTATAATTTGATGAGCTCAAAACTATCTTTTATTTCCTATAATTTGTTGTCTTAAATTTATTTAAAAATGTGAACAGACAATGCAGTTAGGGACTATTTTAATTTGGCATCACTGTACAGAGTTGTCACACTACAATTTAATTTGTTTGAAATTCAAAGTTTTTAGCTTGATTTGTTGGTATGTGGCAACCCTGGACTGTCATTAAGAAACTTCAAAAATGCATATTTAGATAAATATCTTGAAATTACGGTTATGGATTAAAAAATAAGGAGCCCAACGAACTTTTTAAGCTTTAATCTAATATTTAAAGACAATTAAAGCTAAATGAAGTTTTAAAAATTAACAGACATTGACAGATAAATGCAAAGTATTGCGCAAGCGCAAACCTTCGCATAGATTGCGCAACCACTGCGATTTGTAACATCGTGTATCGTGTAATTCATATTGACAAAATGTAATAAAACTCTACTATTAAAGAATATTTTGGACTAATATTTTGGGAACGTGTTTTATGGATTTATTATTAAACTTGAGGAAGATTGGGAACAAATTTTGACAAATTAGACAGAACAATTTATTTTGGATTATATGGTATATAAAATTGGTAACCAATTGCAAGGTCGCTTCAAATTCGTGCATTAAACTTGCATTATAATATTCATGGTTTAATTATTTATTTATTAGTGCTGTAAAAACTTCTAAATTAAATGTTGTTTCATAAAATCATTCAATCAAATACACCTCCAGATTCGGTGAATTATCAAAATATCGCTAGTTGTCACTCACAAAATGATTATTTGTCTGCAAATAATGTTCTCAATCTAATGTAAAAGATTCATAATTAAAGATAATATAAATGTTAAATTACATTTCGAAGATTATTTTCAGTGACAACTATAGCGATATTTCGATAATTCACTTCGCTGTCGGTGAGAAGACTATAGCTCTGTTCGCTTGACTTGCACTAGTTGCTCGGAGCAGTCCGTAAACCAATGACTGTAGACTTCATTCTGTATTCTTTATTCTCATTGGTTCACTAACTGTTTGGAGTAACTTCGAGCAACTAGTGCAAGTCAAGCGAACAGAGCTTATGAGAAAACCAATTGCTGGCTGTGTCTATTGTACCGGTGTATGTGAACTTATAGAATAATATATTCAACATTTTTCGTAGAAAAAATCGAAAAAACAATTTTCTTACGCCATACTATTTGATTATCGATTATACTGGATATAAATTTAATTCACTGTGACTTGGGGCTTGGGACTTGGTCAGAATGGCTGACGATAAAAATTATCTCACAGATAATTGCTCCAAATTCGTTCTTACTGTTCCAGAAGCTTTTGAATACACAAAATCCCAGCTTATTTGGTTCTCCCATTCAGTAACAAAATGTCAACTTTTTTTTTACGTTTGAAGAAAAAATTAATTTCACATGCTTTGTAACGCCAGAATACCACGAAAATGTAAAATATATTCAAAATAGCCATAGCCATGGGTTTTGTTTTTAAAAATATAATTTCGAATGTTTCATTAGTTCATTGACTAATACCATCCATGGCTATCCCATTCCCATTATGAGGTGGGTATAATTTTTGATATTTTCTCTCTAATTTCTGCCTTGACGAAGCACGCAAAATTAATTTTGTTCTTTTGTTTAAAATTTAGGAAAGCAGGAAATTATAAAAGTATTATTTTACATTTTAAATCCCTATGACCGAGAAGCAAAAACCGTGTTCAGCACTCTAGTGTGGCTTGTCAGTTGTAATACAGCATGCTTTACTCTAATTTAATGAATGGAAGCTTTCCTAGACACAACATATGTATTAAATGGGCAGAACTAACAGTTGATATGGTTGGATACTCTTCCATTACTTATTTCAGTTAGAAGACGCTGATTTGTAAGTCGTTTACAAGTTAACACTACTTCCAAAAACTGTTAATATACGTGTACAATGTAAGCAGTTTATGTTTTGGGAAAACTAAAACCCCTTAGCATCCGCTTTACAAATATTATGTAAAGATCGTCTCACGGAGACCACAGCAATCGCTCGACAAAATAGCGTGGCCACCAAGACAGTACAGAAGTCAGTCATCTCAGTCATGCAATGAACTGTAGCATTTTTCTAACTCTTTAAAATTTTTATGCGGTATTTTCTGAAGTGAACACCCTAAATTACAGTTTAATTCACATAGCTCTGTTATTTAGTGTATTTAAAGTATAAGGAAACGAGCTAAGAATAGTAAATATACAGTGTGTTCACCAATAGTGGTAACAGTGAATAATTCATGTATCGTACTAGATACAAAAAAAAGTTTGAATTGTTTTTTATTCAACTCAACGTTTACTATCGGAAACTGCTGCGGTATATTTTTTTGTACTTCCAACTCAACCGGAAATGTAAATGTATTTTTTTTTTCAAATGGCAACATATATATTTTTTTACATTTTCGAAATCTCCATTTTTTTCTCTATGAAGTGATGTCAAAATTGTCATAAGGTTACATTAGAAAATATTTGAGAAAAATGTATTTGATTTATTAAACAATTAAACAAGCAATAATAATTATTATTAATATTTAAAATTATAGAGTGCCTAACAATACTTTTAAGTTCTAAGTTTGACAGCAGTAATACAATTTAAGTCAGTTACGTGATCAATTACTAATAATAACAATAAATATTTGTTTAATTAATAAATCCATTACGTTTTTCTCAAATTTTTTCTTCTGTAACCTTATGACAATTTTACATGAATTTATAGAGAAAAAAATGGAGATTTCGAAAATGTAAAAAAATATAAATGTTGCCATTTGAGAAAAAAAATGCATGTACATTTCCGGTTGAGTTTGAAGTACAAAAAAATATACCTCAGCAGTTTCCGATAGTAAACGTCGAGTTGAATAAAAAACAATCCAAACTTTTTTTTGTATCTAGTACGATACAAGAATTATTCACTGTTACCACTATCGGTGAACAGTGTATATCAAAACACAACACCGACTTTCTAAATTTTTCAACAAATCAAGTCACTGTCTTCTAATTATCTCAAAGTCTGTTAATTAAGTTAAGACTCGTTTATTAACAAAAAAACTGTTTTTTTAAATTAAAGAGACATTTTGCTATTTTTTAAGCTATTAATTGCAAATTAACTACTGTGGTCTTAATAAACAGCGTGGCCATAAAGTGACTATATCAATTTTTAAGATTCGTTTGTTTGGCATTCATTTGATTATAATCGCTTATCAATTAATTTTTATAGCGAGCTCTGTATCCAAAACAAAAATGGATTTGCGATGCCCCTTTTCCAGTCCAAATATTTCAACCAGCGTCCTATGAATGCTTGATTGTAAGTCACATGACTGGCATCGCACCAATCACGCCAAGTTACAGAATTATAACAGATCCTTTTCTATTTTGGACATACTGTATAAATACTCGTGTAGTTTACATCGTAATGAATCACACTCATTATTCGAATTAAGCAAGAATTAGAGCACAAAGAATCATAAAATTTTTAGATGCAGTCCGAGGCGGTACCTATATAAAAGTGCAAACATCATTTACATATCACAGTAAGTTTTATTCATTAATGATGGCTAACTGAATAGTATTTTTACGTAAAATTCACTAAAATTATTGATAGTATTTAAAAATTGACGTGAATAATTATATCAGTAGAAGATTAAGCGGAAGTGTCAGGTATTTAACTGCATAATCTAAACGCCTTTAATTTTAACTTAAAACACATAAAAAGTCAGAGATGGCCATAGGGATTATTTGTAGGGTTGATTTTGGAAAAGTAGAGGTTCCAAAATGAAATTATTGCAACTAATGGTTTTTAAATACTAAATTCAGTAAAAAATTCATAAGGTGTCATACACTGTTCTTATAGAGAGCTAAAAGCCTACTAATTTCTGATCATCAAACAGATGCAGTTAAGCCACTCCCACAAAATGCTCGCGATTTTAAAATAGAATTTTTCTATTGGTCAAATTTTGAAAATCCAGTTTACAACACTCACACAAGAATGTGACAACCTTATTTGACAGAAATTTGTGGGGAGTGGCTTAGCTGCATCTGTTCGGTGAACAGAGTTTAATAAAACAAGAATTTATACAACGTACCGCAGATTCGATATAACCACCACTAATATTTTTTTGTGTAAATATTGCGAGTGATGTTTATTTTTCTAAAAACACCAAAAAGGTATTAAGTTGGTTCTAAAATAACGCGAAATTTTCTCCACTCAACGGAAGTCGTTTATTTTATAGTTTTCGAAATCCCAATGGTGAGTCTCGAATCTGTGAGACACATTTAAATCACAATAATACTCATTGTTAATACACCCTCTGAATAAACGCCCCAGTGCTTTTATACTACAACAAATCATTTTATATCTCATAGCAAAGGAGAATTGAAGCAAATTAAATGGCAGCTACAATTTCCATTACCATTCAACTTTTACTTCTGCTTTTAGTGAACTTTTCTCAAGCTGAAGAGGTATATTTATATAAACATTCATTTAATCAAATTTAAAGGGCTCGTTTTTTAGTACGGCACTGTTAGAAGAACCCAATATGGCTTCGTACGTGGTCAAATTGCTGAAAGTAGAAGCAATTCCACTTTCAAATATTTTTCTTTCAACGGTATACAATACGCTCGTCCGGCACTTGGAAAATTACGCTTTCAAGTAACAATTTTAAAAAAATACAACATAACTTTTCCTAACAATTTTTTTAGGAAGCACAACCACCAATACCATGGAATAATGTACAAAACACCATACAACCAAGACAAATTTGTCTGCAATTTGACGACGCTTTTTCAAGCACAAACGTTGTAGGGAGTGAAGACTGTTTATATTTGAACGTCTACGTCCCCATTACAGTGAGTATTGCCAAAATGGCTAACTAAAGGTAAAAGTTGCTTTTAGGCTAGACAAGATCAAGGCAATATGCCTGTTATGGTTTGGATTCATGGAGGTAACTGGGTTTCGGCATCGACGTACGAAACAGCGCCGGATTATTTTATGGAAAAGCCTGTGGTTATAGTAGAAATTGAATATCGTTTGAACGTTTTTGGCTTTTTAACCACATTAGATAATAATGCAAAAGGAAATCTTGGGCTTAAAGATCAAGTTATGGCTTTGCAGTGGATCCAAAACAATATTCAATACTTCGACGGAGATAGGACAAGAGTTACAATTTTTGGAGTTAGTGCTGGTGGTGCGGCAGTTTTTTATCACATGTTATCTCCACTAAGCCAAGGTTGGTATTTTTGCACCACGACATCATTAAAAGAAACCCTTTTGCATTAGGACTATTTTCACAAGTAATAAGTGAGAGCGGAAGCCCTTTGAATCGATGGGCAATACAAAGGCGGCCTTTAGAAAGAACTATTAGCTTAGCACGCCATTTTGGAATTAATAGCACTAATACACAAGTAATTGTTGAAAAATTACAAGAAGTTAACGCCGAAGCTCTCTTTAGGGCTGCTTTTAATTATTCCATAGTGGTAAGTTTTAATAGCGATCGTAAACACTCAATAAACTTCTATTTATTAGGGCTACTTTGCACCCTACGACCCCCAACCATTTTCAACTGTAATTGAAAAGGAAAGTAATACTGCTTTTATATGCGAACCAGCTCACATGTTGTTGAGAAGGGGTCATTTTGCGCGAGTTCCTTTAATTATGGGAATAACAACAGAAGAAGGATCTTTCAGCTGGACGAGTAAGTTGAATCGCGTATTTGATGATAAAATTGAACATTTGAGCTTTTAGCTGTCAGCGATGGACGTGTTGACGTTAATTTATACCAAAGAGAACCACAACGTTTCATACCATTATCGATGAACTTACCAAACAATTCTCCTTGTGTGAACAAAACTTTAAACGATATTACGCAAAAATATTTTCCAGCTAGAGATTACACTAATCGAAATCAATTTATACCAGTAAGTGCCTTTTTACATCTTACAAATGATCATTGCACGATTTATCAAAGAACGTCAGCCTTCGGCTGAGAAAGAGGAACATTCACTTATCAACCAATCAGCGAATGTCTCCACAACACGCCATTGGTAGCTTTTGGCGTCCCTAGCACGTGATCGTTCTATAAGTTCAGTAATTTACGTATAGAGGTCTAACCTACGTAATTTTACTTTCAGTACATGTCCTTGGACCTTTTCCTAGTTGGAATTTTGGAAACTGGAAAATTTTTGTACGACAAAATGCCGGTCTACTTTTACGAATTCACTTACACAGGAAGCAGACCTTCGTCCCATTTAGGTAACCTATTTGCAAAACTCATAATAGCTTTTTCCAAAGTAAAATATTTCAGGTGGAGTTGGTCATCAAGAAGAGCTACTATATTTATTTTATCCCCAAGGATATCAAGCTAATCCCAACGAAACTAACTCTGATGTTTTGACTCGTAAGCGAATGATAACTTTATGGACAAATTTTGCGTCAACTGGGTGAGTTTTGATGTTTGTTAAAAAAAACTTGGAACAATATTTTTTCAGGAACCCTACACCTAGGCCGGATTTATTGCTCCAAAATGTACGTTGGCCTACAATGAATGCAACTCAAAGTCATTTAAACATTGGCTCTCATTTAACTATACAAAAACCATTACCTTATCAATCTGATGTGAGTTTTTGGAACGAAGTATATAGAACTTGTGCATTTCCCGATCCCAATCCTAACGTTCGTAACATTCCAAATTGGGGACGACCCTATTGGGTTTGGGAACATTAATTTATCTGCTATGTTAATTTGTTAATCCACATCAAATATTTTAATAATAACGATATTATTTAGAAGCCCTGGTTTATTAAAGAGAATCCTGCCCCGAAGCGTTATTTTCCTAACCCAGATTTGGGTGCGATTAAAGCGGCTGCTTACTAAGCTTGTTGCATTGTTACTGCTAATAAAGGATTCGATGTGCTCCTTAAAATCACTACCACGCCACGATCAGATATATCTACAAACAAACATCCGAGAAGATTGTAACCCTCTAAGTTAACTAATAAATCCCTCAACAGAAACCGTATCAGATTATACATTGTAACATTAAGAATCTATTCTTTTCTGTGATGTTGTGCAAATCTAATTAGAAAAACAAATACTCGTACGAGTTTACTTGCTACTCAAGATCACAAATCGAATTTTCCCCGTCTTGGAAAATGCATCAATAAAAATTGAATTGATATTCAAGTCAAGAACGTACAATAATTTTGGTATGTAGTCGAGTTTCATCAGTGATGCTCGTAAAGCTGAAGCAATTTATTCTTACTTCAACGGGGAATAACTTTTTTTTAAAGTAGATTTTGTAAAGCTCTAGGTTTTTGCAGTTCTACCTCATCAGCTACACACGATCGGAATAAAAATTTACAAAAAAAACAAAACTGCTATGATGAAAGTATAGTAAAATTTAGAAAGACGAATGTGGAAAACCTATAGTGGAAAACGTTTTAAAATTTAACAAAAAATTATTTTTCTGTCATGAAAGCATTTTTATATTAGTTTTGGAAAAAATTCATTTTCTTTTATTGTTTTTTTAAGTAAATGGGCTAAATTGAACTGTTTCTGAAGAAAGACTTAAAAACAAAACTCCAACAACAAACGGCACACGCACGACGACGACCAACAAAGAAAAAATTGGTTAGCAACAATAACCAAACAAAAGGGCAGTAATCAGTTGGTATTTTTAGTTTACAATATTGTGCAGAAAATTTAGTTAAAAATTTTGTTAGTTTTTAAACGAATTATTTGTGAAAAAGGATAAAAAATAACGTGAAGTTGTAGTTTGAAGCAAGTCCTCAGGTCATTGGAATAATAAAATCAAATTTGAAACGTAATGAAATTGGTCACATCGAGGTTTGCATTTATGGATAATAGCTTAAGGGCACGAAAAACAACATTAAATTCAGAGATTTGACAAAATTTGATTTAAATGTTGAAATCGTTGGTTGATTCAACCACTCATTGCGCTTGAAAGTGGACAATTTTGGTCGCCAAAATTTCATCACTTTACCATCAACAAATCCAAGCACGGAATCTTTAATATGAATGAGTGGTTTAGAGAAAAACAACGGATGTGATCATACGAGGAACTTTTTAAATTTTAAAGTATGCGGTTGAGGAAATTTTAAGAAAATCCTTTTAAAAATTATGATCTACTTTGACCCCGTAAAGGTATAGGCAATTTTGAAACAATTTTAAAAATCGACTAGGTTAGGACGAAAGCCCTATATTTTAGCTGTACAATGCCGTTTTTAAATTTTTATAATAATAATTAACGGCCAAGTTATAAGGGAAAAACCACAAAATGGGACAATCGCTCTATTGGCCGCCATTTTGGATAAAAAAATTAAAAATTAATGTTTTCAATTGGGGCTCAGATGTACTATCTTCTAGCCAAGTAAAAATAAATTTAGCCCAAATCTGCAAATATGCGCCTAAAATAACCACCTTATTTTTGGACACCCTGTATAGATTTCTTATAAAAGCCATAAAGTAATCAAGTAGAATTAATTACTCTATGTAAAAGCTTAGTTTGCCCGCATGATATTATTATTATTTTAAAGTGACTAAAATTAAATTTCATCAAAATCGGGTGAGTAGTTTTTGCTCCACAGAGTTACAGAGAGACAGGGACAGACATACGACTTTCTCACTAAAGAACAGATTTTTTTTGGCATCGGGGGACTTACAACATCGAGAAATGAAATACAAATTTTTTTGATTTTTTTCGATTTATTTGACATTTTCTTTAAGAAATTTTGAAAGAAAACAAAAGACGCAGATTCCAGTGGCGTAGTCAAAAATTTTTTTTTAATTTTTTAGAGGTATTGGGCACACTTCGATTATAAAAAACAATAGATAGAGCATTTTTCGCTTTTAAAAAATATGACATTAAATTTGCTGAAGTCCAATGCTAGCATTGAAAGAACATCTCTTTTATTATAACCTCACTTTTTAAAATAATTCGAATTTTTATCATCCAACAGCTTTAATTTAAATTCTAAAGCAATTTTAATTAACAATTATACCATACACCTAAATCGATTAGATTTAAAAAAAATTTGCTTGTAATCCCATCCTTTTATTGCAGCAACCTTGAGCTGAGGTGTTTAATTTTTGCGATGATTATGTATTATTTACAAATTAACTTTCATAACGTTCAATATTTTACCATTTATCACATTTAATATACGAAAACTTGACTAAAATATATTGAAACGAGTTAAATTTACATTGTTGCTCAAATAAATGTGTCCTATTTAAGTTGTTGTATTCGTATAGGAACAATCCTTTATCCCTTTACATGTTAAATAAAACTTCCGTGTGACAATTTGACAACAAACTTTATTGTGTATCATTTCCGTTTAAAATTCGACTTCATTGTTACGTTAAAAGTTGGTGTTAAATTTTCAGAAAAAAAAGTAACTACGATATAACGCTTTATTCAATCTTGACATTTCTACCGCACTTGTTTGCATCCACGATTTTAATTTTCAAACAATTGAATTCATCGTTAGTTGCATTTGTTTATTTCTAAAGAAAATTAAACAAAAGAGTACACAATGGCTAAAAAACAAAACTATTCTCAATCGATATAATGAAGATTCTTTTAAAAGTTACAGTTGAGGCCATTTGAAATTTTAAGACAGTAAAACATGCGGACGAACAGACAGGCACATAGAGGCAGGGGTAGGTGATGAACAGACAGGCGGATATTGCGACTAGCGTTTTCAATGCCCCTGCTCGGGCGCCATTTTTGTGACTACTTACTAGGTGATTATACAAAAGACCATAAACACCCACCCAAATGGTGCTTACCTAACAGACAGACTAATAGACAGAAGAGCGAGTAGTGGGGAGTCAACAGACAAATTATAGCTAATACAAACTACCAATTAAACAAGAGAGGATTTGATATAAGTAAGTTTGCCTATTAAGAGCAAAATAGATGGGAAGATTATAACTTTTGTCAAAAATTTAAACTTCCAAACTTGGCGAAGTCGATGCTTACTTGATCAAGTTAAATCTATCCAAAACACGTTTTGAAGGGGGTATTATTCAGAAATTATATACTATGCATTATTCCGCTCGAGTAAAATTACCTTCAATAACCTTCCTCAGACTTATAACAGTTAAGTTTCTTGAACAGAAATGAACTTTTAATTAATTAAATAATTTATTTAAATAAATAATTATTTAAAACACCATATAACCATATTATAAATTTTAGATCCGACTTATTTCGCTGATTTATTTATTTGACTCCACCTCTTTTCTAAAACAAATAGACAGTTTCTTTATGAGCGTAATAATTTATATAGAATGTTTACTAATTAGTCTGCAACTTAAGGGTAATGACCGTACGTATTCGATTATTGATTTACCTATGTATATTTTAACTGAATTATACCAATACAGAGTAAAACGCACTCGAAATTAGATTAAAATAGATTGAAATCCGAGTAAATGAGATCCAATTAATACACTAGGCACCAATACTTGAAATAAAATTCGATTATTATAGTAAATTTCCTTTGATATTCTATTAAATAGAACGTAAATACTTCAGATATTACATATCTACTACGCGTGAAAGTAGAAATAGGCAAAATATTTTCATAATCTTATAATCATCAAGATAATAATGTAATTAAACAGTGAAATTTAAAACATAATCTACATGACATCGATAAATAGAAGTATTACGGTTCTAACATCCCCGTCCTTGTAAGAAAGAACTCGTAATTAATAAGTAATTAAAGCAGTCATAATAGGAAAACGATCTGAGATTTTGTAATATCGTCAATTTGTTTTTAAACTGCAAAATTCTCATTCTAAAGCAGACTTAAATATAAAACAAAAGCTACTCCAGTTTAAGCCTTAGAACATAAAACATCCGGAAGGAGGGTTAGCAACCGTTGCCTATAAGAGGCAACGCGACAGAAGTCAATGGATGACTCATGATGACCGTCATGATCTTTCCTTATAAATGTAAATGAGTATAAGCAACCATTTCTATTGGAGAAATTGACCGGAAATGGCTATATTTACTCGTCTATTGCGATCCATTTTAATAGCTGAATGGCTCTTTCCTGGTAGAATAGGGGATATTTCTTTATTCAATGCTTTAACCCCAGTGCAATCTAAAAACAATGGATGTGGGCATATTAGGAACTTTTTCGTGCGTATTCCCATTTCCGGTTAAACCGGAAGGAAAGTATAAAGTGTTGGGTGTCTTCAGATAGCTAATTTTACGAGCTTTCAAAATACTTAAAAATATACAGGGTGTAGCTAAATTTTTTTGATTTTTTGGAATTTCCTGTTTAACCGGAAGCATTCTGTTAACCGAAAATAGTGTCAAATAATAGGTATTTATGAGATAGGTGCTTATATGAATTTTGAAGTTTTTATTAATTTTTCTTACAAAAAAAATGACAGATTTTTTTAATATTGACGTTCAAAAAATCGTAACTCTAGTTCCACTCGGTAGAAGTCAATAAAAAAACAGAGTTAGATAGAGAATTACTCAGTCTGTAACATATTCAAAATTTAAAAAATTGCTTAGAGTAAATTTTGTGAAAACTCATTTCAAAAATTTGATCTATTTTGCCTCCTAACCTTAAAGGTTGGCAATTTTGAAATAATTTAAAAAATCGAGTAGAGTAGAAAGAAAGCCCTATATTTTGGCTGTATAATGCCGTTTAGAAATTTTTATAGTAATATTTTGTTATCGGACAAATAAGGAAAAAAAACTCGGAAAAAACACTAAATAACCCCTTTTATTTTTGGACAGCCTGTATAGATTGTTTTAAAGCTTAGTTTGCCCAAATAATTTTTTATTGACTAAAATGAAATTTCATCAAAAGCGGTTCAATAGTTTTTGCTCCACATAGTTACATACTCCATCCATCAAGTCTCAGGAGAGGTGCTTTGGATTTTTTTATCATATTTTAGAAATCGGAGGCAAACTAGAATAAGTGGGCGAGGAAAGCAGTCGGGAGTTACACTGGTGACTTTTGGAGTGCCTCAGGGTTCAGTATTGGGACCGATATTATTCCTAATATACTTTAACGACGTGTTAACATAAAGACCAATATAGGGCAGATCATACGTCCTTTCTCCTTAGTATCCCAGTGGGGAATGATTAAGAAGGGGTTCTATAATATCCCCATCCTCATATTTACTCCAAAATTATGTATTGCGTGCTAAAAGCAATTGTTTCGAGACTAAAATGTTATTGAACCTAAACAATGTTGAAATTAGATCTTTCGTATGTTTTACCTCCATGTTATTACTCGAAATAACCTTTAAACACAAAATTTTGCAACGTATGAATCACTCGTCGACTTGTTGATTTAACATTTTCCCAACCTCCTACTAATGTTTAATTGTTTAAACATTAAGAACAATGGTTGTCGAATTGGTTGTTTAAAATCAACAAGCAAAATAATGCAATTTAAATTGGAAGCCGATATGAAATAAGTAACATAGCAAACAAAATGGGAAGTTTGCTTGAGCGAAGTTTATATACACAAGAAGATTTTAATTAAAATTGATCCAGTTGATCGTCCACCCATATAAGGTTATTTATATCCATTAACATACCCACATAAACAAACTTAATTACAGTTAATCAAAACCAAACCTGGTGTTATCGACCTTATCAACAATTTCTCTCCTTTAAACATTACAAACCTCTTCTCGAGAAGCTAAAAAGCATCATTAGATGCAGATGGTTAAGG
Organism: Malthinus seriepunctatus; assembly: GCA_963924605.1. Lineage (NCBI taxonomy): Eukaryota > Metazoa > Arthropoda > Insecta > Coleoptera > Cantharidae > Malthinus > Malthinus seriepunctatus. Next base: position 35,352,366 of record OZ004602.1, read on the forward strand.
AAAATAATTATTTTTGAGCAACGCAAGAGCTAAAAGAGTTCAAAAGGAATTCAAAAGTAAATATTTAACAGCCAACATTCCATTTAGAAATTAATGAATCTTTCAAATAAAAAGATACGAAAGTTATTCAACGAGAACCGTTACAATTGAACTTGTATAAAAAAAGAAAGCACCTTCTTGTGAATATTTTTGCACACAAACAAAAATATTTATCAACAGAGAGAAATGAAAAGAGAATTGAACAAAAATCTCGAAATTATTCAAAGACACTTGTAGATTGTCCGTGCGAATTTCCCAGCGCTTTAATTTTTATTCATTTTAATGCGGCGATTACTCAGCGGAAATGACATTCCCATGTCACTTAATTTTTAAGGTGAGGTGAGGTACTTAATTATTAATATTTCAAATAAAAAAATTCGCAATACGCAATGAAAAAATGATTTTTTTAGGAAAGGGGCGTTAGCACCCCCGTAACATTTTTATAAGTCGACTAAAGTAAATAAAATAGTTCAAAAAAATGCTCTAAAGAGAATAAATATTATTCAAAGTTGACTTTATACCCCCACCTACTTTCAAAGTTATTCCATTAGTACTAAAATTGAAGACAGTTGAGCTTCGAGAGCTGCTCTTCGTTCGAACGGAACTTTTAGGACGTCGAGTAGGCTTTAAAAAACTAATTGGAGCTTGGATATTTAGTTAGACAAAGATTTCAATTTAAATTCCAGATGTCTCTAAAATTCTTCGTTAATATGTAAGGTAGGGTAAAGTGTAAGTAGTTATAAATATACGCAGATCGATTTATTATTTTTCCGAGCCAAGTAAAAAGGTATGGAAAGGTCATGATTGGTGTCAGCTCTAAAAATATCGTAAATTAACGCGTAACAGGTGAAAAGTTTTCCGTTTTAATTAGCTATGCATTAACTGCAAAAAACAATAAGAGTTTAAATTATCCAAGCATGGATGATAGAAATTCGTTGTGGTAAAAACTGTCATTGCGTTTTTTTTTGCTTCAATAGTTGTTTAATAAATAATTTAAAGAACGTTTTTATCTGTGCCCTCGTTCTGCAAAATTAAAGTACCGCTTCAACTAACAGCTTCATTTCCAATCTAAACTCTGTGATTATAAAAGTAATACCTAATTATAACAAAGCACAGTTGCAGTAAGTAACTTTTTTATTAGTACCGAGAGTACTTACTACTCATTTTATTGGCAAAAAACGCGCATAAACACGTCAAAGTAGAACTCAACGTTTGTATACGATTGAAGATTAACAGTTTTAAAAATTGTTTAAACTAGTTGCGAACTAATCTTAAAATTCTTAAATTGGTGTAATTTTATTCAATTATCCCATTAGAAGACAAAAAAAAAGCTTTTAAGTACCACCGTGAAGCTCAACGAATTACAATGAAATTTCAATGGGAAAATTTTGTCAATTGTGCGCGTTGGCCCAATGGTTAAAGCTACAATTTAGGTATTTTTCATCCTTTGTGCACTGGTTAATATAGAGACCCTTAACCCGGCTTATGGGACTTCCTTGCAGCCTCAGCAGTGTATATTGCTGAACTGGCACTGAAGTGAAAACAGTCGCTAATGATTATCAGCGAGCTAATTTTGCAGGGTATGATGCAAGCCTTCCTACACAATCAATAGGCTTAGGAACGTAGCCCACTTATGCAAGCTGAAACTCTTGCAATAGATCTTAGGTGCCCAAAAATGCCTACGAGGGAGTTTAAAGGGCAAAAAAGTCTGCATAATGTCTGGTAGCCAAGCTGCGATAAAGACAATCAAAGCCAATAGCTTTGAGATCTTATCTACTTGGGACTGCAGACAATCCCTCAAAACTCGCTCAAAAGCGCTCCCGATCGGCCCCGAACCATTCTATTGACTATCTAGAACACATAGAAGGGCGGAGATCCAAAAATGAGAAACTGAGAACAAAAATTCTCACTGGAACAAAGCACCAGGACAAAGACAGTCGAAGAAATTCTTGGAGCACTCGACCACAAACGCTTAAAAGCTTCTTCTATTATCAAAGAACGAAAAAGACTCATCACGGATCTGATGTTTACTGGACACTGCCCAGTGAAGTACCACCTCAAGAAACTGGGACTGGAGGATAGTGACACATGCAGGCTATGTGAATCGGAGATGGAATCCACCGAACACATTCTTTACAATTGCGATGCATTGGCTCGGCTTAGGCTGAAACGCTTTGGGGTGGCTCAACTGACACCTGAAGAAGTGAAAAGCAACCTTCTCGTTCTCAGGGACTCTCTGAGAACTCCTGAGAATACGAGTCAAAAGATCAACACTGGTCGCAGTTCTGTAAGGCTTAGAAGCCAATCGACTCCTGAATAGAATACAATACTTACTACCTCGAAGCTCATCGAATTACAATGAAATTGATGTGTAACGTTCGATGGGAAAATTTTGTCATATGTTGTCGCGTTGGACCAAGGGTTAAAGCTAGAATTTAGGGTTTTTACATCCTTCGTGCACTGGTTAATATACAGGTCCTTAAAACCCGGTTTATAGAACTTTCTTGGAGTTCCAGCACATGAAGTGTATATTGCTGAACTGGCACTAAAGCGAAAACAGTTGCTCATGATTACACTGGTCAACACATTTTTTGTGCAGGGTCAGTATAAGCTATTTTAGGCTTCTTTTGGGCCGCTGAATCCGAAAATGAATTTATTTTTGACATATTGGCAAATCTAGTTTTCGAAATATGTTAAAATTTCGTTTTTGTCCAACTGTCAAAAAAACGACAAATTTTAATATCATTTACAAATCGCGAAGTTTGCTATTTTTTAATAGTAGCATTTTTTAGTTTGTTATCCTTAACAACGTTAAAAAGTGTTTTTCATTTCCAGTTAAAAAAGCGTTTTTTCACTGTTTTGCGTTAAAAATTGTTTTTTTTTTGAAAATTTAAATTCTCCCGTCAGTTGAATGATTTTGATTAATTTTTTTATTTTTAGATGGTTTTTTACAGTTGTACAAAAAATATTGTTTGTATCACGAGCGCGAAGTGTTTTTAGTGCGCTCGAAAGACTTTTTTCATTCGGCAAACCTCTTGAAAAAAGTACATCTCGCGCCTAAAAACACCGACTTCGCGCTCTTGATACAAAAATAACATTTTTGGCGCTATGCGGATTTTCAAAAATTTGTATTTTTAATCGTAATAAAAAAAACTTTTTTTCTATAGCAAACGTTAAAGTGTGCTTTGATCAACTAAAATTAGTCGATAAAATAGAATTTTAACAGCAAGGATAGATAAAGTAATACTTTAACATCAAGGATAGATAAAGTAATTTATTTTTTTAATACATTTTAATTATGCACATATTACTTCATTTCAGCTCATTTTTTCGGTCTGTATTAACAAAAACTTCAATTGTGCAATTAACATTATCAGAAATGTCTATTTTTGGCGCAGAATCAACAATTGAAATTTTTTGCTGTGCTAATTGCACTGATGTAGTGGTCTCGTTTTCTACCCCATTCAGTACATGTTTCGATACGGCAATCTTAGGAGTCACAGATTCTTCGATATAAGTCCCTACTACAGATGATGATTTCCATCCTCCCACTCCCTTAACTGTGATCAAATCAGCACCAGAGTTTTCCAACATTGTAGCTGCAGAGCTACAGAAACAATGCGCAGTGTACATTTCTGAGTTTGGTAGCTTCAAGAAATCTGAAATATTCTTAGAACAGGTTGGATGGTGCACTTTTTCTGACGGTACTTAAGAAAAGCCACGTTTTTGGAACGCAAGGCGACGTATTTTCTTGTAATTTCCAACACACTCAATCCACATTCTTTGTCAGTAACACAAGAAACCCGATCTTTCTTGGTTTTGGTATCAACAAGTGAAACGAGCTGTATCTGCAAATATTTAGTGACATTATTTGACAGCGCATTCGTTGAAACTATTACTTACTTTGAAATGTCACAATTTTCATTTATCAGTAGTGTACTCTTTAGCAATGAATAAAATAAGATCATAATGTTGTTGATGGCTTGACATTCTTTGACTTTTCAGAAAAGTATGCCATAAGTACTGTTTCACTTACACTGTTAATGTTCTTCATGCTTTTCCATTTTTGAAAACACTAGTATCCCTTCTCATAAATCACGTGGCGATTTATATTACATTTATTGCCTCTGAAGCCTTTTTTTGAACATCTAATGCATCTTTTAATTCGTACATTTTTACAAAAAAAGTGAAAAAAACGAAGTTGTTTACAAACAACCCCAATAGCAACCATGAAGTTATAGCAACCCCGCTACTCACATAGCAACCGCACACTACTCAAATATTTTTAATAAATTTTGTAAATGACAATTTAATTTGTAATTGGTTTTTCTTTAACATTTGCTATAGAAAAAAATAGCATATTATACACGACGATAAAGGTTCTTTAACTACCTCGTGAAAGTTAATTCACTCGTGGCTAACGCCACTCGTGAATTAACACTCTTCCACTCAGTAGTTAAATTATCCCTTTATCGTCTTGTATAATAAATAACTATTTTTTTCACTCTAACGTAAGCTTTGAACCCATAAAATTCGAGAAAAAAATACTGTATGCACATTTTTCCAAGAAAAAATCATGAAACTCGTGTTTTTAACAAGAAAAACGTCAAATTTTTGGTCAAAATTCTTCAATAGCCAAAAACAAAACGTTCTAAAATGGTCAATTTTTGTTAAGTCTCAACTTTAACGTGTGAAAATTTCAAATTGATCTGACACCAATTATATAAGCTGCAGCGAATTAACTGCGTGCCAGTAGTTAGAATTAACCATAGTTAGGGTAAGTCCGGGATAGATGGCCATAGTTTTGTAAATAATTAAAAACACACTTGTAGACAAATATTTTTAAAATTATTTAATGTTTAAGTGCAAGAATAAGGATACTAGATAACAAATTAAAGTAAATTCTGATAAAAGAAACAAATTATAAACTTTTAAAAACATTATAAAAAAAAGGGTGACATGGCCATCTCTCCCATGTATACCGGGAATGATGGCCATAGAATAATTATTAATTTTTCAATTTTTTTTTTGACTTTCGGTCAAGTTTACCACACTTCTGGCAAAAGTCGCCGTATGTCGTACAACTTTCGTGCAGCCACAGCAAGCAATTAACACATTTAATCCAGTCAACCTTTAATTTCGTCAGTGTGTAGTCTTCTCCACAACCTACGCACAGGTTTTCGTCAAAATCTTCACTTCCACTTTCATCACTTTCTAAATTTATTTCTACATCTTCTTCACTGCTTGATGATTCAATTTTTCTTTTTTTTTTCATCTTCAATATCTTTTTTTCCTTGTGTTTAACAATATTTTTATTTTGAGTCTTTTGTTTATTTTCTTGCGCTTTTTGGTCTTTTTCCTTACGAATTTTCAAATGTTCGGGTGAAGTTAAAATAGTTGCTATTTGTTTGGCTCGTTTTCTAACAATAGTTAATTTTTCTGCATGAGGTGACAATTCTGAGAGTATTTTTGATGGAGTAACGTCCGTTTCTTTTTTGCTGGTCGATGGCTGTGCTGCTAAGCTATCAGCTGTCTGTTGTGCTAACTTCCTCTCTTTCTGAGGTGAGGAGTGTGCTGTGATTGCCGAAGAGGTTTCTTCAATGCAAAATGCATAATCTGGTATTATATCACGATTGAAGGGCAAGATTCCTGTTGCTATAAAACCCGACGAACCATTTTGTATGGTAGCAGCCTTACTCCAGCTCGAACTCAGTAGATCACCAAACTGATATCTGGTAATGCGACGCCCAGGATGATTTCGAAGCCACAAACGACATGATTCATAAAAATGTGACTTCAACGATTTAAAGAAACTTCTATCCAATGGTTGAAGGTAGTGTGTAGTGTGGCTAGGCAAGCACAAAACGGTAATATCTTTTGACTCTGCAAACTCTAACATTTCGACAGAATTAACATGAGACGCATGTCCGTCTAGTATTAATAGGACTTTTCCTGACGGTTTTCTAGGAACGAAATGTTCACGCATCCACTGTAGAAAAATAGTCGAGTTAATGTACGCGGATTTTTGTGCCATGAATAGAACAGATCCTGCTGGAAGGGTATCTTCCCATTCCTGCTTTTTGTTTTTACCCTTCATGATTATAGCCGGTGGTAAAAAGTTTCCTTCAGCGTTTACGCACACTACCAATGTAATCGTTTCACCCCTTTCCGTGGATGTTACCGTTGAAACAGCTTTCGATCCTTTTTTTGCAAGTACCTCACCTGGTCTACTGTTTAGCTGAAGACCTGTTTCGTCTATGTTAAAAATATTTGCAGGTTTGTCAAATAAAGACATTTCTTCCATTGTTTGTTCTAGTAAATTAAAATAGTCATCTACTTCCTTTCGATTCATTGCAGTTGCTCTAGCCACGGAGACACCTTCTGATTTACGAATAGTAATTTCCGGATGTCGGCTTAAAAACAAACTAAGCCAATCATAACCGGCTTTTTCCGTGTCTTTATTGAACTTATGTTTTATTTTCAATTGTTGAGCAAAGTGATAAGCAATAGTTCTCAGATCGTCTCTTGTTAATGGAAAACCTCGTCTTTGCATGTTTAGAATATGTCGAGATAGTCGATCTTCATGTTCTTTTCCAAAGACACAACTAGGTCCCATGTTTCCCTTCTGAGAGTTTCCGGTTTTAATTCGACGTTCCAAAGTTTTACGTGGTATACTAAATTCAATAGAGGCTCGTCGAACGGACATATTGCCATCAACAACACTTTTGATAGCGTCTGACAAATTTTTTTGAGACCAGTTACCACGCGTTTGTACTGCTTTTCTTATGTATTTGTTTGGCATCTGCAAATGAGGTAATATTTTTTTATAATCTGACAGTACCTATTAAACAACTAACATTTATTTAATTTAACATATGGCCATCACTCCCGAAAAAGAAATGGGCAATCTCTCCCGATTGTCCGGTAGAGATGGCCATATGCGTTTCTCATTTCTACGTTTCATTTAGAATCTCGAAACTAGATTATATTAAAAGCTAATAACATGCTAATAACAAATTGCACCCAAAAGAACTTTAAAAATACATCGCAAATTTTAAAAGTTAAAACTAGATGCACTTACCGTAAAATATTCGTTGATATGAAATTCTATTAAAATTAATTTCGGTACTTTACCGCGATTATTTCACTGAATAAATAACAGACGTTCACATTCTTAACTTACACGGTCAATTGGTACGCTAACGGCAGCAACCAACAATACAGGTAAAGAAATTGATTGCTATGGCCATCTCTACCTTATGGCTATCTATCCCGGACTTACCCTATGGTCATTTTTGCTCCGGACGACTGTATGATTCGCAGATAGCTACAACAAACACAGTAGGTATAACCGTAACTACGTTTGGGGGCGCACGCAGTGAATTCGCTACAGCTTATGAAATTGGTGTCAAATCAATTTGAAATTTTCACACATTAAATTTGAGACTTATGACTATAAATTAAAAACAATTTTATCAATCTCGAACAAAAATTGACCATTTTAGAACGTTTTGTTTTTGGATAACTGAAGAATTTTGACAAAAAAATTGACGTTTTTCTTGTTAAAAACACGATATTCATAAATTGTTCTTGGAAAATGTGCATACAGTATTTGTTTCTCGAATTTGATGGGTTCAAAGCTTACGTTAGAGTGAAAAAATAAAGTTTTTTTTCATTACGATTAAAAATACAAATTTTTGAAAATCCCCATAGCGCCAAACACGAAATTTCGAAATATTTCGAAAACTAGAGCCACTCTGGCAAAAATTCAGCGGATTCAGCGGCCTAAAAGATACCCAAAATAACACTAGACCAGTGTTATCAGCGAACTAATTGGGCAGGGTATGGTGCAAGCCTTCCACATAAGAAGACCTTATAACGGCAGCTAATGCGGAGAAAGAGAGCTCCGCATTAGCGGAGCTGGTGGCCGATCTAACTTATGCGAGGAAATGAATGGAAAGAAGCCTTAAGCATGCTTAGCGGTTGAGGGAGAAAACACTGCTTAACCTCGGCTTAACCTGAAGAAACAGACAAGGAAAAAAGGAAAAATTACGGATAGCGATAACGAAGAGATAAAAAAAAACCTTAATCACATGCACTAGCCACACTACCTTCATCAAAAAGTTGCCTTAGGCAACTAGGTTAGGTAAAAAGGAGTTTAGTCAATACAAATCTTAACAAAAGATAAAAATTCTTCAAATCACTCACGTTTGTTCAAAATCAAATTATAAAACTACATTTTCTTTTATTAAATGCGCCCCTTTTAAAAAGTGAGCTTAAGAAAATCCTAACTTTCCTTTAAGACGAGTTTATAACCGTCGGCTTTCCTATACGTGCAAGATAAAAAGTTTTTCCAGATTTTCCCCTTTTTTATTTCATACCAAAAAGTGTCAAAATGAAAAATCAATAAAGAAAGCAGAAAAAAAGGTAAAAGCTTCTACTTGTATAGTTGACTGAAAAAAGAAAATTCCACTGATATGTGAAAAAGGTTTAAAAGCAAAAGTAAAACGAAATAGCCCTTGGCAAATATTTTTCAACCATATAGCGTGCTTTTAAAAACCTTTAGGGCTATAACAGCAAAGATGCAATTTAATGCTCAACAGATGCTACAAGGGTGTCTCGAGTTAGGGGAAGAGAAAGAAAGACCAGAATTTCTAAACGGATTAGCGATGAGTGCTAAGTAATAGAATTTGCACTAATTTAATTTTTGTTGGCAAAAAATACAATAAGTCGCAATCGCAGATTTTACAAAGTCGTTTAAAATTTAAATTACGATATTGTATATCTTCAGATTATGTAAATATTTGATTAAAATGTATTAATGATACATAAAAAGAAATTTTCTAAAGATAAAATATTTACATGAACTTGAAATTTATTAAAATTAGATTACGTTTCCTTAATGAATATTTTCCAAGAAATAAAAGCTTTTTAAATGGATTCAACAAAAAAACTACTTATTGAGATTGAGAGTTCAATATTAAAATATTAATTTACCTCTTCATGACAGAAATTACGAAAACTCGTATAGAATATCGCACCTGATTTAAAGGCCTATAGAAATGTCAAGACAATGAGACAAGCATGATCCCTAAAGTCGTTGGAAATAGCCAGTGGCGTTTATACTAATCCAGGAAAATTCCTCCAAATGTAAAACCTTCTCCGATCGATATTGGTCCCACAGTGGAATATTTTGTTACAATACAATGGCCATATGAAAGAGCTGTCGATTTGATCTTTCGATTTAGCATTCTCGCCCTCCTCCGAATTCGTTATGACCTTACAATTTGAGATTATGGTTCTATCAAATTTCTATAGTTATGTCTATGAACATTCTCCTGTTATTGAGAAATCAAGCAGTCTGTTATTAGGAGACCCACAAACCTCCATCCTTCTTCCAACCTTCCTAACCGTACTATCTGTCGAGTAAAACTGCTGAAAAATTCTTAGGTTTGTGGGGTTCTTTAGACCTGATGATGATGCTTTGCTTACAGTCAGATATAGTGGTTATATTTAATCTTATAAGAGAACTGATGAGCTGGAGCCTCATAGAAGCCTCTTTAGGTGTGTTATTGGGTTAAGGACTCTTGGCAGCTGCGCTGCAGTATGGTCTCATCACAATAAAACGAAAACTTCAACAGGCGCAGATTGTAAGCCACGTTTCGACTGGTCTCAAGACAGTAAAAACGCAGCAATCATGTGCTCGCAATCGAAACGCCTCAATCCACAGTTTCGATAGAAGAGCCGACTGCTGTAACCATTTACAAGATTTCAGCGGTCGTGTCCAGTAAAATTATTAATCCAATATAGGGTTAAAAACTTTGTTGCACTCAGTATTTATTTCTCAGTCACTGACAAATACCAACAGCGTCTCCATTATCAGTTTATCAATCTGGCGTGCCTACCGACCTCTAATGTTTCAGATTTGGAGAAGACGTGGACTTAAATGACTTCGTCAAATCTATGATCTAAATCGGTTTTATTCTAGGGGCTCTAGGGAGAAACGAAGCGCTGCTTTGAAGGAAAAATCGCCCTTATATTTGCCTCCATTGTCCAAACTGGAATTTGGAAAGTGTTTCACCTTGACTGCAAAAATCACAAAAGGAGGAACAAATAGTAAAAAAAAAGGTAGAAATTAGAAGATCATAGTTGGATAAATTACTTCAAGAAATGTAAAAAAATTAAAATAATAAACAAACATAAAAAAGTCTCATTTCCAAGATTAAAATTGGTCCTTCGGGCCGGATAAATTTAATCTTTGTACACGAAGTGTATTACTTTTTTTACGTTTAGTATTGTCTAACGTTTACGACCAATTTAAGAGAATAAAAATTTATTGTTAAATAAAGAGAGTTCGTAAACATCTTCCTAAAAGCTTCCTTATTTGCGGCAATGAAAGTCTCTGTAGCCAATGGCCGTTTTAATCTTTGATAAAAAGTTAAAAAGAAATAAAAAGCGTTTGAAAGAAACAAAATGTACCTCAACTTGATCTATTAAAAGCATCTAAAAGATCAAATATGGAGGTTGAAAAGTTTTAGCAAAATGTTCGAAAAAAAATAATTTTCTCTCAAACTATCGATTGCATGTGTCCTAAATTTATTTTTATACCCATGAAAGTTGTTTTAAAGCAGGTAATAGAAAATACAAGCAATACTCAATTTACCTGAGTGTCATTCATTGCCGAAGGCAAAGCACGAACCAAGTTTCTCTGTAATATCTCAACCAGCCACGTTTCATAGAAAATACAGACCTTTTTATACAACATACACAACACACACCTGAATGAAACGGTATTATAAAACTTGTTTCTAAAACTACTCACAAAGACTTTCGTTTTGTTTCTCTTTTACTTATACTTTATACGTATTATCAATTTTTGTTTTAAATTGCAAACCGTGTAAAAATGTAATTTTTATTTTAAAATTGCAATTTTTTGTAAAGAAAAATGGATAGAGAGCTTTTAGCTTTTTGATTAAAATCGTTACTTGCATAAGCTGCACGATATTATCACAACACACAAGCAACCCCTCTATAAATATAAATAAAACCACCAATACAACCGACCATTGTTTTGATTATAACAAATTCGAAATTTTGTGGAAAAACAACAAAATGAAATATTACCCAACGTTTGAGAAATATATTTTTACTTATTATAATTAGTTGGTCTAATTATAAACCATTGATTATAGTTAATGAGCTAAAGAAGGGCATAAAAAAGATTAACAAATTGTGAGCTAAACGATTAGGGGTGATGGAGAAAAATTAATGGACGAATTAAGGGAGGTGCTAAAATTTACTTTTAAGACAGTTTTTTTGTTAATTTGGCACTATAGCTCCTTGAACCTGAAGAAGGTCTCGAAATTCTTCCCAGAAAAATTGCACTGAAAATTTTTTTGAATTAACTCCATTACAATACCGTACATCTGGACTATTCAGTCGTTAAATTACAGTTTTGAAATTGGACAAAATATTCGTAAAAGACCTTAAATTAATTCTATGGGAATCCCCCAAACACATTCACAATTCACAATTTCTTGAAAAGGAAAATAATTTCAATAATGGTTTTTTTGGTGCCAAAACTGACTTTTCTAATAGTCTGAAGAAGCTGATGATGGACTCCTACTCTCGAAATGGCCTTGAATGAACTGCAGAATGACTTTTAGAGTTGGAAAATAAATAATATGTTTTTATGACTTTGACTCTGTAAGTACTTTGACAATAGTCCTAGTTTTCTAAGAAGGACCAACAAAGCTATTGACAAAATAGTATTGTAATAAAAACAGACAATTTTTAAAATTTAAAACAGGGTAGTATTGACATATTTTTGAGTCGAAATATATTTGTCATAAAAATAATGTTATTCTAAAATGATGATATTAATGTAAATATGTAAATTTCTTTATTTTATGTTTAATTATATTGTTGTAAATTTCTTTATTTTGTCTCGAAACACCTACTACTTTTATTTAAACTTTTCTTAAAACAATCCTGCTTTTCAACCCTTAGGCAGTTTCAAAATAGCAGGTATAAGATGCTCTGTCCTTTGAAGATTGTATACCCGTCTTTGTGTTGATATTAAAAAACATATTTTTATATTTCAACTATAAGTCAGTCTGTACTCTGGAGCCCTTGACATTTTTATTTATTTATTGTGTAAAGTTGCAATATCTAACCGAGCGTTAGATATGCAACTAGATGTTGCATAAAGGTGAATTATATATTAATCCGAGAATTAGATTTAAGTATAATACTTTGGTATGGCAACGTAATAATTTTACACTGTAATGTCAAAGTTTGACGTTTGTAAATTAAAATTTCAGGTTAAGTTATTTTTGTGTTGAATTGTGAATACAGTTTGCCAAATTTTAAGAATATCTAAGAATTATAATTCTAATTTTCAGATTAAAATATAATTCGCCTTTATGCAACCAAGAGTTAGGATTATAAATCTAATTTTCGGACTCGGATTATAAATCTAATTTTCGGACTCGGATTATAATACACTTAACTCTCTTTTATGCTACCAGGCATTACAAGTAGCTAAGGGCTACAAATCTTTTTTATCAATTTTTATGAATTTCATCAGTCATAAAATCATAGTAAGTGTCAATAAGTATCAATAATTGACATCAATATAAAATTTTAACATCCGCTCTAGCGGGCTAGGAAAGCCGTCTTTGAGATTATACTTTCAAAATCCAAAATGTTAGTCAACTTTTAAACAGTTTTTACGAAAACTCAACTATTTTGGATTTCTAGACGAGTGGTGATTAAAACAAAACAGTAAAAACAACTATTGTTTCTTGGAAACAAAACATGCACAATGCACACGTTTTCGTATTAGTTTGTACCTCTTTCTTAACCTTGTTTTTCAAATTTAAATAGTTAACTTATTATGGAGGACCTTAAAAACTAATTTGAAATTGAATTTAAATATTGTTATTATGTTTTACCAAATAATTAATAATAGGTACAAATCATGACGAATTTAATTCTAAGAAAAAAATTGACTGTTTAATATGTATTTACCCATAGTAATGTTGATTAATCCAGTTAATAAACAAAAAAATTCCACACACAGAAAAATAGAAATTAACACATAACTTAAATAAATAACACACCGAAAAAATATAAAGAAACAACTTTTATGTATTCACAGGTAGGTTGGGTTTTTAGAAAGTAAAATAATAATAAACAATTAAACTAAAATTGTTTTAAATTAAATAAACTACACTTGTTTGTTGTAATAATTTCTTTTTGAAAAAATAATAATTTTCAACAAGTTTGTAACGTTTTAAAAAATTGAATTTTATGTGCCTAAAACGTAACATAACACAATCACGACGTCTACAATAACTAAACTCGTGGTGATCTGACCGCCTCTTCCTGTTCAACCTGGCGCTTATCGTGGAGAATGCGGCAACTACAAAAGTAAAGCATGACAAGATCGGATTTGTTCGGTTTGATTAAATTTTAACCGATTTACAAAAAAATTTTTTTTGAAAATTACCTAAATAATTTTTTCAATTTGAAGAACTTTTTCGAAATGGAATTTTATTCTTATCCTCTAGCTTTTTTTGTATTTTTCGTTCGTAATTCTATTTTGCTCCAGTATTAAATTATTCCACATCAGGATTCAGGAGACTGCTTCCATGCTCTATATTCTCTATGCTAACTGTAATTTGTTTTTCCGAATTTTCCGTAACATACTCAGGTCGTGAACTTCCTCCTTTATCTTGTTGATTTCCGATTTGTGCCATTTGGTACATCTTTTTGGTAAAATAGGTACAATCGACTGGTCAATAATACACCTCAAGTGCTGACTGCTAATAAACTTTTATTTGTCTAGCAGTTGTGGTACATATAAGAGGCACAACATATAGTTTATCCATTTTTGGAACGAGAAATTGCCTTCTTAATCCTTATTATCTCATTAGCACCCTACTGTGTTGGGTACAAATAAAAGATGAGTAAAATCTTCGAGAAAAGGGTAAAAATGAACTTCTATGCCAAAAGCAGGTATATAAATCCTTTTAATGCTTTTCACTTTACAAAAAATGTGCAAAATATCACATAATATTTAAATTAAATCTTTTTAAATTTCTTTTACATGAAGCGCTAAGAAGGGTTTATATACCTGCTTTGGGCATAGAAATTCATTTTTACCTTTTTCTCGAAGATTTTACGGATCTTTTATTGGTGCCCAACACAGTAGGGTGCTAATGAGATAATAAGGATTAAGAAGGCAATTTCTCGTTCCAAAAATGGATAAACTATACAAGATTTGATGGGGAAAATTAAACAAAAATGAATTACAGCCAAAACCGGTTATAGCGACACCGCTTAGTACCACATGTCGGATATAACGACGAAATGTAGAAGTTCTTTTGACTGCTTTTTAAAATTTTTGCTTAAAAACAAAAACATAATGGCTTAGTACGACTATCGGTTATAACGACCAAATTTTGGGGTTCCTTCAAAGTCGTTATAAATGGTTTTGACTGTACTTCCATACTTTTGAATAGTATCAATACCGTTCTGCTAATGATATCGCCGGTATTGCCCAACCTTATCCTTGGCTTGCCACACACTTATTCCAACGTTGATACCACTTTCCAAAACGGCCTTGGAATCTCGAAATCATTATTTCTGGTGTCTCTTGTGCATTGATTGCACTTAAACTATACTTTCCCTTCAAGATCATTTTCATCTCTTTTAATGACCCAAAAGTTACAAGAAGCCAAATAAAGTCAATTATGGCGGTTGCGGATCCGCATGGAATTGCTTTTTCCAGCCCAAATAAGTGAAATGATTGAGATTGCAATGCCAATGAAATGGGTAGATATGCTTTTGCTTTTGATCAGGCTTCAGAATAATAATGAAACGATAAGTTCCTAATTGCTGCCGAAGTAGAAAACATTGATTTTGAAAAAGCCAAATTTTTGCAAACTGTGGGCAAAAAACTTCTATCCTCAGAAGAGATTACAGTGGTCAACAGATTTATACAAACCCAGAAGACAGAAAACCCTTATTTTAGCTTTCTGCCTCCCTTGAAAATTTTTGACCCTGTCTTTATAACACAGTCTGGCTACGGCCCTGGCACCAGATCAAATAAGCGATATTTCGAATGGTAAATCTCATATAACCGTTTGATTGAATTTGGAGACTTTTGGAGGTGCATGAAGTACCTATATATATTTGTAGGATTTTACGGCTGGCGCCGCCTTCCTCCCTCAACCAATTTCTCCATTCTCCTTCCACCAGTCCTCTTTTCTCCATGGCTTCCTGTCCTTGATTCGTTCATGAGTTTCTGGGTCTACCTCTTTTTTCTTTCCTATTGGGCTCCACTCGTTTATTTTGTGGATCCATCTATTTGTGTTTGATCTTTTAACATGTCCATACCAGATTAGTAGTTTTTTCTCTATATCAGCGCGCTCTTCTCCACTTTCATTCTTCTCAAAATCTCCTCATTCCTAACGCGGTCTAATCTTGTTAGTCCACTGCACCTTCTCCAGAACTGCATCTCGGTAGCTGTTACTTATTACTTTGTTTTTTTTTGTTAATGATCCAATTTTCAGCTCCGTATGTCATGATGCTTTGTATCGTGGTGTTATATATCTTCTTTTTTGTTATGTGCCTGTCCCAGAGAATTGAATTTAGTTGGTTTATGCCATTGGTTGCAATTGGTTGTTTATGAAGTACCTACAAGCTTATAAACCTCTACTTGGAAGTCTATAAAAAGGACCTGTCCATAGTTACTATGCCAAAAACAAAGACAATCATGGAAATTCTTGGGCAGTGGTGTTGAAACCATCACTGCTGCTGCTAGTATTTTCTAAAGATGTACATAGTACATAGTTAACCCAGAGGGTTTAAAAAAAGACAGGTACATTTGCTCTCTATGAAACTACTGAAATACTACTAAAGATGTACTTGCTGGAATGTAAAAGTTTCTTAAATTTTCAGTGACCAGGAGACAGAATCTGAAGTAGATTTGGAGAATTTGGACTAACCAATCCAATTTTTTCATGGTAACAACATCAACCTGTGATATGAAGTAGTTTCTCATTTCAAACTTGTCAAATCTCTTGGAAGAATTAAAATTTTACTTCGGTGAGTCCTTGCCTCTCTACTCAGCTATTTATTGCAGATTTTCCAACAGTGCATTACTCACAGGTACATTCCAAACTCCAAATTAATGAAGAAAGATAGCTAAGTACTCATACTCATATCTATCGAAGCCAGAAAAGAGTGAGAAACTTCTGCTTCAATATTAAACATGTCTGGACGATTTTCGCATTTTTCTTCAGCAAAAATATTTTCTACGTAAAAAAATAGCTTATAACTGGAAAAATTTAGGAAAACTGAGAAAGGAAGAGTGTCAGATTTTGTTAAATGAAACCGAATTTGTTCGAAAAAATACATTCGTACGATGGACACGTCTGACCCTTGAATAATCCAAAGTAACGGCAGTACTAAAACAATTCTATTGTTACTTCGTGAGACAATTTACAGCTGACTTTATAAAAGTTTGGATTTTTTTAGAAAAGTCAAGATTTTGAAATAATTAGTAGCACAAAAATGTTTTTCAAGAAGCGAATTTAAAATTTAATTAATCCCAAAGTTAAGTATTAATCAACAAGCTAATCAATATAAATAATATCGTGATAATTAAGATAATTGTTTCGTAAACAAATCTTCTCTTTAATATTCACAATTAATTGTTTTTCAGAAATTTTTATTTTGCTTTCACTTTTTCTTTTGTATTTTTTTTATGTAAACTCAACTCTCACTATTTAATTAGTTTAATTTTTTTTAATTAGTAATTTAGCAAAAAAATGTTTTTCTAACACGTATCTATGTAGTACCTACATACTTTTTTCTATTAAGTATTAAAAATGTTAATAAAAATAAAAACATGAACTCACCTTGACCTCGGTAAGTACATGGACCCATCTATGAAAACGGACCCAGATAATAAAATATACCAACATGTCGACAGTTCGCCAGTACTGCAAATTAAAAACAATTACCATCAGGAATACATATTTAAAAAATATGTATTTTTAAAATAATTAACTTAAGTTCCAATCAAATCGGAAAAAAATCTTCCCAAGGCAACAACAAATAATATGTACTCGCGGTGGGAATGTTAAATCGACCAAAAAATACCTGTTTTAAGCACGGAACTAATCTGTAATAAGAAAAGACGTGATTGGATCTTGCTTATTTTAATTATCATTATTATTATTACTTATATGAATTTTTAGTACCATCAGGCATCAACCATTAGTGTTGTGGTACTTATTACAAGATTACAGTTGAGTCAACTATTGGTTGACTAATGAATAGCACATCAGATATAATTATTTTCTAATGAAAATTTGTAATGAAAATGTGTAATAAAAAATCGTCATTAAGTATCATCAAGGTTCATTCGTACCACCATTTATTCCAAAACATGAACATATTATTTCTCAAGTCAAGTTTAAAAGGGTGAGACGACCAGAACTACATCTATATGGATCCAAATCCAAACAGAGGCCTAGCAATGCCCATTAATGAATTATTCAAGCTAAACTAATTATTTTTGTCTGTCCTTGTTGAAGAATATCCAGATCTCTGTCTCGGGACTGGAAGATCAAAGACCAAATGGGATAATTATACATTTCAATGCTTTAGGTGGTTTTAGTTCAGAGACCATCACGCTAACTCTAACTCTGTAACTTTCGTTAAAGAATTAACAGGCCCGTTATGCGGGCCATTCACGTTCGCACTTGCCTTGAAGCAGGCCTGTAGGACAACAGTGTGCGCGCAAATGTGAAGTGATACTCCACCACACACTATTCAGGTAAATACGAGAGTATCATTTCACATTTGCGCGCACACACTGTTGGCCTGCAGGCCTGCCTCAAGGCAAGTGCGAACGTGAATGGCTCGAATTACAGAAAAAATTAATAACAAACCCCGATATCATAGTTAAAAATTCTCTGATCTAAGTTTCGGGGCGTCTCAAGACGTCTTTTCGTCATCACAGACAGTTGCACACGGACGAGACATGATCAAGGCCAACAGATAAGAGATGAAAAACTGATAAAAGGCTGAATAATACCTAAAATTTAAAATAAACTGATTAAACTTGACCTTAGTCAATTACACTTGGCTTGGTCTGAAAGGTAAGCTCACATCATTTTCACAGTATTCACACATGTTGGCTTGAACCTTACACCAAAACCAGAGCTTAATCCGACACTGTAAAACAGGCTTTAAAGCATTAACCTTAAACCGATACTGTAAAACTACTTAAGCTACACATCTTGGCTTTGCTTAAACTTTAAACCACAGCTTAAACCAACACTGTGAAACCAGCCCTAAATTTAACGAAATATGTTCAAAATAGCCTCCGTATTTTGGGCCACCCTGATTCGATTTCAGCTTATTTTCTCAATAAAATTTTTAAACATAAAAAATAAGTTTAGTACCTACTTTTTGATTCGCAAGCATTATACACTGACCACAGCTTGAACCTTCACTGTGAAACCAGCTCTAAATTTAATGAAATATATATTCAAAATAACCTCCACATTTTGGGCTATCCTGTATAGATCTATAGATTTCAGCTTATTTTCTTAATGAAATTTTTAAACATAGAATTAAGTTCATTTCTTTTTGATTTGCGAACGTTACACACTGGCCACGCCACAGCTTAAACCGACACTGGGAAACCAGCCCCAAATTTAATGAAATATTTTCAAAATAACTTCTATATATTGGGCAACCGTGTGTCGATTGCAGCGTTATTTTCTCAATGAAATTTTTAAACATGAAAATAAGTTCAGTAGTTTTTGCTTAGCAGACGTTTTTCAAGTTTTTCTTTTTGAATTTTCGGACTCAAAAAGTCTTGAGAAATTACATTTAAGCAAATAAAAAACCTTTTTGATCGATTTTCAAAATAGATAATTATACGGAAAAGTAAAAAACATAATAAACATAATAAAAGAAAATATTATGTAAAAAAAAATAAATAAAATTGATAAACTTACTAATATAAAACATCATTTGCTTGATGTTTTTCATGTCGCACCACCTTGCAGAGAGCGCGCAAAGCTGAATCTCGTAACGTTTGCAGCGCCTCCAAGCCACTCAAACCATAATAGATAACTTGAAGATCTTGTAAACTTCTACAAGTAGTAGGTCGCGCTAATGCGCGCATAAACATTTGTTCCCAGTCACTCATAACGCCACATGATGGCGCCTCTAGTCCCACGCAAGGGTTTCCCCTACTACCAACCACACTAACGCGCGTATTAAATTCGCGCATTCGAGTTTTTTTCAAATAACAATTGCACTATTTTAAAACAATACGCACTTTTCTCGCATAATAAACTTAAAATTAATAAAGCCGTTTATTTCACAATTTGTATGGTAATTAACGCCATTATATTTGAAACTTTTGCAATTCCATTCTTTTAACTTTAATTGATGCCGATGACCAAACTGAAATTTTTCGTACTACTTGCAGACGAAGACTCATTTTATTGGTAAACCTAAAACAAAAGAAGATAGATTTATTACAATTGTTTAAATTTTTTTTGTTTTTTTTTGTTAAAATAATTGGGCCCTTGAGCTAAATATCCTCTGATATTATTGCATAATTTTTTAAACAAAATATTAATTTTTGATCTAATAAAATTGGTTTCGAAAATTGTTGAGCTTTAGGGTGTATTTATTATTTATAAAATATTTGATTACATGCTTGCTTTTAATTAGAACATTTTTGAATAAAATATTTTTACCTAATTTTGTGAAAGAAAAAAATGTCGTAAGTGTTATGTGACATCTTATGTGAGAGAGTGACCTCCCAAGTTGAAGAAGTTTCAAGATTTTTTCCTATACGGTGGACGTTTTTAAAAAATTTTCTACGTAAGACTAGTAACAAAAAAATATTAAACCACAATAGTTTTAATTTCAGTCGTATAATTACTGTTAAATTAAAAAATTTGTCCCTGGCAGTGAGTTGAGTTGTTGAGTAGGTACTTGTAACAATTTTTCAAGAGTTCATAAAGGTTAAATGAGCATAGTAATGTGTCGTGAACGGTAAAAATTAATTTATAAAATTTAAAAATTATATAAAAGTGCTGATGAATTTTAAAAATGAGAAAAATGTGTACACAAAAACTTTGGTTTTAATCAGAGGAATTTAAAAAATTTAATTAACAAATAGATCAAGTTTAAGGCATACGTTGGAGATTTCGCTTTCCTATTTTTATGTATTTTGGTATAAAGATTATTGATTCTTCGCCATTTTGCATTTTCTTATATTTTTGAATTTTCCAAATAGGGCTTGTGGGACCCACGCACCCCTTACAATTTATTACTCGAGACAATTGATTGCTTTGATTGTCCAAAAGTCGCATTAAAATTCTGATTTTCATCATTAAGCAATTTTAAAACCAAATTGTACCAAATTAACCCACACACAAATTTATTCCTAAATAATGAGGTTTACTTAAGATTTTTTTAGCGTTTTTTCACTTTTCTTTGTTTTTATTTGTCTAAAAATAAATAATGCAAATGACATGATAATATAAAGAGAAGATTTTTAAATGATTCCATCGCGTGTTATGATGAGGTTGGGGATCTAATTTCGTTGTTTTAACAAATAATAATTTCTGCGTTGTTAGGTTTTCTAATAGTTCATTATGCTAAGTGCAATTTTTCTAACGTAACGTGAATTCTAATTTTTTATAAGTTTACGCAATTTCACCTACTAAGAAGCAAACGATTTGAACCTTTGATGCAATTGAAAATTGCATTAGAAGCAAACTAACAGCAAACACACGTTCCAATAATTCCAAAAAAATCTTACTGATTTAAATAATTTAAATTTTATCTATTTAAGCCCTGTTGTGCCCCCATCCAATCTTCCGCATTGCTCAACAATTTGATATTATTCACTGGAGAAAAATTTCTGGTCAGTGTAAAGAACTCGGTATTGGAATCTACGAAATCCTAAAGCCTAAATCGTTTCATATGATACCTCTGACTCAAATCGAGGGTACCTTAGGACTTGATTGTCATAGAGATGAGATTTACATAGAGCGGATTACGCTATCAGAGTGCAAAAACAGTTCCAAGAGTTATAGCAACTCCCTTCGGTCCTGAATCCATCCCAACCTTTAGAAGAACCCAATACCGCTCGTATTGACTAAGTTAAGCCAGTATTACCCTAACATAATCATCTGATTTGAGCGAACGCCAAGTGATGCCGATTAAAGGAGTCGATTCTTTCAGTTTCCTCGTTTCATTGATGACCCCTGAGCCAACAGAGCATCAGATCTGATCAGATCATTATGTTTGTGGATTTGATTCAGATGAGCATTAATGCATTCTTTCACCAATCCATTGGTTGTTTTGTGGTCGTTTAAGGCTGTAAGCACCGCTTTGCTGTCTTGTCAGTATCTAAATATGTTGCTCAACTTTCACTCTTCGTGATTTTCCGAGAATCTTCTATCACCCATACTATAGTTCCGCTGGGAAAACTGAAGCTTCTTTACCTCCACTGAAAGAATTAACGTCGCTTACAAAAGTCATGAGACGGTTGTCAAAGCTTAACTATAGAACTGATAAGTGCTTGTGCTAGCAGTAATAACGATTGAACCAGAACTGTTAGTTTCGCATCCAGAACCTAGTGCTGTAACCTTTGGCTCTGAACGACTATGGGTACTATAAAAAATTATACCATGTATAACAGGGTAGAAATGCTTTTAAAGGCTGAAATTCTAGCCTCTTATAAATTACGAACTTCTAATGCCACATGGGAGTTTCTTTTATTTGGAAATTATTATTTGCAGTTACCCTCAAATTCTCCTTTTACAGTGTAAAGATTAACTTTTTCACTTTTATCATCCCCTATATTTAAATGCCCAAAAGAATTTAAGTCTATGCAAAAACCAACCCTTCTTTATTTGTATTCATTTTTAAACAATTAATATCATTCCGTAACATTTACCCTTAGCATCCCTCTCTAGTTATAGCTACTGTTGGTATACTACTGTGTTAACATTAAATCATTTAATTCTCTCCACATACTATAATTAATTGAGATGACAATTGTAATGTCACTTAAACAATTGCCCTCTTTTGTCTAATTTGTACAAATCACATCCAACTTCATTTTTCACAATTTTCTTTTTATTAAACAATTAGGGGAAGTTTTTAATTCAATATTAATTTTAACAACTGATTTATGTGCTTACAAAGTACTGATTGACGGGTCTTAATTAATAAATAATTTTTTCTCATAATATGAAGATTAAATTATTTCTGCAATTGTTATTGAGGATCATAACTATTAAAAACATTATACTTAGTTCATTAAATGAACTCAAACTTGAGTGGTAGATATACAAAACTAAAAGCTAGCCGTTAACGGTTAGCTTTTTGATTTTTGATTTTTTGGTCAAATTTCATCATACGATTCTTGGTTCCCGTGGCGAACAAAGAAGAAAAACAAAACAGAAGAAGTTCCCCCTCAAAGAACTTCCTGTGTATACAGTATTTACTGATATTTCCAGACCATACAGCCACAGAAGCGTACTTATGGGGATGGAGTAATAGTTTTAAGTCGTTTCCGTATAATCCAGGCATCAGAAAAGAGAAACCAATTTTCTTACTTCCATAGATGAGCGTTCTAATTCTTGAGTCGCTCAAGCAAGTGCATCAAAGGCCTTGGCTAAGATCCTCTCTATATGTAAACAAAATCCAAGCTGTGGGAACATGATTCATGTACTATTTTGAATTTGAACACAGCTCTGGTATCAGGGTTAGTTTTCCTCCTCAAGTCCTCAACTTGGAGTGGGTAATTCTTCTGAACCAGCTTAACCTTAATTACCTACTTTTTGTGTATCTTCTCAAACTTGAATAAAATCCTATAAAGTCAAACGTTAACTATCGAAGGCCGAAGTGTTGGTATTTATAATTCCACCACAATGTACACGTTTTTTTAAACTGTTAAGCTATTCGAGCATATCAATGCTATTAATTTTTCTTTTATACAAAACGTTTTCTAGGTTTCAAGGTTATTATTATAAATGCACTTTTTGCTCAAAGTAATTGTAGTACAGATGAATTATCATCGCAAGCGGTTTATTACGAATACAACTATAACCCAAGCGATTTACCGTTTGAAAATTCATATGCAATTATATTAATGTAGATGAATAAAACCACCAGGCGTATAATGGATTGTACCTAATCTAACGCCTAATCCTCTACGACACTTGTTCATTAACCTTCAATGGTTGAGGTAGAGAGTAAGTAGTAAAGGTAGTTTATTAAACTACGGAAGATTAAAGTTATTAAAGAAACAGGTTATGCATTAACCATTTTGTTATTGAATGTTCTAAGTGCCGTGTCACTGCATTAAAATGCATTATCGAATGGAAATTGTGTCCTAATTTAAATAAAAAAAAGCTCCAGTCGAGATTCTTCAAATGTACAATGTGGGATGTTACGTGTAGTAAATTAATTGAGCTAACAGTATTTGAAAACACTTCAATCGTGTTAGGAAATGTGCTCGAAATTTAAAAAAAAGCTCCTCATGGGCGAAATTAGAAAATTTTGTAGGTGGTACTGATTCTCGAATAGTATCGTTCTGTTTCTCTTCCAGTCCTTACTACTACACATATAGCCAGTTCTTTAACCCACGGTTGATCCACTGACGACTAGGAGCCTTGTTAAGGAGCTAGTTGGGCAGTTGGCTAACATCAATCAACATCTAAAGAATTGGAAATGGCAGGGGTGATTCAAATATTTTTTCAGAGGGGACCAATCCAAAATAATCTTCCTTGTCAGCGGCCTAGTTAAAAAAACTTCTTTTTAATGTTATGGGCCAAGACGTATTTTTTCTTTTTCTATGAGGCTTTAACGAGGAGGTACTTTAAACAGTGAAAATTGTAAAAGGTAAAACCCATTTATTTCTGGTCGATCTATACAGTGACACCAAGGTAATTCGGTAGATGAGGGGGCGTGGCCAGCGGTGCTATAGATTTTGAAGTACACTACGAGTTAAAAGTACCTAAATTTGACAAGTAACTGTCACTTTTGAGAGGACACCCTAAGTTTTGTTTTAAATCCGACACCCCCTAAAATTATATGTACGTTTGTGCGTACGTCCGCGTCCGTGCGTAACGTTTCTTTCGAGATGTTACATCTCCAAGACACGGTAACTCTTCGAAATGATATATTTTCATCTTTTCTCTACGATATGGAACCACTAATTTTTCCGTTTCATAACTTTTCCAATCGATTGACAAAAGTTGAAAATGCGTTTTATAATTTTTCAAAATTTTTCGATTAATCGGGAGTTTTTTAAATACTGGCAAACATTGTACAATTCCTTACAATTTTCAATCATAATTTTTCAAAATATGTCGGGAAATGTCCGAGAAAATTAGGGGAAGATTTTAACACCAAAACTTTTTGTTAAATAAATTTTAATAATAATTTGCTTTTTGATTTTAATTTCGATGTAGGATCACAAGAATGTGTGACAAGACCTTCTAGTTTCATAATATTATGAACATGAACAAGGCATACATGGTGGCCCATGGAAAACGCAACAAGGGTGTTTTCATATTTAGTTAGCTTTGTTTTTTTTTTAAATCCGACTCGTCGATTTTATTTTCGTGCTGGGGTACTTTTTTGTTTGCTACTTTCGAATACCGCCACTTCAACCCCTTAGAGGTGATGCAATCAACCCCAAAAATTTCTTTAAAATTATAGGTCAAAATTTAAAAATTTACACATCGTTGAAAAGAGAATTTAAAGGGATTTAAAATGATATGCCACTCGACTCCCTTTCTCTATTAAAATTTTTGGGGTTGACTGCATTACCGCTGAGGGGTTGAAGTGGTGGTGTTCAAAGTAGTAAATAAAAGTATTCCCGTCAAAAATCAAATCGACGTGTTCGAGCGATTTTTGAAAAAATGAAGATTAATATGGGAAAACACCTTGTTTCGTTTTTGATTAGCCACTCTGTATACCTTCCTATCGTTTGCAAGTTTTTTAACTGCAGGGTCTAAAAATAAAATAATTAAAGAAATAAGTGCTTTTAAGCTGTCATTAAACCATGTGAACAGATGTAAAATATGCATTTAGTTTATTTTTTAGTTTTATTTAATTAACCATTTCTAATTATCATTACAAAAGCCTTGTAGATTTTTCAACCTTCTTAAGTATTATTAGGCCAACGATGACCTCCGTTGGAATGCACTTTGTTACTTACACACAACCCACACAGGTGTCTTCGTTATTGTCATTTTAATTTTTTCAATTATACATTTCCCTTTTAATTCAAATCCTTTTTTTTTTATTTGTACCGCCACTGTGTAAGTGCAAGTATAGTAACGGCGCGTTTAAGTCAATTATGACTCATCGCTCTAAAGTGTAAGCATCAATCTGTTGTAAACGTATGTCCGCTCTTAATACACAATTTCAGAAACGTCAAAATTAATTAAGTTAATTCATTGTTTGTCCGTGGTGGCGACACAGTATGTTGCGATGTACATTTTAAGCGGGAATTTTAAATTAAATAAAGTTGTACATCCAGTTTACTTTATTTTAAGTTTTTCTCTCCGTCCTAAATTATGGAATACATTCCTGGAAACGCTTTAAACGAAGAATGAAAAGCAATCAAAGTGTAATAACAGATTTCCGATCGATTTATCTATTGACAAAAAGTTTAATAGTCAAGATTTTTTGAAAATGTCTGATTTTGACGCACACGGTGGAATGTAAACCTGCGTTTTAGGACGTAGGGTCGCTCGATGATCAATGATCTAGTATAAATGCTATTTTGCCTATAGACTTACTCAAGGGCGGCAAAAAAGTGAGAAGCAGAGGCACTGGGTTTTGGAACCCAAGAAACCCACATCTTGTCACTGTTAAAACCGACGATAAAAACATCACACGATTAGCAAATCAACAAATTCAACAATTTTAGAAAAAATAATTACTCAGTCGATGCTCACATACACAACTTCATGAGTTTATTATAACATTTTACAGCCCAGTAATCAACCCCTTGATTCGTTAAATTGTGTTAAGTGCAGAAGAATCCAAAGATCTTCTCAGAAGCGCATTGATTAATTTAAATCAATATTTTTGTTACACGAAATTTTTGTATAAAATAGTAAAAAGTGCAACCGAAAATTTTACTTCTGAGAGAAAGCTAGGTAATTTTGAAAAAAACCATCGTCAATAATTTATTGTGTGGCTGTCCATTTCATTCAAAGAAACTTTCCATGTACTATATCGTACCACTTCATTACGTTAAAAATTTTGTGATAAAGAAAAAACTAATTTTTATTAAAAAAACTGATTTAAATTTAACTGATATAACATAACCTCAAAACATCCAACTGACATCTAATAAAAGTCTGAAATGCTCGACATACGTTTTTATCTACCATATAGTTTATACAGCAGACGTATGTTTTTATATACGTCTTTTTTTATTACAATATTAGACAAAGAATAGTATTTTTTACAACATGAGATGAAACATACGTTTTTTTCGTGAGATAGAATTTAATTCACAAGCCCCGTAGGGGCGAGTGAATTAATCTTTCGAACGAAAAAAACGGATTTCATCTCGAGTCGTAAATGCTATTTTTTCTACGACGATAATTAGTACATTTTAAAAAAATAATTCTTTTTACTAAAATGTGAACCGACCACAAAAAAACTGGTTTCACCTCATGTTGTAAATAACATCTGCTTGTAATAACACTTTTTCTCACTAGAGACGAAAATGCTATTTTCGTAACGAGTAAGTGATGACGAAATGCTTAGTTTCACATATGGGAGTAGAAAAAAAATATTTTATACCGACATTTCTTATTACATACTGCGATGCGTCATAATTGACTTAATCCTGGCGGGACTATAGGTGTGTTCTAATACTCAAATTTATTATAATGAAATTTCCAAATCCATCCGTTTCCTTCCCATTTTAGTAAATCATCCACAGTCAATTTATTAAAAAAAAATAGCATTCTTTTAAAAATGAAAAAAAATGTGTTGAGCAAATCGTTTATAATCGATTTGTTCGCTGTGGGTTTGGTTTTGGTAGTCATATATTGTGAATATTTGACACGATGCAGGATATCGCAATATAACGCTAATAAATTGAAGCTTCCTGTCTTTTTAATCTCGATTATTACATAAGAGAAAGCGCACAGAAACATTGACCAACTTTGAGTTGATTTGTATTGTTGTCTTTACAAAAGAGACAAGAATAATGGGTCAATTAACGTGGAGGAGTTGTGTAGTATATTCTTGAAATGGTTAAGTATTTACGTGTTAAAATGATACTTTGAGATAAAGGAATATTTTTGAAAAAATTCATATCGATATTGGCATGTTGAAAATATCCATCAAGTGCTTGACCTACTTTTTATCAAGCGATTGTAACTGCAAGACAGGATTTTTTTCATATTTTGAATTTTCGAGACACTCGTCGAACCCACACATCAGACCTTTATTTGTATACCGAATAATTTATATGATTTTCAATACTATTTAGATCAAATCATTCTTATTTCAGGAATTTAATCTAAAGATCTTTGACCCTACGGAAAGTATTTAGTTTTGGTTTATTAAAAAGAACTTATGTACAAAGTAACCAAACTGTAATACTTCCATCAACATCATCAATATACTTTGTTGAACTATTAAAAATCTTCTCGGCAGAGTGCCACAAGGGCCAGTGTTAGGTCCACTTACTCTAATACTTCCATCAACATCAGCAATATACTCTGTTAATATTTTAAGTCTTCTCAAAAGTCTCGGAAGTTTTTCTCAACGGAGTGCCACAAGGGTCAGTGTTAGGCCCACTTTTATTCTTTAAATTGTTTGAATTACGGATTTATTCGACATAAATAAGATAAAATAAATACATAAATAAATACTAGAAACTTTTCCTAGCTATTAGTTTGGTATTAACCACAACGAAGGAAAGCAATAAGGAAACTTTGATTTACACTGTAATAATTACTAATTAAACTAATTTAAACTATATTTATTAACGATTACAAATTACAATTTATATACGAGTAGTTTATAACAGAAATAACTATAAATCAAAATTGAACGTATAGATCAATAAAGCCTATAGGCTCAGTTTTTTAATTAGAATCATACAATCTTAATTGATTTTTCTTAAATGATAAAACATTAAAAACGTATTTTATTAGTTGAGCCTTTTAATACTAATAGATTAAAAGTAAATGAAGCAAAAAATTTATTTTATACTTGTTGAATATTTAACAATTTCTATTTAGGGCTCGAGTTGCAATGAACACGAGCTCTTACGTAGTTTTCTTTTAACATTTTACATAATTTCTAATTTGAATGATACTTTCAACTTCTTCTATAATAATAATTAATTTGTAATAAATTAAATGCATTTTTATTTAATTTATGTAATTTACAAGAAAAAAAACAAGTTTTTCTTGAGGTAAAAATTTAAATTTTTATACCATTTTTGTCTATGTGTATAGTTAAAATATATCCTAGACTTAAAACGAGTTTATAATTTGTTTCATTAAAAAAAAATAGAGAATATAAAATTTATTAAATATTCGGAGTAAAATAACCTTTTTCGGGGTCGAAGAAATTCAGAAGTTATTAGGAGTTTAAAGGCTTATAAGGCAGAAATCTGAATGGTTTAGGAAGGACATTGGTTCAGTAAGATTCTATGTATAAATTCAGTGATCTAAGATCTAGTGTAACCCTGGATCGTAACTGGAATAGTATAAAAAGTGATGTTATTTCAATACAGCTTCATCACTCCAGTGTTTGATCTAGTACATTGATGGATTGGATGATTGGAAGTCCACTTATACTTACAAGTGTTATGTCAAAAGCATCACACTCAAGCAGTGCCGAAATCGTTTAGTCTAGATCTAGACGGCTTCAATCCAGCTCTTGTATCATCATTATCAACACCAATTTCTATAATATACTAGCCCACAGCCACGACTTCAGTGACTCAAATAAGTGATGATTCGTTGTCATTATTGAATTGTATTTATTATGCACTGAATCCAAAAATATTATAAATTTTGCCTAAGAGAAAAACGTTCAAAAACTGGGAAAACAAGACTAAAAGCGCTGCCTAGAAAGAAAAGACTGAAATCGTTTTACAGATTCTAGAATTACAAATTCAGGAAGCTCCATAATCTTCTCCAAATATTTCTAATTTTTGTCCCTTCTCATTTGTTTGCAACCCGCATAAACTAGGCAAGTTAACTAACCTAACATAATCCCGTATTTTATCCACTAACCTAACCTCAAAATGATGGATTGGTAAGCAAGGTTTTTTAAAACTATGCCCAACTATGCCAAAAATCTTAACCAATATCGATGACCGTGGCAATCTTGCAATCGTAGCTAAAGGCGTATTCTGGTGGGCTGTCGATTACCCCCACTTTTTTCTACTTAAATTTTAAATAAGACAAAATAAAGAAATGGCATCTATGACAGGCTATGACCAATTCAAACAAAAGCGGCATACGGGCGGCATATAAAGTCGGGATACCTTCTTCAAACTACCTTGCTAATAACTAATAAGTTAGCAGTATAGGGATCTCAGATTAAGATCGCAGCGCCCTCAAAATTAAACCGTGAACTACCTTCTTGCACAACGAGTGACACATTTTTAAGCTTGGATTTCTCTTAATCCATGATTTACAATGAAACACTGAACAAAAACTATTATTTTTGTTAGAATTCATATCGAAAAACTTATGCTTTTAAAAAAACTCTGAAGAAACTACACAATCAGGCATCAAACGTCAAACGTTGTGCAAGAAGATATAGTCAAATGTCATTGAAACTTCAGCTTTAGGTTAGGTTAGTTCTAAAATCCTGTGGTTAGGTTAGGTTACCCAATGTCAAAGTGAGCATGAACCGAAAGCCATGAAACTCCAAATACGAAAGCGGATGGGCAAAAGGGATTTATTAATAAATTTTGCTGTCTTAATTAACCCGAATTTTATGCACTAACCTAACCTCCAAATGACAGATTACTAGGAAAGGATTTTTAAACGTCCATGGCAATCGGAGCTATATAAACTCTAGATTAACCCCACTATTGTTTATTAATTTTTTAATAAATTCAAGTATAATCCGTTCACTTTTTATTTGCGATATGGTTGGCCATGAAATTTTGTTTTTTGGTTTGCCAAAATAAAAAATCCCTATTAAGTTGACTGATAGCTCTTGACAGTACCAAAAAAATGACAGACAACTGGCAGACCAACTATTAACACAATTGAATAAAAGCCACTACTCTACAATACTTAACCTAACTGATTTTTTTCTAATTTATACCGGGTGGAATATGTCACCCTAACATGGCCAACCATAGCGCAAATAATAAGTGAATGGATTATAATAAGACAGCATCTATTGATTGCTATGACAGCCAATGACAGCTATGACCAGCTCAAACAAAAGCCACGCCTGAAGTCAGACAGCCTTCGATGATCTACCTTGCTATAGTTGCTAATAACAACAAGTTAACAGTTCGGTTGTAATTTTATTTATACATAGATACTTGTAACTTTAGGTTAGGTTAGCTCTAAAATCCTGTGGTTATGTTAGGTTATTCCGTTTCTAAGCGAACATGACTTACAAAACCATGACGCCATAAACGAGATAGGAAGGGCAAAAGCGGTGTAGTGATATATTTTCCTACCAACAACAACATTGTAAAGCCTGCGCCGCACACACACAGGTTTGCCTGTGCAGGAGGTCTGCACTGGCCAAACCGGAGCGTCTGGACAAGGACATCGCTCAAGCGGCAAGTGCAAGTCGAATATAAGCCTGTATGTGTGGCGCGTCCTAAAAAAGCTAGAAAATTGCTAAAACTTTGACTTCTACTAGAAAGTGGAAATTTGCACAAGTTTTGACAGTCTTATATGTTGTGAAAGTCTTGAAAAGTAAAGAACAGAACAAACTTCCTATAAATTGAAATCTATAAGAACGATAGAACTAATCTCTGACAAGCCCTTCGGCGAACCTAAACTTTGCAAAGAAAATATCAAGTCTTAAAAATGAGCAAAAATACTAAAAATTTCAAGAATTCCAAATTGCCTTGGGACACTATCACTAATGATGGAAACGCAATTCAAAATAAGTCAAATTTTAACTATTTTGTTTGCAACTTTCTATACCTTTAATTCCCTATAGCTGCATTTATAAACTTTTGACAATTAGAAAGAACTAATAATAAAAACGCCACGAAGCAATAAAAGAAGATGGGAGGCTAAAAGCAATAAACGAAGTAATCCTTAATACAATAAAAAGTCAAAAAAAGAACAATGTGAAAAATACCAATTTTAGAAGACATGTTTTGTAACACAAACACGTAGGATTTAAATTTTATGTACTTTTCCTGGTTAGAAGCTCGTAAAATCGCGTATAATATACGACGTAACAAAAGGTACCTACTGCAATATTTATGTATTCTTTAAACTCGTCTATATTTATAGGCCTATTCTTAAAAAATTGGATCAAACTTTATAAATAAATATTTTGAAACAATTTCGAAAATAAAACTATTAGCAATTGTATCGTGCCTAGGTGGCTGAACGTTCTTTCAAATTCAAATACCTCCATATCCGAATTAATGCTATCGTCCATAGCTCCTAAAAATGGAGACATAAAAAATTAAAAAATGGAGCTGTTTGTGAATTAAAAACCAATAATTTAATTTCTTAACTCCAGCTAAACCAAAAGTCAAAGTAAAAGTATACCGGGTGCCAACATTTAAAGCGGAACATACAGAAATAACATTGGAAATCGCTTATTTTCAGTGTGCTCGCCACATAAATCTGTAGTAAGGGCGAAAGAGAATTATTTTCAACGTTTTTTGACTTTAAAAAGCACATAGGTAATTCCAATATTTCCACAATTTGAAAAATACGAGCAGCCATGACATGTATTATTGTCATTTATTCATGTTTAATGTTAACAGACGCAGTAAATAATACTCTTTCCATAGATATTAGCTGTAAATAAGGGATTTCCAATGTCCAGCTTTGAAAGTTGGCACCCGGTATAATGAGCTTTCAAAACACATATTCAAATTTTTTTACACCCTCATTCTGATTTTCAGTTCTGAAAGTGAGTTCTTGATGTACAAAATTAATTGCTTCATTACTACAGTATCAGTACAATTAGATTAGTCCCTTACGTTACAAATTTTAATGTAATTCCTCATTATCCACATTAACCATTAAAGAAAAAGTTGAAATTCTACCCCATTCACAAGTACTAAGGAACTGTTTAAGAGCATCAATAATTGGTTTTATACGGCCGAACAACAAAACAAACTTTAACAGTCATTGTGGCGCCCAAGTTTTTGTTTGCAAAGTTTCGATCAAACCACTTTTAAACGCTGCTCAAATTTAGTTCAAACCTACTTGTTAAAAAAAAGATATGTAATTTAAATAAAAAAATGATATTGAGTTGTCTAATGAATTGAAGATAAAAGCCTTTAAGCAACAAATTGTAGGAATGTAATGATAACGGATTCGAGGTGCTTAAGTTGCCAGTTGAGTTTGTATCACTTATTTCGGTCACCAATAAAGCTCGAGGCAATTTTTCAGTTATAAAATTATACACTTGTTTAAGCTAACATCGCCTTGATGTAGAAATTACGTAAGTTGGTAAGTTGTACAAATCGATTTTATTTCCCTTCATACGAGCTATGTGTAGTTGATCGCTCCCCAAAGACTTATATGTTGCACCGGAAATTGTACATCGTGAGGAATGCTTCACTTACACGTTAACCACATAAAATTATTTCTAATCGTAAATACTTTGTCAACTCGTAGAACTTAAAAGTGTAATAAAAAAATAAGAAAATAGGTACTTGGTCAAAATTAAATTTTTGAATTTTTAAAATTGTATGGGAAAACTTTTTTAATTATAACTGGCGCATCAATTTTTGAGATAAGCTCCAGATATGAGCGACTTGTAAATATACAACAATAAAATCATAAGTGGAACAAAACACTAAGATTAATGAGTTGTATGGGATAAAATTTCTCAACAATATGAACAAACTTAATGGGATAATAAATAATGAGCTAGAGGGTATTTCAGGTGGTTTCAGGAGGTTTCAGGATTACTTGCGGTTTATAAAATTTAATATACGGTAAGGGAAGCAAAGATCTATAAGGGTATTTCCTTTAAATAGTGAAAAGTATTTATTGCTTCTACATGAACGATATTACTCCAAAAGGAGGGGTGCATAATTGGGTTAATTACATTTCTAGAAGCCATTTATTATTGACGGATATTCAATTTCAACTCCACACGTCGGATTTAAATAAAAAAGGCAAAATTGAGTTTTTTAATATAAATTTGAAAGGGTAATGATTTATAAATCTGAGATGGAAATGACGGTTTACCTTAAGTTGAGGTTTTAAATTGCGAGTCGGTGCTATTCGCCTTCAGATGCACTAAAAGATATTATTTCATCAAGAAATACAGAGAAGCCTTACGAATGGTTGTAAATGACAGAAAAATAATAAAAAAGTGAAATAATCAGCAACACGGTAATCGTGCAGTCACGTAAAGTTTGCGCGTTTATATATGGTTTTTTTGGCTTCTATAAAGTTAACTTTTGCTCATCAGCTTATGTCAATACACAATAGCCATCGTAAATCGTCGTAGTACAACGGATGCTTGCCTATGATTTACGATGGCTATTGTGTATTGACATAAGCTGATGAGCAAAAGTTAACTTTATAGAATCCAAAAAAACCATATATAAACGCGCAAACTATACCGCTAAACCCTCGAGAAATGAATACCTTAGCGCTTATAACTATAAGATAGGGCGCTAGGGGGTGGTTTGCTATGTGTTAATACCCTTAAAATAACGTTTTTAACCTCGGGGGCTATATTTTTGAAATGTTTAAAAATTAATCCATTCAATTATAATTATTCCTCTTCTTTTAATGCCTTAAACTTACTCTTGGCATATGAATTCCTTACCTTACATATTATTAATGCTTGAAGGCTCTCAATATTAAGACATTAATCTCTAAACTTCTCAATTAAATCATTAAGCATTAGTAGACAATTTTGTTCTGAATGGTTTGCCACTGCCTTAAGAAAGATGGTTCTAAATGTAAGATTTACTTAATTTTCTATCAACAATATCAATAGCTATATTTATATATCAAGTTGCAAAATAAGCGTGTTTTTTGCACTAGACGAACATTTAGACCACGAGCGCCAGCGAGCTTATTTTGCAAGCCTTTTTGAAGCATAATGTCCAAAAGTTGTAAATTAAAAAAACACCAGTATGTAAGTTCAACTTTTGCCTTTAAGGTATTTTTTGAATCTTGGCATTAAAACCACTGCGGTTTTACAGATCTTCGCGGGAATAAAAAAATTTAAAAAGTACTATTGAGAAAGTTGTTTTCATCAATAAGTTGCTAAGTGCATCTCTGTGGAACAAATTCCCCCTCTTAAGTATTCATAACTACACAGAAAAAAGGATTTGTTTAAAACAAATAAAAAATATTTGCATCAAACAAATTACAGCTTTCAATAGGGCGAAGTAAATCTGTTTGTTACTTCAAGAAATCCATTTGTTTGAGATTTTTAAACTGGTATTTGTTTGCCTGAAAGAAATTAAAATTTAGGTTCATCGTTTATATAATTGAAACCAAAGAAACATTATCTTAACTGAAAACAATCCTTTATAATTTTCAAGAAAACCAAATATTAAACTAACTAAATCAAAATGACACAGAAATAAATGTTTATTTGGTTTTATGTAATACAGATATTAATTGAAATTAATATTTTGTTGCTTTTACAGTGGAAAAATTAGGTAGTATATATATATGGCGGCTTTTATACAACATGTTGTTGTTTTCCGCATCCTACATTCCATTTCCTTCTATCTTCCCAATCATTTTCTTTTAAGCCTCTTCTTTCCATACTTTCTTCTATTTCTCTTTTCCAGCTTCTATATAGGCGGTCGACCTCTTTTTCTTCGCTTTAAAGGTACCCATTTCCATGATAATAGTGGTAATCTTTCATTTTGCATTCTACGTAGGTGTCCGTACCATTTCAATCTTTGTTCGTCTATATAATCAATAATAGTTTTTTCTACCTGCATTTGCTCTCTTATGACTTCACTTCTTATGTGTTGTAGTTTAGAGGTTCTATTGCTTCTTCTCCAAAAATCCATTTCTAACGCTTTCGTTAGATAGTAAGTGGATCAAATCACAAGATTTTAAAAAATCAGCAATGTCACCCATAATCACTAATTAACTTAAATAACTTTAAAAAGAATTTCGAAATATTTCGAACAAACTACACGCTTAAGGCAACTTTTAAAATGCCGGTGAATACCACGAGCACGAGGAACGCGAGAATACCAAAAGCTGCAAAAGCTCTTTAATTTTGATATGACGATTTCATGACTAATTTCTGGCGTCATATTATACTATTTAGTTGATTGAAATAAATATATTTTTTATTCAAACGATATTTTTCTTAGGTAGTGAGTTTAACTGACTTTAAATCTGATATTATAATTTTATTAATACAAATATATTATTTTGTTCTTCTAAATCACGCATAATTCTTTCAAACAAACCTGCGTTTCAATTAAACAAATGAAATACCTAGTTGATCATTTCAAAGTAACATTTTGTTGGGATAAATTTTCAATTCGTTAACCGAAAGAAATATCGGTTTGGATTATTCAAACAATCCATGTCTTTGGATCAAGAAATTTAGTTTTCTTGATCCAAATTTATTTGTTTTTATTCAAAATTAATTTCTTTAAGACAACAAAATTAAAGTCAAACAAACCAATTTTCTTAATTCAACCAAATTGTTTTTTCTGTGTATGTACTTTATTACTTTGCTGGAACAGTATACATACATTTTATTTGATTATTAGTAAAGTCCGCAACTTATGAGAAGAATAGGGCGGAGCCAATGCGCTATAACGAAAATGTGTCTGGTAACATATGATGCTTCAATTTTACACAGATATAAAGACAAAGCACTTGCTCCCTCCATACTTAGTAGGATATTGCCCTATTCTTATCATACTTTTCAGACTATAACTGTAAATAACTAAAGCCCATTGTATTACACAAAATACAACTAATGTTTATTATTAACGATAGATACAAGCCAGTTAGGTTAGGGGGCGTGGTCTATAATATGACGTCACAAAAAAGCGTGGGGGATTTTTAAGTGGCCGTTTGCTTGTACGGCCACTTAAAAATCCCCCACGCTTTTTTGTGACGTCATATTATAGACCACGCCCCCTAACCAATCAGAGACAACCTCGCTACTATTTTGGCACAAAATTTGAATTTTGCAAATATATTTTTTGAGGTTTAATTGTTTCTTCGTAAGTACGATCATTAATATACCACCTTAGCTGCTATGTGCTAATGTACTTTATAAGAAAATTACTTTAATTTATATCAATGTTAGAAATAAAAAATAAATTTTTCTACACCGGATGGATTACAACCGATTAAAATTTGAGACAAAACACAATCAAGATATTATCCCTCCGTTTTAGGCAATTATAAGGAAAAATTAAAATAACAAATACACAATTAAGAATTTACATAAAGAACCAAAAACCGTAAAATTATGCAAAATTATCTTAAATTTAAAAAAAAAATTCCATATCAAACAGTATCAGTAGAAGAAAATTATAAAATCGTCGTCAAATTGAACTTGAATATAATTTATTTCAATTAAAGCCTTTGTGATGGAAATAACCTAAAAATTGTTAGTTTTGTAGATTGTCTTTTGTTAGTTTTAATTTTAGTCGAGAAAACAAACTAATTTGTTAGTCAACTATTTTCAATTTCACTTGGTAATTACTCTTCAAATCTTTTATTAGAGATACTTGTATTAGAAAAGTGGCTTTTACGAGTAGGTACCTACTACTGAAATTAGTAAATTAATTTAAGAAATCTAATTTAATTGATTAAATTGCTCCCTCTTCGACGACCAAGATGAAGTTTAATTTTAAACTTTGTACAATATCTTGAAAGTATAATTTTCGCTAATTAGACATAATGAAAAATTATTTCTGAAAATCGCACTATAGAAAATGGCGACAATCTTTTATACAACGTTACCGCTTAGCAGACAATGGTAAACCACCCAGAGTAAAGTGGCGTAGTACAACTTGCCAATTTAATAGTTCCGGCCTTGCATTAAATTGCAAGTTCTATACTGCAACACAGATCCCTGATGGCGAGCGGTAGGGGTAACTTAGCGCAGATTTGGCCACGCCTCTTTAATACTTTAAATACGTTTACTACTGCGTTGGTGGGGATAAATAGCAATTTAGTTATCTGCACATCCCTACCGCTCGCCAACATAAATCTGTCTTGCAGTACCATTCAGTGGCGTAAATAACGGGTCCGCAGGGCAAGCGTTGCGAGGGCCCCCAAAACATCGCTTAGTATGAAATTTCGTTATAAAATCGATTTATGATTAAATAAAATAAATGATTATTAACGGAAATGGGTGGGGTTCCAACTCTAGATTTTCAGCACCTCAGCCACTGATCTTCTCTGAATTGGCCTATTTTAGAAACTACACTTGACAACAAAATTAACGCACCAACTGATACTTTTCAATGTTATTTTCTTTTCCGTTTAATGTAAGTTGTGCGGTAATTTTGCTGTGAAGCAAAAAGTGTAAATCGTTTTAGGGAGATGACATGGCAACTGATGCTCTGTGAAAGTGTTGTGGAAGTAAAATTGCCATAAGTTCGTAGTGGTAGGATTCGAACCCACGACTATGCAAGGTAGAGCTGAAATTGTGACAAAATCTGTCTGTAAATGAACGATTTATGATGGAGGTAGCGGTTGGTGTTCCTGTGGTTTCCAATACAAATTCGAAACAACTTCGAAGAACGGTGAGCTTAGTCGGAAGTAGCAGAAGTCAGAGCGGACCTTCATCCCATAATCCCATAGATAGGCCGTTTCTGTATGGTCATGGAGTCGAAATAGTGCTACCAGTCTGCCTATTTGTCCGTGGATCGGTCCATCACTATGCCCAGTGGCGTAAATAACGGGCCCGTAAGGCCCGTATTGCTGGAGGGCTCCAGAAACATAGTTTAGTATGAAATTTCGTTATAAAATCGATTTGTGGTTAAATAAGATGATTACTAAGGGAAATGGGTAGGGGCCCTACTCTGGATTTTGTGGGAGGGCCCCCAAACTCTTAGTTACGCCACTGGTATCATTATTTATAAGGCGCCCGGTCCAATTATCAATTTTTCTGCAATCTTCTCATACTTAAAATTTATTATCTCCAGTTGTACTGATCGGATCAGTGTAGTTTTTTTTTATTTTACACTTTATTACGTTAGCTTTCGTAGTGTATTAAAAAAACTTTTTTTATTGTAAACAAATGAAAAACAATAACACTTTAATTGTTTAAATAGTTTTAACATGCTCGCCCCCTAACTTGAATTAATTGGAAAAAATATCATTTTGTTCCTTATTCTCTTATCTATAAAACTCTTTGGGGGTCGTTTTTGTTTTATTTATAAAACAAAAAAAGTGGGTTCTCTATTAGATCGGAAGTTATTAAATATTTCCGAGCGCAAGTCACTCAGCGCGCTCCACATACCAGAGATCTCAGACTCAACAATTGCTCGATTACAAGTTTTTGCACTCGAAAATATTTAATAACTTCCGAGCTAATAGAGACCCCACTTTTTTGTAAAATGAGTTTTATAGATAAGAGAATAAGGAACAAAATGATATTTTTTCCAATTAATTCAAGTTGGGGGCGAGCATGTTAAAACTATTTAAACAATTAAATTGTTATAATTTTTCATTTGTTCACAATAAAAAAAAATTTTTATAATACACTTCGAAACCTAATGTAATAAAGTGTAAAATAAAAAAAACGACATTGATCCGATCAGTACAACTGGAGATAATAAATTTTAAGTATGAGAAGATTGGAGAAAATCCAGCAAATTATCGAAAATTCCTCGGAAAATTCATATGTGAATATTTTCGAAATCAAATTTTTTTCAGCAAAATCCTGAAATATGGGTCAAGTAATTTTATGAATATAGGCTGTAAAAAATTTTTTGGACGATTCTAAAATGTCAAGTTTAAATTGGTGTGCGGTTTGTAAAAGAATGACCTATATAGCCACATAGCCAATTTCTCTCTTTACATTTTTGGAACTTCGCTGGGGTTAAAATAAAATACCTAAACTTGAATTTTTTAATTTTTACCGGCACGTGAGCACCTTAATAATGTATAAATTAAGATGAAAACGAGGTATATATTTATTGAGTTTAATTATTTTATTTATTGTTAATTATTATTAAATATCTATTTAGAGAATTTATTACTAAATTAATTATTTACTGAGTTTACTAAAAGTCACGTGACGGTATAGTTTAAAAAATTCAAGTTTACATCAGTAAACGTCAGTTAAATTTTGTACCTTTTTAATATAATTCTGCATATTATTCGTTATTCCTTAAGCCTTGTCAAATTCATTTCAGTTGCAATCGCTATCATTTCAATCTCATCAGAATCTAAATTAAATTCAATGTACAAAATAGTGTCATTGTTGCTAAAAAGAGCAACCCTTTCAAAATTTTCCAAACAACAAAAGCTAATCACAATAGAAGAATAATTAAAATTATACTTGAAACATCATATCAAATTCATTTTCAATAGAATTTAAATTACGAACTACATAGTACTAACCAATACAACCCCTTTTTTCGACGCTGTCATTTTGTCTTTTTTTTTCAATATCAAGCTGCTTACAGAGAGACAATACGTTTATAAACCCTTCTTGTTAACCAAGCAAAACGCACCTGTCAAACCGGAAATACGATCGAGCTACAGACTTCCGTCTTGTAACGGCTCGTCATACTATGTCTAATTGGAATTAAGAAATTACGTAATTGACCCTTGGTAAAAAAGTACGTTCGTAGACTATCCTAAAATTTGCGTTTTGTGCGGTTTTATGTAAATTAAAAAACTCTTAATTTTCTTAAGTAGCGGAACGCAACGAAGGTTATTACAACCACAAGGCTAAAGCGACACGATATAGAAAAAAATAATTTTTTTTAAAAACTAATTTCAATTGTTTTTTTGACATACTTTACAGTTAAATTCGCTTTGTAAGGAAACTAAATTTCATTGTTTTTGGGTAAATATGCTTTAATTGATATAATTTTTACTTTCTTTTTATTTATATTTAATTTTTAAATAATTTCCACGTGCTTAGAAATTTAAATACCTAATTCAATTGTTTTAAAACAAACAAATGGTTAAATTGTATGACGATCATCAACGTACCTGCATAAGAATTAATTAAGTGCACTGTTAACGACGCTCGCCAGATCGAACTTTTAGAAAATTTCAATTAATTGGACACTCGAAAATTTAATAAATTTTAATTAGTTTATGAAATTATTATTATTACTTTTGTTTTCTATTTTCATCATGATAAAGAATTAAGATTTGATTTAAACTCATTAAATTTACTAATTACTAGAGCTTTCTCCCTCTGTCTCTTTTTCTCTCGCTCCTATACTTTAATTACTACTTCTCAATATCATTCGTTTTCAATTTTAAAATTCTTCTTTTGCACACAATACGCTAAAGTTGAAATGAAATCATAACGCCAACTGTGAAACCAATGGAAAGCCTACGTGAAGCACTAAAGACAGAAACAAAGAGACAGATTCGATTCATTTCAAAAACTTTTACATACACAGGGTGAGTTCAGATTGAATTTAAAATGGTTAATTCAAGATGGCGACCGCTAAGTAAAACTTGAATAACGAACAGGTACAGATTTTTCTAATCGAATCGAATCGCTTGGAACGTTGGAAGACTTTTTCCCCAAAAAATATTGTTTTATTCTGAAAAATGTTATTTTGAAATAACCAAAATCTGAATTTATTTGAAACGTCTCTCAAGTACCTATTTATAGGCAGGTAGTTGTATTAAAAAGTTAATTATTTAAATGCAGTTGCAAAGTCAATGAACTAATACTAGAGTCTTCAAACTTATACTTCAACTAACCTAAGTAAAGCTGCTAAAGCCATAGTGATAAATCTTAATTTTTGAGGTTTCAAAATTCCATTACACAATCACACACACATACAAAACACAAATATCACATTAACGCACAAAATTTATGTTTAGGTGGAGTTGTAATTAATTATTTACAAACTTCTTTCTAATTAACACACGGCGCCAACATTAAAATTAGGAAAAATGTTATTTGTAATTTGTAACAAATAAAATTTTGAAAACACCCAATTTCCAGCCCACACCAACACTTGACTTTTAAATCAAAATAAAACTGTTACACCCACAAATGCACTTATAATATCAAAATGCGTTCAATGAATTTGTGACGTAACATGACCAAATTCGTCAAGACAGGTACAACAAAAAAAATGTAACTTTTTCTAATTTAACCACTAAGGTGGTAGGCAATCGGTGTCGAGTAACGTCTGGTAGGTAGGTCCTTTAAACGGTGATTCTCAAAATGTTTATTTTGTATTTTGCTCAACAACCAATTAAGTTTCATTCACTGCTTACATAAGTTTTAAAGCGGGTATTTTATGACTGTGACAGTCAAAATTTTATCTCAGGACCTATGAAAGAGACTTTAGGGTTTATCTGCCTACTGCCAATAATTTCAAAACTCAGGAGTGGAGTGATATTTCCGTTCCTCATCTCAAGATCTCAGGATCATAATGAGAAAGAAATTTTTATCTCGTTTTAAATAAGAACATCAAACACTGAGATTGAGATTCTTTATTGTTTTAAAAAATAAAATTAGATAATCTCTGGTGCCAAGAAAAACAATTTTAAGTGAAAAACGTCAAAAACTCAAAATTTGAATTTTGAAACAATTTCAAACAGAAACGTCAAAAATTCCAAATAGGAATTTATCATATAAAAAATTTCTTTCATCATTTTAATAAAAGGACAAAATTGTACATGAATTGTCAAAGATTTTGCTGAAAATATTCACGCGGCCCCAAGCTGTTCCTCCCAGGCAATAAAAACGCAGATAACAAGCGAACGAAAAATAGGATTTTGAATTTTCAAAAACGTCTGTATAGAGAATTGAAATACCTTTCAAATGAGATGCAACATCGCAGATTTTGCCATTAAAAGTTTTTGACTTTATAGTGCCTTTATAGCGCCATATTTGAATTTACTAAAACCAATTTGTCTTTCATAAATAAATTTCATAAAACGTTACCTGCACTTTAACTAGATTTTTAACTCGATTTATTCAAAAGTTATTGTGCAGGGGGAACTTTAGAAGCGCACTGTACAGGGTTCCCTAATTAGCATGGTGACCATGACGATCTCTTAAACCTTAAGAAATATACGAATGACACCAAATGTTGCCTCTTTCATGACAAACTCCTACAGTTTACGAGAACCCCAATGATGAGCATGCTTACATGCTTAGTGGGACACCCTGTATACTTGATACACTTGGAGAAATGTCTAAAACTCAAGTAAGTTTTTTTTCAAATAATGATTCATGATTCAGTTATTATAAAATCAAAATTCCGTGAAGCGTTCCATTTTTCATTAGCATTTTGTTCTTCAAATTTTCTATTTTGATATTTATTCCATAAAAATGTTCACACAAAGTAAACCCAACGTAACCTTCCACAATCTTGTTAAGTATATTAAATTTACGAGTATAAATAATTAAATTTTACTAATTGTATGCTTTTCGTATGAAGAATCTTAATCAAGAAAATAATGAAAGCGCGACAAAAGAGTCGTGATAAAATAAA
This sequence comes from Malthinus seriepunctatus, assembly GCA_963924605.1. NCBI lineage: Eukaryota > Metazoa > Arthropoda > Insecta > Coleoptera > Cantharidae > Malthinus > Malthinus seriepunctatus. Next base: position 35,395,321 of record OZ004602.1, read on the forward strand.
CAAGTCAACAGCACGTGTAATTTTCATTGAATTTATAATAATGGTGTGTTTTTAGACAATATAGGTACGTATACGAAATCTTTCTAAAAAATAACAAAAACAGGACAATTGCACAAGCTTTTAATTCTTTCGTGAAAATACTAAAAGTTAATTATTTTCGAAATGACGTATAAAATAGAAAAAAAAGCAGTAATCACAATGGGGATTTAAAAATTAAACATTTTTAACTGAAAAATAATCAAATAAATATGTGAAGTAGAAATAAACTTTTTTTAATCAACAGGTATTTATTATTCATCAATTCAGCTGTAGAAAGAAGTGTGTTGTCTTTTCTATTAGTTCTCCTCGAATGGCTAACTTACAACAAAGAGCACGTTACCTTAATACAGAGTGTATCTACAGGGTGAGTCGGGGGGATCGCACCAAACGCCAGGAGTGTATTTTACACGTAAATATGAGACGAAAAAATGCAAAAGTTGTAGTCCGACTTTTATTGGTATTCGAGTTACAGCGTCTTAAAAGTTATAATATTTGATAAATTAATTTCATTAACTTAGAAGAACATACTGTATAACGATGAAACCACATTCACCCATGATGACATTAACAATACCCGCAACTCCCACTTATGATCCGACGAAAATCCTCACATAGAAGTCGAAACAAAATTTCAGCATCGTTTTCCGGAAACGTGTGATGTGATATCGTCTATAGTTTCGCCTAAGAGGAGATAAATATTTGGAATTCTTACAAAATGATTTACAAGGACTGTTAGACGATGTTCCCCCAAACAGTAAAATACGCATGCAGTATCAGCACAACTGCACGATGGATGCAAGTTATTTTGTGAAAACGCTGTATCTTGAAAACAAATAAAAATCGGACTACAACTTTTGGGTTTTTTCCTCTTATATTTACGTGTAAGATACACCCCTGGCGTTTGGTGCGATCCTCCCGACTCACCCTGTATAAACCAAAATATAAGTTATCAACAATTTTTAAGAACAAATTTAGAAAACAGATATCGCTTAATACCGGGTGGTGAACGATGCTCTCGATCATAGGGATTTAACATGTCAAATCATACTTTCGTAATTTCTTACTTCTCTATTTATTTTCGAAAAAAAATCTTTCAATAAAAGTTTTAGAGCATAAAATTCTGCATCTAAATCAATTAATGAAATCAATTTTGGATGCTTTATAACGCCAGAAATTTAATTTGAGAATCTCAAGAATTTACCTGTCAAAATAATTTTGTATTTCATGTTCAATTATTGAGTTTATATAATAATAAATGACGAGCGGGCACCCCGTCGAAATTCGACGAAGTAGTTGTAGAGATGAATGTGTTAGAAAAATGAAATTAAAAAAATTATTATAATGCACTTACTTCCTACACCGATGATTGTTTGTTAATTTATTGTTTTAAAAAAATTTATGAAATTGGTAATTTGAAGAAAATAATTAGTGCTGACATATCTGGGGGTCGATAGCTTCAATTTAAAAAAAATAGGGGTCAACCCCGTCGAAATCGGAAATCGACGAAGTTTTTGAAGATATGAATGAGCTATGACTATTTTTAAAAAAAAATAAGAAAACTAACCTTAAAGATAACCAAGCCAAATAGGGCAACATAAAAACCGTCTAAAAATCCAAAATTCGCAAAAGCACGAAACGTAATTAAAAATACACACACCAACCTGACCATATCGCGTATTAGAAACGTACTGGTCGAATAAAAGTATTGAAAATTTTATCACCACGACCAAATGTATAATGTGTGCCTTATCGTATAAAACCAAATACTATCTACATTTATTCTCATTTATAATTTTTAAAATTGGATTATTTTAAATTATAAAATTGATTATTTTATTATGTATATTATAAAATATAAAACAATGTATAAAATTAATAATTTTGAGAAAAAAATTAGTGGTGACATATCTGTGGGTCAAGAGCTTGAAAAAAAAATGATGAAAAAATGATGAAAAAGATGAAAAAAAATCATCAAAATCGGTCCAGTACGCTAAAATTAGCGGAAAAGAAAAGGCTTCGCGTTTTAAATATATGGATATTTAGGTAAAAAAACTCAAGACTTAATTTTTAGTTTCGCAATTATAATTTATAATAGCAATTGCTATTTCTTCTATACAGGGTGTCCCACTTAGCATGCTCACCATGGGGATCTCGTAAAATGTAAGAGATACGAAGTCGGTTAAATGACACCAAATGTAGCCTCTTTCATGGCCAACTCGATCCTACTTTTGTTTTTTGAAAAATATTATTAGCACTCTAGATATTTACAAAAAACTGAAAAAGGTGATTTTCTTTAAATGCCTATAACTTTTTTATTAATCAAAATAATTTCAATTTTCAAAAAAGGGATAATAGGCACTACTAAAACCAATAAATTTAATAAACAAAAGAATTTTTTTATAAGGCCGTTTTTGAGATATGATGCAAAGTTAAATTTTTTTAATACAAACCTAACCTCAATTTTATGTTGTTCCAAAGCTAATTTCTTTCTCTTTGCAAAAATATACGTTTAAAATTTTAAAATTTTTTAAATTTTTTAGTATTTTTTTATGAATTTTTTTACACTTTTTTTGATATTCTTATGTTTAATTTCAATTGTTTTTTTATTCGATTGTTGCAAGGGATATTTGATTAAAAAAAATTTTTTTAACTTTAAATAACAAATTTATTACAGTGAAATCTCTCTTAAGAGGGCGATATTTAACAAATGGGCGGAGAAGGTGATATTTAGACATTCCGCTCTAGTGTTAATAAGTGCTAATAATATTTTTCAAAAAATAAAAGTACGATCGAGTTGGCTATAAAAGAGGCTACATTTGGCGTCATTTAACCGACTTCGTATCTCTTACAGTTTACGAGATACCCATGGTGAGCATGCTAATTGGGACACCCGGTATAGTTTTCAAAATTTTCAAATTAAATTTGCGACCTTAACAAGCATCCAAAATTAATTTGTTTGATTGATTTAGATGCAGGATTTCATGCTCTAAAACTTTTATTTGAAGATTTTTTTTCTAAAATCAATTGGGAAGCAGAAAATAATCAAATTAAGATGTTAAATCCCTACGAACGAGAGCTCCGGTCACCACCCTGTATGTACCTATGATGTCTGTGACTATCGTATTGCCCATCCCTAATATAGACCTACATATTCCACATACATGTGCAAGACAAGTTCAATCATTTAGCGCAACAAAAGATAAATCATGAAGCATGAAGCTTCACCATATAAACGCAGATACATTAAAGGTATCATCATCATCAGGTCATAGAAAAAGTATCTCAGTTTACTTATGGTTTTCAAAAAAATCTGAAATTTTCTTATCATCATTCATACCGCAGTGAAAGCGAATTAACACATTCTACCAAGTATACAGATAAGGAATACAAGCGATTGTTAATGTTAATAGGTACAATCAGGTGCAAAATTCACAAAAACAATAACAGAGTTGAACCGTACGACTGACTTGGAAATGAAATTCACTGTGAGCAAGAAACACGAAGTTTGTCATCTATTTTAGAAATCAATATCCAGCTCGAAGGACCACGTCGCCTAAATCTTAAATTTTACTTTAGCAAGGACGTAACGTGTTTTACTAATGTAATTTTGTATTATTGCAAGTTACAAGTAAAGGGTGCAAAATAATAAAACTTTCAGTTTAGTAAAAAAGGTACTTTTTGTATAAAAAGTGCATGTAAAGTGCTCTCATTTCCACACAATCATCATTTCTGTTGAAATGCACACAACTTCTCTCTATAGAATTACATGTTTTTGCGACTTCGGCGCCTCTACTTGTTGAAATCCCACATACAAATCATCGTTTAAGAGGCTACGTCACTCCTGTTAAAATGCATCAAAACACTACTCACGGCATAGCTAATTGTGGCGTTATAAAGCGATTTTTTATGAAAAGGAAAAGTTATATACAATAAGGGATAATAGTCAAAGGTTCAAAGACTATAATAATCAAAATTGGTGTGTTAATTAATTAGCATTGTACAATCTAAAACTCAATAATTTGGGTTATTTTAAACATTTTTTTTCTCTTTATAAAAAGATGATTGAACAATGCCACTTAGTCTATAAACCTCTATTAGGGGATTATGCTAGTACCTATAATTTTTTGAAGTAATTTTTTTTATCCGTTTAGGCAGAATCAGCTATTTTCGAAACAAATATTTTAATTTATTTACGACTACATAGATGGCGCATATGGCGCATATATATGTGAAAACAAATAATTTTGTTTCCACAAACTAGTTCTTAGAAACCAACTCCGCCTCTTCGCTAACCTTCTCCTTAGTCTGCTGTTGAATGAAAAACGATAGCATTTTGTGTTATCTTTTGTTATTGTTATTTTTTAAAATAATTTAAACTAAACACTCCGGAATTAAAACTATTATTTTTAATTGTAGATGGAGATTAAATAAAAAATGTACTACTTTTACCAGGATTGTGAATTTTTGAAGTTTATTTTACATTATTTACACATATTTTACGTATATTGTACGAGTACATTAAGATACTTCTTATTTGGCCTACTTGCGAATTTTAATTCTTACTCAATCAACTCCAAATAATTCAAAAAAAAATATCCACATCATAAAAAAACATTATTTTTGATATCGGCCATTACCAACGGGGTCGAAGTTTCTTATGTAAAATACACAAGGTTTTTGGATATTGCGGTATAAAATGTTTTTCTTCGATCAATTCGTGGTCTAAAAATCTGAAACTTGGTAGATAACATGTTGATGAACAAACAAACCTATAACTGTAATATTTTACCCTAAAAATATGTATGGGTCATTCCATTTCATCAGAAACTTTTCATTGACAAATTAATAATACCTGAAAAGCTAGAAATACCCGAATAACACGGAATAACATTGACAAACGTCTACAGTGGTTTCCTGGGCCCAAATTAGGTCAAAATTTAAACAATGGCTTTATCTCCAAAAATATTGTAAATATTTTAATGATTTTTATACAGTATTAGGCTTATTTTATAAAAGTCATCATATGGTAGAAATTTCATGAAAATCGCACCACTAGAACTATCTCTTCAGGGGGTGGCCCTAACTTTAAACCCCTAAAATGCAAGTTATTTCTACAAATTTTATAAATTTTGAAATTAAATTTCTGGCGCTATTTAGCTTCAAAAATTAATTTTTAGTTGATTTAATAGTGCACTGGAATTAGACTGAAAAACTGAAATGCGTTAAACTTTACAGTCTGAACCGATTTTTCTGAAACCTCTTGCATTATCTTCTACGAGGTGTCTAGATCAAAGTTTAAAATTTTGTGTTTTACGCGGAGGAAAACCAAAAGCATTATGTGGCTAGGGGTGGCATTATAAAGCGCGGCCAGCTTCTAAAATGGTTATTCATTTTTCAACATTTTACAATGTGGCTGGTGTTTCGGAGTTTCGGCCCACTGGAGAACTAACCATTTTAATGGTTATCACTAATTTTTGGAACTTTTACAATAATTGCAATTGCTATCTATACAGGGTGTCTCACTTGAGCTGTCTCACCATGGGTAACTCGCTTATTTGAAGAGATATAAAGGGGGTTAAATGGGGACAAAGTTGCTAAATATAGTTACTAACAATAATCTGCTACGAAAATTAGCCTACTTTTCTTATCTTCGCAATTACTTAAAAAAAACTGAAATTTGTGAATTTCGTTTTTGGTCTATAACTTTCTTATTTTTTTAAATATTAAAAATCTAAAAACACATTCTTAAAACAACTTATTATGATGCACATTAATCCATAGATAAATATTTTGTATAACGTTTCGATTTTTCGTAACCATCATCAACTTTATTTTTTCTTATGGACGCCATATTTGGTTTTTACACCAAAAGATAGACAAAAAATTACTGAATCCAACCATATAAAATACTTTATACTGTAGATTATTTAAAAATGGCCGAAATTACGATATTATTAATTTGGAATGCATTTTGTACATTATCCAAGTTGGCTTTGGAAAATAATTATTTTTGTAAAATCAAATGATTTATCCCATTGAAGAAATATTAAATAAAAATATAATATTGTTATCTATTTCTCTCAAAAAAGTATCACTACTGAGTTGAGGTTATTATTTTTTTTGTTTCCGAAACCAAGTCTATGGTTATTCTTATTATTCTTCTAAATTCGATTAGTAAACGTTTGATCTGCTAAATTTAAATTTTCAGATAACAATATTATATTTTTATTTAATATTTCTTCAATGGGATAAATCATTTGATTTTACAAAAATAATTATTTTCCAAAGCCTACTTGGATAATGTACAAAATGCATTCCAAATTAATAATATTATAATTTCGACCATTTTTAAATAATCTAAAGTATAAAGTATTTTATATGGTTGGATTCAGTAATTTTTTGCCTATCTTTTGGTGTAAAAACCAAATATGGCATCCATAAGAAAAAACAAAGTTGATGATGGTTTCAAAAAACCGAAACGTTATACAAAATATTTATCTATGGATTAATATGCATCATAAAAAGTTGTTTCAAGAATGTGCTTTCAGATTTTTAATATTTCGAAAAATAAGAAAGTTATAGACCAAAAACTAAATTGGCAAATTTCAGTTTTTTTTAAATAATTGCGAAGATAAGAAAAGTAGGCTAATTTTCGTAGCAGATTATTGTTAGTAACTATATTTAGCAACTTTATCCCCATTTAACCCCCTTTCTATCTCTTCAAATAAGCGAGTTACCCATGGTGAGACAGCTCAAGTGAGACACCCTGTATACCTAATTGTCTTCTACAACAATAAATTGCAAGTGAAAAATCAAATCAAAGACCTCCCTTTGAAATTTCTGCACCCCGCAAAGTTGTCTTACATTTTTGAATTCCTAGAACAATAATTCCGTATACGATACGGAAGTTTACTCGTTTTTAAATAATTCTTTTAAATTTTATTAAATAAAGTATCGGTTACATCAGATATCGTATGAAAACAAACGGGGATATAAATACAAACAAACCTAATTATAAAAATTTTTAGATAGATAGAATAAGTGGTGGGAGACTCGTAGGAGAGCACGTTGCAAAATAAGTCCAGCCTCCAAACTATATGCCCGTCTGCCTCCACTTCACCTGAAAAATCAACTTGTCGCCTGACGTCGAGTCTTAAACGTGTAAATTTTAAAAAAATTAAACAATTTAATTAAAAAATTACCAACCTGTATTTAATGAAATATTTAAAGAATTTCCTTTTAGAATTGTTCCCATGATGGTTTAAAAATTAACAAATTATTTCATGCACTTGAGTGCAAAAAACCCGAGAATGTTACAATTTAATACCATAATGATATGCAATTCTGCTATAGTTATAATAATATAAACAGGATGTCGAACAAACTGAAGACAAGTGCATTAATTATGAAGATCGACGAAGCACGGCGCCCTATTTTGGTTTTGTAAAAGCTAAAAGATGGTTAGTTCAGCTGATACTTCTTCACGTATCAAGATCGCGACTTAAATAAGAGATAACCTTCAACTCGCACGATCAACCTTCGAGAAAACTTCATATTTGGAATATAAACAGGTAGGATAGTAATACGTAGGTATAATAGTAATATTTGATGATGAACGTGATGAGAGAGTAATAAAATGTAAATGTGCAGTTTATCTAGTATTAGTGAAGTGGAAAAACAATTTTAAACGACCCTCTTCTAAAGAATATAATATGCTCGAGTTATTTCTATTTAAAAAGATGTGTTCCATTTGCTCTTTTAAATATGTAATAAGTTTTGTTATTCATATTTTTCATAATTAAAAAATTTCATTTCTAAATGTACAGGGTGCCTCAAATTGGGTACCTTTAGATTAGGATTTTTCAACCCTTAATATCTCTCAAAATAATTTTTTGTATAAATATGTCAATAATGATAGGAATGGATATATCACTTCCTGTAAAAGTCAGACACGTGGCTTGAACCCCTTAGCCGCCACAGCTGCCCCCTTTAAAATTTCAGATTGCACTACACTATATGCGACACCTCATTGGAAAGATAATTTAATAAATATAAAATCAATTCTTTTTAATTATCTATATCTTTAAAACAAAAGAAGATAGTGGATTTTAGTAAATGCCATCGTCAATCTCAATAAAAAGATCGAGACTACGCAGGACCGGATTATCCATAAAGCGCTCGCTTCAGGGTCCGGTGTTGTGGAGAGCCCGGAAAAAAAGTGAAATAGTAAAGAAAATTTAATGCTCTACAACTTCTTTTCTGAAGACTTTTACTGTAAAACGAAGGGCTGAGGTGCTAGAGGCAAGAGTTTAACGAAAAACGTGAGGCAATTTTTTTTCTTACATTAACGATTTTTATGGGCAGATTCTCAAATACTAAAAGGAATAGAAAAATAAGAAAGCAAGCAATCTTATAGGAAATTTAATAAGCTTTCGTTTTGCTAAGAGTAATTTTTTCCCTAGGATACACCGTTTCCGAGATATAAGCGAAAACCCCAAAAACAGGACATTTTCACTCCCTTCCTCCCTTAGCCATGAAACTCGAACCGGGGTCTTTTAAGTATTTTTACCTCTTAGTCCTAACTAATCCAAACACATTAATAAAATAAAATTCCACTCTCTTCCATGTGCTCTACAACCTCTTCTTCGACTAGACTAGACATAAACAAAAATTTGTTTTGGGAACTGCAACTGCAGTGTATTTTTGTAGGGACCCAAAAATAATTAGTGCCTCAGGCCCTATTGTTCTTTGATCCGGCCCTTAGAATACGCCATCTATTTTCTTCTAGCTCCTTACTGTGTATAGTTATAAAGATAGAAGCACCTAATTTGACCCACCCTGCACAAGTGTAGCAGCTTATGAAAATAGTCAAATTTTCCACTTAGGTAGTCATATAAGGAGATCCCTATTTCATCAATGTGTCAAAAATTAAACCTTGGAGATGACAAACGAGTTAATAACCAAGACTTGAATTAAATCACTACACTATAGCATGATGATTCACACAAATCAGATTAAACTCATTTCAATGTTGAGGTAGGAAATTATTTCACTTTAATGAGTGTATAAAAATGGAATAATTATAATCAAGGTGTTTTAACACTAGTTCCGTACTTTCGTATTAACGACTTTTTAATCTTCCCTCAAAAGTATTTAAATAATTCAATTGTTTTATTATTTTTCCGTTAAAGGTGGTGTTAAGGGTTAGTGCACCTAATACGCCTCTGCCTTTTATAAAATAAAACAAATAAAATAATAACGGACGATCGGAGTAGGCGAGGCAATTTTTCTAATTAAAATTTAAAATATTTAAAACTATTTTAAATAATTTTGAGTATTTTGTTAATTACTCGAAGGTAAACAGTTCTAAAATTAGGTAAAAGCTTGTACAAGAAACGTTTGGATGCTCATTTGTTATAAATAATAATAATTATTATTCTACGTTACGTTACACTCGAATGCTTTTACACTAGCAAAAACAAATGAATATGTAAAATTATTACTCTTTTTTTGTGTTTAATAAACAAGCACTTTGTATCTTTCTTCTGACGTCAAATGGAACTTCTATTTAAATGCAAAAAGTGTTGATGGTAAAGCACATGTTACATTTTACTTTTGTTCTTATAAAAATGCAAAGAGTCGATATCAAAGTACGTCATTTTGTCGTGCATATCCTTGTGAACTAAAATAAACAATAAAGATCAGACAAGTTTTTTTTAACTATAATCGCTTAATGAATGCATGCGAATCTTGCAATTGCAAGAAAAATGCTGGAAATCGGAAACAAAAGAACCTTAAAATATACAAAGTGTACCACAAAATTGTAGCCCCTAACCATTTTTGACTTCAACCCAAAAAACATCATTAAAGTCTAGATCAATGAATAAATAAATACCCTCTATTCTATCAGGAAAGAGTTATTTGGCTAATAATATAGATTGCAATAGACGAGTAAATATAGCGATTTTCGGTCAATTTCTCCAATAGAAATGGTTGCTTATACTCCCACTTATAAGGAAATATCATGATAGGCAATGATAATGTCAACTCGACGAAATAAATTAGTCATCCATAGCTTTCTAATATGTAGTTTTCGTAGCATTTTTTCTTATAGGCAACTGTGACTAATTCTCCTTCCGGATCTTTATATTCTAAGAGTGGAATTGAATCGTGTTACGCAACAAGGAACCAACCCTCAAAATCAAAAAAATTGAGGTATAAAATATTGCGTGTCTGTGATATGTAGGGCTACCTGCGGCATCGGCAGTTACTTTGGAACAATTTAGAATACAGAAAAATAATAATACGAAGCTTGAAAAAAACCAACCTACAATAAAGCAAACAGAACTTTTGAAACGTGATTATCTCGGTTTGGTAAATATGAGGGTTGGTTCTTTGTTGCGTAACACCATTCAATTATAGGTTACCTGTTAGAGAACAGCCCGACTCTACATCAAGATCACAAGATGACAGATCTATGGTCATGGCCAGGGATAAGCTGAGGGTGAATAGATAGGCAAGAGGACGCAAGGGCATATGAGCAGCAGTATATGGTTCCGGTGACACTAACAGGAAGGCATAGATATAGAGGAACATGAAGTAAAACAGACACCATACTCAGACACATAAGCAGAAAAATAATGAGCCAGAGGCAGATTTTTTTCGGAATCCATGGACTTGCGTCGCATTTTCTCTTAAATTTCCGCAATTTCCGGCCAATTTCTTCAATGGGAATGGTTGCTTATAAAATAAGGAAAGTCCACTTATAAGGAAAGTCCATGACAACCAATGATAGTGTACACTCGACGGAATGAATGAGTCATCTATGAACTTCTAAAATGTAATTTCCGTGGCATTTTCTCTTATAACTAACGGTTGCTAACCTTCTTTCCGGATGTATTATGTTCTAAGGTCTAGATAGTTATATCACAGTATATAATCCATTCACTCTTTATTTGCGCTATGGTTGGTATGAATTTTTATTTTTTGGTTTGACAAAATAAAAAGTCCCTATTAAGTTGACTAACAGCTCTTGACAATACCAAAAAAATGACAGACCACTGACAGACCAACTATTAACACAATTGAATAAAAGCCACTACTCTACAATACATAACCTAACCCATTTTTTTCAAATTTATACCGGGTGGAATCTGTCACTCTAACATGGCCAACCATAGCGCAAATAAAGAGTGAATGGATAATAATATGTATAGTAGCATTTTTTAAAGACTACCGACACGTGACTTTTAAACTATTCAATAAATAATTAATTTAATTATAAATTTTCTAAATAAATATTTAATAATAACAATAAAAAATGTATTAACTAAATTAAATAATTAAACTCACGAAATAAGTCGTTTTCATCTCTATTTATACATAATCAAGGTGGTCACGTGTCGGTAGCTTTTAAAAATTCGAGTGTAGTTATTTGCTTCGCATACAGTAGTGACAATCCCATGGTTACTATTGTATTTCTTGTCGCTAAAATCAGTGACCTTGATCACCGTCCGCCATTTTGTGGATAGTATGAAGTATATAAGCGCGCGTAAATTCAAAATTATTTTTGTAGGTTCTGTCAGCTGTCACTGTTATTTTTAAATCTATTACATAAATAAGTATCTGAATGTATTGAAATCATGTAGTATACCTATTGGGCATTAGTACAAGGTAGGTACTTCCGTTTTCGTTTTGGATGGAAAGAAATATTTAATTTATAAAAGAAAATAATAACATGCACATTCGATATTGTCATTCAAGCTGACATAAAATTTATAAAAAAATAGTTGCCTGGTTTATTTTATCAAAGGTGACTATGCCGAATGTGCTCTGTATTTAACATTAATCCGCCATTTAATGGATAGTACAAATTCACGCATGCACAAAACAATATTAGCTACACAATTTTCGCGTGTTGTCGTTACTGTATGCGTAGCATTTTTTATACTGTGGTTGTATTTTGTTAAATAAAAAAAATGGATCAGCGTAGGTAAGTGTCAAACTCGGTGTCAAACTTCTTATAGAATTAATTTTGTGTCAAACTTCATAAACTACAATTTCTATTTCAGTTTGACATTTAACTACACTGATCCATTTTTTAATTTATAAAAATAACTATCTAGATCAGAGGTTCTCAAACTTTTTTTTCGCGTACCACTCATGTGTACCACGGATTAGTCGCGTACCACCAAATTATTAAAAATTTTCTACGTTTCAGAATGATAAAGTACTTAGTAAAATAACCCTCCGAAATAGATTGACAAACGTTGAGGGTACGTTCCTTAGCTAAAATTAAGGTACCCGTAATTTTTTTTGGTCAATTCCAATTTTTGAGCGGTGTGTGGGAGCCCCTAACAGCGGCCCCTCTGTAACCCCATTTTGATAACATTTTAGAAACCCCTTAACCAATTTTAATGAAATTTGGTATGGGAACTAACAAAGTGAATTGAAATAAACACCATACCATACTTTTGTAAAAGGCGCTAGAGGGCGCTAGTTACGGCTTCCTACACCGCTCAGAAATTGGAATTGACCAAAACAATAAAATACGGGTGCCCTAATTTTAGGTAAGGAACGTACTCTCGACGTTTTGTCCAAATATTTCGAATACACTCTGTATCCTGTATAAAAATCTTACAAATAAAAAACAAAATAAAATTAATAGCAGGATGATGCTGTATCTTTGAAATTAGCAAGGAGAAGTTAGGATCAGTTGTAGTAAGTTTTAATCTTAAATTAATTTGAGTCGATGTTAAGTTTACTTCGAAATTTATTTTTTACCGTCAGTATGGCAGAAAATCCAAAATTCAAAAATTCCGCGCCAAAAGTATCATGCTGGTTACTTATCTTATCGCGTATCCTTGCTTGGGGCTTGCGTACCACCTTGAGAAGCTCTGCGTACCACCAGTGGTACGCGTACCACAGTTTGAGAACCTCTGATCTAGATTGTATTGATATTTGGTGTGGGTTGGAGTTACAAGTTTCGTGATGGCCCATCCTGTACAAGAACGGAAACTCGGATATTATACAGATTACAGAGGCTGTCCAATATCACTTCCTAATTGAGAGCAATAATTATATTTTTCTTAAAATTTGCTTTATACAGTTTTGTTCCTTGGGGCTCTGGATAAATAACTAAGAACCTCACAAAACGACAGTATTTAAAGAAAATCTCTTGGTCAAAGACCGATAATTTAAGGTCCAGTATTATTTAATAGCGGCCTTCGATAAATAATTTTCGTGACAAATAATCTATCATTACCTATAATATTAGGTAGCTATAACTGTTCTCAAAGCGATCTATTATATTATAGCGATTAATTTAAAGTATGACAAATGTTTAAGAATGAACTATTGTCGTAATTATTAACTATTATTGTGTACCATAATTTCTCTTATAATTTTACTTTCAAAACTAAACTTTTATTTTTCAATTAAGTTAATAAAATACAATTACAACAAACAATAATTGTTATATAATGTCAGGTATCAACGATCAACCACATGGATCTATTTACTCTTTAAAACTATAATATCAAACAGTAAGAAACTCTGATGTGGCTACAACAGGACTTTTTCGTTTAGGTCAAGCATCCTGCATCGATTTCATCTATAGGAAATTTTGCTGAAGTAGCTTAAACAGAATTTTATAAAAACTGATTCCGCCTTTTTTACATTTTTGTTTCTTGGGCTCGGGAAGACTCGAAATGTCGAGAATTTATAAAATAAAATACATTAAAAGAGCATAGTAAAATAGAATTAAACAATAGAAAGAAGGCGTAAATAGCATTAACAATGAACTTTCATTTTTAAACAAAAATTGGAGCTTGATTTAGTTTGAAAATGAGAACATTCAAATACTTAAATCTTCAACTGTTGTTACATTACGTTTGTTGTAATTTTACATGATTTGAATACAATGGAAAAGCTTTCGTCTTCAAATTAGATTTTTCGGCGTTGAGAAAATTTTTGTATGTCGATAATAGTTCAAAATTAAAAAGAAAACAATAGTTAATTGGATTTTCTTTTGTTGTTTATTTTTCAAAAAAAAATATATAATTAATCTTTTGGGATATAGTGATTAGAAGACTTAACATTAGAAGAGCAACAGAGCTACTTTTTCATCCATTGTTCTATATTGTATTAGAGACCTTTTTAAGACGCTACTTTCTTTTACTAAATTGATGTAAGTAATTACCATCCGTTGAAAAACGACGTTTCAAATTTAACGGTTTGCTAATAAAGTTCTATTATGTTATTATTTTATAGTTTGTGACACTGATTACGATAAGATTAATTAACGAATAAAACGTTTTAGAATTACATAAATATACAGTAAATTTAATTTTAACACTTGACGAATGGCGTTACGTAAAATTTTTGTCAAAGATTAAATTTAGATGTTCTCTTTATTAATTACGTAAATAACGTTTCATAATTATTATAAGTTAAGTCAAAATATGTAATCTGAAACAAATTATACATCTTCTTTGCAAAGCAAAATTAAACATCAAAGATGACTATTTAATTATGACCTATAATTGGTTCTTTGAGGTGGTGCAAAAGGGGAACAAACGTAGGTGAGATTTGAGAACTTGGTAAGGCTTTATTGGAAACTAAAAGGTTTTTGACTTCACAGAAAAGTCGTTATGGGTATTTAGTGCTCTCGTTATTGAAGCTCCAAAAGTATGTTTTACAATGAATACAAATTTCAAATAAAAATAAGAAGAGATGACTGTGTTTTAGAGTTTACTAAAAGATCTCCTCTTTCACCTATTGAAAAGTCGTTCAAACTACAAAAATTTTTGATAAAATTATGAATTACAGTTTAATAATCTAAAAAGTTTATGGTCTCTTCTCAGTCTTAGAGAAGAGCTTTCAGAAAGATACCTCAAGAGGCTCTGTTAAAACGAATAGAAACTTGTATTAAATCATGAACCATGAAGTCTTATCCACTTATCCACACAATAAAAAACACATAAATCATCGGTAATGCGCAGTAAGGTAAGTAAGAGACAGAGATATAAAAAAAGTGATATATTTTTGGAAGTAGGGTAGGGATTGGTGTAGAGAAATGGAGATTGGGAAAAGTAGGATAGGGATTGGTTTAGAGAAATGGGGCGTGGTCTGTTGCCATAATCTCAATGTCGTCATCTGACATTATATGTCAATATCAGAGAGATTTCATCTGTCACCCAACATATATCAGGTAGAGTTACCTATCATTTCATCTGTCATCCCATCTGCCATCCTATATGGCATCCCGTGTCATTTCAGAGATTTGTTATGGGGAGTGGGTGTTAGCTGTCACCACAGTTACTACATATATTTATGTCAAATTTCAATCTAGCACCACAGGAGTGGTGGTCATCTGTCATGTCATATGTCAGTGGGTTATCTCTCATCCTATCTGACAATTCATCTGCCAACCTATCTGACATTCCATGTGTTAATTTATCTGTCATTTCATATATCATTACTTCTGGAATTTCATCTGTCATAAACCTGTCATTAAATCTGTCATGTCTTTCTCATCTCACAGATGAGTTTGATAGATACGATGAGTGACAGATAGGATGAAATGATAGATGAGATTAAATGACAGATGAGACGATAGAACAATAATATGAGACTGACAGATGATATTCACGGATAGAAGATGATGATCAAACCATTTTAACATAAAATACCTAGTTCATAAAAATCTTGTGTGGACCTAAAAAATTCCCAAATACTCGTATACATAATTTCGCTAACTTTCAAACTTTTAACGTTTAACAACATATAGGTTGATATAGGTATAGCTTGTTAAATCCTTTTTGTTTAAATTCCTGAAAGGATTATATAGATTCTCGTTAAGACAATTTTAAAGTTACATACCACACGAATGAGTAACCCTCACTAAAATACTTCATGGGTGTTGGAGATAAAATAAAACAAAAATATTTGAGGTATTTGTTGATATCATCATTTTTAAGTGCTTGTAAACATCGATTGATAAAAATGATATAAATCAATACATTTAAAATATAACTGTGTAAATTTGCAATTAACTCAATTCGTGTGTTCACGAATTATAAGTAGATAAATTAATAACAGTTACATTAAATTCCTAAATAACTAAAAGATTTGTTGAAAATATTTATAATAAAAAAGTGTGTAAATGTTTAATTAAATGTTGTTTACTATGAAAATTACAAATTACGCAAATTAAGTCGATCTTCCCCCAGGTTCCAGGAACTCTTAACATTATCACAACGCCCCCAATATTCTCCTTTTTAATCAAACACTACTAGGTTATGTAATCAAAAAATAAAGTTTTACGCTTATCCTCTATTTTTGTAATTAATCAAAAGAGGAGGAAACATTGACATGCTTACATAATTTTGGCACCAAACAAGACAAAGTGCGACAGTTTTGTTATGATAGTATGAAGTCCAGGGGTTCTTCAGTGAAGCCTTCAGATTATTATAAATAGATTGTACAAATTAAAGATATTGGTCAATACAACTAACGATGTGAGTGTCAAACTTATTTTCTTCCGACTAAACAATAGAAAACTAGGCTTATCGCTCACAGAAAGGTTGAGCTCGCACAGAATCATTGTGGGATGACGGCCAAATAACTAACACTAAATGAGATCCTCACAATAAAAAAATATCTGTTGTGTCAACACAAGACTTTCCGATTGAGTTGATTATTTTAAGACCAAAACAGTTAGAAAACAAAAGAATACTGAACATTTTTATAATCACTGATTAAAAATAAATAAAAGTCAAAATTTTTTGACAAATGTCAAATTTTTTGACAACTGTCAAATTTTTTGACAATTGTCAGAAACGTCAGCTGCCAAATATTATTAGATATTTGATTGCGTAAAAACTCATTTAAAAACAAAATAATTTTAAAAATTTTTATATCATTGAATAAAAAAAAAAGTTCTCTATCGGATGATTTAAAAAAAATTATATAGTTCCATTTAAAAAACACAAAATTTCCTTAATTGCACGCCCCCTAGCGGAACGATTTTGAACAAACTCCTTTCTGCACTCCGTCGTTATCTGATAAGACCCTATACCAAATTTCAAGTCAATCGGTTCGGCCGCTTCAGAGATTTCGTGGGGAACTACATCCACACATACATACACACACACACAGAGACTTTTTTCTAAAAATGGTCTAGATCGACTCGGGGGACCTCAAAATACATATATCCGGTGTTATCTCAAAAAATTTTTTTTACCCCATTACAATACTTTCCTTTAATACCTTAAGGTATCGGAAAGTAATATATGGATTATCAGAAATGCGCAGTAAGGTCCGAAAGAGACAGACGTATAAAAAAAGAGATAGAGTGGGTAGGGGAAGTAGGGTAGAGATTGATTTAGAGAAATAAGGAGTAGGATAGGAATTGGTTTTTGAGAAATGGGGAGTCGTCTGTCACCATACTGTCGTGGTTAATGAGAACGCCGTAACAAACAATAGTTGTAGAATAAATAGAGCTATTACAAACTGCCATCATAGTCAATTTCATCTGTCATTTCATATATCAGGTAGAAAAATCAATTTCATTGATTGGTTTAGAGAGATGGGGAGGGAATAATCTGTCAACATAGTTACAATATGTCAAATGTTAATCTGTCACCATAGGGGGGGGGTCATTTTGTATGTCAGGGGAGTCATTTATAATCCTATCTGTCAACCCATCTGTCATCCCATATGTCATCTTACAGATGAGTTTAACAGATAGAATGAGATGAAAGATGAGATTGAAAAATGAGATCGAAAGATGAGATTAAATGACAGATGAGGCTGACAGATAAATCTAACATATAAAATGAGATGACAGGAATACCGACAGATGACAGAGGAAATTGTTAGTTAGGTGACAGAAGCGATTGATAGATGAGATGAAACAACAGATGAGATGATATGACATAATATAAGACTGGGTGATATTTATAGATAAAAGAGATAAAAGACAGAGAAGGGCAGAAAGAAGGTAGCGCGCGTTCATGATCTAGTCTATACTTGCAAAAGTTGGAATGATAGCATTGATAGCATGAATGTCTAGATATGCAACACAAGTACAATAAAAATAATTTAACTTGAGGTAAGTTCGCGTAGGTTTGGCCACGCCCCTTTTATAATTTAAATACGTTGACTACTGCGTTAATGGGGATAAATACAAATTTAGGTATCTGCGCATTGTCACCGCTCGTCTACTTAAAATATTATTACAGTGCATCAGACTCTAGTATATATTATAGTGCGAGTGTTAAAAATACAGTTGAAAACGCTGAAGTGAACCAGACAATATTGAAGAAAACATCAATATTACATCTAATCACACGTTTAGAAGCCCCGATGAACACAATTTGCCAGAAGATCATGTGAAGATACCCGAAGATCTAATATAGAAAGATTGGCGATACCAAGACAAGGCTCCAATATCCAGTTTATTATTTTAAGAGACACACTGTATAATAATTTTAAATAAATAGTGATAAAAAGCTCTTGAAATTAAAAATTCTTATAATTACACCATTACATTCAAGTCTTCTGTAATAATTATTAGCACAAGAAGAAGTATTAAAAAGATAAGAACTGTTGATGAGTTGATGGCGTCACAAAACCAGTCAGCTTATAGACAACTTGTAGTAACTATTTTGTACGAAATGACTGAATTTTATGTACGTTAATTAAAAGGTACAATCACATGACAATCAATATTTTGCTTAATTATACCTAATAAAAGAATAGCTAATTACATTTGCTCAAGTACACAAGAATTTTCAATTTGCAATTACATTTTATATGGCTTCCATTGGCTTACAGAGTTTTTATAGAAGTTTGTGATTTTTAAACTTTTGTGTAAACAGTTTGAAATAAAGTCATTATAAGTTAGTTTCAAAAAGCAATAAAACGGTACGATGCTTACACTGTTAGCGTGTGTGAATTTTTTTTTATTTTTGGTTTTCACTGGGAACTTGTTATTTTTAAATTCTAATTAGAAATATCAACCTCATACAAAAGATCTTGATGCATGTAAAAAGTTTCTTCGGGATGCATGTGATCAAATCCATTTTCTGGAAGAATAATCCTAAATCGCCTGATGCATGGTAAGAACTGAGTACATTAAGAGATGGTCTAAAATAAAAAAACAACGGATGTGGCCATACAAAGAACTTTTTCCGCCCGTCAAATCTTGAAATTTTGTATTTTTTTAATTAAAATTATTATTAATTTAATATCTTACAAATAAGATACATTTAAAAAAATTGTAAAAAGCGCACTAAAGAAACGTTTGGGTATTGAAGTTAGGCATGAAAACAGTTCCTCGTATGGCCACATCCGTTGTTCTTACTATTAAATTTATTTTTATGTTAATATAAATTACACGATATAAAAATTTTTTTTTTAAACTGCTTTCGTCCGGGATCGAACCCACGACTTCTGCATGTAAGCAGAATTTTTAGACAAACTGTCTGAAATACTAATTTCATTTTCTTTTTAATTTGGCAATTGAAGTTCAAAATATATATTATTTTTAATGTTCTGAAAGCTAATTTTACGAGCTTTCAAAATATTGAAAAATATACAGGGTGTTCCATTTAAATTAAAACATTTGATCCCATTTCCGGTTAAACCGGAAGTCAAAATATAAAGTGTTTGGTATCATATAATAGCTAACTTTACGAGCTTTTAAAATATTTAAAAATATACAGGGTGTTCCGAAAAATTTTGATATTTTTGTAATTTCCGGTTTAACAGGAAGCGTTTTTTTAACCGAAAATAATGTCAAATAATAGATATTCATGGTATTGACACATATATCCATTTTCAAGTTTTCATTTTTATTACAAAAGAAATTAGGGATTTTAGAAGTTTTGACATTCAAAAAATCATTACTTCAAAACGGCTCGAGTGATTTTAATAAAAATTTATATTTCGATAAAGAATTACGATGTCTATAACATATCCCAAAAAGAAAAAATATGGCGCAGGAAATTTTGAGAAAATCCATTTCAAAATTTTGACCTAATTTGGCCCTTTAAAGGTAGGCAATTTTGAAACAATTTTGAAAATCGACTTATTTAGGACGAAAGCCCTATATTTTGGCTGTACAATGCCGTTTTGAAATTTTTATAATAATAATTACCGGCCAAGTTATAAGGGAAAAACCATAAAATGGGACAATCGTTCTATTGGCCGCCCTTTTGAATAAAATAATTTGAAATTTTTTTCTTCAATTGGGGCTCACATGTACTATCTTATAGCGAAGTATAAATGAATTAAGCCCAAAATTGCAAATATGCGTCCAAAATAAACACTTTATTTTTGGACACCCTGTATAGATTTCTTATTAAAGCTTAGTTTGCCGATGAAATAATTTTAAAGTAATTTTTTTTCGTTTTTAAAAACAAAATTTTATCAAAATCGGTTCAGTAGTTTTTGCTCCACAGAGTTACAGACACATACATCCTGACATTTTGGTTAAAAAAAATCGGAAATTTTTTTTGCTTTTTTCGAATCAGGAGTCAAAACGTCCAGAAATGCAATAAAAAAAATTATTATTATTTTTCTTTTGTCTCAATTGTAACAACTTTTTCTTGGATTGGAAAAAGTTAAAATAGTAAAAAATGTCAAACGCACCCTAGAGATAATGAACTTAACCCATAGAATCTATTCTGCCTTCAAAAACACTAATAAAATAATTTTTTTATCCATGAATGTTGCTGGATGCTCGTATGAGCAACTTTTATTTTTAACAACTATCAAAATTAATAAAACAAATATTTACATAGAGAAATATGTTGTTTACTTATCTAAACATACCTCACAATAGAAAAAAGGATAAAAATAATGATAACTCACAATCATCTTCATAGGCTCACAACTAGAAGAGACATGACATTCTTTTCCAATTTTATCTCCTTTAAATAAACTTACTTTATTTAGAGCACTTAAAAAATATGAATCATCCTTTAATATCCGATAAAAATAATTTGAAATTATTTGTGGTCTCAAAAACGTTTTTGTTACGCCACTGGTTTAAATAGCAAAAACAAAGCTTCCTCTCAGAAGCCGTTCAATTCTCAACCCTTATCAAACCAAAATGAAGAAAAAAGTGCATTAATTCGGCATTAATAACGAAATTGTCCTAAGGACTTAAACAAGGCGGAGAAACAAAAGAAAATTGTATTACAGATAATATCTAAATCTCAAAATAACTTTTCGTGTTTTAGTGCCTTATTTCGCGCTTGACTCGCTTCCTTTTTCCAGTTATAAAATTTTTCCAGAATGCGATGCATAAAATTTGTGTCACATCTACCAAACGTCAAGTCAATCTTATATATCACGGCACTTAATTTTATTTAGCCAAAGGCCCCAACATCAAATTTTAGTATACCTAATACAATTTATATTTTTTTAAATTCACTTTATAACCTCCAGTCACCCTCAAGTATAACACAATTTTGCAAAACAGATTCGATTTTAATTTGTTCGTTTTAAAAGTTTGTAACAAATGAGATTTTTGAAAAATAATTTGTAACGTAACGTACGTCACTGTTCGATAAGTTTTGAAAAGTTGAAAAGTTTGAATTGACGGGTAAACTTAACAAAAATACGTCCAAAATGATCACTTTAAATTTTATTTTCAGTATAACTTCCAATACTTCTAAAAATCGTTTCGTTTTTAATAATT
Source organism: Malthinus seriepunctatus (assembly GCA_963924605.1). Lineage (NCBI taxonomy): Eukaryota > Metazoa > Arthropoda > Insecta > Coleoptera > Cantharidae > Malthinus > Malthinus seriepunctatus. The sequence goes on from OZ004602.1 coordinate 35,417,072, forward strand.
TAATTGAAAAAAAACGTTAAAATTAGCCTCGAGCAACAAACTATAAAAAACAAACTTAAAAAAACAAAATCGCACAAATTCAAACAAATGAATAAGGTAAAACAAACAAAAACTTACTTAGGTTAAGTCATCGTTTTTACAATAATCCAAAATTTTGTCACTTTTTTATCACTTAACAAAACGCGATTAGTATAACAGTAATAAACAACCAAATGCGCGACTCACAACAACGGCGTTTAGATAACAACTGAGTTGCAACTGACGAACGTAAAGCGAAATTCGAAGAGTAGCATCAAAAACGAGTTGAAAAACGCTCAGTAGAAAGCCGCAACGGCAAAATATAAACGAGTTTGCGTGTCAACGGTTGAATCTTATTGGCTGAACTTATTTAAAAGGGTTTATCTTTTTTATTTTTTCAATTTATGACAGTTTTTTAGTTTGTGTGTGCGGTTACACCTGTAGTCATAGGCGTACATGTCTTTTAAATCAATAATCGTTTATTTATTTTATGATTCCGTGTGGTGGAAGCGTGGATGATATTTATTCTATATTGTTGAGCTCAGTTCAATCCCCAACTTGTTATTTTTTACTTTGAAAGATAAACATGGACGATTTTCATAAAGGGGGGTCGAACCATAGGCTGCTCTCTTTGACTTTGCGGCATCGTTTAAGATTATCACCACTAAAAACTTCTTAGGTTAATACCATGCGCTAATGACGTCATTCTAGAGTCCCTACTAAAGTTATGTAAAGAAATCGATATTATCGATATTTCCGCTAACCGATATTATCGATAATATCGATGTTATCAAATAAAATGATTTTATGGAAATTCTGGATTTAAGGAAAATATGGGAGTTGTTTATCGATTTCATACTCCATGCTCCATCCATCCTGTAGTAAATTAAAAATTTACAATGATTTATAAAATAATCGAAAATATCGTTATTATCGAAAATATCGATACTATCGAAAATATTGGTATTATCGAAAATGTCGATTTTATAGAAAATATCGATTTTATCGAAATATCGATTTTATCGAAATATAACTTTTATCTAATATCGTTATTCGATAATAATAATAATAATATTTATTTACTACGTTACGTTGTTTGTACATGTTTGTAGCAATATATCGATATCTCCGATAATATCGTTAAAAAGTACTGTATACTCTCAATAAGTCTGTGTTTGAACACATTTTATTGTTTTGAAACGAATAACCTATTAAACTCAGAACTGGATTATCCATGAAAGGCATGAGCGCGCTTCAGGGCCCGGTGTTGTGAAGAGCTCGAAGGAGAGGAAAAAACTCAAAAAACCTAGGATGTCGATAGGATTGTGATAGTATCATCGAAAACTTTCCAGTAAAGAAATCCAGAAATCCTCACGTAAAATAGTAAAGGAAATTTAATGCTCTACAACTTCTTTTCTGAAGACTTATACTGTAAAATGAAGGGCTGAGGTGCTAAAGGCAAAAGTTTGACTAAAAACTTGAGGAAAACTTTCTTTTTCTAACAAGCAATTTTTCCTTAGGATCAACTCATTGATTGTTTTCGAGATATGAGCAAAAAACCCCAAAACGGGATATTTTCACCCCCCTTAGCCATGTAGCTAATACCAGGGACTTTTAACATTTTTAGCTCCTAACTAATCCAAACACATTCCTGAATAAAAATCAACCCTCTTCCATATTCTCTATAACCCCTTTGTTCACTACACTATAAATGGATGGTGTTTTGCAACAATGATCTAACGCTAACCCCAGGGCCGGATTACGTCTGTTTGGCGCCCTAGACTAATACAGATTTGACGCCTATTTAATTACCACCTAAGAATTTTGTTGGGTCATGGCGTACCGTCGTCGTCGCCGAGGAGTTTGGGGTAATTTTTTTGAAAATTAGGTGCCAAATGGTAAGATTTAGGGTTATTTTGCCACATATAAGAAGTAATTTTTGAAGTTAGCGCCTCTTCTGCAAAAGGCGCCTTGGGCTTTAGCCTTGTTAGCCTAGTGACCCTGGCTAACCCACAAGTATGTAGGTTCCCACAAATTAATAAAACAGTTTAAAATACTTGAGTAAATTGGCGTTTTGAAAAAATCGTTTTTTAATAATTAGTATCACCATCACCAAATGTTGGTTAAATTAATTTTGCTTGTTGTAGAAAGTAGAAGACTTCATAAAATGACATTTTAAAATGAAAAAAGTTCAAAAAATAAAGTGTAGGTTAGATCATTGTTGCAAAACACAATGCAAATATAAATAAAGATTTGTTTTGTGGACTGCATTGTATTTTTGTAGGGGCCCGAAAATGATTAGCGCTTCAAGCCCCAACCTTCCTTCACGCGGTCCTGATTAAGCTTATCAAAATCGATTTAGTAGGTTTTGCTGGACAGCTGCTACACTTTGAACCCAAAACGGAGAGAAATTTTAAAATGAAAAAGTCAATAAACAATGTGTGGGTTACATACATCATTGTTGCAAAACACAATCCAAATATAAATAAAGATTTGTTTTGTGGACTGCATTGTATTTTTGTAGGGGCCCGAAAATGATTAGCGCTTCAAGCCCCAACCTTCCTTCACACGGCCCTGATCAAGCTTATCAAAATCGATTTAGTAGGTTTTGCTGGACAGCTGCTACACTTTGAACCCAAAACGGAGAGAAATTTTAAAATGAAAAAGTCAATAAACAATGTGTGGGTTACATACATCATTGTTGCAAAACACAATCCAAATATAAATAAAGATTTGTTTTGTGGACTGCATTGTATTTTTGTAGGGGCCCGAAAATGATTAGCGCTTCAAGCCCCAACCTTCCTTCACACGGCCCTGATCAAGCTTATCAAAATCGATTTAGTAGGTTTTGCTGGACAGCTGCTACACTTTGAACCCAAAACGGAGAGAAATTTTAAAATGAAAAAGTCAATAAACAATGTGTGGGTTACATACATCATTGTTGCAAAACACAATCCAAATATAAATAAAGATTTGTTTTGTGGACTGCATTGTATTTTTGTAAGGGCACGAAAATGATTAGCGCCTTAGGCCCCAATGTTCCTTGATCCGGCTCTGATTAAACTTTTCAAAATTCATTCAGTAATTTTTGCTGAAGAGTGTTTACATTGTTTTTGCATTTTGGACGCAAAACGTGGAAAATTAGATTAAATAATATTTTTTCAAAATAGATAAATTTAATAAAAAGTTAGAAGATAAAATAAAATTAATTCAAATAAATTGTCTATTCGTATCAGCTGATGCTGATAAAGTTCATAAATTCAAAACATTAAAAACCCCTCTTTTTATATTAATTTATTTTCAATTCAGAGATATTTGCACCATCTACACACAAAATTTCTAATTAATCTATTAATTTATTTTCAGTTTCGAGCAAATAGCACCATCTATTAACAAAATCTCTAAATTCTAAACAAAAATTTAAATTCAAAATCTAAGATATAAAACCAAAAACCTGTTCAAAAATAATTATGGAGTTAAAAATAAGTTTCTCGAATTGCTTCAAAAAGACATTTAGGACAATTAGGATTTGGAAGTCTCAATTATTTTCTTTTAAACTATTTTTTAAAGCAGCATTATTTTCAAAAATAATTTTGAAAAGTTGTTAGAAATATCTTATAGTCATAAATAAAATTCAATATAAAAATCATTATTTATTAGAGAAATAACGAAATTAATATGGTTTGGTAAGCAACCCAACATACACGCGTGTATGTATGTTCTGATTTGCACACGGCATCGGCAGATTCAAAAAAACGCATTTCGAAAAGCATTAAAAATGGTAAAATAATCAGAAAATATTTATTTTTTAAACGATTAAAATTTGAAATAAATAAATTAACTATCTGTTCATATAAAAATAAACACTTTAATAAAATATTTTTATTTATATTTTCATAATTTTCTATATAAATTCTATCAGTGGTCATCTACTTATGACAACAAAATAGAAAATCACATACAACAAAGGTGGATTATGATTATGTTTTCATTATTTTATAAATATCGTTTCCTTTTAAAATTATTATTAAATTGAAAAGAGCTGTTATGTTGGTTATTATTAGTTATTATGCACAATTTCACAAAATCTGATTTGTCATGAATGCTTTTTATTGGAACTATTTTATGAACTTCTCAAGTGAAATATGAAATAATCTAAATCTTAAAAACATATTAATAAATAAGTAGCTACTAAGACTAAATCATCATATAAAAATACATTTTTCGTTCTTTCTGGTAGTCCTAGGTTTATTACAAATTTACTGATAGCTTTTGCATCAGAAATAAATGGATATTCTTACATCATTGAAGCTTATTATAAGCATAATAATCAACATTTACTTTGCTCATCACAAATAACACATTAATATCAATAAATCCACCCCTGCATCACAAGAAATAGGCTAAAAACTTATATCTATAATAAATAATTGTTAATAATGCAACAGTTTTTTAATAACATACCTAATTAATTTTTGTTCACAAATTTTTATTCCGTAGGTAGGTATTTACAATATTACAAAAATTTAGCACCAACAATTTATATTGAAAATTTTAGTTCATTAATAGCATTAGATTATATTGTATACTCAATGTCAATAGACACATTTTTTACATAAATAATTAAATATTAAAGCTATTTATTTGATAAAAAAAATCTGCACTACTTTTAGTAGATACATCACATTTCTTGTTCATGCTTACAATTTAAATAAACTGACTACAACTTCTTCATGGCATTAAATTATTTTGTCATGAAAAACTGCTCATTTAAAGCAGATATAATCTAATTAATAAAATTATTTTACCTATAAATATTTTTATCCGAGACTCATAACGTATTTTGGTATTTGTATTGTTAGACGTGGGAGAGACCAAAGCATAGACATTCTGTAAAATTTGTAATTATAATCTAAAAAAGCACCCAAATTGTATTTTTTCTTTTACCACAACCAAAAAGCAGTGTAATGAACAGTTATATTAAAGTTATTGCAGTACAAAGCATAAATTTGTATAGCAAAAGCAGGATATTCCAGGGTGGAATGTGACCTGAAACTCAACACGCTGTTGTGATAAGTTTTTTATCCATGCAATGTGTTGAGATTTGGACCACTCTGTATATAAGATCAATAATTATCTATTTTAGTAAAATTTTGCCTCATATTCTTTACACAAAGAGTAAAGTTTAGTTTAAAATTCATTTCACCTTTTGAAGATTTGTGTGTATCATGTGAACTTACCAGTTAAAGCCATTACTCTGGATAAGTGTTTGTGAATCATTCCCTTAAACCATACTAAAAATAAAAATAGAAAGAATGAGAATTAAAACTTAAAATAAAAAGCTTAAAAAATTATTAGCTGCCGTTTAAACTAAAGAAGTCTCAATCAAAATTATTTACAAGTACAACGTTATTTATACAATTAGAAATCTCTTTGAGATTTAAGTTAAGTTTATCAAACTTCATACATGTTTATATACATCAATCAAAAATAATTGCAATAAATTATGCAATTAAAGTCTTCTATCAAATTAAAAAGATTTTGAGAGCAATTAACAATCACCGTCATCACCTACAATCTACGAAAACCACAGTTTTAATTTGTTCCATCTATAATTCGTCAAAAAAAGTATCATTAAAAGCAATATTTACAAAGCTCTAATAATAAAAATAAACTTACGATACTGAGATTGTATTATAAATCCACTGCTTCCACGTCGAACTCGACGAACTATCAATTCTCGACTCAATAGTCTGACACAAACTACGTCTGTCGTGAGAACGACCAGAATGTAAATCACATAATATTCGCTTCTTACAAGCTGTATCACAAGCGGATCTAACAGGACTTGCCTTGTAGTAGTACCTACAACGAATAGTTACAAAAAAAACGTAAAAATAATCCAAAAAACTCGCTTGTAAAATAAATCAAAAAGTTGTGGATCATTTGTCATGCGTTCCACCAAATCATCCCAATCATAAGGCCTCAAAGCTTCCATTCCATAAGCTTGTCGAGCCGAATAAAGTTTAAACCAAATCGGATATCCATACAAATTTGCTTCTCTTAAATTCATAGTCCACGATTCGTGATCTATTACAGACTAAAAAAAACATATTACAATAAATAAAACTATTAAATTCAAAACTTACCCTTGTGGAATCGTCGTGATCGCCATCTATATAATAAATTCGATACCCCGGATTTAAATTATAATATGGTGATACCGATGGACCTACATAAGCGACACTAATGGCCCGACCTATAAAATTTTAATCTTTTAATTTAGGTAAACGTTAATGATGGTAAAGTTACCTAAATCTTTGTTATCGTAAAAAACTTCAAACTCGTCGTAGTGAGTGTGACCAAAAAATTGAGCAGTTATAGTCGACTCATATCGGTTAATTATAGCGTAATAATTACGCGACCATATTTTCAAACAATCAGAATGACCTGGAGGTATATGACCTAGGTGAAAAGCCATTTAAAAGTTACCATTTTAAATTTAAGCGATAATCGCTTACCAATAACGTGCACCTTTTCACCATTAAATTCAGCCGATTGAAGTTCATAAATAAACCACTGCAACTCGGTTGCTGGATCTGTACTATTTAACAAAAGCCACCAATTTTTATTGTTACAATAGTTCATATTTAGAGATATAAGGCGAAAACCGGGCCTAACTAACACAGAATAAAAGGCACCTCTACGTACGGTGGTGCTTACAGAACTTGGCAACCATTTACGCCACTGTTTGTCCAATTCATCATACAACCACAAAATAGAACTGTCGGGATTGTCTACAAACGGGGGTGGGAAACTGAAAAACAGAAGATAATAAATAACACTTGTCTTAGCCTTAGCGAGTAGGAGTACTATTCTCCAAACCCACAATTGTAGATAGTGACTCATTCCTAATATAGGTTCATAAGCTTTAGCTAACTATAGCGCGGTTTCGAATGAGATGGATGCAGAAAACAAGTGCCGCTTTAATAGCATAACGTACTTTACTATAATTTGATCAAATCGTTGTAGTAGAAGTGGATCCGAGTACGAACGGTTGTCCATAATGCTGTACCGAAAAATCTCGATGCAATCTATTCTTCATTTAATAATTGACACAACTATCTACATTTCTGGATTTAAAGTATAGCAACTTTTTAGTTGCGGCGATTAAAAGTTGCTAATCTCTGTCCAGGGAATAGAAACAGCTAAGCCACTCCCAAAAAAGCGCGCGATATTCGAATAGAATTTTCCTATTGGCCGAATTTTGATACAGTTTAAAGCAATCACACAAGAATTAACACGCGTCAACCTTATTGGATAGAAATTTGTGTGGAGTGGCTTAGCTGTTTCTGTTCCCTAAAGAGAGTACAGTGAGCTAGGGCAGAAAATAGTAAATTACCTGTTTACAGGTGCAGACTCGTGATTTCCTAAAGCTGGAAATATTGGAATACCTGGAAACGTTTCGTGCATTTGAGTGATTGTTTCTTTTAAAATTTTCAAGTTTTCTTCCCTCGTTTGATTCCAAATATCATGTGGAGGCAAATCGCCGGTCCAAATTATGTAATCAATATCCTACAACATCAAAATTGGATATTTTAAATAATAATTTAGAAAACGCTTACAGTGTGAGTATCAGAGATGTGTTTCATCATATTATCAACTGTTACTTTTGGTGTATCGCACTTCCTATAGTCACCCCATCTGTTGACGAACAAAAAAAAGGTTTAAAGATATAATTAATTTTGACGATTACATCTTACTTGCCAGCAGCTTGTTCCTTAGAAGCCGCATTTCCATTTGTAAGTCTACAGCAGAGTGGTTCGGCACAATCGGCATTACTGCCCTCCATATAATACGGATCGTAGTGAGTGTCGGATAAATGCAGTACTTTAAATGATGGTGCAGCAGCCTAAAAATTTAAATTAAATTTATTTAAATAATAAATAAACATAACAATTACAACATATTTTACATTGAATAATTAAATCAAATGCTTGGGAATCTAGGATAATTCTCCCCTACATGTGGGTTCTTCAAGGTAAATTACAACTTAACATTTCGTCCATTATTAGCAAATTGAAATGACACTTCATGCTTGTGCAATTTGATAAATGGTAAAAATTTTCATTATTTCTGGAAATTATATAAAAATTAATATTTGATGTGTAAATAATAAATTTAAATAATAATTGGAATGATCTAATGCCAGGTAGACACAAGCTCTCTTTATTGGGTAAGCTGGTAAGCACTGATGTGAGAGAGAGCAAACAAAAAATGAACAGCAAAAACCCCAGATGTTGGGGGTTGTAACTTGTAACGAGACAACTGAATATGTACTCGGCCACCGTCAAGCTCTAACATTCATAAGATGATACGTGACCAGAAAAGCGCCACCCCTCGCTTAAAATTCTGAAGATCATACTACAAACAGGGAAAGGCAATGGGTCAAAGAAGCCTGCTTGGATATTGTAGGATGAGCCTAAATAAGTGGCCAAAATGCTGGAAGCTAAATGGGGTAGCATACTGTTCCGAGACCGAGCTCCGCCGTTCAAGATTTTCTACCTATGGAGACGGCAGTATGTGCATTGATACAGAAAGCAGTCCACTTCAAAGATCCATCATTATGGAGAAACCTATCTCCCCCACCCTTGAAAGTACTTCCCGCTATCCAGTTGGTGCTGGTCAGGAAGGAAGGTTAGCAACCGTTGCCTATAAGAGAAATTATCATTGGCTGTTATGATCTTTCCTTTTAAGTGGGAGTATAAGCCACCATTTCTATTGGAGAAATTGACAGGAAATGAGGAAATCGCTATATTTAGAAAACCATTGCGATCCATATTATTAGCGAAATGTCTCTTTCCTTGTAGAGTACGGGGTAGGTATTTCTTTATTCAATGAGATGGTGTTTGCATCAGGACCACCAACGCTACACACTACACGCCCTCTATGAGACAACTACCGTTGTTCCTCTTATTGTGAACAGTAGACGTAAGCGAGCTGCACCGAGAGTTACTATCCCCCTTCTGACTTCATAGAGCAGTGTATAAAGTCTATAAAGACTCTAATGAGAGGCTGAGATGTTGAAGAAGTTTTAAACAGATTATTATAGCTCGTCAATGCCACTTTGTTTGAGAGATTTACATCCTTATCAAATTTAACAGATAATTAATAACGTCAATTAAAATGTAGCAATCAAGTTAAAAAAAAGTTACTATAACTCAACATACGATAGGTGATGGGTCAAAGTAATTTTAAAGAGCAGAGTTCACGTCAACTTGACCTATTAATCTCGCTCAATTTAAAGATCCAAATTGCGTTAATCTAAATCTAATTTCGATTTTTAAAATACAGTTTTGTAACTGTGTTTACCTTAGGAATTTCTATTTGTTTCACTGGCGGTTTTGGAACTGGTGGAAACATAACTTCCCACTCGTGATACGGATTGTAAACATCTCCACACGCATCGCCAATCACAAAACTACATACCTCATCGGGTCCTAAAAAATGTTCTCTAGTTACTCAAAGGAAGAAGAAAAGTTGCAATTAATTACCGATTTTTATTTTTCCTAAAACATAAATTACTTCTCCACCGAACAACTCGGTGATACCTTCGCAAACGCGAGCTGATTGAATTTTGAGCGACACGCAAAATTGATATATCGTCTTTTTAATTTCCTTTTCAGACTTGCCTATTTTAATGTAGTGTTGCAATAAACCAGCACCTAAACAAGAAAAATGTGTTGATTAATTTAATAAAATATTTGCGTTTAAATAGCGCAACTTACCAGCTTTACAAGCAGTACAAGATACTCTCGACATGACCGAATTTTCAATTTCGTAAGCTACTTGTTTGAGGTTCAATAATTTGAGAGCTTTGTCGACGAATTGAGGTAGATGAGTTGTTTTGTCTTGATCAAGTTCCCATAACAATCGTGCCTAGAATATTCATAAACATTAAGGCACAGATTTAAGCTAATTTTAAAAAAGTAGAGGACCAAGTATTGATCCCTGAGGCACAATACACAATAATTGTGGATTTTTAAAATGGTGTATCTAATATCATTGTCTGTTGTATCAAATAATACTAATTTTATACCTACTTACAGTGCCATTGGCCGTTGGTGGTAATGTGTGATTTCGAATAGCAGTAGCTAATATTGGTACCATTTCAGGTTTTAACATGTAATTCCAATTGTCTGTAAATTCGTCGTCGGGCATTTCTATTATTACTGGAGCACCTAAAACAATACTTTCAGATAATATCACATTTAGAAACCTCCAATCTCTTTCAAATTAGAAATTATAGATATAAAATAGAAACTGGTGAAACTGGAAGTGAACTTCCAGAACTCAAATTTCGATATCTTAATAAAGGGCACTTTTAAAGATGGATTCCGTTGACACCTGCTATACCTTTTCCTAACACTATTAAAATTCAAGAGACACATATTTTACACAATAGTTATGTCACAGAAATTAAACAAAACCATTGTAAGAATGTATATAACCGTATCATTCTTAAAAGTTGTGACACACCTTTTCTTCATACATAGTTGACAATTACATCCTCCTATTGTAAAATTATATAAAATTGAATCGCAATTTTAATATTGTTAATAAAATAATTAGTAACCAAATAGACAAGATTTCTTACCTTGCGTCCGAACAAAGCATACAAAAACGCATGTTGCAACAAAGAATGGCTTATTTACCATAATACAAACCTGCAACAAATAAAAGTTTATTTCAAAAAATTGTTTATATTCAACAACTGTTTTATATTTTTTAACAAGTCATTACTACTAATGCAGACTATTGACTGATAAATTCACTTAATATTCTAATCTCAAATAAATAAAGAAATCCAGATTATAATTATTGTTCAAGGATTAACGTAGGATAATTAATTGTTCATTGGCGTAATCGAAAGAAAACAAAGCAAAATCATTTGAAAATTACCATAACACCTTATTGAGATCATACGATGATAAACTTTGAATTGAACTTACAAACCTTATTTATTTATGGAAAATAAGAATCTTCATCTACATTATCACTTTTTTTATGACGACCTTGTTATTATGAACTATCAAAAGAATTTTTTAAGGTCGCTACTTTCCAATCATAAAAGTCTAACGGTAACACAATTATGAAATATGAATGAACTACACTCATTGTAATTACGAAATGTATATAAACGAGAAAATGTTTTGGTTTGTCGGTCCACCGAACATCATAGCCCATAATCCATCGAAATGTGATAAACTTTATCCATTTGAGTGAAAACTTTTCTCTTGCGAATTATTTTTGGATGCTGGATGGTGTAATTAAACTTGAAACTTTGATTTCAAAAATTTGAAATAATTGTTAGGTCCAAGATGTCGGTCTAAAAATGCTGAAATATTCCTCTAGGAAGGATATGAAAAAGTAAAAAGAGTAGTTATTTTTTATAGGTCATTGATAATGAAAAATCGATGTAGATAGCCATGAACGATATAAAAGAAAGTTAAGGAATAGTTACCATACCCATTCCCAACTATGAATTGGAAATAAATGACAGCACAATAGAGAAACACTCACAAAATGACCATACACCTTCACAATAGCCTTCTTCTTCATACACTTTCGAGTTTTGTTTATTTGGTATCTTCTTAAAAAAAAGAAGTAGCGAAGTAGGTATAAACAATAAAAGTAGGCCAAGTAATAAAAGTAAATATTTACCATTCATTGCTCAAAGAAGAGCATCTGATCTATAACCATAGCCCACATACCTCAAATTAATTTCGGTTGCTTGCTGTTGAGTTTTGTTACAGTTACACTAAGTGGTTTTCGTGCAAAAACCATTAATGCTATTACAGTACAATTACTTCGAAATTATACTACATACTAACAGCTCCCAAACCAAAAGTAGAATCTTTATTCCGGATTCAAAAAGTTATGGCCCTTTTCATTGTTTTTTGCAACTCCCACTAACTCGTTAACGCTTAAAAAGGCCCTTTAGGGCTCTAAACCTAAAAAATCCAAAAATTGCATTGTCTGTGGATTTTGAGGAAAACACACTCTTCATGCCAGCACTTAAAATTAAATGCCATTAGCGCGGTTCTCCGGATGGGACCAAAGTGGAGATGTGAAGTCCTAAAAACTGAAGATTTTAGACTTTACCAGTACACCTAAGATCGGGAACCCGTTTTTGAATGTTTGATGGATTGATCGGCAAAGGCCAAGGGTCCGAGAAAGAGGCCGAAGGAACCCATCCTGCTTGAATTGAATTTTATCTTCTAATAAACTTGCGATTAAACTTTAAAAACTAATTTTAGTCGTTATTTTTCATCGTTAAAAATAACATGAAGTAACATAGGTACTAACATAACATAATCTACGAGTAAAAAAGTTGTGAAAATTAAGAAAATGTACAAGATAGAAAGTTCTAGTTTGGTATCAGAATTTAGCCAAGCCAACTGAGTAATTTTTTGCAAAAAAACAATATGTCCTCATAAAAAATTTAAAAGTTAAACGTCGCGACGCCTAGCGTCAATGTAATAAAATGTCGAGTTTAGTATCATTTGATAGCTCTTTTGAGCTCCTGAAAAGTTTTCGTGAGAATTCACAATTAAAGTGGTGAAAAAGCAATAGAACCTCATAAAAAACTAAAAGTTGAACGTTGCGACACCTAGCGTCAATGTAATAAAATGTCAAGTTTAGTATCGTTTGATAGCTCTTTTGACCTCCTGAAAATTTTTCAGGTGGATTCACAATTAAAGTGGTAGAAAAACACTAGAACCCCATAAAAAAATTAAAAGTTGAACGTTGCGACGCCTAGCGACAATGTAATAAAATGTCAAGTTTAGTATAGTTTGATAGCTCTTTTGACCTCCCGAAAAATTTTCAGTTGAATTCACAATTAAAGTAGTGAAAAAAGTAATATAAGCCCATAAAAAAATTAAAAATTGAACGTTGCGACGCATAGCGTCAATGTAATAAAATGTCAAGTTTAGTATCGTTTGATAGCTCTTTTAACCTCCTGAAAAATTTTCAGGTGAATTCACAATTGAAGTGGTAGAAAAGCACTAGAACCCCATAAAAAAATTAAAAATGAACGTTGCGACGCCTAGCGTCAATGTAATAAAATGCCAAGTTTAGTATCGTTTGATAGCTCTTTTAACCTCCTGAAAAATTTTCAGTAGAATTCACAATTAAAGTAGTAAAAAAGCAATAGGTCCCAATGGTCCCTATAAAAAAATGAAAAGAAGAACGTCGCGACTCCTAGCGTCGATAGATGTTTTCACCTCCTGAAAATTTGTCGGGAGAATCACACTTAAAGTGGTGAAAAATCAATAGGTCCCTATAAAAAAATGAATAGTTGAACGTTGCGACGCCTAGCGTCGATGTGATAAAATGTCGAGTTTAGTATCATTTGATAGCTCCTTTGACTTCATGAACACTTCTTCTGCAGAATTTCATAATTAAAGTGGTGATAAAATAACACGTTTTTGTATTCCATGAAAGTGATGGTGAACAAAAGTTCGCACGTACTCGTACCACGCTAAAAATTCCCAAAGACCAAATTACATACGGTGAATTTCCATGGTTTTGTATAAGGGTGTGTTAGAGTTTCTGTTCACCTAATCATTTAGTGCTTGTTTTAACTTTTCTAATATCAACAGCACAATTTATCGGCAGTTAAAAAAGGTTAAAATATTTCAAAGAAGAGAAGAAGCTAACACGAGGCTATCCCCCATCCCGATTCCAAACAACAATGTTTGAAATTCTATTTTTCCCACTTGAGCTGACAGGGGTTTTGAATGGATCCTTTTTTGGAAATTATTTGCAAATCATGCAATTCTTCACATTTTGCGTGCCACCCAGTTCACCACACTGATTCACCATCACCACATCCATAAGAATTTTTTTATTAGGTTTTTGAACTCACCAGCCCACCAGGTTGTACATTTCGCTTCGATTTCGCTGCATGCATAAAATAATGAGAGGAACACTATAAATATTTTCATTTTATAAAGCTTTTCTTTTTACAAGTTTCTATTTCGTATGCGTTTCTAATTATTAGATTCTAATTTTTTTAATTATGTATTGTCATTTGGGTATAAAATATTTCTCCATAAATTGCTCCAAGCTATGAAGCGCAGAGATGCAAATCTTAATTTGTCGTTTCATCTTTTTTTTTAGATCATTCTATAAAGCGTTGTTTCTAGTTTTTTTCGCTCACTGAGCGTAACATTTATATATGTAACATTATTATGTTCTGCGCGGAAGTTTTCAATTGTTTCCATAACAAAAGAATTTAGAATAAAGCTAACTATGTAGGTAAATTAAATCACTATACATCTACTTATTTAAAATTGTTTGTATTGAATCACCTGTCGGTTATTTGTATCGTTCCCACATTTGCAAAATTTGTTTTTAAACGAAATTTTTTCTGATCAATTAATTCAATTTGCTTAATGACTGTAACCTTGCAATTAGCATTTTACTTGTGTAACCGTAGGATGAGAGTTCTTGAAGTTTTATGAAACATGGGTAAAATTTCGTTTAAACTGTTGTAGAAGTTGGTTAATGGGTTTTGCAGCAAAAACATGTTTATAATTACTTTTTAAACGCGATGTTGAAATATTTGTTTTGATGTTAAGATTTTTTTAACTATTTTGACACGCGTATTAACAGTAAACGTTTTTATCTTTTAATCAAACGGTTATCTCTGCTTAACATTTTACGTAAAATGCTCAAGATTGAATTTCACATTATGTGAATTGCATTATAATTTTTTCGTGTTTGAATTAACAATTTCGATGGGTCTAGGTACTTCCAGTTGTATCTGTTCAAAACCAATCACCAAATTTTTCAATATTTTGAATCGCAAATTTAGTGAGTCACTAAATAAATGAAGAATGTTCTTACTGTAACAATATTCTTGCAGTCCTTATTTAAAATTGAAACACTAACTAACCCATGTTCAAAATGCCCACGTCAATGCAAGATGTACATACGTCTTCGTAAGAAGGAATTTCGTCTCTGAAAAATCCCGGCGCTGTGCTCTATTTCACTGTGATAGCGTGGTAAATCCGTAACAGCGTTACATGTCTAATTCGAACCGAATGAGGAAGTCCGATCAAGACCTTATATAGATCAAGGCATGCCGGATAGGTACCGGATCCGTAGCAGCATTACATGTCGGGTCCGAACCGAATGAGGCCAGCCCAATCAGGAGCTTATATAACTCAAGGCATGCCTGATAAGTACCGGATTTTAACCTTAGTAAGTTTCAGATCCGTAGCAGCGTTTCATGTCTGATCTGAACCAAATCAGGCAACCCAATCAGGACCTTATACATACAACTCAAGGCATGCCTGATAGGTACCGGATCCGTAGCAGCATAACATGTCGGATCCGAACAGAATGAGGCAAGCCCGGTTAGGACCTTATATCAGAGGTTCTCAAACTTTTTTTTTCGCGTACCACTCATGTGTACCACGGATTAATCGCGTACCTCCAAATTATTAAAAATTTTCTATGTTTAGAATGATAGAGCAGTAAAAATATATATTTGTTTTTAAAGTCAAATATACTTATAAGTCAAGTATCCGAAATAGATGGACGAACATTGACATTTAACCTGAACAACCCGATCAGGACCTTACACATACAACTCAAGGTATGCGTGATAGGTACCGGATCCGTAGCAGCATTACATGTCGGATCCGAACAGAATCAGGCAATCCCGGTCAGGACGTTATATAATTCAAGGCATGACTGATAGGTACCGGATTTTAACCTTAAGTTTCAGATCCGTAGCAGCGTTACATGTCTGATCCGAACCAAATCGGGCAGCCCGATCAGGACCTTATATAACTCAATGCATGCCGGATAGGTACCGGATGCGTAGCAGCATTACATGTCGGATCCGAACAGAATCAGGCAATCCCGGTCAGGAAGTTATATAATTCAAGGCATGACTGATAGGTACCGGATTTTAGCCTTAAGTTTCAGATCTGTAACAGCGTTACATGTCTGATACGAACCGAATGAAGCTGCCTGATCAGGATAGGATAGGTACCGGATTCTAACCTGACCAAATTTTTGTTCGGGAAGCTTCTGCTATGCGCTGATGCAATGGTTCTGCATACCCCAGACTTTTTAAATCGAGAAATCTAAGAATAGGAAGCCGTGCAACCAGTCCAACACGTCCTATCCATCTTCCATCGTAATTTTCGTTTAAGTATTCCCCTCGGTATTCCCTAACAACTAATGTGAAGTAAGGAGCACCCTCGAATATTACTGTTATTAGCCATGGGTGTTTTCTCCACTTCCAACAATTGAAAAATCCCTGTCCAACTAGGGAATCGAGCTTAGACTTCAAACTTTGCGATTTTCCAGAATCTCAATAAAATTTTGAATAGGACTAAGAACTAGAAAGTTCTCTTTTCGGTGTCTTTGAGGTTTTTTGAGTTTAAGTTTAGGCTCGGGTTTAAGTTAGTACCAAAAGACTAACCTGGCTCACTTACAAAACTTTTATTTCAACAATATTATTAAGTTGTTGAAGCTTGAATTTGGATACGATACAGCTGAATTATTTTCAATTCTAAAATGAGTGAAAATTAGTTCCAAAAAAATACAAATAGTTTCCTGTTTTTTCTGAAAAACTAATCAAAATGAATAAACAGATCATCCTTCGTCCTTGACTGTAATTTTCTGCGAATTCTTTAACAACAGCCAATTTGATTAACTCTTTCTGTTTTGTAACACGTAATTATGTAAGTACTTTTGTACTGTAATTTCTAATTACAAGATATATCTAAATACATTTCTAAATATATCTACTAATTACTTTTTATTTTTCAATTTATACAGTGAAAGTGATTGTAAAACAATGCTTTCTACATAATTTTTAAAATTATTATAAATAATATATTTTGGATGAGTTAACATACTAATAAATGTATTTAAAAAAATAATGAAGGTAATATTGGGCTATCCCAAGTTTCGAGAGCAACGTTTCTTATGTAGACTATGGACGTCATTGAATATAAACTCAAAATTATGTTCATACGTTCTCAAAAAAAACCAAAATCCTACATTTAATTGCTTTTAAAATAACAATAATTAATTATAATACTACTCACGGTAAATAGATACTACCTACTCAAATAATTTATGGTCTTGAAATTGGTACATCAATTTTATCCAATTAATTTGTTTCCTCACAATGGAAGTTCAGTGTCAATGAATCGTTAAAAAGTAGTTATAGCAGAAAACAAGTTCATGATCAAATTTGCAAATAATGAAAAGAAGTAGGAAATGTAAATAATAATAAATTGTATGCAAAATCTGTAAAGTATAACGATTTTAATAGAGACAAAAATTTTTTACACAAATAAACATAGCTTCTCTTCAGAAGTAGAAAGTTTGAGCATAATTGCAAATGCAAACCACAATTTTTCATACAAAAACTTTCCTGTTGGGTTTTTTTTAACCCGTTCTTGGAAAAAATAACAAATTGGAGAACACAAATTCTACTATTCTATTAAGTGATAGTTTTAAAAAGGAAAGGTGTAAGAAACTAAAAGCAACAGTAATCAATCAATAAAGCCCCCACGAATTGAAATAAATTAAAGTTATGGCCATAAACTTGACCTTTCTTTAATATCCTAATTTTTATAATTGGAAGTTGTAAAAAATCCCATTATAAGTAACAGAAAAAATTAGGTACAAATTCACATGTTCTAGAAATCTAACAAAATTTGTAAATAATTATAATAAGCGATACCTAAAATTATTTTTGCCCCAAGCAGTGGGCACCAATTTAGGTTATAGAACTTACTGTATTTAAACAGTTATCACGACATGTTCACAGAATTAACGACAATTAATCGAGCAGGTTAACAAGTGAAAAACATTTAAAAAAATTGAATGGCGCCAAATAATCTATAAAAACAAAAAAATTACTTACAAAAATATTTAATTAATCCAATAATAATCTGTATTAAACGTGGGGTTTTATTTAACACTTCACTTAATTTAGTTTTAATTAAATTAATCACATACAAATTAATTCACGTGTTTGAGCTGCAGTTGCACTACGAAACGAGTGCACCATACAAAAATAAACTGACTCCATTCGAGTGCACGTACAACTGAAAGTATAATCAAAACTAAAACGTTAATTTGGGTCACAATTTAAAAACAAATTAGAACTGTCAAACTGACGTTTAAAGCCAGACAAACTTTTGTGACGTCTTACGGACATTTTTCATACAAACTGACAAATATTATACAACTAACCTTGACCATTCCTAATCTATAAATTTTAATTATTCAATCGAATTAAATTATTTATAATCAGTTTTATAATTAAACTACTAAAAAAAATTTTATTTGTATAAATACTTTAATAAAATATCCTAGCTTTGGTGATGACATAACCTTACTTTTTTAAATACAATTTTTTTACTTCCAATTTTCTTTATTCAACTATTAAGTATTAACTACTGGTATGTACAAAAAAACGTAATTTTATTTCTTTCCACACTGACGTCCAATATATTCGCTAGTTAGTTCACTTTTTTCCGATAGGTACGGGAGAAATGCATCCCAATGGGATAGCTTTAATGTCTCGTACAGACAACTCGTACTAATAAGCAACACTTTAAAGATGGACTACTCAGTGTGGTAACAGTGTGTCTAAAATGTTTGTAATGCTGAACGCATCAAATCGTTTGACTCAATGAAGGTGATATAAATATGACAAAATACTTTAAACGGTTATAATAAAACGACAATATTCATATTAATAATTTTTACTTGACATAAATTACAAGATTGTGAGCCAGCGTATGTTAAAAATATTTTATACCCTACGTAAATATAAAATTGAACTTGTAGAAAATCAATGTTACCAGTAAACATAATAGTAATATAATAAAACAAACTATTGCATTAGCAACTAATCTAAAGTAAGTTTCAAAGTTTTAAATCATTGCATAATAAACTAAAACGAAAAATGATATGCGCTATATGACTACATTTAAGTATATTTTTTAGAATGAGTACAGCTACATCGAATTCAAAATATTTAAAGCAAAAATGTAATAAAAATATTACATTTCTTAGAACATTTACTTGTTTTTCCTCTTAATACACCATTTAAAGTTACTTTAATTGAAGTTATCTTACAAGCATTCTAAAACAATTTAATTTTTTACATTATAAGTACCGAAATAAAAAATTAAACTGAAAGCGTAAGTTTTTTTAAAAAATATTGTATATTAAAGCAATTAAAATGAACAAAAAGTGGCTCACTAAGCTGTTTTTAAATCTTACATTTATATAATTATTATATAATTTAAAAATTAACAAAATTGCACCCAATACTAGAAAAATTTCTAAGAATTTTTGATATTATTTCATATGTGTAAGGTTTTTTTTTGAGATCTTATTCTTTGATATGAAATCTTATTGTCGACACAAGATAAAATCAACGACATAATTCTTACTACATATTCGTATTTAAAAAAAGTTACTCTAAATACAAATTTGTAATAAAATTTTGGATATGTGGACAGCTTAGCTTTGCCACTACAAAATATACTTAACACTAAATTTAACAACTACAATTTTTAAATATATATACCACTTTATGTTATGACTAATTTTACTCTAATAACATTCTACCAACTTGTCAACTGTTTTCGTTCCCGGCTTAAAATTCTTAAAACTACGTTTATTTCTTTTCATGTTATGCGACTGAATACGGTCTGTTAGAATATTAAAGACACAATTACACACATTAACAAATAGCACTTAACAAATCATTTAAGAAAAATAAATTAAATTGATTGGTGATTATCTTTAATTGATTAAAGTGCAACGACTACAATTTTTTGTACATAGAGCTTAAAGGCGGCTTTGTTCTTTTCAAATCAACTAATACCTTCATATTCATTAAATCACATATTTTGTCTCAGAACAATTTCCTTCTCAACATTTATATTTTTAAGAAATTTGGGGAAATCAATTATTTTTAAGTGCCCAAATTGCAATAAGCAAACAATACTTACATAGCTACTTAAGATATACTCTTTGTCATTGGACCGAAGAAGATTGTAACACACATTCATGTACTATTTTAATAACGGCTTTAGTAGTAATTATTTTAATTTACAAAAATTTTCAGGCCAATTAGTTTCATGCAGTTTTCACAGATTGTATAATTAATCCCACGACTATAACTTTGAACATACTTCACAATTTGCTACGTAAATATTCTGGTCTTTCAAGATGAATACAAACTTATAAAAAAACATTTTAAATAATTGCTTAATAAATAAATTTTTTTAGATAACAGTACTTGTATATTTGTCTTGAGAGTTTAAAAATCAGAAAGAAATCGTAGAACGTTTTGGTGTAAGTTGCTTAATAACTACGATGTAAATCATCTCTAACAATTGACAATCTGATAACTAAAATTTAAATATTAAAAGTAAGCTTAAACACTATAAAATCTGATTTAGTACAATTACCTCGAGGAATAATTTTATTCATAAACGATACCCAGGTTTTAAAACATGTCATATACAGGATGATATAAATAAGTTACATAATTAAAATTGCATCATCCTGTATATGTGAATACGATGCGACATACTTTAAAAATCTTTTATGAATAAAATAACTTAAATATACTATAAAGGGCATTTATTGTGCTTTTGGAATGTCGTCTAAACGTCAACAATATTTTACTTTGCTTCTTTGAATTAACGATTTTGACTATTATGTACAAATTTAAAAAAAAAGTTTAGGAATATAATACACGCGGTTTGAAGATATGAATAAATAATATGTTGCAAATTCGAGATTATGACTACTACAACAACTAAAAATAAAAAATTACAGCTATCGATTCGGTAGTTACAAGATTTGTTTTGTAATTTATATAATTTCAGCACCAAAACAATTAGTAATTAATTACCCGTTTTTTACAATATTTTTGTTTAAATCCACGTCAAATTATTTGAAAGTTGACTTTCAAAAAATTCGGCTAGGACACTTGCAATTATTGCAAATTTATTTTACTGTCGTCCTATAAGCGTTTTTGTTCTTTAATAACTTGTACCTATTTGTAGCTTATCAATATTAAAATTGCTACAAATTAAAATACGATCTTTTAGCGAATAATATTATTTTTAACAAACCTACTTTACTACAATAAGCAAGACACGACAATAATATTACTGACAAATGGGCCACTTTATGCACTAGAAAGACATTACGGTTTAAAGCTATAAATTTAATTCTGTCAGATTGTAGTAACTGGCACTTAATACTAATTAAGTTATTAACAATTTTACGATTGTTACAAAAAATCAGTAAAACAATAATTATTACACAGTATCGCAATTAATGAATATTACCTTTTACAAACTAAACCTACATCTAATTGCAGTATAAGCAGCATTAAAAAAATCGTACCAATAACTAATTAAAACCAACAACCATCATATAGTGAAACATTTGTACATGAAGATCTACAGAGCGTTTACAAAGATAAAATTAAGTTTGTCAGATTTTGTAAAAAAAAAAACAAAAAAATGGAAAACATAATAGTGATTATCTTTTTAAAATAATGTATCTCGGTTAAAAAGATAATATCAGTTAGAATGAAAAAGTGCAGACTAGATAGTGACACTGGAATTATAAGATAAAAGAAAACACCCTTTAATTAAAAACATGTAAAAAATGTAATTAGTTACAATAGCTGCGCTAATAATTTTGTACCTCCATAATCATAATAGAGCAACTGCCATTAAGCGCACAATAAGACAATTTTTTCTACTAAATTAAATTTGTATGCTGTCCCTTCTTTAATACAAATGTAAAAAAAAACCTTCTCAAAGTTCGATAATTATAAAAATAAATAGTGGCACACTACACAAGTGAAGAAAATTAAGTTCATCCTAATTTCTTAAACCTTGCAATAATAATAAAAACGTCTCATATAAAGTACTACATAATTTAAAAAAATTTCATTAAATTTGGCACTAAGCATTATTTGGTGTTTGATTTTTGGGACAACATACAAAGCGGTGAATCATATTGTTTTGGTCACAAATTTTATTTTTGGTATTCATTATTATTATTGTACTTTCGGCGTAAATACGTTAAGCAAAATACATGACCTTCTTAGTATCAGCATGTACCGTTATAGCACGTGCCATTGCTCCCGGCGTACGATCTTCTGATGATCCCGATTGATGAGAACCTTCCCCACTACAAAACAAAATTAAATCAAACAATGAAAACTTAATTATGTTAGAATTGAAGAAAAATACTCATTTAAAAGAAGTTACTAGATTTCAAAATTTCATAAATAATATCTAAAAAGGCCTTTGGTATAATAAAGTGAGCAAAATGTGCTTATGGGACATCAAGATTCTTCTTGGCACAAATGTAAATATTTTAAGCAACAAAACTAAACTTAATTATGTTTAGAATTGAAGAAAAATACTCATTTAAATAATCTTACTCAATTTCAAAATTTCATAAATTATCTAACAAGGCCCGGTATTATAAAGTGAGCAAAATCTGCTTATGGGACATCAAGATTCATTCTTGGCACAAATGTAAATATTTTAAGCAACAAAACAAAACTTTATTATGTTTAGAATTGAAGAAAGACTCATTTAAATAATGTTACTCAATTTCAAAATTTCATAAATTATCTAACAAGGCCCGGTATTATAAAGTGAGCCAATCTGCTTATGGGACATCAAGATTCATTCTTGGCACAAATGTAAATATTTTAAGCAACAAAACTAAACTTAATTATGTTTAGAATTGAAGAAAAAGACTCATTTAAATAATGTTACTCAATTTCAAAATTTCATAAATTATCTAACAAGGTCCGGTATTATAAAGTGAGCAAAATCTGCTTATGAGACATCAAGATTCATTCTTGGCGCAAATGTAAATATTTTAAGCAACAAAACTAAACTTAATTATGTTTAGAATTGAAGAAAGACTCATTTAAATGATGTTACTCAATTTCAAAATTTCATAAATTATCTAACAAGGTCCTTGGTATTATAAAGTGGGCAAAATTTGCTTATGGGACATCAAGATTCTTCTTGTCACAAATGTAGATATTTTAAGCAACAAAACTAAACTTAATTATGTTTAAAATTGAAGAAAAAGACTCATTTAAATAATGTTACTCAATTTCAAAATTTCATAAATTATCTAACAAGGCCCGGTATTATAAAGTGAGCCAATCTGCTTATGGGACATCAAGATTCATTCTTGGCACAAATGTAAATATTTTAAGCAACAAAACTAAACTTAATTATGTTTAGAATTGAAGAAAAAGACTCATTTAAATAATGTTACTCAATTTCAAAATTTCATAAATTATCTAACAAGGTCCGGTATTATAAAGTGAGCAAAATCTGCTTATGAGACATCAAGATTCATTCTTGGCGCAAATGTAAATATTTTAAGCAACAAAACTAAACTTAATTATGTTTAGAATTGAAGAAAAAGACTCATTTAAATAATGTTACTCAATTTCAAAATTTCATAAATTATCTAACAAGGTCCTTGGTATTATAAAGTGGGCAAAATTTGCTTATGGGACATCAAGATTCTTCTTGTCACAAATGTAGATATTTTAAGCAACAAAACTAAACTTAATTATGTTTAAAATTGAAGAAAAAGACTGATTTAAATAATGTTACTCAATTTCAAAATTTCATAAATTATCTAACAAGGCCCGGTATTATAAAGTGAGCAAAATCTGCTTATGGGACATCAAGATTCATTCTTGGCGCAAATGTAAATATTTTAAGCAACAAAACTAAACTTAATTATGTTTAGAATTGAAGAAAAAGACTCATTTAAATAATGATACTCAATTTCAAAATTTCCTAAATTATCTAACAAGGCCCGGTATTATAAAGTGAGCAAAATCTGCTTATGGGACATCAAGATTCATTCTTGGCGCAAATGTAAATATTTTAAGCAACAAAACTAAACTTAATTATGTTTAGAATTGAAGAAAGACTCATTTAAATGATGTTACTCAATTTCAAAATTTCATAAATTATCTAACAAGGTCCTTGGTATTATAAAGTGGGCAAAATTTGCTTATGGGACATCAAGATTCTTCTTGTCACAAATGTAGATATTTTAAGCAACAAAACTAAACTTAATTATGTTTAAAATTGAAGAAAAAGACTCATTTAAATAATGTTACTCAATTTCAAAATTTCATAAATTATCTAACAAGGCCCGGTATTATAAAGTGAGCCAATCTGCTTATGGGACATCAAGATTCATTCTTGGCACAAATGTAAATATTTTAAGCAACAAAACTAAACTTAATTATGTTTAGAATTGAAGTAAAAGACTCATTTAAATAATGTTACTCAATTTCAAAATTTCATAAATTATCTAACAAGGCCCGGTATTATAAAGTGAGCAAAATCTGCTTATGGGACATCAAGATTCATTCTTGGCGCAAATGTAAATATTTTAAGCAACAAAACTAAACTTAATTATGTTTAGAATTGAAGAAAAAGACTCATTTAAATAATGATACTCAATTTCAAAATTTCCTAAATTATCTAACAAGGCCCGGTATTATAAAGTGAGCAAAATCTGCTTATGGGACATCAAGATTCATTCTTGGCGCAAATGTAAATATTTTAAGCAACAAAACTAAACTTAATTATGTTTAGAATTGAAGAAAGACTCATTTAAATGATGTTACTCAATTTCAAAATTTCATAAATTATCTAACAAGGTCCTTGGTATTATAAAGTGGGCAAAATTTGCTTATGGGACATCAAGATTCTTCTTGTCACAAATGTAGATATTTTAAGCAACAAAACTAAACTTAATTATGTTTAAAATTGAAGAAAAAGACTCATTTAAATAATGTTACTCAATTTCAAAATTTCATAAATTATCTAACAAGGCCCGGTAATATAAAGTGAGCCAATCTGCTTATGGGACATCAAGATTCATTCTTGGCACAAATGTAAATATTTTAAGCAACAAAACTAAACTTAATTATGTTTAGAATTGAAGAAAAAGACTCATTTAAATAATGTTACTCAATTTCAAAATTTCATAAATTATCTAACAAGGCCCGGTATTATAAAGTGAGCCAATCTGCTTATGGGACATCAAGATTCATTCTTGGCACAAATGTAAATATTTTAAGCAACAAAACTAAACTTAATTATGTTTAGAATTGAAGAAAAAGACTCATTTAAATAATGTTACTCAATTTCAAAATTTCATAAATTATCTAACAAGGTCCGGTATTATAAAGTGAGCAAAATCTGCTTATGGGACATCAAGATTCATTCTTGGCGCAAATGTAAATATTTTAAGCAACAAAACTAAACTTAATTATGTTTAGAATTGAAGAAAGACTCATTTAAATGATGTTACTCAATTTCAAAATTTCATAAATTATCTAACAAGGTCCTTGGTATTATAAAGTGGGCAAAATTTGCTTATGGGACATCAAGATTCTTCTTGTCACAAATGTAGATATTTTAAGCAACAAAACTAAACTTAATTATGTTTAAAATTGAAGAAAAAGACTCATTTAAATAATGTTACTCAATTTCAAAATTTCATAAATTATCTAACAAGGCCCGGTATTATAAAGTGAGCCAATCTGCTTATGGGACATCAAGATTCATTCTTGGCACAAATGTAAATATTTTAAGCAACAAAACTAAACTTAATTATGTTTAGAATTGAAGAAAAAGACTCATTTAAATAATGTTACTCAATTTCAAAATTTCATAAATTATCTAACAAGGCCCGGTATTATAAAGTGAGCCAATCTGCTTATGGGACATCAAGATTCATTCTTGGCACAAATGTAAATATTTTAAGCAACAAAACTAAACTTAATTATGTTTAGAATTGAAGAAAAAGACTCATTTAAATAATGTTACTCAATTTCAAAATTTCATAAATTATCTAACAAGGTCCGGTATTATAAAGTGAGCAAAATCTGCTTATGAGACATCAAGATTCATTCTTGGCGCAAATGTAAATATTTTAAGCAACAAAACTAAACTTAATTATGTTTAGAATTGAAGAAAGACTCATTTAAATGATGTTACTCAATTTCAAAATTTCATAAATTATCTAACAAGGTCCTTGGTATTATAAAGTGGGCAAAATTTGCTTATGGGACATCAAGATTCTTCTTGTCACAAATGTAGATATTTTAAGCAACAAAACTAAACTTAATTATGTTTAAAATTGAAGAAAAAGACTCATTTAAATAATGTTACTCAATTTCAAAATTTCATAAATTATCTAACAAGGCCCGGTATTATAAAGTGAGCCAATCTGCTTATGGGACATCAAGATTCATTCTTGGCACAAATGTAAATATTTTAAGCAACAAAACTAAACTTAATTATGTTTAGAATTGAAGAAAAAGACTCATTTAAATAATGTTACTCAATTTCAAAATTTCATAAATTATCTAACAAGCGGGGTATTATAAAGTGAGCAAAATCTGCTTATGGGACATCAAGATTCTTCTTGGCACAAATGTAAATATTTTAAGCAACAAAACTAAACTTAATTATGTTTAGAATTGAAGAAAAAGACTCATTTAAATAATGTTACTCAATTTCAAAATTTCATAAATTATCTAACAAGGCCCGGTACTATAAAGTGAGCAAAATCTGCTTATGGGAGATCAAGATTCATTCTTGGCGCAAATGTAAATATTTTAAGCAACATAACTAAACTTAATTATGTTTAGAATTGAAGAAAGACTCATTTAAATGATGTTACTCAATTTCAAAATTTCATAAATTATCTAACAAGGCCCGGTATTATAAAGTGAGCAAAATCTGCTTATGGGAGATCAAGATTCATTCTTGGCGCAAATGTAAATATTTTAAGCAACATAACTAAACTTAATTATGTTTAGAATTGAAGAAAGACTCATTTAAATGATGTTACTCAATTTCAAAATTTCATAAATTATCTAACAAGGCCCGGTATTATAAAGTGAGCAAAATCTGCTTATGAGACATCAAGATTCATTCTTGGCGCAAATGTAAATATTTTAAGCAACAAAACTAAACTTAATTATGTTTAGAATTGAAGAAAGACTCATTTAAATGATGTTACTCAATTTCAAAATTTCATAAATTATCTAACAAGGTCCTTGGTATTATAAAGTGGGCAAAATTTGCTTATGGGACATCAAGATTCTTCTTGTCACAAATGTAGATATTTTAAGCAACAAAACTAAACTTAATTATGTTTAAAATTGAAGAAAAAGACTCATTTAAATAATGTTACTCAATTTCAAAATTTCATAAATTATCTAACAAGGCCCGGTATTATAAAGTGAGCCAATCTGCTTATGGGACATCAAGATTCATTCTTGGCACAAATGTAAATATTTTAAGCAACAAAACTAAACTTAATTATGTTTAGAATTGAAGAAAAAGACTCATTTAAATAATGTTACTCAATTTCAAAATTTCATAAATTATCTAACAAGCGGGGTATTATAAAGTGAGCAAAATCTGCTTATGGGACATCAAGATTCTTCTTGGCACAAATGTAAATATTTTAAGCAACAAAACTAAACTTAATTATGTTTAGAATTGAAGAAAAAGACTCATTTAAATAATGTTACTCAATTTCAAAATTTCATAAATTATCTAACAAGGCCCGGTACTATAAAGTGAGCAAAATCTGCTTATGGGAGATCAAGATTCATTCTTGGCGCAAATGTAAATATTTTAAGCAACATAACTAAACTTAATTATGTTTAGAATTGAAGAAAGACTCATTTAAATGATGTTACTCAATTTCAAAATTTCATAAATTATCTAACAAGGCCCGGTATTATAAAGTGAGCAAAATCTGCTTATGGGACATCAAGATTCATTCTTGGCACAAATGTAAATATTTTAAGCAACAAAACTAAACTTAATTATGTTTAGAATTGAAGAAAGAGACTCATTTAAATAATGGTATTCAATTTCAAAATTTCATAAATTATCTAACAAGCGGGGTATTATAAAGTGAGCAAAATCTGCTTATGGGACATCAAGATTCTTCTTGGCACAAATGTAAATATTTTAAGCAACAAAACTAAACTTAATTATGTTTAGAATTGAAGAAAAAGACTCATTTAAATAATGGTACTCAATTTCAAAATTTCATAAATACTATCTAACAAGGCCCTTGGTATTATTAAGTGAGCAAAATGTGCTTATGGGACATCAAGATTCTTCTTGGCACAAATGTAAATATTTAAAGCTACAAAAGATTCTAAATAAAAGTAAAAATACCTGTCATGTTCCTTCTCCACTAAATGGTAGCGTGCTCGGAAAGCAACTAAATGAGCGTAATATGCTGGAGCAGGAATGGATACAGAACGAGTACATCGAACATATGTGTGACACAATTGATAAGTAAGACACTGAAGTTCATCCGAGTCTAGATGAGAGTCGTCCCACAACACATGATAATGAGAAGGACGTGAAGTGCCCTATTTAAAAAAAAAAAGTATAAATAAAATAAATCAAACAAATATTAATTATAGTACTCACTTGAATTCCCTGATGACTACATAGATAGAAGTCAAATTCTGTAGGATGAGTAATGCCAACATCGACTGTAGTTCCAGCAGGAATATTTCCACTTTTACCACTTTGTTCTTTTTTGTCAGCACAGAACAGTCTAGTATGATGTCTTTTTTGCACGACAATGAATGTAATACCAGGTTTGTAATCGGCTTCTAATTTTATGCAAGCTTCACGAATAGCTGTCAATTCGTGTTGCAATAATTGAAGAAATTGACCTTCAGAAACACCATCACGATATAAAATTATACGATGAGGTTTATAACCACCAGTTGATTTGTAAAACATGATTAGTAATTCACTAAAAAATAAAAAACGTCGTAAATACACATTCGATAACAAATTGTTTAAAACTTACCGAACCATTGAACTTAATTCTTGAATAATTTCTTGTCTGTGTTGTTGAACACGAACTGTGGCAGCATAACGTGATGGATGAGCATCCATTGAGCCGACTACAGCGGCAATTGAAGGTTTCTTATTATCACCTGCAGGTGGGTGGGTGACATCGGCACCCAAAAATATCACGGGCTCATTAAATATCTATTTTAAAAAGATACGATTAAAAAAAACAAACAGGAGTGCAATTTTGCTTACCTTTGGTCTGATGGATGGCACTAAAATACTATTGATTCCTCCTAATTTAACATTTATTTTTAGGCAAAGATTAGACAATGTTTGCGGAGAGGTTTTATTAACGTTTTTACCCTGAACACATTGAGTGGCCATACCTAAAACTGTGTCGCCTACCCTTTTAACTTCGGCTAAAAAAAATAAAAAAAACAAATTAATGACGTTAAAAAAAGCAAAATAATAATTACCATAAACGGGGGTTTTTCCGGGAAGTACAACTACAACTAGTTGTAAGGCTTGAAAGGTTGATTTGAGGTAACGGAACATTGGTTCAACTTGATCTGGACCTGTTGCATATTTACAAAAACACGGTTGTCCAATAATTGGCATTCCTGCGTCATTTGAGATCTTTTGTAATTGTTGTGTAAAATTTCTCAAAGCATCTTCTCGTACAGTTCTTTGAGGCGCAAAACAAGCAATTGCCCACACACGTATTTCTACACCCGTGAAAAATTGTTTTCCACGCATATCCCAAACTCCCTGGTTAGGCATCGCTTGTTGTTTGCTCTAATAAAATCAAAAGATGAGTCTAGTAATCGAACAGAAATTGTGCCTAACTAACAGCAAATTAGCCAATCATACTCAACTTTCTACAACTTAAAAAATAAAATAAAGTACCGACACCATTGTGTAAACTACAATAGATGCGAGTGCAAATCTAAGTCTATTCAAACACCAATAACATACTAATAAAAAAGCCACTAGCTAATAGAAGATACAACACGAAACTGACATGCCAGCCCACCTGTCCACTGAGAGATGCCACTCGTCCTCCATACTGTAATTTTGGTGGTGGTAAAACACGACCACGTACTTCCATCATGTTATTGCTAATTGTAAGTCCAAATTCTTGTACATAAGCGTCGTTATTAAAATCTGCCCTTCGAACTAAATTATTAATTTCTCTTTCACGATCTGGAGCGGACCTATAAATGATTAATTTAATAAAAATAAGCACAACTAACCACCCGTTTACCTAGCGGTAGCTTTAATCATAGTAGAAGTTTGCATGTCTGTTAATTTTTTAATACATCTCTGCCCTGCAACAATATTACATACTTCCAACGGTAAATAAGTGTGTTTGTGTTCTTGCCCAACTTGTAAGCAAGGTAAATGTGGATATCGAAGTTTCATTTTGTATTTATCTAAGAAATATTTAGCGACCGTGCATTCGACAGTTTGTCCGTTGTCTAATTGAAGTGGAAATCTAAAATAATAAATATATTACATCAATACTAACTTAAGAAATAAGAGCGTACGATTGCATTTGAGCTGGTCTCCTTGTAACATTACAAACACGATATTTTCTACGCATTTGGCCACAGTGCGTAATTTCAATTTTTAAACCTTTAATTTCTTTAGTAAATTTAACCCTTTGGCTGTCTGTTAATGGTTTCCTTTGTTCATTTATATCTCTTATATCTAATACTTCGCACATGAATTCTATAACTGGTTGGGCTTTATAAAAAGCCGTTGCTGATACTAAAAGTATAAATTTGCTTTAGTAATTTTGTTAATTTGGTTTTTTTAAAATTTACCGTCAATATTGAGCATCATTTTCCATTGACTAGGACGAACTGATTGATGAAATCCAAACCACACTTCTCTACCCCCACCTAATGGATGATAATAGCCTTCGGGACTACTAAAAAAACTTCTACCAACGGGTGTATAACTCATGGAAGGCAAATGTCTCATAACGACATCTAAAGCTAAAATTGCTTCGTAAGGTATTTGTCTAGTTCTACCTTCGAGTGCTTCTTCTAAACCGTATAAAGAAACTTGAGCTACCCATTTAATAGTAACACGAAATAAACGATCTTTGCCTTCGCCAGGTAAAGTTACTTCTAATTCTTCACGCGAATTACCAATAGGTAACGGATCTCTAGTATATAAATTATTACGACCGTCAAATACTGGTTTTAAAGCTCCGAATATTTTACTATACGCGTGAACCATAGTTTCAATAATTTCCCTATTAACCTTCCGAGGACATTTATCCGGTTGTATCGTGACATCGTAATGATGTACAAAGCCTCTAGGCATCGATATTTGAAAGTGATTTGCTTTTAATCCAATTGGCCGTCCTTCGCGACCTAAATTCGGTCGTCGAGGACATTGAAAGTGAGGTGGATCAGGAGGCGTTCCCGATGATAAAGAGGACCCGGCAGTTCCTGGCAAGGCAACGGCAGTGCTTGTGGCTCCTAAGGCACCACCCGATGTTCCCGCTAAAAAAAACAGTAAGTTAGTTGTGTCAAGTTAAAAAATGTTGGTTTACTTACTTGATAGAGGATCTGCAAATGTGGTTTGTGTGGTTGGACTTGAAGTTTGGCATGGTGGACTGGACTGCCAGGACTCTGTAATTGAAAGGAATAATGCGTTATTGAAAAAGGTGTTTGAACAGTCTTGTTAGTAATGAATACTCGCAAAATTTCAATGGTTGAATGATGTCATCAATACTTGTACAGTCAGTCTCACAATTAATGGCTACACTGGCTATATCCTCATCATAATACCCCCTACTTAAATTGAGGCGTATAGCTATGGTGGCCAATAATTGTGAGGCTAACTGTACAACTTTTAGAGCACTCAATTAGTCCAAGTTAAGGCTCATCTTCACACACAGGCTTGCCTTCCGGTTTGCCTGTGCAGGCGGCCTGCACAGACCAAACCGGCGGCCTGCACAGGCCAAACCGAAGCATTCAGGTGGCCTGTGCAGGCCGCCTGCACAGGCAAACCGGAAGGCAAGCCTGTGAGTGAAGAGGAGCCTTTAATTGTTACTCTCGACAATTTCTCGAGTGCAATTGCGATTTTTTAAATCAATTTATGATGATTGAACTGCTTTTTACACATTTCATCAATTTCCTCCCCTAAAAGACATTAATAATGGTTTAGTTGCGATCAGATGTAATCTGAAAGCTTGAAGAGTTGGTTAAAATAAAAGTTAACAATTAACAATTATAAAAAGTGTAACATTTTATAGGGCCTCTTGGGTTGATAAATTTCTAATTCTAAATAAAACAAGGAAGCTATGGAGCGTTCATCTAAGTACAGAGCCGGACTGAATCAATAAAGTGTAACCAGACATGCAGACAGGTCGAAGTTCAATGAACTAATAAATTTAAACGAAAATTGCGATTACAAATCTGTTTTAAACACAAAATCTAATGTTGACCTAATTACAACCCTGTTGCTTATAAAATAAGATCAAAAGAGGGACGATATGTATTATTTATACACGCAAAACAACATGCATCAAGATAGTTTTGTCATCTACTTTACATTCAAGGACAACAAATTATTAATTCCGTATTGATCAACATAAAGTTTAGAAAAAAAATTTAAAAAATCCATGGGTGTAATTTTTGGGAGAATTGTTTATTTGTTGTTGTGATTATTTGTAACCAAACAAAAATTGTTTTGTTTACTTTTTCGAAAATAAGAATTAATTTAAAACAAAACAATCTGATTTGAACTATTCGAGAAAATCATAACCACTAGAGGCGCCACTTACATTCCAAGATGTCGGAAACCGTGGGGATAACATTGGACATATGATTTTGACGTTTACACACCCTTTTTAATTACATTCGTTTAATCACGTTTATTGTTTACAGGCGGTTGTATTTGATATTTATAACATATTTTTATTTAAATTCTAATATTTGAAGTACTTTTTGTAGCTCTATTGCTAAAATAAATTTGTATTATTGAGGTTATGTTGACGCCCTCCATAAAATTTAGATAAAAATTGTAAACAAATAACACGTAACAGCCCCTACGGAAAGTATTTCATATTTAACCGATAGGTGTCGCACCCTTTGTGATTTTCGCGAATACAAATTTGAACATCACGATAAAATTTAAAAGGTTTTGCAAAAGTTGTAAACCCCCCATATTTAAATAGCTCGACGTCGATAGGTTAGGTTACTCGAATGCTTTGAATTCTTGCGTTAATTACATCAAAACTCAAATTCGACCACTTCATCAACTTATACTTATTATTTAACACAAACAAACCACAAAATTCTATCATTTTGTGCAAATTTAACTTTACAAATATCCGATACTTTTTGTATGTAACTAATCGAGACCTCGTTTTGATGTAAAGGTAGCACTTTTACGTTAGACAATCTAAATTCATAAATCTGAATGTTTAATTAAAATTACAACTTACGGCCTCCTTGTCCTGGATACATATTTATTTAAAAAGTCACACAAGCACACAAAACACACCACAAATCTGAAAAATGTCTGTTGAAGTTACAAAGGCAGGCGGACATATGCACCTCGGGTGCGACGTCACAAATTTCTTGAAAACGAACCTAGTACAGACATACTTATTTTTGTCTCTTTTCTTTTACACGCGTACATTTATAACCATAAAAAGACCAACAATCCCTAATACACCCATAGGTTTATGATCCTACTCATATTGAAAATTTGAATGTATGTAAAAATTGTAACCTATTAGTAATTATAAAGATAATTTGTAATTCATGTTAGTATTTTAAAATTCTACGAAAAGTTTAAAATTCTAAGATTAACATGATTCAGTTTTGTAATAAAATTATTTGCGCATGGCTATTAAAACGCTTGCGCTGTATCGACTAAATTCGATTCAAAAGTAACGTAACATAGTAGCGCCGACATACGTAATTTCGTGCAGCTGCTTTTAAAATTTAAACAATTAAAAGTTAATATTTTTTTAAATTTTAACAATTAGTAATTTAAAGTGTCGATGTACAAAGTAAATTATGAAGTTTTACATTATAATGTTGAAGAAAACATTATAATGTTTTATGGACCTCGGGTGTTACAAGGTTCTATTTGACAAATTTAACAGAGGAAGATATAGGCAATTGAAGTTTTAAAATCCCATTAGGTAGCATGCAATTAACTAGCGATTGAGATTATGTTTCGATTTTGTAACACAGTTTTCAATTTTTGTGGATAAATATGTCTACAGTTCCCAAAAATCGTTAAGTTATCGCTATTTTCTCTGTACCTAAAGACATATTTATTCTCATAAATCTCTAACTTTGAATTACAAAATTCATACTTAACGAATTTTATTGGCTATAAGAGAAAATGCGACGGAAATGCCATTTTAGAAAACCATGGACGACTCATTCATTCCGTCGAGTTTACATTATCATTGGTGTCTTGATCTTTCCTTGTAAGTGGGAGTATAAGCAACCATTTCTATTGGAGAAATTGAGCAGAAATTGCTGTATTTAAACGTCCATTGCGATCCATATTTATTATTAGCTAAAGGGCTTTTTCCTGGTAGAAGAGGGGGGGGGGGTATTCTTTTATTCAATGATACTATTATCTATCAACCATAGAACCTCATAACCGCATTAAAGAGGAACAGCAGCAACTAGGCATCATGGAAAAACAATTTTTCCATGTTAATTTCATAAATTCTCGGATTTGGTTCGCAGTTAACCAAACAATCTATTGCAAACTATAATACTTATAGGGAAAATATAGATAACAGATAAGGTACAAAAATAAATCAACCTGTGACTAGCTTATTTATACTTTTACTATACGGCAAAAAAGTTTAAAAAAATGTTGTTAGGTATAAAATTCTGTATCTAAATCAATGAATGAAATTTTGCAAGAGCATTACGAAATGTCGAAAATTATCTCAAAATAACGATAGCCATGGGTTTTGGTTTTGATAAACAATTTCTAATGTTTAGTCAGTTCGTTGACCTCATTCTTATTATCAATGTCTTTATAAAAAAGCACATGGCTATCATTATTTTGAGGTAATTTTCGACATTTTAAAATCTAATTTATGCCCTTACAAAGCATGAAAATTGATTTTGTTTATTTATTTAGATGCAGAATTTGATGTCTTACAAAATTTGTTTGAATTTTTTTTTGCTTAAAATAATTAGGGAAGCAGGAAATTACGAAAATATAATTTTAAAGATTGTCAATAAATAAAAGGTTTTTATGGTTTTAGTGGTGATTAACTGTAATATCAACACAAAGAAGGGTTTACGATATTTTAAGAACAAAACACCTTTTACCTGCTATTTTTAAACTGGTCAAGTGCCTAAGGCTTGAAAAACAGGCTTGTTTTAAGAAACACTGGTTTATGACAATACTACCTGTCAATCACGTTGTATGCACTTTCTTGTCGGATCTTATTTTAGGTACGGTTATTGTTAAAGTACTTAAAGAGTCAAAGTTATAAAAACTATTTATTTATAGTTTTTCTTTACATGTTACATCCATATGACCTAAAGCCGTGATAACCACCCTCTATATTATTTTTTCAGCGTAGGATAATTAGAATTAAAATTTAATACCCTATAAAAAACCTGATGAATATACTACCGGGTGTTGAATGACCTACCGATACATAGGGCAATAGCACGTAAAATCACGTTTCCCCAATTGTTTTATAGCAAACATGAAAGAGACAAAAATTATGTAAGTAGAATTAAAAATTATAAATGATAAAGGTATTACATTTCTTCATGCTTTTACTTAAAGAGCAAAAAAGACTTTAGAAGTTGTTAAAATTTTCGTTAATCAGGGTAGCGATTTAAATGTTGCTACGATACACAAATAAATTATTACTTGTTATTCAAATTGCTATCCTGATTAATGAAAATTTTAATAATTTCGAAAGTCTTTTTGTCCCTTTAAGTAAAAGTATGATAAAATGTAATACCTTTATCATTTCTATTCATTTCTGCATAATTTTTGGCTCTTTCATGTTTGCTCTAAAATAATTAGGGAAGCAGGAATTTATTAAAACGTGATTTTACGTGCTATTTCCCTATGTATCGGTATATGTTTACTATATTTTCAACAGTATTGAAAATTTAATTTTCCTCTTATTTTCATGGTACGCAGATCGCTCATACGCTGAATTTTATTAGGAACTCAGGAAGCTGAACAAACGGTCAAAATCGCACTTAAAGCTTTCTCAAATTAAATTGTTTAGGAAAGTTTGTTGAAAAGCAACTATACTTATATTTATTTTGACCAAATTGTTCTACCACAGTTAAAAACTCAGTGGTTGTGGTATGTTATCAAATGTAGATAAATCTTTAATAAAATTAATTGGTAGATATGTATTTATTTCTGTGGCTTTTTCCCTAAAGTTTAAACATAAACTGAAAATATATCTTGGAATGTCAAGAGCTAGGTCTGTATTGGATGACAATGTTTTAAATTAAGGACCATTCATGCTGACTATAAGAATAAGAACAAGAATAAGCAAAAAAATTCAGCTATACGGAAACCAATGGTACGGTTCACGCTGGTTTCCATAACGATAAAGATTTCTACTCTTATGATCTCATGAATATAGTACACCCGCCCATTTAATATTGAGGTTAGTTACTTTGTTTTTTCGTTGTCACTTTAAATCAGCTGAACTGAAGCCACGAGAGCGCAAGCCTGTTTTCTACAAGGACAAGTTGAGCATAAACCGTATGTCTACGACAATTCTATACGTATTCTTGTTCTTATTCTTACAGCGAGCATGAATGATCCCTTAGTATTTGAACTGTAATATTTCTTGAATTTGGCTAACATTTAAATTAAATAACAATAAACTAATCTAATAGATAGTTACCTGATTGAGGTTGAGGTTGCATATTTGAGTGATGAGAGTGATGGGTAGCGATTCCTTGAGATCTATGCAGCAAACTTAAAGTAGCAATGTCTGGAAGTAGCTGTTGAAGTCCAGTTTGCATGCTGCTCAATTCGGTATCTGCCGACATCCTACCCTAAAAATAACCCTTTTAATTTAATTATCAAAAATTACTACTCCATCTCCATAGATAGATGGGTAGCTTTGTAATTCCAAACCTCATGATCTGTGACCTTGAAATATTGAGGCGGTCAAGGTCACAGACTGCGAGGTTTGGAATTGGAATTACCTCTCTGCTATACAATTAAAGGTTTTTGAATTGAGTGCAAATTACAAAAACTTTAAGAGTTTGCTTCAGTTTTTTCAAAAAGAG
This sequence comes from Malthinus seriepunctatus, assembly GCA_963924605.1. Classification (NCBI taxonomy): domain Eukaryota; kingdom Metazoa; phylum Arthropoda; class Insecta; order Coleoptera; family Cantharidae; genus Malthinus; species Malthinus seriepunctatus. Next base: position 35,454,381 of record OZ004602.1, read on the forward strand.
TAAGACGGCTGTTTTAGTAGCTCGGTGATTTAGCATTTTAGGACGAGCTAATCGTAGTAAGAATTTATTTTTCCGAAGTGTTATTTTTATCTGATCAGGTTAAACCATAGAGTAGTTAAACCCAAATATAAATTATTTTATTGCTTTTTTTCTTAACTATAGGGCCGGACTTTCGTCCGGGCGCACTGCAGACTTTTGAATGGTCATTTCAAGGTCAATAATCCAGGGAATATTATTGGTTCCCGCCAAAACGATGTAAGCACTTTTAGGTTAGTTTTTTCGAAGATGGATCAACAATTTTAAAATAGAGCAACCAGCAGTGAGCGTTTTACATGTTTTTGCAAAGGCATTGCCGGTGATCGGATAAGCCATATAAGGCTTGGTATAGTGACCGACGTGAGCCGATGCTATACATTTTCATGTTAACTGGATTTTGAGTCCCAAATGATTGGGCTCCATTTAATGATACAAACACATCTGATGGGGTTATAATCTTATAAAGCTTTATTTCGGATAGCCTTCCTAATAATAGGTTTCCTCTTTACAGTTCACCTCTGAATACTATACCTTGGCAAGAAGGTTTTATAAAGACGAGGCTAGGAAGGGAATATTTGTTCCAGGCTAAGAGTTTGGGCACCAGACGAAGTTCACATTTGATATTAAATCCACATTTTTAATGTTGTAATGACTGACATAATGGAAGACTTTAGTGTATTGAATTTAATTGTAAGTTCTATAAACTTGAATGCCATGCTGAGAGAATGTATGTTGTATGAATAGAACTCGCTATAGCTAAGTAGGAAATGCCTAGCAACCATTGGCGCTACCAGATGAAGGTGAACGTCGAAAAAATAAGAAATTAACAAATACCTTTTAGTAGACACATTGATCCAATTGAAGGGTTATTTGTAGCCGTTTTAACGCTTTAAAAAAATATTTTAACCGCACAGCTTTTCTCTACATATTTTCAAAAATGGAAGATCAATTTAATGAGTCTTCATCAAACAGACGAAAAGCATTTGAAGTGGGTAAAGGAAGCCATACAGAAATGTTTTTGAATGGAATAAAATATAGATTTATAAATAAGTGGGCCGGTTTTTATAAAAAATTCCCGGGCCGACGAAATTCACCCTCAATTCACGAGCGCATGTTTTACGCATATTTTTACACCGGTAGATTTCCAGTTCAAATCACTACACTTTCCGACTTTTTGACTTTTCCATATGACCATATGAAAAATATTTGTCTCCTTTTGTTTAAAATAGTGTACTTATGCATTTTCAGTATAAAAAAATTGTAATTTTAACTTTTTCCAGTTAAAATCGAGAAAAATAAAAAAATAAATTTTATATCATTTCTCGACGTTTTGGATCCCCCTGATTCCAAAAATGGAAAAAAATTTCGGTTCTTTAGTGAGAAAGTTGTCTGTTACAGCGGAAAAAATGAGTTCCTAAATTTTAGGAACACTGTAGCTCGAAAAATTAGCTTTCTGAAGATATCAAATTAAATTTTAATTAATAAAAATAAAAAATTACAAGATTTGAGAGTCAGTTTGGCCTGTGCAGGCCGCCTGAACTGTGTCCACACGCTCCGGTTTTGGCAGGAGGCGTGCACAGGCCGTTAAGGCAAGCCTATGCGTGTGAACGAGCCATAATATACCTAATCAAGTCCAGACACACAGACAGTGCAGGCGACCTGCACAGGCCACCTGAACTCCGTTTCTCACGCTCCGGTTTGACCTGTGCAGGTCGCCTGAACGATGTCTACATGCTCCGGTTTGAGCAGGCGGCCTGCACAGGCCATGAAAGCAAGCCTATGCGTGTGGACGGGCCATAACATACCTACTAAAGGCTAGACCACACACACAGACTTGCTTTCCGATTTGCCTGTGCAGGCCACCTGAACGCTGCTGCGCTGTCTACACGCTCCGATTTGGCCTGTGCAGATCGCCTGCATAGGCCCAACCTAAAGGTCCACACACACTTGTGTGTGTGGACGGGCCATAATATAAATAATTTTTTTATAGGCCGAAATATTTTTATTTTTACTACTTACTTTTTTTTTTATTATTTAAATTACAGCATCGGCAACTAATTGAAGCACAGGTTAAGAAAGTGCATCGGTGCTTCTCAAACTATTGCAATTCTAATTAGGTAGATTCTTTTATTGAAAACAAAAATTACTGGAGATTCGTTATCGTAAGTTTGAGAACTTCGAATTCCAATGACAATCTTCACAATTAATATTAGTAAATCCATACGTATTTCAACAATTTGAGAAAAATTGCTACTTTAAATGAAACGAAGTGCTTACTCAACTTTTAAAATTAAACATTTCTTAAATTTACACTTTAAAAGCGTAATTTTTAGTTATAACGAGTGCATAATAGTTGTGGAATAATTTAATTAAGGTCACCTGTTATTTTTCGATTTAATTATTTTTGTTGTAGAATTAAATAAAAAAATGAAAAATATAATAATAATTTGTACATGAATTGCTTCAATTTTGAAAATAAAATTATTTAAGAAACTGGTCCTTAAACGCTCCTAAGATCCGCCACTGATTTTAACCTACTTTTAGCTTTTAGGTTCATAGACTTCTTGTTACAATGGCATTCTTTTTCTGTTTTACCGTTTGGAATAAAATAAACAGTAGTAAATAATCACAACAGAGAAAAGAAATAAATTTATCGCAAAAAAACTTATTGAAAGTGCCTCGTATGGCGATTAACTAGGATTTAGAAAACAATCACGTGCGCAATTTTAGGAATCTGACGCGCAATTATTCCAATTTATGAAAATTAAGCTAATTAAAAGCTTAAATAGGCACTATAAAATTTTTTTGGGTATTCGTAAGTATTGAGATTTAATAAGAAAAAATTTTTTTTTTATCGCAGTTTTATTTATTGTTGATTTTTGGAAATTCACAAACGCACTTAAAGACAACTTTTACTAAAACATTATGGCACTTAACAAATTTACTTTTTCAGGACAATAAGATGCGTAATTCTACAATTAGAAAGATTGTATTATCTGGCGCGTAATCTATTTTTAATGACGAAAGTATTATGATGCCTGTGGCAATCACTAAAAATTGTTAGGAAGTAGATTTAAAAGAAGTCGAGTTGCATTTAGATGGTTGTCGAGCGAAGATTACAAAAAAAATATTCCCCGACTAACCCCTTGAAAATGCAGGGTGAATTCAATGTCAGTGAATCACACATATATGGCAACTTTCTCCCGCCTACTAGTTCAAGTTTAACAATAAAGAAAATTTTACCGAAACATTTTTTTTCTTTGTCTCAAATGACTTACATTGTCGTCTCCTAAACTTAACAATATTGTCGGAATCAAAAATTCAAGGCTATGCCGGGTTTAATAAATACAAACATAGCAGTATAGCACGTACCTCGAGGGTTACAATATTTATTTGTTGATTGACAGATGCAATTGCATGACAGATATTGTCGACAATTGTTTCCACTTTCAAATGCACTCAATAACATTACACTCAAACTCTGAGGATTTATAATTTGATATCTTTGTTGCAACAAGACTTGTTTTGGATACCTACATGTCGAGATTTTAGCTCGAGCACATACTGCGCATGTGTCGAACAATATTAGTTTTATGTTGCGTATTGTTTGTGAAAGTGAATTCAAAATAAACATACTAAAATCAAAATAATAACATTTTCAAGTTGATACGCTCCTCAGAAATAATTTTATTTTAATTTTTACCTAAATTTCAATTTAAATAAGTTTTGGAATTTAAATTATCCTTGAAATATTTAAAAAAATATTCGAACAATGAGGAGCGCGTGCGAATTGAAAAAATTAATTTTAACCATTATTATTGCGCTTTCAGTAAAAACTTTTTAATTTGGTAAATAATTAAATTTATTAAAATACAAACGTGCACATTTGACGTTTCATCATCACTGCCCAAAGTCCCCAAAGTTGCCACGTGCGAACAAAGCCAGATAGAGAACTTTGAATTTCAAACATATTGAAGTGTCATTATGTCATGTGACAACCTGACAACGCTGTACATGGATGCCAATTAAAATAGCTCCTAACTGCAACTATATAATATTGTGCTTTTGAAGTTTGTTCCCGTATGTGTCAAATGTGCACGTTTAGATAAATAGACCTGCTTTACCAAAAAAAATAATTTTTTCTTCAAACGTCAAAAAAAGTTGACATTTTGTTACTGAACAAGTAAGGTTAAAGTTCTACTTTTACATCCGAGGAGGTAAAAGTGAACTTTTACCTCCTAGGAGGTAAAAGTAAATTCTAACCCTAAATATTTACAACAAATTGTAACGTAAAATGATATTTCTAAGCATTTGTAATGTAAAAAGGTAATGTTTTTATAAATTTTCTGTTATAATTTATTCGTTGCGTTTAATAATTAGCTTCTTTTTACAAGTTAAAGTTAATTTTTTAAAATATTTGACAATTGAACTACAAGTAATTTTCAAGAGATGGCGACACTTCAAAAATTTTTATCTTTGGTTTTTCTAAATTTTACGTTTGAAGAAAAATTTAATGTTTCTAATCAAACAATACACTATTTTCTTCAACCGTCAAAAAAAGTTGAGATTTTGTTACTGAAGTAAGGTTAACACGTTCGCGACGTTGCTGTTAATAGTATACATTCGCTGCAGCCGGAAAATAATTTTTCATAATTCTTAAAAAATTCTCAATTTTTAACATTTGTAAATGTTAATAAAATATATTTGTATTTTTTTGTGCCTTTTTGGAGTATTTTTTTGAGTGTACCACCGGTGGTACACTACGGCTCCTACTAAAGTTTTTCATTGTGGAGCCGGAATGTACCACCGGTGGACACCTCAAAAACTAATTTATTTCTACTGTTTACCTACTTATAAAAGTTGGTATTATCAGAAATGATTACTGTGTTTGTGTTCACCACTTGTTTAGAGTTTGAGACAAAAATAAATAATTCTGATATCAAAAATCTAAAGTAATCTGTATATAAAACTTGATAACTCGGTAAATTTCATATTTTTTGTCCAATTAAAAAACGCTGCTAAACGAACTTACTTGTAAGCATCCTACAGCCGTATATCAAATATAAAAGGCTTCAATAATAACTGGACAATTTTATGCTATTTGTAAACTTTTATGGACTGTGTACAGTCAGCCTCACAATTAATGGCCACCCTAGCTATACGTTTAGCACGAATTGTGGTTAAAACCATCATAACACCCCCTATTTAAATTGAGGGGTAGCTTTATTTTGTCAACAAGTAGTAAATCAACAACTTCCCCTGCTGTCCTTTTGTCGTTGTTGGCTAATAACGACCCTGACGTTTAGCCAGGGTGGCCAATAATTTTGTGGCTGACTGTACCACCGGTGGCCACGGTCGGCCACAGGAAAAGTATACAATGTACCACCGGTGGTACACGGCGTCGCGAACGTGTTTTAAAGTTCATCATCCTATATGAACTTTAAAAAATATTTGACAAATGAACTACAAGTAATTGACAAGAGATAACACTTTTTAAAAATTCTTTACTTTTAGTATTATTTAACTTTTACGCTAGAAGAAAAAATAAAATGTTTCTTACATTTTACTCCTAATAAAACAAACTATAGTATACTATTACAATCGATTACAACGGTAATTACAATGTTGTACAGGTAAAATATTTTAATCTGACGAGATGAGGGGATGCGCAGACACCTAAATTGGTATTTTTCCCCTCCAACGCCGTAGTCAACGTATTAAATTATTAAAGGGGAGTGGCCAAACCTGCGCGAACTTATCCCTATCGCTCCTCAGCTTAAAATATTATACCTGTACTTGTTTTTAACTATTGGAGCCAGGTCCAATTATAAAATCCAGTAATTTGACTGGAAATCTACCGCCAATCTACTTGATTCCAATCTTATTTTTGCTGTTGTTGAACGTCTTTTGTAGTGACAATGAATTCAGATTATAAAAGTTCCAGCACTGGATCGAAGCCGTTAATTTTAATGGTGCTGAAATCATCTTTTGTGCAGATATAAACTAAACCTCCAACCCAGTCACTGTACTCTGGATTACATGCTGGAATTAACGCCACTGTACAGTTATAACCCATACCAAAATACCACAAATCTAGAAAGTTGTGTCAGTGATCAAATGAAGAGTAGATTAACCCTTCGTTAGTGTGGTGGAAAAATTTTAACTGACTGGTGTGGTGAGGTATGACATACCCCAAATTAATTTTCACTCAAGGCTTTTAGAATTTTAAGAATTTGCTAATTTTATCATGGGTTATATCCCGAGAGCTATGAATTTAATCGAGTAAATTAAGGGTAGCTTTTTTTGTAAAATTTTTCTTAGAAAATGTTTGAAACTTTATAATTTAATTTAACTCGACCTAGCGGTCTCGGGCATAATTCGAGCAATAGAAGCCTCTCTATAGTTAGCTAAAGCTTGTGAACCCATATTAGGAATGAGTCACTATCTACAATTTTGGGTTTGGAGAATAGGCCAAGCGTAAACTATGAAATTTTTTTATAAACGACCATCAGTAAACAGTGTAGTACCCTAAATACCTCAGAATGTCTAATAATTTTCTTCAATAGAACAAAACAGCAAGTAGAAACCAAAAAATAAGTGAGAGTCCAGTGTTAACGACCTTTAAAAATTTTTTTTCTGAAAAGAAGGCATGAAAAGGAAAAATTTCGTGAGTATTGCATTATTTAGGAGAGGGAAGCATTAAAATTTTGTCAATTGTCACTCATCTCATAAGAGCATTAGGACATCACCTCCTCAAAATGGAGACCGCTTCGCACACGTGTCCATAGCAGAGATAACTCACCGAACGATTTGGTAGCTGCTCCACAACTGTTACGTCTGGTGAATGGTCCATTGTCTTGTCCGAGTTAATAAAACTTTTGCTACATATCTGGCTCGGCAGAAGTCACGTCATTCGGGACACAGATCATTTTATGTAAATTTCAAAATTCTTAAAAAATCCTCCAACCTTGCTATAGGATTAGCCATTCAAAATATCGAAAAGCTAAAAATAGTCCTATTTATGAAAAGCAGCTAAACACTACGAACGAGAGTGATAGATAGGTCCATTTCTAAACTGTACGAGGTTTAGTTAGAGGGCAAAGTAGGTAACAAATTTACGCCCGCAATTGGTTTAGTGATGTTTTCATGAAACATGAACAGATGAACACCTAATTAATAAAATTTAGAAAATCTTATTATTTACCGCCGAGACAAAACGCAACCTACAACTTAAACGGTAGCCAACTTGACTAATTTAACACGTGGCGCAATATTTAAATAATCAAAAATAAATTATCAATCGCAACGTCACAAGCAATGATAAACATCGCCGAAAACTTGAAATGAGATGATAATTTCATTTCAATCATTTTAATTTATCATTTCAAAATTAAATTATTATAAAAGAGCGACATCTTACTCCTACGCATTTTGTAAATCGAACCTTATTTAAATATTGCGCAACACCTTTAAAACGTGGTCAACACGCACGTTATGCGGTACGCATTATAAAGATGGTGCGCCAAATTATCTTATTTAGTATAATGCTTTATTGATCGTTTTCAACGTCCTTGGGAATCTAGTACCTAAGTGGAGAAACATTGCCCTTGCGCACTGACCTTGAAATGCATCTAAACATCAAATTCGAATCGATGCAGCTACAGCCAAAACTTTCACTTTCTTTTGAAAAATCTTCATGAATGTTTAAAATGAAACGCAAACTTGCGACATTTTTGAATGTATAACTTTGAAAGACTTCACATCTCTTCAGTACCAAAATACAGTAGTTTTATCTCCTATAAGAGTAAAATAAAATGGAGAATCATAGGCCCTTTGGTATGCACGTTTTTGAAAACATTTATTTAAAAACTAAAAATGTCTGTAATGTTTACTGTACGAATAAGTTCCATAATTGTTAGCATGAAATCCATATGCACTTCGTCGATTAATTCACTTACGATTTTGATAAGTTCCTACATTGTAAATAGAAGCGCCGTTATGGTAATTTTCAATCCATTTTTGTAAGGTATTTTTCATAAATATGTAACAAGAATGGATACTATCTTTTATTAGTCCATAAATACTTATAAATACATAATTATAATATCTATTACAAAATTAAGATCTTCAATAAGGCAATATATTCAACGAGCATCAAAAACGATCACTGAAAACAAATTATAAATTAATATTTGTTGTTGATTTGTAATAAGATTAATCTGCCGATGTAAGTAAAATAAATATCAAGTGCATTACTTTACATTTGTCAGCAAATTATTGAAATTCAAGTTGATTACATATTACATGAGAAAAACTTACATCTTTTAGTACGCTTCTTGTACATAATTCGATAACCACATTCTCGACAACGAATGGCATCTTTTGGCCTAATATCGTTTTCTCCGTGACATTCTACAACAGACAATCGTATAATTACACAAACTAGCTTATGACTTTCAAAAGTAAATCAATCTTACCTCCACAAATATAAACCATGGGAGCTTTTGCAGTATTTGCATCTTTTGATGATTGAGGTTGATCGGCCATTTTTATTCCTTCTTTGCTATTATAAATACGTATAAATTATCAAAATTACCCTTTTTTAAATTTAGTATGTTTAAAATAAGTAAATTTTTCAACTTGCGGTAAACTTTTTTAGGTTAAATCATCGTTAAAACTTAAAACATGAAGTTAGCGTCGCTTTCACTTCAAGTAGAATACATGTGCGCATGCGCATATTTGATTGGCGCGTTATTTTAAAATACCACTTTGTGACAGCGCATTAGGAATTATTACGATTTGTAAAAAATAGTAAGAATAATGGTTCAATTTTTTTATCAACTGATATTTTTCAAAAGCCTTAAAGAATTTCAATTTTCCAAAGGTTGTAAATATTTTAAAAACCAAATTTCAAGCAAGTAAAATTAAAGTAAAATATCAAACGCTTATTTAGTTTATGGTTTCAAGTATTTTTATTTTATTTACATTATAACATTAATAGGGTCTGTCACCAGTGTGTATCTGCATGTTACTTTAAAGAAATGTTTAGTATGGTATGGTTCTTCACCAATGTGTCTCTTCATGCCTCTCTTTAAATTGGTACTCTCGATGTTTTTGTTCTTACACTTACACATAAGGGTTTAGACCTGTGTTTAACATCACCTTGAAAGACTAGATGCTTCTATATTTATAGTCATAGACATTACATCAATGAGGGTCGACACTTGAGTCACTGTGTGTATCCTACGTTTTGTTAAATATTCCTTTTTAATGCTTCTGTATTCACTAATGTTTTACATTCATTTTTCACCTGTGTGTCTCTTCATATGTTTATTTAAAGATTGAGTGCTCGTCAACTTATACTCACATATCACACTGATGAGGTTTGTCACTTGCGTGTATTCTCATGTGTCTCTTTAAATAATCCTTTTTAATTGTTCTGTATTCACATATGGAACACTGATAGGGTGTTTCACCTGAGTGTGTGATCATGTGGTATTTTAAAGATACTCGAAGTGAGCTTTTGAATTCACAAATATTACATCCATAAGGTTTATCATCTAAGTGTAACTTCATGTGCCTTTTTAAATTTTCTTTTAGTACGCTTCTGTACTCACACATAGTACATCGATAAGGTCTTTCACCTGTGTGTATTTTTATGTGTTTTCTTAAACTATCCTTGAGTACACTCCTATATTCACATACATTGCATTTATAAGATTTTTCACCGGTATGGATTCGCATATGTCTTTTTAAAGACTGAAGAGTTGTGCACTTAAAGTCACATAGATTACAATGAAAAGGTTTGTCACCTGTGTGTATACGCATGTGTCTTTTTAAAGAATCTTTCCGTATAGTTTTGTATTCACAAGTATCACATTTATAAGGTTTTTCACCTGTATGTATTTTCTCGTGCTTCAGCAAATCTCCACTCCACATGCTGCTGAATTCACAAAGGTTACACTGATGAGGTTTTACACATGCATGTATTCTCATATGTTTCTTTAAAGACATACTCTTGAAGCTTCTGTAATCACATGTATTGCATTGATAAGGTGCATCATCTGAATATTTTGTGATACATTCGTTCAACGATTGTTTCCTCGAAGATTTCTTGTCACTTATACTCGATATCGATGGCAACTCATATTTTGTAAAATTATTTTCTATCTTCGATTGAGAATCAGTTTCTTTACACTCTAACGATTTGCTATTATGGCTTTGCATATGATTTATTAAGTCCTCTTCTTGAAAGGACTCAAAATCACAATTAGGACACTTGTACTTTCTACTCGTTTCTAAATTTTTTTCCACTATTCTAGTTTCCCATTCCTTTTTTATACATCCTTCTTGTTCTTGTTTAATTAGTATTGTCAGATCATATTCTTCTATTTTAATTAAACCTTAAAAAAATTATATTAATCCAAAAAATTCATGTCTAATGAAAAAATTTATTGTTCGAAACAATTATAAAATTTTCTAATTAGTGTGGACATTGTTATACTTGAGCAGCAATGTAATGTTAGTTACGTGCCATACTGGGTATATCTATTTTCAATCTTTTCTTTAAAAAGTTACGAATTACAGCAAGGAACTATTTGGTAAATTACAATCAATGATGAAATATTCTTACCGATATCATGAAGATCATTTTTAAAAGATTCTTTAATATCTATATCTGTAATTTGTTTATTATAATTCATAAAAATACTAATTTAACATGTTGCTTACTAAAATTATAAGAATTGTTATCACTTTCAAGAGAATCATCTTGGATTTCTTCTTTGATTTTTGTTTCCATTATTGATCTTTTAATTTGCTAAAGACAATGAAAATGAAAACTAAAAACAGTAACAACCATGTACTGGTAAAGACTATGTAATTTTATTTGAACTGAACCATAACCGAACCTATCAATAATTATCCACAAAATTTTGTCTGAGAAAGTGATTATTTGCAGGGTTCGAGATATGTTGGTTGTGATACCTGGAGGTGCGACACCTATCGGTTAAATGTAAAAGATCATGTCCCACGTGGTCACGTGTATTAACTTTTTCCAATCCAAGAAAAAGTTGTTATAATCGAGAAAAAAATAATAATAATAATAATAAAAAATTTTTTCTTCAAACGTCAAAAAAAGTTGACATTTTGTTACTGAACAAGTAAGGTTAAAGTTCTACTTTTACATCCTAGGAGGCAAAAGTGAACTTTTACCTCCTAGGAGGCAAAAGTAAATTCTAACCCTAAATATTAACAACAAATTGTAACGTAAAATGATATTTCTAAGCATTTGTAATGTAAAAAGGTAATGTTTTTATAAATTTTCTGTTATAATATCTTCGTTGCGTTTAATAATTAGCTTCTTTTTACAAGTTAAAGTTAATTTTTAAAAATATTTGACAATTGAACTACACATAATTTTCAAGAGATGGCGACACTTCAAAAAATTTTTATTTTTCGTTTTTCTAAGTTTTACGTTTGAAGAAAAAATTAAATGTTTAATACGGAGTAAAAATACTTTTTTTGGCTCGTCAGTAGTTGTCAGACTCAACTTCGTTTCGTCTGACAAGCCCTACTGCCTAGCCTAAAAAAAGTGACATTTTTACTCCTAATCAAACAATATACTATTTTCTTCAAACGTCAAAAAAAGTTGACATTTTGTTACTGAACAAGTAAGGTTAACGTTCTACTTTTACATCCTAGGAGGTAAAAGTGAACTCAACTTCGTTTCGTCTGACAAGCCCACTAAAATAGTGACAGACTCCGTATGAAACATTTAATTTTTTCTTTAAACTAAGAAAAATAAAAAATAAAAATTGTTGAAGGGTCGCCATCTCTTAAAAATTATTTGTAGTCCAATTGTTAAATATTTTTAAAAATTTAAAAATTTTACATTACAAATGCTTAGAAATATTATTTTACGTTACAATTTGTTGTAAATATTTAGGATTAAAATTTACTTTTATCTCCTAGGAGGCAGAAGTTCACTTTAGTGACGTCACAGGGAGTTTAAAAAATTTATTTTTGGCTTAATATAGAAGTTTTAGCAAAAATTTAAAAAAGTAATGATTTTCTTTTTTGTTTCTTCCATTACTACAAAAAAAAGTGAAATATTCGGTGGTAGTCCCATTCCTCATTTTAAACTTTTAAAAGTGCACTAAAAAATACAACAGGAAAAAGTTCCTCGTATGGCCACATCCGTTGTTTGGTTTATGGCTGTCAAGTGGGCTTGGGCTGTTTATGGCGCGCTCGTGGCACGTGGATGTTGAACATACAGATAACTGAGATATATTATAAATCTATAATCTGTGGTTGAACAGTTGAACTTGTGAAGTTAAGTTAGATTTTTTTTAGTAACATCGTTAAAATGGGTAGTGCTGAAGATGGTAATACCGATCGCTTAATTCGTTTAACTGATGGAATATCATTAAAGTAATTAGATAATGATTAAATTCGAGTAAAAATATTAATTTTCATGTTTCAGCGATTTAATCTCAAAAGGTGGTACCACATTCGAAGTCAATTTTGAAGATGATATTCCTGATGAGCAGTTGCATTATGATCCTCAAGATGTTTATCAGTACGTAAACGCCAACTGCCTCGACTTGATTGACGAAATTTCGTACGGCGACGGAGAATGCGAGCCTTTTGAGTCCCTTGCGACCAAAATGACTAACTTAACAGAAGATGGAGAAATTAAAAAGCAGATAATTAGAGAAGGCAATGGTCAGCCAATAGCTACAGGTTCAAGGGTGACAATTGATTATAATGCCTATCTTGAGTATAATGATGAACCGTTTGATTCTACATACATTCGAAAAAAACCTTTTACTTTTTGCTTGGGCGATGGTCAAACAGTTCCTGGTTTAGATCTGGGTGTCCAAAGTATGAAGGTAAATGAAAAGGCGCGTTTTTTAATGCAATATACTTACGCTTACGGAGAACTCGGTTGTTTAGATCGAGTTCCTCCAAAATCGACTGTATTATTTGAAGTTGAAATGAAAAACTGCTTGGAAGCGGGTTCACAAAATTACGAAAGTTTAACGTCCGAGGAACATAAAGATTTTGCTGACATTTACAAATATTGTTTAATGTTGTGCTCTAAAGCAAACGATTTGTTTAGTAAAGGCATGTTCAAATTAGCTATTCGGGAGTACAACATAGCAACTTCAAAATTAGAAAAGTGCACTTTGCAGGACTATAGTGAGCAGGAGAAACAACAGCAATTATTGTTACGCATTCTCTCAAATTTGGTCGTAGCTCATACCAAATTGCAACAGTCAAAACGTGCTTGTTATAATGCAAATAAAGTTATAAATATGTGTAAAGATACATCGTTAAAAGTACCTGCTAAAGTTTATTTTAATAAAGCACGCTCGCTAATAGAACTCGGTGATTATACTAGTGCCGAAACATTTCTTCGACAAGCTAGAAAACTGGAACCGCAAAATTCTGAAATTACAAAAGAATTTGTTAAATTAGATGCTAAAATTAAGGCGAGTTATGAAAAGGAAAAAGCAATTGCTAAAAAAATGTTTAAAAATAATGAAAAGCCCGAAGGTGATTTTCAAAAAGCGATAAAGGAGTTTTGTGAAACATTATTAAAGGACGAAAATGAAAAACAATACAAAGTACCACATAATTTGACTGATTGTGAACGGGAATTCGTCCAACAAGAGGCCAAGAGGCAAGGTTTAGAGTTTAAATTCTTAAAGGAAAAACAAGAATTTTATGTTGTTAAAGTTGCTTAATACATTAAGTTTTTTTATTACTTTTTTACTATTAATAAGTTCTATGTTACTTTTTTTACTACAATGCCAATTTTTGTTATTTGAATAAAACTTGAGTTCTTTAATAATTTGTTTATTAAAATTTTTCACAATTGAAATATAAATATCAACCCCAATACTATTTCACCACAAATGTAAATCAAAGCTATACATCTTTATGTAAAACTACCGAACAATTTATAACAGTTGCACTTGAAAAATATCAATTTTAACATTTTTAAAATAAACTAAAAGGACAGCAAGCTTTTAAATTTTATTTGTCAATATTTCACATTTATAATAATAAAAATAACAAGTCTGCTTGCAGAAAATAATGATTTGATATATCATTAGGTATCAACAACAAAATATAAATAAACCAACAACGATAGTTTCAAGTTTTTCTTACAATAAATATGTATAATAAGATAAAGATCACAATAACAAACTTGGAACTATTTTGCGACTAAAAATAATACTAGACAAAACTGTAAAATGATTTAAAATTTTCAAGTAGATAATTATTAAAATGAAGCATCATAAATAAAATTTAATATCACGATAATTGATATTTGATAACAATGAGTTTTTTATGCATCTACATGTCGATCTTCTACCGTTATATAAACACCTTCTTCTTCATAGGCCGAATCATGCTTTGCTAACATTCTCAACAACGGGCGTAATCTCAACCACCACTGTTGTTTTGGTATACGATATCTGTTATTTAAAAAATTACAACATTTTGTTATACAATTTAAAAAAATAACTTACTCAAAGTTTGTCTGTTCTATTAATTCTTTAAGTGGCGTAAACTTATATTGACGTCTTACAATACCTAATAGTGAAGCAGTATCATCCGTAGTACATCTAATTTTTCCATCTTTTCCCGTATTACTTTTCAACGTACTAATCATCCAATCGACGCATTTAGCTGCCATTTTAGTACCCATATTACGATCGAAAGGTGTCGGAGAACCACCTTGTTGCATGTGACCTAAATTTCAAACATCATACCAAACTTAACGCTATAATCAATAATCAAACCTAATACGTTCATTCTTGCACTGAACAACCCTTTGCCTTCTTCCGAATATAAACGATAAATAAAATCAGTATTATAATTTTCACACGCCTTTTCGTTACGCAAAATTAAACCTCTTTGAACGCCTTCAGACATTTTTGTTGCAACATGATATACGTCTTGTTGTAAGTCTTTGATAGAGAATTTTTCTTCAAAAATATACGCAGCATCAGCCCCACCAGCAAGACCTGTAATAAAAGAATAATTATATGTTTTAATATTATTAAATAATTAATCACCTGCTAAAGTGGCAAGATATCCACAATATCCACCCATAGTTTCAATAATAAAAACTCTTCTTTTAGTTCCCTGAGCAGATTGTCTGATACGATCACAAATTTCAGTAATTTCGTTTAGGGCGGTATCGCAACCTAGTGAAAATTCAGTGCCCGGCACATTGTTACTAATTGTGCTAGGTATTACAACAATAGGAATTTGAAAAGCAGTATACTTTTCTCTTCCATCAATTAGTTGTAACGCAGCTTGATATGCCTAAAAAAGTCAAAAGTGTTTGTTTAGAATATGTACAAGTTGATTATTTATTAATTACCTCAAATCCTCCAATAATGAGTAGTCCTTGAATATCAAACTCGGCTAAACGATTTGCAACTACTTCTAGTCGAGAACCAGGAAGTGTTCTTTTCGTTCCAATATATGCGCCGCCGATACCGACCCAGCCGGTTACGTCAGACCAACCTAGAAATATTTTATAATAGTTTAAATAAATGTTAGTTTATGATTTACCCATTGGTTTTATGTTTCCAGCAATTAATCCTTCTACGCCGTCGTGAATTCCTAATACAGTGTCGCCTCTATAAATGGCATTACGTACAAATGATCTAACGGCTGCGTTCATACCACATGCAGGAGCGCCAATGTGCATCACTCCAAGTGTGTAACCTTCCTGCAATATTTGGTTAATTTAAAAACACGTAAAATTATAATATTCAAAGATCCCCGTGTTATAATCGCAAGATATAAATTTGTTTAAATAATTAAACAAATTGAAATTTTTATACTGTATTGTAGTTGCACTTTTAAAAACTGCCTACCAGTGGATGGACTAATTATTGTTAAATAAGAGCGTAGAGAAAAGAAGATGTGATAGTGCTTCAGTACCAATACATAGTCAGAAGCACAAAGAACGTGATAAGCCTATTTTATGTGCAAGATTTCATGCTAAATACTCACCGAACCCCACAAGGTATCCTGCTATTAGAAATAAAAAACCAGTTAAAACAAATCACTTCAAATGTTATTAATTTAAAAGAGTAAAAGAGCGTCGTTTTTAAAATTACGATTTAGCAATTTACCTTTTTCAAATTTGTGTTAACGTTCTGAAGGCAATAAAAAATATTTTTTGGATTAATTTAGTTACAAATACTAAAGTACAACAACCCTTGAAATTTTTCTTTATTTAAGCGTAAGAATAAAATTAGCACATAATTAATTATAGTGCATAAACAACAATCTATCAAAGCAAAGCAGTTGCAAGAAAGATGTTACAATGAATTCAAACACACAATGAACATGAAGGTTTCAGAAAAATATCAAGGGTTTCAAAATTCACATTAAAATTCATTTAAATTATTTTAAACACAGTTTATAATATTTACGGTCGCGGATAAAGTGTAGTATCCTACTCGCTGGTAAAACTCATTACTCACTCAAAAAGATAAGAAATACATTCAGCGTGAGTAATTAGTTACTTTACCATCTCGTTGGATAAAATACTATTAATTAAAACTTCGGAAATTTATTGTTGAAGAAAAACTAAAATATTAAACATTCAAATTTTATACTAAATTTTCAGTTACAAAGAGGCAAACAGATTTAGATAAGAAATCCAAATAAAAATAATTTTTAAACCTGAAACTTTTTAAAAATAAATCTTGAATTTCTAGCAGGGTTACAATGGTTAAAAAAATCATAAAACCGTTAATGAGTAGCAATTACATTAATTTTAAGTTATTAAATGAAAAAGAATTACCTTTCCCTTTCCGGATTCATCATAAGCACTTTTTGGGGGCTTCAAACGCGTTAAAAGTTTGTAAGTTTCCAAATTACGTTTAAACGATTTTCCTCTTAATTCGACGGCGTCGTCCCATTTTTTAACAGCCATAGCCTAAGAAAAAATATTACAATACTCAGTCGCGTGCTTTTCATTTTTAGCAAACGCATTATTATTTTTTAACTTTTTCCAATCCAAGAAAAAAATAATAATAATAAATTTCTCGACGTTTTGAGTCCAAAAAAGCAAAAAAAATTTTTGAACCACAAATGTCTCATATGTCTGCCCCCCCCCCTTAGAGCAAAAACTACTGAACCTATTTTGATGAAATTTAATTTTAATCACCTAAAAATTATTTTATTGGTAAAAATAGCTTTAATAACAAATATATACAGGTGTCCAAAAATACGGTGGTTATTTGGGCGCATATTTGCAAATTTGGGCCAAAATCATTGGCTATAAGATAGTACATACGCGTCCCAATTAAAAAAAAAATGTTATTCAAAATGGCGGCCAATAGAAGGATTGTCCCATTTTGTGGTTTTTCTCTTATAACTTGGCCGCTAATTATTATTATAAAAATTTCAAAAAGGCATTGTACAGTCAAAATATAGGGCTTTCGTCCTAAATAAGTCGATTTTCAAAATTGTTTCAAAACTGCCTACCTTTAAGGGGTCAAAGTAGGTCAAAATTTTGAAATGGATTTTCTCAAAATTCCCTGTGCCATATTTTTTCTTTTTTGGATATGTTACAGAAAACGTTATTCTTTATCGAAATATAAATTTTTATCAAAATCGCTCGAACCCTTTTGGAGTAATGTTTTTTTGAATGTCGAAACTTTAAAAAAATCCAATTTCTTTTGTAATCAAAATGTAAACTTGAAAATGGATATATTTATCAATTCTATAAATATCTATTATTTGACACTATCTTCGGTTAACAAAACGCTTCCGATTAAACCGGAAATTAAAAAAATATCAAAAATTTTAGGAACACCCTGTATATTTTTAAATAATTTGAAAGCTCGTAAAATTATTTTAAAACGTGTTTGGTGTCTAAAACTCACCAACACAGTTAACTAATTCAAGTTGCACTACATACAACTGGTGCACTTGGCTATCAATAATTAAAGAGGTAAATTACCTGTGCCACAGCTTGAGTTTGTTTAACACATTCCATAAGAGGCAAACGAACTGCTTGATTACCATCTAAAGAAATAACACAGGGTTCGGTTGTTTCAGTTGCTTCCATAAGTGCCATCACAGCTTCAGCACCCATACGACAACCCTAAGCGTAAAAACAATTACTAAAATTTCATGCATAATAAAACGCCTTACCAAAATTCTATCAAAAGCAGATGGACTTCCACCACGTTGAACGTGACCTAAGACAGTTATACGAGTATCTTGTTGAAGTTTATCCACTATTACTTTTTTAACTTGTTCAGCCGTGATAGGTTGACCGTTACGATCGATTGCACCTTCAGCAACTATGATGATGTTCAAACGTTGTCCTGCAGTACGTTCCTAAAATTTATTTAAACTTAACTTTTTTAGTTCTGTTATTAAAAGTAATTGTGTTAGCTAAGCAAATTCCAGTTTTTTCTTAAATTAACAATATAACTGGAAGTTTACCAAAGAAAGTACCCAATGTAACGCTGGATAAATCCAATGTGATTAACTTACAGGAATAATATGATTCAATGATAAGGCGAAGACAAACCAAGCTTTGAAGTTAAAATGATAAATTTAAAAACTTTTGAAGACTAAATAAAATTATAATACAATTCAAATTTATAAGTTGTTTCTAATGCCTGCAAAAATAAAGAAATGAACGAAAAAATAAAATTTAACCTCATTAAGCCATAAGAGCGATATCCGAATATATAAAATACAAAAACAAAATGTTACATACAATTAAAGTATATTTAGTAAAGCCCAAGCACCTAAAAGCAGCTTCGGATATAAATTTTGCGCTTTAATTTAATTTAGTGAAATACCTGAGATAGTTTACTACATAGCTTAGTAGGCCAATTAGGAACTGCCGGATCTTCTGGTATAAACACGTAGTCTGCTTCACTGGCAAGTGCAGCGACCAATGCTAGATAACTGCAACATTTTTGTTTGCGCCAAATATACTTGTAGCCTAATTTACAACAAAACTCGATCTACTGGCTGTTTTAATGGCTCATAGAAAAATACCTATAGGTTTATTTCAAAAAAAGCAAAATAAAAAAATTGCAGTTATTAGTAATGCAAAAACTTTACTAAAGTAGCCAGAGTTAGTAGATTTATGATAAAGTTAGTATGAAATTATAAAAAATTCATGGAGTGGAGAAAAACCAATCACAAGGAATCAAGAGTCGTTCACTCATAAAATCTAACCTGTGCTAGTTTTTCACAAAGACGTTTTTCCCAATCTTCCGGTGGAGGAGATTCGGGACAAAATACAAAATCTGCTTCTGAAGTCAAGGCCGATACCACAGATAAATACCTATAAGAGTCAACAGCCAGTAGATATTTTATTTTAAATTAAATAAAGAAAACCTACGTTTATTTTGAAATAAAACGTTACAACAGACATGCAATCATTAAAAATATTCTCACCCACAATTTCTTCCCATAACTTCCATAATAAATGTTCTTTGATGAGAATAAGCAGTTGAAATTATAGCATCGGTCGCTTCTATAATTCTATAAGCAAGTAAATGTAATTACCCAATTTAAAAACTAATAGTTTTTTACCTGTGTAATGCACTATCAGTTCCTATCGTCATGTCAGTTCCACAGAAGTCATTATCAATAGAACCGACTAAACCGGCAATATTTAATATGCTGTATTTACTTCTCTGTTCGGCATTAATTTGACCTAAACATAATTTAGTGGTACACATTTTGAAGATTATGGATGATTTATGTTTCGATAGTAAAAAATATTAATAATACCTGTCTTGAGTAATTCATCTAATAAGCTAGACCACTCTTGTCTAAATAAATTAGCTCCTGTAAGACTACCATCACCTCCAATTACTACTAAATTTGTAATTCCATTATCTACAAGATTTTTAGCTGCTTTAAGGCGACCTTGTCGTTCTCTAAATAACCGAATGGTTACAATTCAAACAATTAAACAAAGAAACCTTACCTAAAATCCTGGCAACGAGCAGATCCTATTACTGTCCCACCAAGATGAATTATACCACTTACAGATGCCCAATTCGCTTCAACAATATTGATACCTCCGTCAACCATACCTTAATTTAAAACACTCGTTTTAGCTTCGTAAAATATCAATTTTCGTAACATACCTTGATATCCTTCTTTGATAAAATAAACTTTACATCCTAAATATATACTCATTCGTACTACAGAACGAACGGCTGCATTCATCCCCTAAACACCAAGAACGTAATAAAGTTAAGTGATAAAAACAAAACATACCTGTGAATCTCCACCGCTCGTAAAAACAGCAATACCTTTACCCTTATGGGCACCTCGTTCTATAAATTTATTCGAAGTCATTGTGATCTAAAACAAAAATATTGGAACTCTTAATTTTAGTGTTAAAGGTTAATTTGATAAAAATTTGAAATAGTTTAAATAATGTTTAAAAATAAATTTAAGTGTGATCAAAATTGTGAAATAAATATTTTTAAAAATTACCCCTTCTGCTACAGTCGTTCTTTTTCTACGTTTCGCGCACTCAAATCTTTTCAAAATTATTTAATCTTCAAGGTGACCTCTGTATATCCTCCAATCAACAGAGTTATTTAGGGCAGAGCTATTAATTTTGGGCATGTTAGATGGCACTCGAAATTTTATATCACGCAGTCAAAAAGGTGGCAACTTTGAACTACTTTGGTGCGCTGGAACTACATGACAGTTGAACTACTTACAAATGAATTAAAAAATACTACCGTACAGGTTCAGTGGGTTTAGTGCTCAGTGGGTTCAGTATTAATTATTAGATGAATAATATGAATATGACTCTATTTACTGAAGCTAAAGCCTAAAGCTATTAAATTTAATTTTATTGTTGTAGTAAAATTTGCCAAATTATTCACTTAAACCAACTAAGAGAAAAGTGTTCGAAGTTTCTACTGAGTTACATCGTTGATTGAAGGAGTGTTACATGTTAATTCTTACATGCTACCAGGGCTGGACTGGCCCGGCGTGCTACCAGGAATTTCCCGGTGGCCCGTGATGTGACAATGAATTAAATATATTGCAAAAATTTAGATAAATTGAAAAAATCAAAAATATGAACCTCGAGTCAAAAATCAAAATAACTGTAAAGGCCTGTCTACACACACAGGCTTGCCTTTCGTGTGGACACTGTTCAAGCGGCCTGCACAAGCCAAACCAGCGAGTCTGGACAGCATTCAAGCGGACCTGCACAGGCCAAACCAGATCCTGACAATGTCCAGACGCTCCCGTTTGCCCTGTGCAGGCCGTCTGAATGATGTCCAGAACTTCGGACAAGCCTGTGTGTGTGGTGCTGGCTTAAAATTGAAAATAAGAATAATTAATTTTCTTTTAGTCTAGGAAAATCGCGTTATTTCATGGAAATGATGTGGTTTATTTTTAAAAAGTAGAAGACCTTTATGTACCTATCACAAACTGATCTGGAGATATTGTCACTGTAATGCTGAGACAGAGTTAACTTTGGAGCTATGTTGCCAGGGCTGTAATCATGATTTTTTTTAATCTATTCGTGCCACCGACTTTTGATAATAGATTAATTAGATTAATAGGGTGTAAAATTAGAAAAAATCGAAAAAAACTACATTTTGCGTAAAGTAATGTATAGTTTTACGCATTTCATAAAAGTTTAGCACGTATTTTGTAAGTTGGCGGATTCAAGTCGATGGAACAAACAGACTTAAAAAATTCTGATGACACCCCTGGCCTCATAGCTCCAAAATTCAATCGGTTTCAACATTAAAGCGACAATCTCTAGAACGGCTAATGATAGATACGTAAAGTTTTATACATTTTTGATTCTAAATATTACTCTATTTAAAAAGACACAAGTTTCGGTTGGCATTCTATTTTGAATCACCCTGTTTGTATCTTTGGTCTAATATGATCACGTATTACCATAACAGAATTGGCTTTGATATCTCAAATAGTTGAGCAGCAATTCGTCCACACAGTAAACACCCACCCTGTATAAAATTTATTCATATTGAAGTTCACATTGAATAATAATAAATTACGGGCCCCCTCCCAACACCTGCAAGTGACCTGAACTATCAGATTTTCCGGTACTAATTTTATTCCCAGTCCAGCCCTGCATGCTACTCGCTACACATGATACATGTAGGTTTAACTCTATGGATACATGTTACATGAGTCTGCATAAATCCAGCATAAAAATGTAAGAAATTTTGTTAAAAATTCTAAATAATGAAAATTTTAAAACTATTTATAATAATAGTAGGTACTGTTTTATTAGGAGAGAAAATACTGTTTTGTGTGACAAGACTGTGTTTGGCTGATGAGCGAGCGCAGCGAGAGAGTCCGGCAGTACAGGCTAGTTAGAACAAATTATAAAGGCAAACTTAACAAAGATATCAAAGTCATTTTTATTGTATAAAATGGGTTAGGTAATGAAATTTAATTTTATTAAAATTGATGAGGACGTCCTTCCTGTCTTTGAGCTTGTGGAGTAGTGGAAGATCGAGCAGGTATATTTAAACTAAATATATCTTCTTGGCCAATAGGATCATCATCTTCATCATTAGTAATATTTCTTTGTGAAGAAGATCCTGGCATTACGGTGTGGTTTTGTCGTCTCATTTTACGGAAGAATACCACACTAAGTATCGAAGAAATGATAACAACTCCAAATGTAACTCCAAGTATAATAGCTAAGTTTGTACCACTTAGCAAATTCTTTGAAACTTCCATATTTATTTCGCCCTTTATTTCGGGTTGTGGGTTCATATTACCAATTCGAGTTGCACAAGTCCAAGTACCACTTGCAGATAGTGGTACATTCGATATTTCCATTCCGCAATCTCCAAAATCTAAGCCCTTTCCATAATATTTCATATTGCTAACACTTTCATTATTACCATCTTTAACTTGATAAGCTGTACCATCGGGAGAAATAAATCTACAATATTTTATAGGCAAACCTCCTGTGCTACATAACAAATAGACGTTCGAATTCTCATAAGCAGCGATTACATCTGTTGAAGTAGTTAAAACTTCTGCAATTTTTACCTAAAAATATCTAATATATTTCAAGTGGTCAAATTTGAATAATAATAAATACATCAACATATATTTCTTCATCGGGCATTCCAGTTTCTCGTGCAAATGAGCAAGTCCACCTTCCATGGTGAACAACCTCAACTTTACCTATATCTAACGAACATCTCCCCAACCAACTATGGTACATATTCTCATCGTAATATGTTGTACCATTGGGCGATTTAATATGGCAATATTCGGAGGTAAATGGAACTTCACATATTATAGAAATTTCTTGATCTAATTGTGTAACAATTTGATGATATTTTTGGTATTCATTATCTGGAAGCAATCAATAAGTAAATTTTTTTGCAAGAATTTTTGTTTTTACCTATAACGCCATCACCAACAGTTAAAAAAGTTCCTCCTTGAAATTTACCCGTTTCACCTCCCATTTCACATCTCCATTGACCCACTTCAGATTTTTCAAGTGGAGTTCTTATCTGTGAACATTTTTTAAGTGTACGTACTTAATCAAAAGTAAACTTTACGTAATATGAAATATTTTTGTATACAATTTTTACCTCCATAGCACAGGTTTTGTTTTTAAAATCAGTTCCGATCGGAGTATATCGATTAGTAGCAATTCCAGGTAGAAGATTAAATATTTTTTGAGTGGGAGAAGTCATTTTGCAATAATGCATATCAAAAATCAATGTTTTGGGAAGTTGACACCCTATACTTAAATAATTATCTTGCTCATTAACCCATTTGTGCATTAATAAATCATCTGCAAACGTTGGAATAAACATTGTTATAAATGACATCACATACGAATATACTTTGTGAAAACCAATATTTCAACATTTCCTACATAAGCGCCCATCTCTAAATTTTTTAATGATTTCTACCCTTTCAGTTTCTACTTTCCATGAGCTTTTCAACTTTGTTAAAATAATCAAGATTTTAGAAATGCGCGACTTACACATAGCTAAGGGCCAAACTCTTAAAAGAGACAGTTACATAAAACAAAGGCAATCAGATGGACAATCGGAGAGGAAACTCGAGCTGACAGATAAACGGGTGGACACTGGACAAACGAACAGGTGAACGAGGAGACGCACATTTAGATCAATTACCTGCTTTAACAAGGGTAATAGTATATTCTATAAGTTCCATGCTCCTATCGTTGTGAGCTAGACATTTCCAAGATCCAAGATCATCTATGGTAACGGTGCTTAGCGAATACCTACATTGTGTATTTGTTTCGGAAGTGGAAACTAATTTACCAGACGGATGGTATAATCTACAATATTTTTGATCTCTGTCATGGTTATCCAGAGCACAAAATAAAGCACCAGAGCCTAAACTATCTCCCATAGTTACTGCCACTACTCTATTTAATTTAGATTTTTCTATTTCTAAAAATTTATTAAATTTAAAAAAGTTAATGTTATAAGAATATTTGAGGATTAATTAATTGAAATGAGATGACTGGGCGGAGCCAAAATCTTACATAGTACACATTTGGAAGGAGCTAATGCGCGCTCTCTCATTAGCTCTGTTCGCTTGACTTGCACTAGTTACTCCGAACAGTTAGTGAACCAATGAGAATAAAGAATACAGAATGAAGTCTACAGTCATTGGTTTATGGACTGCTCCGAGCAACTAGTGCAAGTCAAGCGAACAGAGCTATTCTCTATAGAAATATCCTCAAAAATTGACAGGATCGGTCGTTAGGGCGCATTGACTCCGCCCTGTTATCTCGTTTCAATTTTGCTCTATACCTTTACAACTTCAAATTGGGACTAAACAATTCCAAATTAGGATTAAACAATATCAAATTGGGAATAAACAGTTTTAAACTGAGACTAATCAATTTCAAATTAGGAAAAAATGAATTGACATTGAGCTATTGAGTGTCAATCAGTGTGTCAATTTGAAATTGTTTAGTCTCAATTTAAAATTGTTTAATCTCAGTTTGGAATTGGTTATATTGTTTAATCCCAATTTGAAATTTTTTAGTCTCAATTTGAAGTTGAAAAGGTATAGTCAGATTACTAACTATTATAATGTAGGAATATAGTGGAGCTAAGCAAAAAAAGTCCACGAAAAGTTGTTTTGTGTTTAAATTTGCATCAGAAATCTTTCTTCACTGACTGTACTTTTAAAACGATTTGAGAGATACCGATACTGAGAGACTATGTTTGCTTGACTCGACTGTAGTTAGGTACCCATTGAGAGATTTAAGTCGATAGAACAATCGAGAGATCATAGGATTCGGATTGACCGAATATCGAACTTTTTCATCTCTTTGTCATATCACGAAACGCTCAATGATGGAGCGCTCAACCAACTGTTCTAGCGACTGAATTTGGCCATTAAGTAAATAATCTTTATTTTATACATACTCGTAGTAAACACGACAAATTTTGACCTAAATTGTATATTTTCTTCATCTGTTGCAGTTAAAGACCATTTAAGATTTTCCAAATTGATTGCTTCTTTGCAAGTGAAACCACACATATCGCGTCCTAAAGAAGTAATTTTACTTGCAACTTCATTAATTTGCTAAAAATAATTTGTTCAAGACAAATATTGTTAAAATTTAAATAATACATTACCTCGCTTTGACTTATTCGGGTGATGTGTACTGGCTTTTCTGAATGTAACGCGAGGGGGTACTTGGTCTCATTAATTGTTAAATAGCACGATTTAAATTTTGTGTTTACGTCCATATACTGATAGAAACTTTGGTATTCGTACACGCCTTTTGATGTATGTAGTAACTTAACATTGTCTATAAAATATTTATTAATAGGTACCTATATATACGTAATTATTATAATTGCCGAATTTGATCATCTCTAAATGCTATGATGCCATAGACAAAGATTACGAGAGACTTTAACAGTTTGTCGTTTTTTTTTCTCCAAAAGCAACCACGAATTTAAGAATTTACTTACAAAAAAATGTTATTTTAAAGTCGACATTGTGAAGTTCTGCCATATTTTCATCAAGAGCTCTCAGATTCACCACCGTTGGTCCTTGATCGTTAACGTTTGAAATGTGTATCTTACATTTATTGTTAAATCCAAAATTTATAAATTCATTATTTTTACCCAAATCTTCAATCTACAATTTATAATAAATAACAATAATTCAATAATGAACAGTTTTTTGGGCAAAGGTTTTTTCCTCAAGTCAACTTTTTTATTTCAAACGCAGCTTTTGCATTTTCTGAGAGTTTTGGGCATTTAATATCTACATTATTTTCTTATTGAAAATTTGCAATTTTAAATGTAATAATTAACAGTATAGTAGTACTTAAACTTCAATTTTTTTATCTTTACCGACATTTGACTTTTAGAAAATTCAATAAATAATTAATTTAGTACCTAATACATAATCTAAATAAATAAATCTTAATTTACTTATACCTACGTATATTAAGATGGCCATGTATCGCTAAAGATAAATAAAATCAAGTTTATTTACTTAGTAGAAGAAATAAAATCTCAGAAAATGTAAACATATACAGGGTGTTACATTTGAAATAAAAAAGTTGACTATCATAACTCTTTGTGGCTTGAGAAAATGTTTTTTCTTAGATACCCGATAACGCCCCATTTAAAAATATACAGGTTTTGTATATATTATTTAAAAAAATAAAGCTTCCGGGTTCCGACTGTCAGATATCCTGTACTGTTATAATTTTTTTATGAGTTTGACAACTTTTAAGGGGTTAGTACCGAGTATACTGAACGTAATGTGGCAAGCACTATGCTTTTAAGCGTCTTAGTAGGTATTACCGCAGGTTATGCACCCGTATGGTACCTACTCATTCTCAATTTCAATAACTCGGTGCACCTTGAAATCGAAACTTGATATAGTGAATCAGGAATTCGAACCTCAAACCTTTAGCCCCGTAGTCCAGGTGGGGCGTAGGCCACTTATGAATTTAATTTTTGTAATAATTTTTTACTTACATAATAGGTTTCAAACTCAGATCCTAGAAGTTCATCAGATTCATCAGGTTCAGGCGTAGGTTCAGGTGTAGGTTCAGTTTTATTCCTTACTACAAATTCCCCACTTGGACCACCATTATTTAAAGAATACTGACAATAAATTATATCTTCTGAATTTTCTTCGGTTATTTCAAGGGAATATTCACCACCTTCTATTACTTCTATTTCTTTGTTTAAAGGTACATGCGTAATACTACCACCTAAAAAACGTTTATAACAAAAAAACTTAATTTACGCCCTACTTACATAAAGAAAGTGCGATTAAACTAAAAAGTTGAATATAAAGTATTAAAAAGTTTGCCATTTTGCTGAAGAATTTTTAAAAATAATTGACCATAAAGTAAAGAGAGCTATTACTTATAGTTTTTCTTATCATCTGTTGAAGTGCCTATGTTTTTAAATAATTGATCTATTATATCTCAGACAAGAAAAATTAGGAAAATATTTGTTTAATTTCTTAATTGAAATCTAATCAACAATAATCCAAGATTCAAGTACAGGTAAAAAAAATACGTGTAAACGTGTAAGAAATTGAACTTGCAAAAAATCATTATGTAAGATTTGTAAGTACCTCTACCTATCTGCGTGGTATTATAATTTTGCAGTTAGTTCTTATTGCAAAACTGAAAACGTATTAGTAAATAGAACCTGTATGTATGGTGTAAATGAGATCAATGCCATTTTGAAAAAAATATATTAATTGGAATTTTTTGTTCATATTTCGATTTTGACTTATAACTGCTATAATTCTGACTTCTGATATCACTGGAAATGACAAGAAAAATAAAACTATACTCGCATTTTTAAAAGACTACCGACACGTGACTCTTAAAATATTCAATAAATAATTAATTTAATTATAAATTTTCTAAATAAATATTTAATCATAATTAACAATAAATGTATTAACTAAATTAAACAATTAAACTCACAAAATAATTCGTTTTCATCTTTATTTATACATATTAAGATGGTCACGTGTCGGTAGTCTTTAAAAAATCCGACTTATAGTATATTTTTTGGCATTAAGTATGTCTATACAGATGGCCAAAAAGCTTTAGTTCATAGGAATTTGATTGTTTTCATTATACTTTAGTTGGTGTTCGTTAGACTTACTAGTGAAGGTGTAACAAGCACTAGTCAAGGCACTCCCAAAAAAAGCGCGAGATATTCAAATAGAAATTTTCTCTTGGTCGAATTTTGAAAATTCGGTTTAGGTACAACACTCACACAAGAGTTGACCTGCCTCAACTTCATTTGACAGAAATTTGTAGGGAGTGGCTTAAATGCATCTTGTCGGTGAACAACGTATAATAGGTATATGCACCTGTATGGTGCTCAATCGCAATTTAAATAACTCAGTGCACCTTGAAATGGAAATTTTATCTAGAGAATCAAGTTTTCGAACCCCAAAGAACTTTAGCTCCATAGTCGTGAGGCGCAGGTCACTACGAATTTACTTTTTGAAATAATTTTTTTTACCTATAGATATTATTTTTTGATCAGTTTCATGACTAGTTATCTTTTTTGCAACTCAAATTTTGCAAAAAGTTTTCACTTGGACCACCATTATTTGCAAAATAATATATTACAAGAAAATCTATCTATCTTTTGTATTTTCGTCTTTTATTTCAAGAGAATGTTTCACCACTTTTATTACTTTTATTTCTTTGTTGCGTGGTAATACCTAAAAAATGTTTATAACAAAAAAAAATTTACACACTACTTACAAAATTAAAGTGGGATTAAACTAAAAGGTATTTGGATATAAATTATTAAAAATTTTGCCATAGTGCTAAAAAATAGTTTACCATAAAGTGAAGAGAGCTGTTACTTATAGTTTTTCTTATCATCTGTTGAAGTACCTCTAGCTACGTTTTTAAATAATTAATCTATTATACAGGGTGGCGACCGGACCTCTCGGTCATAGCAATTTAACACGTAAAATCATACTTTCGTAATTTCTTGCTTCCCAATTTATTTTAGAAAGATAATCTTTGAATAGAGGTTTTAGAGCATAAAATTCTGCATCTAAATCAAACTTAATTTTGGATGATTTTTAACGCCATAAATTTAATTAAAAAATTTCTAAAATTAGCAGAAATAACGATTGCCTTGGAACAAAAATAAAAATTCTCAAATGTTTTATGCTATATCTGTCATGGGCAGTCATGGGTGTTGTGTGGTCAAAATAATTTTGTGTTTTATATTCAATACTTATTAGTAATTTGTTAGTAGGTAACAAATAATATTTAGAAATTTTTCTTCAAACGTCAAAAAAAGTTGACATTTTGTTACTGAACAAGTAAGGTTAAAGTTCTACTTTTACATCCTAAGAGGTAAAAGTAAATTCTAATCCTAAATATTTTGATATTTACAACAAATTGTAACGTATAATGATATATCTAAGCATTTGTAATGTAAAAAGATAATGTTTTTATAAATTTTCTGTTATAATTTATTGGTTGCGTTTAATAATTAGCTTCTTTACAAGTTAAAGTTAATTTTTAAAAATATTTGACAATTGAACTACCAATAATTTTCAAGAGATGGCCACACTTCAAAAATTTTATTTTTGGTTTTTATAAGTTTTACGTTTGAAGAAAAATTAAATGTTTCATACGGAGTAAAAATGTCACTTTTTTTAGACAAGTCAGTAGGCAATCAATCAATCAAACAAACTACTATTATTTTTAGTTTACTTAATTTAATTATCCTCAAAAAATGTTTCGAAAGATAAAACGTCAAATATTTGATAAGTTTTTTAAGTATTTCATGCCAATCACTTAATTTTCTTTTTTTCTTAAATTTCTGGCTTTATAAAGCATCCAAATATAATTTTGTTTGTTGGTTTGAATGCAGAATTTTATACTTTACAACTTTTATTTGAAGTTTTTTTTCTAAAATAAATTGGGAAGTTGGAAATTGCCAAAGTATGATTTTGAATGTGAAATCCATATGACCGAGACGCCCGTTTACAACCCGGTATCTCCAGTCGAGAAAATTCAGAAAAATATTTGTTTAATTTCTTAATTCAAATCTAATCAACAATAATTCAAGTTTCAAGTATAAGTAAAAACAAATACGTGTAAACGGTAAGCGTTAGAAAACGAATTGCCAAATCATTGTTATGTAAGATTCCTCTTGCAGTCAGTTCTTCTTTAAAACGTATATATTTGTAAATAGAACTGGTGTAAATGTCATCATGTAATGTCATGTAATACATTGTTATTTTGACATTTAAAAAAATAAATCTAAAATTTTGTTCTGTTCTGTTCTGACTTCTGATATCACCGGAAATTATATGAAAAATAAAACTATATAGTAGATACATTTTTGGTATATCGATGGTCAAAAAACTTTAGTTTAAAGCAAGGTAATAAATATAACAGGTATGCCGACGGGCTATCTTACAAGTCGTAGCAAACTGAAGCTAGTTGTGAACTACTTTGTGAGCCAGAGAAAGCATATAAAGGGTAATTGTCGCGCCAATATAAGACAGAGAAAGCATATCAAGGGATATTATATGCACCAATCAAATATGCGTATTCGCGTTTAATCAGTCATCAAAAGGTTCAAGTTTTGCTTCAACTTAGAACGTTCGTCGGCATACCTGTCATATTTATTACCATGGTTTAAAGGAATTTGAATGTATTTATTATTGTTAATAATGGAAAAACATATGGGAAAAAAATAGGGAAGGAAGGGGAGGGAAGGAGTGCATATATCACTGGCGCAAATAATAATGATTATATTATTATCAGTGCCCACCCTATTCAAACTAGTGATTTGAGATATTCTATTAACTATAAAGTACCTAATTTGACCATTCTGTATAGAATTCTTAATTGCCTTTATCATGCCTTTTGTCATGTGTTACAAAATTGTAAATTATATCCACCAGATTTCACGATTTGAATTGGAAAAGCTTTCGTATTCGAACTTTTTTATTTCAGGAGTGTTAATAAAAGAACTGAATATACTTTTGGAGATAACGGTGTACGAGTGAGTTACACTGTTTTTGGTCAATTTAGAAACTGCATTAACAACGGGTTTTTTATTGGTTATACGAATGGGGCCTTTTGGGTCCTTTGCATCATATGAAAATTACTCCATAGAAATTCACTTACCAACTTGTTGATGAGAAATAGAGAAAACAACATCTCAATCGTTCTTTTTTTATTTTTTTTATTCCCGACGATCTTTAAAACTAATGATTTTTTAATTTAGAACTTTTGGATATTATGCTTAGAAAAAGGCTTGCAAAATAGGAAAAAATTGATCATGTTTAAGTAATAAAACATTTGCCTACATTTTTTTTGTATTGCAGTAATAGAGCCCCACTAGTTTTAAAGAAATCAATCAATCAATTTTTAAAGAAATAAAAATATGGTACTCTTCTTTCAAGTTAATAAAGTTAACCATTTCATCAGAAATCGCTTTCAAAAAATTTAAGTTTCAACCACTTTTACTCAATTCTTAATAATCGAGTTACGCAGATCAACTAAAAACGAATAAAACAAAATTTCCAAAATGTAAGTAATCGGTTTTTAAACTTTTTTGCACCCAAAATGAATAATTATACTTCAATTGAGCAACGAGACACGATTTTTTTCTTATGGAATGGCACGAGGAAATTCTAGACTAGCTCGTCTTTTGTACGAAGAAGCGACTCCAAATAGGACAGTACCCAACAGAAAAACTTTTGTTAACGTTTACCGACGACTTGGAGAATTTGGTCAGCTTGTCAACCCAAAAGTTTTCTGTACGTGACATAGTATGAGCAACTGTTTATGCAAAATTTTCCAAACTGTTGCGTTTGAAATATTTTGTTCTAGCATGGCACTTTGTATCGCACTTAAACTTGGATCATTTTCCACCGCGTCCAAAATTCTTTTCTATACTCCAGGACCACGAAGTTCTGGGTCTTCCACGATCTGTGCGTGGGTTAAATAAATAATAAAATAAGCCACATAATTTCCATGAAATAAAGCGATTTTTCTTGACTAAAAGAAAATTAATTATTCTTATTTTCAATATTAAGGCTGCACCACACACACAGGCTTGTCGTCCGGTTTGGCCTGTACAGGCGGCCTTCACAGGTCAAACCGGAGTGTCTGAACATTGTTAAGGAGGCCTGCACAGGCCAAACGGGAGCGTTTGGACATCGTTCAGTATCTGATTTTGCCTGTGCAGGCGGCCTGAAAGCTGTTTAAACTTTCTGGTTTTGCCTGTGTAGGCCACTTGAACAGTGTCCACACGGAAGGCAAGCCTGTGTGTGTGGACGGATCCAGGATCATATTTTTGACTTTTTCAATTTATCTAAATTTTGGCAATATATTTTGTCATTGTCACATCACCGCCGGGCCAGTCCCCAGCCCTGTCGTTAACAAGTCTACTGGAAAGCTGTTATAGTTGCTACGAGAATACGTTACGAGCCTATTACTAGCCAAAGTTACGATAGTGCTCAGAATTGCAGCATAAGCTTTGACACCGATTCAGTACTAAAATCAGTATGAAACAATACGAAAATTAGCACGCCTTAAAATTTTTACGCACTACTTTAAAGCTTTGATTGCTGTTTAAAAGCGCCTTTGAACCATTTCAGTACTAAATTCAGTTATAAATATTAGCAGGTGTCATATGGCTCTAACGTTTAGCGAAATTGCTTTTCAATTTCTAAGTGCAGCCTTTCTTCACAGCTCATACAAAAGAGGTGTGCAGATAATTTGTGTTCAAAATAACCATAAGAACAAGAAGTTTGGAACTTATTATTTTAGCAACGCACAATAAAATAATAAAACACTTTAACACTTTCTTTCTTATTTTGTACGAAAGGATTAGTAAAGATTGCATTTTAGTACGTACTTAAACTAAATAAATAGTACTTCACATACGTAAATAATGATAAAAATAAGGGACCTTGTTCATTTTATTGTTATCATTAAAGATTAATTTACACTTTCACATTTAATTTTTATTAGATAAATTATTTATCTTTCTTTAATTCAGTCACTACATTATTTTTAAATTTCCAAAGTACTTACCTTCTTGAAATAAAGTACCAAATTAGAAATTCTTTAATCAACTTTTTCAAAATATGATATTATTAGAATGCACTCTGTCATTATCGAAGTGAAACAGAGAAAACCACAATTTCAGTTGTATTTTTTATTCCTTCAAATCTTTAAAAATACACAATATAGTCCTCCCAATTACAGTTTTCTTTTAATTTTCACAAGAAGTTCAAAAAATGAATGGGTGGTCTTAACTATGGCTGGGAAAAAATATCGATATATCAATATTTTTATCAATATATCTAATAGCAGATATTATTTATATACAGTAGAACCCCGTTATAACGCACCATCAGGAGCCGAAAAATTTGGTACGTTATAACCGGAAGTTCGTTATAAAAACACAATAAATAAACAGAATATTAAAATGGGACTAAAGATTTAGTCCGTTATATCCAGAAAAACGTTATAACGTTGTAACGTACTTTATAACGGGGTTCCACTGTATATACAGTGTGTCCAGTATAACGTGCACAGCATGGGGATCTCGGACACCGTAAGAGATACGAAGTCTAGTCTAATCAAACTACGATTTGACCTCGGATAAATTCCCAGAAGGCTGAATTTTTGTATGGGCCTTGATATTGTCCTTTTAAACAATGTCTCAAAAGTCCCCATCGATCCGAGTGCAGCTAAAAATTTTGTAGGAGGGTGAAAGTAAGAAAATGGAGATTTCAAGAATATCTCGAAAACTATTGATTTTTTAGCCAAAGTAGCTATTATCAAATTTGTAGTTTATAAAATTTCTTATAAAAAGGATATTATTATTATTTTTAAAAAGTTTTCTAAATATTAAAATCAATAGTTTACGCGATATTCTTGAAATCTCCATTTTCTTACTTTCACCCTCCTACAAAATTTTTAGCTGCACTCGGATCGATGGGGACTTTTGAGACATTGTTTAAAACGACAATATCGAGGTTCACACAAAAATCCAGCTTTCTGGGAATTTTTCCGTAGACGAACATACGAATCCAAATTTGACTACTATTATTTTATAAATGCAGGATAGTTGCTTAAAAAAATCCCAGAGTGGTTGTTTTTACAAGTTAAGAAAAGATTTTTGCTGGAGACATATTTAAGACTGTCCTTTATGCTTTCCCATCACAAGAAATTGATTTTATTTTACAGGGTGTTTTTTTTAGAGGGAGAAACTTGGTCATTTTCAAGTGACGAAAACTTGATTTCTTAAATGGAACACTCTGTATATTTTTGCGTAGAGTAATAAAGAATTTAATTATGTTTCAAATTGTGTTGGGGTTTACTATCCCTAAACTGGATACCTTGGAAGATACGAATCAATTAAGCATTAGAGGTTATCTTCTTTTTAAGTAATACAATGTGCAGCAAACTTAGGACACTGAGTAATAGTAATGAACATTTCCTGTAGCAAATTTTGTGATCTACAATTTTGGTAATCGCTATTTATATCGAAAAATTCATAGTTTATGAGTTAATTGGCAAAAACTGTATTTTCTTACCTTCACCCCCCTATAAAATTTTTAGCTCCACTCGGATCGATGGGGACTTTTGAGACATTGTTTAAAAGGACAATATCAAGGCCCATACAAAAATTCAGCTTTCTGCTAATTTTTCCGAGGTTTCGCTGTAATTGTGTTTAGTTTGACTGGATTAGTCGGTTAAATGGAGAAAATTGTGCACGATTTTATGGCCACTTCGATGCTGCTTTTGTTTTTTCAAAAAATTTATTAGCACTCTAGATATTGAGGAAAAACTGAAAAATTGCATTTTCTTTAAATGCTTATAACTTTTTTATTAATGGAGATAATTTCAATTTTCAAAAAAGAGAAAATAGGCATTACTAAAACGCAAATAATTAAGTCATAAAATAATTTTTTTAGTGAAATTTTATGCGTATTATTTTTTAATTGAGATGTTTTTGCCATATATGGCTTAATTTTGGAGAAAACTTGAGAAAAACAGAAGTAGTCACACGTTTGCACCCCCCCCCCAGTAAAGCTTAAAGGGTGGGGGTGGTGCTTTTTAATCACATACGTAGGAGGCTCTCCTTATCACATTTCAGCAATACAATTGCTGTTGGGAATTTTTTCCTTCTCACCCTGGTAATTGAATCTAATTTTGCTAGGCTACAATAGTTATTTGTTTTATAAGGAGACAAAGTGACGTTTTGTGTGACAAGACTGTGTTCAATATTCAATCTGTCAGGCAATACAGGCGAGTCACACAAAACTACTTTGACTCTGTATAAAACATTTAATTTTTTCTGCAAACGTAAAGCGTAAAACTGAAAATTCTGATTTTTGAAAGAGCACCATCTCTTGTCCATTGATTGCTTGTAGTTCAATTTTCCAATAGTTTTTAAAATTATAACTATAATTTGTAAGAAAAAGCTAATTATTAAACGAAACGAACTAATTATAAAGGAAAATTTAAAAAACATTAAATTTGTTACATTACGAATGCTTAGAAAACATTTTTTACGTTATAAAAATAAAAATTAAGTGCGGTTAAGATTTTACTTCGCTGCCTAGACAGAGAAAAGTACTTTGCTGACAATTTTTCCTGCCTCGGCGGGAAAGTTAAACTTCACCGTTGCCTATTGAATGAAACAAAGGCGACTTTTTCTGACGTTTGAAGAAAAAATAGTTGTCCTAGTTTCAATAATAATTATTCCATCCAAATAAATCTTAAATAATGAAGCAGGCACCCTAGTCGCCATCTTGAGTATTGCACTTCCGGTTAAATCTTTGCTTTGGTAACCGCCAATTTTTGGTTTCAGCGCAAAGACTTTATAATTCAGCGGGGTCGAAATATTGGGAAAGAATCGGTTACAAAAATGTTATATGAAATGCCGCTAGCATGGTTAAGGAGACGTGTTTTTTTTTCTGCAAACGTCAAAAAAAGTCGACTTTGTGTCAGTCAATATGTCAGGGTGAAGTTTAACTTTACCGCCGAGGCAGGAAAAATTGTCAGCAAAGTATTTTTCACTGTCTAGGCAGCGAAGTAAATTCTTAACCCAACTTAATTTTTATTTTTATAACGTAAAAAATGTTTTCTAAGCATTTTTAATGTAAAAAATTTAATGTTTTTTAAATTTTGCTTTATAATTAGTTCGTTACATTTAATAATTCGCTTTTTTTTTAAATTATTATAGTTAATTTAAAAAAATATTTGACAATTGAACTACAAGAAATTGACAAGAGATGGTGCTCTAGCAAAAAATCAAAATTTTCAGTTTTACGCTTTACGTTTGCAGAAAAAATATAATGTTTTATACGGAGTCAAAGTAGTTTTGTGTGACTTGCCTGTATTGCCTGACTCGCTCGCTACGCTACGATCCTTGTCTATTATATCTATGGACCAAAAAGTTTTTTTTTCCTCTTACTGTTTTTAATTAAATGCGTTTAAAATGATCGAACAATAAAAATTTATACAGTAAATACAATAGTTATTTATGTATCTAGAGCCTAAAAACGCTTTTAGCTCGTGATACATACAAAATTTTTCCTCCTTTTGCAAAATTAAATAAATTTTACTTGGAGTTTTTAGGTTACCTATGTATGACAGTTGTTGAAGACACGCCTCATTTTAAATATGTCGTACTTCTTTTTTGATTATATTGTTTCTATGTATAATTTTTTTGTTTATATACTTTCCTATGTACAATTTTTTCTGGTTATGTACTTTCGTTCGATCGAAATGACTAACTTTAGACGTGCATTCATGAAGCGTAAAGTACGATTTTAGACGCAAAAGTAGGAAAAGAATTATTTTCATTTAAAAAAAATTGGGTGATGCAATAATTTTTTTGGGGAGTGAGAGAGTAGTTGCTTTGCTGTTAATTCTCTTTTCTCCAACCTTTTCACACCCAAATGTAAATTAACTGTGTATCATGAACGCGCCCAAGATTAAAATTCCCGGACTTTTTAAACTAAACTGCGCATGACGAATTTGAAATCATGTGAAAGAAATTAATGAGGTTAGAAAGTATAAGCCACGTCAGCCACGTATAAGCAAGAAGAAATCGAAATGGATGCAACAATCAAAAAAGAACAATTTCATGATTCTTCTGTCGATAATTGTAGTGAGTAATTATTCAATGTTTGTTCTCTTTGTAACTGTAACAAAAATATTGCAGACGAAGCCTTAGAAGAAGGGCCGGTCGAGCCTCTTGACTATCACCTTTCGGATGTTGGTAAGAATTTTGTTATTTTCAAATACAATTGTTACTATATGTGTGTAAAATGTTTAAGGCTCTATTAAAATAGAAGAACATAACCTAGATGAATTTATCGAAGAAAATATTAAAATAGAAGACGATGTAAAAGAATTCAGTTGCTATAAATCTGATTTTAAGTGTTCCGAAAAACAAAACTTAATTGCTGACATGCTGCAAACTGATTTTAATCATTGTACAATTTGCAATTACAAAACTGTAATCGAATCAAATTTCAAAGCACACGTTTTAACTCACACTAGTAAAAAACGTTTTAATTGTAGTATATGTGAATATGCGAGCGTTCAAAAAAGTGACTTGCAGAGGCACGAGTTAACACATTCAAATGTAACATTTTTTCAGTGTTACAATTGTGAGTACAGATCTATAAATAAATCTTCATTAAGAATGCACATGCTTGGACATACTGGCAAACAATCGTTCTCATGTTCTATTTGTGATTATAAATGCTCGCGTAAATGCAACTTAAATAAACACATGTTCACTCATACAGGTGAAAAACCACATGTATGTTCTATTTGTGAATTTAAATGTATCTACAGGGAAACCTTAAAGAGCCACATGATGACTCATACAGGTGACAAACCACATCAATGTACTATTTGTAAATATAAATGTTTGCACAGGTCTACCTTAAAGAAACACATGATGACTCATACAGGTGAGAAACCACATCAATGTTCTATATGTGAATATAAGTTTTCCTACAAGGAAAGTTTAAAGAAACACATGATGACTCATACGGGGGAAAAACCACATCAATGTGTCATTTGTGAATTTAAATGTTCTCGTAGTGCAAACTTAAAGCTACACATGATGACGCATACAGGTGAAAAACCACATCAATGTGCTGTTTGTGAATTTAAATGTTACCACAGTTCAACTTTAAAGAACCACATGATGACTCATACAGGTGAAAAACCACATCAATGTGCTATATGTGAATATAAGTTTTCCTACAAGGAAAGTTTAAAGAAACACATGTTCACTCATACAGGTGAAAAACCACATGTATGTTCTATTTGCGAATATAAATGTTCTCGTAGTGCAACCTTAAAGCAACACATGATGACTCATACAGGTGAAAAACCACATCAATGTACTATTTGTGAATTTAAATGTTCTCGTAGTGCAACCTTAAAGCAACACATGATGACTCATACAGGTGAAAAACCACATCAATGTACTATTTGTGAATTTAAATGTTCTCGTAGTGCAACCTTAAAGCAACACATGATGACTCATACAGGTGAAAAACCACATCAATGTGCTGTTTGTGAATTTAAATGTTCCAGCCGTTCAAACTTAAAGAACCACATGATCACTCATACAGGTGAAAAACCACATCAATGTACTATTTGTGAATTTAAATGTTCTCGTAGTGCAACCTTAAAGCAACACATGATGACTTATACAGGTGAAAAACCACATCAATGTGCTGTTTGTGAATTTAAATGTTCCAGCCGTTCAAACTTAAAGAACCACATGATCACTCATACAGGTGAAAAACCACATCAATGTTCTATTTGTGAATTTAAATGTTCTTTCAGTGCAAGCTTAAAGGAACACTTGATGACTCATACAGGTGAAAAACCACATCAATGTTCTATTTGTAAATATAAATGTTCCCTCAGGAAAAGCTTAAAGAAACACATGATGACTCATACAGGTTAAAAACCGCATCAATGTGCTATTTGTGAATTTAAATGTTCCTTCAGTGGAAACTTAAAGGAACACATGATGACTCATACAGGTGAAAAACCACATCAATGTGCTATTTGTGAATTTAAATTAATGCTCCCGCAGTGCAACTTTAAAGAAACACATGATGACTCATGCAGGTGAAAAAAGGTGTTTTAATTGTGATTACAAGTGTTTACGCAAATCTAGCTTGAGGATACACATGTTGGAACATAAACTACATCAGTGTGCTATTTGTAACCATAAATTTTCACGAAAGTCAGCTTTAGGAGAACACGTGATGAGGCATCATTTGTAAGAGTCTTACGTTGATTTAAATTTATTAATTGTTTATTAATATTTATAAGTAAATTATGAACGATTTGATAATTTTTATTTCCACAAGCTACAATTAATTGACTAGAGATAGAACTTTGAGTTTTACGGCTTTACGTTTAAAGAAAAAATAAAATGTTTTATACGGAGTTAAAGTAGTTTTGTGTGACTCGTCTGTATTGCCGGGCTCGCTCGCTGTTCAGCCAAACACAGTCTTGTCACAAAAGACGTCACTTTCTCTCCTAATAAAACAAAGTACTATTAATGAAAGAAGAAAACAAACTATTAGTTATTTGTTTAATTTTGAAAAAGGATTGTAAATATTGTAAATAAATTTTAAGAAGTTCAAGAAATTGTTTTTTTATTATACTTGCATTTATAATCTGCCAATTTCACACTAAAAAGCGTTTATAAAATCGTCTTTATAGCACAAGTGCTCTATAAAGTCGTCTAGGTAACAACAATAATATTAACTGTTGTGCGACTGTTGTTCTCCAATGTAAACACAAAGCATCTCTGTGGCAACAAATATATCCAAAATCGGCACGCTTAATTTTCAAATTTTAAATACAGATTTTTTCTCTTTTATAGAGGTTTTAGTTGCAATTATAATAAAAAATAGCGTATAATACTCGTGTATAAGTAGACTTTATCGCATACGCGCCGTTACAAGCACTGGCGAGCTCGTGCTTGTAATTTTCGTTGGACGATAAAACACCTCACGTAGGATAAAGTCTTTGAATTGGAAGAATTTTTTGGAACATCAACTTTTTTATTTTAACTGATTGGAATCATCACTGTGAATGAAATATCCAACTCAACTTTAACCAAAAGGTATTTTTTGGGTTTTGGTTTTAGGAAAAATTTGGACTTTTTTCATGTTTCTCCTTCTCATATTGCAACTAATGTCAAATTTCACATTATTTTGACTTTCAAAATAATAAATTACAAAAACAACGAATGTGGCCTTACGAGGAACTTTTTCCCGCTCGTCAACTCTTGTAATTTTGTATTTTTATAAAGTAAAATTTAATTTGATCTTCAGAAAGCTAATTTTATGATCTTTTAAAATATCGAAAAATATACAGGGTGTTCCTAAAAAGTTTGATATTTTTGTACGGCGCTAGAATAAAGGCCAAGTACCCATTTTAACAATATTGTCTTCAAGGGTGTAATCATGGTGTAATACACTCCCCAAAAAAACGATGGCATCACCCTAATTTTTCAATTTAATTTAGTTTTTGCTTCAATTTTTGTTTTTATACCTTGTCAATATTTTTTTAAACCATGTTAAACTGATAGAGTTTTAAGTATATCAAGCACATAAAGTAACTTCACCTCGCAATACTCAGTCTAGTGATCACGAAAAAATGTTGCAGTTACATTTAAAATTTTATTTCTAGAAAAATCTTTAGATAAATTATGTTCAACACAAACTTAGATCGCCATGTTATTAATGCAAGAAGTCTTAACTCGTAATAAAATTGTTAGAATTGTTTCTTACCCAACTAACAATTTGATGGTTTATAAAAGCTGTAAGAACGTTTACAAAACAATAATTATAAACATTGCTGCAATAAAAACGTTTCCTAAACGTGTATACAACCCTTATAGGGCCCAAATGGGCGCATGTATATAAAACAATTTAGTACTATAGGTCGTTGTATAACGCCTGTAAACACTCTTACCAGATAGTTATGAAACAATAATAGATATTCAATACAATGAGTTTATAGGTGATTTATAAGAATTACTAGAATTTCAATTTTTTTTGTTAAGAGCTGCAGAAAGCAACATCTATAAATACAATAATATTTTCTTAGACGTATCTAGAGGAAACAAATTAGTTCTCAAGCTATATTACCTTAACCGGTCTAAACGATAGATTTCAAGGGTGATTGAAAAAAAGTTGTAGTACATGGCGATAGCCATCATGGCTAAGAATTTTAAGTCAAAGCTTTTTGGAGATGATATGCATGGCCTACAGGATTATTTTTGCATACGAAGCGAAGATTACTGTTATTTATATACCACAAATATCATGAAATTTTAATGCCCCGTGCGTTTGCTTAATATTTTTAAAATTATTGAAATTCCCAAAAAAATTAATATTTTTGAAATTGACGTTTTCTGATAATAAAATTATGCTAATATATTTATAAAGACATAAAACTTTTAAAGTACCATTATTTTTCTCTCTAAAACTAGTAA
Source organism: Malthinus seriepunctatus (assembly GCA_963924605.1). Taxonomy (NCBI): domain Eukaryota; kingdom Metazoa; phylum Arthropoda; class Insecta; order Coleoptera; family Cantharidae; genus Malthinus; species Malthinus seriepunctatus. The sequence continues at coordinate 35,496,032 of OZ004602.1, forward strand.
TACTATAAATAATTTAAATCATTTAATTATCTGTCAAATATGGCGGCGATTCGGCCGTGTTGTAGTTCTTTCAACATGGCCTCTTTCTTATAAAATGCATTTGCCACGAAAGCAACTATTATAGGACAATTAGATCCAGTTAGTGATTACTACAAAATATGTATACAATATGTGTTGTATCTAATAACTAGCAGGATCCGTGGGCTACGCCACACGCCTTTTAATTTAGCGGCTCCTTAGTTTGCAAAACCCTTGGCAAAACCTTTCAAATCTTAATTAGGTATATATGAGCCCAACATACTCTACAATGTAACAATAAATCGATATTGTGAAATTTGTGGGCATACGAATGTATGATAAATGATAATAATATGTAGAAGCAAAAAAAGGCCGCTATGATGTCTATTAGGAAAAAGTTGGAAGCAGGTGCTTTTTATCTTGCACCACCAATGACGGCACCTCCACCACCGTTTCATCAGAACCGTTACCTCATGAAACCCTCTACAACCACCTGCTTTCATTTTAAGTAGCACCGCCGCCTTAGGGACCTCTATAACCCCCCGCTTTAATTTAAATTGGGAGGCACGTGCACCACTAATGTAAACATTGCCGCCACCAAGCTCACCAAAATCCCCGCTTCAGGGCACCCTACAACCACCCGCTTTATTTTAATTGGGAGGCACATCCACCACCAACGACAGCACTTCCGCCACCGGAATCACCAGAATACCCTCAGGGCACCCTACAACCACCCGCTTTTGTTTCATTTGAGAAATACGTGCACACCACCGCCACCGATATCACCAGAACGCCGCCCCAAGGACCCCCACAACCACCTGCTTAAATTTCAAATGGGAGGCAAGTGCATAACTAATTTCAACACTATATCGCCACCTAGAACAACAGAACTGCCGCCCCAAAAACCCTTACAACCACCCGCTTTAATATCAATTGTGAAGCACGTGCACCACTAACGTCAGCATCGCCGCCACCGATATCACCAGAATCACCGCTTCAGGAACCCCTACAATCAACCACTTTAATTTCAATTGGCACGTGCAACCGCCGTCTTAGAGACCCCTACAACCACCCGCTTTAATTTTAGTTGAGAGGCACATCCACCACTAACGTCATCATCGCCGCTACCGAGTACACCAGAACTGCCGCCTCAGGGCACCCTTCAACCACCCACTTTAATTTCAATTGGCAATTACACGCACCGTTAATGACAGTACTGCCATCTCAGGGAACCCTATAACCACCCGCTTTAATTTCATTTGGAAGACACGTGTAGCACTAACGACAGCACCGCCCCCCCCGTATTACGAACACCGCCTCCTCCGTGGCCCTTAACAACCACCCGCTTTTATTTCAAATGTGAGGCAGTACATTTCTTGGCGAATTTGTTAGAGTAGATTTTTAAAAGTAAAATTTGAAATATTAATTTTTATGTGTCAATAAATTATAGAATTTAACTAACTTGAAACCATAAAGGAACGCATTCAAAATTGATTTATAGTTCATGGTACATTTCTGTATAACCATATAACGTAGTTTTAAATTTTAGTTTTTGGGAGTTCTTTCACATTTTTGCCAATTTCTAAGGCCCCAGTTGACATATCGTAATCATACCTAGCCTATGTTACTCCCAAAAGTACGGTCTATATGTGAAAAAAAAAATTATTAAAATTGGTTCGGTGGTTAGCGAGATCTTAAGTAACGCACATACATACATACATATACATACATACATACAAACATCTTACTTTATATATTAGTATAGAAGATCAGTAAGATGTTTGTATGTATGTATGTATGTACTAGCAGGACCCGTGGGCTACGCCACACGCCTTTTAATTTAGCGGCTCCTTAGTTTGCAAAACCCTTGGCAAAACCTATCAAATCTTAATTAGGTATATATGAGCCCAACATACTCTACAATGCAACAATAAATCGATATTGTGAAATTTGTGGGCATACGAATGTATGATAATAATGTGTAGAAGCAAAAAAAGGCCGCTATGATGTCTATTAGGAAAAAGGTGGAAGCAGGTGCTTTTTATCGTGCACCACCAATGACGGCACCTCCACCACCTCAGAACCGTTACCTCAAGAAACCCTCTACAACCACCTGCTTTAATTTTAAGTAGCACCGCTGCCTTAGGGACCTCTATAACCCCCCGCTTTAATTTAAATTGAGAGACACGTGCACCACTAATATAAACATTGCCGCCACCAAGCTCACCAAAATCCCCGCTTCAGGGCACCCTACAACCACCCGCTTTATTTTTATTGGGAGGCACGTCCACCACCTACGACAGCACTTCCGCCACCGGAATACCCTCAGGGCACCTTACAAACACCCGCTTTTATTTCATTTGAGAAATACGTGCACATTACTAACGCCAGCACCACCGCCACCGATATCACCAGAACGCCGCCCCAAGGTCCCCTACAACCACCTGCGTAAATTTCAATTGGGAGGCAAGTGCATCACTAAAGTCAGCACTATCGCCACCGAGAACAACAGAACTGCCGCCCCAAAAACCCTTACAACCACCCGCTTTAATTTCAATTGTGAAGCACGTGCACCACTAACGTCAGCATCGCCGTCACCGATATCACCAGAATCATCGCCTCAGAAACCCCTACAACCAACCACTTTCATTTCAATTTAAATTGGCACGTGCATCACTAAAGTCAGCATCACCGCCACCGAGTACACCAGAACCGCCGTCTTAGAGACCCCTACAACCACCCGCTTTAATTTTAGTTGAGAGACACATGCCACACTAACGTCAGCATCGCCGCTACCGAGTACACCAAAACTGTCGCCTCAGGGCACCCTTCAACCACCCGCGCACCGTTAATGACAGTACCGCCGTCTAAGGGAACCCTATAACCACCCGCTTTAATTTCATTTGGAAGACACGTGTACCACTAACGACAGCACCCCCCGTATTACCAACACCGCCTCTTCCGTGCCCCCCACAACCACCCGCTTTCATTTCAAATGTGAGGCAGTACATTTCTTGGCGAATTTGTTAGAGTAGATTTTTTAAAGTAAAATTTGAAATATTAATTTTTATGTGTCAATAAATTATAGAATTTAACTAACTTGAAACCATAAAGGAACGCATTCAAAATTGATTTATAGTTCATGGTACATTTCTGTATAACGTAGTTTTAAATTTTAGTTTTTGGGAGTTCTCTCACATTTTTGCTAATTTCTAAGCCCCCAGTTGACATATCGTAATCATACCTAGCCTATGTTACTCCCAAAAGTACGGTCTATATGTGAAAGAAAAAATTATTAAAATTGGTTCGGTGGTTCGCGAGATCTTAAGTAACGCACATACATACATACATACATACATACATACATACATACATACATACAAACATCTTACTTTATATATTAGTATAGATGTATGTATGTATGTATGTATGTATGTATGTGCGTTACTTAAGATCTCGCTAACCACCGAACCAATTTTAATAATTTTTTTTTTCACATATAGACCGTACTTTTGGGAGTAACATAGGCTAGGTATGATTACGATATGTCAACTGGGGCCTTAGAAATTGGCAAAAATGTGAAAGAACTCCCAAAAACTAAAATTTAAAACTACGTTATATGGTTATACAGAAATGTACCATGAACTATAAATCAATTTTGAATGCGTTCCTTTAGTTTCAAGTTAGTTAAATTCTATAATTTATTGACACATAAAAATTAATATTTCAAATTTTACTTTTAAAAATCTACTCTAACAAATTCGCCAAGAAATGTACTGCCTCACATTTGAAATAAAAGCGGGTGGTTGTTGAGGGCCACGGAGGAGGCGGTGTTCGTAATACGGGGGGGGGCGGTGCTGTCGTTAGTGCTACACGTGTCTTCCAAATGAAATTAAAGCGGGTGGTTATAGGGTTCCCTGAGATGGCAGTACTGTCATTAACGGTGCGTGTAATTGCCAATTGAAATTAAAGTAGGTGGTTGAAGGGTGCCCTGAGGCGGCAATTCTGGTGTACTCGGTAGCGGCGATGATGACGTTAGTGGTGGATGTGCCTCTCAACTAAAATTAAAGCGGGTGGTTGTAGGGGTCTCTAAGACGGCGGTTCTGGTGTACTCGGTGGCGGTGATGCTGACTTTAGTGATGCACGTGCCAATTGAAATTAAAGTGGTTGGTTGTAGGGGTTCCTGAGGCGGTGATTCTGGTGATATCGGTGGCGGCGATGCTGACGTTAGTGGTGCACGTGCTTTACAATTGATATTAAAGCGGGTGGTTGTAAGGGTTTTTGGGGCGGCAGTTCTGTTGTTCTAGGTGGCGATATAGTGTTGAAATTAGTTATGAACTTGCCTTCCATTTGAAATTTAAGCAGGTGGTTGTGGGGGTCCTTGGGGCGGGGTTCTGGTGATATCGGTGGCGGTGGTGTGCACGTATTTCTCAAATGAAACAAAAGCGGGTGGTTGTAGGGTGCCCTGAGGGTATTCTGGTGATTCCGGTGGCGGAAGTGCTGTCGTTGGTGGTGGATGTGCCTCCCAATTAAAATAAAGCGGGTGGTTGTAGGGTGCCTGAAGCGGGGATTTTGGTGAGCGTGGTGACGGCAATGTTTACATTAGTGGTGCACATGCCTCCCAATTTAAATTGCAGCGGGGGGTTATAGAGGTCCCTAAGGCGGCGGTGCTACTTAAAATTAAAGCAGGTGGTTGTAGAGGGTTTCCTGAGGTAACGGTTCTGATGAAACCGTGGTGGAGGTGCCGTCATTGGTGGTGCACTATAAAAAGCACCTGCTTCCAACTTTTTCCTAATAGACATCATAGCGACCTTTTTTTGCTTCTACATATTATTATTATCATACATTCGTATGCCCACAAATTTCACAATATCGATTTATTGTTACATTGTAGAGTATGTTGGGCTCATATATACCTAATTAAGATTTGATAGGTTTTTCCAAGGGTTTTGCAAACTAAGGAGCCGCTAAATTAAAAGGCGTGTGGCGTAGCCCACGGGTCCTGCTAGTACATACATACATACAAACATCTTACTTTATATATTAGTATAGAAGAAGCAGATACAGGATCGTATTTAAAAACATTTAAATTTGAATGTATTGTCCAAACATTCAATACAAAACATAGTATGTATTTTTTAATTAAAAAAAAAATAATTATTTTTCTATTTTGATTTTGGGGATGTGATTGGTTGTTGTCCAACCAATCACAACACGTAATTTCAACCTGCGTATTACGACATATTTTCTATAACCTATGCACTCTTTGCTATTACACAACAGTTTCTTAAGGTTTCTATTGTTAGCTATTTGTTCGTTTATTTGTACAATTTCATAAGTATGTTGTAAGAGTTGCAGTGATGATAAGAAGCTCAATTACAGTAATGTTATAAAGCAGTATAGGGAAATGTTGTAAAAAAAGTTTTATAAACGTTCTTAAAACAATTTTATATAAGTCCTATAAACAATTTTATAATTTTGCTGTAAGAACGTTTATGGTACTACTTTAAAGAATTATTTAGTTCAGGGAACAAAATCATGTTTAATAAAGCCTCTTAACAACTAATTAGCACTTGAGGAGCAAGAATATAGCACTTATAAAATAAATCAGGCTTTTTAGCTAAAGGTTATAAGACAAGAATGTTAGTTGGGTATGTCTTTAACTGAAGATCGCCGTTGCCAAAGACATGTGGCTAGATTGCTTAATGTGAAATAATGAATAATCCACAATTTCTTGGATAATGCATCGTTTTAGAGAATCTGTTGAATATACCAGAAAGTCAGGACAATGTCGTAAGGAGGTTACAACAGCCATGGATGGCCGATTTCTAATATTAAACTCATTAAACGCAAGAGACATGGTACAGCAAAAATGCTGCAAACTGTCCTAACGTGCGAGTTACATCTTAAACTGTAAGGAAAACTAAAAGATGCAGGAATACGTGCCAGAGTACCAGAGAAAACCAATTTGACCAGAGAGGATCGTATTCAAAGACTGCATTTTGCTAGAAAATATACAGGGTTATTCAAATTCGACCGGCAGCATCCCGATCTCGCTTATTTGAAGAGATAGAGAAACGGTTAAATTGGGGCAAAGTTGCGGATTTTATGCCGACTAATAATCTAAAAAGAAAAGATAATTTTGTACTCAAATAAGCTAATTTGTTAATAAAAATTGAGGATCTAGAATTAAAACAAAAGCCGGTATAACAAAACATAAATCCATGTTTCGATTACAACTATTTCTTTTTCTTTATTTGTGTTTATTACAAAAATAAACTGAGTAAACAACGATATTAATGTACTTCATAATTTAGGAAATTAAAACTTTAAAAACTTATTAAAGGTGTTTAATATTCAAAATGCCGAGATTTTTATTAATTACTAATATCAAATTTTGAGATTAAAAAATCTAGAGGATCCCAAACGTCAGATACTACAATTTCAAAACCTACTTGATCTCCGCTAATAATTTTTATTAACAAATTAGCTTATTTGAGTACAAAATTTAAAAATAAATACTAAAGTGATATACATTTTTGAAATCAGCAAAAAAGGTTCTATGAGATGGTGCTAAAGCAAAAGAATGCGCCTATTTACAAAACTAAAGTTGATGATGGTTCCATAAAACCGAAACGTTTTATGTCAAATGTGTTTTTGGAATCGGGTGTAGAATACAAAATGGCTTAGGAGAAGTTCGGTCAGATTTTAAAATTTTTGATAATAAGGAAAATAAAGTCAAAAAACGGAAAATCAATTTTTTGTCTTTTTTTGTCAATAATTCGAAAACAAAAGCAGCTAGGGCACTTTTCTTTTTAGATTATTAGTCGGCATAAAATTCCGCAACTTTGCCCCAATTTAACCGTTTCTCTATCTCTTCAAATAAGCGAGATCCCCATGCTGCCGGTCGAATTTGAATAACCCTGTATATCCAAAATCGGCAGGCTTAATTTTCAAATTTTAAATACAGATTTTTTCTCTTTTATAGAGGTTTTAGTTGCAATTATAATAAAAAATAGCGTATAATACTCGTGTCGTATAAGTAGACTTTATCGCATTAGCGACGAAAATTGCAAGCACGAGCTGCGAGCTAGAAAAAAAACTACCGACATGTGACCACCTTTATATGTATAAATAAAGATGAAAACAACTTATTTCGTGAGTTTAATTAGTTAATTTAGTTAATACATTTATTGCTAATTATTATTAAATATTTATTTAGAAAATTTATAATTAAGTTAATTATTTAAACAGCACTGTGCTCTCAAGCCACGCTTAAGGTCCGTTTTCATGTGACATTAAAGTCATGACAATTGAAGTCGTGACAATGTGACATTTTTTAAAAGGTGTTTTCATGTAAATTAATGTCATGGAATCTTTGTGGAATAATAACCTCTCACTATACACAACCATTCAACACAAAAAGATAAAGACCTCCACGACAATGTGACGATATCGTTTTCACGGAGTACCGAACGTGACATTTTTTCAAAAGTCGCAAAAATATCAAAGTTGGTTTGATTCTCGACGTGGTGTCGCGACAATTAATACAACACGACTTTTTTAGTTTTCATGAAGAAAAATGTCATGGCATTAATTTTCACGACATTTAAAAGTCATGACTTTATGTCACATGAAAACGGACCTTTACCGCAGATTTGGTCACGTGGTTGTGGTGAACTCATCTTTGTTTATTTTTGTTGTCATATGATGTCGTTGTCATATGAATCGAAGGAATCGAACTTGTGCGAAAGTGTTAGTGGTAAAATGAATTATAAAAATGATCCAAATCGCTTAGTTGGTTTGACGAAGGGATTAGCACTAAAGTAACTAGGTAATATACTTGTATTGCAGTAAAATTATTAATTTTAATATTTCAGTGATTTACTGTCACCAGAAGGAACTTCCTTCGAAATAAACTTCGATGATCTTTCACAAGAAGTAGAGCAGTTGAATTATGATCCACAAGATGTATATAAGTATGTTAATGACGCCACTTTAGATTTAGTAGATGAAGTCTCATACGGTGAGAACTGCCAACCCTTTACAGAACTCAGTCTTAAAATGACAAAGTTAAATGAAGACGGTACAATAAAGAAACAAATTATTCGGGAAGGACAGGGTGCACAAATACCTTCTGAATCACGTGTTACGATAAATTATAATGCTTATTTGGAATATTTCGACGAACCTTTTGATTCGTCTTACATACGAAAAAAACCATTTACTTTTTGCTTGGGTGCTGGTGAAACACTTCCTGGATTAGATCTGGGTGTTCAAAGTATGAAGATAAACGAAAAGTCACGTTTTTTAATACATTATACTTATGCTTATGGTAAATTCGGTTGCTTAGATAAAGTTCCAGGCGAATCAACCGTACTATTTGAAGTCGAGTTGATAAACTCCTTAGAGACTAAATCGGAAACGTACGAAGATTTATCTGAAGAACAACAAAAAGACTTTACCGAAACTTACAAATATTGTTTATCGTTTTGCTCGAAAGGAAATGATTTCTTTAAAAAAGGCAATTTAAAAGTGGCCATTCGTGAATACAACAGAGCGGTGTCGAAATTAGAAAGTTTAAGTTTAAGCGACTTGAGCGACCAGGAAAAACAACAGCAATTACTTTTGCGTATTTTCTCAAATTTGGTTGTAGCTCATACGAAAGTGCAGCAGCCGAAACGTGCTTGCGCTAACGCAGATAAAGTTATAACCATGTGCGAAGGTACATCATTGAAAGTACCCACTAAAGTTTATTTTAATAAAGCACGCTCGTTAATGGAACTCGGTGATTATGCTAGTGCCGAAACATTTCTTCTACAAGCTAGAAAACTTGAACCTCAAAATTGTGAGATTAACCAAGAACTTCTTAAATTAGATGCTAAGAAGAAAGAGAGCTATAAACGAGAAAAAGTAATTGCCAAAAAAATGTTTAAAAATAATGAAACAGTGCCTGAAGGTGATTTTTAAGAAGCAAAGAATATTATATTGCCAAAGTTTATTAGGATATTAAGTTTTAACTTTTTCCAATTCAAGAAGAAGTTGTTATAATCGAGAAAAATTAATAATATTTTTTTTTGCATTTCTCGACGTTTTGAGTCCCCCTGATTCAAAAAACTACTGAACCGATTTTTATGAAATTTCGTATTACCCACTTTAAAATTATGTATTTCATCGGCAAACTAAGCGTTTATCAGAAATCTATACAGGTTGTCTTTTAAAATTCTGGTTCTTTTAAAATTGCCTACCTTTAAGGGGCAAAAGTAGGTCAATATTTTGTACTGGATTTTCTCGAAATTTGCTCTGCCATATTTTTTCTTTTTTGGATATGTTACAAGCAACGTAATTTTCTATCGAAATATAAATTTTTATCAAAATCGCTCTAGCGGTTTTGGAGCAATGATTTTTTGAATGTCAAAACTTCAAACATCTTTAATTTTTTTTGTAATAAAAATGAAAATTTGAAAATGGATATATGAGTCAATCCCATGAATATCTATTTGACACTATTTTCGGTTAACAAAACGCTTCCGGTTAAACCGGAAATTACAAAAATACCAAAATTTTTAGGAACACCCTGTATATTTTTTATTATTTTGAAAACTCGTAAAATCAGTTATTACACGGTACCAAACACTTTATATTTGACTTCCGGTTTAACCGGAAATGGGATTAGTATTTCAGACAGTTTGTGTCTAAAAATTCTGCTTACACGCAGAAGTTCTAGGTTCGATCCCGGACGAAAGCAATTCAATACATTAAAAAAATTTGTAAACTTTTAAAGAAATGCACAAAAAAATTACAACAGGAGAAAGTTCTTCGTATGGCCACATCCGTTGTTTTAATTCTAGTTCAATTATTAGCGACCATATAAGACCATGCACTAAGTTTTGGCTGTTTTACTATTTTTGCAAGGAATCTTTTTCGTCTTTAGTAACTGAACTAGAGGTTTTTACTATATTATCAAATTTGTACTTTTATATTTTTTTACTAAATTGTTAGATATTAGAAATACTACATAAATATTGTTGTCGAGGGGTTAACCACTGAAGTAAAAAGTGTACACCAAAATTGCAAAAATTTGCAAAAATTCGCAGAAATTTGCACAAAATACGCAGAAAATTACGGAAATTTGTATAAAATTTGCAGACATTTGCACCAACTTGTACACCAAATTTGCAGAGTGGTAAACCCCTCGATTGTTGTTAAACTAATATTAATAATAGTTTATATTAAATTTACTACAATCAAAACATACTGAATGTGTTTTATAAGTATCTTGACCTTACTTGTTTAGATCTGATCTAAAAGTAGTATGTTATGGTGATGGCTAATATGAACCATTTTCAGCAAATTTTACAGATTTTGTTGCGGATGTTTTCAATTTGGAAGCCTATTTGTTCAGATGCACATTTCGATGATTTCTTAAAATGAAATTTTCAATGGAAAACGGTACTCATCAGAAAAAGAATGCGAGAATAAGTTGGACTGCTTTCGTAACACGCTAGGTGTTTATAGTGGTTCCACCAGAAGTTATATAAAGAATTGGTCGAGCTCAATTGTGTCTCAACAAAATAGTTCCCTATCATTTCTTGTAGTGACCTAGGTCTCTAGGTGACCTACTTTAAATAAAGAGTGGTCGAGAATTGTTACCTGGTTGTTACAAAGGATTACAATATTATAAATAATAAGCAGAAGCAGACCAATGATAGGCAGACAAATATTTTATTGTGAAATAAATTCTATAATGTATTATGGTCAAATCTCAGATGATGATGATGCAAGAGGACGTGGAGTCATCTCTATATCTTCAGTTTGAAGTGAAAGTATTATATTTTCATTAACTTCAGAATTAGTACTGGTACTACTTCTTGGCGAGCTAATTATTTCGTCGTGTTTCCTTTGCCTCCATTTGCGAATCCCAAATATAACAAATACAGTGCTAAGGATTAAAGCGACTATACCTGTACCTATTCCAATTGCACCAGCATTAGCACCTTAAAAATTAAAAAATGACAGTTTATTCAAATTTAAAATAATCAAACATTCATTACCACTAATAAAAGATGGAGTAATATCTAAAATTATTTCTCCAGTTACTTCTTTTTCTTCACGTTCAAGTTTAGCTGTGAATAATTTTGTTATGCATGTCCATTGTCCTTTTTCGTATTCTTGAATATTTGTTATTTGTATTCCACAATCGCCGTATTCAAAACCTCGACCATAATAACTGATTCTATAATTAATAACAATAAGTAATTTTTTTTATTATTAGGTCTGTCTGACAGCCAAGCAGCGATAAAGGCCACTTGAGAATGCAGACAATCCTTCAAAACTCTGGCAAGGGACAACAAAGTTGCCCTTCATTGGGTGCCGGGTCACGAGGGAATTGAAGGAAACGAAATAGCTGATAAATTAGCTAGAACAGGCTCTAAAGCCCTCTCTCCGAACACAGGACCGAGATCCAAAAATGGGAAACTGAGAACAAAAATTCTCACTGGAACAACGCACCAGGACGAAGACAGTCAAAAAAATTCATTGAGTACTCGACCACGAATGCTAAAAAGCTTCTTCTATTCTCAAAGAACGAAATCAGACTCATCACGGGACTCTTTACTGGACACTGCCCAGTGGGGTACCACCTCAAGAAACTGGGACTGAAGGATAGTCACATATGCAGACTCTGTGAATCGGAGATCGAATCTTCCGAACACATTCTCTGCAATTGCGATGCATTGGCTCAGCTTAGGCTGAAACAATTAGGACGGGTTCAATTGACGCCTGAAGATGTGAAAAGCAAACTTCTCAGGAACATTCTATGCTTCGCTGGCAAGAATGAATTCCTGAGAACGTAAATTCGAGTAAAGTTATGAACAAAAGACCAACACTGGTCGCAGTTCCTGAGCAGACCCCTGAGTAGAATACAGTACTATTAGATCCAATCTATGTCGTTATAATACGAATAATACGAACAAAGTGCCTTTTTGGATATAAGGAACTCAATATCAATGTAGAAGTTTGCCGTTGTTCTTCAGGGACACCCTGTATGTATATAAATTTTAACTTAGCAAACTGGGATGTAAAACAATTGCTAATAGATAATTTAAATACCTATCAGAGCCACCCTCATTTCGAATTTGATAACCAATTCCTAATGGTGAAATAAATCTACAATAGCGAATAGCCGGACCACCAGAACTACACTTTAATGAAACAGTGTCTCCCATATCAGCTTCAACAGATTTAGAATATTGAAGGACTTCTGCCACAGTAATCTAAAATTAGAATTTTTTAACGCGTAAACATTTTTAATTTATCAAAAATATTTACATCAACCTTTATTTGATCATCGGGCAAACCAGTTTGTCTTGCAAACAAACAAGTCCAAGTTCCATTATCACTGGCTTGAATTGGGTCTATGGTGTGAACACATTTACCCAATCTTAACTCGGTTATGTCTTGCATGACATGTATCACACCATCGGGAGCTTTGATACTGCAGTATTCTGAATAGTAAGGAACTTCGCACATGATTGTAAGGGTTGCGTTGATATGAGTACTCAGTTGTAAAAATCTTGGATAAGGAGGAACTAAAAAATTAACATTGTTATAATTTTAAAATTATTTGCTTGTGTAACTTACTTATTTGTTGGCCAACTTGTATAAAACCACCTGTAAGTCCTCCGTAAGCTCTGCTTATCTCACACTTCCATACACCTTTTTCAAAATCTTGCAACGGTTTTGTTATCTAAAAATTGTTTAATTTTAATCTTTAATCTAAAATTGTTTCATTTATAAAATTATTACTTGCATGGAACATATCGATTGGCCTAATTGAGTACCAATAGATGTATATCTTTCAGTAGCCGAATAATCCAACAATCTGAATAATAGATGATTAGGAGCTTCCATTTTACAATATAGTGCGTTGGTTGTTTTGGTATTTGCTATTCTACATCCCAAATTTACAAATTCTGATGTTTCATTTATCCAAGTTTCTACATATTCTCCATCTAAAATACAAAATTTTTCTTTCATAAATCTCTAATTATTTATGAGCGACGTCTGACGGTCTTGTATTGTATTGTTCAATGTTGAGTCGCCATAAATAGCAAAATTGACTTTAAATAAAATAAAAAAAATAACGTACCAGTCCTAATTAATTCATAAGTGAATTCAAGACCACTCATATCTTGATCTGTTCCTGTATAACATTTCCAAAATCCCAAATTATCTGTAGTTACACTCCATATTGTATGTTTACAATTTATAGTGTATACTGCAACGTTTTGTGGATTATAAAATAGACAAAACGATGCTCCAATAGTACTTCCACATGTTAATTCTAGTTTTTGGCCCATTACTACTTTTATTTGCACGTTATTAGCACCAGGAGGTGATCTCACTAAATCAAATGAATTGATTAAAGAATAAATTGATAGTTAAAGCGAGCAATTGAAAAATGCAATTCATCAAGAAAACTATAAAATATTTCTGAAAATATTGACACGGTAAAGGCAGCAAAAAGATCTGTTTTAGTAAAAATAAACACTAAACTAGGCCCAACAGCCACCAGGATTTTCAAACTTAAGTGTTAGAGGCCTGTTGAATAGAGAAGAACCCACCTGCCTACGTCTTGCGCACCGAAAGTGGCGGGACGATTATTTAGGAGCGCCGTCAAATATACATACTTCAAGAGTCAGGCGACCGAGATGCGTTAGTACGCCCATAAGTGTAGCGACCGTAGACTTCGTAACTTACGAAAAGAATAGGGGGGGGGGCAATATCTTGCGTAGTACAGGTGAAGGGAGCTAGTTCTCTCTCTGTATCTCTAAAATTGATGCGACTAGATGTTACCAGACACATTTTCGTTATAGCACATTGGCTCCGCCCTATTCTTTACAAAAGTCTACCTTTAATAGCAATTTGGATGGACCCGCCCCACTGACTTTAGCGCAATTACGCGGTGGATTCTTCTCTATTCAACAAGCCTCTACTGGTAACTTCGTAATTTTTGGAACTACAACTTCGGTCAAATGGGCAAACGAATAGTATTTTTTACGCATAATACAGTGGTGGAAGCATAAAAACAATTGAACATCGTGTTATTTTGAAAAGTACCTAAATTAAAATAGTGGCCACCTAACTTTATAAACTACTAGACCTGTATAAAAAATTCTCCTAGAGTGGCCTTATTCCGTCATGAAAATCACACTTGTTAGGTTTGGCCACGCCCCTTTAATAATTTAAATACGTTGACTAAGGCGTTGGAGGAGAAAAATACCAATTTAGGTATCTGCGCATCCCCTCAGCTCGTCCTTTTTAAAAATTATACCTGTATCTGTTTAATGTACTAGCGTACTGTAAATAATCCTGTTATCATTCCTATGAAAGTCTGTTGTGTTCCAACATTGGTTTGGCTACATTGAGCTTTATAGTATAGTTTCAAGTGATTTCTTTGTCTCCTACAATTTTTTTGGAACTGATCCAATAGGAATTGTGCTCATCGGAGATCCATTATTTTTTAATCTGTAAAAACAGGTGAGATGCTGTGTGTCTTTGCGTACTTAGATAATCTCCAAAGGAACTCTAAAATTCGACACCTTTGCCAAAAATCACAGCGTCCTCTGTATTGGAATAGTTAAAAGTGAAAGAGACTCTTGTGTGGAGTGATAGTGGAAGGTGCGAACCAACTTTTATGTTGGTCCGAAAGCTGTTGGTACCATAGAATATGCGCTAGGCTTATTAGAAAAAAAGTAATTTTTCCTTCCTCCCGTTGGGTCGGTATGGAATGCATCGAGAAACTGATGCCGTGACGATCGTCTAGAGTCTAGACACTAGAGCCTCCGGTGAAACTTCTTGCCAAATCGGAAGAAAAACAATTTTCGACGACGAAACTTAGCGTTTTTACTCGAATGATTTTTTTTTATTTATTATGGGCGCTGCGCGGCCGTTTTGCAAGGTTTTTGGAATTTAAAACCAAGGCGTTTGTAGGGACCCCAACTCTCGACCTTCGTGTTGATTTGATTATTTTGATTTGTGGGCCTATCGAAAGGTTGGACAAATTTTCGAGCGCTCCGATTGGTAGCAAGAAAAATATTACATTTTTTGACTTTTGTTCGTAAGGACCGTTTTACATGGACTAAAATATCAATAGATTACAACGGTAATCTAAGCTTTAACGTTGTACACGGTCGTGCGTCGAAATTTCTATGCACGACGTTAAAGCTTAGATTCCCGTGCTTCTGCTCCTTGAGTTGATTCAGTACTAAGTTAGTACGACATATTGTCCATGTAAAACGGCCCAAAAGTCAAAAACTACAACATACTAAATTTTTAGAAAAATTCAACGAGGGTCATTTTCCATAACAAACATACAACGTGCTTTCAGGTGCATACAACCTATCACATAACGCAAAAAAAATGTGCAAATAGTTAATTAATTTTGATATTAATTTTGGTGAGCCGATGTCGTTTACAAAATAAAATAAGATTTATGTATAAGTTCAGAAAGAAGCTTGACAAAAATTAAGTAAATATCGAAGGGTCATCCACTCTCTGCAGTCAATGTACAAAAGTTCTGCAGTCAACTGCAGTCATCTGCAGTTAACTGCAGTCATCTGCAGTCAACTGCAGTCATCTGCAGTCAACTGCAGTCAACTTCAGTCATCTGCAGTCAACTGAAGTCACCTGCCGTCAACTCCAGTCAACTGTAGGCAACTGCAGTCAACTGAAGTCATCTGCAGTCAAGTGCAGTCAACAGCAGTTTCTGCAGTCATTGTACAAATACAGAACAGTGGTTGACCCCTCGGTAAATATACAGGGTGTTCGCGAGAAGTGGGCCACTATTGCTATATCCGTTAATATTGAAGATACGAGGTCGGTTAAATTTGTAAAGTAGTATAACTTTTACCGCTGATTGCGATGGTCAACACAAAAAATAATTGAACATCTAGTTTTCAAGATATTCACAAAAATAACTTTTTTTTAAATGGAACACCCGATATATTTTTATATATTCGAAGATAACACTGAATTTGGAGTATAAAATGTCATATGAGTTATGTCCTAAAATGAAAAATAAATTACCGATTTCGGATCTTCTGCATTAAACAGATACAGCAATAGTGCCCCCTTGGCACGAACATCCTGTATTTTTATACAAATTTAGATCCCTGGTAAAATGTAGATACTAAATTAGCAAAAATACAGGGCGTTAATGCCAAGTGAGCCACTATTGCTTTATCCGTTCAATACGAACGATACGAAATCGGCACTTTATTTTTCATTTTAGGACAAAACTCATATGACATTTTATACTCTAAACTAAGTGCTAAAACTAAAACACTAAATGCAGTGTCTTTTTCAAATATATAAAAATATATAGGGTGTTCCATTTAAAAAAAGTTATTATTGTGAATATCTTGAAAACTAGATGTTCAATTATTTTTTTTGTGTTGACCATCGCAATCAGCGGAAAAAGTTATACTACTTTACTAATTTAACCGACCTCGTATCTTCGATATTAACGGATATAGCAATAGTGGCCCACTTCTCGCGAACACCCTGTATTAGTCTTCTTGATAGAAACTTATCGCGTGTGATGATGAATAGTGGTAAAAAAATTTAAAAGAATTTAAAAAAAATTATTCTCACCATTTAATCTGGTAACGAATCTCTCTCTGTATAATTCTCCTTTATCAGTAGTAGCAGTTAAAGTAAAGTTCCGGACATCATCTAAAGCTTTTGATAAATTAACAATTTTAAAACCACACAATTGTCTTCCTAGACTAGTAATTCTTTTTTCAGTTGGTTCGTCATTGTCCTATAAATAAACATTTATAAATTCGGTAACTGTTTCGACCGAATAAGAAAAAAAAATGCTGCTACAAAACTATTCCCAAAATCATGAGAAATTTTGCTTCGTTGACTCCACTATTAAATTTAAATCCAATATTTTTTATTACCTGTTTTGAAATCATCAATGGCGGTTTAGGTGAATTTAAATCTAATTCCATATCCTGTTCTTTAAGTTTTAGTACACATTTTGTTAATTTCTTATCTTCCAATATTAAATGGTTAAAAATGCTAGAGCCTTCCATTATTCTAATCTGATACTCTACAATTTTGGATCTATCTAAAAAAATTTACATTCAAGAAATACTTATACAAAAGGTTCTTGTTTATTGCAACATATGCACATACAGACGGGCGACATACAGGGTGTCCCAGCAAAGCCACAATTTTACGATATCGAGGCGTTCCGACACTCTATATATTTATTTATATATTTTTATTAGATTTATATTAAATTTGCAGTTCCCAATTCTTGTAATAAAAAGTGAAGGAGAAGCAAAACTAATAAACTCACTAAAAAAATCGACTGTAAAAGTTCCTGTAATGTATTCATCTTCAAGTTCGTCGTATGCTACTATATTCCAAGATTTTGGTCCATTTTCATCTACGTTACCAACTATTATTTTACATACTCCTTCTTCTCCCAAATGGGTAACTGTATTAACAAATCTAGGTTCCTGTAACTATTAGTAACTATCAATTTAAGTGTGATCCTTTTTGCGTCTTTCGTAAATTGCAATATTTAAAAAAAAACTCACAATTTTTAAATAAGTTTCCGTTTCGATTCCAACGGTGAAATTTATACTTAATCCAGTATCAGAAATAAAACTACAATTCTTTATATCTGTATCACCGAATTCGTCAATTCCAATGGTATAAGAATCCGATTTGACTACTTCAATCTTCATGGATTCGGGATCAAATTTATAATACCCACAAACTAAAAAAATAATTTTTATTTAAATTTGTTTTATTATTTTTAATAAATGGATACCTACTTGAATAATTCACCAAAAATGAAATAATGTAAAAAAGGATTAAACAATTCATTTTGAAGTTGAGGATTAAAAACTTAAAGTACAATTAAAAGGTTTACCTTATGCTACATAATGTACCTATATATTTAAGTGTTTTTTTAAACTTTTAGTGATATTCTAATTTATAAGATAATAGATTATTTGAATACAAAGAGAATTATCTAAGACAGTAGGTACCTACGTATTGTGTATAGGACAAAGCAGTACAAAGTTTACAAAAACTAGAAATCATTTTTACAAACTGTATTTTGAGTTACAAATACAACATTTAGCATTTCAGTTTTTTATAAGAGAGCCTAGTAGCTACAGTTAAAAGAAAATAAATTATTATACAAGGTGCTTAGTAACAACTTTATTTTTGGACACCCTATATCCTGTATAGATTTCTTGTAAAAGCTTAGTTTGCCGATGAAATAATTTTAAAGTGACTAATAGCAAATTTTATCAAAATCGGTCCAGTAGTTTTTGCTCCAGAGCTGTAACATCCATCCATCCATCCATACATACAAACCGACGACCTCTAAGGTAATTGTTTGCATTTTTGGAATCAGGGGGACTCAAAACGTCGAGAAATGAAATTTATAAAACAATTTCTTTTTCTAGATTAGGTCCTAAAACTCTTTCAAAGTACGTAGTACGAAAAAGTTAAATACCATAAAAATACTGTATTTAGTACAGCTCCACCAACCAATTTTGCATTACGGAAAATATGTTGACTAAAATAATTTTATTTAAAATATTTTTTGCGGGAAAAGATTCGTCCAATCATAGTCAAGAATTCAGGTTAGGTACAGCAGGTACAGGCAGACGAGGACTGACTATACTTTTATGTGAATTTTATGAAATAAAATATATAATATAGGGTAAGTGGAGGAGAGATGGACCAGTAGGAGAGACGGTCCAGCACTGATATTTTACAAACCGTTGCACCTACAACCCTGCTATTCCGTCAGTATATAGAGAATGTTACTTCGTATGTGTGTCAACTTGAAGATACGTTAGATTTTTTATTTATAAAAAGATATTAGAAATTTTAAAATAATACTGTTCGAAAAGTTTGTGCACAAGTTAACTTTGGATTGCGTCACCGGGTTGGAGGTAATTTTTTACATATTTTTTATGCATAACTAAGAAGTATGATTGTTAAGGAACCCCCATAACCTAAATTAACCTACGTCTGAGTTTGCAAAATATTACAAAATAATAGTTCGTATCTCTCCCGCTTAGAGTGGAGATGGACCAGGTGTACGGAGGAGAGTTGGACCTATAATATCGCTATGGATGTATACTTTTTTTAGAAATTTCGAGTGTTTATAAAAGAAAAGAGCGTGTAAAGTTGCGAGGTGTGTGGACTACCCAAGATTTACAAAATGCGTTGGTTGCAGTCACTCATTTTAACAGCCTAAAGTCTACTTTCAAACGTCGTATAAAAACCTGTAATGCAGCTAAAATAAGCCGACTTAGACCGGACCGGGTGAAGCTACTGAGAGAAAGTTGCAAATCATATAAAAAAATTGAAACAATTTTGATATTATTTACTTTTTCAGGTGAACTTTTGCTGGTCCGTCTTAAGACACAATAGTGGTCCATCTCACCTACACACTAGAGGTGAGACTGCAGCTTGATTTATACTCTTATTTTGTACTGATATAAACATTACTATTTTAGTGTAAGAACTGTCAAAGTGTGGCCAAATAATGATACTTTTATGTTATTTTATAGATTAAGCGATTTAACAAATAAATTTTCTTTTTTTATTACTTTTGTAAAATGTGATCCAGCTCTCCTCTATTTACCATATATAATCTTTTACGAATTTACCATTAAACTCCCTATGCTGCGTCGCGCAGCTCACCACCCTGTATACTTGTCAATAACGTGTAGGTATAGCTTATTAGGAAAGAATTATGTTCCAAGTTCCAAAGACGCCTAATTTTAAGATTTATTGAGGATTATAATCTATTTAAAAGGGTTGTAAGAAATGCTTTCGATGTCGTCCATGCGTGTGTCTCGTCCAACTTTCAAAGCAGGTAATTACTTGGCAATCTCTAAGTACCATAATCGACCAGAAATCTTAAAAAGGTTATTTTTGCATTTTAACCAAATAATGTTCATCTCAACTTATACTGCTAATAATAAGAAAATTTGAAAAACATGCAAGCTGGTGCAATTCAGATAATTGAAATAAATTACGCGGTTATTACCCACAGCATAAAAATTAATTAAGTCCTCAAATTTTTAAAATTTATTTGATTTATGTATTTGTGTATTATCAGAGATTCAGAGATAATCTTTATATTTCAGCAATAGAACAAAGAAAATCCGACTAATACAATGTAAAATAAGTAGCAAGTAGTACTTATATTGAAGTAGGTATCATTATGATTTTCAAGATCACGACGGTAATTAATTAATTATTATTATTCGTCTAATAGCTCACGATTTTACCCTTAAAAATTCAAAAAAGCAGAATCGCCTGGGACCGTATAGACGTAATAATTTATAGAATGGCAGGGACGCAGGGTGCAGAGTTTTAGAATTGTGAATGCTTTTGTAAAAATTATATTATATACCAGTCGCACATTGTAAAAATTTTCCCAAAAATATTCATAACATTTTTTATAAAACTGGTTTTGACAGTATGCTCAGGCTACATTTACGAAGTTTTTATAATAACTGTATTTATGAGATTATGCGACTTATGACCACCTAAAAATTTTGACGTGAAGTCACATAAATACAAATGGTTCGATTTTTGTTGATGAAAGGACGAGTTATATTGGTTTGTGATGTGAGCGTGCGCCTTCCTTTGTTGTCTGGTGGCACATGTTTCGTATTTAAATGCATTTTTTTGACCTTGAAGGTGTTGCAGCTTATGCAACACATTCTGCAATCCGTAAATTTTCTTAATACCCACATAACGACATATTTTTATAAATATATTTATGAAATTTTTATGAAATATTTACAATATGCGACTGGCTTTACATTTTTTACCTAAATACAACATTTAAAAATATTCTGTTCAAACCTTCTTTATGGTCTTTTTCAAGTTAAGAAATGATCATTTTATGATAAAGTAGCTATGCTATGAAATTTAATTTATGAAAATTGTGTGCAAAATGGCATACTTTTAGTTTGAAGCAGTTTGTGGACCTACCAATATTACTCAAACTTTTTATAAAATACGTTAAGCTCGTCTGCTCTGTCTGGTAAGACTTTCCTCTGCTCATGTTTGCAATTTAAAAATAATTATTACAAAACTTGTAACGATGCGTTTTTCTACACGTGTCAGAGTGTTACCGTGTTTGTTGGTCTGGTGCAAAAAACAACGTTATTTTGCAACTTGATACATACGATGAGGGGTGACTTTTAAGTTCGCGGAATGAGACAGAAGGAGGCGGCCATCTTTTTTTCTTTTTTGTAATTAATGTCATTTTTTTATTTTCAAGTAGGTACCTATACACTACAGTGTAGTCAACGTATGTTCGCAATATCGCAATCAACAAAATAGAGATAATGTGAGAATTTTTTTTTTGAATTCGAGCTATTATCAACCGAATTGTAACAGGAGATGAATCATACTATGCTGATAGTTTACATCAGTTAATAAAAAAAATTAAATCAAAAAGGGCAGGAAAATCGACAAAATGCGTACTTTTACTGCAAAGCAATTCATTCAATTTTCAGCACAAGGCAAAAATTGTGATGAGTGCCGTGACGTCATGTAATTTCGAAGAAATTGTTCATCCACTCAGTACAAATTTGGAACTAAGTGATTATTACCTATTTCCTTTGAAAAAAGAATTTCATGGAAGGCATTTTGACATCGATGAATCGCATTTTACCAGCAAAAATAAAAATTATTTTTTTAAAGGTTTACAAAAATTAATTCACAGAAGTACAGTAGAAGTAATAAAAGAGGTGAAACTAATTCCCACAGATATGATTTTTGTGGCAAATTGAAGGTAACATACTAAAAACATACATTCGTACTCGGGTGCAAAATACGTTTTTTCGGTCTCCATCTTGAAAATAACGTTGCCCAATATATTGTCAGGGCTGGGCAAAATACATCTATTAGTGTATTTCAAATACAAAATACTCGAAACACAGTATTTGAAATACAAAATACTTTTTCATTTCCAACCAAAATACAAAATACAGTATTTCAAATACAAAATACAGTATTTCAAATACAAAATAAAATTCGCGCAATAAAAATGCTACCTACAATAAGCAATCAAACTTTCGGACTGTAAAATTGGCCTCTATTTGATTTCATTGTCATCTTTTTCTGTTTTTTTAATTTTATAAAATTTTCCGTCTAAAATTGCCAAAAAACTGATCTTTTGTGTTACGCTCATGAATTTCACGATATGTATTTGAAATACAAAATCATCAAATATTCTGTATTTCAAATACAAAATACTTTAATAAAAGTCTTTAAAATACTAAATACAAAATACAAATGTATTTCAAATACTGTATTTCCAATACATGTATTTTGAGACTGCCCAACCCTGTATAGACTCGGATTTAAAAAAAATTTGCCCCATTTTGTTTGGCCTCCCGTTCGCAAACTTTTAGCTAGAGAGACATTTTTTTACTAACGTACCGTTAGAGCGCTAGGCGGCGAAGAACTAAGAAATCGGTAATTTTTCAATGCTACCAACACAAAAGTTAAAAAGGTCGTGGTTGTTTGTATCGAGGGGGTGTCTCAAACCTTCCCTTATTGATAACGCCCGTCGAAACCACGGAGATAGTGTCGGGGTGTTTTTAAAAATGTACTTTCAAGATATGACAAAATTATTTCGGTTGTTATCAATGCTCTAGGGTTCTTACAGTTGATAATTAGTTTCAGCTTAAGGTGTTATTTGAATTAGACCTACTATACATTGAACAATAAAATTATAAAAAAAATATTTACGTTTCTTTCTACCCCATTCCGCGAACTTAAAAATCTCCCATCGTTTACCTATGACATTGTTATTACATTATAGTGTATAATCAATGATAATAATATAAATATATAACTTACGAAAGTAATTTATTAAAAATTTGGTTCAAAATACATAATACATATAAAACACCTATAGTATATAGGTACAACCATCAACAATCTCAAAATAATAATAATAACTATTTATTAGCCAAATGCTATAAGTAAGATACTAGAAATGTCATAACAATTAATAAGCAAATACAAATAATAAATTACATAATTTATAAATAAATGAAAAAATAAATTTATAAATTGATTTAATTACAAAGCGTTAGAAGCATATAGGAAGAAAGCGTAACGTCGAAAATACAACAAAATTTAATAAACCTAAATAAATTTTGGATACATTTGTTGAAAAATCCATCGTCAATGGTCTCGGGGATTGTTAAATTGAAATTTACAAAAACTTGGATTTACATTGGAATAAACAATAGATAAGTATAGTAGGTACGGTACGCGTCATTTAACTTTGAGAGATTGTTGCTCCTTGAGGTTATTTTAACGAGAAAATTAAATTATTAAACATTTGTTTAAACCAAGGGGTCAATCACTGTTCTGAATTTGCACACTGACTGCAGTTGACTGCCTATGACTGCATATGTTATGGCTGCCATTGACTGCAGATAACTACCGTTGACAGCTCAATTTTTGTACATTGACTCTAAAGAGTGGATAATCCCTCGGTTTAAACTTTTTAAATTTCAAGTGCTTGCGGGATATATTGAATATCGATGCTACTGCATCGTGGTGGACGTTAGAGCTCTGGAAATGTTCTCGAAATACCATAACGTTCATAACCATAATCGATTCCATCGAGTTCTCGCCAAGTTATATGACGCGTACTGTTTTCTAAACGGCACATAATAATTAGCTAACACGTACGTTAATACGCCTTTTATTAACACGTAAGTATAATTTTTTTACATTTTATTTTTTCGTAAGGTAAGTTGGTATATAAGAAGTATAAAAACTACTTTCTACTGGTTCATGAAAATATTCATATAGAATTCTTTTAATATGTAATCTACAAATCACTTATTTGGCCTCAAATATTTCGAAAATTTAAAAATTTTTAACTACGGATTCAAAAGATGTTTTCTATTGCCCTATTAATTCGTATTACTTGTAAGAAAACAATGTCGAATATGCGCTTGTCGATGATGATTCCTAATTTTTGCACATCAGAAAAGATAATTGTAATAACAAATAAGTGCTTTTCTCTTTACACATATATTACGTTACAGGCACAATAATGATGCTTCGATTTTGAACTCTATTTCTGTTTGTAGTAATAAGTACACAAAGTAAATATTTTTATCGCTCCGGAAGTTACACACTTACACGTTATACTCTAGCTGCAATTAAGATTCCGGCACACAAGCAAAGTGTACCTATTACATACAGAAGTCATTTAAAAGCAATAATTAATGTAACATTTTAAGACACTTAGAATTATTCAATTACGACGAAGAAAGCTATGGATAAGGGTAGGAAATGGAGAACAAGTATAGTGTGTAAAGCGCGGAATACTCAAAAAAGATTCGAAATAAAATTTTCCCACGATTCCGTCCTTATTACAATTATCATTAATTTATAGGTATCGATAATACATAAATATTTGGTTGCTCACATGCGTCTTTTAAAATAATTATTATCTTTTTTGAGTCAAAAAGGAAATAGCCCAATCAAATTAGGACTTTACTTCGGAAAAAATAGTATAAAGATGAATTTTTGCATACACCTTTATAAGACCGTTATAAACAAGATGTGAAAAGTCCCCTTCGATATCATGTGACCTTTAAAGACTATTCTAGATTAAAGGTCACGAAAACGATCTTTTTATAAATATCTCGCTCTCTATTGGTTTTTCGGAAAAATGCTTCATATAAAAATTATAGGCGAGATAATTCTCTATAAAAAAGATAATATGCTCTTTTTTAAAATATTCAATAGTTTGTGAGAAAAACGTTATTGAAAATTAACCTATTGTGAGCGTACTGTAGTTGTACCCATGGGTTGCAGTGATTCTGAGCGCCCTATTTTACCTTATTGGAAGATTCTCATTGTCATTACCTATTAGTTCTAGAGAAATAAAAAAAATACGTGGTTTAAGGGGACAGTTTCAGCTTTAAATTACATGCTCAATATTTAGATTTTAAGTAATTTATCGTTGAGAAAAAAATTAATGAATATAACCTAACCTAATTTTTCTTAGTTTAAAAATCTCCCAAAGTAATTAAAGAAATATAAAATCCATAGAAAATTACTATCGCCATGATGTGTACTTTAATGTCCTAATATACAAAATTCCTTTCGAGTTTTATTTTTTAAAAAAAAAGGACTTTGAAATTTTTGACAAAAACTACATTATCGATCTTTTTTGATATTGTATATAATCTTTTTTGATTAAGTAATGTTAATTTTTAAGATGGCATGTTAAAAAATGTACTATAAGCTTTCTACAAAAAACAATTGATGGGCTTAGATCTCTTCTTTATTAATTTAGAGTCCTTTAAAGATTACCAACAAACATTTTTAAATTGTTAAATTTTTAGAAAAATTAGGTTATGTTACATTCATTAATTTTTTTCTCAATCATAAATTACCAAAAATCAAAATACTGTGCATGTAATTTAAAGCTGAAAATGTCCTCTTTAATCACGTATTTTTTGTTTTTCTCTAGATCTAATAGGTAATGAGTAATTTCCAATAACATAAAATAATCCATGGGTACTGCAGTAGGCACAAAATAGGTTAACTTTAAATAACATTTTTCTCAAAAACTATCAAATATTTTGAAAAAGAACATAACATCTTTTTTATAGAATATTATCTCCTCTATACTTTTTATATCAAACATTTTTCCGAAAAATCAATAGAGAGCGAGATATTTACAAAAAGGTCTCAAATAGCCTTTGAAGCTCACATGATATCGATGGGAACTTTTCACATTATTGTTTATAACGGTCTAATAAAGCTGTGCAAAAAATTGAGCTTGATACTATTTATTACGAAGTGAAGCCTTATTTTTGTCTAATTTGGTTTGGCTAAAATAGTTGTTATAAAGCTACCGATTTTAATGGTTATTCTAAATCTAAAGATCACCGTTATAGATTACATTTTGTAACTTTATAACGTTTAGGATACAAAATTATGAAAAATACTTGTATGTAGTATACCGTCTAATATCTAATTTTAAATGATTGGAAGTTTTTTAAGGTTCCTTATATTATTATTATTCATTATTAATACAATAATTATTTACGATTTACGACACAAACAATAATGCAACGGTATTGCATTTTATAAATGTGATTGTTTTACGATACCATGTCTCGATTCGATCTTTTAACTTTTATTATTTTATTCTACAATACAATATTAAATTTTTTTAACTAAAGCAATTTTTTCCATTTTATTACTGAGATAACCCTTTGATCAGTCGCGTCTCTCCTACTAATTCTATTAAGAGTATTAAGACAATTTCGTAATTAATAACATAAGAGGATCTTCCTATTATTTTAATTTTGCTTTATTCGCATTTAGAACGAAGCGTCTCACTTTTTTCATTATTTAATATTATATTGTTTTTTTTTTCTAAATAATTATACACGTAGCTCTATAAGATATAATATTAGTTATTATTATGTATAATATGTTATACCGAACGTTCGATTAGCAAAGGCGTCTTGGGTAGGTACTCAGAGTTGAGCAGCAGACAGAATTGGGTAAGATACTTATAAAATGTATCTTTGATACAAGATACATGATAATTCAGGTTCAGTATCTTTGATACAAGATACTTTCACCTCAAGTATTATAGATAAAAGATACTTTTAATTTTTGTTCGGAAGATACAAGATACTTAACACTTGATACTGTTTTCATCGGCCTTCTTCCATTTTCAAGAATTTAAAATCTTCAAACAATAGGATAGTGCCAGGAAGGTCGCATATTTATCAAACAATTACCTTTGTACCTGCTCCTTTGTCATAAAGTGTTAAAAAAGTACCTGAGCACATTGAGGCTAATAAACATCTTTGATACAAGATACATGATAATTCATTTTCAGTATCTTTAATACAAGATACTTTCACCTCGAGTATCTTAGATACAAGATACAAAAGTATCATTGATACTGCTCAACGCTGGCAGTAGATTATATCCTTGATATGAATCGACGATACGCATCTTTGCTACTTTTCTATCTTGTATCTCTGTATATTTTATGAGAACCGATCCGAAAGACCGGAGAAGCGTGCCCTTCGGGCTATAACCGCCCACCGCTCACTCGTCTGAACTGGTTCTACGATACGCGAGATGAAAGTATTACGTATCTTGTATCGATGATACTAACTAGCCTCAATGTGACCGGATACTTTTTTGACACTTAATTTCAAAAAGCACGAACGTGATAGTTCGTATTAATTCGTTTCAAAGCTGATCTTCACAATGTTGACAATTACAATAGGTGTAAGGGACAAATAAAAATGTAAATAACGATGTCCATCTTGTTTATTGGTGTGAGGGTACTTTCCATAAGAAACCTCCCAAAATGCTTCACCCTGTACATTTTCTAAAGAAATGGACTGTGTTTATGTATTCTAATACTTTTTATTAATATATTTTCGAATGAGGGCCATGAGGGGAAAAGTAGAAGGAAGAAAAGGCTATCGTGTATCCGTATCTTGTATCTCTATATAAACAAAATTAAAAGTATCGTGTTTCTCGTATCGATGATGCAATTTACTAGTATCTTGCCCAACTTTGTCTGTACATGTGTACATAGTAGGTAGATACGTAAGAGGTACCTAGGTAAGTATCTACTATCTTTCAACTCCGATGACCTCTTTACTACTCGAACCTCCTTTATATTAAACGTTAACAAATTTAGTAAACGCTTCCACAAATAGACTACATCGATTAGATTTTAACACACTTTTGGCGCTACGACAAGTCGGGCAACAAAATTACCTCGCGCCTGTCGTATTAAATTATAAACATTTATAATTTTTAAACGATCGATATAGAGTTTATACATAGTGGGAACAACGTACCGCTTATATAACAACAAACAACAAATAACGGGACCGTCGCAGATGTCCTAGAACAACAAGAAGGAGACTCGAGTACGTCTCGAATCTCCTTTGTTGCGCCGGGACATCCCCAGCTGTCATAAACTCTGATCCGATCCTGTGGCTCCAACTCCTTTGATGTCTGCGCCGGCTCCTGCTCCGCTGGAGGATCTTCCTTCGCCGCCGGATCCCTGTCCCGAACCTCCGCAACCGCCGTTAAACTCTAATTTATACTGAAAGCAAATCCAATATTAGATGTCTATTTATTATTCTGCGGGGGTCGTTAAGTAATTAGCACCCTGTACGCTACATTTATTAGTATTTGTCGCTTTCTAATAATTATTAACGGTTAATTAATTAATTGTTTTAAATTAAAAGCTTTCTAGCAAATAACAAAAAAAAGTTCTTAATACTTCGTGCCTTCTCAAGAGACATAAAAAATTCCGGGTATGAGCTGGGCGTAAAATACTATAACAAAAAACAAAAATATCAGCTTGTTATAATTAGTATTTGACGACGTGTTAATAGGTATAACATAGATGTCAAAAAGTAACACGAAAAATTAATAAATATCGATTCATACGCTATCGTGGTAGTGTGGCGTATTCTCCAAAAACGCACAATCTGTTTAACGCTTGTGGACTTAGTTGTAACGGTAAATGTTTACCATCCAGCGAAACACAAGGAAATTTCACTCTCTGTGGCATCGATACTTGATACTGACAAATTACAAATATCCATTAATTTTGCTCTACTCATTTATAAATGTAGAGGAAAGTTAAAAAAAAAGTTAACGAGACTAGCCGAAGGGAGTACTCTTAGTTCGACGTGAGAAGACTTGTTTCTTCTACAAATTATTTTTACTATTTTTATTTAGTTTTACTTCGTTCCCATTATTATACATAATATAACCTACTCAAGACGCCTAGAAGAGACTCCGCAAGTAGCGACTAGGTTAGTCACATCTCAAAATATTGGAGAAATAGTTGTCTTAAGATTTGCAGTACTATATACTGCGTGTATACCTATACATACTTGCCGGATTGAATTTTGATAATCTCGAGATCAAAAGGTCTGTTATAAATGTGAAAAACGTCTTGAATTAGTCTTTAATTGGTACTTAATAAAATAATGGGATTCTACTGTACCTCCAAGTATTCGCTTATAATACGTAGATATAGGTAAGGTATAGTGAACTTTTATAAAGAATAGGGCGGAGCCAATGCGCTACGCTACGTAAGATATTGGCTACGCCCTATTCTTTATAAAAGTTCAGGACTATACATACATTTGTTCCAGCGGATCTTTGCTGGTGTATGTCAAGATAAGACGACATACGTCGTTACAATTTAGCTTCATATTACGCAGCTTCAACAAAGACAGATACTACACTCAAGCTAGATCATAAAGGCGCGCTACACGCGCTACCTTTTCTCTGTCTATTTATGCATCTTCTATCTATGAATATCATCCGTCAGTCTAATATTATGTCATATTGTCTCATCTGTCAATCGCTTTTGTCATCTCATCTGTCATCTCATTGTATGTGTCCATTTCATTGTGTCAGTCTTATCTGTCAATCTCGTTTGTCATCTCCTCACTTGTCAATCTCATCTCATTCTATTTGTCACTCATACCATCTCACAAACTCATTTGTGAGGTGGCATATGAAATGACAGATTTGATAACAGGTTTGATGACAGATGAAGAGACATATAGGATAACAGATGGGTTGACAGATCGATTGATAGATAGGATAACAGATAACTCCCCTGATATATGGCATGACAGATGACTCCATCCTTCTCTATGGTGACAGATTAACATAAACTCCCCTCTGACATGGACAAATGGTGCCAGATGACGACACTGACACATGCTACATATGAACAGATTGTCATTTGACAGGTGGTAACTATATGGTGACAGATTTGACACTTAGTAACTATGGTGACAGACCACTCCCCATTTCTCCAAACCAATCCCTATCCTACTTCCCCATTTCTCTAAACTCTCTCTATCTTCTTTTTTTATATCTATGTCACTTTCGGACTTTACTGCGCATTTCCGATGATCCATGTGTTTTCTATTGCGTGGATTACCGTACGGTTACCAGTAAAGATTCGCTGGAACAACTGTAGGTACATTACGGCAAAATATGTATAGTTGGGCGTGACGTTCTCTAAACATCTCCTCGAATCCCGAGAAAATTTCAATAAACCAACAAAATATGGATAAAGTGAAATGTAAGACTTAATAATTGTTTACCTTTGTTGCGCATTCGAAGCACGTAGTAACAACTTTTGATATAACGTTCATAAGATTTTTCGTTTCTTGTATCACATTATCGACTTTGGTGAACGTAGCCGCCTTACCGACGGTATGATCTTTTACTGTAAATTGCAATCGCTGTACGAAAGTTGGAACTTTGTCTAAATTTTCTAGAAGCTCTTTTTTGTTTGCACCTCCGGGCACCTAAGACACGGCAAAAGAACGATTCGAATAAATCGACGATAAGTAATCGTAAAGAGTTTACCTGATAACTGAACTGCCTAATAACTTTATATAATCTATTCGCTTCCTCGGCAAAATATTCGGCTTGCGTAAATAAATCTTGAGTAGTTTTCAACGATCCTTCCCCTTTCGTAAATTGGTACATAGAAAAGGCCATGGACGACATATTTTTAGCTCTCTTTACGATATCGTTATTATCCTAAAAACACTCTATATTTTTCAAATTCCGATTAAAAATTGTTTCAAACGACCGACCTCCATTTGAGAACTGTTTTCCTGCCATTTATCCGTTTCCGCATCCATTTCGTTGCTAATTAATTTCATTTCCAATCCAGATTTTGCAATTTTTTCTTGTTCCGCTACGTCCAGACGTACCGATTTTAAAGGTTTCGAAGTGGTTCCGTGTTTCTGCAAATTAAACGATGTAAAAATTTAATCAAAAGACAGATTAGTACTAATTACTCCTGGCCGAGGTAAGGACATGTAAACTTGTTTTTCGGGTCTACCTTGACTGGCGTCGATAACTTCTTTAACGACGGACGTAACGTCAGATACTAACCATTGATACATATCTGCAAAAACTTCCAAATTTTCTTGAGCTATTTTGCTGCCGGGATACGCCGCTAAAGATTTTGCCGCCGTTATCACCTATAAATTGTCAAAATTTAAATAAGACGGTGAATAGAAAAAGTAGGTACTTGAGCACCTGTGGTCCGTACACCCTTAAATTGATTTCGGTAAATCTAGCCGAAACTTGCAACGTTTCCGATATAGCGACGTGTCGTAATAACTTACAAACTTCTAAAATGTGGTCTATGGAATCGTGAAAAGCTTCAGCAGTATGATGTAAACGATCCGATTCCGGTATTAACGCGTGTTGTCTGATGTCGTTTACTAATTCTTGACTTTGTTTAGTAGAAGTGCCAAGTTCCTGAGCTTGTTGTAAAGCCGTTTGAGCGAGTTCTCTCATTAAATCTTTAACGGCCGTTAATGCGGACGATATGAATTCGTCCAGTTCTGGACAATTTGTAGCACCATCGATTGCCATCTAGTTATGAAAATTCGATTAAGAAAAAGGGTCAATTGTTGGAATTAAATAAAGTAGAGTTTACCAAGTTTGCGTACATTCCTAACACGTGGTCCAATTCTAATTTGAGCCTATCGATATAATCTAAAATTGCTTGACGTTGTTCGTGGCTCGTGTAGGCACTATCTGTGAAGTCTTGTGTACGTTCTAGTACCGAATCGAGAGCTATAGGAAGCGTTTCTTGATAAGAAGGATCTAAAAAATTATGGGTTGTTTAAAAAACAACCGGGCGAGAGACCGCACAAAGAAAGTTGCACAAATAGATACGTATACGAGTAGATACACACCGGCATAGTATAAGTATACATAGTATGCCATTCCGGTGTACGAAAACCGAACTTGACCGCGCATGACGGCAGAAGGGGTCAGCACGGACGTATGCATGTACGAACAAGTTGCGTTGGTTTCAAGTACGGTAGAAGTCGCACTCGTCGCGTCGTGTTCACCCTCCTGACGTCACTAGACATCACAAAACCTGCGCAATGGTATACTATGTATGCTTTGCACACAGGGTTTGCAGATTATGTTTTTGATGCACCGACAACTTGTCGTCGATAAAACTTACCCGAACTAATCCGACATAGTTCTAGCATTTGTTGCAGCCTCTTCATGCAAGCATAAACGGTACTCGGTTCTAACTCTATCTCGTCACCCTGTATAGATTGCGAACACGGTTCGACAGAATTTAAAACACCGTCTTTGACGACGTGGTGAATTAAATCCATAGCCCGCCGCATTTGGCAGAAAACGGTATCTCTATTTTCTCTAGCGGTATTACTTTCGGGATGTCTCAAACAAGTCTGCAAAATGAATTACTTTTATAAGTACCATCTATGGCTTCGTGAAGTTGGCGAAAAGTTGAAAGCACTAATTTTAAAACATTAGCCAATCTTTAGTGCTACGTTAGTGCCTTTTAGTGCCTTTTGAAAAATTTCAATCACCCTTCTAGTTTTCGAGTTATTAACAACTCTTTTTTTTTGAGCAAAACTTTAGTGCTTCATTAGTGCTTCTTAGTGCCTTAAAAACCGCTTTTCTATCTTTAAGGGTTTTTGAGTTATTAACAAATAAATTTTTGCCAAGTGTGAAGTTAGCTCCAACACTTTAGAATTTCGAAAAAATTTTTAGCCCACATTTAAGGGCCTCATTAGTGCTTCTTAGTGCCTTAAAAACCGTTTTTCTATCTTTAACGGTTTTTGAGATTTTCGAAAAAATGGTTAAGGATCACTTTACTATGTGAAAGTGGGATATTTTGAACCTTAATGTAGGTAGAAATGTTTCCATTCATTTTAAAATATCCCAAAGGTTTTTGAATTCAGAATCTTTGTAAATTAATTATTCAAAACTCAAATATTTTTTATTTGAATTTCTGCTTAATATGTAGGTACTATGCACTATGCAGTTACTGCATATTTCAGACAATTTATTTTGTATAGGCCCCGTGCAAGTTAGCATCAGCGCCACTACCGGTAACTTCTGTAAGTAACGTTGTTGGAAATAGCACTTGACACATGCATGCAAATTTGTAATTTTATAAACGAGTGCGAATTTTGTGCAGATAATAAGTAAATGACATATTAAATCCGTCATTCATGGATTAGGGAACTCAAACGAAGAGCAAATTTACAGAAATGTGCGGTGATAGTTATATTAATTGGTCAATTGTGAATTGCCTCAAGTCTGCCAAAAATGCGGATAAAAGCATATCTTTGCACAGTTTTCCCTCAAAACTTCATAAAAAAGAACACTGAGCCTGGTCTTGCCTTATAGATCCACAGTGTGCAACAAAATATGTTATTTTTTAAATAAAAATTTATTTTCATAATTTGACAATTAAAATTTTTAGGTTAGGTTTGACGTTTCATTTTATAGAATTTTCTTTTGATGTAAAATAATGTTATAAATAATATTAACATATTAAAAAAGCACATTAGTAAAATATAAAACATAGAAAACCACAAAATTTCAAGTAAAATCACTTGGCGCAATTGCAAAGTCCCCTATACTACTATTAATGGCGCGAAAATACTCTTAAACGCAAATCTCAAGATATGGAGTTACAAACTATTTTTTTCTAACGAAATATATGCTATTACTAATCAGAAAGAGTTGTTTTAGGGTTTTTGTTTATTAGCATTATTATTTTTTGTTTATTATTATTTATTAGGTTTATTAGCTATTTTGGACTCGAGGAATCTAAAAACGTCCAAAAATTAAATAACAAAATAACTTATTTTTTCGATCATATGACCATCAAAGCATAAGGAAAAGTTAAATTATGTAAAATGTACAGACAGGCTTATTGCTAAACTCCTTCCATATCAATTATTATAAAAATCTAACATTTCTTTGTATTTATCAATATTTAGAAAAAAATTATTTGAATTTGTAACAACACATACAGGGTGTACGGAAATTTTTGGGATTATGTAATCAACCAAAAGTTTATTTGCCGTCTAACTGAAAAGCTGAACTGAACTAAATTCTAACCTATAAATGAATGAAAAAATAAATCACAGCTGTTCTTTATTTTTTACTTTTTTCTGTCAAATTCTTTCTTTCTTATAAACCTACAATGCAAAACAAACTTAAAAATCATACGAATCATGCTTAAAATCACAATAAAAAAGTCGGTACAAACAGGTCGATAAAATCGGTAACTGTATTTTTGTTATTTCGATCATATGTTACTTAGACTCGCCCGAAAAAAGGGGTGGAAGGTACTTTTTTCTGTTACATAATACCAAGAATTAAAATACACCCTGTATTTTAAAATGAATGGAAACATTTCTACGTACATTAAGGTTCAAAATATCCCACTTTCACATAGTAAAGTGATCCTTAACCATTTTTTCGAAAATCTCAAAAACCGTTAAAGATAGAAAAGCGGTTTTTAAGGCACTAAGAAGCACTAATGAAGCCCTTAAATTTGGGCTAAAAATTTTTTCGAAATTCTAAAGTGTTGGAGCTAACTTCACACTTGGCAAAAATTTATTTGTTAATAACTCAAAAACCCTTAAAGATAGAAAAGTGGTTTTTAAGGCACTAAGAAGCACTAATGAAGCACTAAAGTTTTGCATAATTTTTTTTTTAAATCCTAAAATGTTGGTGCCAAGTGTGAAGTTGGCTCCAAAAAAAAGAGTTGTTAATAACTCGAAAACTAGAAGGGTGATTGAAATTTTTCAAAAGGCACTAAAAGGCACTAATGTAGCACTAAAGATTGGCTAATGTTTTAAAATTAGTGCTTTCAACTTTTCGCCAACTTCACGAAGCCACTATCTATACCTATTTTCCGTTAAAACGAACTTTCTAATAATTCGACTTACTTTGCTAGAAGTAAGTAACATCATCGTGGATCTCTCCAAAACTTGTCGAGCCGAACCCATTTGTGCTCTTCTTCTTTCATCTTTAAGGTCGTTTTGTCTATCTCCCGTTAAATGAGCTAATTCTACCATTTCGGCACCAAACTGACTGAAGGCTTTTACAAATTCGGTAAAGTTGTTGACAGATTCTAATCTTCCTAAACTACGTTGGACCTAAATAAGTAAATAGAAATTTTTAATTATCGAATTGTAAAAATTAGCTTTAAAATTTACCTTGTCTTTGGCTAATAGTAACTGCTTAACAACTACAATATCGGCTAACAGAAGAACCCTAGTAACCGATCCGAGGAGACATCTAGCAGCTCTCACCAATACCGTTCTATCTGTTAGAATTTCTTCTTCCGCTTCTTCACAAATCCTTTCAATAGCTCCACCTTAAATATAAATTTGGTTTAATATCTTCCATAAATCAATAATATGGATTTCGAGAGAAAAAAATCCACACCTCTACTACAACTGTGCCATATATACATAAGTAGATTCATGCATACGATACTTGGTGAAAAGTTTAAGCGAAAAAGAGCAGAGTATTTAAGTAACTACACAATTTTTCAAGAAAATTATAAAATAGGATACGCAACTTGTGTCTCTTAGCATTATCAATTATCACGGATACTGGTGTAATATACAGCCGAAAATGGTGGATAGAATTTATCGAAACTTTTCTTATATCTAAACTACAATCGAGGTATAAACTCCGAATAAGTTAATCCGAGAATAATTACTTAAAATAACCAATCACCATGGTTATTCGTGAATTACTCTCAGAATAGCTTATTCGGGGTTTATACCTCGATTGTAGTCCTGGCCCTTAGTGTATCACTTTTTAAAATAGTACTTGGGCCCATAATGTTTCGACTTGTTCCACTTTCATAAAAATTTCTTAAAAACTCATTTTGTTATTTGAAAAAAGAAAATAATTGTGTTAGAAAAATTAAAAGTCATTTCGAAAACCTTTAATACTTTTCGATAGTCACCTATGATGATTTTAAGAAAAACCGTACCAGTCCAAACATCACATTAAAAATTATTGTCATTAAAAAATTTTTAGTTTCGAGATTTTCGGGTGGAACGCTTTTAGTATCTAAATTTCGTCTCTACATTATTGTAAAGGTAATCTTTTAGGGAATTCAGGAAGTATACGTTTCGGCGTTGTCGCTTTTTATGATTTTCTCTTTGAAGTAAACTTTAAACGAAAAGTTTCCAAGCAAGCGTTCTCGACATGCCTTAAAGATCAGATCAGATGAAATTCAGATGATTTTACCAACTTAAATTGAGTTTTGTAAAGCGTTTTCATAGAGCACACGAAGCGTCTATAATAATTCAATGTCTGAATGTTCAAGTCGACGTTTGAAGAAGAAAAATCTATTAGTCTCCAGTAATTAACTTACGTAATTTTTTTTATTCAAATAAGTATCGCCACCGACGCAGTAGTCAAAGTGTTTAAATTATTACAGGGGCGTGGCCAAATCTGCGCGAACTTATCCTTAACGCTCATCAAGTTAAATCTGTTTTGCATTACATCGAATAAATACAGGTAATATAATTAATTGCCCTATATGATCTCTACTGTATAATATAATTATTCCAGAACATTAAAATAAACAAAACATTTTTGTTCGAGAAAGGCGGCAAGACATTACCCACAAAAACAAAAATCCAAAAAGTCCATTATCTTAGGAATATATTAATTCTGCCCCAAAGATAAAGCAATAAAAGTTAACGAATCTGCAAATTAACATAGCAAGTACCTACCGGCTACATTATCAAGATACCAAGAACAAGTTAAAAGTTAATAAATTAAGGCTTTTCCTCGAGCCATAAATAAATTTCTCTACTCGAGGTTTCAACTCGTGAAAACGTAGGTAGGTAATATAATACAGTGTCAATTTGAAAAGTTGCATAGGTTGTCCCTAATATGAAATCTTTGTCGGTTGTCAAGGCACCTTCCTGTCTCTCTATATTCTAAGTTAAAAAGTGTTTTCCAGTGATACCAACTTAAGATGCCTTCGGAGATATAATTTTCACATTTACTTTACATTTGAGAATAACATAATATTAACATAATATTCTGGTTGATATGCAGCATAGTTTCAGGGCAGACCGATCTATCGAGACTGCCTCGTATAATTTTGTGAGATATATTAGAAAAAGTTCGGATAAAAGTACGCGGCGGGGTAAAAGTATTTTTTGCAATTCTACGTAACTCATAAAAAGGGGAACTCGATACATATGGTATGCGACATACCAAGGTAGTAACTACCCTTAAACTACAGTAAAAAAATCTAACTTGAGGGTAAGTTCGCGCAGG
Source organism: Malthinus seriepunctatus (assembly GCA_963924605.1). Classification (NCBI taxonomy): domain Eukaryota; kingdom Metazoa; phylum Arthropoda; class Insecta; order Coleoptera; family Cantharidae; genus Malthinus; species Malthinus seriepunctatus. The sequence goes on from OZ004602.1 coordinate 35,533,316, forward strand.
TTTGGCCACGCCCCTTTAATAATTTAAATACGTTGACTACTGCGTTGGTGGGGATAAATACTAATTTAGGTATCTGCGCATTGTCACCGCTCGTCTACTTAAAACATTTTTACTGTAATTTATATTATTATATCTAGTTCAAAGTGCCATAGTGAGTAGTTATGAGATAAGTTTCAAAAATAGCGTTTTGCAAAATTGCAAACGTCCACAAGGGCGCCTCTGGCAGTAGCAAGAAAGGACCAGCGAGGTGTATGAAGTTGTTTATGTGCTCAAGCTCCATCTCGGGTGGAAACGAGCAACAGGCGTGCATGTAGGTCTGCATGGTAGGGCTTGTGGCTTGACCACTTGTCCAGCGCTAGTGTTCCGTATAAGAGGAAGGGGAACGGAAAGGCCTGGTGGTAGCAGATGTACCCTACATACGCCTTAACCTAACCTAATCTCAAGGACACTCGAGTAAGCTCTTGACCGAAAGGGTTACTATGTAGGTCTTATAGAGCCCCAGATCCCAGCCCTCTGGGCAAATAGATCGCTGATTTGATCATAAAATTCGGTAGTGGTTTGGTAACCATGCCGGTCGCCGTTGTACGGATGGGAGGGTTGGGCGATGGTTGCTGATGGGGGATGGTCGTCACCATGGTGGTTGGGACTTTAACCTATCTTTAACCTAACCTAACCTAACCTAACGACAGAATGCTAAAGACCACAAGGTTGTTGTTCTTAGCTTCTGCTTGCTTAGTCTCTGCTTGGCGTAGAGTCAGGTATGAGACGTGCACCAGTAGCAAGTTATATTTAAATAGCATGGTTGGTGGTAGGAGTCTGGTCCTGTACGGGGAGCGGAGTGGAAGTGATAGACAGTGATCTATCTCTGGTCCTAACCTAACCTAACCTACGGACCAGATTCCGACCGGGACCAAATATGGTCGCTGAAGGTGGTCATGGTAGCCTCCGCTGGTCTTGCCTGCGACTCGTTGGTGGTTTCGAAAAGTTCTGCCTCTTGCACTCACAGACAAGGTGTTATGACTGGCAGGAGGTGCTGAAGGCTTACATTTGGAGCTGCGGGAGGAGTGGTAGCCCACGAACTGGCATGGCTAAGTCTGCCCCCTCCAATTGGTGCTGGTCTCGCAGTGACTGTTGAAATGGTGCCTGCTGGTAAGTGGGGCCACGAATGCGCCGCATCGCCCATTTCGTGAGGAGTAAAATCTCCCCCGGTAAGGAAGTATTAACAGTTAGGTTAGCCTCCTGTTATTCCCTGCCGGGCCCGCATCGGCGGGAACATCGTCCGAAAAACTGGTCGCTTATACAGGGTGGTATAAGGGCTTCCCAATTTATTTTGGAAAGAAAACTCTTTGAATAAAAGTTTTAGAGAATAAAACTCTACATCTAAATCAATAAACAAAATTAATTTTGAATGGTTTATAAACCCAGAAATTTAAATTGAAAATTCAGAAAATTAGCAGAAATAGCGAATGCCAAAATGTGCGCATGCGCCAAATGAGTTTAAGCAAGACAGTAAAAATCGTAGTCAAAATATACTCTTTCCTGGAGCAATTCTCGAAAGTTTCAGGTTTTTAGTACTTTTTTACGGTTTTAAGAAAATAAAAATAATAACGATATTCCACTGGCAAGGGTTAAGATTCAGCTACAGCGCCGAAACTTGTGGTATATATTTTTTTCATCACGTAGAACCAAAAAATGCTTCAGAAGCAAAAGGTTTCGACGAAAGCCCAAATAACAGACATTCTAAAATATCTTCTCCGTACGTTCTAATTTTCAACTTTATTAAGTAGATATTACTCGGTCACTATATAGACTTCAAATGCACAATGGGAGTAAAATCTATAGATATATAACAACATACATCTAATAAAATAATCTGAAAATTGATATTAGATAACGAGGATACGGCTCAAATAATTGTGTCGTTTCGTACATTTGCTAACATAAAGTAATCAATTAACTCGAACAATTCCGAAGAACATAAACTGTCATAAACTGTTATACTATATCAATTCAAATCTGATCGAGTTGATTTATACGTACTACATATAATTATAAAGGGTAATAATTATCTTTGGGATAATTTTAGTTAATAGCTTTTTCACTCTAATATAAAATATATATCCATAATGTTAAAATTTATATAAATATCCTGTAACGACTTTTATGTAATGGTATAATTACTTATTTATTGTGTATGATCTCTATAATGCGCCTTGCATTACCTTTACGTGCCGACGATTATTAAATCGAGAACCTATTTGTACTTTTTATGTCATAAACTAACCTACATAAAATACAGTATTTTAGTTCTACAACGTCGAAAGCGAATTTGAAAAGAATTACATTGTGTTTAACGAACTGTTAAATTATAAGTATCTTATTCAGAAGCAAAAATTCAGAATTGAAATATATGATTCAAAATTCCAACATCAAACTTGTTTCAATTCTTTTATGAAAATTAGAATAGGGTAAAAAATTAAAACTATATTGTTCATCATCTATGGGCTATACAAAAATCCATTTTAAAAACAATGTATCTATTCTTACTTTGCATCAAAATTGACTAAATAAATCGTTAAAAAATTTTCAAAATTCTACACCGAAGATGGCACACGATTCAGTCGAAACTATTTTGAATACGAAATCCTACCACTTTGGATACGAAGCTTCTATCATACCTATGGCCGTTTGCACCGCTTACAGATAAACTGACAGATACTTTATCTGGCGGATAAGTTGTCAAAATATAATTTATTTGTCACATAAACTAAAATCCGTGCAAAAGGCCATTAGTAGCAAGTACCTTAGAAAGTAGTAGAAAATTTATTCGTCAGTTATTGGATTTATCCTACAGTTAGATGGAAGTGCAAAGGTTTGTGACAATTTATCCGCCAGATAAACTATCTGTCAGTTATCTGTAAGCGGTGCAAACGCCCATTAGTGTATCTTTTTTTTAAATAAAGTGTTACTGTCAAAATATTCGACAACCCCACACGACCATCTCTACCAAAATATAAACGTTTTATGGTATACCCTTTTTTGATTAAATTAGATAACCATGGTCAACACTATACAGGTAAGTAAGGTAACAAGGCTATAACTTTTTTATTATTGATTTTTGAAAAACACGTTTTAAATAAAAGTTATTTTAGTGTAAAACAGAGATTAGAGTTGGAAAATTTAATGTCGCTTTTTTTCAAAAATGCTCTTATGTAACCTATCAAAAGCTTTATTATACTATGCTGCTAGAAGCAGAAACATGTGACGATTCAAAAAATGTAAAAAAAATCATGGGTTGCAATTTAAAAAATCAGAGTTGCGTACACCTGTGCCCACGCACGATTACGCATGAGCATGCTCATGCTCATTAACTGCAGTTAAAGATTACGGACAAATGAAGCATTTTTAGCCTAATAACTTTTGTTTAAAACATTATTTCAAAAAATCCATGAGGTGCTACAACAGAAGAGTTACATTATACGAGACGCGTCAAATGGTTTGGGCACTGGACCAGTGCGACAGTTGGGGTTTCAATGTAAACTATTTATTATAACTATTTGGAATACTAATTGCTGTGCTACCTACTACTATTGCTGAAAGTAATTCGTATCTTTCTTGTACTTAAAATTAAACTTTTGTTCTAACAAAGCTCTCCCTCGATCCCGCTTTTTATAGAAATAAAGAGTTAATTGTTTTTTTTTCTATAGGTAATTTTACTTACCGGCTTGACGCGCTTCTTTACATGCTTCGTACATCCCTTGTCTAACCTCGGAATAATCATCCGCAATAGTTTCTCCGACTGTAACAAATCGTTCCACCGCAACATTAACAGCTTGACCAACACGAGCCACTGCCGATGGTCGTAAACCTCCGACGCTTCCATGTTGTTCGACTAATGAAGAAATCTGCAATAATAATAATAAAACTAGATATATATTTTTCTATTACTCACTACTTTGCAATAAATGCAGTTAGAAAAGTGACAGCAAATTCAAACAATTTCTTAATAGGCAAAGACATTGTATATACGTAGTGGTGACTCGGCTTTGCTGGTATAATAAGGAATTAACATGGAAAATTGAGAATAGTTTTTTGGCTTTGTCATATAGTAAACCCAACGTAACCTGAGCACACCACGTGACCAAACCTGCGCGAGGCGTGGCTTCAGAGTCCAGTGGCGGAGCTAGTTATTTCTTCTGTCAAAAAATTTATTTTTAAAAATTGTCAAAATTCAAAATAATTACTTAATTTAAATTTTTATTTCAAGTACTAAAAATAATTAATTACTGGTTTAATACTTTGTGAATGACATCTTTACATTATTAAAATGCTTGTAATTATTTTGCTTCCACAAAGTAATATAATAACAACTATACGCTGACACTGACTACGTCCGTTTCTAAGCAACGGCAGTACTAAACTACTGCGCAACTTTAACGGTCTTCACGTGGTGTGCTCAGGTTACGTTGGGTTCACTCTAGACTCCAGGGTTAAATGGCTTAAAACGTTAAAACACTAGTGTTTCGATAAATGAGTTTTCCTTCTGACATAGGTTAGGTACACATGCTATGTATAATCAGGTAGGTATTTACTACGATGTATACATCGTCCCCAATCTGGTAAACTCGCGAATCTTAAAATCCCGATTTTTCACAATTTTAACAGCCTAAAATGCAAATTTGCTAGTTTACTGTGGTGGAATACAAATTGCATGGTTTCATATAAATGGTCCTAAAAACTTTTATTTTTGAAACGAGACCACATGTTGTGCGCGATCAATTGTCCTAAAGGCATCAATTTACCGAAATGTGCACAAAAATCAAAAATCCAGATTGTGAAAAAAAAGTTAAAGGTGTTGGAAGTCGGAACTTGACCAATTTTGTAGATTCATTTGTATAAAAAGAATTATTTGAGCCACAATTGAAGATCTTTTTTTGAATTTAAAAACAACCTTCTATTCCTGAATAATTACTGAATAATAATTGGCGAGTTTATTGTAGTCAAAAACCAAGATTTATTCGAGTTTAAAATTGCTGTATCTAAGTAACGGAATGCTATACAAATCCGAAATTTCACACTAATGTGCATTGATATGATCAATTAATCATCTACCATCCACATCTACTAATCTAACTATATTTCACCAAATTTGCAGATTCGCGAGTTTACCAGAGTGGGCCCGCCATATAGGTACGTTAGACTCGAGCGCAGAATTCGCTCGATCGCCGAAATAGACGAGCAATCCCTAATCCTAGGATTAGGGAATCTAAAATGGTAAATTGCCGAATTAAGTTGTTATTTCGTCAATTGACAACAAAATTTTAATCATTTTGCGTCCAGTTCCTTTTATAATTCATCGTACAGATTAATATTCTTCATTAACGATAAGCGCAATAAGTCGAAATTTTCGTCGTTCCTCACATTTAAAAACTTAGTTAAGAACTAGACATTACCGCATGGTTATTGTTGAAGAAGCTGAGTATTAAAATCAGTCAACGACCACGATATTTTCAAAAATGCCAGCTACAAGAACGTTTCCCAATACATTCACATACACAAAAGCCTAATTTACCCAAGTCATAAAGCACCGCTTTAATTTAAAATATCGGTTATGTAAGCGTTTGTGTTGTTAAAATGTAACAAAAACGTGTAAGAGAATAATCGGGTTGTAAAATATCGCTTTTCGAATAATAATTTTCCACAGAGATTTTTCGTAATGCTTAATATTCTATTACATAACGGAAATATCGTGTAAGTGACGAGAGTAGGTTTTGCTACGATAACAGATAACAGGTAATTAATTAACGGTTCCGTGCGTTTCTGTAGCATTAAAATATTAAACGGTTTCGTCTAAACTAAATTAATTTCAATTTGTTTTTTGTGCAATAATTATTAAGATTGGTCACGATTAATTTTACGCCAAAATTGATGCACCTTACAGTGTACAATGTATTAAATAATAAAACGCGTATAGCTGTAGGTATCGACTAACCAGGTCCAAACGACCCATCTCAAATTTTTATTTAAAAAAAAAGACTCATATAATTACAATAAGGGGGGATTCCAGAGGCAGTGGTGCCAGGTGACAGGAATACGTACAATGAGATCAGAAATTGAATCAGGTTGTGTTTAGTGATGATAACTCTCAAAAATTATAGTACATGACGTCCGTAGGAGGGTCCTGCGAAAACGTGGAGAAAGGCGAAAAGTTGGAAAGCGAGGAAGCGCCTATGCGTAGACTTACGGTTTGGGGAGTCATTGACGGACGGATGTTAGTTCTGGGACTTTTCTTGAACGGATTGAAACCAAAAACTGGTTCCAAATCATGATCCCACGTCAAATTTCAAGTCAATCGGTCAAAGCGTTCGTGGAGGAATACATAGGTACATATACACATCGACATACAAACATCATGCCGAAATATTCTAGATTGTTTCAAAAAGTCCCAAAATGCGTATATCCTTCTTACTCTGAAAAAAAAATTTTCAGCGCGATCACTATAATACCTACTTTTTCTTACTTTCGGTAATATAGAAAAGTAAAGTCGATGCTTGTTTAAAAAGATTAAATACCTTATGCGATAAAACACGTTTTGCATTTTAACTTCTCGAGAGTTTCTTCTCTCTTTAATTATTGCAAAAATATTGGGTGATGAGTTTGAAACACAAGAGGAATATTTGTGATGTAATATAAAAATATCCAGAGATGGCGCTAGTATGCATTGCGCCCCCCTGCAAAAGCAAAAACGCTAAAGCGCTTTAGCTTTAAAGTTAAAATTACAGCGGGTGAGCCTAAAGTACAACTAAAGTGAGACAGGACGAGGGGCTTGTAGGGAACGACTAATGATAATTTAAATTTTCTAATGTATGGGAATAGAGAATTGAAAAATCTTTCAAGTGAGGAAAATAAGATGCCCTTTTTAATTTCAGAATTTAATTTTTAAAGTAATTACGTTGGAAAGTTATAAAGATGGGGAGAGGCTATATAAACGAGACATGGCTTTAAACGCACAATGTGAGTGGGTGCCTTTATATTTTTAAAATTTCCATTGAAAATGAAACAAAATACGCAGTTATTCTAATAATATTATTCCCCATCAGACAAAGCGCTCCTATGCAGGAGCGTATCATACGTTGCTTACAGCCTTGCGCCGCCCCTGATAATATAAAATGATATAATTTGGGCCCGCTTTGTGCCTACATCATTTTTTAAAACTAGTTACGAGCCTGCATATCCAGAAACTGTACACCAAAATTTTGATCAAGTACGGCAAGCGAACTGGACATCAAAGGACCGAAATCTGAAGGAAGAGTTAATCCATCTTAGAAAAGTAGGTATCTACATTGAAAAAAACATATTTTTTTCACTAATTCTAAAAGAATTGTTGTTGAAATATGTCCAAATAATTAAAAGTCATTTTTCATAACAAAAGTAATAAAGTGAAATCGTCACTAATTTAAAAAGAAAATGAAAAGTTTTCGTAACATAAAGAAAATTAAAAATTAAAAACGGTGACTAGATGAAAAACGACGCGGAATGACCTCACGTAATCGTTTAACCGTCAATTTCGTACTTGTTAATGTCAATCTACAAAAACAACAATTTAAAAATTAAAAATTTAGTTCGAAAAAAGTTTTCCTTCTTTTCTATTTCGCAAATTGAGCATCTGTCTATATATATGACTGTTTACTTTTTCTCTATTATAGTATACCTATGGGATCTCGATCATTATAAAAAGTAGAAAACAGTTTCCAAAAACAAAAAATTTAAGTTTTTTTAAATGGCCTATTATTTAAAAGTGTATAAATAATATACAGGGTGATTCATTGATATGGCGGTTTTTGATAGCTCTAGCGCCGTTGGAAATAAGGCATACATTTAAATACAAAAGTTATTCAACTCTTTAAGGAGCATAAGCTAAAATTATTTTCATCTCTACAGAGTGTTGTATTACTGCTCGGCGAGAATATTTTAGATTTTTTAAATGGAACACCCTGTATATTTTTCTATATTTCGACTTGGTGTTAAGTCGCCTACATACCCATATTAAAACTTTTTAATTTCTTTGCGGTGTTGCCAAATTATTAATTTTTTTCTTTAAAAAATGCCCGCGATACGCGTTGCTTTATAAAATCGTACTAAAGCCGTTTTTCAAGGAATAATAATAAAAATTTTTTTATAGGTGGTTATGACTATCCTCTATGCTATAAAGTTTAAAAAATTCGAAGAAATTGTACAGGGTGTTCATTAATGCGTCACAAAGTTACTCATTTTGAAATGACCATAATTCGTTATTTTCAAATGGAACAGTCTGTATATTTTTACATATTCAGTATCTAAATTTTACCAAGAATCCAAATATGTAAAAATATACAGGGTGTTCCATTGAAAATAACGAGTTATGGTCGTTTCAAAATTAGTAACTTTGGATCGTTTTCATGAACACTCTGTACAGTTTAATCGAACTTTTCCTATTTTATAGCATAGAGGATAATCATAGCTGCATAGGAAAAGATTTTTGTTATTATTCCTGGAAAAATGGCTTTAGTACGATTTTATAAAGCAACGCGTGGCCCGGGCATTTTTTAGAGAAAAACATTAATAACTTGGCAACACCGCAAAGAGAAATAAAAATTTTTTAATATAGGTATGTAGGCGACTTAACACCAAGTCGAAATATAGAAAAATATACAGGGTGTTCCATTTAAAAAATCCAAAATATTCTCGCCGAGCAGTAATACAACACTCTGTAGAGATGAAAATAATTTTAGCTTATGCTCCTTAAAGAGTTGAATAACTTTCGTATTTAAATGTATGCCTTATATCCAACGGCTAGGGAGCTATCGAAAACCGCCATATCAATGAATCACCCTGTATAGGGTGTTGTATTAAAAAAAATATCATCAGCGCCACAAAATGTAGGCATTGTAAAAATAGCTGTACTAAAAGCTGTTGAAAATCATAGCTTGGTAATTTCCTGCTTTCCAATTGATTTTACAAAAAAAATCTTCAATTAATAGTTTTCGATTATAAAATTCTGCATCTAAATCAATAAGCCAAATTAATTTGGGATGCTTTATAATTAGCAGATATAGCAATTGTCATGTCATGAAATACTTCAAATAAAAATTTTCAAATTAAATTAACTAAAACTAAAAATAAAATGTAATTTTTGGGTTTTATTTTCTAAATTTTATTTATTATTATTAAATAAATTCTGTAATTAAACACAAAAATCAAAATTATTTTGACAGAAAAAGCGTAAAACATTTGACAATTTTTATTTGTGTTTCAAGGCAATAGCTATTTCTGCTAATTTTCGAAATTTTCAAATTAAGTTTATGGCGTTATAAAGCATCCAAAATTAAATTTCTTAATTTATTGAGATACAGAATTTTATGCTCTAAAACTTTTATTTAAAGAGCTTTTTTCTAAAGTAAATTGGGAAGCAGGCAATTACGAAAGTAGGTATGTTTTTTTCTTGTTAAATCCATATGACCGAGAGGTTACCGCTACGGTATTAAGAATAAAATCAAATATTAAATACAATTTTAAAATCGTCATTAAAAATTACGAGTCTAATAAAGAGGTGATAGAGCAAAGATTATAAATTATAGTAATCGCGAAACCTCAGAAACCTGTGGGATGGGGAGGCGCTAAGAAGTATCTGGTATACGTTATTGACAAGAATATTATTTTCTTGTACATTATGTGCATTAAAGTGAAATAAATGTATTTGACTATTTCTATTCATAACATATTACCCCACCCAAGAGCTTTTGTGATCACTACTATACGAACAGTTATACTGGTGAGGCAAGCATCAGCAGTAAAGATAGGCTCGTAAAGGTCTCAAATTGCTTATTAAAATTTAATTTGGTAAATGAAATACACTAAAGAAAATTTTAACCAAAAACTTTGAAAGAAATGCACATAAAAGTACAACAGGAAAAAGTTCCTCGTATGGCCACATCAGTTGCTTTTCAATAATTATTGTAATTCAGTTTCAATATTAAATTTAGCTCAACTTATGACGGGCTTTTCCTATCGAAGCCGTACGTTAAGTGGATAATGAACATAACTACGACTTAACCAAATCTACTTTTAATTGCTAATTCACACATTTATAACGAATTTTCCTTTCTTTCAAGAATGGTAATTCGTAAAAGCACTAAAAGTCACAAATATTTTTTTCTGGAAAGGTCAAAAAAAGTCGACTTTGTGTCACTCAGGCCCAGTATTATAAACCGAAGTTAACAAACAACTTAAGTTTAACAGTTTAGAGTTTAACAAAACTAGAGTTAAAGGTCATAACTAAACGATCCGGAGGTAAAAACTGTGTAGGTACTTTTTTTATGTTTTTGAAAATAATTGTCCTTTTCAGAAGTGTTGTGTGGACACTGGACAATAAATTATAGATATTTCGGTCGTTTATTTGTCTCATGTTCTCTACGGAAGCTTACCTACTGTTTATAGGTAACTGTTCACTGTTACATAGAGATAATAGCCCCACTCCCTTACCCCTAAGGTTTTCTTTCTATAATTGAACAAGAATTACAACTGCGTTTAGAGGAGGCAATAAAAATAATTTTTCCATTTAATCAAAATTGTTCTACATTTTTGAAAAAGAAGATAAATAATGATAAAATGAAAATCTGAAACTTTAAATATTACGTATTACCGTAGTAGCGATTTTTGGCTTTTAATAGTTATTAGTCACACGATTTGCATACGTAAGTATAACTACTATACCACAACGAATGTTACTTAAAGCACGCTCTTAACAAAGATCTTGATAACCAACATCAATCATTATGATAAATTATTGTTTTCAAAATGTATTCTCATTTGATTAGTATTCTTATACGACGTCGTTTATAATTCATCGATGCCTTTTTCGGACATAAATCAAAATAGATTCAGTACCTACTCGCTAAAATTTATTATTTTTTCAAACGCCAAAAAAAGTTTCTTACTGAATAAGTAAGGTTCAAGTTCTACTTTTACATCCTAACAACAAATTGTAACGTAAAATGATAGGGGAAAGTAGGGTAATGCCGACTTTCCGGGTAATACCGACCTAGGCATATTACAGTTACTAGAAATATATTTGGCGAAAGTACGCCATAGATATCTAGGATATGTATTTAAAACTAGATATATAAGACCATTTAGATTATTAGTTTAGATAATTACTTTCCTAGAAAATCGCGCGAAATGTTATTTCACGTTTGTTTGTACTATTTACTGTTAAATAAATAGGTAATTTCACTTGCATAAGTAATTGCATAAATTTCTCAAATGGGTCATTGGAAAGGCCTTTTTGTCTAGGTCGTTTTTGTGTAATTATTTATTTCAATATAATACAATTAAGGCTCTTTTTTATTTTTTATTAACATCTTGTCGGCAATTCCCAACCACCATGGTCGGTATTTTCCTTGTGAGTTAAGCTATGGGTATAGGTATAAGAGTCAAAGATGGGTTTATTTGTAGAACTTTTTTTTGTTCCTTTAGTTTCTATGCTTATGTCTTTTATAATATTAGTAAAATAAATGTGGTCGTAATTAAGGGATGCGTGGTTGGCATTACTCTCCTATTGTCGGTATTACCCGATTTTGGAATTTTCCAAATTTATGCATATTGCCAAAATATGAGAAGTATATTTGACTATTTAGTAGAAATATTAAAAATAGAATATGTCGAGGACTGATGGGCGATTTTTTTCTATAATTTTATTTTTTTATAAAAGAGATATAGTCATTTGTAAAATGGTGGTCGGAATTACCCAACTTTCCCCTATTTCTAAGCATTTAGCTTCTTTCTATAAGTTAAAGTTAATTTAAAAAAATATTTGACAATTGAACTACAAGCAATTGACAAGAGATGACGCTTTTTCAAAAGTCTCTATTTTAAGTTAATATTAAGTTTCAAGTTTTAAGAAAAACTAAAATGTATCATAGGGAGTAAAAGTATTTTCTTTTGGCTCGTCAGTAGTTGACAAACTTAACTTCGCTTTGTTTGACAAGCCCTGTACTGACTCGTCTAAAAAAAGTGACACTTTTATTCCTAATAAAACAAACATTAAATATCTTTAAATATCGCGTGTGACAAATTCAAAAAGTAACAAAAAGTTTGTCGGTGAAGCAGCGGTGGTGGTTCGGGAAACCGTGACAATAGTAGACGCGAATAAAAGGTGATTGTTAGTGATGTTCTTCCATGTAACTAAAAGGGAATTGTGTTTTCACTTAATATTTCTACATTGTGCTACGTAGCTACGTCTTTTTCTGTCTTTTCTTTTAATCTCTTTTCATAATATCTACTTGTAATTCCACAGCAAAAGAACGATATAATGCTCTAATAATAATAATAATAATAAAAAGAAAAGAAAAACGTTTTAATTTTATAATAATTTTACTGTGTAGGTCTAGTTTAAAGATTTTCCTGAAAATGTAAATGACCATAATTTTTATCTCAAAACAGCGTCTGTAACCTTCGATTCTTCTTGTTCTTGAAATTTTACATCCGCTGCTGGAGGAAGTGAGATTACTGTGCTGTGATTTTCAAAATAAGGACTGTGCACTGGTTAAAAATTAGAAAAATGACTCAGTAGCAAAAAAAAACCTCAACCACAAAACTAATTATTAACGAACCTGTTAAAGTGACTGTTTCAAAAAAGTTGTATTTTGAAAAAGTGGCACTAAGTGTTGTAAATAACGGACACGCGTTGCTGGAGGGCCCCATGATATAGAAAGGGCCTCAGAAACATCGTTTAGTATGAAATTTCGTGATAAAATCGATTTGTGGTTAAATAAAATGATTATTAACTGGAATGGGTAGAGGTACCAGTCTGGATTTTGCGGGAGGGCCCCCAAAGTCTTAGTTACGCCACTGGTGGCACTGGTTCTGCTTTCAATTTCTCCATACAGGGCAAGAAAACCCCCAGTGCTCCAGCAAGCTTTTTAAGGACTGGTTAGTATACACTGCAACATGTCCAATGTCACCTTTGGCCCTTTTACAAACACACTTTTCTAGATTTTTAGTGTGAGCAAATTTAGAGATAACAGATAACACTAGACAAAGAAAGTGCGCGAGTTCCAACATCATTAGCTCATTTGTGCGCTGGATATTTAAATTCCGAGACGCGGGGCCCGTTGTAGCATTTGCTACTTCTGCTACATGGTTAATCCGACACTGTTTTTACCTTCAGGCAGTGTTTCTCAAAAAACGATGTGTTTGGAAGTAGAAAATTTTTGTTTTGACTTTATAATTTTTGCCAACTCCGGCAGATTTTTCCAACTGCTTATTTATTTAATTTATTTAACAAAAACGTCCATTATATCTACACACCGAGGCTTATTGCTTACAGCAATGTCTTCCAGCTTAGCGCTATCCCCAATGCAAGATCAATAATTTTGTTTAAAAAAACCAATGATGAAAAGCAAGAAAATAAAACAAAATAGAAGAATAGAGGGTAGAAGGGGAAGAATATCAAAAATTATAAGTGCAGAAGGATGTAGCTGAAAGATTAAAAATAAAATGATGGGTAATAGGAACCCCCACCTCATGGGTTCGTCCCTGGCTGAGCCAGTTTCCATGAATTCTTGAATCAGCTTTGTAACACTTGTGGCTAACGGACTGCTTGGGAATCGGGAAGAATTTCAGTGAAAGCACGCGTTATTTTGAAAATAAAAGCTCACTATACTTGGGACTGAGTAAGAATTTTGTAATAAATGGAAAATTGAAGTAGCCAAATATATTTACTTTAATAGTGGCATATGGAAGAAGATAGCAAGCTCTAACAAACGTCGACTGTAAAATTCAAATATAATTTTCCATAACGTAAACCAGACCTTTCTTAGCGCAGCTCCAACTAAAAGCTAATACGGTCCCAACTTTATCTCAACTCTTCCAGCAGTGGTCTCAACAGACACGTAACTTCTTCGTAAATTCTTCCGATTTTTGCCAATCGGTTGTAAAAGTTACGAAACGAATTTGTCAGTGGTTTAGAAAAAAAAAGATGCCCGGCCGGAAAACCTTAGAAAAATAGCATTTTCACCAGAAAGTGTGAATTTTTTTTTATTTCCATGTCGTAGAGAATGAAAATATATAATTCCAAAGGATTATCATGTCTGGGAGATTTAATCATCATCTGCGGCCCCTTTAATCATCTCCTAGAAAACGTAACGCACGCGGAAGGTAGAATGTCGTACGAAGGCAGACGAAAACGTAGGCACAACATGTACCTACTGTTCAATTACGGAATGAAAAGCTTTCTCAGGAATGCGGGTTCTGTCGATTATAATTAAATAGCGGAACTCATAATTTGCATTACATTTCTTGATTTTACATAGGTACATAGGTATTACTGGGCCGCTTCATTAATGCAGTTGTACAAATAAATTATAAAGATAATGTCGCTACGTTATAATAACGGCTGCTTTGGACTATTGCACTTCACCGTCTACTCTATAGACGTTGCAAAAGGTCCGTCTAAACACACACACTTGCTTGCACAGGCCACCTGAACGCTGCTCAGACGTTCCAGTTTGTCCTGTGCAGGCCGTCTAAACGGTGTCCACACGCTCCGGTTTGGCCTGTGAAGGCAAGTCTGTGTATCTGGACAGTAAGGACACACAATAATAATTTAATAATAAACATTAATAACCAAGATAGCAGTAAAAATAAAAATCACGCCGCCGTCTATGATTTCCATAGAGATAATAGCCCCGCTCCTTTTCCCCTAAGCTTTTCTTTCCGTAACTGAACAATAGGTACATATTTTTTAGAATTTCCGATTTACTTACGATTTCCAATAGGATACAAATTCAACTACGCATACCTACTTCTTACTAATTTACGTCCACGCATACTTTTGCCAAAAGTGTGTCTAAAAGAAAGCTTTGAGAGTTTTGAAAACGATATTTAGAAAATTAAAATCGGTTTCCGTATTTATTTATTGTATCTATTATCTAAAATACAATAATCTACGTGGGTGGCATTTTGCAGGTGGCTAATTTTTAAAGGTCGCGAGATTAAGTTTCATAGATAATTTGGAGAAGTGAAAATTTTTTAGAATAAAAAGAACTTCACTAATCGATTAATAAAAAAATGAAATATAATTAAAAGAAACGGTGAAAATGGAAAATTCGACACCTTAATGTAAATCAAACGTTTTCAAGGTACCTAACCTAATTAAACTCGAACGATTTTCCCAGTAACGTGCGTCGAATTTTCAAGATGAAAATTTATATTTAACGCATTTATTATAAGGTCATATAAAATATGTACATAAGTAGTTGGAATTTCATCTGTCTACAGGTAAATTAACTGGAGGAAAATTGCCTTTATATTTTGTAAGTACATATTTGCAAGTAGAGGAAAAATCTCACCTTTCCGTTGCAATGTCTACCAGAAAATGAAGAATGTCGTGATATCATTTTATAACGAACGCCCGAAAATTATGTTTTGCAGAAAGTTTAAATTTATTGCTAATAAACTATTAAGCTCGAATAATTCTATTCAGTAATATTTTATTTTATTATCATTTCATTTATTATCTTTATTTTCCGATAAAAGCAATACAAAATTACTTTTTATTTCAATTTTTATATGTATGCTATTAGTTTAACATTTATACGTGTATAAATAATAAATTCGATACAATTTATTTGATATAAGTAATATGTATAGGTACTTTTATTATTATAAAAAAAATTATTTACGATATGTACCAATTATTTTATATACTTGAAATTTAAATGAGGTAGCTTTTCAAAAACCGACGTGTAACAAATTTTATCTAAAAAATTCACTCTATTCATTATTATCATCGATGATTGTATGAAACGATACAAGAAGAAACCCTCTCATCAAAAATTTACATTTCTCGATCTTGCGGTAAGTATATCGAATTTTGCGAAAAATTTTAGGGATGAAATTTTGGTTACGTTTCACTTAAACTTTACGCGTTCTTTACAGCGAATCTTTATTTTTTATGTTATTTTATATTAATTGGTGTATTAAGTAAATACTGCGAGGGTGGAAGATCGCCAGTAACGGCCTCTGCAAAACGCGTAACCGGGAAGACTGCAGTGGTGTAGTAAGCATTCGCGAATCCCGGACTCCGAGCTATTGATCAACACGATCTCTTCGCGCCACGATACTACGCGCAACCTCCGAAACCGTTCATAAAATACAGGTGGATACGAGAAAGCTAAAGATCATCTCCGATCGTTTTTTTACAAAAAAAATTACATTAAATTCGTCACACGCTTATCTTTTATAATACCGACCCACTTAGGTAACGATTCCTCCACTTTCGTTAACTGCCATCTTTTATTACCTAGCTACCTTTGCTAAAATAAAATATATGTCGGTTCTTTTCAAAATAAGTGTACTACCTACATCTTCAACTGTTGCTTCTGAGAGTCTTAACTTAATTTTAGTAACGAAATAAGGCCACCTTGACGGAATTATTAAAAAAGTTTTAAAATCGATTTAGTTCAATTTCTCTCGTATGAGTCGTAAAAAGTTAATAAAATTAGTGTATGACGTTCTTATAATTTAAAATATCAACAGTTATAATCAACAAGTTTAATTCTTAATCTTGTGTAATTTGAAAGCTGAAAATCGATACATCGATTGATAGTATAGAGTTTTTTTGGAAAAAGGTTTTGTCGACAGCTCAACTTCTCTTAAACTTAAGGTAGTGTCTATTAAAAAGAAGGGCAAACAACAAATTAATTAACCCAACTTTAATCTTGGACACTTGCAATTTTTATATGGGTCTATAAGGGTTTTAAGTTTTATTTATTTTGAAATAAAACAAATTGCGAGTTGTGACACTTACAATCACCCTTGGGACGATCGAGATTTATCTATACGTCCAAATATCCCAAGTGTGTTAGTTTATCTGCGAAACAGATCTAAAAAATTCCTATAAAATTCTATTTTATGCCTTTTATTATAAATTACCTATATCAAATAAAAAAATTTCGAGCAGGAACCCTTAAACCACTCGATTGTAATAAATACGGGACTTTAGAAGATGAATTTAAATTAAATATTATAGTAGGTAAAGTCTGTTCATCTAAAATTGAAAGTTGACTTCTTGTCTTACACTGTGGAGGCCCATTATAAAAAAGGTTCCACATTTTTCCCTTAAATTTGTTTAACAAAGGTATTTTTCTTCTCTTTTAAAATCCCAAATTTAAGAGAAAAATGTCTAACCTATATTATAATTTATGATGGACCTCCACGGGGAAAGGCAAATAGGCAACATTTATTACTTCAGATTTTCCTTGAATGCACTATACCTACCTACAGGAACAATCGACACAATTTACGATAATAAAAACAAAAAATAACCGATGTGGCCATATGAGGAACTTTTTCCGTTCGTCAAATCTTGGAATTAAAAGCTAAATTTACGAGCTTTCTAAATATTAAAAAATATAAAGGGTGTTCCGTTTAAATTAAGAAATTTCATTCCATTTCCGGTTGAATCGGAAGCCAAAATATAAAATGTTTAGTATCGTGTAATAGCTCATTTTACGAGCTTTCAAAATATTTAAAAATGTACAGGGTCTTCCTAAAAATTTTTATATTTTTGTAATTTCCGGTTTAACCAGAAGCGTTTTGTTAACCCAAAATAGTGTCGAATAATAGATATTCATGAGATTTATAAATATGTCTATTTTCAAGTTTTCATTTTTATTATAAAAGAAATTAGAGATTTTAGAAGTTTTGACATTCAAAAAATCATTACTCCAAAACGGCTCGAGCGATTTTGATAAAAATTTATATTTCGATAGAGAACTACATTGTCTGCAACATATCCCAGAAAGAAAAAATATGGAAGAAAAATTTTGAGAAAATCTATTTCAAAATTTTCACCTAATTTGGCCCCTTAAAGATAGGCAATTTTAAAAACGATTTTGAAAATCGACTTGTTTAGGATGAAAGCGCTATATTTTGCCTGTATATTGCCGTTACGAAATTTTTATAATACTAATTACCGACCAAGTTATAAGGTAAAAAACACAAAATGGGACAATTGTTCTAATGGCCACCATTTTGAAAAAAAAAATCGAAATTTTTTTTTGCATATTTGGAACTCAAAACGTCGAGAAATGCAATAAAAAAAATTATATTTTTTGTCTCGATCTTAACAACTTTTTCTTGGATTGGAAAAAGTTAATTAGCTGATCAACGAAAAGTGGTGTAAAATTCAGCTAGTGCAGAAAGCTTGTTAGAGGGGTTTAAAAGAGGAGAAAACCAGTTTTAATTTTTTCTCTTTTCAAGAAAGTTATTAGAATCCAGAGTAATAAAAAATTTTTTTTTTGCATTTCCCGACATTCCGGACGTTTTGAGTCTCCCTGACTTCAAAAGTGCAAAAAAATGTTCTATTTTTTTAACTAAAATGTCCGGATGTATGTAGTATGAATGCCCTCCCCTCCCCGGAGCAAAAAGTACTGAACTGATTTTGATGAAATTTGATATTAGCCACTTTAAATTATCGGCAAAATAAGCTTTTAAAAGAAATTTATACAGAAATTTATATAATGTCCAAAACAATGTCCTTGGCCATAAGATACTACATGTTGAGCCCCAAATTATTTTTTATTCAAAATGGTGACCAATAGAACGATTGTCCCATTTTGTGATTTTTTCCCTTATAACTTGGCCGGTAATTATTATTATAAAAATTTCAAAACAGCATTCTACAGTCAACATATAGGGCTTTCGTCCTAACCTAGTCGATTTTCAAAATTGTTTCAAAATTGCCAACCTTTAAAGGGTCAAAGTAGGTCAAAATTTTAAAATGAATTTTCTCAAAATGTCCTCTGCCATATTTTTTCTTTTTTGGATATGTTTCACTCAACGTAATTCTCTATCGATATAATAATTTTTATCAAAATCGCTCGAGCCGTTTCAGAGTAATGATTTTTTGAATGTCAAAACTTCAAAAATCTCTAATTTCTTTTGTAAAAGAAAGGAAAACTTAAAAATGGATGTGTATATCAATCATTCTAATTAATATCTTTTATTTGACATTATTTTCGGTTAACCAAACGCTTCCAGTTAAACCGGAAATTACAAAAATATCAAAATTTCTAGGAACACCCTGTATATTTTTCAATACTTTGAAAGCTGGTAAAATTAGCTGTTACACAATACCAAACCCTTTATATTTTGACTTCCGGTTTAACCGGAAATGGGATCAAGTTTTTTAATTTAAGTGGAACAACCTGTACATTTTATAATCCACTTATAAAATCGACAATAGTTTTGGAGAATGCGCCGTAGAAGGTTTTTTAAATCCCGCCTTCGCTTTCTTTAGTCGGCTTAAGAGTTATGAGTTGGTATGTTTGGGAGTTATTTTTAGATTTAATTAACTGACTCGATTTAACGTTAAAAAATTATTTTAGTTCAATTTTTATATTTTAATTTAATGTTAAAAAAATTTTTTTTTTACAATATACGCAGCAGCGGTGCAAAACATTTTGTATCTGAAAAAGTTTTAAATAAAAACAATTCATTTAATGATTGTTGTAATCACGGCGAAGTATGTTTGCAAGCTTCCTATGGTCAACTTTTTATTGTAGATTCCCAAGAATCAGTAGAATTTCGTTTAAATCATAATACTGAATGTGACAAAGAAGTTATGAACATAATTGAAGATTTGATGCGTGAACATAATTTATTTGCACAATCTTATCAAATGATGAGCGAAGAATTGGCTAATCAACGTCTCACTAATTCAAATAATGCAAATGAAGACCCTGAATTGCACCTTTTATTTACAATGAAACCTGGAATGGACCGAAATCGTTATAACTTTCAAAGAGTAAATGAAGTTGCCGCAGTATTTTCCACAACTGCTAATGGAGATATTCCAGAATCGTACGTAACAATTCGAAACAAAAGTGATAAATCATTGCAGTTTGTTAGTACAATGGATGGTAACGTAGAACCTTGGATTTATCCTCTATTTTATCCATACGGCACTCTTGGATGGCACAGAGATTTGCGTTGTACTACAAAAAACAAACGAATTACTCGAGCATGTTATATTAAGTACAGAATGGCTATTCGCGAAGACACAAATGTTTTTTTGATGGGACGGCGATTGTTTCAACAATGGATAGTCGATAGTTACGTCAAAATTGAAAAAGATAGGTTAACTTTTTGTAGAAATAATCAAAAGAAATTACGTGCGGAA
Source organism: Malthinus seriepunctatus (assembly GCA_963924605.1). Taxonomy (NCBI): domain Eukaryota; kingdom Metazoa; phylum Arthropoda; class Insecta; order Coleoptera; family Cantharidae; genus Malthinus; species Malthinus seriepunctatus. The sequence continues at coordinate 35,553,540 of OZ004602.1, forward strand.
TCTTATCAAGGGTTAATTGATCATCTAGAATTAAGAGCACAAAAGAATCATCAAAGTATAGGAAAAATTGTAATTTTACCATCATCATTTCAAGGTTCGCCGCGAAATATGTTACAAAATTACCAAGATGCTATGGCAATTGTAAGAAAATTCGGTAAACCAGATTTATTTATTACAATCACTTGTAACCCCAAATGGAAAGAGATTTCTGAAAACATAATGGAAAGCCAAACTGCTTCAGATCGACCTGATCTGGTAGCTCGAGTATTTAATCTCAAAAAAAAAATTTCTCATTGATTTGATAGTAAATAAAAACTTTTTTGGCAAAGTACAAGCGTATGTTTATGTGATTGAATTTCAAAAACGGGGTTTACCGCATGCGCACACATGTTATTAACTTTAAAACAGTCTCACAAAATAACTACTTCAGAAGTAGTTGACCGATACATATCTGCAGAAATACCAAACCCGGAAATAGATTCTATACTACATGCTATTTTTTAAGAAACATGGTTCACGGTCCATGTGGAAATTGGTGTTTAACAGAACAGAAAGTATGTTCAAAGAATTTTCCTAAAACATATAATGAAGTAACAACTCTGGATGAACAAGGATATCCAAATTATCGACGTAGAAATACTGGACTTTTTTATAAGCGTTCTGATGGTTATGTTTGTGACAATAAATATGTTGTGCCTTACAATCCACATCTTCTCAAAGTGTTTAATTGTCATATTAATGTTGAAGTGGTTTCTAGCATTAAGTCTGTCAAATATTTGTATAAGTACATTTACAAAGGGCACGACGCTGCAGGAATAACAATTAGCGAATCAACTAATGAAACTATTGAACACGATGAACTTCGTAGTTTTATCGAAACAAGATACGTTGGTTCGGTAGAAGCTGCTTGGAGAATATTAAATAAACCTTTACAAGATAAGAGCCACTCCATTACCAGATTACCAGTGCATTTACCAAATCAACAAAATGTTATTGTTAGTGATGATTGTGATGAAAGTGAAATCAGAAATGCATTAGAAAAACAAACAATGCTTCTAGATTATTTTGCACTAAATGTAAGAGACCATGAAGCTAGAGGGAACCCAACATAAGGTGAATCCACCACGTGATGACCGTTAAAGTTGCGCAGTAGATTAATGCGGTCGTTGCTTAGAAACGAACGTAGACAGTGTCGTCGTATAATTATTACATTACTTTGGTTTGGTTGAAGCAAAATAATTACAAGCATTTTAAAAATTGTGAAGATCTCATTCACAAAGTATTAAACCAGTAATTAATTATTAATAGTACTTCAAATAAAAATTTAAATTAAGTAATTATTTTAAATTTTGACAACTTTTAAAAATAATTTTTTTTGACAGAAGAAATAACTAGCTCCGCCACTGGGCTCTAAAGCCACGCCTCGCGCAGGTTTGGTCACGTGGTGGATTCAACTTACGTTGGGACTACTATACCCAGTACGTGTATGGTGACATACCAACCCACTATGTGTTTAAAAAAAACAATAATCGTACTAATACCTACGGGTATCATTGGCAAAGACGTCAGAAACAGTTCAACGTTATTCGACGAATGTATTCTGTAAGTCCCAGTCAAACTGAATTATTTCATTTACGTTTATTATTAATTCACATCAAAAGAGCAAAGAGTTTTGAAGATTTAAGAACAGTAAACGGAGAAGTTCAAGAATCTTACATAGCAACATGTCTTAAATTAGGACTGATTGAAAATGATCATGAATGGAAGAGAGCTATGCACGAAGCTGAAGTTTGGATGATGCCGAAACAGTTCAGATGTTTATTTGTTCGAATTCTGATGCATTGTCAGCCAACTCATCCTGAAGAACTATGGGATGAATTTTAAAAACCATTGTCAGAAGATTATGTCAGACGTTTTGGCGAAATTAGAGGACAAAACAAAGGTTACGCTGACATTAACTTGCTTCTCGGTGCTGAAGGTTTTGATCTTACGATGTTTCCTACTATGCATCAAATAAGTGAGATTGAAACTAAGGATCATGTTTTAGATGAAGCGGAAACGATCGAAGATGCATCAAAATATTACGCAAATTTAAATGAAAAGTAAAAACATATTGTTGATATTACACAGTAGTCAGAGCGCGCGTAAGCGCGCACTTTGGTGCTAGTTTTTTAAAAGCTCGTAAAATTAGCTTTCTGAAGAAGAATTATATCAAATTAAATTTTAATTAATAAAAATACAAAATTACAAGATTTGACGGGCGGGAAAAATTCTTTATATGGCCACGTCCGTTGTTTTTTATAAATAACTCAACAAGTGTTTGTTTTAAAAAAACGTTTTTTAAATCGAAAATTATTTTTTCTAAATTCACAGGCGTGCTTCACATTTATCATTCAATTAAGTTCCTTTACAAAAAGAAAGAAGGAGATTCTTAAAAACTGACGAGAAAAAACACCGTTCCCTGGACATTAATTTAGAAAGCGTAACTACCACCGCCCTAAATTTAGGGTGGAAATCTCGTTAGAAAAGTATTTGGGATAAATAAAGATAAACAGAATTCGCGGTCGTAATTTTTTTGTTGTTAGGAGCTTTTTGAGGACTTTTTGTAACCAAATAAATCGATCCTAAAACGATCTATTATACAACAAGGGTTGGCTTTAGGTGCAGACGTCGAGTGGAAGATGATAATTTAGCTAAGTCTTAAAGCGAGCATAAATTTCACACTAACTTCGGCCTCTTGATTGAAATTTCGATATCCACCCTTTAGGAGTGAACGTCGCCGCGCTATTACGGTGCAATTTCGACGCCGCGCCGCGTCGTTCAGACCGTCACGGATTCCTAATTATTTCCGTTTAAAGCGAGTACAGTTTATGGCAGGAAAACTATTTAATTGTTTCCTTAAATAGAAAATTATTTGGCATTTTCAACGTTATATGATGTCAAACTATCTATTATGTTGTACATAACTATAGTATAAATAAGTTCCATTTTTGTGTGTTCACTGATGTTCAGTCGGCGATAGCTTTTGGGTGGGGATGGGCTATGAAACGTTTCGTATACGTTATTGACAATTATATTTGAATATATTTGAATTTTACTGCCGAAGTTGGCTAGAGCTTGCTATCTTCTTTCATATGCCACTATTAAAGTGAAATGAAAATATCTGGACTACTTTAATATTCCATTTATAACAAAATTACCACCCAAAAGCTATTATCGCCCACTGAACTAAATATAACCATACTTATTTCATTATTATCTTATTTTAATGTATAGATGCGTTTTAGGAGTTACTTATGGTATACGCAAATTAAATGTTTCGAGCATAGAGCCTAGGCCCTAGAGCATAGCATAAAACATAGCATTTTGGTGTGCTCACACTGAAAGCTGAAGCATAGGGCATATTGCATCCTTGTAGTGACTTATGATGATTCTAGCTGAAAAGCTCTACGCTTTTAATTTCCGCCCACCCTTAGAGACAAGAGGTAAATGTAAATGTAAAAATTAAACATTTATATTGAAATTTGACTAAATACGTAAAAGTTTTGGCAGATATCACATTAAGTAGTATGTAAAGATAAACTAACAATAAATGGTTTTTATGACTTTTACTCTTTAAGTACTTTAACAATAGCAGTACTTACCAAACAAGAACCGACAAAGAAAGTGCATACAAAGTGATTGACAGGTAGTTTAGTCGTAGACAAATGTTTCTTAAAGACTAGCGCACATTTGGACTGGCAGAATCGCAACACAAAAATCCGCCCGGATCACTTCAATGCATTTTATATGAACTATCGCATATTGTATTAAAAGTTACGTCTATTCATAGTATAAGTATACATAGTGTGCCATTGCGCAGGTTTTGTAGTGTCTAGTGACGTCAGGAGGGGCCAAAACAACATGACGAGCGCAACTTATACCGTACTTGTACCCAACGCTGCAGTCAACGCTACTTGTTAGTATCTGCATACGTCTGTGCTGACTCCTTCTGACGTCATACGCGGCCAAGTTCGATTTTCGTACACCGGAATGGCATACTATGTATACTTATACTATGCGTCTATTGCGTGTATCCATCTCATACTGTGACGACGGAGTCATCCCGAAGCGGATCCTTCAATCGACATTGAAGGGATCCGGGCGGATTCTTGCGTTGCGATGCGGCCTTTAGTCTTTAAAGAACCCCGTTTTTCAAGCCTTGGTCACTTGGGTAGTTTAAAAATAGTAGGTATAAGGTGTTTTGTCCTTTGAAGATCGTAAACCCTTCTTTGTGTTGATATTACAGTTAATCGCTACTAAAGCCATAAAAATCTTTCATTTATCGACAATCTTTTACCTACATATTCACGAGTATAGTTTTCTGTTGGGGGTGAAAGTCAAACTGAAGAACATTTTAAATAGGGGATAGAACAGTTGGGCCAAATGTTACCTAAGGTTCACGCTTAGGGTCGATTTTAAAATCATGGCTTAAGCTGGCCCCAGTTAAACCAGGTATGAACCCGCATGACAGCATGAGCCCTAACCCGTTTACGTCACGAGAGATTGATAGCGCATGCGCTCATGCGGGTTCATACCCTGTTAAGCTGGTGTCAGTTTAAGCCAAGATTGTAAAATCGACCCTTACGGTTTACTTAATGCTATCGAACAGTTGGACCAAAAGATTGATTTCTCTATTTATTATCTTCTATAAGTACTTCTCTATCTCTTTAAACTTAGCTCCTTGGTAAAATAATGTAGGCTTAATTAAACTAAAAGTAATGTTTACGCCCATGTTTAGTTGAATTATGTTGCATAGCAACGTAATTAGTAATTATGTTCAAATAATAACCCTAGTGGTTTATGTAAAAAAGTTTTGTAAAAAAAAACAATATATAACTGCTTGTCAATAAAAACTGATAATTAAAAAATCTATTATTGAAGTTATTAAAACTCGTTTAAAGAAATTGGTCCTTCGAAGCAAGTCCACTCGAGAGGAAACATTGGTCCAATCGAGCCGGATAACCAGAAAAGTTATCACCAAGTCCAGTGGATAAGGCTAGATCCACTTGAGGCGCTATTTGGGGGTAAACCAGTAAAAATACCAGGAGACAGATTAACGGTTTGTATTAATCTGCTTTGTTTTTATTCGTATACATTTCTTTATTTGTTGTGTGCTCACTTGGAATTCGTTTCAATTCATCATGCCAGGCTCTAATATTAATACATTAAAGTTAAAAAGGGATCAATTTGTCCATAAATTGAACAAATTTGAAACGTATTATAATAAAGTGACTAGGTCGAAAGCAGAGGTGGTTGAAACACGAAACAGATTGGCTAGGGTTGTAGAGAGTTTCGAGGAATTTGAGAACATTCAATGTGACCTCGAAAGGTTAAATCCTGACGAAGCGGGTGAAAATGTAGCTATCGAAAACAAATATTTTCAATTAACGGCTAATGCCGAAGAATTTATAGAGTCATTTAGCAATGTTGCCGAGCCTAAAGAGACTGCGTCTCCTGCTATACAAAGATTGCCTATAAAATTGCCTACAATGAGTTTGCCTCAATTCTCTGGGTCTTATACAGAGTGGACCTCATTTGAGGACAATTTGCAATCTCTGTTCGAAAGACATTCATACTTGTCAGATTTTGATAAATGTCATTATTTAAAATTAAGCGTGAAAAATGACGCTGCTAGGTTAATTTCCCATTTAAAGACAACCTCAGAAAATTATAATATTGCATGGGCGCTCTTGAAAGAGCGTTATAAAAATAATAGGTTAATTGTTCAAAACCATCTTACGAATATTTTTAATATGCAATCAGTAAATAAAGGTTCATCAGAGAACATCAGATGTTTACTTGACACGGTCTATTCAAACTTATTAGCATTAAATTCGTTGAAGTTGCCTACAGAATCATGGGACACTTTAATAATCTATATCGTTTTGTCGAAGTTGGATTACAGTACAAAAAAGGATTGGGAGACTTCGTGGAAGTCAAAAGAACTACCTGCGTTGCTTGATCTAACCGAGTTCTTAAAGCATTATTGCAATACACGCGAAGCTATAGACTTTCAATCAAATAGCAAACCATCACACTCCAACTCCTCAAATTCAAATTCTTCAAATTGTAAATTGCCTGATCGCCGATTACAAAATGTAAAATCTGTTAATCATTTAACTAATAATGTTAGTAAATTAAATTGCGTTTTTTGTAAATCGCCAGCTCATTCAATATTTAGATGTACAGAGTTCTTAAAGTTAGATGTCGATCAAAGAGTCGAAGACATCACTAAACTTAGTTTATGTACAAATTGTCTAAAGGTAAATAATCACAATGTTACGACTTGCTTTGTAAAACACAACTTTTGTCGAGTGTGTAATAAATCGCATCACACATTGTTACATAAAGATAATCAGTCGGTTACAAAGCAAAAGAGTCCAAGCGTACAACCAATTACGTCCAACTATCAGTCAGATCAGACTTCATCTATCGTTACTAACACGTCATCCGCGGTTAGTAATGTAATCTTATCAACTGCAGTAGTACATGTAAACAATAATGAAAATCAATTAGTAAAATTGCGAGCTTTACTAGACTGTGGAAGTCAGTCATCCTATATAACTGAAGCTGCTTGTGAAAAATTAAACGTGTCTACAGGAAATTACAAACCAGTAAATATCTCCATACAGGGTATTAATGGCAAAGTTTCCCAAACCTCTAAAACGTTAAAAATAAATGTACTTTCAAGATTCAGCACATTTTCAAAGGAGGTTGAATGTTTGGTTTTACCTAATATAACCAAAAGGCTTCCATTACGTTATATACCACAAGGCAATTTAGAGATTCCAAGAAATATAAACTTGGCCGACCCGCTATTTTATAAACCTTCAGATGTTGATTTACTGCTAGGGAATGACATATTTTGGGAGCTGGTGACAGTAGGACAACTCAAGCTAGATAATCATAAACTTATTGTTCAAAATACTCATTTAGGTTATATCGTTGCTGGTGAGTTTGTTGACAAAGGCATAATACAGAAAACAATGTGCAACATTTCCGTTGTGCAACTCGATAAGGCATTATCTAAATTTTTCGAAATGGAGCAATACCCAGAGGTCGGGGTTAAACACCTTCTGTCAAAGGAGCAAAATAGCTGTGAAGCTCATTTTGCAGCCACTCATAAAAGACTCGCGGATGGTAGGTTTCAATTACACTTACCATTTAAGAATGAACAAGTAGCTTTAGGATCGTCTTTTGAATTAGCTTGTAAAAGATTTTATAATTTAGAAAACAAGTTAAATAAAAATCCAGAATTAAAACAAGAATATTCAAACTTTCTTAAAGAATATGAATCATTAAACCACATGGAATTAGTACAATCTACAGATGATGTTAATAACGACCATAATCATTATTATTTACCACATCATTGCGTACTAAAGGAAAGTAGTACTACAACAAAACTACGAGTAGTTTTCGATGCGTCAGCTGCAACCACTAACAATTTAAGTCTCAATGATAACTTAATGGTAGGTCCAACGTTGCAGCCTGAATTAATCACAATTTTATTAAATTTTCGCCTCTTCACATATGTTCTGTCCGCCGATATAGAGAAGATGTATCGCCAAATTTGGATAGATCCGATACATCAAAATTATCAACGCATAATTTGGCGCGACAATCCTGAAGATAACTTGAAAATATACAAGTTAAAAACAGTAACATACGGAACCTCTTCGGCTCCTTATCAGGCCATCAAATGTCTGATGCAATTAGCTGATGACCAAGCACAAAAATATCCTTTAGCGTCTAAAACAATAAAGTCTTCATTCTATGTTGACGATCTGTTAGTTGGGTCAGATTCAGTAGTAGAGGCTTTGCAAATTAAGGCTCAAACGATTGAATGTTTACGCCAAGCAAAATTTCCATTACACAAATGGATATCAAATAGTAAAATTTTGGTTTCTCATCAAGATAATGTAAAAGCAGAACGCTATGTGAATGTCGACAAACAAACAGAAAATAAAACTTTAGGTTTGATGTGGGATAGCGAAAAGGATCTCCTGAGTTATCGCATTCAAATAGACACTGCAAAAAGGTGTGCAGCAACCAAACGTTTAATGTTGTCAAAGATTGCTCAAATCTACGATCCTCTAGGTTTGGTTGGATGTGTGGTAGTTAAAGCAAAATTATTCTTGCAAAAACTATGGAAATTGAAATTAGGATGGGATGAACCTGTTCCTCAATTAATTTTAAACGAGTGGAATGAATTTTATGAGGATTGTCCCAACCTAAACAAAATACAATTTCCACGACTGGTTTTAAAAGAATATTGCGAAATTATAGAAATTCATGCTTTTGCGGATGCCAGCGAAAGGGCTTACGGTACCGTAATATACCTAAAATCGTATAAAGGTCATAAAGCGTGTGTTCGCTTACTATGTGCCAAATCACGCGTGGCTCCTATAAAATTTTTAACCATACCGCGATTAGAATTAACAGCAGTTTCATTGATGGCAAATTTGGTAAATAAATTGTTAAAAACTTTAAATAAACCAATTTGTAAATCTTACTTTTGGACAGATTCTACGATTGTTTTATCGTGGTTAAGTGCTGATCCAAGTCAATTGAAAACTTATGTAGCAAATCGTACCTCAGAGATTGTGTCATTAATCGATATAAATAACTTTTACCATGTAAAAGGTAACAGCAACCCAGCGGATTTAATTTCACGAGGTTTATCACCAAGTGAATTGCATTCAAGTATCCTTTGGTTTAATGGACCTAGTTGGTTAAGTCATGAAAATGTATCGTGCTGGTCAAATCAACATATTTCTAATTTTTGTAGTCTATCAAATTTAGAAAATCTTCCAGAGGTAAAATTTACTACTAATTTAGCGACAAACGATCAAAGTAATAAATTTGAAATATTAACCAGATATTCAAAATTTTCTAAATTACAAAGGGTCATAGCGTATTGTTATCGTTTTATTCATAATTGCATCAATAAAGGAAAAATCAAAGATGAACTAGGAGTAAAGGAACTGCGCGAAGCAAAGGTATGCATACTAAAACTACTACAAGGGGAGGCATTTAGCTCAGAATTTAAGGAACTAAAAGGTGACCACAAAAAGGTCAATTCAAAAAGTACTTTATTGACGCTAAACCCCTTCTTAGACAAAAGTGATTTAATCAGAGTAGGAGGGCGGCTAAAAAAGGCCGTAATTAGCGAAACACAAAGGTTTCCCATTGTATTACCTAAAGGTCATCACGTAACAAAAATGTTAATAAGAGACGCACACGAACGAACATTGCACGCGGGGCAACAGGGTACGTTGGCATATTTGAGGTTAGAGTATTGGCCACTTGCAGCTAGGAGCATGGTTAGACAAACAATTCAGAAGTGTATTACATGTTATAAGTTTAATGCCCAAACTTACAACCCAATCATGGGTAATTTACCCAAAGATAGACTACAGCCGACCAGACCATTTTTGTACTGCGGTTTAGATTACGCGGGTCCTATAAATATTAGGCAAGGTAAGAGTAGGGGAAGATATGCAAGCAAAAAGGCTTATATAGCTTTATTTGTTTGTATGGCTACGAAAGCCATACATCTAGAATTAGTGTCTGAGTTAACGACTGAGGCGTTTTTACAGGCGTTAAAAAGAATGATAGCTAGACGAGGCAACATTGCTAAATTATTCTCTGATAATGCTACCAATTTTGTAGCCGCTAGCAGGGTATTAGTCGATGTTGATTGGTGTTTCATACCACCTCGTAGTCCCCATATGGGAGGCCTGTGGGAAATCAACATCAAATGCGTAAAGAGTCATTTGAAGCGAATTATAGGTGATGCGCACTTGACTTTTGAGGAGATGTATACGATCTTGACTTCTATTGAGGCCATTTTAAATTCACGCCCTCTCATGGCGTTATCGAATGATCCTAACGATCTCATGTATCTGTCTCCTGGGCATTTCTTAATTGGAGAGCCTCTAAACGCACCGGTAGATCCTGATGTAACAAATATAAACGTTCATCGTCTCTCAAGATGGCAACATATCGACCAAATGAGGCAACATTTCTGGCGACGGTGGTCACAAGAATACCTGTCCCATCTTCAACAACGGACGAAGTGGAAAGTGACAAATTCAAAGGTACCTGAAGTAGGAGCGTTGGTATTAATGAAGGAGGATAATACCAATCCTCTCCAATGGAAGGTTGGCAGAATCACGGAGATATTTCCAGGCACCGATGAAGTAGTTCGAGTAGTGTCTGTCAAATGTAGTAATCAAAAAGTGTACAAACGGGCGGTACACAAATTGTGTCCTTTACCGATCAACAGTAGTTAATATTCGTTTATTGAAATCATAATTTCAATGATCGGCGGGATGTTTACGCCCATGTTTAGTTGAATTATGTTGCATAGCAACGTAATTAGTAATTATGTTCAAATAATAACCCTAGTGGTTTATGTAAAAAAGTTTTGTAAAAAAAAACAATATATAACTGCTTGTCAATAAAAACTGATAATTAAAAAATCTATTATTGAAGTTATTAAAACTCGTTTAAAGAAATTGGTCCTTCGAAGCAAGTCCACTCGAGAGGAAACAAGTAACATTATATTTACATTATTTAGAAGATGTATGTAGTATTTTAAGAAATTTTGCAAGAGAAATTTTTAACGATGCCATAAAACCGCAATATTATTAAAGGCCACAGGTAGTTAGTTAATCCTCTCGAGTTTCAAATTTGGCCCAACTGTACGATCAGATTATATGGTATTAAAAATTTGGTCCATTTAGTTCCCGTTTAAATAAGTATAGAGTATAGCAACAGCAATCGAAGACAACAGTGTCTCTCAGAGAGAAAAATTCAGTTAGCAAGAGAGAAAAAAAAATTTCAATGAGGTTGTAGTGGCACGTGAGGATATGACATACGCCCAAATTTTGTAACTTTTATAGTTTTATTAGGTTGTATGCCTTAAGGTAATCCATAGGTCATCCGGTCGAGTTCAGAAGGCAGAGAAAGGAGGTGTAATGTTAAGCGACGATTCGGGTTTCGCTCAGGCTCAGAACGAGACCCAAATTGTCTCGCCCATCTAACCGGTTGGAAATTAGCAGTCTCGATAGGACTCCCTGTGTTACTCCCATTCACTTCACAGAAGAAAAGACGATTAAATGGAATGGTTTAATTGCAAGAAGTAAATAATTAAATTCCATATCGAGTAATCGAATTCCAGAGCGACTCGAGACATTTTCTTTCAAAGTATGCTCGACTGTGAAAAAGGCCATTCACGTCAAGCCGTTAATAACAATATTTTAAACGTATTCGTACGAGAGCCCAGATGTAACCTAGCTTACTTCGTTTTTTTAATCACTCTTTCTAAAGAGATTATAACTGGAAAATGGCGTAAAAGCTCCGAGCACGAGAGCTTCAAAATCAGTTACAACTTTAGTTTAATCTACAACAGATACACACAATGTCGTCGCTTATTATACAAATTGATGACGAAAGTAAGCACGAGAACTCATCAATTCCGTTCGCTATTAGATAAAGCCCTAACTTATAACCTTTATAACTTACAATATTGTCCAAAGTTTCATTTCATTAAAGAGGCGATAATTTATGAAACTCAAATTAAATTCTTGTCTAGAGAAATATAAATTTTTTCTTCTTTATATCGCCCCATCTTGCTCGAAAGATGACACGAAAGAAAACGTGCGCGATAATATTATAATTTAGAAATTTCAAAAGCAAGAAATTAAATCATTTTCTCGATCGAAATTATTTTAAGCGATCGAACCAAATTTTATACAAATGTTGCGATAGCTTTAATAAATGTCACGAATTTCTGGGAAATTATGCATTGCGAAAAAAGTAAAATGTCATGTTAGCGTGCAGAAAAGTAAGTGAAAAGCCATAATGTGAAACCTTAAACGTAAGTAACAATCAGATTAGGCGTCACGAAACGCTTTTATATCATACACACACTTATTGAGCTTCGTATGTCAATATAATAACTAGTAATTATACAGAGTGTTACTCATCGCACTGCTAAAATTACCCTTAATTTCTGAAGACACCTATTATAGCATAGGAATTTTAGGCAGTTAACTGGAATTTCGCTTTTCAAAATTGTCTACCCCTCTTATTTTGTTACTGTAATATCGGGAGCCACGAAAAAATGTGTGTTTTCAATTTTCATTAGTGTTTGTGTCTTTCGACAATTTTTTATGGATAAATAAACAAGTTCGTGATATTCTGGTGTAAAAAGATATCGTCTTAACTTCGTGCACTTGTGGTACAATAAGAGAAATAATTTTAAAAGTTTGGAAGGTCTTTGTTATCACATAAATAAAGGAATCGTTCGACCATGAGTAAGCGTCGTCAAGAACAATAATTATTTACCTTGGAAGATTGTATTGCCATTTGTAAGGCGCAAAACTTCAAAACTTTAAAATCACGCTTTAAAATTAGTCGTCTTTCTGAATAGAGCTGAGATGTGTGGTGTCTAAAAAAGACACCACACATGCGGTATTCACCGAGTACCTCCAGTATCTCCTGTAGACTATCGGTAAACTTACACGATTCAAAGGAGACGATTGCTCCCCTACAAATTTAGCAATTGTTTGACAAACAAGAAGCATACTATTTATTTCAAGCAGTGTGTTTTTTATTGTTACTAGATCATGAACCGCAACCTTTTCTGTCTGTTCCTCCTTTATCTATGAATATCATCTGTCAGTCTAATATTATGTCATGTCGTCTCATCTGTCAATCTCATATGTTATTACATCTCATCTGTCAATCCCTTCTGTCATCTAACTGTCAATGTCCTCTGTCATCTCATCTAATATGTCATCTCATTGTATGTGTCAGTCTTATCTGTCAATCTCCATCTGTCGTCTCATTTCTCAATCTCATTTGTCATCTGTAATCTCATTCTATCTTTCAAACTCATCTCTGAGATGAGATGACATTGTAAATGACAGTTTTTATGACAAATGGAATAACAGATGTGATAAATGGAATAACAGATGAAATGACATATGGGATGACAGATGGGTTGACAGATGGATTGACAGATGGGATGACACATGGCTCCCCTAACATATGGCAATGCAGATACCCCCCCCCTATGGAGACAGATTAAAATTTGATATATAGTAGGTAACTATGGTGACAGATTACTCCCAATCTAAACCAATCTCTGAAATGACACATGGGATAACAGAAAAGTTAACCGATGAAATGATAGACAACTCCACCTGACATGAAATGACAGTTAAAATTGACTTATGGTGACAGTTGACCTTGACATTGAAATATGTTGGGTGGCTGATGAACTCCCTTCTGATACTGACAAATGGTGCCAGATGACGACATTGTCATATGGTAACTATGGTGACAGATGGTAACTATGGTAATCCACATAATAAAAAACACGTGGATCATCAGAAATGCGCAGTAAGGTCCGAACGAAATACAGATAAAAAAACGAAATAGATAGAAAGAGTGGAGGAAGTAGGATAGGGATTGGTTTAGAGAAATGGGGAGTGAGGGAAGTTGGAACTTTGACATTTTTTGTGCGGAACACAATTCAACATAAGCTTTTAAACAAGGGCAGCCAACCTTTTTGAAATCAAGGGCCCACAATAAAAAAAAACATTGCTCGCAAAAATAACTATTATTGAAGAGAAAAAACGAAATCGTGTCCCGGGCAGATGAGTTAAGTTAGTACGGTCGTTTTAGTACCACATAAAAGGGGTTAATTTTGGCGTGCCAACTTCACGTCAGCACGGCCATTTTGAGCCGAAAAATCAAAAGTGAGCTCATTAAAAATCATTTAAAATTACAATACTTCAAAAAATTTCTCAAATTTAATGCGATACATGAGCTTGCTGATCTTTGCAAATTTTAGCATCAGTATTGAGACCAATAAATGATAAAGCCACTCTATCTCCTTTTCTACCCATCGTTGAAAATCCTGCTTTGCAAAGATATGACGTAGAAAATAATAATGTGTTTAGGTTTTTCTTTGCTAGACCCTCTCCTTCTTTAGATCTTTAACAGAGATCCAGAATTTTTCAGTAGCATTTTTAATGAACGGAGCACCATCAGTGTTCCGCGGACCACGGTTTGAGATCTAAGGATTTAGAGAAATGGAAAGTGGTTTGTCACCATAGTTATCAAGTGTTACGTGTCAGGGATCATGCATGCTGGTCGTTAACTTAAGCTTTAACCTTGAAACGTTGCATTGGTTTTTCTATAGTCAACTCAAGGTTAAAACTTAAAGCTTAAGTTAATGGTCAGCATGCATGATCCCTTAATCTGTTACTATAGTCACCATGTATTGTGTCAAATGTCAATCTGTCACCATAGTTACCATATGTCAATGTCGTCATTTGGCACCACATGTTACCATAAGTCAATGTCATCTGTCACTGGGTCATCTGTTAATGTCACTTTTGTCTGTCACCATATGTCAATATCATCTGTCACTGTCAATCTGTCAATGTCAAATCTAGGTTATATTACCCTACTTCCTTCACTCTTTCTGTCTATTTCTTTTTTTATCTCTGTCTCTTTCGAACCTTACTGGGCATTTCTGATTATCCAGGTGTTTCTTATTATGTGGATCTCTAAACCAATTCCTATTCTACTTTCCCCCTCTCCATTTCTTTAAACCAAACCCTACCCTACTTCCTCCACTCTTTCTATTTCCTTTTTTTGTATCTCTGTCTCTTTCGGACTTTACTGCGCATTTCTGATGACTCATATCTTTTTTATTATGTGGACTAAACCTTCTCAACTTCAAATTGAGACTAAACAATTTCAAATTGGGATTAAACAGTTTCAAATTGAGACTAGACAATTTAAAACTGACACTCCCTCTGGGTTTCGTCATCTTTCTATTAATTTGTCTGTTTCTATCTCTGGAATTTATGTAATTATATATATTTTTTGAGACTGCTTAAAAGTTTCAGCATATTATGTGTATCTCGTCAGACTTTGAAGTCTTCTAATTCCTTAAATAAGCAAAATCGCTAATAAAAATGGAAGGTTCTAATTTTTAGAAAAAAATTAATTCAAATTTGAAACTAGTGGCACCATCTACACACATAAATAACAAACAGATGCATCTTCAATTTTTGCGATTATTACATATATCTGTTTTGAGGTCCCCCGAAACGATCTAGACCATTTTTAGAAAAAAGTCTGTGTGTGTGTGTGTATGTGTGGATGTAGTTCCCCACGAAATCTCTGAAACGGCCGAACCGATTGACTTGAAATTTGGCGTAAGGTCTTATCAGATAACAACGGAGTGCAGAAAGGAGTTTGATCAAAATGGGTCCGCTAGGGGGCGTGCAATTAAGGAAATTTTGTTTTTTTTTATATAATTTTTTTTAAATCATCCGATAGAGAATTTTTTTCTCTATTCAATGATATAAAATTTTTTAACATTATTTTGTTTTAAAAGGAGTTTTTACGCAATCAAATATCTAATGATATTTGGCAGCTGACGTTTCTGACAGTTGTCAAAAAATTTGACAGTTGTCAAAAAATGTGACATTTATTAAAAAAATTTGACGTTTATTTATTTTTATTCATTAATTATAAAAATGTTCAATATTCTTTTGTTTTCTAACTGTTTTGGTCTTAGAATAATCAACTCAATCGGAAAGTCTTGTGTTGACACAACAGATATTTTTTTTATTTTATCTAAATTTTGAAAAATGAAAATTTAAAAACATTAGTATCGAAAATACAAATTTTTATCAACAAATAATTCCAGTTTTTCACTTTTTAAATCACGGGCGGTTAGTAACATTTAAAATTAATTCGTTTAGCTTTACAAAAACGTGGAATAAAATTTTGAAAAAACATATTTGTTAACAACTTATAAACGTTTTTATTTTTATAACACTCCAAATGGGTTTAAACATTGCAAACAAGCGCACAAAAGCACAAATAAGGTAACCTAAAAATTACTTCAAAACTAAACGACCGAAAAACGACAAAAATAAGGAAACAATTATTAGGTTTAATGTTTATAATAACAAATAATATTTTGTAGCAATTTCTGGTTAGTGCACACCCAAACCTAAAACAAAATCTTACATAAAGCGGGTGCAGGTAATTTCGAAAATAAATCTTTAAAGATGCACAAAATTTTCAAATATTACCTGCTTTATTAAAGGAAGAAGTGTTTGTTCTATACTACGTGTTTTTATTTCTAAACAATCAAAATTTGAAGTACCTACAGCTGCCATTTTCTACACTACTATCTGTCTTTTTCTTACTTCAAAGAAATAAACTTTATCTCACTTCCACGCACTTATGTAGAATCAGCTGTTTTTTAAGTTGCCTAACTTTTTTTCTTTACAAAGCAAACAAATAACGTGTATCGGGTAATTTTCCGCCGAAATTTAACATTCCGACTTGTGGAGAGTTATATCTTCTTATGACTTCTCTAATTTCTGCGACGCTAATCGGCGGTTGCCCCTGACCGTTATACACTTTACTAAAATCGGGATTTGTTCCACCAAATTTATGATCTCCGTTAAACATAGCGGCAGTATAATGTCCTTCGCTCAAATTACTCAAAGGATCTTTCGTTCGTCGACTGTCCATTCTAACTAGTAAAGCGTAATCGATAATTTGGGCGACCGTTTCGTAAGCGTAATAAAATAAGACTTCCGTTGCAGAAGGTGAAAAATTAATTTCGTTTTTGGGATCAAGCCACTGTTTTAACTTTTCGTAGTTCGAACAACCAAGTACGCCTTTGCTGCTAAATGACGTACACGTCGCTTTATGAAATTCTAGATACTTTTTTTCGTCTAAAGCTTTTGAAATGCGATCGGCGCGCAATTGGCGTTCATATTTAACTTGATCAAATTCGTTTAAATCGCTTAACTCGCCCGTTTCGTCAATCCTTTCGACAAACTCGAGAAGTTCGTTTTTAGGTTTTGAGTTGGGTTTTCCGTCTAATACAAAATTGTCCGTTTTAGATTTCAATTCCTTGAAATTTAAATACTTCACAAAACGTTGCATTTTTAACTTATTTTTTCTCATTAAAAATATTAATTCTTCGCCACGTAACGTTTGTCCGTTCCAGTATTTGAAAGCTTCTTGGATTATTGTTCGAAGTTGTTTTAAAACTAAACTCTCGACAAACTTTGTTGTTTCCACGTTTGGTTTATGATTATCTCCGAAAGCAAACATCATAGAACGTATTTCGTTAAAATAAGTTACGTTTTGTGAACTTTGTTGTTTTTGTTGATCCATTACGATTTTTATAAGCCTTTTAAATTTCGCTCAATAAAACATAACCCTAAAATAATATTTTTAATTCCACTTTTAGAGCAAAATGTATAAAATCGTACATATTTACAGCTAATTTAATACTGTACAACTGTATTGGTCGGATAATTAATGATTTTAATTCCATTTTAGATCTTATTTTAAATCAAAATAAACACCATTGCAAAATGAAAACAACGATCAAGGTCAAATATTTCTTGACAGATGTCAATTGTCAATTAATTACTCAAGTGACACTTGACATTTGCTGTAAAGGTCTGTTCGCACGGAAATATTACATTTTTCACCAAAATATTTTATTAAATATAATAATGTTTTTATGTATGGAGTTTAAATGATATATTAAAAGATTTTAAAACTGTACAAATACATTAATAACCTTTCTCATTTCGTTTAAACTCTTCCAAGACTTAGGGACTTTTATATTATCATGTTGGTAGAGTTGGCGGTTCTGCAAGAGAAGAGACCGTTGTTTAAAAATCGTCATAAAGTCGATTTATTATTTTCGTAAATTGTTAATAACAAAATAATTCAAAATGGTTATAATGACTATGTTTCAACAACCAGAGTCTCCAATAATATTCGAGCAACCAAATATAAAAGCGATTATCGATAAAAAAGAGTTAGGGACAGGACTTCTTTACATAAGTGAAAGGTATTTTATAAAAGGTTTTTAGCGTTTTTTATTTCTCTTATGCCCGTTTGCACCGACGGTTCCTAAGCAATTGCTTACGTAAGAACTGCCTAACGCTAAAATAATTCCTAACCCGATGCATAAAAATTATTAACCATTTCGATATTGATATACAGATACCTTTGTTTATCTTATTTAGGAACTCTCGTGCGCGTGGTGAAACGTGGTGAAGCGCAATTTCGACTTAAAAAATGCTAATGTCAAATTAAGCAATGCCTTAACTTTAAGAATCGTCGGTGCAAACGGGCATTAATCCCTTTTATTTAAGGACATTATGTTGGAAAGAACAATCGGGTACAGGTTTTTGCATTGAATATCCCAATATATCAATGCACGCAATAACATCGGACCCTAATGTGTATTCTACAGAGTGCATTTTTATAATGACAGACGGACATATTAGCTTACCCGGATACGAAAATGAGGAAACAAGTGAAGATAATGATGACGAAGAGAACTCTGAAGCCGATTTTTCCGAATTACTTTTAGTGCCAGCCAACAGTGATAGTATTAAAACTATATTTGTCGCATTAAATGAATGCCAAGCTTTAAATCCAGATCCTAACGACGAAGTCGATGAAGAAGAAATAGAATACGAAGATGCTGAGGAATATGATGCACAAGCAGGTGGCGATTCAGGTAATTTAAAAATCATGTAGATATAAAATTGGTTAATGAAATTTTTCTTACAGAGATGAACCGACTCTCTAACGATTTTCATAATTATTCCTTAAATTCCCATAACGAGCATTTAAATGGCAATGGCCATCACAACCTAGATGACGAACAATTCGAAGATGCTGATTAATTGCTTTTAAATATAGATTGTTTAGCTTTTATTTTACTTTAATAAACCTTCGTACGTTCTTAAAATGGTTTTATATATCGCAACGAACTAGTGATTTGTAGAACACCGATGGGATTCTAGTAATGAAACCTTTAAAAATAAATTTATTTACTTTATTTAATGAAACTTTCATAAACAAAACTATAACAAAAAATTTATCGTGGAAGTCGAAAAACTGAATCGATATTTAAGCAATAGAAAATCTAATTATAACTAAAAAAATCGCCAGCTTTTAAGAGAAGCGAATTTAACGTACTCTCTTGGGCCCAAATATTAAATCGGCGTCAGGAGCCCCTTTCGGATGTTGATATTTTTTTCTTTCTCTATTTAAATTTTGAGTTGACGGCTTGCTTTGCTGTTGTAGCATTTCTTGATAGTCTTCCTCTTCAAAACGTTCCGTAATGTTTAATGTCAACCTCTTAACACGCTCTTTTTCCTCGCGTTGAGCTAATTCTTGATCGCGCAAATTTTGCGCTAATTCTGAATTTAAGTCCGCTTCGAACGGTTTATATTGCTGTTTATTGCCTTTTCGGACCATTAAAACGAAACCCATTGTTTTCTTTTCAGTCTCGGTCGAATCCTTATTTAAAAAATAGCGTTGTTATTTTAATAAGAAAATCAAAAACAACGGATGTGGCCATACGAGGAACTTTTTCCTGTTGTACTTTTCTTGTGCACTTCTTTAAGTTTATAATTTAAAATTTTCTTTCATATATTTCATTTATAAGATAACAAATTAAATTTTAATAAAAAAATTATAATATATTTGACAGACAGGAAAAAGTTCTTCGTAGGGCCACATCCGTTGTTTTATTATTAAATTTATTTTTATGTTAATATAAATTACATGATTTAAAAGGAAATTAAAAAAAATTTTTTTTAAATTGCTTTCGTCACGGATCGAACCTAGAACTTCTGCGTGTAAGCACTAATTTCATTTTTTCTTAAATTTGGCATAAATTGAAGTTCAAAATATACATTTTTTTATATGTTCAGAAAGCAAATTTTACAAGCTTTCAAAATATTAAAAAATATACAGGATGTTCCTAAAAATGTTGGTATTTTTGAAATTTCCTGTTTAACCGGAAGCGTTTTGTTAACCGAAAATAGTGTCAAATAATAGATATTCATGAGATTAGTACGTATATCCATTTTCAAGTTTTAATTTCTATTACAAAAGAAATTATAGATTTTTGAAGTTTTGACATTCAAAATATCATTACTCCAAAACGGCTCGAGCGATTTTGATAAAAATTTATATTTCGATAGAGAATAACGTTTTCTGTAACATATCCAAAAAAGAAAAAATATGGCAGAGGGAATTTTGAGAAAATCTATTTCAAAATTTTGACCTAATTTGGCCCCTTAAAGATAGGCAATTTTAGAACAATTTTGAAAATCGACTTGTTTAAGACGAAAGCCCTATATTTTGGCTGTACAATGACATTTTGAAATTTTTATAATAATAATTACCGACCAAGTTATAAGGGAAAAGCCCCAAAATTGGACAATCGTTCTATTGACCGCCATTTTGAATAAAATAATTTGAAATTTGTTTTTTCAATTGAAGCTCACATGTACTATCTTATAGCCAAGTAAAAATAAATTTGGTCCAAATTTGCTAATATGCGCCCAAAATAACTAAGTACATACTTTATTTTTGGACACCCTGTATAGATTTCTTATAAAAGCTGTTTTTGCCGATGAAATAATTTTAAAGTGGCTAAAATAAAATTTCATCAAAATCGCTTCAGTAGTTTTTGCTCTAGGGGGGGGGGGCATACATCCTGACGTTTTGGCTCAAAAAATCGAAAATTTTTTTTTGCATTTTTGGAATCAGGGACTAAACGTCGATAAATGCAAAAAAAAAATTTATTATTATTATTTTTTTTTTTCTCGATTATAACTTTTTCTTGGATTGGAAAACGTTAAAAGGGCAAATACCTGTAACTGATCGTACGTCTTTTTACTCGACTTTAAAACTACTGGAACTGAAATATCGACGTTAGAGGCTTTGACTGGCTCGCGCATACGTTCTTGTATGTTTTCAGATACCATTTTATCCAAAGCACTAAGAAAATCTTCGTCTTCTTGGCATTCCATTTTTCGAGGGGCACTCGGTAGAGCCGCTGATTCTGACGCAAGATTTTGTTCTCCGTCAGTGAGTTCGGGATCTCCTAAAAAGGTCAATTGACGACGATTATTTAAGAATTAAAATTGTGCGAAAATTTTACACAAAACCTAATAAATACATTATAGAGGGTTATAGAAAGTTTTGGATTACCTTCTTCGTCAGATCCGTGAGTATTGTCCATGGTGTCGTCTTCTGTAGCCGTATCATCTGTAATAGGGCAAGTAACACCTTCGGATACTTCTTCATCTCCTTGATCTTCGTTATCTGTTTCGGCAATACTTTCGAGCGCTCCATCTGCTTTCATGTTCTCGTCCAAAATATTTTCTGCATTCAGATTTTTAATTTTATTATACAATTTGGGAATTTAACTCACCGATTCCTAAAGTGCTACGTACAGTATGTACTTCTTCAAGAGCTTCTTCGTAACTTTGACATAGCTTCAACTTGGGTCTGAGGGCTTGCAAAGTATCTTTAAATAAATGATCTAAAGGAGGTGGGAAAGATTCTCCCCAAAGTGTTTTCTTGAACCAAAAGTAAGCTTGAAGGAAGGTTAAATAATAATCGAGTCGCTTTTTACTATTACCGCTGTTAAAATAAGTCCCTAAATTAAGCAAATTGAAATTATTGCCTTAAAGAATTTGTTTTTAACTAACCGCAAGTCTCGAGCAAGACACAAGCTAGACGTATACGAAACAAGTGATCGGGCGGATCTAAGGAAGAAGGAATATTACCGTCCATCGTTACACCGAAAGTAACTATAGAATATAAAACTTTAAAAATGTCGGTACTCTCTACCATTCTGTAGTTGTACAATTCACCCAAATACTTAATTTGGGCGACTCTGCGTTGATTAAATTTCGGCGTGTTAACTTCCATACCCAAACGAATATCTTCCAACACGCCGTCGACCACTCTTGTACCGACCTCTTCTTGATAAGCTACCAATCCTGCCAATAAATTGGCTAAACACCTACGACAAGAATTTAGTCAAGAACCTCGCCTTAAAATAGCTTTTTACCTAATATTTAAATATTTGACGTTGTGAGCACCTACGAGACATTTAATTGCATAGGCGGCAGTTTCTTCGCAATTCCAATTCAATTTCCTCATTAAACGCATGACTTTATCTGTGGTCGTTTTTTGCAGATCTTGATATAGCAGTTTTCTTATAAACCGGTGTATGATGGGTCTCTCCTTTCTAGCAATCGGAACAACATCCGGAGGGTTAACGTAATAATAGGCGTTTTCGATTTGAGTCACGTATCGCGAGTCTAACGCCATTACGGATTTCTTCCTCATCATTTGCTCCAAATAAACTTTAGTGCGTTGATGCGAGTCGTAACTGCAGTATAAAAAGCGACCACAAACTTCTAACAAATTACAAGCCATTTCTATGTGATGGTGCGAAAAATCGTGCAAAAGTACTTTTAAACAGTACAGCGCGTCGATCTTGGAATATAAATTAAACTTTACCAACTCTCCGATGTAGCGTACGACTTTTATTTTTGACTCGATATTAATTTGATCCTTCTTGCGCACGTGATATTTAAAATCTTGTCTCAGCATTTGGCATAAATCTACGGCAACTTCAGAAATTGCGGGATAAAGGATCGCCACGAATCGAGCGTAGAACGGCAATAGATCTAAACGAGTTCGATTGACACCGAAGAGCGCCCTTACTAACTTTTTTCGATTATGTTTGTTGTTTAAAGTGACCAAAAAATCGATAGCGGCGTTGTCGATTAATTCGCGATTAACGCAATTCGGTAGATTGTTTACAAACGCTTCTAACACGATTTTATTACTAACCGTCGTGGAGACCGCCTCGTCGACTTCTTCTTCGATAGAAGGCTCTTCGACTTTAGAATCGTCTTCTAGATCTTCGACGGGAAGTTCTAAATCTAACGTCTCTTCGGTAACGTCGACGACTGGCGGAGTTTCCGGCTTATCTTTATCTTTTTGTAGAAAAGACGTAGGTAGAAAAACTTGTAATTCCGGCAACTCGCAGTAAAATTTTTGCGTTTCGACGTCTCCCCAAATATTTTCTATGTTCGCGGCATTTGCGGCGCCTTCTTCTAAATCCATTCCCAAGCCGGTTACGATCATCGTCTCTTCTTCTTTAGGTATCGTTTCGACAGGTAAAACGGGCATATCGTCGTCGATAATCTCGGCGAAACTTTGAGTAGCGCTAAGCAATTTTTCGAAAGAAACGTGCAGAAGTTCTAGTCTTTCTTTCCGCTCTTGATTTAATTCGCCTTTAGTGTGTAAAATACGTCGATTTTGTTTCTCATATTCGCGCATTTCTTTGTGATCTTTAAGTAAATGTTTGCTAAGAGAAGCGTAATAGTCTTTCAGTAGAGTCTTTACATTGTGTTGTTTTTCAGCTGCCAGAAATGTACTTTTTGGTACTGTTAAAGAATATTTTACCGATAATTCGCCAACTTTACGCGGAATTAAACCTAGAGAAAATAAATTAGGTAAACCACTAACTATACAGTGTGGTTGGTTTTTCATTGTCCAGCTAATATCTGCTGAAATATTGAAGATACAAAAAAAAGTTAAATTAGAAACTTTTCAAACAACACCTCATCTACAAAATAGCGCAAATAATTTTTTTCCATGACCTGCTTGTTTTTCGGAAAAATATGTAACTTTGGTTTTTTAAATAGAACCCCCTGTACATTTTTAGAGAATCGTATTCTAAATCAATTTCTCTTTACAACGATGTATTACAAGTACCATTCTGATTTCTAATTATGCCCAATATTTCAAAAAAAGGAACAATATGAGGGTTGTAGTGACTCTTGATTAACATTAATTTATTTACTTATTAACAAACTAAGAAATTTCGGAACAGAATTTAATACGTAATGTATTGATTGTTCAGATTGTCCATCATGGAATTCAACTTTTTTTGGCCCTCTTTGACTGTTTTCTGCAACACTCATCTTGTTTTTTTAAATATTGGGCATAATTAGAAAGCAAAATGGTACTAAATATAGCTGTAAAGAGAAATTGATTTAGAATACGATTTTGTAAAAATATACAGGGTATTCTATTTAAAAAACCAAAGTTACCTATTTTTCCGGAAAACAAGTAGGCCATGGAAAAAATTGTTTGCGCTATTTTATAGATGAGGTATTGTTTGAAAAGTTTCTAATTTAACTTTATTTTGTATCTTCAATATTTCAGCAGATATTAACTGGACAGTAAAAACCAACCACCCTGTATAGAAAAATATTTATTACTCACCTGCATAATCTTCCCCGCAATGTTTACAAAAACTCAAAATGACCGAAATATTAAAATGCTCTTCTTTATCCATATTAATCAAAGTCGTTAAAACGTTTCCTAACAAAGTAAACGCATTCTTATTACTAAACAAGCCGCTACTAACGAGTTCGGCATAAAATCTCAAATCGACTCGCAGCTTACTAGGGTTGGCGATCTTCTCCCCGACTTTAAAAGTTAACGTTTTTTGCCAATTTTCAAATAAATTTTGCGAAAATTCGGCATAAGTTTGATGTAAAATACTACACAGCTTAACAGCTCCCGGTACATCTGTCATCTTTAATTTAGCGTCTACTATAGCTGCGGCTATTTCGGATAAATATTTTGTTAAATTAAGACCTGACATATCTTTCAAATATGAATCCAATTGAGTACCGCTAAAATTTTTTATCTTTTTAACGAAAGTCGTATTCTTTTTAAGGCTCGAATCCAATTTACTAAAACGCGATTCGCTCGGTCTAATATTGGGGGCATTTTGATTTAAATTTCTCAACTCTAATTTTGATTGCAATCTTAATTCTGCCTCTCGAATATAAGCAAATATATATTGTTTCCCTTCTTCTTCGTAATCTTCATCTTTAGTATCTACCATATCTACCGCCTTTGTAGTAATTTCGGAATCGTCGGACTTGGTCATTTCGATAGATAATTATTAGTTAAAATGTCTAAAATATTAAATTATTGACATAAACTTCGCACCGCTTTTTTACACACTTCTTGTTGATGTTTTTGACGTTTACTTGGCAAGAAAATTGAGGTTATATTCGTCATATCGTCATGTACAGGGTACTCCGTAGTTACTAGATCCTTCGATTTTGACATTACTAGAACTGTCAAGTTACTAAAGATCAGTGCAGATGCTCCCACGATGCTCCATTCCCTCCATTCTAACAAAGACGATCTAACAATTATGTATTGTTAACTTTTTCCCTTTAAGAAAAATTTATTATAATCAAGAAAAAACAAAATATTTTTTCTGCAACCGTCTTAAATGACGTGTGTTTTAATACCATTTTTGACATTAAAAGTTGACGTTTGTGTTACTAATATAAAAATATCCGCGTTGCTAAAGGCTGGCACACAATGAGATTTAACGCTTAACGCTTAAAACGTAAGACTTAAAACGTAAAACGTAAAATAACATATACACACAAGGCGTTACGCTGCTAAGCTAATTTAAGGTTATATTTATACAATTTTAACATTTTAAGGTTATATTTACACAATTTACACATTTTATTTTACACATTTTACAATTTACACAATAAAAAAATTTTAAGTTAAGTCGTAAGCGTTACGTTCACATTGTGTGCACTGCCCTTGGTATAACACATTCATGTTGAATTTTAAGTTTTAAGTCTTACGTTTTAAGCGTTAAGCGTTAAGTCTCATTGTGTGCCAGCCTTAAGCAACACTTTTAATCCTCGCCTTAAGAGTAACTTAATTTTTGAATCCGCGCGGCTACGCTTCGCTTCGCCTTGCAAATGCAAAAATTGCTAGCCAAACAAAGCTCCACTTTTAATCCTAATAAATACAATATACTATTTTTATTGCATTGATTGCATTTCTCGACGTTTTGAGTCTCCCTGATTCCAAAAATTAAAAAAAAAATTCCCTAAAACCACTTTTAATGTTCAAAAATAGTTTATAGGAGTTTTTAATAATTAATTTTCAAAAATTCGTAAAAGAAGAATAAAATTTCGACCATTAAAATTGGTTTTGTGGACTAACAATTGAAAAATTTTCTTTTTATTTTCAAAGACATCGAAAAAAAAATGGTCTGATGTGATGTGTTTTTGTTTTTATCTGAAAGAGGATTAAATTTCCTACATTTCATGAGAAAAATCATTGCAATACCACCAATTGCTCACAACAAATTAATATGAAAAAGAAAATTTAAACCAAAATGCAAATTTTAGCCGTTGTGCTTAATATTTTTGGACCAAACTTGCAATATAGATTTATTACTATATCAGCTACAACTTCCTAAAGTTTTATATCAAAACCTTTATTAAAACTCAAGTTCTCTATAAAAAACAACGACCCACCAATGACGGCAGTTTTAATTTTTTTTAGGTTAGGAAATGAATATCAATTATTTTAACCAATGCAGTTTTTAATAAAGTTTCATTACAAACAAAACGAAAATTTTTTGGCCCCGATCCGACCAATGCAAGCGAAGTTATTCTAAAAATAGTGAAACGGAAACTTGAAAAAGTCAAAATTTTACACTAAAGTCAAAGAATAAGTACCTTTCGGTCAAAATTGGGTTGAGACATTTAATACACAAACTTACAGTAACGGTTTCGACCGATTAAGAAAAAAAAATAGCTGTTACAAAAAAATTCCGAAAATCATGATAAATTTTGGTTCCTTGACTACACTATAATACTATATAGAGTGTTCAAAAATAAGGTGGTTAGTTTGGGCGCATATTTGCAAATTTTTGTTTGCAAAGATTTTATTTATTTATTTGTCTGTTTTTTAGTGCTTAGTTTAAATCGTTCTTGTGAGTGGATAGACCCTCTTTACAGCTCTACACTGTAATTAATAATGTTCAATTTGTGGAGTAAATACCAAGACGTTGACGCGCCCAAATTTCTACTATTCTATTTATTCTTTGCAAATTTGGGTCAAATTTGTTTTTGCTTGGCTGTAACCTGAGCCTCAATTGAATAAAAAAAATTTCATTTTTTTTTATGCAAAATGGCGGTCAATAGAACGATTGTCCCATTTTGTGGTTTTTCCCTTATAACTTAACGGATAATTATTATAATAAAAATTTCAAAACGGAATTCTACAGCCAAAATGTAGGGCTTTCGTCCTAAACATGTCAATTTTTAATATTGTTTCAAAATTGCCTACCTTTAAGGAACAAAAGTAGGTCAAAATTTTTATATTGATTTTCACAAAAAAAGCCCGAGCAATTTCTTACATTTTTGGATAATGTTATAGACAACGTAATTTTCTATCTCATTCTAAATTTTTAAAGACTTGTATCAACGTATATGAACTTATTGTATGATGTGAATTCGGAGTTATGATTGTTTGAATGTCAAATCTTAAAAAATCTCTAATTTCTTTTGTAATAAAAATGAAAACTTGAAAATAGACATAGTCAAATTTTTTAAAGACTACCGACACGTGACCACCTTTAATACATTTATTGCTAATTATTATTAAATATTTATTTAGAAAATTTATAATTAAATTAATTATTTATCCAATATTTTAAAAATTCTAGTGTATGTATTTCAATCCCATTAATATCTATTATTTGACACTATTTTTGATTAACAAAACGCTTCCGGTTAAACCGGAAATTACAACAATATCCAAACTTTTAGAAACATTCTGTATATTTCTAAATATTTTAAAAGCTCGTAAATTTAGCTGTTACACGATACCAAACACTTTATATTTGGACTTACGATTTAACCGGAAATGAGATCAAATTCATTAATTTAAATGGAACACCATGTATATTTTTCAATATTTTGAACGCTAGTAAAATTAGCTTTCTGAAGATATCAAATTAAATTTTAATTAATAAATATACAAAATTACAAGATTTGACGGGCGGGAAAAAGTTTCTCGTATGGCCACATCCATTGTTTTTGATTACAATAATAAATTTTTTTGTTTTATCGAAAATTTAAAATTATCTGTCATTTTTATTTCTTTCGAATAATTTTGTTTTTATTAAAATTATTTCTGTAATTTAAGATCCAAATTGTAAAATAATGTCGAAGACGGTTCCGCCAAAATCTCTAGGTACCTACACTTAAAATGATTACTTATTTTAATTAGGTTTTAAAATAAAATATCTATCCGTCTTTCAGACATGGTTAATACTAAGGATAGTACTAGTCACAGAAAAAGCTATAAAAGCCATTTGCCAGAAGTGGAAACGAGAAGAAGACCGCAAACTCAACCTGTAAATGTCGTAAGCCAAAACTACGACCAAACGAATTATAAAAATGTAAACGCTCAGCACGAAATGATAGAATCAGACCACCTTCCCATCGAATCTTTTTCGTCCGTCCCCGAAACGGATCCACGACATTGGGCATTTTTATTTCAAAATCTCCAAACTGCCGTAATGAGCTTTTTACTTGGATATATTTTAAAAGGGGCCCGCTAAAATATAGTTCCTTTGCAGATTATGAGAATGTATCATACAGCTCAACACGACAGCAGCGTAGACAAATGTAAAGAAATAATGCATTTTTTACAAAAGTATTGGCGCGGCTTTCACGCATTAATCGACAAGATTACGGCCGTATCGGCCATTCAAGGACCACTAGATTACGACACCAATTCCACCTACAAAAATAATCAATATCGAAGTAAAGCATATTCTTTTATCACAGACAAACCAAAATCTATCAGTTAACGTTTTCAGGTCCTTCTACTCCAAACGACGTTCGCGCTAGTACACATTTTAGAAACAGACATGCATTCGAAGACCCAATTTCGGCACATTCCCCCGAATTCGACGAATCACATAAAGATCAAAAGAACCGGATAAAACAAAGCCAAGTAGTAATGGAACAGCATTATAAGCCGCAGGAAAGCGAAGAAGTGTTAAGAAAACCGGTACGTCGCGATCTGGCCGATGCCGCGGAAGAAAGTTTAATGGATACCACAAATAAACCCACTTCGCTTTCTAATAAAAGACCAACCATTACCAAACATGTTAGCGATATCGATCAGTACAAAGAAAGACCAAAATCGCCACTAAGACGCGTTCCCAAAAAACATAGTGCCGATAGAGAAGAACGAACACCAGAATTTTACGAAAGGAGCATAGAAGGCAAAAAATTGTACGAAAAGTTATTCCCCGATAGCAAACATTCAAAGGATATACAAAGAGAAATTGACAAGTTTAACGAAGTTTTACAAAGAACCGACAAGTACAACGAAGCCTTTAACGATTCTGACAAAGATTCGTTACCACCATCTCATTCAAAACGCGAAGTATTAGGTGACTATACGATTTACCTACTTTTCCATTTCAGCTTATCTCTATCAGATCCAAATTTAGATAATATAGCGCAGAGAAGCGACAAAATATTCGAGTACATGGAAAATGAAGCCCCTTCCGAACATAACTCTAATACGTACGAATCTAACGAAGACGAAAATTCGGAAAAAACTATTCGTGTCGAAGAAGCTCCACAAATGGATCGATCCTACTTTAAAAATCACGTTTCCAATAAATCACGTAACATACAAATTAAATAGACCGACAGACTTGACAAAATGGTTGTTTTTTAGGTCCAACTCGTAAACAAGATGTCAGATCCCATCAGTTTAAATCAGAAATGAGTAGCTCAGATCCCGATTCCGGATCAGAGATGCGACAGAGAAAGAACTCCTTCGTAAGTGGACGGAAAAGTAATAGATCTCCATTGCATTCTGATGACTTGGTAGCGGAGTACGAATTAGTAATATACGATTCATTTATTAAAAGTGCAATTTTAAGTACTTATCTATTTTTCAGGATTAATACTACACGCCATATAGTGTCTACCTTTTGTCTTACTACGAGAAATATTTTACAAAGTTGTGAAAATGCTATCTAATAAATTACGTACTCTTATGTTTCCAATTTTAATTCTCAAATCCTTAAAAATGAACACACATCAGGTGTGTTCATAAAAATCTTGATATTTTTGTAATTTCCGGTTTAACTGGAAGGGTTTTGTTAACCGAAAATAGTGTCAAATAATAGATATTTATGGGATTGATGGATCTTAAGATAATTTTACCTCTAATAAAAATTGTAGAGTATAAAATTATCTATCCCAACCAATGACAATATTTGTCCTAATTGTTCATAATTATTTTATCAAAAATAACAAAGCAGACATCTTGGGCGTCATATCTTGAATATCACGCTTCCGGTTAAGATTTCGCTTTGGTAACCGCAATTTTCGTATTCAGCAGGGTTGAAATTTGGAAAACATCGGTTACCAAAATGTTATATGAAATGCCGCTTGCATAAAATAATTTAACTTTTGAGCCTTGTCGATAGTACTATATCTTATAGCCAAGTAAAAATGAATTTGGCCCAAATTTGAAAATATGTGCACAAAATAACCACCTTAATTTTTAAACACCCTGTGTAGATTTATTATAACAGGTTAGTTTGCCGATGAAATAATTTTAAAGTGATTAAAATCAAATTTCATCAAAATCGATTCAGTAGTTTTTGCCCTATTGCAATGGACAGACATTTCAGTTCAAAAAATCGAAAAAATTTTTTTTGCATATTTGGAATCAGGGGAACTCAAAACGTCGAGAAATGCAATAAAAAAATATTTTTTTATTTTTCTTGATTATAGTAAAAATAGTAAAATTCTTTCAGTGTAATAATTTATACTTCAATAAAATGGAGAGGACATAAAGATAACATGTTTAAATTCTTAGCAAATCCTTTATTTAAAACTTTTTTCCAAATTTATTCTTTTTACTAAAATTCTTGGTACTTGATTTTTTCTGATTAAATCCTCGAACCCAACGATTTCTTTTATCTTCCCATTCGATTTGCCGTAAATCTAAAAACAAACAAACGTCCAGTAGGTATACAGAATTTCAAAATAAAATTTAAAACTTACTCGCTTTATCTTTGTTTGCCCAAGCATTTGAACTACCAGGAGCAATTTTTGAACTACCTTCATCTTCCAGCAAAGTAGCAAACTCTTCTGCAGATGCAAACAACGAAACGTTATCTTTTTTCTTTTTCTTCTTCGGAGCTTCTTCTTGTTCTTCGTCATCGAATTCTAATTCACTATCTTCTTCATCATTATCGTCAGAAAATTGTGTCAATTCTATAAACAAATTACATGCTTTCTAAAAGGTATTTCTTTTATCGTGATATTTACCTTGATCTTCTTTAGTCATTTCTAAATCAGATTCGTCTTCGTTTATGCCATCGTCCTCTCCACCTTGATCGTCACTTTCGTCGTCGGTATTACCTCCATCTTCAAAATCGTCATCTTGTTCTTGCGTTATTTTTTTGCCCACCTTCTTTGTTTCTTCAAAATCGTCCATGTAGTTTAGGTCACCTTCCGTGTCATCCTTTATGGTTGACATTTTATCTAACATATCTTCAAATTCTTCACTATTTACAGATTCTAGATCGCTTTCGTCTTCATTCGTATCCCGTTGATCGCGAGTTTTTGTAACTAGATGCCTGAAATTAAAAAATGAGCTTAATGCGTCCGTACATTAACAATACTTACGAATGTAAAAAGAGTTCGTCGATTGGAACGTTTTCTTGCTTCGAATTCAAGTAAGAGTTAGATTTTACAGACAAAGCGCGAATTCCTCTAGGTACGTAGTATTTGCGCTTTCCAAATATTGAATGACAACCTCCTTTGAGGGTTATTTGTTTAGGATTTTTATACACAAAACGATCGAGAAATTTAATTAAACCAAAATCGAGTAAAGGATCGCCACTATATTTTATTGCGACACCTACAAAATAACCTTTTAAAAATACAATGCTATAATTAAATGGCCATACGAGAAACTTTTTTTTAAATTGCTTCCGTCAAGGATTGAACCTGGGACTTCTGTGTGTAAGCAGAATTTTTAGGTATAAACTTATAATTATAATTTGTGCATAAATTGAAGTTCAAAAAAAACATTATTTTATATCTTCATAAAGCTAATTTTACGAGCTTAGAAAATATTGAAAAATATACAGGGTGTTCTATTTAAATTAAGAAATTTGATCCCATTTCAGGTTAAACCGGAAGTCAAAATATAAAGTGTTTAGTATCGTGTAATAGCTAATTTTACGAGCTTTCAAAATATTTAAAAATATACAGGGTGTTCCTAAAAATTTTAATATTTTTGTAATTTCCGGTTTAACCGGAAGCGTTTTATTAACCGAAAATAGTGTCAAATAATAGATATTCATGGGATTGATAAATATATCCATTTTCAAGTTTTCCTTTCTATTACAAAATAAATTAGAGATTTTTGAAATTTTGACATTCAAAAAATCATTATTCCAAAACGGCTCGAGAGATTTTTATAAAAATTCATATTTCAATAGAGAATTACGTTATCTGTAACATATCCAAAAAAGAAAAAATATGGCAGAGGAAATTTTGAGAAAATCTATTTCAAAATTTTGATCTACTTTGGCCCCTTAAAGGTAGGCAATTTTGAAACAATTTTGAAAATCGACTTGTTTAGGACGAAAGCCCTATATTTTGGCTGTACCATACCGTTTTGAAATTTTTATAATAATAATTACCGGCCAAGTTATAAGGGAAAAACCACAAAATGGGACAATTGTTCTATTGGCCGCCATTTTGAATAAAAAAATTTGAAATTCTTTTTTTCAATTGGGGCTTAGATGTATTATCTTATCGCCAAGTGAAATTGAATTTGTCCCAAATTTGCAAATATACGCCCAAAATAACCACCTTATTTTTGGACACCATGTATAGATTTCTTATAAAAGCTTAGTTTGCCGATGACATAATTTTTAAGTGACTAAAATCAAATTTCATCAAAATCGGTTCAGTAGTTACACAGTCCACAGTACACTGTAGTCCACAGAGTTAGATATTTCAGTACTATTTCAGAAAAATTTTTTTCGATTATTGGAATCTTAAAACATCCAGAACTTCAATAAAAAATTTTTTTTTTTCGATTATAACCATCATGGATTGGAAAAAGTTAAAACAAACCTTGCAAAATATTGGTAGCAAAGAGGGAAACTGTAGGATGAAAATGTGTCTTCAAAATATTAAGCTCTTCGTATGCGCAGGTCTGACCACCGGCATATAATGGGTTCCTTTGCAAAGGGTTACAGTTTTCGACTTTTAAATCTTTTTTGTCAGAACAATCTTTTAGGCTTAAATCTAGAGCAATAAGCTTTTGATTTTTGTGTACTAATTGCGATACTAAAAATAAAATTCCACATGCTATCGGAGGCTGCATGTACATAGCGATCTACAAAATCAAAATTTTAATATGCCTCAGAATAAAATTCGTACATGTACCTGAAGTAATCGTTTAATAATTATTTTAATGCGATTCCCTTGTGAATCTTTAAGCAAAGCTTTGTAAGTTAAATTTAAGAGCATAGCTTGATGGGCCGTAGTAGCAATTTTAGGATCCAATAGTTTTTTGTACAAAGCGGAATAGAATCTAAAAATGTAATCGTCAATTCGAAATTCTTCGAGAGACTTACATTAAATAGCTTACCTATCTCCTAAAGTATCTGAATGGGTCGATACGTGAAATAATAACGTTAAAGCTTGAAGACCTACATTAAAGTCGGCAATATGAACTATTCGATACATGGTATTTATGTGATCTGAAATTTTTTCCATTTCCATTTTAGCATAAGGAAAAGCTCGATTCACTCCCATTAATAATGCCGACATCATTCTACTGTTTACTTCACCCTAAAATGATTGAGCGTAACAATTTATTTATGGAAGACGCGCTTGTGTACTCACCTTTTTAACGCAAGCTTTAAAAAATGCAAAATATAATTGGATTAGTCGTTTAGAGACTTCTCCGTCTTCGTGTGATAAATAAAACTGAGAAAGAAAACACAAAGCGTAATATTGGGCTTTTTGAGAAATGTTTGTTCTAAACAACAACTTTTCAATTTCGGTAAGAACAACTCCTTGCATGTTTGGATGTTTCTTTAATAATTCTGTTAAACAATACGTCGCTTTTGATGCAACTTTTCTAGATGGATCACCTAATTTATTAATGATGTTCGACAATAAGTTCTAAAATTTTAAAAATGAATCAAAACTAATTCTGTCCAGTTGATTTTCCCGACTTACCTTTTCTTGTTCGGGGTTTCCTGATAAAAGCTTGGACATTGCGCTAATGGCTTTTTCTTTATTACTTTCGACTGTATCGTGAGCGACGGTATTTAAAGCTCTGACGAACACGGTGTAAAGTTCCTTCAGCTGATCTTCAAAATACCAATTTGTTAAATATTTCTTACGAACAAAACCATTGCCCGAAGTCAATTCACTAAGCGTATTTAGTGGCCTGTTTCTAAATGGTATTAATTTTCTATTTGGCGGTAACAGATAATTTAGTAATAATTCGATGATATTTTCTAAAAATCGCGATGAAATAGATTAAAATGATAAAAGAAATAAAAAAAATCTTACCTATAACTAAAAGACAATCTTTCTTTTTGCTTACTTTCACCATGTCGATAAGGTTTGATAGTATGTTTATATTATGTATTGGACTTTCTTGTATGCAAACTATAAATGCGGCAATTTTGTCGGATGTTACGCCCTGTGACATTACAGTTTTCATCCATTGAAAATTTGGATTTGCTTTAGAATTTTCTAAAAGAGTAAAAATCGTAAACCTGGTCATCACTTATGTAAAATTATATTTACTTATATTGTAATTTGCAACTTCTGCATCCCAACACAACTTAGCTTCGTTTTTTACTTCAATAATTAAATCATCCGATAGAGTTTCGCTGACTTTAAGGTCGGTAAATTTCTAGCAAAATTTAATTATATATTTATTTAATTGTACAAATATGTTATATCTTACCTCCGTATACCACAATTTTAAACTATCCATTCTTAAAAGTTTTTAAACTGTAAATAATATTAAAACTAAGATCGCACGTTTTATTGCTTAAATTTGAGGTTAAGTTTACTGTGGTTTACTGTCACACTGTCACTCGCGGTGGTTAAAAATCGAATCTTATAAATGTGACGTGAGCCACTGCCACTTTTGTAGGAACTTGTCGCGCTCGCAATAAATAAAAAATAAAACGATAACTAGCGGTAATCAGTTGATTATTGATTTATGATAAATAAAATTAATCTTAGAAAACGTAAATTCAAATCCCCCCTCGATTCTTCTTATGTGGAATATTAGAGTGTATTAGAACAATGGAAATGTCCATGGGAGTAAAGTAAGTTTTCATTTATGCAAATTAATTGTTATTTTTTACAGTATTCTGAACCATAATTCTTGTTAAAACGTTTATTTGGTTTTAATAGACAAAAATGTTGTATTTATTTTAATATTTCGAAAACCGGCAATTCTAACCTCAAATTAACTTCTGACGTGTTTTTTCAGATTAGTGGCAATTTTAATTTTTACATTATCATCAGTTGGTTCTGTTGATCGAAATAATTTTAAGACGTGCGAACAAAGCAGTTTTTGCAGGTAAATATATTTAATTTAAGTAAGTACCCTAATTAAGTTGTAATATTCAATTTTAGACGTCTACGTTCGATTAAGCCTGAAAATAGTCGGTACGCTTTAAATTTAGATAAGTTACAAGTTTTAGAAACGTCAGTTGAAGCAGAACTTTATAATAAGGATGCCGATGTATCTCTCAAGTTTATTTTAACAACTCTCTCCGATAGTACATTTCGATTGTACGTAGATGAAATTAAACCGTTGTATGCGAGATATCAAGTAGAAGGAGCATTAGATGGTGAACCGAGGCATTCTAAGTAAGTGAAAAGTAAATATAGTCGCTTGTACATGTGTTTTATTATTTTTGTTGCAGGTTAGAGCTTGTAGAGCGCAATAAAGATGAAGTTAGTATAAAATCTGGGTATAATAAAGTCGTAATTAAGGCAGATCCGTTTAAACTAGAATTTTATCGAGACAATAATTTAGCCGCCGTTGTTAATGGAAAGGGTTTATTTGCTTTTGAGCATTTGCGTACTAAAGCACCCAATCGGTGAGTCTATTTTGGATTTTACAACGCTTATGATTCATACTTTGTTTAATTTTGATTTATTTGTTTAATTTATTAATTATTTTAAAAGTACCATGTCAGAAAACAACCGTTAACAGAAGTTTACTTTATTAATACTTTATTAAAACTACTGAACCGATTTTGATGAAATTTGATTTTAGCCACTTTAAAATTATTTCATCGGCAAACTGAGCTTTTATAAGAAATCTATACAGGGTGTTCAAAAATAAGGTGGTTATTTTGGGCGCATATTTTCAAATTTGGGACAAATTCGTTTTTACGTGACTATAAGATAGTACATGTGAGCTTCAATTGAAAAAACAAATTTCAAATTTTTTTATTCAAAATGGCGGCCATTAGAACGATTGTCCCATTTTGTGGTTTTTTCCTTACAACTTGGCCGGTAATTACTATTAAAAAAATTTCAAAACGGCATTGTACAGCCAAAATATAGGGCTTTCGTCCTAAACAAGTCGATTTTCAAAATTGTTTCAAATTTGCCTACCTTTAAGGGGCCAAAGTAGGTCAAAATTTTGAAACGGATTTTCTCAAAATTCCCTCTGCCGTATTTTTTCTTTTTTGGATATGTTACAGAAAATGTAATTCTCTATCGATATATAAATTTTTATCAAAATCGCTCGAGTCGTTTTGGAGTAATGATTTTTTGAATGTCAAACCTTCAAAAATCTCTAATTTCTTTTGTAATAAAAATGAAAACTTTAAAATGGATATATTTATCAATCCCATAAATATCTATTATTTGACACTATTTTCGGTTAAAAAACGGTTCCGGTTAAACCGGAAATAACAAAAATATCAAAATTTTTAAAAACACCCTGTATATTTTTAAATATTTTGAAAGCTAGTGAAATTAGCTATTATACGATACCAAACACTTTATATTTTGATTTCCGGTTTAACCGGAAATGGGATCAAATTTCTTAATTTAAATAGAACACCCTGTATATTTTTCAATATTTTGAAAGCTCGTAAAATTAGCTTTCTGAACATATTAAATAATGTATATTTTTAACTTCAATTTATGCTAAATTTAAAAAAAAATGAAATTAGCATTTCAGACAGTTCATGTGTAAAAGTTCTGCTTGCACGCAGAAGTGGTAGGTTCGATCCCGGACGAGAGCAATTTAAAACAATTAAACAGGAAAAAGTTCCTCGTATGGCCACATCCGTTGTTTTTTATGTAGACATTTATTTGATTATGTGTTTAGTGATGGAGATGCAGATCTGGGTGAAGAAGCACCCAAGGAAGATGCCGGAGCTTGGGAAGAAAATTTTAAGTCGCATCATGACGCAAAGCCTCGTGGACCAGAAGCCATTGCTGTGGATATAACGTTCCCCGGTGCACATCGAGCTTACGGAATACCGGAACATGCCGATCGTCTTCCCTTGAGGACTACCGAGGGCACAAATAACGATCCTTACCGTTTGTATAATTTAGATGTGTTTGAATATGAAGTGGATTCTACTATGGCTATTTATGGCGCCGTGCCTGTTTTATACGCTCACAGGTTAGTACTTAAATCGTGAATTCATTTTTGAAATTTTTTAATTTTTGTAGTCCTGAGCAAACGGTCGGAGTATTTTGGCATAATGCTGCAGAAACTTGGGTCGACATATCCAACAGTAAAGATACAAACGTAGTTTCGTCTCTTGTGAATTTGGTATCTGGTCAGAAGAACGAATGGCGCGTCGACGCTCGTTTCATAAGCGAAAGCGGCGTCGTAGATTTATTTGTTTTTCTGGGACCGACGCCTCAAGAGGCTGTACGACAATACGCTACGCTTACCGGTACAGCTCCCTTACCACAATATTTTGCTTTAGCTTATCATCAAAGCAGGTGGAATTATAACGACGAAGACGATGTGAGAAATGTAATCGAAAGATTCGACGAAAGCGAATTGCCTGTCGACGTGATATGGCTCGATATTGAATATACGGACGGAAAAAAGTATTTTACTTGGGATCCGATTAAGTTTAAACATCCTTTAACTATGGCTCAAAATTTAACTTCTACAGGCCGTAAATTAGTGGTGATTATCGATCCTCACATTAAAAGAGAGGGCGGTTATTTCTTACACGAAGATGCTCTCGCAAACGGTTATTACGTCAAGACTAAAGATGGCAACGTTTACGAAGGTATTTTGTGTACAAAATTGTAAGTAGTAAATTAAAATTCTTTTAATAGGGTGGTGTTGGCCCGGATCTAGCAGTTACTTAGATTTTTTCGATCCAAAGGTTAGGGATTATTATGCGGGACTTTATTCTTACGATAAGTTTCCCGGAACTACTAACGACGTTCATATATGGAATGACATGAACGAACCGTCTGTGTTTAACGGTCCGGAAATTACAATGCCTAAAGATTGCGTACATTATGGCGATTGGGAGCACAGACACGTTCATAACATTTACGGATTGTATCACGTGAGTTTGACTTTCTTTTTAAATTTAGAAACTTAAACGACTTAAATAAATTTCAGTCGATGAGTACTTACCGAGGTCTTTTGAATCGATCTGAAAATAAGTTAAGACCTTTTACTTTAACTCGCGCTCATTTTGCTGGATCACAGAGATATACTGCGTTATGGACCGGCGATAATGCTGCAGAGTGGTCACATTTAGCGATAAGTTTGCCAATGTGTTTATCCGAAGCAATAAGCGGATTAAGTTTTTGTGGTGCAGATATCGGCGGTTTTTTTAATAATCCGGACGAGGAGTTATTGCAAAGATGGTATCAAACGGCTGCTTGGTTGCCATTTTTTAGAGCTCACGCTCATATCGATACTAAAAGACGCGAGCCGTATCTATTTAGTGAAGATGTGCAGAATCGCGTTCGAAATACATTAAGGCAACGCTACTCTCACTTACCTTTGTGGTACACCTTATTTTGGGAACATTCTCGTACAGGAGATCCGGTTATTAAACCTTTATTTTACGAATTTCCTAAAGATTTGAATGTATACGATATCGACGACGAGATTTTAGTGGGTAAGTTTGTGCCCCAGGTCCAAAATACATACTTTAAAATTTGTTAAATAGGGTCATCTGTATTGGTACGTCCTGTTACGGAGTCTAAGGCGGCGACGGTTAATGTATACTTTCCAGGAGGACCTAAGGAAGTGTGGTACGATGTAGAAGATTTTAAACCGTATCCTGGAGTCGGAAGCGTAAATATTCCGGTCACATTAGATAAGGTTTGTCGACAGTATAAAAGTGGCGTTTGTGGTGATAATAAATTACTTATTTTTACTTAGGTACCCGTGTATTATCGTGCAGGCAGTATAATATCTAGAAAAGATAGACCGAGACGAGCATCTTCTTTAAGTCACGACGATCCGTTTACCTTATATGTTGTCGTGAATAATAATGTAAGAGCCCTTAATTAAGTTGGAAAATTTTATTTACAATTTTTTTTGTAGAACTTTGCTCAAGGAACGTTATATATTGACGATTACGAAAGTTTTGGTTATAAAAATAAGAATTACCTATATGTTCAATTCATTTACCAAGATGGAACGCTTACAAGCAGGTAGGTAGTGTTTTGTTATTTTGAGACATCCTTATAAGATGGTGGGACTTTAATTTGAATTTTATTAACCCTAGGATTCATGCCTTTCACGATCATTAGATTTACATAACATGAGTGAAAAATACCCAGGTCATTTTTACTAATAGTAAAAATTTTAGTAAGTCACAAAAAAAGTACAACGGCAATAACGGCAAAATAATGAAATCACAACATTCACATATCCACACTAACTCTCATATTATGTAAATAGCGCTAAAAGTTGAAAAAAGTTCGTTTAAAGAAAAAGAATTATTTTTGATTATTACTACTAAATTATTATTATGATTATTACACTTCAAAGAAGGCACTTCTAAGAGCACATTAGTAAGTTTTAAAAAATGAGGCTGTCACTTGAAGTTGGATGTTCTTGTGGGTATAAAATACCCATGTTATGTAATAAGCGCTAAAATCAAAAAAGATTTTTTTAAAGAAAAAAAATATTTTTGATTATTAGTAACTCATTAATCAATAATCACTAAACAACACTTCAAAGAAGGCACTTCTAAGAGCATATTAGTGAATTTTAAAAATGAGGCTGTCGCTTGAAGTTGAATGTTTTTGTGGGTATAAAATACCTGTGTTATGTAATAAGCGCTAAAAGTCGAAAAAAGTTAAAAAAAAAAATTTTTGATTATGAGTAACTCATTAATCACTTAAACAACACTCCAAATAAGGCACTTCTAAGAGCATATTAGTAAATTTTGAAAAATGAGGCTGTAACATGACGTTGAATGTTCTTGTGGGTATAAAATACCCATTTTATGTAATAAGCGGTAAAATTTAAAAAAGTGTTTTTAAAGAAAAAAAAATTTTTTTGATTATTAGTAACTCATTAATCACTTAAACAACACTTCAAAGAAGGCACTTCTAAGAGCATATTAGTAAATTTTGAAAAATGATGCTGTCACTTGATGTAGAATGTTCTTGTGGGTATAAAATACTCATGTTATGCAACAACTTTTTTTTATATTTTAAATGAAAGTATTAATTGTATTAACTTTTGTCATATTTTAGTTTTATTGACCAAGACACGAATTATCCTACAAAATCTTGGATCGAAAGAGTAGTGATTATAGCTCCACCTAGTGACGTTCGCGGTGCTAAAATAACTAGCAAGAGTAAGTGACAAAAGCAATAGAATAAAACGTGACTTACTTGTGGATTATTTTTAGGTTTGGGCACTTCTAAGTTAACAACCACTTACAGTAGCGATTCGAGATCTCTAACAATTAGAAAACCTGGTGTTAGCTTACAAGAAGTTTTTAGTATTACTCTATTTTAAATATTACTTGCATTACGTACCAAACTTAAGTGTAGAAAGAGTCTTAATTTGTAATAAATAATGAAATTGTCGTAAAAATTTTATTTCTGAGCTTTAAATTGAAATTTTCCCAGATAAAATGATGAGTAGATGCTCGAGACTGTTTGTAGTACATGTTGAACAATTTGAGACGTAGATGCTAAACACACAAGAGTAGGTATACAGGATGGTCGGGAATAAAGGATAAATAAAATATTTTTTATAAACATTAAAACAACAGTTGTACTTTATTTATTCTTTTGTTTTTTAAAAAAATAGCAAATAGGTAAACTATATCGATTGCCATTATCGAATATATTTATTGTTTGAAAAACGGCAAAAAATATAGCGTAAATAGAAAGAGAAGGAAATAAGAAGTCGAAGCAATAAGTCGAGTGAAATAGGAATGTCGTATATTAATCAACATTTATAAAATATTTTAAATTGTAACAAACATGACTAGATTCATACTGATTTCACAAATAAATGACAATGAGCGGCGTTGGATACGCACAGTGGTGTAGGGTGGGGCAGGGGTGCGAGGGGGGCCGGACCCCACGCCGCCCGGAGCCCCGCGAACCAAACAACAATAACATTAACGTACACGATTAATGCCGGCTTGATACAAATAAACAAATCACTGTCCGGTGTGTGGCTTTTTTGATTATTGATTTATCTACACAGTAATGATTATTATTTAGTACGTAGCTTCAAATTCGATTTAAGTAGATGTATTTTTAAAATATTGCGAATTGCGGTCGTGGCAAGTTGCGGGCCCGGCCGGTGAAAATGTCCCGAACGTCGCAGATAAATCGGCCACGATCGCTTGCCTATATGATATGTCGAACGAAGGAGCTACAAGCCGGAAGCAGCGGGGTCGGGACGCGGCGGTCGCGCGCGGCATAACGGTGGGTGGATACGTAGTAACAAGGGCTAAAGCTAATCCAACTCTAGGTAAGCTTCACACAGCCCAAAAATACAAGCACTTAAAACAGTGCTGAACTAAGAAAGTTCGGTGTGAGCACTACACAGCATTCGTTCATCGCTATCGCGCGATGGTTTTTTGGCAGGATATCTCACCCAAAAACAACCGTAGTAGAAAAGAAAGTACCGTAAATTGGATAATATCGTAGCAGTTCAAAGAGCGTTCGGAGCACTGCGCGCACACACTTTGGCGAAAGGGACGGTGGAGCGCGATGACGACGATAGGGCGGCCGAGGTGGTCGCAGCGCATCCGTCACTGAAACAAAAAAATCATTTAGATCATACAAAAAATACAGTATTAGAGATTTTCAACTCTCCATATCAAGTTCCGAGTTGCTTACCATCTCTTCTTTTCGTATGGCAAGTATGGTATGCTAACCTAAAGCATAAAGCTAGCCTGCACCACAGCTTCTTTTTTTAAACCAACAGAAGATAAGCTTGGTCCATGTTTTAGCGTCTGGCGCTAGAAATGCTATTGGCTTAGAAAAAGAAGCTAGCTTCTAGAAGCTGTGGTGCAAGGCTAGCTTTAGCTGACAAAAAGTTTCACTTCAGTGGCGTAAATAACGGGCCTGCGTTGCTGGAGGGCCCCAGGATAGAAAGGGCCCTAGAAACATCGTTTAGTATGAAATTTGTTGTAAAACCGATTGTGATAAAATTATTATTAACGGTAGAGGTCTCACTCTGGATTTTGCGGTAGGGCCTTCAAACTTTAAGTTACGCCACTGTTTCACTTGCGTAGGTTTCTTGCGCACCTTTCGCACAAATATCTTTATAGAATAGTCTTATGATTGTCGATACTTATCGTAGCATCGAACAGTCGATACTTTCTGCGCAATTTTTGTTATGTTATGCTGGTTGTTTTATACCTACTAGGGTAGGTAGGTCAGGTCTCGCGTTATAAGAAAATAATTCCAGGGCAGCCCGAACGTATAATCGGACGCATTCGCAGTTAAATAGCCAATTAAATTACACAGTTAAATACCCCCTCTCTACGATTGTAAACGGTTTAGAACGAGTGCGCAGCTTTACGATTATTTTCTTATAACGTGAGACCTGTACAGTCAGTCAGTCAAGTGTTATGATGGTTTCATCCACAATTCGTGCTAAATGTATAGTTAAAGTGGCCATTAATTGTGAGGCTGACTGTACATACTTCAAACTCCGCACCTACCATTTGGGATTCCAAATTTTGTAAACGTAACCAAAACTCAAAAACTCGTATATCGTCGATTATTGTTAGATATCTAGATAGATATGATATCTAGATATGTCGTCATATGACGACGCTGGGTGTTAATGGGTTTTAAACTAATTTATTACTAAATTGTCTAAGTTTAGGGGTCAGCGACCAACGTTGCAACCTTTGAAAAAGGTAAATGTTTTCGATGGGTCAGTTCTTCATTGTGGAGGGGTTTGAACTAAATAGAGTTGCCTAATAAATTGGAATAAAAATTGAAGGAACTGTAGGGACGAACCAAGAAATTCTCCTAACATTATCGGTCTTGTCGATGGCGTAGCCAGAAACTTTGATGGCGAGGTAAGGAATGAAGCCACTTCGGATATACTGAATACGGTATTGATACTGAATAGTTTAATAAATGGCGGCGAGAAAGTATTCTTTAATATGAATTATAGAAAAGGCTTGTGTTACTACACATGTAGTTCCATCTCGTCCACGATATTTCATTAAACCGAAAATAAGTTTTTCGATTGTCAAAGTGGAAATTAACTTAAACTTAAGAGAAAGCTTTTTATGGATTTCGATATTTTTGAAAATGGGCAGTAGTTTGAAGGATAATTTAAATTCTACAGTTCTTCTAATGAAACAATTAGTAAATTAATGGGAAAAGATGGCACTGTACCTACGCACACCTAAGAAAGAAAAGAGTGGCGAAAATTAAATGCATTTTGGTTTACGTAGGGTGGAACGCCGGCGTGGCGCAGTGTGGTCTAGGGTCAGGGAGGGTTTATCCCGTATATCGAACGCCCGCAGAAACAGCGCAGGGAAGGACGTAACGGTATGCGTAGTCATGGCAACCTGAG
Organism: Malthinus seriepunctatus; assembly: GCA_963924605.1. Taxonomy (NCBI): domain Eukaryota; kingdom Metazoa; phylum Arthropoda; class Insecta; order Coleoptera; family Cantharidae; genus Malthinus; species Malthinus seriepunctatus. The sequence goes on from OZ004602.1 coordinate 35,597,481, forward strand.
AGCAACGTCAGGCTGTCTGTGCGTTATGCCTTGACCTTTGCAGGTTCTGCGATATTCCGTGACCCACTACTCGTCGGTCACCGACTTGTCATCGAAACTTAAACGTCCAATAAGACGGTCTTACGGTCATACCTATGAGAAATTTAAGAAGCATTGTATAATTACCTCGTAGTCAGACGTCAGTCTCGATGCTCATGGCGTTAATGTTGTTGTTGTGGCGTGGATTGCAATTTTGCTTTCGTGCCAGTTGATCTCGGGTAACGAGTAAACCCTCTTCGAGTTCTACGAGGTCAGAAGAGGATTCACTTAACGAACTCTTTTTCATGTGCTGACCGAGCGTTCCCGGTAAATACGGACAGCTCGTTACGTGATTAAAGTTCTGAGATTGCATTTCTTCTTGATCCGTTTCTCGATGGTAGAAGTAGTTAAAATTGGAAACGATAACGGGCACAGGAAGAGCGATAGTCAGCACACCGGCGATAGCGCAGAGCGAACCCACGATCTTGCCCCATACTCCAACGGGCCTGCGAATAAACGGAATTAATTAAATTCGTTCGCAACATTTTGTAGCATGCATCGCAAAGAAGCAACACAAACACAAGCTGGCAAAGTAAGCGAAAGAAAGCGGAATAAGAGGTTCGGAGCGGGAAAACGGTACGGCCACAACTGACGAGGTATAGCATGCAAGAATAAAGGACCAAGCGTTCGGCATTCCATTAGAAAATTCTTTGTTCCTTAGCTCGGTAAAGTAGAACAGTGACAAGCAGCAACATCGAGGGGCACGACATAGCGACACAGTGACATTTAAGGTGTCGGAGCGCAGTCGTCGACAACGACCCGTAGATCCCGGAGCAAAGAATTTTCTGGTGGCGGCAGCGGCGATCCCGCTCTCTACGTGTAAGCTACGGTGGAGGCAACTAAATCTGAATTATGTGTGTACATCATACGTCATGTCGCCGTAGCCCACGGTCGTCATGGTGACCACGGCCCACCAGAACGCGTCTGGGATGGACTTAAAGAAGGACTGCTCGGAGCCCGCCTCGGCGAAGTAGACGGCGCTCGAGAACAGCACGACACCTGCAAGGAGGAGGAGGGGTGAGTGGTCGGAGTACGAACATCGTACCTCATGTCGCCGTAGCCCACGGTGGTCATGGTGACTACAGCCCACCAAAACGCATCCGGGATTGACTTGAAGAAAGACTGCTCCGAACCGGCTTCGGCAAAGTATACGGTACTGGAGAACAGCACGACTCCTGCAACATATCATACACTCGCGGCTGAGTCAGAGGAAAGATCTCGGTTCAGGACCCAATATTAACATATAAACGTATACAAACGACGATATTTTCTCATAGTTAAACAATAAGATCTATCTAAGTGTAGGTATATATTATTGAAATTACACTGAAACATTTAAAAATTGAAACATGTAAATAATTACGATGTTGGTCGAAATTAAAATGGAAAATTATAATTGAATAAAAGAGGACGATAGCTATATCCAAGTATATTTCACGCTTTTAATTAAAACCAAAAGAAAAGAAAATACAAAACACATTAGAAAGGTAGGTACGAGTATTAAACTTACCGATGAAAAGGAAGAATATAAGTAGGCCCAATTCGCGCATACTGGCCTTGAGCGTGCGTCCGAGAATTTGCAGTCCTTTACTATGCCGACTGAGTTTAAATATTCGGAAGACGCGGACGAGCCTAATGACACGGAGTATGGCTAACGACATGGCTTGATTGGTGCTTTTATCTTGTGGAGAGACCGGTGCTCGCGGCAAATTCAGCGTGTCCTCCTCCTCCGCAACCACCGTGGCCAGTGTGATGAAATAAGGAATGATGGCGATGATATCTATCATGTTCATTACGTCCCGGAAGAAGTTGAGGTGGTTAGGACACGCGAGAAAACGCACGGTCAGCTCGAACGTAAACCAAATAATGCATATAGTCTCGATGAGAAAGAAAGGATCGGTGATGTCGGGCACTTCGTCCTCTTCGATTTTTGTGCGGTTGGCGGTCGTGTTGAACACTTTGTAATGTTTGAATTCGGGCAACGTCTCCAGACAAAATATGACGATGGACAGTAAAATAACAAATACGGATATGATAGCGACCACGCGCGCCGCTTGCGAAGACTCTGGATACTCGAACAACAGCCACACGTTACGTTGGAACTCGCGAGACGGTAACGGTTTTTCTTCTTCCTTAATAAAGCCTTCATCTTCTCTAAACTTGTTAATAGCGAGCTCGCCCAATTCGTAAAATTTAATTTCTTCGGAAAATACATCTAACGGTACGTTTACCGGCCTTCGCAATCGTCCACCACTTTGATAGTAATAAAGGATAGCGTCGAAACAAGGCCGATTACGGTCGAAGAAATATTCGTTTCGCAACGGATCGAAATAACGGATACGTCTCGCCGGATCGCCTAAAAGTGTATCCGGAAATTGATTTAAAGTTCTAAGCTGCGTCTCGAACCGGAGGCCGCTTACCTGAAACGAAAAAATTGCAAAAAGGGCTACTCGAGCAATACAAACAGAAAAAACTTACGTTTATGACAACCCTCTCGCAAAAGTCGTGGTCGTGCGGAATGGGCTCAAAATGGGCCACACCAGTGAACTGGGAGTGGGGGGTGTGCCCGTCCTCGTCCTGGCTGCTGAGCTTGGGCAGCGACCTGAAATTTAACAATAACGTCCGTTATTAATTTTTTAATTTGCTCACATTGGAGGATATGAATCATAAAATGTACCATTCTACCGTTCATTTTTACTTATTATTCCAAATAAATTATTCGCCCTTTTTCGATAAATCGAGCAATTAATTTAACTGCAAATCGTTTAATTAAAATTATTTAACTCGGGCGTTCATCCAATTTAAATCTTTCTACGTATACCTACGTATGCATAACACACATTATCGTATAACGCCATAATTATCGATTTTCTTTATTAAAGTAAACTTGAAGTAAATCAACGCTAATTCAAATTTATACACTTGGCAGTGATAGACGTTAGCATCGGAGAACGATGCGACACGGCGGGCGTCTCGGCGCCGCGAAAAACTACCTACCTCTACTTGAATTTTCATTTTCACATGGAAAAACTTTAGTCAAATTAGCTTTTCAAATTTGTTTTGTATGAAACTAAAACTAAAAAGGACACTCCAAGTTTTAATATGACGTCGAGAGTCGTTTTTAACCCAAACATTTAAGGACTTAATTTAAAGTGCAAACTCGAATTGGTTTTTAAAAAGGTACGTAACGTACCGTGGTGGATCTTTCCTTCCTTTCTAATTTATAAACGGAGCTACACAATTCTATCTAATTTTAGTTTGTGTTTGATTGAAACACAAAACACACTTTTGACTTTGGAACAAAAATCTAAATTTAGATAATGCAAAGAGTCGTGTGTAAAACATAGCGCTACGAAGGCTTCCTGCGATATGCCGAAAGAGGAAGAAGATCGGGGTCTCTGTCCTGACAACCGACCTACTTCCTCGCTTGACGTCACTACTTCTATTCGATTGCATCATACCCCTGGGATAAAAAAGATACAAAATTGACGTCATACTTTACACTTTTTATTTTTACTTTTTCATAGCTAACTAAAAAATTATAGGTAAGTATAATACAGTGTGTTTACAATAGCTGACTTTTTTATCTTTATAAAGATACGAATTCGATTAAATTAGCAAAGTTTTAGTATTTTATCTTCTTCATTTAGCGATGCTGTTAGAAAAACGGAAAAGAGTCTCGTTTAGTATAGCACTTTTCAGTTTTCTATTTAATACAACACCCTGTATATTTTTGATATTTGGATTTCTAGAATTTTTCTCTGTATAAAAGTATAAAGGAATATTTTCAAAAAATTTACAAATAACAGAGTTATAAAGTGCTATAAGTGCTAATGTGCTATAAGTTATATAGCACATTTGGCATTTATTAAGGGGCGGTTTCTAACGAATGGTCGGGAAAGTTGATATTTAGACCTTCCGCTCGTAACCGTTAGCGATTTTAATATTCAGTTAATATCGCAAATAGTCATAATTCCTGATAGGGTAAGGTTCAAAGAAGGCAATGACATATTTGCATATAGGAAATAAAAGCCTAATTAGTGAGAAAAGTCTAATTGAACTTGGTGTAATTCCAAAAAAATAAAAGATGTTGAGTAAAAACATCTTCTGTTTTTTTAAATTACATCAAGTTCAATTGAACTTTTCTTACTAATTAGGTTCTTATTTCCTATATGCAAATATGTCATTGCCTTCTTTGAACCTTACCCTATCAGGAATTATTACTATTTGTGATATCAACCGGATATTAAAGTCGCTAACGGTTACGAGCGGAATGTCTAAATATTAACTTTCCGGCACTCTTTCTTTATAAACCGCCATCTCTTAATCTCTTAAAGAAAAGGGAGCGATTTGATTCTTCGAAAAACGAATCAATCGATTAATCGAAGAATCGATTACTCGAAGAATTGATTAATCAAAGAATCGATTATTTTGATATTCAATTAATCGAACGCCTTGTATTAAAATAAAGACGCTGTTCAATTCAGAGGTAGTTTTAAAATAACTGGTATAAGTTGCATTGTCATTTGTTGACTTTCGAGTTAATTTTACCAGCTAAGTCATAAAAACCATTTACGTTTTGTTAAACTATACGCATACATATTTGAGGTATTTATATTGGTATTTTATATTGAGAGGTATTTGCATGCTTTGTTATCGTTTTAAATTTTATAGACTTTTTTCATAATTCGTGAATTTTAGATGCCAGTTCGACGTCACGTACTTGTAGATTTTGAAATAAGATAAAAGGTGTTTGTCGAGAGAAGCCGTTTAATGACGGAAACACACTACATCTACAACAACAGGATAAGGAGACGAGATTTTAATACGAACAGGGAAGATATCGACGACGAAGCGGATCTTATAAATTAGGCATCAACCCCTAAAAGATATATTTCTCAAACTCTACGTTGCACGTTTTATGAAACTTTTATCTTTAGGAACGATACAAAGGATAAAGTTTATTTTTTCCGTCGCAGTCGATATGGACAAATTAAACTGAGTCTATCCAAATTTGACACGCTCTCTGGGTACTATACGGTATTACCAATGGCGTAAATAACGGGCCCATAGGGCCCGCGTTGCTGGAGGGCTTCAGAAACATCGTTTAGTATGAAATTTCGTTAGAAAATCGATTTGTGGTTAAATAAAATGATTATTAACGGGAATGGGTAGGAGGCCCACTCTGGATTTTGCGGGAGGCCCCTCAAACTCTATGTTACGCCACAGGGTATTACGGCTAGTTTTGATTCGAAAACAACATCTAATACAACAGAGTTTTGTACTTACATCATCTTTAAAGTTGATGTTTATGTTAGAAGAGAAACTCGTAAAAACAGCGTTTTGTGGAAACATCGAGTATAACGAGAATGACCTTTTAATTTAATTTAATCAAATAATGCTTAAATTTGCGATGGTGATAATTGAAACTAATTCCTACGAAAGTTAAAATTTTCGCGCATTTCGATATTCCAAAACATCCGGTCAAAAGAATGTTCTGTTTATAAATTGAAGATTGCATAAAAATCGTGTCGCGGTAAATGGAGTTTATCGGAAAATATAGTCTATGATGTACATGTCGAAATTGGCACACTAACAGAAATATTAAAATTAAGAACTAGAAACATGTGTAGACCTTGCTCGAAAAACCAAAGGCCTATCTCAAGGTTAATTTTATATTCCTGTACCTCTACGTGGTAGATAGGTGTGACAAAAATAACGTTCCTTCGTCGGAGAGCGTAAACCTCGCCATCATACGTTTTAAATATACACTACTCCCAACTACTGTACTATACCGTATAATACATATTTAAACGGCAGCCCAAAAACAGTTCCAAAAAGTTTCAAAATTTGTAGCAAAAGGAATAATTAAGTGTTTAAAGAAGGGAAATATATCGATCGAAACCGTAACTAAGTTGACGGTACCCGCGTGGATAATTCCACGTGTGCTAAGGGAGCATTATACCCTTCTGTTTCTGTGTATCAACTCTCCGAATTGTGCGTTTAAATAAAAGTTCAAAATTTACTTTCCCCAAAAGGCCAAAAAGCAATTTCGATTTTTGACGTAAAAGATTTAAAGTAAAAAATTTCTGGGGCTAATGTTATCAATTTGTTGCATGTGGTTTCGCGAATGTTATTTTATTACATTTTATAAACACCCATAGAATTTACTAAAAGTTTACAAATTTATAGCTTTTAAATAAACTCCAATTGATTTATGAAGGTTTCTAAAAATAAAACTTAATTTATCGCGAATTTTGTTCTCGAAAAAAATTAAAGTGTGGTCAGTTTTAAACAAACTTGCGAATGTTGCCATTTTTCCTACATAAACAAACGAGGAAAGTTTATTGGATCGAACGTTTCCAACAAAAATAATTATTAGGAAATGGTGTTTTTTCAATTTCCAAAATTTATTTTATCCCAACTTTTATAAAAAGTGATCTCTACAAATGGCCTTAAGCTCCAAGTCACTAGTAGTCAAAGAACTAGGCACGTAACTAGCTTCCTAAAATCAGGTGAGCACTTGGTGGCCACATATTTTTTTGGGTGGGCCAAATACATAATTTTAGGTTGGCCTGGGCCCACCCTGGCCCTCTCGTAGTTACGTGCCTGCAAAGAACGTGCGCTTGAGGTTTATAATCCGCAAAGGGAAGAACCAATCATGTGCATTCACCGTTGTCCATGTCCTCGAAATTCCAATAAGTTCCTATAATATTCATTAAATAACCACGGGTAGCTTTATGGACGGGCTCATGAGGAGTAAGCTGTTGGGTTATAAATGCCGAGAGGCTTCGAATCGGCTCTTTTTATTGATTTTTCTATTACTTTTTTGAACATTTCAATCGGTGAGGTTTTGAAATTATGGACAAAAATGGTAAAAAATTTGTAACTACCATGTGACCACATACAGCCAAACAATATGGATTTTGCATAAACAAACAACACAGGAAAAACTAAGTGTTGGGCAGAACGTTTCCTGATCTCAATAAAGAAAGGGTCAAACGAAGAAATAATATTGAAATATAAGTATAGAAAGAATCAATAAATCTGTTACGAACTTTTTAGCACTTGACATTTAGTAAGAGGTGCGTCCACCAAAATTAAAAACACGTAAAGGATAGCAACCCCATAGATAACCCTAAATAATTGCCCCTGATCACGTTCGTCGTTTGATTTGAATCTATTCTACAAAATCAGAATTGTAGCGAGTTACTCATTCCTAATATGTATTCACAAGCTTTAGCTAACTATTAGAGCGGCTTCTATTGGGATAGACGCAGAAAACATGTGCCGTTTTAATAGCATAACACAAAGCAAAATAGATTTAACTTGACGAGCGGTAGGGATAAGTTCGCGCAGATTTGGCCACGCCCCTTTAGTAATTTAAATACGTAGATTACTGCGTTGGTGGGGATAAAAACCAATTTAGGTATCTACACATTCCCACCGCTCGTCATCACGGATCTGTTTTGCTATACTTTACTATAATTTGAACGCATCTTGGTGGACATCGTGGGTCCGAGTACGAAGGATATTGTCTATAATGCTGTACCGAAAAATCTCGATATAATCTACTCTTCATTTGATCCACTGAGACAACTTGCTCGATTTGTGGTATCGAACTCATACAATCGAGAAAAAAAATTGTATAACACACGGACTCACACTCGGCTTTGCCTCTTCCAGCAACTTAACGTATTCGTCCGGGAAATTTAACTTTTCGTTCTTATATCATAAAGAACTATTAGTTCATAAAAAAATTAAATTTCTAAAACTAAAAAAATCAACAGACAACAAAAAGGTTGCTTTTCGAACGCCTTAATAATGGTCTCGGCCATTATCCAGGGGGGCTTTCGCCCTCTCCTGCTCCCTTTGGCGACGCCCATGTGCAATGTTTTACACATGCAGAATAATTTTTCTAGTATCTTCATATTAAATATCCTCGTCTCCATTTAATTTCTCATTTTACAAAAATCTACGAAGAAAGTTTGATTTAGCGCCCCTGATTTAATATCAGGGGCGAACTGGGTCGATTCTGGTTACGGAAGGACAATTATTATTTTCTAGAATTACGAGAACGATGAATGTATAACCTTTTTATCGATATCAAAGCTAACTATGGTTTCTATTAAAAAAAGAAAGGTTTATAAAGATTATAGGTAGATATAGAGTTAGTACATACATTGTCAATTTTCATTGTCCATCAGCATATATTTTCTGAAAAAGGGGAAAACCGTGGGAAAAAGTTTTTTAACTGTATTTGTTCTAGAAGTAGCTCATTTAGATATTTTTTATGGTCTACTCTTACTTTAAAAACCTTTGAATCTTCTCCGATAGTTCAGTATACAAGGGTGGTGACCGGGCCTCTCGGTCATAAAGATTTAACATGGAAAGCCATACTTTAGTAATTTCCTGCTTCCCTATTTATTTTAGAGAAATAATCTTCAAATAAAAGTTTTAGAGCATAAAATTCTGCATTTAAATCAATAAACCAAATTAATTTTGGATGCTTTATAAGGCCAGAAATTTAAGTTGAAAATTTCGAAAACTAACAGAAAAGGCGATTGCCATAAAATACTTCAAATAAAATTTTTGAGCGTAATTAAATTAACTAAAACTAAAAATAAAATGTAATTTTTGTGTTTTTTTTCTAATTATTTTTTATTATTAAAAAATTCGAAATTATTTAGATAGAAAAAGCGTAAAACATTTGACAGTTTTTATTTATGTTTCAAGGTAATTGCTATTTTCCGAAATTTTCAAATTAAGTTTATGGCGTTAGAAAGCACCCAAAATTATTTTTTTTAATTGAATTAGGTGCAGGATTTTATGCTCTAAAACTCTTATTCAAAGAGTTTTTTCTAAAAGAAATTGGGAAGCATGAAATTACAAAAGCATGATTTTACATGTTAAATCCATACGACCGAGAGGTACCGTCATTATCCTTTATTAAGAATAAAATCAAAACATTAAATACAATTTTAAAATTGTCAAAAAAATTACGATTCGAATAAAGAGGAGATAGAGGAAAGCGTATAGTCAAAATCGCGAAACCTGTGGGATGGGGAGCGGTCCGGTCACCATCCTGTATTATGGAGTCGTGCGTAATGCGTGACATTAATGTACAGAAGGTGCATTTTTTAATTGTGAAAAACTGTCGTTAAGATTGAAGTTACATTTGACTAAGCTATATCATCATTGCTATTATACATGTGGGGTAGGCGAACTGGGTGGTTCTGGTGCAATACGGCATTGTAACATAGTATTAAAACAGCACTGCGGAGCTTGGAAGCTCGCCAACATATCCTTCTGCAGAATCACATTTCTAAGCGATATAAACAAGTTAAATTACATCTTGTATAGGTAAATATTGGTGCACAAACGGCGCTTGTTTTGATTTTGATGTACGAGAAGTATCGGTTGAAAGAAACAAAACTTTTAAAAGGCATAAATATCGTACTCTAAGGACGCAATAGTATTTTGATCCACAAGATGTTTGAAAGTTTATGGAATTTCAAACTTTTAGTTGAAAAGTTTTACAATTCGAAATTTACCTTCTGCAGTAAAACAGTTTGGCTGACGTAATAATTTTAATGCGACATAAAATGCTCCAAAAGTTGCTGTTTCCATATCGAGTACAAGGTACAAGGATGAAATTATAAAATTACACAAACCTATTAACGCCCAAGTAAAAAATTTCAAATTTTTAGATTCCAAAAAAAAGTCAAAAGTTGCAAAAGCTCATGAAAAATAAAGTGTGTCTGTCGTCATATGACGACGTTGGGCGTTAATAGGTTTTAAAGAAAATAAAATTTGTTTTACAAAAAATTACAAATTACAAAAAATAAGAAGAATATGAAGTCGATTATAAAATTTTGTTGGAGGATCGTCTTTCAGGAGAAAGCCTCCTGTGACGTTAATATTTATATTCACAAAAAGGTCTATTTGAACGCCTATTACATTTGGGTTTCCTTTTTTTGTCTTTCGTTATTTACAAACACAAGCAAAATTTAATTATTAATTTTCTAAGTAGCTAGGTATTTAATAATAATTAACAATAAATGTATTAACTAAATTAGTCGTTTTCATCTTTATTAATACATTTTAAGGGGGTCACGTGTGGATAAACTAACAAAAACCAACCTGTGTAATATTTTTATGGCTGTGGAGGAAAAACGACATTATTTGAGATTATAACGAAATTTCATACTAAACGATGTTTCTAGGGCCGTTTTTATCTTGGGGCTCTCAGGCAACGAGGGCCCTGCGGGCCCGTTATTTACCCGACTGTTGTTTTTCTTTGTTTTTGCCATACGGCCACTTAAGAGAAGATAAATTGAGAGAAGAGAGAAGATAAAATGAGAAAGTCTGCGTTTTAAATTCGATCGGTTTACTCAATAATAATAAATTGGCAAGGCTTATTATACGATAGGCGTATTTTTGTACACAGATTGTTTAATTTAATTTTTATTATTCGATAAAATTTCGAGTGTATAAAACGAATTTAATCTTTTAAATAGTATAAAACTGAAATAAAGTGTTATGCGTAATGGCAAGCAGAAGTAGGTAGGTAGGCACCTATAATAATAATATTTATACGTTCTAAGACGTAGATGGAATGTGAAATTTTTTTCTTCTAAGTAGATATTGACGGAATCGTTGTTTTTAGTTTGAGAACATGCCTCACATTCGAATGTATCTAACCGTTTGTTTTTATAAAATAAAATTATCGACTTTTTGATCTTAAGATGCGAGCGAGATTCTCGATTGCTATTCATTTAAGAGTGGAGCGTTTTGTTTTCTTCTTTCAAAGTTTCTTACCGCAAAATTAAAAATGCATAGGTAACCTATAAGGGTGTAGGAAAAAGCCTTTGGAGCGATGTACGTAAGCGAGTGTTAAGAATTATTAATAAGGCGTTTTCAATGGATGCCCTCTTTTTCGTCGTATAAAAAAGAAATAAAAACGCATAAAAGACGAGGTGGTTCGTCGCGGAGTATTTTCGAGAAGCCCGTGCTCGATTTTTCTTGTGTTTTTTAGGGGGGCGTGCTTTAAGAATACCGCTGAGAGCATTATGCGACGCGTACGAAAAACATCTTAGGGAAGTTTTGCAGCATCTGCTACATTCGGGAGTGGTCCTACCTGGCACCATCGGGGGGCCGCGGGTCCTGCCTCGGCTTGAGGACAGGGGTCAGCCCCCATTTCTCCAATAGTTCGAAGCGGGAAATGTTGGCGGATCACGAGAGGGGAGCCGCACCTCCCCCCTCGGGCCCCATGCCGGACGAATAGGGCCAACACTCGCACTCCGCCGCGATCATACACAGACTGCGCCCGGCGGGGCACTTGCTTCTTCGGCGCCGTCGCCGTTCCGACGCCCGCATCAAGATTACCAACCGTAACTCACGGCCGCACTACCCCATATATTTGTTATACATTCCTATGTGCAAAAATGATATTATCTCGGGTAATTATTTCAGTAGCCACAAAATCGTTCGAAATAATCGTCGACGTCCCTTTATAAAAAACAATTTTTGACCAATTTTTGGAAGATTAAAAACTAATTTCAAAATAAATAGTTAGATTTATGTCGTGTCCACTACGGACGAATCGAAAAGATACATTTTCGCTGCTCGAGTTACTTCGAAAGTCGACAAATAGGAACAAAAGCAATCTAAATTTAGTAGATTACAGCTACTGCTAAAATATTTCCGATAATGCACACGCATGCGAAGGTCTTAATTATTTTTTTTTAGGAAACGTCGGGTCAAATACCGACAAATTAAGGAATTTCCGATATTTAACAGATTTGCAGAAGCGAACTGTTTACTATCATAATTTTACAAGTGCGAATTTGATGGTGAATTTTTCGCAGTGTGTTGGTAAGCGTGAATTGTTATGTTAAGAGTGGGGAGAATCCTGCTAGTAATCATCGATTAGGAGAGGAGCGCCTGAAGCTGCAGGAGCGATCAATAGTCAACTCCCGCACTGCAACAGCTGATCGCAGGATGGCCACCGCACGAGTACCTATACAATACTACCAACGAATTTGTTCCAGTTTTACACAATGCAGGAATTTCCTTTTACTACGTACATATACTTTTCTTTTTAAGATCTCTCTCGACAAATAAACAATAAAATTGGAAAAAACGTTTAATTAAATCGAGCCTCCAAGAATTTTGAAAGAAATTCGATTTGAAATTAAACGTCAAAGATGACAATAAGTACCTATCGGTGTTATGTATTTTTGGCGTGATTTGAATAAGAGCTCGTCGGCATGTCGACAATTCAACATCTTCCACTAACCTAGATTTGATTATAAATTTCGAGTTTGCGAAATATAGGTACGATAGGTATTTTCAAATCCGAATTCAGATTGCATTTAGCTTTTACTACAAGAAGTTGGAACATTCTCGTTTTCGAGAAACTTTCTTAGCCTTTGTCTTAAATCCTAAACTAAAAGAAATAATGTATAGATATAAGCAGGGGCGGACTGTGGCAGAATACTCGTAGGTACAACTTGAACTCAAACGCACACAAACAACTAGTTCATATCGTCCTCACTCTGGTAAACTGTGGCGAATCTGCAGATTTGGTGAAATTGAGTTAGATAGTGGATTTGAATGGTAGATGACCAATGCACATAATAGTGAAGTTTCGGATTTGTATCTCATTCCGTTACTTAGGGGAGAGTGGGGTATAATGATCCCTCTAAGAAAGAATGCCTCATAGAGGAACTAAAGTAAGTGTTAAAAAGAGTATAGTTTACTTAAACGTTTGGCAAGGTCACATGGGTTAAATGATTCAAGAGCTTTTGTTGCAATGGTCATAACGCCCACCTAGCAAAAGGACCATTTTACCCCAAAGGCGAGGGTAATATGATCCCTTCAATCGGGTAAAACGATCCCACACTGACCTACCTTTTTGTGATTGAGTTTCCTAATTATAAGCATAACAACATTTTAGGCAAGGCTTCTTAGGAAAGTTATATTTTTACACATTTAAAAAATGTTGTAAAACAATTCCTTAAGAGTGGGCTAAAATGATCCTGAGATCATTATGAACTACCAACAGGGGATCGTTTTGCCCCAAATATACCATAACACGTTGTGCACACATCCGATTTAATAAATAACAACACAGGTTCAATACAGAATTTAAAAAGCCCTTACCTTATACCAATCAGTGAAAAAACAAACAAACGAAAATAACCGTAATACGAACGTCTAAAAGTTACTAAAAACTTACTTTAAAAACTGCCACGGCAACCTAGATGACACTTTTTGTTCTCTTAATAATTGGGGGGATCATTTTACCTGAAGGGATCATTATACCCCACTCTCCCCTAGATACAGCCATTTTAAACTCATAAATCTTGGTTTTTGGCTACAATAAACTCCCAAATGGCAAGCGCTAAATCTTTCAAAAACATTTTATTTTCTCAGTTATTAAATAACGCATAGAGCTGATCTTTTTGTTATTTGATAGAGTAAATATTCAAGAATAGAAAGCTATTTTTAACTTTTAAAAAAATCTTCAATTGTGGCACAAATAATTCTTTTTATACAAATAAATCTACAAAATTAGAATCTACAAAAAAAGTATCTGCATCTGCATTTTAGACCGTTAAAATTGAAAATTTTCAAATTTCCTGTTATAGCCTTAAAGGTATCTTAAAGCCTTTCACAAACCAACGCGGCTTAACGGTTTAACTGTTCAATATTGTAAGGAGTTAGTACAGGGTCTATCGGTTTCAACCTGGAAAAACGACATATGTGGCTGTAAATTTACAATTAGCTAGCCTTAAGAGTCTACATAAAGACATAGAAAAGTTTACCACTCCTAGAGGTGTGCAACAAGAAGTAAATGTGCCCTCAACATTCAAAGAATACTAGCTCGAAAAGAAATGAGAATTTCGAAATTCTGATAAAGCTATTTAATAGAGCATGGAATTCTGAACAATTTATGAATCTATAAAATATTTTGTACCAATAGTACTTTTCCAGAAAAACGCGATGAAAGACAAATAGGGATAAACCGTTAGAAATCTGAAAATTGGAAATTTTACAGCGTAGTGACTCACAAGAATGTTTGCCATTTTGTAATTAATTGTCAGATCATTATTTCGAGTAAATTTTTGGAAAGAAGATGGTTTTAGCTTTAAATTGATGGGGTTATTTTTTAATTTATTTATTTTCATCACCCCTGAAATTGTACTAGAAATTTTCTTTTTCATTTTTTTGACGACTCTTTACATATTAATGTACCATAAGCTACAGAGAGTTCAAATTTAAAAAATATTCCTGGATATATGTTCTATAATATATTTGTAATGACATCATGCTACTAATCATGTTAAAACAATTTTCAGTTTTAAAAAAACACCCCTTAAATATTTCAACATTTTTGAATTTTATTTTTTTCTTGTAATTAAATTTTTAAGAAGCTGCGTAAGATGGAAAAATGTAATTTCCAAAAAAATAAATATACGGTTTTGTAGGTAATTCATCGTGCTTTCAAATGATGTATTTAAAATTTACTCTACTTCATGTACTTTCTATGAAATTAAGATGAAGTGCGTGCGTTTTAAAAAGGGCACTTTTATCGTAATATTGACCGCATTTTTTTACGTAAACGTTATATCTTAAAAACGTTTGCGGATAATGAAAGAAGATATTTCAACGTTTCAGTTCATCATATTAAATATTGATTTCTGACTACCTGTTCCGAAAAAAGAACCCCGAAAAAACTGTTTTTTTCGATGATCCTGAACAAAAGGCAAAAACAAGCTACATTTCGTAAAACGACATATGTGGCTGAAAATTTGAAATAAGCTTGTATTGAAAGCCTAAAAAAAGAGGCAAAAAAGTTTACAACTCTCAGAGGTGTGCAACATCGAGTGGGTGTGCTCTCAACTCTTAAAAGAGTAACTGGAAGCATAATGGAAAAATCGAAATTTTGTTATAGTCAATTTATAGAGAATTAAATTTTAAACAATTTTTATATCTATGAAATTTTCTGTATTTGCGATAGTTTTACCGTAAGCTATAAAAGAGACATTTATTATAGCCTTAACATCAATGTAGAGCACAGGCTAGAAAACAACATATGTGGCTGAAAATTTGAAATAAGCTAGTATTAAAAGCCTAGAAAAAGAGGCAAAACAGTTTACCACTCTCAGAGGTGTGCAACATCGAATAAATGTGTCCTCAACTGTTAAAAGAGTAACTGGAAGTGTAATAGAAAAATCGAAATTTTGTTATAGTCAATTTATAGAGAATGCAATTCTAAACAACTTATACATCTATGAAATGTTCTGTACTTTCAATAGTTTTTCCGTAAACGCGTCGAAAGAACCATTTATATAGCCTTAACATCACTCTAGGGCACAGACTGGAAAAACAACATGTGTGGCTGAAAATTTGAAATAAGGTAGTATTAAAAGCCTAGAAAAAGAGGCAAAAAAGTTTACCACTCTCAGGGGTGTGCAACATCGAATAAATGTGTCCTCAACTGTTAAAAGAGTAACTGGAAGTGTAATAAAAAAATCTAAATTTTGTTTGGGTCAATTTATAGAAAATTAAATTCTAAACAATTTATATATCTATGAAAATTCTGTACTTGCAATAGTTTTACCGTAAGCGCGACGAAAGAACCATTTATATAGCCTTAACATCAATCTAGGGCACAGACTGGAAAAACAACATAAATGTGGATGAAAATTTGAAATACGGTAGTATTAAAAGCCTAGAAAAAGAAGCAAAAAAGTTTACCACTTTCAGGGGTATGCAACATCGAATAAATGTGTCCTCAACTGTTAAAAGAGTAACTGGAAGTGTAATAGAAAAATCTAAATTTTGTTTGGGTCAATTTATAGAGAATTAAATTCTAAACAATTTATATATCTATGAAATTTTCTGTACTTGCAATAGTTGTACCATAAGCACCACGCAAGGAACATTTAGATAGCCTCTACATCAGTTTATATAAAAAAAATTAAATAAATTAGTTTAAAATTTCAATTACATCTCTTTTTTTATATTTTTTATTCCTCCTCATTTACAGTAACCGCTAAATCGAAAAAAAATGTTAAAAAAGCAGAATGTTATTATTTTGGCAGCTGATTTAACAGTTTGCAGTTGTTAAACTACAATTTTGATATCATATTCGTAATCAGCGACCCCAAAAATATAAAGTACCATGTCCTTATCAAAAACTAATTGGATTTAAAAAAAACGCCCCCTAAAAACAATATATGGGTAGGATCTACCCATGTTGCACACCCCTGACGATGGTAAACTTTTTAGCGTCTTGTAGTACATATCGAATAATGCCCAAATCCAAATTTTGAGCCACATAGGTTTTATTTCCAGGTCGATGCCGATATTCGCCTTTGGGATCTGTACTAAGTAGGTTTTGAAAATAATTGCTAAACAATGCTTTCATTTTGTCCTGCCGTGCTGGAATATCATCGACGTTTCCCACATCGTAATCCATCTTCAACACGCTATAACTCGCTAACCTTTCCCAATCGGATCTATGTTGGTATAACGTTTTTTGCTTAAAATGACTTAAGGAATACACCTCTAAAGTTTGGTAGATTTCTCCAGGGACACCCTGTATAGAAGTTCTAGCGTTTAATTTTGGCATTATTATGGTTTTATCTCAATAAGGAAGCAATGAACCTCGTTCTTTAGCTTAGGGATCGTTTTGGGGTTATTGTGGAATAAACTTTCCTTTCAAGAAACCTTAAAGAAAGAAATTCGAAAAGAATGAAACGGTATGAAATGCACGAAAGAACATTGTTGTGCATTTTATAGGTTTTAACTGTTGCGTCAACTGAATTTTATAAGGATACAAATGAAGACCCTTCGTCAAAATTCGCAAGACGCAAGTGCTTCTGTGAACAATAATTGTGGCAGCTGTCGAGCACGATGGCTAATAGAGGTTCTTGGGATCTTGTTGTATTATTACAATAAAATAGAATTCTTAAGCCTATTTACTAGAACGATGGAGAATTTTAAACGTCAATATCACCCTGTGGGACAATTTTTCGCACATACCATGTACTTATTAAATTATTTTTAATAATTTTTACTAACATTTTTTTAATAATAAATTCAAAATTAAAGCTTCAATTTGTATGTATATGATAAAGATAAAATTAAAATTTGTAAATTTTATACAAATATCCACATCCCACAAATAACATTGCAGGTGTTGATAAAAATTTTATATCAAATGCGCGAATAAAATATTTTTTGATTAATCATTTATACTTAGTTTAGTTATCGCGTTATGACGGGTAGGTTGAGTGCTTGTGTTGTTTAAAGACATTTTGATTTTCCAAATTATTATGTAAAATACAATAATTAATCTTAATTGTCTCCATTCGTCGTTTTCCCGAGATTGTAATCCAACCAGATAATCACAAGGTAGGTTCTCATTTTGGAATTTTTATTATATAATCTCTTAGGTGGTGACATGTGGTTATGTACAGTGTCCACCAAAAATTTGATAGGGGAAAATAAATTTTGGCTACTGTTTGTGTTCTTCAAAGATTAGGAATTGGCCGTTTTAGCCATCAGCTTTCAGTGCGTGACTAACATGACAAGTTTGATAACCAATTTTCAAACATTTTGGTTGATATAATTTTTATCCAATGTAATTTTATAGATAAAGAATAAAGATGCATTGCGGAAAAAAAAAATTATTAAAATTACTAGTTTCATTTTTTATGGTCAAATTAATGGTCATCTCTAGCATGCGATTTCACAACATTATTTGGCTCTTAACTTGTAGTAGGGGTATTGAAATCAGGCTCACTTCTAAAACTTTTTTATCTTTCGAGATATCAATCTGAAATTTTATGAGGTTATACATACAGGGTAATTCAAAACTCAAGGCAAAAAATAAAATGTCATATTCGTCAAATTTAGAGTAAAAACTTTACGAAGAACTTTTTCCTGTCCATCAAATATTATAATTTTATATTTTTTTTTATTAAAATTTAATTTGATATTTTATAAATGAAATACATTACACAAAATTTTAAATTATAAACTTTTAAAGAAATGCACAAAAAAAATACAACAGGAAAAAGTTCCTCGTATGGCTACATCCGTTGTTTTTCTACTATATCTAAATAAAATACTTTAAAAAATCTTGCAATCTTCTATTCTTATAAATAATTAAAAAATTTTTTTTTGTATGTAAAAGCATGCAATCAATGTCCTTAATATTTTTATTAACATTCATCGTGGCGCCCTCTACTTGCAAATACTCTATTTAATATCTTCAGAAAGCTAATTTTATGAGATTTCCAAATATGTACATATTAAAAAATATACAGGGTGTTCCATTTAAATTAAGAAATTTGATTCCATTTCCGGTTAAACCAAAAGTCAAAATATAAAGTGTTTGGTATCGTGTAATAGCTAATTTTACGAGCTTTCAAAATATTTAAAAATATACAGGGTGTTCCTAAAAATTTTAATATTTTTTTAATTTCCGGTTTAACAGGAAGCGTTTTGTTAACCGAAAATAGTGTCAAATAATAGATATTTATGGGATTGATATATAAGTCTATTTTAAAGTTTTCATTTCTATTAGAAAAGAAATTAGAGATTTTTGAAATTTTGACATTCAAAAAATCATTACTCCAAAACGGCTCGAGCGATTTTGATAAGAATTAATATTTCGATAGATTACGTTTTCTTTAACATACCCAAAGAAGAAAAAATATGGCAGAGGGAATTTTGAGAAAATCCATTTCACAATTTTGATCTACTTTGGCCCCTTAAAGGTAGGTAATTTTGAAACAATTTTGAAAATCGACTTGTTTAGGACGAAAGCCCTATAGTTTGGCTGCACAATGCCGTTTTGAAATTTTTATAATAATAATTACTGGCCAAGTTATAAGGGAAAAACCACAAAATGGGACAATCGTTCTATTGTCCGCCATTTTGAATAAAATAATTTGAAATTCTTTTTTTCAATTGGGGCTCACACGTACTATCTTATAGCCAAGTAGAAATGAATTTGGCCCAAATTTGCTAATATGCGCCCAAATAACCACCTTACTTTTGGACAGAATTTTAAAGTGGTTAAAATCAAATTTCATCAAAATCGGTTCAGTAGTTTTTGCTCTATGGGGGCGGGACATACAAGGGGAGATTTTTAAGTTCGCGGAATGGGGTAGAAAGAAACGTAAATATATATTTTTTTAAATTTTATTGTACAATAAAATCTTCTCGAATATGAATGCATTTATTAATTCTGTGAATTAATTTTTGTAAACCTTCAAAAAAATTATTTTATTTTTGCTTGTAAAATGCTATTCATCGATGTCGAAATGCCTTCTATGAAGTTTTTATTTCAAATTTGGAAATGGGTAATAATAATTTAGTGCCAAATCTGTACTTTAGGGTGGATGAACAATTTCTTCGAAACTACATGACGTCACGGCACTCATCGCAATTGTTTATCTTGTGAACAGGTGAATTGTTTTTCAATAACTTTTAAATTTGGCCAATTTTCCTCCCCTTTCTGATTTAATTCTTTCTATTAATCGATGTAAACTATCAGCGTAGTATGCGCCTGTTATGGTGGTACCTTTATTTTTGCAATCAATTAAAAGAATTCCCTCAGAACCCCAAAAGATTGTTGTCATCACTTTTCCAGCAGAAGACGGAACTTCAAATTCAATTTTTTTGTATGACGGACCACCCTTAAAATGTCACTCCATAGACCCCTGCTTCGATTAAAATCATAAAAGTGAACCCAAGATTCATCTCCTGTGACTATTTGGTTGATAATAGGTCGAATTACAAAAAAAAATTTGACAAAATTCAAAAATCCAAAATTCAAAATTATCATTTTGTTGATTGCGACTAAACTAATTGATATAATTGCATACAATTTTTAGTGTATGCTTGTAAATAAAAAGGGCATTAATTACAAAAAAGAAATAAAAATGGCCGTCTCCTTCTGTCTCATTCCGAGAACTTAAAAATCTCCCCTCGTACTTACATACAGATTTTTAGTTAAAAAAATCGAAAATTTTTTTTTTGCATTTTTGGAATCTTCTCGACTCAAAACGTCGAGAAATGCAAATAAATTTTTTTATTATTATTATTTTTTTTCCTCGATTATAACAACTTTTTCGTTTTTTTAACAACACGTAGCTTTTATTAGTGTGGATACTCCTACATACTCGTATCATTAAAATAATTTGTTTTCAAAATTAGTTTAATTTTGAAATTGGAAAGTTTGAATCTTTATGGGAAACTTTGACCTCGATTATCTCCGCAACCAATCAAGATCGGAAAATATTTATTACATATTTTCTGCTTTGAATTCGACTCGCAATATGACATTTCATTTTCCTTTTTCAAAGGCCTGCCTTGTTTTTATTATTTAAACATCACCTTCTTCTTGAAACTTTGAGATCAATGATCTCGGAAACAAAACCCGATCGGTTTTACGGGAAATAATACCAACTTTGATTTTTCAAATTGAACACCCTATCTATTTTTACTTTTCTGAATTTAACTCGCTAAGTCATAATTTATAAAAAATATATAAAACAAAATATAAAAATTTTATGAAACTAATTTTTTTTTCAAATTTAGTTTTGCATCTAGTCAGTTGTGACTATTAAAAATTGTTCCCTTGCCTGTTACTATACGGTATTCATACAACAGAAATAGTGAAGCCACTCCCACAAAAAGCGCGCGATATTCGAATAGAATTTTTCTATTGGTCGAATTTTGAAAATCCGATTTACAATAGTCGCCAAAGAAATCGCATTTGTCAAACTTATTTGACTGATCTTATCTATTTCATTCCCGTGTGTTTTGTATCGTGTGAAACTGGTTGTTGCGTTCATCGTTCTGCACAATCATAAATTTTTGGGGCGTGGCTTCACTATTTCTTTTAAATGAATGAACTATAGGAAAAATGAAATTGTAATATTAATGCTGCTCGAATGCGAAACTAAATTTTAAAAAACATTTCTTCAAACGTCAAAAAAAGTCGACTTTGTGTCACTCAATAATTCAATATGTAAGGGCGAAGTTTAACTTTCCCGCCTAGACAGGAAAAATTGAATAAATTTGTGTGACTCGCTTGTATTACAGGACTCGCTTGCTACGCTCGCTCTTCAGCCAAACACAGTCTTGTCTCACAAAACGTCACTTTGTCTACTTACACAAGGCGACAAATTTAGAATTGATAATTTTTTTCTGGATTAAACTGTACTTAATCGAAAGGGTATGCATATTGAAGTTCAAAAATAAAAAAAAAATTTTTTTTTACGAGTTGTTTTTGAGATAATCCACAATTTGTGATTTTTTGACCATCTTTTGCCATTTGTTTTTCTCAAAAACTACTAAAGGAATCTCAAAAATTCAAAGTTTATGTTACAGAAGAAATTTCAATCTTCCTAAAAAAAATTTTTGAATTTTTGAAAAAAGTTCTAAAAGTTCAAAAAAAAGTTCTAAAATCTTATTTTCAATTTTTTTAGAACTTTTTGAACTTTTTTTTTTGTTTTTTTACTTTACCTGAAAAGAACAAATTTTTTTACACAAAATAGTTAAAAATTAGGAAAATCCTACGAGTCAATAAAATATGAAGCTAAAGATTAAAAACAAAAAAAAGATTTGTATACAGGATGTCCGGCATAAGCCTCCATTCCTTGAAGTGGGTGATTTGTGAGCTCAAAATAGAGTGATAAAACCGAATTTACCTTAGTCCAAAGTTGTTTGCCTACCAAGTTACAGCGCTTTGAAGTTCTTCAAAAAAAAATCGATAAATAAGCGTAACTTTGGAATTAAAAGTGATGAAACAACGAAATTTATGGAATAAACTTTTCTTGATGAGAGGAAAAACTTGGTAATCAGTAAAAGTTAAAAACAAAAAGTTAAGGATGCGTCAACATCGAGGGAGGGGCAACTAACCGCCTCAGAAGAATCATATCGGCTTTTACTGATTACCAAGTTTTTCCTCTCATCAAGAAAAGCATATTCCATAAATTTCGTTGTTCCATCACTTTTAATTCCAAAGTTACGCTTATTTATCGATTTTTTTTTTGAAGAACTTCAAAGCGCTGTAACTTGGTAGGCAAACAACTTTGGACTAAGGTAAATTCGGTTTTATCACTCTATTTTGAGCTCACAAATCACCCACTTCAAGGAATGGAGGCTTATGCCGGACATCCTGTATACAAATCTTTTTTTTGTTTTTAATCTTTAGCTTCATATTTTATTGACTCGTAGGATTTTCCTAATTTTTAACTATTTTGTGTAAAAAAAATTGTTCTTTTCAGGTAAAGTAAAAAAACAAAAAAAAAAGTTCAAAAAGTTCTAAAAAAATTAAAAATAAAATTTTAGAACTTTTTTTTGAACTTTTAGAACTTTTTTCAAAAATTCAAAATATTTTTTTTGGAAAGATTGAATGAAATGTTTTCTTTAACATAAACTTTGAATTTTTGAGATTCCTTTAGTAGTTTTTGAGAAAAACAAATGGCAAAAGATGGTCAAAAAATCACAAATTGTGGATTATCTCAAAAACAATTCGTAAAAAAATTTTTATTTTTTTATTTTTGAACTTCAATATGCATACTCTTTCGATTTAGTACAGTTTAATCCATAAAAAAATATCAGTGTCGCCTTGTGTTATAAAACAAATAACTATTTTTTGTTTTTTAATATATTCTTTTCAAAATGATAGATAGGTAGTTCCATTTAAAAAAAACAAGTTGGTAATTTTTCCGGTAAAACCGGAAGTGCCAAAAACATTTAACTATAACATATCAATTCAAAATTACACGTTATTCTTCTAAAATGTCTTCCATATTTTTAAAAAGGTCCCTATGTAGAAGATACTAAATTAGCATAAATACAGGGCGTTGGGACAAAGTGGGCCACTATTGCTGCATCCGTGAATAACCCTTAAGGAGACTATTCTATTTTTTATTTACTTGAGCTTAAGTGGCTTAACTCGAAAAGTATTAACTTTTGGACACCCCTCAATATAACTTTTTTTTACTGATTTTAATGCGTACTGCACGCTCTTAAAGTTACGAATGCTTTTTTTTAACACCCTGTATAATAGTAATTCCATACTCTTGCAAGACATGCTTGGATAGAAATTTTACCCTCGAGTTCGTCAAGGCAATTTTTGTAGCAACAAGAATTCGCGTGACAGCTTGTAAATTTTTAAAGTGTGCCGGGTATTAGTAAAAGGGATCTTTTGAAGGAAATTTGCTTTCTGGATCAAGCCGAATTTTTATCCGATAATTGGATCGTTCTTGTATCTTTCTACTAAAACATGGAAGAATTTTACATTTTGATAAGCACGGAAAAATATTTTAGTTAAACAAAAGTCGAATTTGCAGTTATCAGTAGTGATTCCAGTTAGTGGCGCCCTCGATAAAACGAACCCCAAATGATAGTAAAACACAGACTTCCACTTTACAATTTTCTTTTTTTCCCTTTTTATAAGATATCTTTTGTAATACCATAGAAGGGTAATAATATAGGTATGTTATATTACTAGTCGGTGGTAATAGTACAAATACTTGTATTGGATTTTTTATAGTTTATTTGAGTTTCTTACTAGTAATGATCGATTAAGATGATTGTTTATTTATTCTTAACCGATTTCCCTTTTTGTTATGCGGTTATACGTTCCTTGGCTACTTACTAGTTTTCCAACTTTCCAACAATCGTTTTATTGGTATAATAATAATTAATTACCTACTTATGGTTAAGTATTTCCATTCTTACGTATATCTACGCATTTTTAAAATTCTATAATTTTTGTACAGCTTTTACAAAGATAATTTTCCGCGGAAGTTTGAATTGTAAAGAACAGCGAGCCACGTGATTGTAAAAGTCGCAGACCTCATTGTTCGTCGACTAACAGATCGATGCAGTTTACCGTTTCTTGAATTATTTAATAGCTTATGCGTAATGGGAATTATTGCTGATCGTTAGTCTCGCCACAAAAAAATCCGAGCAAAAATTTTCAAAATTTTTTTCGTTTCTTGGCCATTTATTTATTAGCTAATGATAGATTCAAGTATTTTTAAAACTCGAAAATCGGTGACATTAACCTACAAGTACCTCTACAAATTAATGGTTTTACTATTTTTAGATTTTTCGTGTTTTTAACATTAAGTGATCAAGTTTTCCCGAATTAAATTTAAGGTCTGTGTCAAGTAAAATGAAAGGGAGTTAGGTATAGCATACGAAAAATAGCGATAATTGACAAATATAGAACAAGAAGAAGTATACTAACTCTGTACATTAGTCGGCTTACTTTTATTTTGGATGTTGTCAAATTTTATACCCCCCCCCTAAAAAGTTTCTAAATACATAGAAAAAAAATTTGTAAAATTTTCAGCTCGATATCTCAACGTTTAGTGGTGCACGAGCCCTTTTTTAACTTTCAAGTTTCTTGTTTTGAATATTTTGAAGAAGTCGAAGCGCATGAAAAATTAGTTTGAATTTATAAATTTGTACTCTAGTGTAAGGATACCACTTACTATAAAAATTTTTTCTGGCCTGCAACTTGATTTTTAAAATTTTTTTAAAGGGTTTTTTTATCCGGGGTCTATCAATATTTATTCACATCAAAATAGATATTGGTAAAAGTTATTATTTTCTGCTTCTAAATACCTACTTGCAGAAAACGAAACTGCATTTTCCCTATCCTTCTGTTAATCACCCTGTATCGTATAATATTCGGAGTACACCAGCTCGGAAAATGGTCGGACCCAAATTTTGCAGTCCAATTTTACCTCTAAAAGGCAAGATTTTTAAGGGTAATTCGACGCTAATAATAACCTCTGTGGGCGGTTTTAAATTTTAATTCCTTTGATGTCTTCTGTCTGTTAGTAAGTAACATACAAAAGAAACATATTTACTCATTAATTTGTTTTATAGATAGAGCAATAGGTAAATTATTTCCTTTCAAAATATGAAAAAGACGTAGTAATTCTACTTAATTTTGAAAATAAGTACAGTCAGTCTCATAATTAATGGCCACCCTGGCTGTACGTTTAGCACAAATTGTGAATGTAACCATCATAACACCTCATACTTAAATTGAGGGGTAACTTTATTTTGCCAACAAGTAGTAAATCAACAACTACCCCTTCTGTTCCTTTGTCGTTGTTGGCTAATAACCACCCTGGCGTATAGCCAGGGTGGCCAATAATTGTGAGGCTGACTGTACATAAAAAGATTATATTTTTAAAAAACATAATTATAAAGGATCAACCAGTTTATTGAGATTTTAGCCAATTACGACTTCCATATTTAAATAAAAAGGTGAAAAGTCATATCTCGTCCAAAATATTGATTTGAAATTTGAGAAAAGGACCCTGCTCAATCATCATGGAAACTATGTAGTTCCCGGCTAATTTTTCTAAAATTTTCGTATGTTGTACATTAGGGCCTTTTAAGAAAAAGTCTTCATGGACACAAATAAGCTCTAAATTTAATATTTTTCATGCTAAAAGGGGTTAAATCGCTCCATTTAACGTTTTGGTAAGTTCAATTAAATTGATTACATCAACAAATATCGTGTTTTGTGATTTTTTTATCTTTTGATGATTGATAAAATCAAAATTTGTAGCTTAATAATTTTTTTTTCAAATATACCAGGTGTTTTAACTTTGCGTGCACCGAAGATTATAGGTATACAGTAGAACCTCGATAATCCGAGTGTTTGGTGATTCGAATTCTTCCCTAATCCGGATCGAACAATTTCTTTCATTATGTATGTTATAATCCGAATTTTTGGCATGCTTTGATAAACCGAATCAACATGCTTGTGCTTTCAATGTTTCGTTTTTACAAATAAATGTGCAGTCACAGCTGAATTTAACTGATTAAGATCCGTTTTCGTGCACCGCTTTCGCTTAACTACAGTTCCACCAACTTTACTAGCGGGTTGAGGGGGCGTGGCCAGCGCTGTCATAGATTTTTAAGTACACTACGAGTTCAAAGTATTTCAGTTGCTAAATTTGACAAGTAACTGTCAGTAATATTGAATATAGGTTAATATTAAGACAGTGAATTTGAAAAGTACAACTGTCATTTTTAAAGGTTTTATCATAACCTAAAGTAGTTGTAGATACACGCGACTTTTAACTATGCCTGTACCTAATCTGAATTCTTGATCATGACTGGACGAATCTTTTCCCGCAAAATATATTTTAAATAAAATTATTTTAGTTGACATATTTTCCATAACGCAAAATTGGTTGGTGGAGCTTTACTAACTACAAGCTAACGTAAATCCAGTAGACTTGTTACCGGGCGTATCCAAAGCAACGACAATCTTAAGTATAAGTTAAAAAGAGGAAGTGGTGCAAACAAACCTCAGTTCAGTAGAAACGTGTGTGTATGTTCAATCATGCATCCAAAACGTAAACACAAAACGTTAAACATTAGTGAAAAAGCTGAAATAATTGATAGTATAAAACAAGATATTGCTGTCTGATTATTATGTATAAAGCTTTTTGAATTGAAATGAAGCCTTTTATGATAATTTGGAATATCATGCATCAGTAATCCGGATGTTTCAAAAATCCGGAATGCCTCGTTTTTAATTAATCCGGACTATCGAGGTCCTACTGTACTATTAACTATTAGGATCTGCAAAAAAAATAACGCTTGCAGTTATAGTTTACTTATCCTAACGTTGCATTTCTTGAAACTTTTTTTTACATAATATGATTTTTTAAATGGGACATAAATGGATATTTGGATTATTTTTTAGATAACGATAAAAGTTATATATTGGTATATTATATTTGTGCCCATGAAGACTTTTGCTTAGAAGGCCCTTTTGTCATGTGATTATAACGTTATGAAATCAGATCAGGTAGATAGAGAAAAATGTATATCTGTAGAGTAGTAATGATGTAAAATGTAAAGAATTTGCTAAACTTATAGGGGTTCGACGAAAGGATAATTAATAGAGCACTATTAGGAGTAAAGGGAATAAGCTCGGCGCCGTTAATTTGTGTCTTATTACATTATTAAAATAGTATATTTTACAACAAGGGATGAAACGTCAGTTTTTTTTCGTGACATGAGAATTTAACCGATGAGCCGGGTAGCGGCGAGTGAAATAATTTCTCGAACGAAAAAAATGGATTTTATCTCGAGTTGTAAATTGTATTTTTTTTACGTACACCTAAATATTATTCTTTTTATACTAAAATTTGAAATGACATTTTAATAGAGGTTTTTTAAAAAGTCGCTAGATGATGCACAAGTGACAGCAGTGTCTTAAATTTCAAAAAAAAATTATGAATTTTTTAATTACAACAATTAATTAAACATAATATTGGTTTTGCTCTATAAATGGTAACAAAATCCTTACTTTCACATAATGAGAGTAAAAAAATTTTCAAAATAAGTAGATAGGTACTAGATTTGAACATAATTATTACTCTCATTATATGCGAACGACGTCGAATATAATGTTCGTGTCATTTACATTAGGCCGCACTTGAACAGAAACACACTACACAAAGCATTTAATTAATTGGTCGAATTTAATATATGGAGATGCAGGTTATGTCTATCTCAACTATAATATTCCTATGCCAAATATTTCCATTAATTCGTTGTTAACACGCAATTAACATATTCATAAAGTGTACAAAGATTGTAAATGTCTAAGAGCCACTCCTCTTATAATAATTAATTTACTTTTACGCCAAGCAAGCTTTAAATAGCAGAAAGTCACAGGCAAACATTTCGATTTACTTTTAAACAAAAAGAAGTTTCAAAGTAGTGATGCTTCAACAATCCAACTCTCTTTTGGGGTTTAGAAAGTAATCGTTTTTGATCTTTTTGAACTTTAAATTTTTTGTGTAGGTAAAGTCTGTACATAGCTTTAAGAAAGTTGACGTTTTGCCTTTCACCTATCATAAATCATAAAAAATGTTCAACAATTTCCCTTTAAATTTTTTTAACAAAAAGATTTTAAAAGAGAAACGTTTATGGACACTATATTTTTGTGAATGAATTAGAGCTGAAATAAATTTGATTATTGCTAAAAATTTGATTACTAATAATCAAAGTCATGTAATTACACTATAAAAACCCAATACTTAATTTACTTACTATTAGATCCGAATTGTAAACACTAGAAAATGCTTCTAAAAACACTTAATTGTTTTTGCCAATTTGCTGGTTTCTATACTTTACTTAATTAGTAATTAATGATTAACGGTCATTAAAATACAATTCAAAAAATGAGATGCACCAAAATAGTTTCTTTAAACGGGCTTACGACTCGGTTTACTACGATTGTTATAGCACATGTTTCTCTTCTTTTAAAATCCTTTGGTTAAACAAATTTAAGGAAATAATTTGGATTTTTTATGATTTATAGTAGCTCCCCTCCACAGTGAAAGGCAAGACATCGACTTTCTTAAAGCTATGTACAGACTTTACCTTTGTACTTTTATAAAATTTTAGCTATCAAAGTTAGGCCGGGATCGACAGGTTACGGTTAAACATCGGATAGTACCTATTATATCCTACTGAGGAACTATTGTTGAATTCATAGTTACAATTAAGGCTTCACGCGAGAGTCTCGCATGCCTATCTCCCACTTGCAACTTTGTGCGAGGAGAGGCGAGAGTTAAGATTTCTTATACGATGCGAGACCCTCGCGTGAAGCCCTAGTTACAATTGTTATTTAAAGGCTAGATAAAATTGTGTAAACCTGCCGACCGGCCCGGTCTGAGAAAATACTAAGTGCAGTTTAGTTCCGGTCAAATTTGAAGAGAAGTATCAGAATATTATTTTGAGATTTGATGTTATCAGAATCGGAAAAAACATTCTGTTTCGATTGATATTGTTATCAATCCCGTAGGTTAACATGAAGAGAAAGAATCTTAAAAAACGTGTTTTCAATTTCAATTTCGAATCCCTTTGTCGGCCATCCATAAAACTGTCTGTCTCTGAGTTACACGATGCTAAGGGCCAGTATTATAACGGTTAGTCATGGGTTAGTCAATATTCGGTTGGAATGTCATTTTATTTTGATATATAGCAAAATTAATTTTTTTTTACAATTTCAATCTACGATTGATTGACGCAACCGGAGGTTGCAATTGTACACAATATTTAATTTCACTATTATGTCAAAATAAAATGACATTTCAACCGAAAGTTGACTAGACGTTTAATACTGGTTCCTATAAGGTTTGAAACTCAACCTACGGTTAAAACTCAACCTAAGGTTAGCTGTCATTTTAGTTTGACATAATTGGACAAAATAGTGAAATTGACGTTTATTTATAATTTCAAGCTACTTACGGTTGAGTCAACCTTTTCGGTTTACTAGGCTTTATAATACTGGTCCTAAGTGCAATAAGATAATAAAAATGAAAAACAATCCAACAAATAATAGCTATTATAACAATTATTATAAACAAACCTAGGAAAACGAGCTTCGTCTCCCAAACCGTACAGCCCGGCGACAGCCGCCATGAATATCCCTATGAAGGGGGTCGTTGGTGTCCATCTTTGGTACCATAATTTAAATTAAAAATCATGATACCGTACCATCTGATCACGGCACATCTAACCCACACGTTATATCACATCACAATGTTTTAATTAACTAAATATCTAGAAGAAAAGCTCGCGACTTGTTATCGAATATTGGGTTACAGGATCCTTTTCCACACTTCATCACTTTTTTTTTATAAATAATATTGGGTTTTGCTGTGAAAATCGAAAGAACTGCGGCGCTTTCTACACAATTAAGAAAAACGAATAAATTAAAAAAAAGCGACGATAATTAACTTAATTATAACCTCTCTTGCAACAACCTAAAAGCACTTAATTTTGAACATCACCTATTTAGTTTATCGATTAACTAATATAATAAACTTCTAAATAATAATAAACGAGAATTTTCTTTTAATTATAAAATTTCGGTTTTAACTCGAAACTTTTGGTCATTTTTTTTAGAATTTCATTTCTCGACAGTCGTGGAATTTGAATGAATAATTAATTTTGTTTATCGGGAAAGCAATTTTTACGGTATTTATTAATTTATTTACCTTTCTTAAAAGAATGACATAAATTCAAGAAAAGAAATATTTTTCTTTTAATAGAAAAGGCAGACCAGGCCTTATTAAAGTAGGCAGCGAATAAATTGCAATTTGTATTTTTGTTATACAGTTCGGCAGTAAATTGAAATTAGTTGTTCCACGTAGGTAGTATTAAATTAATAGATGTTGTTTTGTTAATTTAAGTACAAATATATAAAATAAATAATAAAAGCTCATACGAGTATCATCTCAAAGGATGGAAAGAAAAAACAGAAAAGTACCTACTACAGTAAAAAAACTGCATCAAATGCAAAGATTTTTATCTATAAATGAGAAAAACTAATTGCCGATTTCACTTGATTGTCACGACTTTGACTACTATAGGACAATCAAACAATAATTTTCAGATAATTTATTGCTTAATAATTATTCGTAATACATAATAGCAAATCAATATCTTTTAATGATGTTAGAAGCGTGTTTTAACTACAAATTAACAATTTTAATTTCTCAAATCTCAGATTACGCAGAGTACAGGGTGATTTTCTTAAGTGGTACTAACATTCGGATCTCGAAAATCATAAAAGTTACGAGATTGGTTAAACTAGCAAAAAGTGGCATATTTTGATGACCTATAAGAATTCGTTTAGAAAATTTCCAAATTTAAAATGGTTTCCGACATAAGGCAGAAAAACTGAAAATTTACCATTTCGTTATTCGACTGTACTTTCAAAATCGTTTACTTTAGAAAATAAAATCTAAGGAAACATTTTTAGGAGATCAAAATAGCTATCAAACAATACCAAACTCAACTTTTTATCACATCGACGCTTAGCGTCGCGAGGTTCAGATTTTCATTTTCTTATGGAGTACCTAGCATTTTTTTAAAATTATTCAGTAGACTTGTATAAATTCGGATACCAAATGAGAAATTTCTATCTTGTACTTTTCTTAATTTATATCTACAACTTTTCAGTTTATGTTATGTTACGTTATGTTAATATGTTACTTCGTGTTATTTTTTACCATAAAAAATAACGACTAAAACTTAGTTTTTAAGGTTTTAGAAAGGTAAGTTGATCAAGATATAAAAATAAATGAAACTTTATTAATTTATTAAATCTTAGTAATGTTATTTCCTAATTCATTTATTTTTCTAAAACTTTAAAAACTAAGTTTTAGTCGTCATTTTTCATCGTAAAAAATAACATATCAACATAACGTGAAAAGTTGTATAAATTAAGAATATTTCAAGATAGAAAGTTTTTGTTTGGTATCCGAATTTAGACAAGTTTACTGGGTAATTTAAAAAAAAAACATAGGCCCCTCTTAAGAAAAGGAAAAGTTGAACGTTGCGACGCCTAGCGTCGATGTGATAAAAAGTCGAGTTTGGTAACTCTTGATAGCTTATTTGATCTCCTGAAAATTCTTAAAGAAAGTTTTTTTTCTAAAGTAGGCCATTTTGAAAATACAATCGAAAAACGAAATTGCCGGAAACCATTTTGAATTTTAAAATTTTCTGAACGGATTCTTATAAAGGTCATCAAATTATCTTGTATACCAGGTGTTCTAAAATAAAGCACACTGTTTTAAGAACACGTTTCTTGCCTCGAGACATTGCAGTTCAACTAAATGTTGAAACTGAATCTTGAAAAGCACAGCAAAATATTACACATTATTACGAATAAACTATACGATACAGGAATAAACTATACAAAAGTTAGGGAAGTCGATACCTAGTACATCTTTTTAAATTACGGGAAAATAGAAAACTTTCATGGAGAAAAGTTTTTTAATTATGTTTGTTCTGTATAAACGTACCTCATTAATTATTTTTCACGACTAGTGTAATTGAACCGCGTTATGTAACTTTTTTGCTTTTTCAATAGAACACTCTGTATAAAGGGTGCTCTAACATTTAAACTCAAACATTATAAGAAGTTTGACTTAGGCAGAATTCTACATTACACATTTATCCTTAGGATTTAATTTTAGTTTCGGTATAAAGAGGTTTTAACGATAGCTTGAGCCGGTTTATACTGAGACTAAAATTAAATCCTAAGGATAAATGTGTATTGTAAAATCCAACCTTAAACATTTAAATATATTCCTGTAACATTTGAACCTCCTTTAGAAGCAACAAGATCTCTAATATACCTACGCTTTTTCCACGACCGGTTTTAGCTTGTTTAAGTTCAATGAAAATTATGTTTTAAATTTCACACTAAAAGTTAATATTTTAATTAAATTATAATAACGGTAAGTATACGCTTTTATTTGTCATATCAATTTTCTAAAGGTAATAACACTCGTGAATATAGTTAATAAAAAAATTATTTATGTGAAATTAAGCAATTCATTAAGCAAAACAAAAAATCACTATGTAAGATTTTTATATTTTTCCATTTATTTTCATTTGGCTCCAATTTTACTTGACCCCACCGGCGATCGCCGGTCAGCCGGTCCGGGCCTGATAAAAGATGAGTAAAAGCTTGGAGAGAAAGGTAAAAAATAAAAATGAACTTTGTATGGCAGTTGTAGGTTGAAACCGAGTTGAAACCCTTTTAATGTGCACAACATCTTAAAATATTTAAATCTTAAATATATTTTTAAATTTCTTTTACATGAAACATTAAAATGGTTCATTTTCAACTGCCATACAAAGATCGTTTTTACCTTTCTCTCGAAGCTTTTAAGGACGGAAGGTACTCGCAATATTTGTTGAACTTAATCATTTTTTTTCTGGCTTATAAAAATTTATTTTAATTAATTGGTAATGTGAGGAATGTTAACTAGGGCTGTACTTAATATTTGTAAAATATAAAAGTTATAATTGTTATAGTTTAAAAGATAATTTATTAAAATTATTTACATATTTACGGCCTTAATAACAGTTCAATTAAATCGGCGTTTAAGCCATGTAATAGAGAATCTTTTATTCTAGGGTATGACATATTTTATAATTTTATTAATTATTTGGAAACTTGTATATCGTCATTTTATTAATTTTATTGTGGCTACTTTTGTATTATTGAGGCGTATAAAATTGAATTATATAAGTTTCCAAATATTAAATAAAATTATAAAATATGTCATACCCTAGAATGAAGGATTGTCTATAACATGGCTTAAACGCCGATTTAATTGAACAGTTATTAAAGCCGTAAATATCTAATTAATTTTAATAAATTATCTTTTAAACTATAACGATTATAACTTTTATATTTTACAAATATTAAGTACAGCCCTAGTTAACATTCCTCACATTACCAATTAATTAAAATAAATTTTTATAAGCCAGAAAAAAAATGATTAAGTTCAACAAATATTGCGAGTACCTTCCGTCCTTAACTCATCTTTTATTACTACCCAACACAGTAGGGTGCTAATAAGATAATAACGATCAAAAAGGCAACTTCGTCTTCCAGTCCTGGACGTACTATACATACTATACAGTGAGCGCTTAAAGTATGGAATAATCGAATTATTTTCTTTCCTGATAGGAATGTCGAAAAACTGTTGGACACGTCAAATTTATTTATTTTAAAACAAAGATTTTCCGATAGTTTTCATTTTTCTACCCCTCATCCCTTTCGAGCAGTGACGTTATCGAAGGTTTTTTTAAATTGCTACCCTTATTTTTTTTTCGATATTTGGATAGATTATGAAATTCAGATTTCAGTAATATGCACATGTTTGCCCTTTAGGCTCACAGTTTCGAAGATATTAATTTTTAAATATATGGAGAGTAGTGGCGTTTTGAAAAAAAAATTTCGCAAAGTATAAAAAATTTTTATTGGAAAAACGAAACTGGCTTAATTAATTATTGAAGCTTAAACTCATGAAAACCATTTCCTCGTTTTTCCCAAAAAATTATTTCACTTAATCATTGATAAAATCAATTTTACTGGAAAAATTTTTCGGCTGTCCACATAGATATTGGTTGTTCTCTATGCTTTTTCCTAAAAATGAAAATGAATTATATTTATTGTACAGCGTGTCGTTCTGAGAATAAACAAACGTTATTTTCAAGTAGTGAAAACTTGATCATTCTGTATATTTTTTTGACGTAGTATGATAAAGAAGTGAATTGTGTTTGGGTGACCTATATCAAAACTCGATAACTTTGAAAATATAAATCATTTTTTTTTTCAATCGTCAAAAGAAGTTGACATTTTGTTACTAAATAAGTAAGGCTTAAGTTAACTTAAGTTTTCCAGGAGGTAAAAGTGAGCTTTTACTCCTAGGATGGAAAAAGGAAATTCTAACCTTACTTATTTACAACCAACTGTAACATAAAATGAGATTTCTAAGCATTTGTAATTAGTTTTAATTATGTAATTTTAAGTTTGATTTTTTATTAGGAGTAAAAGTACTTTTACTCCTAATAAAACAATATACTATTATTAAAATTCCCAAATATAATAAATACCTATTAGGTACAGGCGTAGAGGTCTCACGTTGTAAGAAAATAATGGGCACTTGTTCGGAATTGTAGAGAGGGTTAATAAATACATGGCGTGACACCTGATCAGTACCGCATTATTATAAGGTCCCAGATAAAATAATATTGATGTATACAGATAATAAAGTACACGCCACTGATACCTCCGATTATACGTTCGACTTGCGCCGAAGTTATTTTCTTATAACGTGAGACCTATAGGTACCTATTTATTTTCATCAAGCAAGCTCAAAATATTTTTTTACTAATTAAATTACCCCCTCACCCCTATATGCACGTATATAGATTAAAAAAATATAGGTACACCACCGGAGAAGAAAAGTATTTTTTCACTATCGTGGAAATTAATTAGTTGTGAAGAAAATTTATACAAAATTGAATTTATTTTCGGGTAGGTTATTGAATAATTAAATAATTAGTATTTTAAACATATTAGGTTTGGTACGCAACAAGTATTTTATTATTATATACAAGAAGGGCGTTTTGTAGAAAATTACGTTTCGTATCAGGTGAAAATATCGTCAGCGTTAAAACATGTAATCGAGTAATTTTGAATAAACGCTTTTAAAGTGTAAAGACATATTTTATGAAGCAAATTGAATTTCGTTAAAAAAATAATTTTTAAAACGTGATTTTTTTCTCGGAAAGTCGGGCAAAAATATTCTCTCGAGTACTTATTCTAGAGAATAATGAGTTTTCTCTACGGTGTTATTTCTATGTATGTACATTGTTAAAATTAACAACGTATTCTACTTTTTCAAATTGCCCACCTACGTATTTTACGTAATTTCTAAATATTTTCGTCGGATATTTTCCAGACGCCCTATTAGCTTTCTATTAAGGCATTGCTCCAAGTTTGTATAATGAGAACGAGAGCGCAGTGTGTAACAAAAATATCGTTTTTTTATCTTCCTTTTTAAAAAATTATTCCTCCTATTTTTAGCTTAACTCACCCCCTTTTATGCGCATGTTGGTTTATTTAAGTTTCGTATAAAGAAAAATATTGATTGCAATAAAATTAATAATGGAAACTCGGTAGGATGTATTAGTAGGAGAAAAAGCAGGTGAAAATTTTCCTTTTATTTTTCAAAATTAAATAGAATCCAAAACATTTTTAAATCGGTTCAAGGTAAATTATTTGGAACACTGGATTTTTTACATCATAATTATTACGATATTATATTAAAGAGCTTTGAAGTTCATCGAGCTAGGTATTCTTTTATTAATTTTTTAAATATCGACACCGTCGACGTTTAAAAAATTACTAAAAAATTAGTCCAATTACCGGACTAACAATTTGAAAATTAAGAGCACCGTTTCTCGTTAATTTGTATTTTTGACGAATAATACTATTAGTTTGGATTAAAGTGAGGAAATTTTAAAAATATTGACATTTAAGTGAAAAGCGACTAAATTAGGCGATGTAACCTATAAGAGAGAGTTTGTTGTCCTCGGAAAATTGCTTTTTGAGCTTTTATATCGTTTTTATAGTGCCGCATTATCGAGAGGCCATAACGAAATTAGTTTGAGCGATAATTAAATAACTAAGGCTAATTAATTTGTAGAAACAATTGTAGAATGCGCCGCAGTTAGATAGATAAAATTACCGGAATCGATAAGTGACTTCTTAGCAACTATTTTAAGCAAAAGGATCGATTATACTTAACTATAGAATAGTGTAAAAATACAAACAGAAAAATAATTTTAAAATTAAGGCGACAAACACTTTTTGATGCACCCTGTACGAACTATCACTAGAACAGTGCCGTAGTAGAAAACTTTCGCGAACTTGCAAACTTTGGAATAAAAGAAACGAACCGAAGGCGATGATATGTCAAAAGGGTGCCGATACAATGCCGTTATATTATAACGGGGTTGCTAAAAGGGGTAGCGTGCTTTCACGACCTAATCCGGATACCTACGAGTTGATACGTGGATAACTTAAAAAAATTAATTTGTCGTTTGTTATGGTTTGTTCTAGGTGCGAAAAACCTGCGTGAAGATAAGAGTTTTTCACGAAAATAGACGGATAAGTTCAAAATTGATACAAAAAAATTTATTTTTAACTTCCTCATAGCATTTCGGGATAATATTTTTAAATGTTTATACATTAAGTTTGAAACAAAATCGCTCAAATATGAAGTTACGTTTTATTTTTTGCTATGTGGTCATTTCTAAAAATTATATTCGAAAGATTTGGCAAGCAAAGTTGCAAGTTTGTTTCTTTCTTTAAGAACTAAAATCCCCAAAATGTTATTTTTTGTAAAAACAATTTGCTAAAATTAGAATTTTATACCTATCAGAGTCGTCCAAATTAATTTAATATTTTAGTTCTTTAATTTAGTCTTCTCCAAATTATCTATACGATTACGCGTCTATTGAAATCAAAACATAGAAAAATGGACAAGAACGCACAAGTAGAAAATTTTGCTTACAATCGAAAATTATTTATTATTATTTATCGTCGTGTCGGGAACACCCCGTTATTTAAAACGACGCCTATTTTACCAAAAAAGGTGTTTTTAAACTAATATAGTTAAATTGTTTTAAGCTTTCCTAAAAAGGATTAAAATGTTAAAGCAATAAACCAACTGATGGATATTTTTTAAACTTACAATTTAGCAATTTCAGGGATGATCTGCAGTGCTCAAACTGTGCATTATGTTATATCGAAATAAAATATAAAGTTTGAGAACTGCAGATCTTACCAGCAATTGCTAAATTGTAAGTTAAAAGCAAATAGACTGAGCCATATGCAAAAATATTAAAAAAGAAAGAGTTAGACAAACTAACTCTTACTAACTTTGTTGTTTATGCCCGCTGCTTTATTGTTTTAACATTTTAATCCTTTTTAGGAAAGCTTAAAAAAATTGAACTGTAGGTACCTACTGTGGCATCTAAGTTTAGTTGAGGATTTCGACTTTTCCGTAATTGTTAAGTTGTAATTGGCCATAGTTTTTGTTTACGACTTGAAAATAAATAAAGAGCGAGAGGAGAGTAGATTAAGAATGGAGGAAACTTACCCTCCGGCCACCAAAATCATCTGCATCGTTAAGTTGCATGAGTTCGGTTTTGTCACATATTTTCCACATAAATTAATCGATTACACAAATAATTAAAAATGGGTAGTACGACATGTTTTAAACTTTGATTAATATTTAAGTAATTAAAAAAAAAGTTAAAACAACAACGTGTAAAGTGTCGTAGTATTCGCGTCCGTTTTTCATTAATTACGAGACAGTGTGAAAATAGGTTTTTAGTAGACCTACATTTTCGCGAGTGCATAAAAATAGCTCTCTTTTCTTTAAAGATGTAAGCTTAATGAAGGCTATTAATTGTCGAAATTTTGACTAACCTCGGTTTTATCTTTTAACCTTCGGCCTATTAATTGGAGTCGGTATAGAGTATTTTATCGGGTTCAATTGGAAAATCGATGCTATCTGTTAATATCTCTCACACACACAAGAGATGCATTACATAAGTGTCAAATTGTAGTCGTCTCTAATTAATCGCCTAAATCACCCTTAACATTTTTTTAAACCACCAATTCACACTTTAACAAACTTTTAACAAATAAACGATTTTTAATTTAGGATTTTAGATATAACGAATCTGAAAAGAAACGCTCAATAAATGTTAAAGTTTCAGGATATATCCGCTTAATTGTTAAACTCGAAGATTTCCTTAGACTTTTCTTTTGTAGAAAATATTTGCTTTAAATTAAATGACGACGTTTTAATATCTTATATTAAATGTACACACCCAAATCTTCTTTGCCAACAAATTCCTTCGATTAGTAATGTCCTCGTGTATGCACATCTCTACAAAAAATGACTAAATGACTAGATATTAATGGACCGGAGGATCAGTCTATCAGTCTCATTCCTTTAATTTGTTTACTTAAAGTCAGAATAAAAAATTTTTCCTAAATGTCACAAATTTTAAGGCTCAATTTTATTTATTTAAAAAAATATACATTAATTTATTGTTTGTTTTTAAAGACGACGACGTGTAATAAACACGTGAAATGTGTTATTTTGCTAGCGCGCACCGACGGTGAATTCGCGAGACTGATGGCGGCCCGTTTGGGTCCTTGCGCGCGCCCCGGGATCCTTAACCCAGTCCTGCTGGGAGTTTAAGCCCAGGTCAACACGAAATAATTTCAACTACCCGTTTCTCTTTAGCTGTCTTCAAATCGTCTCATTTCATAACTAGATTTTACATAATAAGAGACGAAATTAAGAAAATTCGTAAAACTCGAAATGCAGTGAATTAACAAATAAAAGTGCAGCTACAAGCGAAATGTAAACAATTTAACTATTATTATCCATTATTAAAGTACAACGCGTTCCGGCGTTCCTTTTCTTATCAAATAGAGCGTCGTTACCTCTCTACAATATATCTGTAGGTGTGGGTATAGGTTATAGAAAATAATTATAGCACTACGCTAACAAAGGTTAATAATATCGGCAATGAAAGATAATGGTGAAGTTGGCAAAAATCCAACATAGTTGTTGTTTAATTTAATATCTTCTACGAAGATCGAAATACAATCTACAATTAATACGTTTACCTATCTTCCACAATGGAAATGTGGAAAACGAAAGAATTTTTATAATTTTTTCAAATCTTTAATGGAAATTTCTAATGCGAAATATTTCCAGAAAGCAATTAATTTAATTTATTTGTTTACTTATTTATTAATTAGTTGTTAATTTATGTCATGTCATTAAAGTTTAATTGATGTTCTATATTTTTGTTAACATTTTTTAAGACTTTCGTCATTAATTAGGGATACTATTAGTATGTACGTAGGTAGGTACTGCAACACAGATCCCTGATGGCGAGCGGTAGGGATAAGTTCTCGTAGATTTGGCCACGCCCCTTTAATAATTTGCAGCGGTGGTTGTCCAGTTCAAATTTCGCGCATTTACACCACCGCGGTAGTTGAACCCTTACCGTCTGCGTGCACTAAACCACCGGCACCAGTCAGTTCACATGGTCTTCACGTGAGTTCTTCATCAGTCGCGAAACGGCATACTGGCGTGCCGAGACTCCTCAGGTAATTATTGTACGACAATAAATTTAAATACGTTGACTACTTGCGTTGGTGCGGATAAATACCAATTTAGGTATCTGCGCATTCCCATCGCTCGCCATCATAAATCTGTCTTGCAGTAGGCACCTATTAGCTATATTAGTAAGTGAACCCCGAACTTCTTAAACCT
This sequence comes from Malthinus seriepunctatus, assembly GCA_963924605.1. NCBI lineage: Eukaryota > Metazoa > Arthropoda > Insecta > Coleoptera > Cantharidae > Malthinus > Malthinus seriepunctatus. The sequence goes on from OZ004602.1 coordinate 35,637,344, forward strand.
CCTCCATGTTTGTTTATCACTATTATCAAAATCGTGTATATTTTAACAACAAACATTCTTATCTGATCCGCACAATGATAAAACCTCGATCGTTAAGAGAGCTTTTGAGATTGAATCTCGTTACTGTCCTTTTATAAGAAAATAAATCTATTATTGCGATCGAGTTGAAAAGAAAATTTGAGATAACGGCGCTCCTCTAAAATGATGTTTGTAGGTCTTTATTATTTTATAGACGTCTACAGTTTAACTCTTGAACGCTTTGAAAAATTAAGTTAAAATTTCGAATAAAAAGCAGAGATTTTCAAGACTAGGGTGCACAGTAAATTGTCTTGGTCACAGTCATATTCGAATCGATGCAAGTTCTTCAGAATATACAGAGAGGTCTAAAAGTGTGGAACGGTCTTAATACCTTCTAAACGCCGAATGATGAAAATTAAAAAAGTAATTTTTACAAACGGTTTTCAAAATGCTGTCCGTTTACAGCAAGACAAAAAAAAATTGATCCCCACTGCATTACTCTGAAGATCTGAACGATAAAAATTTTTAAACTTTGTCTAAAAATAGGAAAAATTACGTTATTTAGCCCCTCCAAATTTCATTTCATTTGGTCAAGTCGTTTCGAAGTTATTAAGGCCGTTCCACACTTTTAGACTTTTAGACTCTCTAGAGTCTCTTAGACCGCATACGGTCTTATAAACACACTCTACTTAGCTACTGATACTGGCCTATAAAGTTGTTTGAGCAGCTAATGAAATGATTAAATTCTACAGTTATTCAAATTAAGTAAGTACAAAAAAATGAACAGGACAGCATCATTTGCAAAGCGCGTTTTACAGGCGAAACATCTTCTCACAAAAAGACACCATCAGAACAGCGAGGCTGATAAGATGAAAGGTTCTGTGTGAGTTTTTTGATTTAAAAGTATGTAAACGGAGACTACTGAGCTCAAGCAGCGACGACTACAGAGCTTGGCTCTAATTAATAGGTCATCCAGGTCATCTATCTAACTTGCTTCTACTGAGCTAAGGAGTAAAAGAGTTCCTGCTGTATTTAAAATAAGTTTTGTTGCCGCTTAGGTACAGTTAATTTTAACATCATCAGCAAATAAACAGCTTTGTTCGCGTGGTGGACAAAAAATAATGAAATCACAACACAAGGATTAGTTACAGAAATTGCAACACCTAGCGTGTTTGGATATAACAGCGGCTATGAGCACAACCCCGACTACAGCTGTGGAGGCACCTTTAGACCTACCACCCTTTTACCTATGGGTGAAGACGGAAGGTCTACAAACAGCCATAACAATTGCACAGATCAAGAAATTCAAACTGGGTGACAGAACAGGTCACCTAAAGAACTTGTGCACTTTCTACAGCCAGAACTGTTTGAAAAACCTTTGGATGTCATTCTAAGAGTGTTTGACATCCAGATACCGTTCGAGGTGGTCTTTCAGGACCGCAACATGGCTAGAAATCAATCAATACAACTGGAACAAAGCTCCTCCATCTGGTATTCAGATGGATCTAAAACTGAACAGGTATAATAGGCATTAGGCATATATGGCTCAAAATAAAGGGCATCAATAGCCTTAGGAACCTACCCTACAATTATGCAAGCTGAAACTCTTGCAATAGATCTATGTGCCCGAGAATGCCTACGAAGGAATTTAAAGAGCAAAAAACAAGTCTGACAGCTAAGCTGCGATAAAGGCACTCAAAGCCAATAGCTTTGAGTCCTTATCTACTTGGGAATGCAGACAATCCCTCAAACCTCTGGTAAGAGATAACAAAGTTGCCCTTCATTGGGTGCCGGGTCATGAGGGAATTGAACGAAACGAAATAGCTGATAAATTAGCTAGGACAGGCTGAAAAGTCCTCCCGATTGGACCCGAACCATTCTGTGGGCCATCTAGAACACATAGAAGGGCGGTGATTCAAAAATGGGAAGCTGAGAACAAAAATTCTCACTGGAACAACGCACCAGGACAAAGACAGTCAAAGAAATATATTGAGTGCTGGACCACGTTGGCTAAAAGCTTCTTTTATTATCAAAGAATGCAGACAATCCCTCAAACCTCTGGTAAGAGACAACAAAGTTGCTCTTCATTGGGTTCCGGGTCATGAGGGAATTGAAGGAAACGAAATAGCTGATAAATTAGCTAGGGAAGGCTCAAAAGTCCTCCCGATTGGACCCGAACCGTTCTGTGGGCCATCTAGAACACATAGAACGGCGGTGATCCAAAAATGGGAGACTGAGAACAAAAATTTTCACTGGAACAACGCACCAGGACAAAGACAGTCAAAGAAATACCTTGAGTGCTCGACCACGTTGGCTAAAAGCTTCTTTTATTATCAAAGAATGAAATCAGACTCATCACGGGTCTGTTTACTGGACACTACCCAGTGAGGTACTACCTCAAGAAACTGGGACTGGAGGATAGTGATATTTGCAGACTTTGTGAATCGGAGATCGAATCCGCCGAACACATTCTCTGCAATTGCGATGCATTGACTCCGCTTAGGCTGAAACACTTAGGGCGGGCTCAATTGACGCCTGAAGAAGTGAAAATCACTTTTCTCAGGGACATTTTATGCTTCGATGGCAAGATTGAATTCCTGAGAACATAAATATGAGTAAGGTTATGAACAAAAGATCAACACTGGACACAGTTCTGAAAGGCTCAGAAGCCAATCGACCCCTGAGTAAATACAATATTATTCACAATCGGTTCGTAATGATCGTTCATTACTAACTTATAAGGCCCATCTTAGATGGTTATATTCCTTGTATAAAATTTCTATGCTGATCAGAAATTTGTGACTATTTCATTATTGGGCTGTTATACAGCGTCTGCAAAAAAGTCTGTACCATATGTGATTTTTTGAAAATAGCTTTGGAAATCAACCTCTGCATGAAATATAGCCAAAAAGACACCAAAAACATAAGTTATGTCCGTTTTGAAAGTTTAGATTGCTCAAAAATGCAGTTATTTTTCAAAACAGAGAAACACTGTTACTGTTTTGGTATTTTCTAACCAATATTTGAAATAAAAGGATTTGTATTTATAGTCATTATTTGTTCTGTAATTGGATTTTGTATCTGTTGGGCAAATTGAATTAAATTAAATTGAATTAAACGACTAACCAACGCTCATCGCGTAAGAAACGTTGTATATATAGGGTGTCCGCGGTTTAAAAAGACTTTATATAGATTTTGGATATTGATTTGTCGATATCTGATTCATCTACGACTTTTAGAGCAATCCCATAATGACCATTAAATGACGCGGTGGTTTTTAATTGGAAATTATAAAAATTCGTAATGGGTAGGACGAGTGTCACAAGATATATAGTTCTTTAAGCTGTGGGTAAAGTTTGTTTACAGCTTTTCTAAAGAGTTATATATAGATCAATGGTCCAAAGCTAGCTGTAGCTACCACCGAGGAGTCAACCACTGTTCTGAATTTGTACACTGACTGCAGTTACTGCTTATGACTGCATATGCTATGGCTGCCATCGAGTGCAGATGACTACTGTTGACAGCTCAATTTTTAAACATTGACTGCAGGGAGTGGATAACCCTTCGGCTACTACAAAATTTTTTTTTGGTTATTGAGATATCGAATTAATTTTTACATAAATTTATGGAAATAGGTAGCGCTACTTATACAGACAGACAAATCAGTTGTTAGGATTTTTTTGGTTAAAAAAGAAATTATGTTACAAGTTTTCTTATACTAAATCGTTCAGTTTCTTTAGAGATTATAGATATAGACCAACAAGTGTGAATGTGCATCAATGGTGAGTGTATCCACTTCTATAACTAGGACGTTTACATTATGTATTTAAGTTACGCAACTTGGGCGTTATTTTAGGATTCAAAATCTATTCATAAACATCGTAAAGCATTTCTGAGTTTTACGTGTGTTGACATCGACGACGCGACGCTTTGAGACACGATTTCTTAATTTTTGGGACACGGTTAACCAAACGAATCGACTTGACCGTGACTAAGGTAACCTCAAATTTAAAAGTCTGGAATGGCACAATAAATTAGAATTTTAGAGTAGCAAGGTCGAAAAGCGTCGTAAGTATATAGGTATCGTTTTATATTAAAATTTATTAACTGCATGTATTTAGTAGTCTCTCGTAATTTGTTAGTACTGCATTTGGTGCAACTCGGTACCGTTGCTAAATGCATGCGAAACATTTCTCCTTGTCTTAAAATGATTTAATGAGGTCCTTTTACAAATTGGATATCAGGAAGTGTTAGCTTTGCACGCTACTGCGAAAATCTAAAACTATAGCTTGCCAAGAATTCATTATCAAAATTTAAATTATCGATTTAATCAAATGTACTGCAATACTGCAGAAAACAATAATTTAACAGACTTCCTTTTTTTTCTTTTGCACGTTTTTTATCTTCCACAAACTGACCCTAATTATTCTATTTTTAAAAAGCGTTATGGTATACGTCATTGATAATTGAATTTTACAGCTTAATGGGCGTTTACACCGCTTACAGATAAACTGACAGATAGTTTATCTGACGGATAAGTTAAGTTGTCAAAAACCTTTGCACCTCCATCTAACTGCAGGATAAAGCAAATAACTAACGAATAAATTTTCTACAAAGGTACCTGCTACTTATGAGTTATGACTTTTTGCACCGATTTTAGTTTATGTGCCAAATAAGTTATATTTTGACAACTTATCCGCCAGATAAACTATCTGTCATTTTATCTGTAAGCGGTGCAAACGGCCATAAGTTTGTCAAAGATTGCTATCTTCTTTTGTATGCCACTACTAAAGTGAAATAAATATTATATTTGACAACTGAATTTTCTATTTACAACGCATTTTCCTACTCAAAAGCTAATATGGTCCCACGATAGTCAAATTAAGATTCGACTTCCAAAAAATTTCAGAAAGCTGAATTTTTGGGCGAATCTTGATATTGTTGTTCTAAACAATGTCTCAAAAGTTCCCATCGATCCGACCCCTGCTAAAAATTGTATAGGGAGGAGAAGTAAGAAAATTCAGTTTTTCCCAAATATCACGTAAACTATCGATTTTTCGATAAAAATAGCTATTACCAAATTTGTAGATCAGAATATTTTTTACAACAAAAGTTATGTTAAATACTATCACTAGTGTTCTTAATTCTGCTGTACAAAATATCACTTAAAAAGAAAAAAACCCAATTTGCTGATTTAGTCCATTATCCTGTATTATCAGTACAGGGCCAAATAGGGTTGCATCGAGACAGGAAATCTCATCTCGACTAGTTATTTCTTGTCTTGCCTTGAATAGCAAGACAAGAAAAAATTTTTTCGTATCTCGAAGAATTTTTGCCTTGAAAAATGCCAACTTGTCGATCTGCCAGTCCGACACTGACCCTTATACACAATTTGAAACATAATTAAATTGTTCATCTTTCTACGCAAAAATATACATGGTGTTCTATTTAAAGAAATCAAGATTTCATCATTGCAAATAACTAAAGTTGTTCCTCTCAACAAAATACCTAGTTTTAAAGTCCTTAAAACTCCCCGGCGGTTCTTAAGATTTTTAATGCGTGATCAAATCCTCCTTTTCTTGATATCGATAATAATACCATCTCCGTACGTTAACACGAAGCAGCAAGAAGCTTAAGAGGGCGGTTTCTAACGAATGGGTAGGAAAACTGATATTTAGACATTCCACTCGTAACCGTTAGCGACTTTGATATATGGTTGATATCACTAATAGTCATAATTCCTGATAAGGTAAGGTTCAAAGAAGGCAATAACATATTTGTATATAGAAAATAATAACCGAACATGAGGTAATTTAAATAAACAAAGGATGTTGTTGTTACCCAACATCTTTTATTTTTTTGGAATTACCTACACCAAGTTCAATTGGACTTTTCGCACTAATTAGGCTTTTATTTCCTTTATAAAAATATGTCATTGCCTTCTTTGAACCTTACCCTATTAGAAATTATGATTATTAGTTATATCAACCGTATATTAAAGTCGCTAACGGTTACGAGAGAATTGTCTAAATATCAACATTTGCGCCCATTCGTTAGAAATCGCCCTCTTAAACGTTGTGTTTTTCCATGTTACGTTTCTACTATATAAATGTTCTATAACCCTAAACTCTAAAAAAAAGACCCTCTACTCAAGTGTTTACTTCTATAATAATTATTATTGCAAAATTGTATAATCTATACAGACCACATAACCGCCACCCTTATTGTTATGCTAGTACATCGACTGCCCAAAAAATTTACTTGGAAAATGAAAAAAGTCGCACAAATTTATCTATTTTAATTTATAACTATGAACATTTTAATTATTTTTATTTTTAGTGTAAAATAGAACGGATATTGCCATTAATATGTTAGTTCTTCTCATAGCGACGTTATATAAGAGGTCCGGATGCATCATGGTTCGTGGGAAAAACTATACTATAATACCACGAGACTGTCGGATAGATTAATTTGTTTTTTACAAACGAAATGGACTACCTCCTCTTTAATTGGCGAATAAATCGTTTGTTGGGCAACCAAAATATAATTTATCCAACAAGTACTAACGTTGGGATCTCGGAAACAGTAAGAGTTACAAGATTGGTTAAATTAGCAAAAAGTTATATATCTTGATTATCTTTGAGAATCCGTTCAGAAAATTTGAAAATTCAAATTCCGAGATAACACAGAAAAACTAAAAATTGAGAAATTTTGTTTTATGACTTTAGTTTCAAAATGACTTACTTTAGAAAAAAAGTTCTCGGGGAATATTTTCAGAAGGTCAAAAAAGTTATCAAATGATACTAAACTCGACTTTTTATCACATCGACGCTAGGCGTCGCGACTGTCAACTTTTCATTTTCTTATGAGAGACCTACAATTTTTTTGACAAGTATTACTCAGTAGACTTGTATAATTTTCTTACACTTTTATTGATTTACACAACTTTTCAGGTTATGTTATGTTACGTTATGTTACTTTATGTTAGTTTTTATGATGAAAAATAACGACTAAAATTTAGTTTTTTGAAGTTTTAGAAACGTAAGTTAATCTACTAAGATTTAATAAAAATTAAATTTTTATTAATTTTTATTTCCTGATCAATATACTTTTCTAAAACTTTAAAAACTAAGCCTTAGTCGTTATTTTTCATCGTAAAAAATAACATAAAGTAATATAATTAACATAAAGTAACATAACATAACCTGAAAGTTGTGTAAATCAAGAAAAGTATAAAATAGAAAGTTCTCGTTTGGTATTCGAAATTAGACAAACCTACTGAATAATATTTGCCAAAAAATTATAGGTCTTCCATAAGAAAAAAAATAAAAAGTTAAACGTCGCGACGCGTAGCGTCGATGTGATAAAAAATCGAGTTTGGTATCGTTTGATAGATTATTTGATCTCCCGAAAATTTAACCAATTTTTTTTTCTAAAGTAAGCCATTTTGAAACTACAGGCAAAAAACAAAATTGAAAATTTTCAGTTTTTCTGCGTTATCTCGGAAACCATTTTGAATTTAGAAATTTTCTGAACGGATTCTTAAAGGTCATCAAAGTGTACAACTTTTTGCTAAATTAACCAATCACGTACCTAACTCTTATAGTTTCCGATGTTTTCCAATGTTAGTACCACTTAAAAAATCACCCTGTAGTTTTGCATATTTTGATTCCGCTTTCGTCTGCACTAAAAATGAAGTATAGGGTTGATGAATGACCAAGACTAAAATCGCACGGAAACTTCTCTTTAGAACGATAGGTAGATACACCTATTTTCAATGATGCAGCGATCAATATGCAACTCTTGGCGAATCAAAAGGAAATATCATTGATACTTTCTGCAGAAAATTAACAATTCAATTATCATCTTTTGATGCACAACGAACACGTAGCTTTTTTAAATAAAATGTTTGTACGCCTACCATTTTTTACCTACCTATGTCTAATTTTACAAAAGGTTAATCATCGCCCGATTCACATTAAAACTAATTCGGTGTGAAGAATTTAATTAGTTTGAACTAAAGGTTAATTTTTGGATATAATAAAATTTGAAAATAAAAAACCGTGCTTTATATACTGTAATTTAATTTAAAATCGATACAGTTTTTTGTTTTGATAAATCTATTAAACGTCGACTGTATTTTGAAGAAAATGTTAAGTCGACCGAAAACAAAATAGCATTCAAATAAAAGAATGGAATTCGTGAAATTGAGCTTTAATTGATTAAGGCGAAAATTTAGTATCGACCCGACGAGTACAAAATACGGTATTGCCATCTGTCGGTAGAGTATAGTCGCGCCCGCTGCAGACGTCGCGGCGCCACAGTCCACGGTCTGTTAAAGAATGTTGTCCTATCCCCATCGAGTTAAATAAATTTTTTTGCGACTTCTTCTAATTTCTCAATTTGTATTGAGTAACTTGTATTGTATTTGTAACTTACACTCGAAACGATAACGAAACGATCCTCAACTTTTCATTTTTTCTAACTTACCTAAAACAAAGAAAAACAATTAATAGATACATAATCCATTAGGTACCCATGTTAATTACCTTAGAGAAAATTATTGAATCAAGTTGTTAAAGTCACTTTAAATTGCGATTAGCGCAAATTGCGTAATGTAACTATTATCTATTTTACAAACATATTTTTCTCTTCCGGTAATTAATTTATTTAAGGGCTTTAGTTTTTAAATTTTTATTCGAGACGGATTTTTAAATTTAAACCAAAAGAATACTTAATTTTCATTAAATCGACTTAGTAAGTTAAACGTGTATTAAGAAAATGAATTTTTTATGTAAGGAATAAATTATAAATTGTAACGGTTAAAAGGCGACTTTTAAGTGTACGTTTTGTGGAAAAAGAGAGACATCCCGACACCGATACTGGGCAACGTGAATAGGTCGGATCCGCATTGCAGCATCACGTGCGTTGTTAAATCGACTTTGTAACCTTTCCGACTTTTTCTCAAAATTTTATAGATATTTATTAAAGCTTTAAATTTTATTATTAGTAAATGTATTACCTTAGTTCGATTTATTTCCAAAGGACGAAATAAAAGTACATCTAACAGAACCCGAGGTCTCGTAAGTAACAAACGACCCTCATTAAATAAAAAATAGAAACGAGAACGAGAATAAAATAAGTTAAAAGCGTCTTTGATTTTTAAAGAACGACACACGTATGTACGGTACCTGCAAAATTACAGTTTTATAACTAAAATGGGACTTTACGTTTGTGGCTTCTGAAACTATAACTACACATAGTTAATTACTCACCAATTAATTACTTGGCGCTTATGGTTAGTTAACACAAAATTATCCTAAATTTAGATGCTACTACAGAGACATAGCCAGTGGCGTACATGGGCCTGCGTTGCGACAGGGTTCCATGATAGAAAGGGGCCCTAAAATATCCTTTAGTATCAAAATTTGTTATAAATACGATTTGTGGCCAAGTAGAATGGTTATTTACGGGAGGGCCCCCAATATCTTAGTTACGCCACTGGACATAGCTATAAAAAGTAAAACAAAATGTAGCTCAGTTATCCGTATATTTAAAACGTTAAGGCTTTCCTTTACGGCTACTAATAGCTGCTCCTACCGGACCGATCTTAATAATTTTTTTTTGTAATTCGAAGCTCTCGATTCTTAGATACGTCATCATTAATAATTTTGTATTCAAATAATCAATTTCATACCTTTTTTAAAATAACAAATTAGTGCAATTTATTACTCTTTACTAGACTCCCCCACTTCGAAACATAGCTCGCACGTCAACGAAAACTGACACGCCTATATCGTACATTTCACTACAAACTACATCCATGTAGGTTGTAGGTGCATTATAATAATTTTTTAAAATTTCATTTTTTAAAGCATTTGTATATTCAAATACTTCGTCGACTATCGAAGGGGTGAACACTCGTAAGTTCTTAAACGTTAAATAAAGTACTTAGGAAAGCGTCCCAGCAGACACAAATCAAAATTTAATTCTACAGATGTTCGAGACGAACACCGAACAATAGACGAACATCAAATATAATGTGAAGAAGTAAGTGAAATAGTGCAAGTGAACAATATTTGATTAAAACGCAAAAATAACCCTTTTATTAGGCCGATTATGGTACTAAGGGGTTTTCAAGTAATTACCCGCTTTGAAAATTTAAAACCAACCACGTGTCTCGTCAAACTTTCAAAGCAGGTAATTATTTGATAACCCCTAAGTACCATAATCGACCATAAATCTTAAAAAGGTTATTTTTACGTTTTAACCAAATATTGTTCACTTGCACTATACTCGAGAATCATTAAATAAAATTTTTATTAGTCTACTAATTAGTTATTCGATTTAATTTTAACATGTGTTAATTAAATGCAACTAAAAATTTAATTACAAATTGTAAATTCCCCCAATAGAAATTACTTTTAATTGAAATAGAAATTTCTAATTAATATCGCTTCTACTGTTTTACTTATTTGGTATAAAAAAAATAAATCTATAATAATTATAAACATTTTGTATTTAAATTAAAGTATTAAAATATATTAAGCAGGAGACTTCGACGCTCGTCAGCAAAAGCAACCCTTAATTCATAAAGCGTTGGAGCTTTCACAAGGCGAGAAAGGCCTGAACGGCGAGATATGGCATGAAAAGCAGCCTATAAAGTGTATTTGACAATCAAGTGAAAGAACTTTAAAAATTCATAAAAAAACGTATTGTTGAAACTTTCATTTTATAGTTATGAGAGGGGGCCAAAAAGCAGAGGCGGCGCGAGGTGGTAAGCAAGGTAAGCACCGCACAGGGACACCTTGTCTGATGGGGTACCGACGCGACGGCGCTCCCTGATGTAACAAGCATTATTACAGTAATTGTGTATATATTTCTTGAATCTTCAATGGAAGAAAATAGTCTATTGTTTGATTAGGAGTAAAAATGTCACTTTTTTTAGGCTAGTCAATAGAGCTTGTCAGACGAAACGAAGTTGAATCTGACAACTACTGACGATCCAATAAAAGTATTTTTACTCCGTATTAAACATTTAATTTTTTCTTCAAACGTAAAACTTTTGATTAAGGTATCGATATTTGATAATCCTACCTTTCAAGCGAGAGATTGTGTGCGAGAGACCGGTCTCTAAGAAGAATGGTGTGAAGAAAAACGTGTGAATGGGTTCAATTTCCCAGATAGTTTCCTCAGTCGCATAGCGGTTTTACTGTAGCTCTTAACATTATGCGTTTGAAGCCATGTCTCGTTTATTGCTCCTCAATACCTCCCCTCCCCTTACAAATTTGCAACGAAATTAGTTCAAAACTCAAACTCTAAACAGGGAGTCATATTTTGCCTCATTTGATTGATTTTGATGATACAGTTGTTTTTGAAAATTTAAAATCTCATTAGTCATCCCCTACGAGCCTCCGGTCTCACTTTAGTTGGCTCACCCGCTGTAATTTTAGATTTATAGGAAAAAGGGGCGTCGTTTTTGCTTTTGCAGGGGGCACCATGCATGTCTCTGCCAAAAAGCCTCTGATGTTATGATAATAATGGCATACGAAGAAGTAAAATGTTCAGAATACATTCAAACATTTTTTGACTACGCCACTGGAATCTACGTTTAAAAGTGTTATAAGAATGTGTTTACAGTTTTAAAAAAATCTTGAAAAATAAGGGAGATATTGATCAAAATTAAAATGACGAAAATATGAATTTTGGGCTATAACTCGAAAACAAAAGAAGGTATCAGATTTTTTATTTTACTATTGAGTTTGTCTCAAAAAAGTAGATGGAGATCGTCTGAGTAGTTTTCTCCTCACTTTTATATTAATGGAGATACCCCATACGGACAAGCAATATCAGTCACCCTGTACAGTTGAAAATTAATAAAATTTCAGTCAGTACGCAATATCAAATGTGCATTGAGAAACTGTGTCTATTGAGGATTTTTTTCAAATACAAAGTCATTCATATTTTACAATTTTCAGTCAGGTGTTCATTTTTATTTATCCAATCACGTTAAACTAGAACTGACGATTACCCTAGGGTATTTTCAATTGCTCTGCCTACTCGATATGGTATAAAAATGATCGAATTGTCACTTTTGACGTCAAATTTTAATTAAAAAAATTATCTCTTCGAATATCCCTCGGGCATTGATAAATCATCATAATTTTGTCTATCTCCCAAGTATTTTTTTTTGATAAAATATACTTTCAAGATATGACAAAATTATTTGGGTTGTTATCACTGCCCTAGGGTTATAACCATTGAATAAATAGATCCTGAAGGAGGGTTAGCAACCGAGTTTACATTGTCATTGGCTTTCATGATCTGTCCTTAAGCGGGAGTATAAGCAACCATTTCTATTGGAGAAATTGACCGGAAATCGCTATATTTAGAAAACCATTGCGATCTATACTATTATCGTTGCTGTTAGAGTAGCGGCTATTTATTCAATGGTTATAACAGTTTAAAATTTAAAGGACGATGTCAAAATATGACTTGAATGTCTATGATTTAAAATGTAATTTAAAATATTAAACTGTAAAACTAATATGGAAAAGACTTGTGTTGACACAACAGATTTTTCTATCTATTTGTAGTGGATTTGTGGCCCAATCGAATTTCATCCAGAGCCACGCACATGCAATGTGTGCATGCATTACTGCTCGAGCGCCTTAACCGATCGATTTGAAATTTAGTACAGAAGCTCAACCTATCCCAACTCCCAACACGATGCCATCAGATATATAATATGCCGGCACATTGCATACATTCAAATTATAATTTATATACCTTCATCACTAACTTCACGATAAATGGTCAAGTAAAAAGCTCTGGTGTCCATAGCAGGTCTTTTTTGTACGTAAAAAGCTAATCTAATGAAGTTTGTATAAATAATATTAACAAGGTGTCCTAAAAATATTTTGATTACTTCACAATTAACTAAAAATAGTATTGAACAATACGAAGGTTAGAATACGTCAATGATTTCAAAACAGTAAAAATATACAGGGTGTTTCATTTAAAACAAGAAATTTGAATTGATTTCTAGTTTAACTGAAAGTCAAAACGAGAGGTGTTTAGTAGCATTTAATTTTAGTAACTTTTAAAAAATTTGAAAATATAAACCAAATTTCTTAAAGACCTTTTATTTGATATTTCTCTAATTTCCTGTTTAACCGGAAGTGGCCGTTTGACCGAAAATAGTGTCAAATAATAGACATATGTTCACGCGGTATTAATGTATGTGCCAACTTAAAAATTATTATTTTAATTACAAAATAAATGATCGATTTTTGAAAGTTTAACTTAAAATCTATGGGTTCTGCCCCATAGATCAAAATAGAACAGGTGCACAAAAAGCTGCACAAAAATAAAAATTTAAATACTCAACTTTAAGGTCACAGAACTTTCTTAATTTTGGGCTTTGAACTTGTAGTACTATTTTGACCTGAAGAATTATGTGTAAGGCCGTTGGCCAAGGAATAACCTAACACGCTGTATACAGACATGAAAGACATAACAGACAGACGTTCCCTAAGATTTTGTTTTTGCATTTTTGGACTCGAGGGCCCTCCAAACGTACAGAAATTAAATTAAAAAAATGTTTTTATATCAAATATTATTACTCCAAATAAATTTGAGAACTACTTTTTAACAAAATAAGTATTTTAATTTCGGTAACTTACTTAAATGACACCAATAATAATTCTTATAAAAGATTTGGCAACGTAGTACGTGCGAGCAACTTTTTACAGGAAACTTTCAAGAAAACAGCGTCGATAATTCGGAGGAAAACTTTAATTTTACGCTTTTTTCCATTGAAAAATAAATAATTTTAGAAATTTTGTTAATGTTAGCTGTAATTTAACTTAAAATTTTATTTTTATGGGTACGTCGGGTACGTGTAGAAATCTGCACTTTTCTTGGGGTGGGAGACTTGTGACGAGTAAACGGCGCAGGTTTATACAAGATAATTGTAATCAATACAAATCAATATTTTAGGTCTTTATTTTAGAACAACTAAAATTATAAGTTGGTGTTTTGGCGATTATGGTAATTATTTAAACTTAATTTAATAAGTTTAGTTAAATTTGTTTTTGTGTGCATTTTAAAGAAAATTCTCCAAAGATGCAACAAAATCAACTTTTGGATATTTTTGCAGTTAATTACAAAGGTGAGAAATTATCAATTTTTTAACAATTTTATCTTTCTTATCGACTTGCGATTTTTTGCAATTATTAAAAAAAAGGAATAATTTACTGAAAAAGTCACACAGAGTGACAATAATCTCACCACGTGAGATTACGCTTTGCTATTAGAAGAGATAAAGAGTCGGTTAAATGATCAAACTTGGGCAGAATTTCGGCAGAATTACACAACCATTCAAATTCAGTTAAGAAAAATTAAGATTGTTACCAACTTTCCAAGTTATTTGGAAAAAAACTAAAAAAATGCATTTTCTTTAAACGCTTATAACAGACGCTCTTGTTTGGCCTGTGCAGGCCCTGAAAGCAAGCCCGCGTCTGTGGATGGGTCTTTAGGGTGTGTTTATGTTAGAGCTAAGAGCCATGATTATAAAGAAACAGAGAAAATAAAACATTGCGGCAATAGGTGCATTCTTCGGACTTACCAGTTATGAAGCAGCTACCAACTGCAGCATTTTGATAAGTGCCCAGGTATAGAGATAGTTCAACATAACGCAAATAAAATGCGCTTGATAAAATGACGACAGCTCCGCACACGTTCCAAAAGAAGGAGTTAGTCACCGAACGATTTGGTAGCTGCTCTACAACTGTTATGTACGGTGAATGCAATGCCTCTATTTTATCTGTTTTTTTCTAATCGGCGCTCTTAGCGCTTATCGCAGCTCCAACATAAGTAAACTCTTACTCAGCAACATTTCGTTGAATTATTATCCATTCACTTTTTATTTGCGCTATGGTTGGCCATGTTAGGGTGACAGATTCCACCCGGTATAAATTTGAAAAAAAATCGGTTAGGTTATGTATTGTAGAGTAGTGACTTTTATCAATTGTGTTAATAGTTGGTCTGTCAGTGGTCTGTCATTTTTTTTGGTATTGTCAAGAGCTGTCAGTCAACTTAATAGGAACTTTTTATTTTGGCGAACCAAAAAACAAAAGTTCATGGCCAACCATAGCGCAAATAATAAGTGAATGGATTATAGTTTCTGGTTAATTTGGATCTATGATATGATGAGTATTTATAACACCAAATGTTAGTCACAATGGCGTAAATAACGGACCCGCAGGACTCGCGTTGCGGGAGAGCCCCAGGATAGAAAGGGCCCCCAAAACATCGCTTAGTATCAAAATTTGTTATAAAATCGATTTGTGGTCAAGTAGAATGATTATTATATAGTTGAGATTTTAGGTGTTTACCTTTTCACGGGGAAGTTAGGTAACGAAAAACAATTAACGACGAAATCCGTTTCCAAATATTTCCTTTCATATGACCACATGAGTTTTTTCATTTAAAGAACCTTTTCTTTACCTAAAATCTGTAGAGATTATTAACGGTGGGTAGGGACCCCACTCTGGATATTGCGGAAGGGTCTCCAATCTCTTAGTTACGCCAGTGGTTAGCCATACACAATGCACATTGAACATAATATTAGGTATAGTCTGTAACACTTTAATATGAAGTCGCGCTTGATTTACGACTTCATATTAAATTGTTATACAGGGTGTCTGTAAAAACACCTTACAACGCTTTAGGGTGAACTTATAGGATACTATTAGACCGATATAACCCAATTTACCTATATGCAAAAGTGCACCATTACCAAGTTACAGCTCTTTAAAGTTGGCGTTTTAAAAATGTATTTTCTTTACATCGGAAGAACCGTTTCGGATAAAAGTTCAAATTATGGACAACGTTTTTCACTTATAGGAAGCTATAATTTTACAAAGTTTAGGGGAAAAAGATACACGGGAAATGGACCAACCACTGAATCGTTAATACTAACAGTTAAATATCTTTTTAATTTGTTACTGAATTGTAAAATTGACTACACAAGATGAAACGAAATTTAAAAATTAGTGATTTTTGCCTCTTGAGATTTTATCATAAGGCTTTTGGTTTTCCAGATAATAGGAAAAATGTTTCTAATAAAAGCTATTAATTGCAATAAAATTCAACACATTTTCCAAGTTGCTTTTATTTAAAGGCGACTAGATAATTTGTTGATTTTTATTGCAATTAATAGCTTTTATTAGAAACATTTTTCCTATTATTTAGAAAACCAAAAGCCTTACGATAAAATCTCAAGAGGCGAAAGTTACTAATTTTTAAATTTCCTTTTATCTCGTGTAGTCAATTTTACAATTCATTGACAGATTCAAAAGATATTCAACTGTTAGTGTTAACGATTTAGTGATTGGTCTATTTCCGGTGTGTCTTTTTACATTAAACTTTGTAGAATTATAGCTTTCCATAAGTGAAAAACGTTGTCCATAATTTGAACTTTTATCCGAAACGGTTCTTCCGATATAAAGAAAATACATTTTTAAAACGCCAACTTTGAAGAGCCGTAACTTGGTAATGGTGCACTTTTGCATATAGGTAAATTGGGTTATATCGGTCTAATATTATCCTATTCGAGAAAATCATAACCACTAGAGGCGCCACTTACATACCAAGATGTCGGAAACCGTGGGGATAACATTGGACATATGATTTTGACGTTTACACACCCTGTTTATTTACATTCGTTTAATCAAGTTTATTGTTTACAGGCGGTTGTATTTGATATTTATAACATATTTTTATTTAAATTTTAATATTTGAAGTACTTTTTGTAGCTCTATTGCTAAAATAAATTTGTATTATTGAGGTTATGTTGACGCCCTCCATAAAATTTAGATAAAAATTGTAAACAAATAACACGTAACAGCCCCTACGGAAAGTATTTCATATTTAACCGATAGGTGTCGCACCCTTTGTGATTTTCGCGAATAAGTTCACCCTAAAGCGTTGTAAGGTGTTTTTACAGACACTCTGTATACTATAATACAATTGGACACTTTTTGACATTTGGTTTTGAAGATGTGACAGCTGATTCTTGGCCTTGCCTCTCATGGTATTATGTCCAATGTACAGGGCTAGACTGGGAATAAAATTAGTACCGGGAAATTTGATAGTTCGGGCCACTTGCAGGCGGGCCGTTGTGTGTGGGGGGGGGGGTTAAAATGAGAAGTTGTGAACTTCGTTTATTACTATTCAGTGTGAACTTTTAATATTTTATTGAATATAAATAAAATTAATAAATTTTATACAGGGTGGGTGTCTACTGTGTGGACGGACTGCTTATCAACTATTTGTTATATCAAAACCAACTTAGGCATGGTAATACGTGATCATTAGATCTACATTTTAAAAATGTTTAGGTACATACAGGGTGATTATTATACAGGGAAGGTATTGCCGCTTTAATGCCGAAATCGATTGAACTTTGGAGCTATGAGCTCACTCAGGAGTGTAATCAGAATTTTTTAAATCTGTTCGTTCTATCGACTATTCATAATAGTCAACTTACAAGTCGTTTTACACGAAATATAATTTTTCTCGATTTCTTCTTATGGAAGACCCTATATATTTTTACAAATTTAGTATCTATTACCAAAAATTGAAGACATAAATATATTTAAAAAAAATCCTAATTACAGCTCTGGCAACGTTGAACTCTGTTTCATCATTAAAGTGACAATATCTTCAGTACAGTTAGCGATAGGTACATAAAGGTCTGAAACTTTTTGATTCTAAATATTACGGGGAATCTGAATATGTATAAATATACAGGGTGCTGTTGCTTTTTGGGTTTATTAATGGTTACTACATAAACAAACGGTGTTCCGTTACTAAGATAATACAATAATAAGATGTACAAACATACATACAAACATCATGTATTACCACGCCAAAATGGGTTTCGATATCTCTCGAACAGTTAAGGTTAAGAAGCAATCCATCTACAGAATAAACGGATATCCGTAAACCCTGTATATTATTAAAAATTAAAGAAACCACATTAAGTATACTATATTACTAAAGCTATTTACAATAAAGAAAGCTAGAAATAAACCACATAATTTCCATGAAATAACGCGATTTTTCTTGACTATAAGATTTCATTATTCTTATTTTCAATTTTAAGCCTGCGCCACACACACAGGCTTGTCTTCCGGTTTGGCCTGTGTTCAGGCAACCTGCACAGGCCAAACTGGAATGTCTGGACATTGTTGGGGCTGCACAGGCCAAACCGTAAGTCTGTGTATTTGGCGAGGCTTTTAAGACCCGTCCACACACACACAGACCTTGCCTTCTGTATTGGTTTGTGCAGGCGGCCTGAGCGCTGTTCAGACGTTCTGGTGTGGCCTGTACAAACCGCCTGAACAGTGTCCACACGGCAGGCAAGCCTGTCTATGTGGACGGGCTTTTAAAGCTATTTTGATTTTTGACTCCTGGTTCATATTTTTTATTTTTTCAGTTTATCAGTTTTTGCAAAGTATTTCTTTTATTGCCACATCACGGGCCACCGGGAAATTCCCGGTAGCCCGCCGGGCCAGTCCAGCCCTGCCAATGTACAACTTTCATTTGAAGCTTTTTGTATAAGGAAATTACAAAAGTAGGATTTTACGTCTTAAATCACTCTAATGATCGAGAGCTATGGTCACAACCCTGTATATCAATATTGTTCTGTGTCTATTTTTATAAATTTTGTACCTACTTTTCAGTTTATTTCGATGTGTGTTTCGTGTTTATTTGTGTTGGAGAGTATACAAAGTATTCGGCAGTCGATGAAATGCAAACCTTAGCTTTTGCACTTCTTGTAAGAAAGAAAAAATATGAACTGAGTATAGTTGGTAAAAGGTACAATGGACAATAATTTCTATATCTTAGTGCACAATTTATTTTTGCCACGCCCTATTTACCGAACGGTTCATGATGCTTTTCTTTTAAACCAAAAAGTTAGTTTATGATCATATCAACTACGGTTTCTAAGAAAAATTCCATCGAAATAGAAATTATTTTTTGGAAAAACACTTACGAGGCGAAACAGCTAAACAGTATAGGTAAACATCGAAAATTAAGTTTTAGTGTTACATGGAAATTACTGGACCGCTTAAGAGAGCTTTCAACCAGCAAGTTGTTTATATTACTTTATTGTTTGTCCATGGGATAAAATAGGAAGGGAGGGTGCTTTAACTTATTGAAATGTCAGTTGTCAGATGGCGCGTATCAAAAAATTAAAAAATCTCGGAAATCTCAGAACCTGACCGAGAAAATTTTACTGAAAAAATTCACGTCCCGAGGATCGAATTATCCGTCTAACGTTATCGGCGTCCGGCATTATCCTTTCGCGCGACTTAACCTCATTTCGTTTTAAAGATTTTTAATTACCTTGCGAGGGCAAACTCCCCGAAGTACTCGGTCATTGCAAACATCGTCATAATTGTAGACTGTCATAGCGCTCTTCTAGGTCAAATATCTACCAAATTCTTCATAGCACCCGGAATTATTCCGGGTGCCACCCTCTCACTTCCACAAGAATCGAAGCGAATGTCACTCGGAAAGTAAAAGTTTTAATGCACATAATTTAAGTGTTCTTATAAAAATATTTCGTCTTCATTACGATTGGAAGCTGCTTACGTTTAATGAAGTTAACTCGGTACTTGACGATTTTGAGGTTGTCATTTTCGAACGTCCTTTGCACGATAATTAGTATTTAAAATTAATCGTATAAGGATGCAATATTTTTAATGTAATTTAGATACCAACTATTCGTAATCGACGAAGGAGTAAAAAATGGTGTAAAAATAGTTATGTCTGTGCAAAAATATTCTAAATTTTACTGCTATTTTTAAAGCGTTAACGTCGGTGGCTGTATAGCGTTGGATATATGACACTTATCTGGCTTTGTTATGACATTAATTTGCCGTGTTTTATGGTTATTAATTTGATATTAAAACGGCACTGTGGACGGCAGAACGGAGCGCGCTCAGAAGAGGCGACTGCTGGACCGGCTCGAAATCGCCCTAGCTTTGCTGCTAAAATGGCGCACTCGCACTATCAATCGCGAACTAAAACCAACCCTATAGTCTTACCGGCGCCGAAAGTCATGCCAAAATTTTTGTAAATAACAAAAAAGTCTTACAGAATACTTTTTATTTCTATAACTGATTGTTTCGTTTCGACGATAATTTTGCCAACTTTTTTCACCCCCTTTCTTTTACTGCAATACAATAATTAACTCGGTTAAATGAGTTTTTCAATATTGCAATTATTTGTTTATAATCAAAATTGCCATGATTCGTAATTTTGCAATAAACTATTACAATTCAGTTTTAAAAAATGGATGCACCAGAAAGAATAACGTGTGTCGATGTTCTTTCAGCTAGCGCCACCGTTCGTGCGTTGACTCGAGTCAAGCTTAAGTTTTTACTTGTGAAAAATTATTGTAAAGCTTTAACAGTTTTAGCGACAGTTAATTTTCGACTTTTGAAAAATGAAATCGATTTGAATGTCAGCGATTTTCAGTTTCAAATACTTACACACATACAGTTTAACAGAAATCAACCGTAAAAGGCGTCTAAGAAAGTCTCTTTGGATATATTTCATTTAAATGTTAGCTCATCTACTTTCTTTGAATGAATCCAACGATTTATAAAAATGATTTTTATTTGAAAATCAGTCAAACGCAATAACCCCAATTCTTAGAAGGAGGCCAGTGAGAATTTGGCGAGAGAAAATTTCAAATTTCAAACTACTTTGCCTCCTACGAAAAAAAATTCTTTCCTTCCCTTCAAAACGTTTCAAGAAAAAAATCAAGGGTTTCAAGAGCAAACTTTTTCAATAATGACAAATTTCTTTTGCCAGGATAGGGTAGGATTAACTATCATAAGTAAAGTACGTGCGCTTAGGGCACAAACGGAGGAACAACAGAATTACTTAACTATTAATCCCTTAGTTGGGATAGAATGAGGATCTACTCAAAATTTAGCATTTTTGAGGGTCGTTTTACATAGACTAAATGTCGTACTAACTTCTAAGTACTGAATCAACTCAAGGACCAAAGCACGGGACTCTAAGCTTTAACGTCGTGCGTAGAAATTGCAACCCACTACCGTGCATGGCGTTATAGCTTAGATTCCTGTGCTTTTGCTCCTTGAGCTAATTCAATACTAACAAGTTACTACGACATTTAGTCCATGTACAACGGCCCTTATGTCGCCGGAGTAGGGGGTACAGTATTGGGGTAGTAGACTTACTTAAAGTTTCGATTTAGGTTTAAGTATAAAATACTTACATTAAAATAAGCCAAGTGTTTATATTTTTGTTTAAGTAGTATCACAGAGAACAAAAAGCACTGCATATTATTTAACAATAGCTTTTACAATACAACACGTTTAAAATAAGCTAAGCAAACTCGACAAACATAAAATCTTGTTAATAACTCGATAATTACGATACAAGTATGGTTTCGTCGCTTATAAAAAATCTTGGAAGGAAAATAAAAAACGCTAAAGTTCAGAATATTTTTTTAAATTGTTCACAGTTAATAACAATTTTATCCATATACTGTTAAGTGCCATAATAAAAAGTTTTTAATTATTAACAATTATTTTAATTTTATAATCTTCTCAAGAGATCAATATCAAAGAGAAGAAAATATTTTAGCTTAGGACTAGGGTGTTAATGGGTGTCACGGTATATACTTAAGTATAGTTTATTCATACATATAAGATTTTTTAGCTTCTGTAAGTCAACAGTTGCTCATCAGATTATGCCAATACACAATAGCCATCGTAAATCATACGCAATCATCTCTTGTATAACCTTTTTACTATGAGGATTGCAAAGTTACCTTTTTAAGTATTTGGCAAAGCAGGTAGGTAGACGAAAATACTCATAAAGCTGATGACCTGCTATTAAGCCAACTCGTTAACTTATTAAAACTTCGTACAGGCTATACCTACATCAGTTTACGTTTTGGTATACTTTGTCGAATATACCTACATTCAAATGTTAAAGTTTAACAATGGTTTAATGGTTTAACAGTTAAACCATTCTACTAAATTCTACAAATTAATTGTGTACGAGATTACATTAAAACATGTAATTTTATTTCAAAAATTCTTTTGGTTAGAGACACTTGATATAACCACAGTATAATCCTCTTTAGGGTGTACTGTGATAGCACGTTTAGTTTTTAAAATACATAAAAACAGCTAGAAATTTTGGGGTGCAATCTAATGGTTTGCTTTTACAAGTATCACAAAATAACAGTAAAGCGACTAAGGGCCGTTTTACATGGACTAAATGTCGTACTAACTTGTTAGTACTGAATCAACTCAATGAGCACAAGCACGGGAATCTAAGCTTTTACATCGTGCACGCCGCCGGTCGGGCGGCGAAATTTTTAAGCACGACGTTAAAGCTTAGATTACCGTGCTTCTGCTTCTTGAGTACTAATATAAGTACAACATTTAGTCCATGTTAAATGACCCTAAAAGCTAAGAATAATTTATACCTGAAATTTTAAAAATCTGCCTCAACTATTTTCAAGAGATTTGGTTGAAAAGTCCGCTATAAGGACGCATTCTGATTCTCTATACAGGGTGGTTGGGTATACTATAAGCCAGTCTCGTTTAATTAGCGATTGATAATTTGAGAATCAGCTATTGTTCTTATAATGATCTCCACCAAAATATAATTGATGAGTTTTATAAATATCGGTTGATACAAAATTTGAAAGTTTCTTGTTTTCAAAAATTAAATTAGCCTATAAGTAATGAAAATTTATTGGTTATGTCATTCATTTGTCCTTCCAACAACGACAAAAGGACAGAAGGGGAAGTTGTTGTTTTACTACTTTTTGGAAAGTTACCCTTCAATTTAAGTATGGGGTGTTATGATGGTTTCATCCACAATTCGTGCTAAACGTATAGCATGGGTGGTCAATAATTGTGAGGCTGACTGTATATTCCTATACATCGAACTATTCAATCTGTATATACTAAAATTTAAAACTTAAATGCCTTTTGGTTTTAATATAATGACAATATCCGTTTCTGGGGGTTTCATAACGCGTCCGTTTCTTTGCGCTCTTCTTCTACTCGTACTTTAATAAATAAAATTTAAGAAGTTAAAGCATTAAAATCAAAATTTTGATTTTCAGGTAATTTCCATTAGATGAAAAGAATAATAGAAATGTATTTTTTAAAATTCAAAATTTTTTAATTGCAGCCGCGTCATTATTAAACGGTCTTTTTCGGAATCGAGTTATAAAACTACCGCGCACGCGTTTTTAAAATCGAGTCCGATGTTGGAAGCTTGATGGAAGCTTTAATAATTCGTTATTCGGTTTTGCTCTTAAAATAAGTGTGCATGTGTTCGTAAGTGTGTAATGTTCGATAAATATTCGTTCGATTCGTTTTAAACCAAGTGAGGGGATGACGGGGCGACGGAGATATCAGGAGACATCAGAAAAAAGGTAAACTATTTGTTTTTATGTTGAAAAGGATATATCGTCGGTTAAATAAGAAAACCTCGTAAGTCCTAAACTTAAAACTGTGCATTTTAAGAGATTTGTGTGATGATATACTGACCTACGAGTATAGATTTGACACAGTAGCATCTACAATATCTAAAGAGTTAGTGGACTTACCAAAACCGCACAATAAGACCACAACATGGCCATTGTGTAACAGAGTAACAAAAAATTCGTGTTAAAAAGTGGACTTACGAGGTTTTCTTATTTAGCCGACGATATACGTACTGGCTCAACTATAAATTTGCGCAGTTTGCCTTATATTTAACTTCAGACCTTCCTGTACTGGGATTTACTAAAAAAATGGATAGCGAGCGATGTCGATGAGCGACGATGCCATCAAAAAATTTTAGGGATGATAGAATACGTCAATACAATCATTTTAGGTTAATGTTACGGGGGTCTCCGACGAATCGTAGCTCTCTCCAACGAAGCCACTCCGGAGCGAGATATCAAATTCGGTGGAACAGTTTTTTAAATACTAGCGAAAACCTCAATTCACCCCTAAGTTTTAATAAAGAATTATGGGGTTACTAAGCCTCGGCGACCCGACCGCGCCATAACAGATAACAAAAAATAATTGTATTGACGTATTCATTCTATCATCCGTGAAATATTCTGACGTTGATTTAGAATCACCCCGTATTTATCCACATAAATCTCAAACTTAACGAACTTGGTATTACGACGCAGACATTCGAATTTAGTTAGTGAATCTCGGTACTAAAATAGTATTTTTGAATATCTGAAGTTGCTTCATCTTCATCGAATGGTTACGAAACTCGGTCGTTTCACTCCCTCGTTCCGCAAATTCACATTCTGTGTGAGTAATGACCAACTTTACCCTCTCGTTGGATAATATACTATTTTGATTTAGTTCTAATTTATTTATACTCGTATCTTGAAAATTAGTGGTTTTTCTAGGGGATAGAAGGTGCCAAATTACAACTGTTTTCGATGAGACTAAATAAAGCCAGTCCGACCCTGTATCGCGTGTGTGGTGTGTTTTCTGTACTTATTCTAAACGCTGTATTTGAAGAAAATTTAAATTATATTGACCTTTTTGGTGTTCTTTGATCACTCTCGAATTTTTAATTTAACAAAATGCAAAAGATGTACTCTAAAAACTATTTCTAAGCGTATAGGTAGGTAATAATAATCACCAAATGTAGTGTGTTAATAAAGAGCTTGGGTAATTTTCAATTTTTTGGATTTCTTAAAAGACACCATATTTCTAAGTATCAATTCGCAACAGACAGATGTACAGTCAAGTACATATCTTTTGGCCACCTTGAAGATATGTTAGCACGAATTGTGGGTGCAACCATCACAACACCAAGTTTGTTGATTTACTACTTATTTGCAAAATTGTAACACCAGTTTTACCACCCTGGGTAGCTTAGTGAAGAAGGGAGGGTTCGTTGTTAATAAAACACACGGCCAACAATGCAAAAAAAATATTTATTAAAAATAAAAGAAATAATTCTAAGTACCCTTAGGTACAAGTACAAAATAAAAATTAAAAAGAAAATACAATATCTATGACTCGGCTATTGTCTTCATCCACCAGATCCCGAGTCCTCTCACGAAGAGAGATCACAGGGTCCTGATGAAGGAACAGGGATGACGTCCACCAGATCCCGAGTCCTCTCACGAAGAGAGATCACAGGGTCCTGATGAAGGGAGGAAGAGTTCGTTCAACAGATCCCGAGTCCTCTCACAAAGAGAGGTCACAGGGTCCTGATGAAGGGAAGAAGAGTTCGTTCAACAGATCCCGAGTCCTCTCACAAAGAGAGGTCACAAGGTCCTGTTGAGAGCACAAGAGGGTGATGATCACCAGATCCCGAGTCCTCTCACGAAGAGAGGCCACAAAGTCCTGATGGCACAAGGGCTTCTTTCACCAGATCCCGAGTCCTCTCACGAAGAGAGGTCACAAGGTCCTGATGAAAGGACACGGAATTCGTCCACCAGATCCCGAGTCCTCTCACGAAGAGAGATCACGAGGTCCTGATGGAACGAAGAAAGCACACGGACTTGCTGAAGGCAACACGGATAATTAAAACTTAATAAAAAGGGAAATTGATTTAAATTTAAAATTAATTAATTAAAATAAATTAATTAATTAATCGCGGATGATTATTAAATGAATAAACAAGGGGAAAGGAGGACGCAAGGGAAAATTGTTGAATGCGCGCCTCCGCTCACCGCGAGGGTGAAGCGAAGAGTTTTGGGGAAATTGATTGAGAGGGGAAATTAATAAAAGCGCGCTTCCACTCACCACGATGGTGAAGGTGGAAGTCCGTTATCGAAATGGAGTGGGAGCTTTTATTGGAAACCCGGCGACCAACTCGGATTTACTCGACAACCAATAGAAACGCTCTAACTTGAATTGTACTCGAAGAAAATTATCACTTAGTACGTTATAAATTTTACTAATTAAATTAATAACTTTTTAATTCAAGGGGACTCGATGGTAAAACTTGGCTCATTGAAACCACACAAAAATTACAAGCCCGGCGATATAAAATTTGTAATTTTAAATTAAAATTTCAACCTTAAAGTAATTAATAAAAATTAATTAAGGGCTGCAAAATATTCAGGGGTGTCAATGAATCACGAAAATAAAAGAAAAAAACCACTAACTACATCCTATCAGTAA
This sequence comes from Malthinus seriepunctatus, assembly GCA_963924605.1. NCBI lineage: Eukaryota > Metazoa > Arthropoda > Insecta > Coleoptera > Cantharidae > Malthinus > Malthinus seriepunctatus. The sequence continues at coordinate 35,663,590 of OZ004602.1, forward strand.
TTATAACACTTCACGTGTTTTAACAATAAATTTAAATTTAAATATTCAATAACTTTAGAAACCTATAATTAAAAAGTTTAGATTACCAAATAATTAAGTGATAAGGTTGAAATAAATTCTAAATGGTTAAAAATGACCCCAGAGTCCTACTAAAAATAAAATGATATCTCTAGGTAGTCTGGATCGGGAGTTAAGCGACATCAGCTGTTTTATGAATGATAACTGTCGATAATAAAAATATAAAAATTCAAATTGAGTAATTCTCATTCAATCTCTTTGAGATTGGGCTCAAATGAAATCCCTTGAAGAGCTGAACAAGGGCGTATCGAGTTTATCTCCATTTTGATCTCAGGAGCACCGCTAGGAAAAAAATAGGAAAAAAAATGGCAAGTAGCTGCTTTAAACGATACAAAATTTCCAGGATGCTGTAATACTGAACCAGTATTTAGGTCCAGCATCCGGATAAAATTCTGCATCGTTACAAAATAAAGTTACCTCTCAGTTTAAGTAGGGGTGGGGTTATTGATGGTTGAACCCACAGTTCGTGCTAGACGTATAGCCAGGGTGGCCATTATTTGCGAGGTTTACTGTACATAAACAATACCTATTGCAAAGATCTAAAAAAACTTATTTGAGATACAAATGGAACTGTTGGTAAAAGTGGGATAGCGCTTATAGGTGGTTGGTGTTATTGTTATTAAAGAAAATTCCCTTAAATAATATCCGATCGTTTACGAGTTTATCAATATACGATAAACTCCAACTAAACAATCACAAAGCGATCACAATAATATTAGCATAAATTAACTCTGCACGGTATTACAATTACTATTACTTAGTATGTACATAAATTTACTGCATTTTAGGTTTCAGACTCCAAGATAACATAACATTCAACATTGTATCGGCTATTTTAATAAACTGCCCTCAAAAGTTGAAAAATAATTTAACTAAGTAACGAATATGTCGACAGGGTAGTCATTTCCAATGTTCAGCATAATTTTCAGAAATAGGGGAAATATCTATTGAGAAACTTTAGGGTAAAAAGTTTGTCGAAAAGTTTTATTTAAATCGAACGAGCCTATACAAAATCATTTAGTTGCATTTATTTCATTGTGCAGAACTCGAAGTAAATAAAGCTATAAAATTTCTATTAACTTATAGAAATATCCAATCTTTAAAGCTTGTTTTTTTAAATTTTAAAAAGCACAAGCTTCGTGTAAACATTCACTGCAGCTTTGTGTGTTCAAGGTTTTTATTACCTTTTCGAAAACACAAGCAGTAATTACATAATTATAGAGAAAATATTGAGTGAACGTGAAATGAAATACGTACAGTACAGTCCCACCAACTTTATTAGCGAGCTGAGGGGGCGTAGCCAGCGCTGTCATAGATTTTGAAGTACACTACGAGTTAAAAGTGTTTCACTCGCTAAATTTAACAAGTAACTGTCACTAAAATTGAATATAGGCATATAGGTTAACATTAAGATAGTGAATTTGCCTGTGTACCTAATCTGAATTCTCGAGTATGATTGGACGAATATTTTCCGACAAAAAATATTTTAAATAAAATTATTTTAGCCGACATATTTTTCGTAACGCAAAATTGGTTGGTGGAGCTGTACCTACTAACTACAAAAGCGCATTTTTGATCGTTGGTCTATGAAGTTGACTATCGATTTTTAAGCTGTTGCAAGCATATTCTTCAACGTTAAACTAATTAAGTATCTAGTGAATTAAGGAATAATTTTGGTGAATAATGGTCTATAAAATTAGCGATCTGAATTTGACTAAAATTTGACAAAACGGTACTTTAGCCAGCCTTTAGCAAATTATTAGTTACCTTTCGCGACAAGGTATAAATTTGGAACAAATTCAGAAATATAATTGGATATAATTGGACAGATTGGATTCTGTGAATAATCCTTGCAATTGTTTAAAGCATCTTGAACAAGAGTGCACATTCAGCGGAATTTTCAATTTTAAAAGCGCACAAAACCAATGCAAAAATGTAGCGTAAAAGCTTTGTGGTTGTCTGAAATAAAAAAAGACACAAAATAAGCGAATGGCAATGTTTTTTTTATTAAATTTAATGATTGCTTAGTTTGTTACATTTTGAAGAAACGAAACCTCGAAGAAGAATACTTGCTGGTCCGCTCGAGCGGGCAAAGCGAAGGTAAATGTTTTGGATAAATCCTAAAGATTTTAAGGATAAACACTGATAGCGGCAAGAAGCGACTGTTTAGGCGAGGCCGTGCTCAGAATGCTGTAGCGGTCGTCGATACCTGCGACGAAGACGTCTACGTCGTGTTGCGTACATGTTGTTGGCTTCGGCTTCGCTTAGGGTGGCGCGGGATATAGGCATATCGGCCGGGCCTCCCATCGGCCTAAAAGACCACCGCAAACTGCCGATGCCGACCCATCGATCAGAAAATTCCCCTAACCTACCGTACGGTTACGACGACGATAACTTCTGCGCGTAACCACCGACGCCTCTCGTCACCTTTCTCGAGTTGACAAAATCTTGACAACACGTGCCGCGGTAATTACACCTGATGCATTTACATACATACTTAGTTATAGTTCCTCTTGTCGACTGACGTAATTCAAAACTAAAGTTATCAATTAACGCCTTCGGCGGTAATTAAATTCCATCCGCGTGCACTTTAAAGGCACAACGCCGTCGTGACAAGAGCGCGATAATTACGACAACCATTAGTCGCGTAATTTTCATTCAATTTCGGCCAAGTAAGTGAGTAGACGAAAATGTGTAAAGAAGATCGAAAATGTAATAAGTTGTGTGGACTATTCGATAGTGTGACCGTCAAGTTTATTCACCTTTTCGCACTCCTCTTTGGAGAACATTCTCTCATTTTCCTATTATAAGAAACCTTTTCAGTTTTCATCAAAAAATTAAGTAAATTTCTATAGTTGAGTTAAACATTATTTGGTTAAAACGCAAAATAACCTTTTTAAGATTTATGGTCGATTATGGTACTTAGGGGTTGTCAAGTAATTACCTGCTTTGAAAGTTTGACGAGACACATGGTTGATTTTAAGGGGCACGTTGAAAAGGCGTCAAACTTTCAAAGCAGGTGACCCCTAAGTATGTACTGGTAAACATAAATGAAAAGCCATAAAAAATTTACCTGAGTATCCTAAATTATAAGCCGATAAGTACACAAAGCTGGAGAAAGTATAAGCAAAGAAACAGAGCCGGACTAAATTTTAAATTATTTATTTATGATTTTTAGATTTTTAAAAAGCAATTTTTAAGTTTTTTTAAACTAGCGCAAAGGTTTCTTCCCATGGTCAGAACATATTTGAAAATAATCACAGAAAAATCACAAATACACCACAATTCAGTTTACTAAAAACGGTAACAAAAATGTTTAAATACGACCCATCACCAATTGCAAGAGATACCCGCTGTGCTACCTGTGGAGTATTCTAAGGGTGTCGATTACAAGCTTTATGGTACTGCCAGAGGGTTTTCATTTATGTCTACCCGTACAATACCATAATCGACCATAAATCTTAAAAAGGTTATTTTTGCGTTTTAACCATATAATCTTTAACTGAACTATACCAGGGTATAATCAAAATGCTTGATCAAACTTCTAGGGGTATGTTCTCTACTTAAAATTAGGGTATATTCCTCATTTTTTAATTTTCCTGAATTACGATTCCGAGCCAGTAAAAGGTGGCTCCAAGAAACACTACTTTGTGATTTTGATGAGAAAGCTTTACAATGTCATGCCACGACAGTAGACCCAAATGACAAAAATTGTAAAAGAGAGTTGAAAAAAATTCTAATAAACATTCCACTTTACAACACGGAGAAGTTCTTGGAGCTGTCTGCTTGAGGGTAAATGTTATAATGTGATATCTATACCAATCATTGTATTTTGAACAGGGCCGTAGCCAGACTGTGTTATCAGGGCAGGCTCAAAAATTTTTAAAGGGGGCTGAAAGCTAAAATCAGGCGGGTTTTCTTTCTTCTGGCTTTGTATAAATCAGTTGACCACTGTAATCTCTTCTAAGGATGGAAGTTTTTTGCCCAAAGGTTGCAAAAATTTTACTTTGTGTAAATCAATGTTTTATTGTTCGGCGCCAATAAATTAGGAACTATTTCGTTTTATTATTTCTACAAAATCCTTAGAAAGCTCTGGCTAGAACACGCTTAACACTTTCCTGCCCTGCCCCTTTCCTCAGCCTGCCCTGACGTACCCCTGGCTACGGCTCTGATTTTGAATATTATTATATTATTGAAGTGTACGAAAAGTTTCTATTTTTAACTAAATAAATCATTTGATGAGTGCCAAATCTTAAATTTGTAAAAATTGCTCGAGAGCGCCATCACCAGTTCCGGGAAAAGCTATTAGTTTTTCTAAAAACAAAAACCAGATATACTTATGTTGATGCACTTGGTTAGTTTGTGTATCAAATCTCATTAAAGAAGGTGTAAACCAAGAAAACCTTTTTTCATAGAAACATTTTAAGAACAACGGTGAAAACCGCACATCTTTAGCACAAATATTAACTGAGATATAAACTTTTATGTTTCAAGCACGGTGTAAGATTAGAAAGGTGGCCAAACGAGATATGCTCGTTAAAGAGCGAAAGTGCGCAAAGTGCAGATGCGAGGTCGAGAGTGAGATAGACTACGCTACCCGTATTGCTTGGTATATTACAATTGAATATTATGAAGATTAAGCGTTTTAAGTTTTATAATAAGTGATTTACCTTTTATTTAGTATTTTATTTTAGACAATGGCTAGTAAATGTTTTACCCCTGGGTGTACTAATGGTTACGCGAGTAACAAAAATAAAGTGAATTTATCAATAAAAACAATTTACAAGCGCGGAGTGCGGAAATTCCGCTCATTTATGACAGTGATAGCTGTATGCAGCAACTGGGCATCATAGTGCATCCCATTCGCACAATCTGGTGAAATTTGGTAACTATATAGCGACGGCTTGTTGCTTCACCTTCTTAATTATACACCGTGGTTTCAAGCGTGTAAAGTCACACAGCCGAATCCAAGCGCGTAGATGACAAACAAATGCAACATTTGCCGTCGTGCGCAGCACACCCAATATTGTTTATACGAAACTCCTCTGCTAGGCTAGCTGCTATGCGACCGATGCATCGATAGCGGATTCGGCTGTGTAACGTCACTCATATTTACTTGAAAACGTTCTATCTTTTGAACGGCTTATCACAGCGATGTGCGGTTTAAAAACTTGTTCTTAGAATTTCCCGTACTACAACTTAAATTTTTGGTTTACATCCCTTTTAAAATCGGTCAAGGGGTTTTTAAACCATACCCTAGAAGTGTGTTCAAGTATTTTGGTTACATTTTCTGCATTGGTCGTAAATTAAAATCACAAAGGTAATTTAAAATGAAATAAAAAGAGTAAAATTAAATAATTTGCAAAACTGTCAATTTCCTTCGGTACCTACCTATAGATAGGTAAATAAATAATTTTAAAGGTGTTGACTATATTTTAAATATTAAATTGTATTTTTAAAGAACTTTTAAAATTGAACAAGTCTATAAACCAGAGGACACATTTGCTGCAGTTTCCAATTTAATTGGAGTACACACGAGTTAGTTATACGAGTTATCGATCGAGTTATAGGCGTCGAAAATCATCAATAACGAACGATATATTTACGTGATTTAAATGGACCAGAAGCATTTTTAATAGACAATTAGAGCTTCTCGAATAGTAAATGGCAATATGATACATAGGTTGTACAATTAAAAACGCAATAACAACGAACGACGTCAGTCCGATTCATTTTCTAGTTGGATAATTAAGGATGTAAATTGAAATTAATTTTCAAAAATCGTATAACAAACTTTTAGTTCCATTGATTTATTTAAAACAAGCAGAAAAGAAGTGGAAGAGCGACCAAGTTTCACCACAGAGATTTTTCAATTTACTAGAATTTTTTTTTACTATGCAGGGTGCACCACAAAACTTGTAGCTTTTAAGGATTTTTGACCAAATAAAATTCATATAAAAAAATATTATTATAGTCTAGATAAGTCTAGCTAGATCTCTAAACACTTAGAACTAGTATTATAAAGCCTAGTTAACCCAAGGTTGACAAATAAACGCTAATATCACTAATATGTTCAATTTTGTCAAACTAAAATGACAGTCTAACCTTAGGTTGAGTTTCAACCTTCGTTTATGCCCTTATTATGCAACCTTAGGCCCAATATTCTAATTTCTAGTTAACCGAAGGTTAACTCAACCATAGGTTAAAATTATAAATAAACGTCAATTTCACTATTATGTCTTTATGTCAAACTAAAATGACAGTCTAACCTTTGGTTGAGTTTCCACCTTTGTTTGTAATACTGGGCCTTTAGGCCCAATATTCTAAAGCCTAGTTAATTCAAGGTTGGCTCAAATAAACGTCAATTTCACTAATATGTTCAATTTTGTCAAACTAAAATGACAGTCTAACATTAAGTTGAATTTTATATTTTCGTATATAATAGCTTTAGGCTTTAGGCCCAGTATTCTTAAGCCTAGTTAACCGAAGGTTAACTCAACCATATGTTTAAATTATAAATAAACGTCAATTTCACTATTACGTCCAACTCTGTCAAACTAAAATGACAGTCTAACCTTGGGCTGAGTCCTAAACTTCGTTTATAATACTGGAGCTTAGGCCCAGTATTCTAATTTCTAGTTAACCGAAGGTTAACTCAACCACAGGTTCAAATTATAAATAAACGTCAATTTCACTATTATGTCTATTGTCTAACTATGTCAAATTAAAATGACAGTCTAACCTTTGGTTGAGTTTCCACCTTTGTTTGTAATACTGGGCCTTTAGGCCTAGTATTCTAAGCCTAGTTAATTCAAGGTTGGCTCAACCTTAGGTAGAAATTATAAATAAACGTCAATTTCACTAATATGTCCAATTTTGTCAAACTAAAATGACAGTCTAACATTAGGTTGAGTTTTAACCTTCGTTTATAATAGCTTAAGGCTTTAGGCCGAGTATTCTTAAGCCTACTTAACCGAAGGTTAACTCAACCATATGTTTAAATTATAAATAAACGTCAATTTCACTATTATATCTAACTCTGTCAAACTAAAACGACAGTCTAACCTTGGGTTGAGTCCCAAACTTCGTTTATAATACTGGGCGTTAGGCCCAGTATTCTAGAGCTTATTTAACCGAAGGTTGAAATTAATTAATAAATATAAACGTAAATTTCACTATTTTGTCTAATTTTCTCAAACTAAAATGATAGTCTAACCTTAGGTTGAGTTTTAACCGTCGTTTATAATACTGAGCTTGAGGCTTTACGCCCGGTATTCTTAAGCCTAGTTAACCGAAGGTTAACTCAACCATAGGTTTAAATTATAAATAAACGTCAATTTCACTATTATATCCTTAGAATATAGAATGTCAGGAAGGAGCCTTGACAACCTTGAAAAGCATCGGATGACTCATTTATTGCGTCGACTTTACATTATCATTGGTTGTCATGGTCTTTCCTTATAAGTGGGAGTATAAGCAACCATTTCTATTGGAGAAATTGACCGCAAATCGCTATATTTAGACAACCATTCACATACGATTACCTGGCATGCTCTTTCCTGGTAGAGAAACGGCTATTTATTCAATGATTATATCCAACTCTGTCAAACTAAAATGACAGTCTAACCTTAGGTTGAGTTTCAACCTTCGTTTAAATACTGACCTTTAGACAATTATGTTTATGTATCTATTTTTTTATAAAGGAAAAAATAGACCCAGTGATAAATAGTTAATAAGTAGTAAAGGTAGTGCCCATTTACCAACTTATTTAAAAATAAAGTTTTTATAAAATTTACAATGTCGGTTATTTACCTGTCACCGTTTATTTCATTAGCACCAGGAGACGATGGTTCAGATGAGCAGGAAAATTGACGCGTAATTCCATACAGTTGTTGATCAAATCTATCGAAAATCTTGGATCATTAATTATTATAAATAATTTTTTTTTAAGTTTTAGTAGAACTTTTAATCGTGCAATTAAATTCACAAGTTATGACTAAACAGATAATGCATTTGGTGACATTCGTATTTATGACACTTTCTTTCAACTGCTTTGAGGCCGTTAAGCCTAAGTCAATAAATCCCATTTACTATACCAAGTCGTTTTATAATAACGATTGTAGGTACGCATTAAAAAGTTACAGGTGCGTGTTACTTGCTAGATATTTTTATAATAATAATCAAAAAAACAAATTAAAATAACAAGAAAAAAGAAAATTGGCCGAATACCAAAAATTTGGCCTCGTACAATTTTCGCGCATCTGCTAACGAATTTTAAACTTGGCGTTATTTACTTTGTGTACACAAACTACAAAGCTATAAGTACCCTTTAAAAGCTTCTTATTATTAAACACGGTCGATTTAGTTAATTTGTGAAAAACTGGGAAAAGAATAGGATGCCGTCAATAAGATTTATATTTCACTTTCTTGCAAGTAGGAATGAAATCTAATCTGGTGACTTTTACTACTCAACTATAGTAGAAATCGATGGTGTTTTATGGTTTTCAATCTGACTCTGGGTTCAATAATTATCTTGAAAATAGGAAACGATCGAAAATTGAACCGAAAAATAGGTAAAGAGATATATGACTCTAAAGCTTTATGTTCATTTGTTCATTCGTCGTTTAGAGAAATTTTGGAGATTTTAGGCGTAAAAAATTACGAGTTTGTAAATATTTAAAGTCGTAAGCGCGTTTCAAAAATAATTAGGGCATTCTACGAGCTCGTCTAAATGTCAATTGTCTAAGGCCGAGATATTCGATGCGTGCGTATTTTTAAAACGTCCAAATTAACATTTTCGATCTTTCGATTAGTCAAGCTTTTCGGTTAGTAGAGGTTAATTTGTAGCGTTTTCGAGTTAATCTCGGTAAGGTAATATGGTAAGGCATTACCTGTCCTACCTTCTGCCAGGGCTGCTATGGGTCGCCGGAGTCGATACGTGTTGGCGATTTTGCTGAGGCGAAGTACTAAAGTGTGCCATGTCATGCTGCTACACGTTAACGCATCTCGGTGCCCGCTAGCGATTTTTAGATAATTACACATCAAATACAAAACTTGAACTGCATAATTAATAATCACAATTTTGCACTCGAGTAAAAAAATACGTAATAATTAAAATAATTTTAAACTAATTTGTTGCCCGTTGTATAACTCGATCGAGGAGTAAATTTTTAACGTTTTCCAAGAAAATCACTACTTAAGAACATCGAGACATTTCTAGAGCACGTTAGACATAACTAGAAAATTTAGTAAAGCGGTGCCAACGAGTAGCTTCTTCACGACGTGTCACAAAACGGAATATTATTAGATCAAGACGACCCAGACGACGACAAGATTATTATTAACCAAACTATTGTTTTGTTTATGGTTGCAATTTCTCGTGCAAGCCTTTAAATATCTTATAGCAAACTTACAACCTATCGGTATCTATTGAGTATCTATAACGACTTTTCTAAAATGAAAATTTTTTTGCTACTAACAAAACAACGTGCAGAGTAATAACATGTAATTACGTTATTTCATGGCCAAAGAAATAAATACAAGCCGTTTCTGCTGTATGAATTTTTAATTTTAAGTAACGTTTTATTTACAAAATAAAAAAATTTTTCCCTTTAACTCCTGATGGTAACTACTCGTATAGCATAGATTAATATACAGTAGATTGCGCTTATTTGAATCAGCGGCTAATTGAATCAGCCGCTTATATGACTCACAAAAGTATAAAATCCAAATTTATTTGAACAGCTCCACCATCCAATTTTGCGTTACGGAAAATATATCAACTAAAATAATTTTATTTAAAATATTTTTTACTAGTAAAGGTTCGTCCAATCATAATCAAGAATTCAGGTTACGTACAAGCATAGTTAAAAGTCACGTGTATCTAAAACTATTTTAGGTTATGATAAAACCTTTTAAAATGACAGTAAGTTGCACTTTTAAAATTCACTCTCTAAATACTTACCTATATTCAATATTAATGACAGTTACTTGTCAAATTCAGCAACTGAAACACTTTAAACTCGCAGTATACTTCAAAAGCTATGACAGCGTTGGCCACGCCCCCTCAGCTCGCTAATAAAGTTGGTGAGACTGTATAGTGTTTTTTGCGTTGGGTGCATTCGCCGGACGTAACAGTTGTAGAGCAGCTAGCAACTGCTACATCACTAGCGCTACTATCGTGCGGTAATTTTGTTAAGTGAGCTGGTATCGAGATAGTTCGACATAACGCAAATGAATAGCACTTGATAAAATGGCGATCGGCACTCCACACGTTCCCAAAGTAGGTCTACGTCACCGAACGATTTGGTAGCTGCCCCACAACTGTTACGTCTGGTGAATGCACCCATTGCTTTATTGAATCATCCCCTATTTGATTCAAAAACGCTCTGTATCAACGTGATTCTAATAAGCGACGGATCTATGGCTTGAGATGCAGCATTTTTCTACAACGTACATACAGAAAGTTCTCGATACCTTAATCTAATATTTTAGCAGGCCCGGACTGCTCCGATCGGTTGACCGGCGTTCGCTGGTGGGTCCAAGTAAAATTGGGGCCAAATGAAAATAAATTGAAAAATCAAAATGAAGAAAAAAGTTCATAATAAACAAACAGTGTGTTACACTTTAGATGAGGATACATCTACAGCACGTTGACCTTGAAAATTCAAAAAATTTATAGTCTGTGGGAAATCTTTGGAACCTAGGTCGGTGATAGCGTCATTATTCGCTACGCCACTGCATTTGAGGTCAATTTATTTTGCAGTCAGTGGGGCAGACCACTAGCCAGTCTGACCCTATATCTTAGAATGAAACAAAATTATATTAGAATTAAAATTAGTGTAATGTACTCGATAAGGAGCTATACCCGGGAGAGACGTTGAAAACGTAAGAAAAAGAGTTAATATGGTATTTATTATTTGTTCTATTTATACTCTATTCTTTTATAACAAACAAATATTTAACTCAAACTCAACTATTTAATATGATGAAGTAAAAACAAAATCAACAAGGTCTTAGCCAGAGGTATGCCAGGACAGGCTGTAGGCTGAGCCTGCTGTGGAAAATTTTAAGCCTGTTCTAGCCAGAGTTTGCTAAGAATTTTGCAATTATAATAAAATGATAAGTTCGTAATTGAAACTGAAAAAGAAAATATTGATTTTGAGATTTTGAGAGTCAAACTTTTGCAAACTTTCTCCAAAAAACTTACACCCTCAAAAGAGATTACAGTGGTCACCGGATTTATACAAAACCAGAAGAAGAAAAAGTTGATTTTAGCTTTTCATCCTCCCTTGAAATTTTTTGAGCCTGCCCTGATTACACAGTCTAGTTACGGAAATCTGGAAATCAATCTTAACAACAAAAAATATTTTGCTTTAGCGAAAAAACGAACGCTCTGGCTCGATATGCCTAAATGATCGTTAAAGAAAATTCATTAAAACCCTTTATATCAATTTTAACTAATAATTAGTACTAGTTAATAATATTTTAATTTCCTTTTTAAAGTTGAATAAAAATTTATTTCAAACGAAATTAGGTTTTGCGAATTTTCCGCAAACAAACTCGAAAAACTTTTAAATGAGTCTGGCGTAAACGGTTTTAGTTTTAAATCGTTTTTTAGTAAGTAAAAGGAAACCTACAACGCTCTCTACTATTTTAACAAAATTCTACTCGAGTTAGTTCACTTTCAAGAAACGAAAATTCAGTTTTCCTCCGCTAGGAGCCACGATCGGTATGAAAACTAACAAAAGCTTCGAAATACAGAAGCAAAAATCGTTGAAAAATTGCAAAACATGCAACAAAATATTCGACAACAATTTTTTTTGTAAAAGTTTTGGAAACAATTATAAATTAAAATTATTAATTTATTGTCTGATAAAATTAAGTTATTTATAAAATAATTCAAACTTGAACGTAACGTGGTAAGCGCAGAATAGTTTCTATTTTGGGAAAATTGTTGTTTATAAAATAACAGGGAATTAAAACTATTGTTTTACCTTTTTGCAAGAAAAAGATTTTCCAAAAATGCAAATTTTTTTTTAGATTTTTAACTTTTTTCAAGTTATTATAATCGAGATAAAATTTTTTTATGGCATTTCTCGAAGTTTTGAGTCCCCCCGATTTCAAAAATGTGAAAAAAAATTCGATTTTTTGAACCAAAATGTCTGTATGTGTGGATGTCTCCTCCTGGAGCAAAAACTGCTGAACCGATTTTGATGAAATTTGATTTTAGCCACTTTAAAATTATTTCATAGGAAAAAATAGTTTTTATAAGAAATCTATACAGGGTGTTCAAATATAAGGTAGTTATTTCGCGCATTTTGCAAATTTTGAAAGCCTACAGAAAGGCCAAAATTACAATACAACGTCTCTCGACGAATTTATAATTATTGTTGTTGAAGAATATTATTTGTTGTTTGATGTATCTAAAAGTTCTAAATACTTCTTTATAGGTACCATAAAAATGGACGTTGTGGTGAAAAGGTTCTCTTCCTTCAATTTTTTTAAAGAAAATTATGGAATTTATGTCACAAAAAGGTGGAAGTTTATAAAGTAACATCGGTAATTCGATCCTCTACTCCCATGATAAAAGTCCCAATTTTTAATTTTAAGATGTGTGGTTTAATAAATTTAATATAAGAAAAGTCAAAAAGTAGAAGAACCGTAAATAAACTATTATGTATTTCTATACAATTATTTAGAGCTTTTACACAATTAAAAACCAAATTAATGATCAACTTTAGTACTGAAAAAGAATACACACTAAAATGCTTTTAAAGCTTGTTTTTGATTTATTACAGGTTTCTCAATATATTTATCTTTGTTTAATTCTAGTTTTCAATTCACTCTTCCACAGATGATCCATAATGAACTATCGTATTCTCAATACGATCAATTTTTTGATTTATTATATGTAGTCAAGGGCTACAAGTCACACGGCCCACCCTTTACATACCTATAATTTTTAAAATAGAGGAAATATAGAAAATTGTCATGGGAAAAACTTTTTAACTATATATTTGTTCTACAATGTTTCCACTTTTCTTTCAAATACAAAATGGTAAATATAAAGTCTTTATTTGTTTCAGAAAACTGAAGAAGGTCGCAGAATTTTTGGCTAATCAACTAGAACATAAAGGTAAGTCCGCAATTAGAGGTTTTTTTATTACATGAACACATTTTTAAATTTTTCGGGCTCAATTTGCGTATGGCGATGCCACACACACAGGCCGTCTGCACAGGAGCGGAGCGTGTGGACATCGGCCAAATCGGAGCGTCTGGATAGCGTCCAGATCGCCTGCGCTGGCCAAACCAGAAGGCAAGGCCTGTGTGTGTGAACGGGCCTTTACAGTTTTATTTTATAAAAATATCAAATTTCGAAGTGTAGCTACGTAGCGCATCAACAAATCCTAAAAGATAACAAGAATAAAAATTTCTTTCAAAGGTGATTTGGCGTGTTATTAGTTTTAACACCTGAAGACCATCTTTTACTTTTGCAGTTCAACGTATATGGATTTAAATTTTACCAATATTTCTTCGAAGGGGTCTCTAAAACGTTTTAAAATCAATAGTACATTAGCAAAATAATATATCATAAGGAGGGTGCTTTAAACTAGCCACCCTTTTCAGTAATTCTCGATGAAGCGAAGAAAATCGATTATAATGATTTATGTCTCGTTAAAGTTGGATTTCTTAAGTAGATATAAGGATTTTTAGTTTTATACGTAAAGTGATAGATATAGGTATAATCTTAGTTTAAAATGGGGTCAAAGTTTTTACGAACGACTTATAAAATCAAAGTTGGTTCGTGTTTTTTCATTAAAACCAAGTTTTTCAACACCGCCCTTAATTTAAATTTTAAAGCAAACGAGTTTTATGTAGAAGACTAAAGTTTTAATTAGTACTTGCCTACCTACCTATTATAGGTACTTATAAATTATAATAATATGTAGAATTCCCTTGTAAATTAAAGAATTGTCGGGGTAGTAAAATAATGGCCTGAAATTAAAGTTAACGGTTGTTTTTTAAAATAGCCAAGAGTGTATACAGGGTGGGCCACGTAACTTGTAACCCTTAACGATTTTTTACTGCAACCCAAACTACAAATGTCATTCGAGTCTAGATCAGTCTACAACTAGTCTAACATGACGATACATAGATAGACTGTCGGACAGTGCTGCTATCGCGGCCCTGAATCACAACAAAATAACTTCAAAGGTGGTCTCGAACTGCATCGTAGCACTAAACGACATTTCGACAAGTAATGCCCTTGAAATCTACTGGATCAAAGGGCATTAAGGTAACGAAGGCAATGAGAGAGTAGATGAGCTGGCTAGGCAGGGCTTGGGCTATCCGCACCCGATTGGGTTGGAACCGACCCTGACTCTGGCTATCAGCACTCTCAATAGTCTCATTAAACAAGAAACGTTAAGCTCACATAGACATGTGTGGTCGAAAGGAACGGGCTGTAGACAAGGCAAAGCAGCAATTGCTGCTCCTTCGACATGCAAAATACTAGCTCAAACTGTCTCGATTTTCTATTACGTCTGAGAATACTCACAGGCATCGTTACAAGACATTGTAAGCTAAACAAACACCTTTACACTATGGGACTAATCGATAGCTCTAAATGCAGAAGTTGTAATCAAGGAGATGAAGCTGCGGAGCACGTGCTTTGTTACTGTACTGTGGTAACAACAATTAGAGGACCCATACTTGATGACTACTGGCTGGATATGGTCAGAATCATAGACACTCCACCAAGCTGCTCGAGTTTACCATAAAGTTGGGATGGCTCGAAGAGTGACGGGGAGGAGACGCCTCTGGGGAGATTGCACGATAAGCCTGATCAAGCGGCCTAAGTGTAAGCTGGTTGAAAACCAGCCTTCCCATTAGCAACCCATTCCCTAAAAACTTGGAATCGTGCATTAGTAAGGGGTCTTACGAAACTTGCGCTTGATTATACTATTCGTACAGAGTTTGTTGTGATTTGGAAGACCCTTTGTACAAAAATTAATTTCTTGTTAAATTTTCCAATGAGCCCGATTAAGTGGCCTAAGTGTAAGCTGGCTGAAAGCCAGCCTTGCCATTAGCAATTCTATCTCTAAAAACTTGGACTCGTGAATTAGTAAGGTGTCTTACGAAACTTTGCTTAGATTATACTATTCGTACAGAGTTTGTTGTGATTTGGAAGACCCTTTGTACAAAAATTAATGTCTCGTTAAATTTTCCAATAAGCCCGATTAAGTGGCCTAAGTGTAAGCTGGCTGAAAGCCAGCCTTGCCATTAGCAATTCTATCTCTAAAAACTTGGACTCGTGAATTAGTAAGGTGTCTTACGAAACTTTGCTTAGATTATACTATTCGTACAGAGTTTGTTGTGATTTGGAAGACCCTTTGTACAAAAATTAATGTCTCGTTAAATTTTCCAATGAGCCCGATTAAGTGGCCTAAGTGTAAGCTGGCTGAAAGCCAGCCTTGCCATTAGCAATTCTATCTCTAAAAACTTGGACTCGTGAATTAGTAAGGTGTCTTACGAAACTTTGCTTAGATTATACTATTCGTACAGAGTTTGTTGTGATTTGGAAGACCCTTTGTACAAAAATTAATGTCTCGTTAAATTTTCCAATAAGCCCGATTAAGTGGCCTAAGTGTAAGCTGGCTGAAAGCCAGCCTTGCCATTAGCAATTCTATCTCTAAAAACTTGGACTCGTGAATTAGTAAGGTGTCTTACGAAACTTTGCTTAGATTATACTATTCGTACAGAGTTTGTTGTGATTTGGAAGACCCTTTGTACAAAAATTAATGTCTCGTTAAATTTTCCAATAAGCCCGATTAAGTGGCCTAAGTGTAAGCTGGCTGAAAGCCAGCCTTGCCATTAGCAATTCTATCTCTAAAAACTTGGACTCGTGAATTAGTAAGGTGTCTTACGAAACTTTGCTTAGATTATACTATTCGTACAGAGTTGGTTGTGATTTGGAAGTCTCTTTGTACAAAAATTAATTTCTTGTTAAATTTTCCAATGAGCCCGATCAAGCGGCCTAAGTGTAAGCTGGCTAAAAGCCAGCCTTTCCATTAGTAATTCAATCTCTAAAAACTTGGACTCGTGCATTAGTAAGGTGTCTTACGATACTTTCCTTTGATTATACTGTTCGTACAGAGTTTGTTGTGATTTGGAAGACTCTTTGTCCAAAAATTAATTTCTCGTTAAATTTTCCAAACCATTTTCAACAAAATAAGGGAAACGGACGCTTTTGTTGAGCAGTGATGTGTATACTAATTTGTCGCCCCATTCGTATTTACATAATACACATACGTACATACAGATTACAGACATACACGTAATATTATGTATGTAGTTGGCGAAAATTGATTTAAGCTACCATTTCAATAAATTGCATTTGAAATAGAGTGCAACAGTTAAATAATTAATGTTCGCATTTAGTAGAATTATACCGAGATTTAAAGGAGCTTTCGAATTTAGTGTTGCCAAATTATAAATTATGTTTTAACGATCCTTTTTAAAGTTTGTTTTATGTTGCGTTTGCCAGTTTAGAATTAACGATCCTTGTTACTTGTTACATTTTAAGATTACAAGTTTCTACAGTTGAAAGGAAAAGTCATCATTGTCCACATATTGTAAATTTAACGACGTTAACAACTAATAGTGTGATAATGTTGCTGCATTCTTACCTAAATAATTTCAATGTGACATAACATTTACGAGATAAAGTTTAACTTTAGAGGGTTGCGGGTTCTCTTTATGCAATAACTGCTTTTAGAGCTATGTGATCCTGTTTTCATTGTCCAGCATATATTTTCTGAAGTAGGGAAAATTTAGGAAGATTTCATGTGAAAACGTGCTCTATTTGGGCTATATTATGTAACTTTTGTTTTTTTTTAGTAGAACACCCTGTACGTTTTTGCATATTTTAATTTTCCTTTCGATAGCGATCAAAATTAAGTATAGCTTGATATGTCTATGTCTAGGTCAAAATATTGCACTTTTTATGCAAAAACAGAGGTCACCGCATTGTGCGGTCGCTGATATGATATAACGAGTTGACCTATAGAACAGTCCTCAACAGCTGACGGATTGCTCATCCTCTCTTTCTGTCTATTTTATGGTGACAATAGAGAAAGCATTTTTAAAAGTCTGCTCTTCAGCATTCAGCCCATGATCAGTTCCTGATCACTGAACTCTGTTCTAGTCCGAATGCGCTCATTAAATATTTTTATTTTACAACCGACAATAAAACAACATAAATAACTTTTTTTCAAGCGATAGCTACTACATTAACCTGTAGTCATCGATAATCCCATTAAAGATTACGACGAAATTCAATGAGAATTATGAGTTTAAAGGCGAATTTAACATTAGCTCTACGTCATCTATCATGCTGTCTATTGATTCCTCCGTGCTATGCTTTCGACTGCCATTCTCGTTTTATGTCCAGCGGGCCTTTTAATATAGGTAATCAATTTACAATGTGTGTGTGTGTTGTACGTTATCATCCTTCATATTCATTAAGCAGCAAGACTTTATATAAATTGTCTAAACTTATCATTATTTCGAAATTCGTGGTATGAATTTATTGGAAAATGTAAGTGAAAATGTTTCAACTTTCAACTAGAGTATTTGTTATTGTACCGATCTCGTTTTACACACGACGTTTCCTGCTCGGAATTTATAATATAAAAACGACGAATATGTAATTGAAAAGAAAAGCGCATGCACTTAGTAATCGTAGACCTCACGTAGACCTCCGCCGATGTAGATTCCCCTCAGGAAATCAAAATTCCCACACTAATTTTAAAATGTTGGGTTTTGGCTCCCATAATTATTTTATAAACAAGGTATAGGTCCTTTACGTATGTACAGTATGTCCATGAGGACTCGAGATATTGCATAGCAAAGTCGATTATCAATGACTTGGCCACACTAAAAATATGTTAATCAAAAAAGTTTTATTAAAAAGTGCTTTAGTAAAAGCATTAAATGCTACAGGTTCAAAGTGAAAATTAAAACGGAAGTGACGTCCCGAATCGTACAAATCACGTTTGTTGCTTAGTTACTTGTGTTAAATGTCAGTTAATGTAATGTAACAAAAGATAAATTTTATTCTCGAGATAAACTTTATTTGTCATTTTTATAATCACGGCCCTAAGATAAACTTTCACACTGAGAGTTCGGAAAATGCTAATAACAAATTAACAAACCTGAAAAGTATTAGGCCAATATAAGTGTGACATTTCGTGGAACGCAACTAGAAATCTGTCACATCTCACATCGAGCAGAACGAAACACTAGCTGCTAATCTTCCTCTAAACGTGTACTGTACTTGTAATTGCTCAAACCTAATGGCCCGTCCAGACACACAGGCTTCTCTTCAGGTTTGACCTGTGCAGACCGCCTGCGCAGGCCTGTGTGGACACCATTTAGGGGTTTAGGCGGCACAGACCAAACCAGAGCGTCTGGGCAGAGATCAGGTAGCCTGTGTAGGTCGCCTGCACAGGCAAACCTGTGTGTGTGCTCGTCTGTACACACAGGCCTTGCCTTCCGGTTCAGCGGTCTGAACGCTGTCCCGACGCTCTGGTTAGGCCTGTGCAAGCCACCTGAACAGTGTCCGCACACGATCCGACCGCTGGCGACCTGCAGGCGACCTGCACAGACCAAAGCGGAAGACAAGCATGTGTGTGTGGACGGGCCTTAAGTCTAACTATGACCTCTGTTCTGGCCCAGTGTATCATTTATTTGAGAGCTTACTTATGTTCCACATCCCGATGATTAAATCTACTTGCTTGAGACTTGTGGATTACTTGTGGAGACTTGGGCGACCATTACTGATTCTGTCCACATCATCGCTCAATTTCTGCTTATTTAAATCACACTGCCTCTCGTTATCACTCTAAAAAA
This sequence comes from Malthinus seriepunctatus, assembly GCA_963924605.1. NCBI lineage: Eukaryota > Metazoa > Arthropoda > Insecta > Coleoptera > Cantharidae > Malthinus > Malthinus seriepunctatus. Next base: position 35,682,583 of record OZ004602.1, read on the forward strand.
TACTCGATTCTGCAATAAGAAGCAGAAAATGTTTAGAAAATAAAAGTTTGCTTGGGGTTTTAATTAAACGAAGGAGGAATTGTAAATTTTTATTGGAAAAAGACGATATAAAGGTCGATAAATAATGTTGTTTCCTGATAGAGCGTTTTTGCTTGTATTTTAAGAAAATTCTCATGTTGTTGTGTAGTTCTGTTAGTTGGACGTGTTGGAAATAGAGTTGCCATTAGAAAGAAATGCGCCTCACATTAGAACAAAATTTATTATTTGTCTGTTTTTGTTGAAAAAAATAATGCGGAAAATCCAAAATATCGAAAATAAATGATCAAGTATTTATACTCGGCAGTATTGTTTCAATTTGTTATAACTTTGAAGAATAGAAAAGTATACCTACCTTTTGCGAAAATTCTTAAAATGCATTTCAAGTTTTTATTTAACCAAGCTGTCTATAATTTTTGAAAATCAATGTTTACAAGTTTGGCTTTCAAAGCTTTCTAAAAACTATTTAGGACAATTTTTGACGCAACTGACAAAATTCGTTTAATTGTAATTTAATTAATTTGTAAGTGAATTAAGCGTGAGTAACAAATAAAGTATTATACATTACACCCCAGGTAACTGTTTTTACGGGCTCCAACAGCCGACAGGCTGGCCTGAGCGGCTCGCCACTCATAATCCTCTTTGCGCTAGTAAAAACAGTTTTACCTGGCTCGTAATGTTAAATACTATTTTTTGTAAATTTTCAGTACAAATTTTTTTTCGAATGTGCTTTAACCGCAGCTTTTACTTAATTTATTATGTAAAATTTCCAATTTTGTTATAATATTCATTAATTTCCCTAATGTTAAACGTTACGGGATCTCGAGACGTGTTTATTGCCGCCTTTTGTAACTGCCGTCACTTAAATATGTCAACTAAAATCTTCCAGGGTGTAATTTCTGAATTATCCAAGTAAGGCCTTTCTCCCTAGAAACTAAATTAAACCTAATAATTTTTAGGTACGTAGGTACTTTAAATTGTATTTTTGTCATTACACTATTTCAGTTTCGTAAAGTGGGTTGATGAGAGATATAATAGTTGAAAATAGGAAGCTTATAAAATACACAGGATTCGAGCAACCGGAAAATCCAAATTTTTGATTTTCCGAATGAAGTTTTTTTCATTCAATTAAAACGAGTTTTTTATACAATGCGTCTTTTTCGTTCTCTCCTATTTTTAAATTAATAAAACAAACTAGCTTTAAAATTGGTAAATAGTTCTTTGACATTGCTTGCTGATGCACACTGAAAATTTTTAAACTATGATCAAATGATCACTTAGAGGCGTGAATGATAAACTATGTAATTTTTAAAGGAAATTTTTCGAGAAAATTAACTAAAAACCCAACTTTAGAAATGTTACATTTACAGCTTCTTTCAAGTTTTAGTACTGCATAGAAAGACGCTTATTTGCACGCCAATGCCATAAGCTACAATACCGCCGAGATTCTTGTCTCGGGAGAAAAATCAATGCATGCTGGTTTTTTATTTAGAAAAATACAATTTCCTATCCATATAAATAACCATTTCGTTTCAATTTAATTTTCTCTTTTTCGTCAGTAAAACTTACGAGGATTACAAACGAACCTAGTGGTGCAAAATTAGTATGCACTTGATCTGACGAAATTAATTGCTCCGTTGCAGAAATGGAACGTCTTTCGGTGCTATCGTTTTTGACATATTTTTCTTTCTTTTTTGGAAGATTTCAACCCAGTTTTGTTATATTAAATGACGGAGAATACTGAGCTTTTAATAAATCCGACATATTTTCATAAATCTTCTTGTTCCAGTTCAAAAAGCGTTGGACGTGCAGCAGCTTCATCTAAATTTCCTATTCACAACAGGTCGAACTTATAAGTTAAAACTTTGAAACTATACCGTCCAGAAGATATTAAGTGTATGTATAGGGTATACCACGAAATTTGTAGCCCCTGGCGATTTTTGAGTGCAACCCAAATAACAGATATCATTGCAGTCCATATAGCTGTACTTTTATAAATAAACAATGAAATGTCCAACTAAAATACAGGGTTAGGAGAAAGTATGGATCCATGGAAGTATCTCGATTCGTTGTGAATGTAAATGTGAAACGATTTTTGGTTCCATAGCCAGACGAACCATTTTTGAGATGTTTAGTTGGCTATGGTTATTTCTTTCTTCACACCACAGTTTGATCTATTGTTCTTCACTTGCAAAACATTTATTTATGTTGACATAAACTCCAAAACTTAATTTTGAAGAGAGAGTTTATCTAGAAAGTAAATTATTTTCTAGCTAGCAACTTTACGGGGGATGGTCAACTTTCGACATTTTAATCACAATTAATCTTTTGCATTTATGGCAAATTTTAACCCTTAAATTTTAACTAAGTGTTATTGCTCGTATAATTATTTAAAAAAACAATTAAGTATGCCAAAGTTGTTAAACTTGAGAGTTGCATTAACCTTAGTTCACTCGATCGATAAATTAGATTTTTGATAAGCGTTTCTAATGTCAATGTACATACATACAAGAGTAGTAAAATTTAACAAATAAAATTATAAATTTATAAATGTTTGGAAATCAAAAGATGTAGCCTCACTTTTACCATTTACCTATGAAAAAGTAATAACAAAGTTTTCAATACTACAATTTTAACACGAAATACAGCAAGGAACTGTCTGGAAGACAATAAAAATACGAAAGCAAATTGAGTAGGGGAAAGACGCAATGAAACGGACACTTTTTTTCAAATAGCTCTATTTTCTGAACAAAACATAATTTCTAATAAATACTTGGTGACGTAACAAAACAATTATTCATAATAACATACCAAGCAATAAAACTAAGTTTTTCATCAAAACTGAAAAGTTGTAAGCTTTTAAAGTAAAGTCGGGGAATGTCCGTTTCATGGCACCCTGCGCATTGAAACGGACACATGGGGTTATGAAACGGGCATTCTTTAGTTTTGCAACATTCGCACAAAAAAGTTGAAGAAACTTAATATCATTGATTTGTAGATTCATTTACAAACTTGTTCAAAAAGAAAAATTTTAAGAAACAAGCTATAATAATTAATAATAATAAAATAAACAATCTAAAATATTAAAAAAATTTTTTTTACAAAAAAAGCTTAAATTTCCTTTGTGGCCTTAATTTACGTGTGCAGAAAACATTTGAAAGCAATAGAAATATTTTTTGTTTTTGAAACATCTATTTCTAATGTATTAAAAACTTCTATACTTTACACGCTTTAAAACTAACGTCCGTTTCAATGCGCCATAAACTGTCCGTTTCATGACACCGAGATATTTTCTAAGAATATTTGTTAAAAAACCAAATGCGAAAACCAAATTTGTTTTTAATAGTTGTCCATATAATTAGATACCTTGATATACGTTTTGCCATAAAAGTAAGTAAAATTAGTAAATACATCCCTATCTTGAAGCATCCAAAACTTGCAACAATATTTACTTTTTATATGAATAATAAACAAAACACTCTATTTCCGGTGTATTAATCGAGAGGACTATGTTCACGTCATAGTTTGTTTATAAGTATATTAAGTTACATATACTAAAATTTCAAACTTAAATGCCTTTTGGTTTTCAAAATAATGACAATGTCCGTTTCATAACACGTCCGTTTCATTGCGCTTTCCCCCTACCTGTTTTCAGCATAAAAATTAATTCAACGACACAACGTTGTTTTTCACACATTACACACTTACTTTCTGCATTACTGCTCACATGCCAGTAGATGTTAATTTTGCATCTTAGGTAGTACAACATGCTAAAAGTTTCTTACATTTATTAACTGGGACGGCCGAGAAATGAAAACCCAAGGACAACATTTAAAAATTAATTCAATAAACCGAGAAAGAAAAGTTGTAATGCAAAATGTTTTCTATGAAAATGTCATGTTTTCTCATTCCAATGCATTCGTTGTAGTTTCATTATCGAGAGTACTTAGTTTAGGACACTCGGATACATATGTTGAAAACCGCACCAGGGACACGGGACGGTCGGGGGTTTTTGGGCATTTCAAAAGCGAAAATAAAAGTAAGTTCATGAAAATTTTGATATTTTTGTACTTAAACTAAAAGCTGGTGTTCTAGGTAACCTAATTTCACCATAAAAATGACACTCGTTACAAAAATAAAAATATTATGACCTAGGGACACCGATTCTGAAATTATGGGAGAAGGACTCGCAAGAGTATCCGAATCTCGATCTTTGCATCGATTCGGCCATTTTGATTTTTTGGCCAACGGAAACCTATATAAAAAATTGGATAGCTCGGATTCGTCCCAATTTTGGCGAGCGGATAGCAGTGGGTGTGTCTTACGTTCCTCTCAAATTTGGACTCTTGCAGTGCAAGGACGGCTTAGTTGCTAATTTTTCATTAAACTTTGCGTTTTTCGCACTTTCAAAGCACCCCCCCCCCCCCCACGACCCCCCTAGTATGTCGGATTATTGTAGACCCTAAATTGTGAAAACTGACATTAAACTGTACATTTAAAAAAAAATTAAAAAAAACATCTCGATTGCCGTTTCCTCTTACTCAATTATTGAGTTTAATTACCCATGCCTTCTTGAAATTTTCTTAAAACACTAAAAACGTACTTTGTTTGGAAATCTTATTTACAATGACTACTGACTATGAACACGAAATATCCGATCTTCGGATGCAGTTGTAAGTAGGTAATCGGGCGATTTAGACGGGGCATGCGCAGTAGGAATCTGCGCAGTAGGAATCTACTTTACCGACATGGTTGGAAACTTGGCTAAGTGGGGGAAGGGTTCTGTTACCGACATGGTTTGAAACTTGGCTAGTAGTTGTGGCCGCCGCCGTCAGATGGCGCCACGGGTGTGAAACTTTGCTAAGGCAGTTTTCTGTACCGGCATTTGGTGGGAAACTTTGCTAATTTGACAGCTGCCATTGTGGTGAGTGACTTTGCTAATTTGACAGCTGCCATTTTGACAGATGGCGCCACTAGTGCCCAATTGACGTTGTTTGGAGTCGGCCATCTTGGATTTTGTGGGGCCCAGCTTGCTTCGAACTCGGGCTGCGTATAGCCCCCTTCGTGGTGGTTGTAGCGGCGGCCATAGTGTTTTCGTTGTTGAGCGCCAGATTTGAAAGTATGTCACTTGACAGCGGCCATCTTGGATTTGGGGCCCAGCTTGCTTCGAACTCGGGCTTCGTTATCTTCGAGAGAGACTTAGCCCCCGTCGAGGTGGTTGTAGTGGCGGCCATCTTTGTTTTCGTTGTTGAGCGCCAAATTTGAACTATGGAACCGTTGAAAGGGGGCCCACTAACACCAGTAGAGAGGACTGCTACGACAAGCTAGGGTGCTGGAGCTCCCTTGGTAGTAGGTGGAAAGTGAGGTTAGGATGCACGAGCGGGTGGTTGGTCGGCCATCTTTGTTTTCGAAGCGCGGCAAATTTGAAATCGGCCATCGTTGTATTCGAAGCGCGCCAAATCGGCCATCTTTGTTTTCGTTGTTGTTGGTGTGTTAAACGCGCCAAATTCAAATTGGAAATTATTTTGCTTTTTCAAACACTTGGAAATAAATTCGACACACTAGCAGGGATCGAACCTGCGTCAACCAAAGCGCAATGCAAGGCTTGTATCGAAACATGAGGGTTGTAGCCACTAGACTACCCTCCCAACTTGATATTGTAGGAGATGAGAGTGCTTGTTAAAAGACCACACACAAGGGTAGAAATTTTAACATACAATCTCGAAAAGCAGGTAAAAAAACAAGTCAACAACCCGCATTCCATCTACGATTCAATGTTATAAATAGTATAGGAGTAGACAAACTGTCTGCATGGGTAAAAGAATTTCGTAAGGGGCACCGACCTTTGTTAAAAGGGAAGAATATAATCAAGTCATTGTGCTCGCTTTAAAAATTGACTTAATGAACTTATAGCATATTCTAATTAGCCATCTCTCTCGCTCGTGCGGTAGTAAATGAGAAAGGAAAGAGAACGAACATAAATTTTCAAGTTTGAACCTGTTTAACCATCATTAAGGGTGAGGTGGAGATGGGAAAAGGGGTAGCCAAGTAGCCGATTGTCGATCGTTGCATTTACATTCAGATGGTGTGAGTCTGTTCGTAGTTACATACGTATTGTTTAGTTTTGTGCGTTTAATATAGCAAGCAAAAGTGTTCGAGCCGCATCTTCAGCTTTGAGAAGAAAGAAAAAAAGGTACGTGTGAATCGTGTGAATCGAAACAGTATGGATGCTTCTTCGTCACTGAGCTCCCAAAGCGAACCCGCTTGTTGTTCACAATTAGATTATGAGAAAGAGTTTAACGAAATGGATCGTCGGTTCAAGGAGGCAATACGTGTCGAAAAGAGATTGCTACTCGGCGTTACCTATCAGATGAAAGGGTTCACGATAACGGCTGGACTTAGCAAGGCCAGAAATTGTATCCCAGCCGTGCATTTGGTTAAAAACGTCGAGGACGAAAAGCGACGCATATCCTTTAGTATGGGTGAATGGTCCAAGTTGATCGAGAAACTAAGGTGGGCGGCAGAGTTCCACTTTAGCAGAAAAACGACCATCTCCACAATAAGGATTACCGAAGAGAGGGGTAACGTAGTGTTCCATACATGGCCGTTGGACGCGGAAGAAAATCTAACACTCGGAATATCTACGTATGGACAGACAAAAACGGTCACGTTACGTAATATGTATGGTATCGAAATAATACTCGAAAAGGGTGACGCAATTAGCATATTAAAGAAGAATCCGAGTCTAAAAAAGGTGCTGGCCAGGCTGTCAAACGTAAATTTTCGCGAGAAACATTGCCCTAAACCACAAAAGGCACTACATAAAATTAGTGAATCTGTAGTCAAAACGAAAAAGACAACGCATGTAAGTATATCACACCCCTGCTTTTTCCTTTCTAATTAATTGTGATTTTACAAATTGACAGGAGACGGATTTTTTAAACGCAATCAACTCTGCAGCCGGTACGGATGGTGGAACAAAGCCCATTAGAAGACTTCAGGATCTGCCCATAGATAAACCGTTTGAAATTGAAAATATAAAGATAGTAAATACAGCATATGGCAGATGTCCCCTGGTGGAAGCGCGAGAATTTTCGGTATTTCTAGCAACACGATACACCAACGTTATCGAGGACAATCTATCAAAATTCCAGCAGGGCGTTTATAAGCTGATTTTTACAGGGCTACAAGAGTATGTAGATACCAACTATAACCCGCGGGCTACTTTTAAGATTGTATGAGGGAAATGTAACAAGAAAATGTAAAAATAAATACCTTGTTTAAAATTATATTGTCGTCTTATTGCGTAACGTAAACCCCCCACAATTCAACGAGTAACAGAGAAGCATAGCGCTTGTACGCATTATCGCAAGACGCCTGAGGCTGGGTGTGAAACGCATCTGCTGATCTATGCAGACAAGCTGGAACCTGCCTGCCGCTCCATGTTGTTAAGATGCCTAGACGTGTTCTCTCTCTCTCTCTCTCTTAGACACTATCTAGGACAGACATAACCTGTTTACGTTTGGCTTTTGACACATTTTGTGTGCAAAAGGGTGTATCTCCCCCGATGAAACGTCTAGGGCTGTAGTAGACAACACCTGTTTTCGTCTACCTGAGAAATGCTAGCGAGCGAACTCGATGCTTTCGAGTTCTGTTATGTCACTACGATTGAAACTTCTAGATGTCGCTGTCTGTAATTTCTAGCGTCAATTTAAATTTTTTTTAAAATGTGTAAGTATTGAAAATGGCAGCCTACATCGTTCTCAGGTACTCAGGTAAAAACTGTATTCAATTCGCCCAAAGTAATGTGATAAAATCACGTTATGCAACCCTCGACACACACACACACATCTCGTTTACATATTTGATGTCCTAATTGATATTTGTTTTATTAAGTTGAGTTTGAATACTCATTGTACACCTTTCGAACGATGGATTTACGCGTGCGAGAACACATAAAAATTACGATAGAAGATTAGGGGTATATATGTAATTCTTGTCTATTCGCCTACATAGGGATGCGATATAATACTTTTCAAGTCGTACTGTAGTAATACGTTTGTCAGTTTTCGTCTACTACTACTACTACTACTACTAGCGATCTCTGTCTCTACTTCTCTCTCTCTCCTCTTACAAGATGATGATGGATTAAAAACAAAAGGGAGACACCACGATCTGTCTACTGCGCATGTGCGTTGGAAACAAACTCTGGCGAATTTCTTATGGGATTTAACATGGGAAAATATCGCTGCCTATACGATGGCAGTTTTCGTTTACTAGCTGTCCTTCTCTCTCTCTCTCTCATCTTAAACGATAATGGATATTAGCGTCTAACAAGAGGGCTTTCAAGTTCTGATGTGTCACTACGATTGAAACTTCTAGATGGCGCTATCTGTAATTTCTAGAGTCAATTTAAATGTGCAAGTATTGAAAATGGAACTCTGTATTCATTCGCCCAAAGTAATGTGGTAAATTTACGTTAGGCTGCCCCTGACACACATCTCGTTTACAAAAATGTTGACATATTTGATGTCCAGATTGATATTGCTAGCGTAGTATACAAACTCTGATGAGACGATGATTGTCGAGATTCCTCTCGGGTATTTACGTTATTCCCATGTATAAAGATTACCATCTTTATCGCCGACAATTACACTAATGAATCTACTCTACTTTGGTATAGGATTATCGTTTGCTTCCATTATTCTAAGCTTGCACACACCTGCGATGTTACTATCTGTCTGTTGTAGAGAGAGAGACACTTATGTCTCGCTTTTAATTCACGCATTTTTTTAAAAATTTAGATTAACGATTTTAACGAAATACCTTTGTAAAGCGGTCGCAGGTTGATACTATAATACCTGTCTTGTAACGTAAACAACCGCCCCATAAGTTGTGTGTATTCAAGTGGCATATTTCACTCGCTTAACTTATTTTGAAATTTAGCGTACGATAATGATGATGACGAGAAGCTCGAATATTTTCGCTGTACAAAACCACACACACTTGAAACGTATACAAGATGAATCAAGTATTTTACCATAAATACTTTTGCTTAAATCGGGGTTACATCTGTCTGATGATTGTGTGTGTGTGTGAGTGAAACACCCTTCTCTCTTTCCCATAGCTAGTTTTACACGCCCTACTAAATCCACACGTCTACAACTCCACGCACCCCGCGAACAGCTGCCGTGTCGTAGTATTCTACCTTTGCCCATTCATCGACCCATCTCTCTCTTACCCACGAAGATTGAAGAGACACGTGACTAGACGCATTCCATTTCAAAGCAGGTACTTGTTTGAGACAAGCTCTAAACACCGTAATCTGTCATAAATCTTACCCTAATTATTCTTATAGTGAATAAGGTATAAACGAAATAAAATTTGTGTTGTTGTATCTTTTATTTTACACGATCGCGTATATTTCACATAACCAAACAGCTGCTGCTGCATCGCTGTTGCTTTTAACGACATGAAATTAAGTTAAGCGTGGCGATTGATCAGTTTTGCCGGAGGCTAGCGGCGTCTGCACGATCGTAACGCTCAAACAAAACGTATCCGTAATTGAGCCCGTCACGTTAGATTGACATATACCATTCAAAACCTCCCAAACCGACTCCATGGTAATGTCCCTAGCTGATGTAAAGCGCAGCCAACCTTGGCCTCTGTTAAAGTTTTCACACGAAAACGTGAAGCCAATCTGGTCTGATGGTTCTACATCGGCGGTTACATATTGTACAATATCGCCTACGGCCTTCCGTGTCCAAGAGATGGCGTCTGTATTCGGGGGCATAGGGTCAATTTTGAATTCCAAAGTTCTCCCGCGTAAATGAAATCGCTTCACAAACTTTTGACTCTCCTTGATAATGGTAAAATTTGACATTTTTTATGAACTTGGTCGGTATACAAGGCAGTGTTTGACTCTGGCTGGCTGACTCTCAACTTCTTAAACACACGACGACAATGATGATGATTGAAACGTTTATGATCGACAAGCCTGTTTGATGCTGCTGAACACTTTTGCTTGCTATATTAAACGCACAAAACTAAACAATACGTATGTAACTACGAACAGACTCACACCATCTGAATGTAAATGCAACGATCGACAATCGGCTACTTGGCTACCCCTTTTCCCATCTCCACCACTCTTCACCCTTGATGATGGTTAATATGTTAAACACTTGCACGTATTCTTCACGTGACAATTTTTCCCTGTTCAATCCTGTTTTCGACATGTTCAGACTTGTAACTTTATGCTCGTTCTCTTTCCTTTCTCATTTACTACCGCACGAGCGAGAGAGATGGCTAATTAGAATATGCTATAAGTTCATTAAGTCAATTTTTAAAGCGAGCACAATGACTTGATTATATTCTTCCCTTTTAACAAAGGTCGGTGCCCCTTACGAAATTCTTTTACCCATGCAGACAGTTTGTCTACTCCTATACTATTTATAACATTGAATCGTAGATGGAATGCGGGTTGTTGACTTGTTTTTTTTTACCTGCTTTTCAGGTAGTCCCTGTTTTGGTGTGTGTGTGTGTTCTTTAAAACGCACTCTGATATACTACAATATCAAGTTGGGAGGGTAGTCTAGTGGCTACAACCCTCATGTTTCGATACAAGCCTTGCATTGCGCTTTGGTTGACGCAGGTTCGATCCCTGCTAGTGTGTCGAATTTATTTCCAAGTGTTTGAAAAAGCAAAATAATTTCCAATTTGAATTTGGCGCGTTTAACACACCAACAACAACGAAAACAAAGATGGCCGATTTGGCGCGCTTCGAATACAACGATGGCCGATTTCAAATTTGCCGCGCTTCGAAAACAAAGATGGCCGACCAACCACCCGCTCGTGCATCCTAACCTCACTTTCCACCTACTACCAAGGGAGCTCCAGCACCCTAGCTTGTCGTAGCAGTCCTCTCTACTGGTGTTAGTGGGCCCCCTTTCAACGGTTCCATAGTTCAAATTTGGCGCTCAACAACGAAAACAAAGATGGCCGCGCCACTACAACCACCTCGACGGGGGCTAAGTCTCTCTCGAAGATAACGAAGCCCGAGTTCGAAGCAAGCTGGGCCCCAAATCCAAGATGGCCGCTGTCAAGTGACATACTTTCAAATCTGGCGCTCAACAACGAAAACAATATGGCCGCCGCTACAACCACCACGAAGGGGGCTATACGCAGCCCGAGTTCGAAGCAAGCTGGGCCCCACAAAATCCAAGCTGGCCGACTCCAAACAACGTCAATTGGGCACTAGTGGCGCCATCTGTCAAAAATGGCAGCTGTCAAATTAGCAAAGTTTCCCACCAAATGCCGGTACAGAAAACTGCCTTAGCAAAGTTTCACACCCGTGGCGCCATCTGACGGCGGCGGCCACAACTACTAGCCAAGTTTCAAACCATGTCGGTAACAGATCCCTTCCCCCACTTAGCCAAGTTTCCAACCATGTCGGTAAAGTAGATTCCTACTGCGCAGATTCCTACTGCGCATGCCCCGTCTAAATCGCCCGATTACCTACTGTTTTAATAGCACGAATGTGATAGTTGGTATTATTTCGTTTCGAAGCTGATCTTCACAGTTTCTACAATAACATAAGGTGTAGGGGACAAATAAAAATGTAAGTAACGATGTCCATCTTGTTTATTGGTCTGAGAGTCCTGCGTATTTTTTGCCTTGCAGATTTCCCCTTTTGTTGCATTTTCTTATAAGTAGCTACTACATTCTTGCAATTCGGGGATTTATCTACAAGAGAGCAAGAATGCAAGAAAATCCAAAAAAATCTTTTAACTCTTGCACTTTTCTCGCAAGCTAATTTGTTGTCTTGTCTTGCCACAAACTATGACAAGAACAATAAAAATACAAGAATCTCGTAAAACACTAGTTTTGAAAATTGGTTAATCCGTCTACAGCCGGTACTATAAAGTTCTTGATTAATTTAGTATTTTTTAACTGTGAAACCATCAGAGATATTTAAAATAAGTTTTACTATTATACATGGTGTTTGTAACACAAGTTTCAAATCTGATTTATACTTAAGTTTAGTACCTAAGTTCCTGTAACGGGATCCAGAACAACCCTATATGGAATATTTAAATGGGGGTTTGTTGGTGAATATAAACAAAAAGTATTACTTTGTGCTCATAAAAAATTAGCTCCGGGGTCGCCTTTTTTACATGAATAAAAACGCGAAGCTGACACGTCCGCGTCGGTCGTATTACTCGGTGCTGTAAAATATCAACTTACTGTTTTTGATCTTTGTGTAACAAACTTTAATTAAATTAGTGTAGTAGTAGTAGTAGGAAATTCTATTAGTTTCGTAATCCAATAATAAATTTTAATTGTGAACATTTTGCTTCATCAGCAATGCGTCAAACTTACATCGAATTTACGATGGCGTTAAAATGTTTGCATAATAGTGCTAATAGACCTTCCCAAGACAAAATTTTGTGACAAACTGAACTAAATATTTTACTATTATTTCAGAGGACAATTTTGTTGTATGTACGTACTTGAACCAGCTCAAAGTTACACGTTCCATGCAATATGCACACAGGGCGATGGGAACTAGAATGTCGAATGAGTGTTTATACGTAAATTAATAATTTGCAAGCACGTTCAAACAGAATACCTACCTGTATTATAAATAAGTTTTTGAGTATTACACCTCTCTATTTGACTGTTATTGAAACTTGAGTGTAAATTCTGTATATTATATTTATTTTAATAATTCAAAAAGAAAAAATTTTGAAACTCCAACGAATACCTATAGTTATTACTTGAACACCGTTTTAAGACTGGCATTTTGTAGAAAAGAAATTCACTTTATCGATAGAAAATGATGAAAAATAAGCACACTTTGCTACCATGACAATAACGAAAAATTATTTTTTCTTCAAACGTCAAAAAAAGTTGACATTTTGTTACTGAACAAGTAAGGTTAAAGTTCTACTTTTACATCCTAGGAGGCAAAAGTGAACTTTTACCTCCTAGGAGGTAAAAGTAAATTCTAACCCAAAATATTAACAACAAATTGTAACGTAAAATGATATTTCTAAGCATTTGTAATGTAAAAAGATAATGTTTTTATAAATTTTCTGTTATAATTTATTCGTTGCGTTTAATAATTAGCTTCTTTTTACAAGTAAAAATTAATTTTTAAAAATATTTGACAATTGAACTACACATAATTTTCAAGAGATGGCGACACTTCAAAAATTTTTATTTTTGGTTTTTCTCAGTTTTACGTTTTTTACAGAAAAAATTAAATGTTTAATACGGAGTAAAAATACTTTTTTTGGCTCGTTAGTAGTTGTCAGACTCAACTTCGTTTCGTCTGACAAGCCCTACTGACTAGCCTAAAAAAAGTGACATTTTTACTCCTAATCAAACAATATACTATAATTTGATTTGAAAAGTGAATGCATACACCATCTTTACTTTTCTCTCACAACGCAAAGTGGTAAAAATCCACGCAATGACTTTTATATCGGCAGCTCATGTTACTCATATTAAAAACCTAGCTTGGCGTCTCCTTTTAGCCAAGTCGCATTTTATATTGAAAAGTCTGCCATCTATAGGAATATTAGTACACTAATTTATGACGTTTGTCGTTGACTTGTGTTACTAGATTCCTATATGACAGCGAGTAACAAATTTCGTAGAAAAAAGTAGTTTACAGATTTTATTCCCTACGATCATTCAAAATACTCAATATTTTTCTACAAATAAAGTGTCAAATGAAAGAGAAAGAATAGACTTAGATACTGGTGGTTTTGAAATTTTTAATATTTTTGTATTACGTGCTGATTTTATTACTTTAAACATTATCAATTTTTTCCTATTTTCTAAGCCTTCTTTCCAAGCATAATGCCCCAAAAATTGAAATTTCAAAACCACCACTCCCTAAATTCAACCCTTACCTTTAACACATTTTTTTTAAATTTTGGCAATGGAGCCCCTAATTTTAAAGATCTTGCGGAATGAAAATGTGTCTGAACCCCATTTATTTCTAACTAGCCGGGTACCCGAGCTTCGCCACGGAATCTTTTTATTTTATGTCCATTTACTTTTTATGTACTAATTTAGAATGGTTTATAAGTATGAAATTTGATATTTTTATTTTTTTACAATGAGGGACGTCATACGTCAACATCGAAGATTAAGTTTTTGTAGTAATCGTCCGTAAATATTAGTACCCTGTATAAATAGGTGCGTTACAATTTCACATTCTTACACATTCACGTCATTCAGAATGTAGCAATGGCGCCAAATGAAAATAAGATGCTAATTTCTGTTGTTTAAAAAATATATTACCATTTTGAACATCCTGTATAGTCCTCTAGGAACCTAAGTTACAGAATTCCCTTCTTAGCAGGTGGCTATGTCGTTAATAGAATGTAAAATGCTCACTGTTACAGTGAGTAATTACAAATTACTACTTGATAATGAACACCCTGTAGAATTGTTTAGCATTTGAATTTATGCAAAGTACCTCTGAATGCGTGTTCATTTCATCAAAGGAATGTAAAATGGTAATTATTTGGGTTGCTGACAAAGCACTATTAACATTGTGAACACCCTGTATAGCACTTTAGTAGTCGCATTTCGAACAATCCCTTCTTAACGGGTAGTACCTACGTCGTTAAAGGCATGTAGAATGCTAAACTGTGTCTCTTACAAATGAGTATTACAATTTTCAACACCCTGTAGAATTGTTTAGCATTTGCATTTATGCAATGTCTCTCTTCATGTGTGTTAATTTCTGCAAAGAAATGTAGGATACTAATCATTTGTATTGATTACAAAGCAGTATTAACATTTTGAACACCCTGTATAGCACTTTAGTAGTTCCATTTCGAAAAATCCCTTCTTAGCCGGTGCCTATAACGTTAAAGGAATGTAGAATGCTAAAGTGTGTTTCTTAAAATTACTATTACAATTCTCAACACCCTGTATAATTGTTTAGCATTTGAATTTACGCAATGTCCCTATTAATGTGTATAAATGTAGAGTGCTAATCATTTGTGTTGATTACAAAGCACTATTAACATTTTGAACACCCTGTATATAGCACTTTAGTGATTGCATTTCAAACAATCCCTTCTTAGCGGGTACCAACGTCGTTAAAGGAATGTAGAATGCTAAGCTGTATCTTTTACAAATGACTATTAAAATTATGAACACCCTGTATCTTTCTATAGCTTTTCCATGTACTTATACAATATTCCTCTTAATGTTTGTTTATTTCATAAAAGGAATGTGGAATGCTAATCATTTGTGTTGCTTACAGAGCTCTACAACACTATTAACATTGCGAACGCGTATAGCACTTTAGAAGTCGATTTTCGAACCATCCCTTCTTAGCGGGTGCCTATACGTCGTTAAAGAAATGTAGAATGCTAAGCTGCGTGTTCTACAAATAACTCTTACAATTTTCAACACCCTGTATATTTCTTTAGTATTTCCATTTATAGAATGTTCCTCTTAATACTTGTTTATTTCATGAAATGAATGTAGAAGGTTAATCGTATGTGTAGCTTACAGAGCACTATTAACATTGTGAACACCCTGTACCACACTTTAGTAGTCGCATTTCGAACACTCCCTTCTTAGCGGATGGTGCCTACGTAGTTAAATGAATGTAGAATGTTACGCTGTGTCTGTTACAAATGAGTATTACAATTTTCAACACCCTGTATCTTTTTTTGGTAGTTGCATTTAAACAGGTGTTCTTATTGGTATGTGTGTATATGGCGTTACAATAAGTATATAACCGATTTTTCTTAACCCATAAATTAAGATTGAACATTAAACACCCAGTAGAATATATATCCCTTAGGATTTGCACTTCGAAATATCTTTTGATTGTGGGCGTCTACTGTCTATGTCGGTAAAAAAAAGCATATTTTTTATCAATTGATCTCAAAGAACACTATTAAACCTTTAAACACCCTGTATAGCACTTTAGGAGTGGCATTGTAGAAACTCTTCTTCAAAGGATTATATTTCCAAAATTTTGTGTTTCTACAACCCGCGGTTTTCCATTGTTAACGAATAATATTAAAAACTTTAAACACCTTGTATATTCTTTCAGGAGATGAATTTCAAAAAATCCTTTAAGGGGTGTTCGCTTATTTCGTCAGAGGAATACAGTTCCAAAATTTCGTGTTTCTAGGACCAACGGTTTGGGATTAACAAAAAATACCTTAAAACTTTTCAACACCTTGTATATCTCTTTAGGGGTGGAATGTCAAAAAATCCTTTTATCAAATTGTGACGATAACAAACTGTACTATCCGATTCCGCAAGAAAAAATAAATTATCGTTTAAAAAAAATCCCGGTGACGTCATTGCTCGAAGGGGGTAAGGGGTAGAAAAATGAAAATTATCGGAAAATCTTTGGTTTTGAATAAATCGATTTGACGTATCAAACAGTTTTTTGATATTCCTATAGGGAATGATAATATTCCAATGCTTCCTTACACTGTATAGATAAACACCTTGTATAATACCTTCAGGAGTCAAATATCAAAAAATCCTTGAATACGTGTCTGCTTATATCGTCAAATGAATGTATTTCCAAAATTTCGTGTGTCTAGGGCCAGCGGTTTGGTAGTATTAAAAAATAATAAAAAATATTTCAACACCCTGTATATCCCTTCAGGAGTGGAATTTTGAAAAATCCCTTCTTAGTGGGTGCTTACATCGTGAAAGGAACACGCTCACCAAATTTCGCGATTCTAAGGTCAGCGGTTTTGGCTGGGCGATGATAGGTCAGTCAGTCAGTCAGTCAGTCATTCAGGACTTTGATTCTTATATATAGAGATCTCATAAATGCCGCCCTTAATAGATAAGGGCTTTTAAGAGAATACTTACACTTTGTAATGATTTAATCGAGGGTATATTATACGAGTAGGTATAATATACGTCGGATCTAAT
Source organism: Malthinus seriepunctatus (assembly GCA_963924605.1). Classification (NCBI taxonomy): domain Eukaryota; kingdom Metazoa; phylum Arthropoda; class Insecta; order Coleoptera; family Cantharidae; genus Malthinus; species Malthinus seriepunctatus. The sequence goes on from OZ004602.1 coordinate 35,699,560, forward strand.
TCAATTATTTTTTTTTACAAAACTAATTGCATGTCGAATACTTAAATATAATGAAAGCTCTTCTAGAAGAAAAATTAAACTCTTTAGTACTTACAACAAGTTGGCAATTTAAAGGAAAGTAAACTTGTAACAAACAGAAATTGTTCTTTGATAACGTTTGTTCCATTTCAATTCGTAATTGGTTACATTGTTGGGGGTGTTTGTATTCAGTAAAGTTTCATCGAGACATTAAATAATTTCTTCTTCTGTACTAAATGAAAATTTCATTTCTTAAGACATTTCTTTCAACAAATTGTTTTATAAAAATTTTAATACGAAATTGATTTGTTATAAAACTGCCATTAACGGATTAAGATGTTCATTGAAGAGAGAAAATTAATAAGCCCCGTGCATCATAATTAATGAATTAAAATAATTATTATACAAGGTCCAACAGAATTAAAGAAACAAACCTTCAGGGATGGTATAGGGCATTACTACAATTATTTTTTGAAATGATTTATGAACTCTTTGAGGCGTCGTTATTGAGGTACTGAGCGAAGAAGTTACACTTGGATACACAAAACGCGAATTCGACCACCAGCACTTGATACAACTACTGCATGACAATGCAATATAAAGAACGATTAAAAATAAAAATATTTAAAGACATCGATTTCATCATACTACATGTATACATATTAATTAATAAGCATCCTTCTGATGAGTGCTCTAAAAGAGCGCTTGTTAATTTTTCAACGGGTTTGAAACACAGCACTTAACATTATGGTGGTGGGAAAAGCATTTGCAATAATGCCAATATTCAAAAGTGATTTGGTTCGATCGATTGGCACCTTTTGCAGCGCGTTTTCGGTCCTGGTGGTTACTCGACTCGGCTAACGTCTCGTCCGGCACTTAGCATCGATCGCACCGTCGACGTCGGTCTGCAATTTCTCACATTTCTAACTTATTTTACAACAATACTTCTTTAAAATGGCAGACAACTACTACATCGGAGACGACAACAATAAAAAAGTGCGATTTAATGGAAATTAATATTTAAGCATTTTATAATTCAACCTTCACCATATTTTTGAAAAAATGCCGCAAACCTCAACGAGCTTATCACTTCTTTGTCACACTGCATACAGGTTGTAATTTGAGTTGGGACTTTTCATGAAACCTAAGATATTATTGTCACACATGTGAAATGATGTGCTATTTAATAAATAGGTTACTCTAGGAAGTAAAGATTGCAATAACTAGAACGGTAGTTTGAGTTAATGCAAGATCAGAACAAAGAAGACGGGAATGCGAGGTATGCACAAGACAGCATTTACGACAGTCGTCAATAGGAAGTTAAGATTTTATAAAAGGCCTAGAATGAGGACACGAGAGTTAGTTGCTAATTAGCTGAGTTTACAGTTAGACGGTCAGTTGGGATTGAGAGGGCGAGGAACCCTAGTTAACGACTAATCATAAGGGAGGCGCGAATTCAACCCATAATCAAGTGTAACAACAGCAGAATGAGTAAGAATTTATTATTGTAATGAACATGTATTTTATTGGAACTCTTGGTGTATAATTATACACCCTCAATTATCCTGGTACAACCTGAGAGTACCTCAGGAGTCATGAGAGCAGTCGTGACATATGGTGGAGGTACCGGGCAGTTTATATATTTAGATACAAATTGAAGTATCAAAGTATGGATAAGTAAAATGGCTCATTTCTATAGCGTTAATGAACCGTTTAACATATTATTGGTGATGGCGAATGCAACAAAAATGCTACCGGCTTAGACTAAAATTGTTAAAAATGATGTATAGTATCTCCGGTTTCAAGAAAAGTCGCAACTAAAATTACATCCTGTATAAGATGTTTATTAAATTATTTAGTCTCTTGTAATGGAGGGCTTTAAATCCACTTTCTTTAATATGTAATTAAGGTTTACTTCCAACTCTTAAATTTGATTGTAGCATCTGTTGTTTTCCAATTTAATTAATCCACGAACGAATTAAGTGATAAACAGAGATAAAATGCTATTTCGACAGCAATTCATTCGAAAGAGGTCGTTCGCATAGAAAATGTTGTTCAAAGTTTAATGTATTTATTGAGGGATTTTACGTCCTAAAAATTCTATCTATTCTGTGGAAGGGAAAGACGTTTTCAACGTCCGAACGAAACGAGAGATTAAACTTTCGTCCGACGCGACAGTTGCAGTTGTAAAGATAATGCCGCATTGGCTTAAAATCGATGGAAGAAATGAGACTATGTTTAAAGCGAACTTTAGAAATAAATGTTAAATTTAAAGTTAACTAAATTATGTTTAACGGAACCGAACCGAACAGAACCGCACTATAGCGGGGCACACACGATCGAACATGTCTTAACACATGTACGCGCGTACATGTTCGTCAAACATCAATGTGCATACAAGAAGTCAGTCGCACTTCTCAACCTGGCCAATCCTGCAAGCTGACTGTACATTGTACAGTCAGCCTCACAATTAATGGCCACGACAAAAGGACAGAAGGGGAGGTTGTTGATTTACTACTTGTTGGCAAAATAAAGTGACCCCTCAATTTAAGTAGGGGGTGTTATGATGATTGTATACACAACTTGTGCTAGAATTATAGCCAAGGTAGCCATTAATTGTGAGGCTGACTGTACGTGCGTTGATGTGCACGTACATGTTCGATTGTGTGTTTGTAAAATGCACATGCTCGCCACGGACTTATTCATTGCGGTACGTCGTGGAAGACCTGGATCTAGCCTGGGCGATTCAGGAACTTGTAAATTGAAAAACTATAATAGCGCACGCCACTGCCATCAACTACAACTCTTCTAACATCGAATAGACGGCAGTAAAACATACGTTCTAACGGGGTTGGGTTATGATGTCTTAAAGGCTTGTTCGATAGTGTGTGTGGCCGGTGTACTTGACGTTGATGTTTGACGAACATGTACGCGCGTGCATGTGTTAAGACATGTTCGATCGGATGTGCCCCGCTCGTGTAGACATCAACGCACGTACATATATTCAGGATTGAACAGGATGAGAAGTGCGACGGTCTTCTTATATGCACGTACAGTCAACCTCACAATTATTGACTACACTGGGTCATTAGCCAACAACGACAAAAGAACAGAAGGAGAGGTTGTTGATTTACTACTGGCTTGGATCCACAATACGTGCTAGACGTATAGCCAGGGTGGTCATTAATTGTGAGGCTGACTGTACATATTCCAATTCATATTCCATATTCCACTTGTGTTAAGACATGTTCGATCGTGTGTGGCCGCCTTATGTTGAAAGTTTCCGATAAAGGGAAAATTGATAAAATTGGTCGACGAGCTCGTTAAATATGAAGAATCGGAGGTTACTTGTTATATTGTGAGGCGCCAAATGGAATAATTTATGTAAGTTAATGTTTGTGTAAGTTTGCGAGTTTTGGAAGGGAGCAACAAAAGAGCACCCCGTGCATTAAATATTTCGATATATCGAGAAAACGGAAGCGAGGAGGTAAAAGAAAACACTATAAAGTAGCGCGATCTGTAAATATTTAAAGACATAAAAGATGAAACTTGCCGAAAGCAACGGTATTTCAGTTAAAAATGAAATATTCAAGTCTCTTTTCTTTATTCCTTTTCCTATATATATCTATTTTTAGTCGGGAAATATTGCATATAGGTGTGTGCGTGTTAACAGCACAATAACGTGGTTTTTAAACGAACCGACCCCGGCGTAATTTATAGAATACATCAAAAGTAATAGTGCACCGCCGAACTACCCACCAAGGATCGAAACGAAATCGGAACTCGTTAAAAAAATAAATAATTAACCCTTATAAAGAGAAAACTTATCGATTTAGCTGGCTCTGACGTGCAGACACCATGTGGCGGCTCGGACTTTTAATTAACGAACAACTAGAAATGGGTTAATTAGTAACAAATTTAACTTGGTTTAGCATTTAGCTTCACGGTTTAATTTGAAATTTAATGGGCCCGCAAATGATTGCAGGAAAGTCGGACGCGTCGGGGCACAATCGGACTTATACGATGATATGCGTGTATAAAATAACACACGAAATGAAGCTTTTGACGTTAAAATTTATAATAAATTGTCGCAAATTTAAAGTTATTTATGGTTTATATTAGGGGTCGAAATTTTCGTCGGGATTCAAAAGTAGCGAGGAAGACGACGGGGACTGCGGTATGCGGTAGATACTAAATATTTGTACAGAAAATGAGGGACCACAACCGCAGTATTATCGTTGCAGCTATTTTAGACTACCTCTAACTTTATATCTAAATATGCCCCTTAACCTATAGGTGCAAAATAACAAAACTTTATTATTGCACCCTTTTTATGACAAATATTTTAAAGGCGCTTTTAAATAAGTAAGTATAGGTATTTCCTCGCGTGAAATAATTTTGAAACCGAATCGACTCGAAAGCGAATAAATGATTAAAAAATGAAAATTATACGATCGTAACACAAATTTGCCAATCGGGGTGTAAGAAAGACACGAAAGCAATCTAAATGTTCGATTTGTTCAATTAAAACGTTAATGGAGCTATTTTCTTGTTTTAATCTTTTAGATCGATCGTTTAAAATTTTTCATTAAAAAAAATAGTTTCGATTGTAGGGATTAAAAAAGACAATTAGAAAAGGGATTTCGCAAATAAACGTAAAATAAGACAGAGTTGAAAATTTAATATAACCGAGAATTTTCTTAGCCCAGTTTTCGTCTTGTAAACTGAAAACTCGTAACTTAAGACTTATGATTTAATTCATTTTACAGTTTGACTTGTAACTTAAATCATTTTTATCTATCTGGTAAAGACTTAAGTCAAAAGAAATGACTCAAAAGTTATTTAGAAAAGACTTAGGTCCTTTAGAAAAGATTTAAGCCGTTTATAAAAGACTTAAGTCATTTATAAAAAAACTTGAGCCGTTTAGAAAAGATTTAAGTCATTTAAAAAAAAATAAGTCAAAGATAAAGACTTTTGAGAAAGCCTTAAAAGTTATTGAAATCAACTAATTTTTCAAGAAAAGAACCCTTATTTCCAACAAGTTTTAGAATTTTAAGCCAACTGGCGCCGACAAACTCTTTTCCAGGTGCTAATAACTGTTATCGTTGAAATATAAAACAGTACAAATTTTTTATAAAAAAAAGATATACCTTCTAATAAATAAATATAATATGAACTCTTTTCCCCATGAGCAAATAATGATCACGGTTCAATTAATAATTTTCAGGGTTTTTTCTTTTTGGAAAATGATCAACAATTCAAACTAACAACAAACCAAGATACTTTTGTAATAAACGTTTTTTAAAGTTTAACCTATTCTTAATTATTACCTTCTTGTAAAGGTTTTTATTTTATTTTAAAGAATAACCCCCAATATTATCAACCTACCTTTAACTTTAAAGGAGCTTTAGTCAAAATCTGTCAAAATATTATCTGTTTTAAATGGCTGTTATTCATTATTTTGGCCTTGATATTAACTTTATATTAAATAATTTGACAGTTAGCTACTTCTCCTTTAGTTTAATTCATAATACACCCCACTAATACGAAAATAAAAGTTCGACTAAAGGCCCTTTAACTAAAAGAGCATTTAATATGGTTAATAATATCGGCCGTAAGTCTTTTTCTATGTTTCTTATCACTGACAACGTCTTTCAAATACTTAATTTTGTAAAATGACTTCAATTATAAAGACTTTATTTACTTAAACCAAAATAAATATTTATAGTATAGCTCATATTGACTTAAATCATTACGAAATGACTTGACTTAAACAACAGATGCGACTAAAGTCAAAAATAATGATTTAATTCAAAATAAAGACTTAAGTCATGACTTAAGTCATTGCGAAAATGTCTTGACTTGAAAAATCAAATAAATCAAAGACTTAAAACTTAAATCACATTAGTTTAAGTTTTGGTTTGACTTAAGATTTAAGTCTTTAAGACTTAAGTCTTTTTTAAAATGACTCGTTGCAGCTCTGGTGATCGTTGTGATACGTTGTTGTTTATCCTGTATAATAAATTATAAGCCAATTTTTTAATTCCTTGACCATAAATCTAAACATCGAACTCTTCAATAGTTACGAGTGTCCCATAGCGATTTTAAAGATACCACTAGAATAATATTCAGTCTGCACAGGCCTGGGCGTAGCATAAAAGCCTGAGCGTTAGTGGAGTTTATATCGATACCGTATGTATCGTAAATTCCTATCAGGACCGTAGCCAGTGGTATGCATACGAAAATTTTGAGCCTGTCCTAATAGCCAGAGTTTGCTAAGGATTTCGCAATAAGAATAAAACGATAAGCTCCTTATTTCAGTTTTCAGTGCCGAAGAAGAAAATATTTATTTAGAAAAAGCTTATTACGATAGGAGGAAGTCAAATTTTTGCAAACTTTACCTGTAAAACTTCCATCCTCAGAAGAAATTACAGTGGTCAACAGAATTATAAAAAGTCTGAAGAGAGAGAACCCTGATTTAACTGTCTTCGATATTATTTTCAGCAATGCACTGCATTCGCCCAAACATATAATTTATTGGCGACTGCCAGGAGTTTTTGGTTGTAGCACAGCGACTTGCGAGTCTCCTTTTTCTGTGTTGACAAGGATTAGTCCTTCTTGCATACAGTTTTACAAAGTACGAACAAAATCAAAGAAGATATTGCGAATTGCGAAAGAAAAGTTCTTAGTGTATGTAGATATAAATGTGGAAAATTTCAGCCTTTGGCTGCCTTGAAATTTTTTGAGCCTACTCCCTCGAACATAGTTTAGCTACGGCTCTGATCCTTATACAATAACATTGTGGTTTACAATAGTTTGGCAAAAAGGTATCGATATGTTATATGTTGTTAAAACAAGAAATCGAATAGTTAAAATCAAACTAAAAGGCGCGCCTTGGAATTTGTGTAACACTTACAAGGGAGAATTATTATGATTACAATTGAAACATAAATATAGAAAGCTCGAGCTTTGAAGACTGCAATGCAGATAATAACCAAATTCGACGATTATTTTTCCACTTGCGCGCCGTGGCGCCGTTTCGAAATAAGCCAAATTTTGCACAACTGGAATCAATTATTTGATTTGTTTGTTTTTTAAAAAATTAAGGAGCTAAGTTATAAAAACTATAGTACTAACTATTTTTAGTAGTGTAATTTTTAACGATATCGTTGTGTAAAGTAATCGATCTTTGTCACGCACGAAAACTTGGAGCCGGAATCGGAGCCGATGCTGGGATTTATTTGGTCGCTTAACCGAATTTTATTTAATTGAAAACTTCTACATTTTAAGTAATACAAGTATACGCAACTTTAATCGGTATCGATTTACTAAGTAGTAATAGCAGATATGTTATAGATTCGAAAATCCGCAAACTTTCGTGACCATCTTTTTCGTGTCATGTATAATAACTAATAACTAACAGGAAATTCTTTGACAGCAATAGGTAGGTACATTAATAGTTTGTTATTAGCTTTTACATTAATAAAGAGCATAAAAATGCCTTTAAAGCTGACGCAATAACCACATAATGATCCTACATCAACGTAAATATAAAGTCTTCCTCGTTTATTTTCATTTTTTAAAGCTTTGTGGAATCTTCAACAACTTATAATGGTCGACTTTAAAATCCTTATAGAGTATAAAAAAATAATCTGTTGTGTCAACACAAGACTTTCCGATTGAGTTGATTATTTTAAGACCAAAACAGTTAGAAAACAAAAGAATAGTATACATTTTTATAATCACCAAATAAAAAAAAATAAACATAAAAATTTTTTGACAAATGTCAAATTTTTCGACAACTGTCAAATTTTTTGACGTAAACCTTTAAACCGGAAATAAACCTTTTTAAAACAAAAAAATGTTAAATTTTATATCACTGCATACAGGAAAAAATTCTCTACCGGATTATTGAAAAAAAATATATGTTGCCATTTAAAAAAAGATTATTTACTTTAATTACACGCCCCCTAGCGGACCGATTTTGAACAAATTCCTTTCTGCACTCCGTTGTTATCTGATACATACACATACACACATACACACAAACTTTTTTCTGAAAATGGTTTAGATTGTCTCGGGGGACCTCTAAACAGATATATCCGGTGTTATCTCAAATTTTTTTTTCGACCCCGATTACAATACTTTCCTAGGTACAGGTAAATTTTTTAGACATGGCATAGGTATGGTGGGGATTTAGCTGCGCAGTGTTCGTTTAAGTACCGCCCTAAATGCCGAATGCTTACGTCACTTAAATGCAGTAGCGTATCATTATGTAATTTTTAATTTTGTTTAATAAAATTTGATCTTTTTAAAAGTTTTGCTTCTTTTCAAACCCCCTAATGAGCAAGAAAATTTATTATTTAAAGAATTATTTCCAACTTTAAAAAATAGTTAACTTAAATAATAATTATATTAATTTTTTTACTAATTTTAAAAGCACGTCTATGAAACGAATTCGGAGTCTATCGTCAGTAATCGCGCTGCGCTAACTTTATACCATGTCTGGTGAATCGTACAGTATAATACCTTAAGGTATCGGAAAGTAATAATCTGTACATAATTAATAAAATTATTTCGTAATTAAGTAGAAATTAATTGATTTTAAGTACAGCGAGCTATAAATACAAAAAATTCGTTTGTAATAGCTTTACAAGAATTGACCTAAGATTTCATTAAATTGCTAACATTTTCTTATTTCCTTTCTGTTTGAATAACAGACTATATTTTTATTTAATTTAAAATTGAGTTATTATTCATATCACGTTCTAGTATAGAACAAATAAAATATGCTAGCTTATAAATTTGCCGTTATTTTTGGACACTTTTTGATAAATAAAGACGAATTAGAAACTTTTTTAATAAAAGAAAAGTCCAAAATGCCAAAAATGGTTTTACAAATGGAATTTATTCCAAAACATTATAACTTAAAAATACTGATTAGAAAAACATTGAATGAAAACCTTTGTATATTTTCCGTTCTACTAGAAAATCTCGTGACACTTATCTTACAACTCTCTCTCTCTCTCTCTGAAAATAAAAGCAAAAAAATATCCTTTCTGAAAATAATTTTTTGTTTAATTTTTTTGTAGAGAAAATTTTGTTATGAATTTTTTATCTATGTGAAAATGTAAAGCTAGAAATAATTTTTGACGAGAATGCTCGAAACACCATAGGGTTATAGGTATACAAACTTTAGGGGTGTCCTCCTTAGGTCATTTTAAGCAAGAAAAGTTATATTAACATAGGTCCGATTCGAAAAGGTTAACGAGTTATAGCTTTTTGAAGATAGTTGTTGAAGATTACGATGTGGGAAACGTCGATGATATTCCAGCTCGGCAGGTAAACGTTAATGGGGCATGTTTAACCACCCCTAAACTTTGGTAGGTTCTTTCAGTGACACCTTGTATACTACGCATAGATTCTAGATCTTCCTAGTTCTCAACTTGGGAACATCTGTTATTATAATAGTTCAAGAGTGGCCCATTTGGTAGTTTTAGATAACTTACTATGACAATGGAGATTGCAGATTCACTTGTCATTATCACTAAATAAATTTGAAATAGTTTATTTTGTAATTTAACATGGCATTTGTTGCCACAAAATATACAGGCTGAGTCACGAAACTTGTAGTCCCTGACGACCGTTGATTGAAACCAAAGACCATACACTGAGAGACTACCTAAACCCATATTAAAAAATGTGAGAGGCTTTTAAGGTCAAAATCGCTTAAAATTCCTCGAAAGGTAAACTTGTTTTATCCCTTTCTTCGTTGATCCATCTTTGACAAGCTATCTTATTCACTAAGACACGCTTCCAGTGACTAGTGGCCTCTTCTTTAGCGGAGATTTTTAGTCACATTTGGCCTATAAGCTATGACAGTCTCTTACTGTATAGTCTTAACTAAAACCGCTGAAGACGATACACTGAGAGACTACCCAAACCCATATTAAAGAATGGGAGAAGTTTTTATTTTTAAAATCTGAATCTGGCTCAGGAGGGATAGGAATTTTCTCTCCTGAACTAGACATAAATATCAGTATACCATTAGGAAAATTCACCTCGGTCTTCCAAGCTGAACTTAATGGCATACTAGAAAGTGCCAAAATGGTAAAAGGACTGCATAGCAGCACTAAACGACATTTCGACGAGTAATGCTCTTGAAATCTGCTGGATCAAAGGGCACCAAGGTAACGAAGGCAATGAGAGGGCGGATGAGCTGGCAAGGCAGGGCTCGGGCTCCTACACGAACGGGCCGGAACCGACCCTGACTCTGGCGATCTCACTCTCAACAGTCCTATAAAACAAAAAACATAACCTCACATAAACATATGTGGGCGAAAGTAACGGGCTGTAGACAAGGCAAAGCAACAATTGCTGCTCCTTCGATACGACGCGCAAAATACTACCTCAACCTGTCTCGATTACACCTGCGAGTACTCACGGACATCGTTACAGGAAATTGTAAGCTAAACAAACACCTCCACACTCTGGGACTGATCAATAGTCCTAGATGCAGACGCTGTAAACAGGAAGATGAAACTGCAGAGCACGTGCTTTGCTCGTGCCCTGCGGTAACATCAACTAGAGGATCCATACTTGGTGACTACTGGCTGGATATGGCCAGAATCAGAGACACTCCACCCGCCAAAGCTGCTCGAGTTCATCTTAAAGTTGGGATGGCTCGAGGAGTGACGGGGAAGGAGGCGCCTCTGGGGAGGATGCACAATTGGCTCGATTAAGCGGCCTAAGTGTAAGCTGGCTAAAAGCCAGCCCTCCCGCTAGCAATCCAATTCAAAAAATGGTTAAAATCGCTTAAAATCTCTCGAAGGATAAAGGACCCCGCACAAATCTTATGGGAAATGGCCCTCGGTGAATTTTCCTAAAAATTTAGTATGTTGTAGTATTTGACCTACCGAACAAAAGTCTCCATGGCCACAAAGCCCTAAACCTAATAGTCTTCGTGTTGTGGAGACTTAAAGTACTGATAATCTTGTCACACACAATTGTGATTTTTTGAATTTTATGCATAACGATCACATTCACACAATTCTTATAAGAAATGGCCCTCGGTGAATTTTCCTAAAAATTTAGTACGTTATGGTGTTTGACCTACTGAACAAAAGTCTCCATGGCCACAAAACCCTAAACCCAATATTTTTCGTGTTGCGGAGGCTTCTAGTGCTGAATAATGTTGTCACACACAACTGTGGTTGGATTTAATTATAGCTGGAAAAGTTTGATACAATTGTTATCTTTGTAATGTTGGAAGTTTTAGTAAGAATGCCTGGAATAGGCGACATTGATAATAGGCTGGATATTGCAATAAAAAGGCGTGAAGATAATGATCTTCCAAACCTATAATTAGAAAATGACACAAGAGTATGTTTGAATCGCAATCAGAGTATTGAAAGAGAATTAACGAATATTGAAGAAAATTCCATGTGTCTCCGATTAAATATTGTAAAGCAGCGAGGCAACCGAACTTGCATTTTTAAAATAAAATTCAAAAAATCGCAGTTGTGTGTGACAACATTATTCAGCACTTGAAGCCTCCGCAACACGAAATATTAGGTTTAGGGCTTTGTGGCCATGGAGACTTTTGTTCAGTAGGTCAAACACCATAACATACTAAATTTTTAGGAAAATTCACCGAGGGCCATTTCTTATACGTATTGTGTGTGACAAGATTATCTAAGCCTCCACAACACGAACAATATTAGGTTTAGGGCTTCGTGGCCATGGAGACTTTTGTTCGGTAGGTCAAATACTACAACATACTAAATTTTTAGGAAAATTCACCGAGGGCCATTTCCCATAAGATTTGTGCGGGGTCCTTTGTTTTATTTCTTTCTTCGTTGCCCCCGCCTCGACAAGCTATATTATTCACTGAGAATATGCTTGTGGTGACTAACGATATCGTTTTTAGTGGTAATTTTTGGTCACATTCGGCTCATAAGCTATGACAGTCTCTTACTGTATAGTCTTCTCTGAAACCAAAGACCATACACTGAGAGACTACCCAAACCCATATTAAACAATAGGAGAGGCTTTTATGGTTAAAATCGCTTAAAATCCCACGAAGGGTAAACTTGTTTTATTGCTTTCTTCGTTGCTCCCGCCTCGACAAGCTATCTTATTCGCTGAGATATACATATGCTTGTGGTGATTAGCGATATCGTTTTCAGTGGGGATTTTTGGTCATATTCGGCCCATAAGCTATGACAGTCTCTTACTGTATAGTCATCGCTAAAACCAAAGACCATACACTGAGAGACTACCCAAGCCCATATTAAAGAATGTGAAAGGCTTTTAAGGTCAAAATCGCTTGAAATCTCTCGAAGGGTAAACTTGTTTAATTTCGTTCTTCGTTGCTCCAGCCCCGACAAGTTATATTATTCCCTGAGATACGCTGGCGATGACAAGCGACCTCTTCTTTAGCAAGAATTTTTGGTCACATTCGGCTCATAATTATAAGATAATTGTAATTTTTAACTTTTTTACAGAATTAATTCAATACAATACAAGTTTCGTAGCCCACCCTGTATTGTGAAGCAATGCGGCCTCGTCGCCGCATTATATAATTGGCAAGGATCGTACCGCTGAAAAGAAAATCCTTAGCTCTTTTCGTATAATTTGTTGTAGCTAATAATGAAATTAACAGAAAAGTTTGGTGTTAGTCTAAAGTTTTCTTTTTTGTGCGTATTGCGCTCATACGTAAATACGAGTACATACAGGGTAGGGTGGTGATAACACGGTTTCCGGTCATATGTCGTAACAGCTTTTCGTAATTTTTTTTCTTGGTTATTTTAGACGAAAACGCAGCTTAAAGCCGTGGTCGCCCCTCTATAGTTTACGCATATATATAGTGTTTTTCAGCTTCTATAAAGTCAACAGTTGCTCATTGTAAATCATAGGTAAGCATCCCTTCTACTATGGCGATTGTGAATCTTTAATTATTTAATTATAAATTAGTGCTAAATAATAAATTTCATTTCATATAATTATATAAAAAAAAAAAAACACTATATCTATGCGTAAACTATAAATGAAGTGATTAAAATTTAAGGTAATACCAACTTTAAGAAAGTTTAATGGAAATTAAATTTTTATTATAGAATGTAGAAATTGTGGAGGTTCATAAACGGTGGAAGTTATTCGTTAGAAATAATTCAAGTAACCAAATAAGAATTTACCTGCGACATCTACAGTTGAATTTATGTATAATGAGAAATAATCAGTTTTAAATAATTTTATTTAAGCATTTAGTTTAGAATATATGAATATATTTACATGTAAATTAAAATGAAACCGTAAAAACCTTATAAGTTCCAACAATAACCACCTTAACAGTTTGTTATAGACCCTAAACATAGTAGGTTACAAAATATAGGTATTTGCATGTGTTCAAATCCTATTAAATTCCTAATTATAATAAAATTATTAATATTTAAGTAATTTTAATGATTTAGTGAATGGCTTATTTCTTGGATTATTTCTAATATTTTTACAAATGCGAAAGTGACATAATTTTAAAAATCGTCTACATCTTAATGCAAATTTTAATTGATTTTATAAACCATAATTTGCATAATCCTGCATGAAGTTCTTATACTTAAAGAGGTTTTGAGTTTGCAAATTGAAATAAAGTTATACAGGGTGAATCTGAAATATGTACTATAATTAATATTAATACATACACAGGTGATTCTCTAATGTCAAAATAAGACGATTTAGCTAAAAATTTAGTCCAAACAGCAAAATATCGATAAAATAATGAAGACTTTAAAGGTCTGTATCTCAGCAGGAGTTCACTGACAACATGAGGTAAGGAATGTTTACCTAAATCGTCTTATTTTGACGTAAAGGATCACCTGTGTATGTATTAGTTATGGTAGGTACAGTAAAAATATCTTAAAGTGACCAGCTAGGGGAAGGGCCTACACCTAAATTAATATTTTTCCCCTCTATGCAATAGTAATCGCCTAGTTACGTATAATTTAGTAGCCACTGATACAAACGAATTTATTTTAAACCAATCGTGTTTAAGGGAGGTGTGGCCAAATCTGCGTGAATTTATCCCTACCGCACCTCAGGTAGGATTGTGTTTGCTGTACATATTTCAGATTAACCCTGTATAGTGTATACACTGTGTTTCCAATTAAACTAACATAATTAAACTCTTTATTATAACGTTCTCAAATTTGGGTAAATCGTAAGCTAAAAGTATACAAGGTGATGCATTACACTTTTTAATTTAGGGACCATTCATGCTGACTCTAAGAATAAGAACAAGAATAAGCAGAAAATTTCAGCTATACAGAAACTAATGGTACGGTTCATGCTAGTTTCCATAACGATATATTTCTACTCTTATGAAACTCATATGATCTCATGAGTATAGTACACCCGCCCATTTAATATTGAGGTTTGAGGTTAGGTACTTTTGATTTTTAGTTGTCACTTTAAATCAGCTTGAAGCCACGAGAGCGCATGCCTGTTTTCTACAAGAGCAAAAGCTAATCATGAACCGTTTGTCTACGACAATTCTACGCTTATACTTGTTCTTATTATTATTCTTAGAGTCAGCATGAATGGTCCCTTATTTTATCTTATTGCTTTTTCCTTTTTATTCGTTTCTTTTTAGCGGTTTGGCGAATTTCCTCGCAGTCTTGGTTTATACTTTAATTAATTAATTCGTGCTTAATCTTAAAAATATTAAATTAGCACATGAACTTAATTATTACTGACAGGATATTACATTAAAATTACTTTTTGAGGTCGAATAAAAAATATAAGAATAAAAGTAATTAAAAAGAAATTCGATGCGAAAAAGCTTATTTTTGGTTCCGAAAATAGAAAAGAAAAGTTGACTCCAACTAACAATATATGAAAACGTTATAAATCTTTTCCGTTATAGCATCAAACAAGGAAAGGAAGAGTTGAAAATATGTTAAACGACCTCAATAAGTCTCTTTAATATAATTTGATAATAATAAATGTCGCTTCCTTGAAATTAAATGTCTTACTCCACATTTAAGTGTAATATGGCTTCTTCAAAGGATTACAAGAGTATTATTATGTAACTAAGACGTTTCAATTTTAGTACATTTTCTTATCTGGAATCAGAACCGAACTCTTTAATTTCTTTTTGAAAAAGGTCGAGTTTTGTACGATTTTAACGTAGTACTAACCAAGTGATATGAGTGTCTTAAGCTACATGGGTAGACCATAAAGAGCCTCAACTATCAGGAACTTAATAAAGTCGATTTTAATTTGTATTATCAAATACTACTGATTAAATGAGAAGAGCCATCAGAGATACTAGACATGGAAGAATCATTTAGAAGTAAGAGGCCACTATTTAGGTACTTGGGACCAAATTAGCTTGTAGTTGGAGACATGACCGTAGCTAGACTGTTGTCAGGGAGGCTCAAAAATTTTCAAGGGAGACTGAAAGCTGAAATGGGGTTTTCTGTCTTCTGGGTTAAATCTGTTGACCACTGTAACCTCTTCTAAGGATGAAAGTTTTTTTGCCTAAAGTTGGAACAAAAATTTGACTTTCTAAAAGTCAATGTTTTCTTCTTCGGCATCTATTAGGAACTTATCGTTTCATTATTATTGCGAAATATTTAGAAAACTCTGGCTAGAACAGGCTTAAAATGTGCTTAAAACAGGCTGAGCCTACCCTGGCATCCTCCAGGCTACGATCCTGCTTGGAGATCCGCTAAGTCTGGTCAATTGACAATTATATTTGAATTTTCCAGCTGACGTGTGTTAGAGCTTGCTATCTTCTTTCATATGTCACTATTAAAGTGAAATAAATATTTATATGCATCTGACTACTTCAATTTTCTATTCGTAACATATTCCCCCACCCAAAAGCGAATATGGTACTATACCTATATGAATATTTTTAAAACTATTTGGATAAAATTAAATGAAATTTTAAAATTACGTAATACACCTGCATTTCTAAAGAATTAAATAATGACATTGTAATGCCAATGGGGCAAGAAATTACAATCCCAAGGTATTTGCAGAGACAGTTCTGTCCAAGCCTCCAGAGGGATTGAGTTTACAAGAGAGAAATCTTTTTATTTTTGATTCATCAGAAAATTTTATTTTTTCGAAAATAAACCTCCTAATACGTATGCATTTATAATGAATTTGATATTAATATATAAATATTGATATTACTATAAAATTTGATATTACTTTTCAAATAATGTTAACAATCAGGACTGGACAGATCAGGCGGGCTATCGGGAATGTCCCTGTGGCCCGTGATGTAACAATGAAAAAGATATATTTCAAAAATTTAGATAAATTGAAAAAATCAAAAATATAAACGTAAACTATCAGATTTCCCGGTAGTAATTTTTTCCCAGCCCACTCTTGTTAATAATGTATTAGGTAGACTGCGTAACTTACGAAAAGAATGTCGTTTTTAGAGGTCTACAACTTTACATCTATGGTACGACCTCCACCGACGCCCTTTTGGGGAGCTATCAGCTTCTATAGAAAAGTACGAGATAGGGGCAAAGATAGGGTACGACAATGTTTAATAGTTAATGAAGAATAGTTTAAACATTTATTAAATCAATTTTTTTTCTTTAGGTTAAAAATAGAGATAAAAGTTGAAAATTTAATGTCGCTTTCTTTCCAAAATTTTCTTATGTAACATACCGAAAGTTTTATGCTGCCAGAAGCAGAAACATGTGGTCATTCCAAAAATGTAAAAAAATCATAGGTTGCCATTTAAAAAATCAGAGTTGCGTGCTCCTATGCTCAAGCACGATTACGCTTGAGCAATTAAAGATTACGACCAAATGAAGCATTTTTAGCCTAATAACTTTTGTTTAAAACATTTCTACGAAAAATCTGTAATAAAAAAGTTATATCCTTGTAGCGTTACTTTTTCCCCACCCTGTATATACCAATATTTTAGTTGTTTTTATATTATATTATACATAATATTGCATACATTATATAATATATGCACAAAATGCTTCTATAACTTACGTAAACTAATAGATGTTAATAGGTAGAACATAAGGTAAACACAGAATAATTAAGTAGATATAGATACCCAGTACACACACCTACAGGAGTTGAGTAATATAATAGAGAAATTTTTAATTAAAAAGAGAAATAAAAAAATATATAAAGCTTCATATTTTTACACTTGCATTTCTATTTATATTTTTAATTTTGTATACGCTAAAAGCTCTATATACAAGTTACATATTCACAACGTTAAAATTAATTATGCAGTTTGTTTAAGTTGTGCCTGTGTAACAAAGAGAATCTAAAGTGGGGTAGATTCTAGGGTAAATTTAAAGTAGACAAGTAAAAGCGACGAAGACGAGAAAACAAAAACAAGATATATTTGATATACAAAATTTATGTACAAATTTGTTCTACTTTAATTAATTTCAAACGTTGTACTTAATTAATCAATTTTTTGTGTGTTAAGTACATTAGATTAATTTTATGACGAATTAAGTAATTAATTACGGTATAGATTTTCCGGGCTTTATTTGAAAAAATTTTAGGATTGATATTTTATTAATGCGTTTTTTGTGCGCAGCATATAGTAGCTACTCGGACGTCATACAAAAAAGTAATTACAATTATTAACAAATTGGGGGATAGATCAAAAATTGATGGAAAAGTAATTATTGGAAATAGGCATTCTAATTACGTACTTATAGAGAGGATGACAATAATCTATTGAGTCACTATGGGTTCAATCTTGTAATTTATTATTTTATAAAGAGCTACACTTAAGTAGTCTGCAAAATTTAAGGAAAATTAATCCCTGAAAATGGGTAAAATTTTCACAGTGCTTGGAGTTACATGCAACAACTAACATGAAAATTGTTTACACAACTTAGAAAAGGATCGGCATACCGGGTATACGCACTACAAGACATATTTATGTTGGCGAGAGGTGGGAATGCGCTTAACTTAATTATAGGTATCAGGCCCTCAACTCGCCATCAGGGATCTGTGTTGCAGTATGTATTATATAAAATATCAACAATAACTCTTCTCGATTCTACACAATTTAAAAAAAAATTCTGACGCAAAATTACACACTTATAGACAACTCTTAAGGCTCGTCCACACACACAGGCTTGCCTTCCCCTTTGTCTGTGCAGGCGGCCTGCACAGGCCACCTTGAACGCTGTCCAGACACTACGGTTTGGCCTGTGCAGGCCACTTAAACGGTGTCCAGACGCTCCCCTGTGCAGGCTACCTAAACGGTGTCCATATGCTCCGGTTTGGCTTGTGAAGGCCGCCCAAACGGAGTCCACACACACAGGCTTGCCTTTCGGTTTGTCTGTGTAAGAGGCCACCTGAACGCTGTCGACACGCTCCAGTTTAGCCTGTGCAGGTTGCCTAAAAGGTATCCACACACACAGGCTTGCCTTAAGGCTCGTCTTTACACACAGGCTTGCCTTCCGGTTTGCCTGTGCAGGCGGCCTGCACAGGCCATCTGAATGCTGTCCAAACGCTCCGGTTTAGCCTGTGCAGGCCGCCCACACGGTGTCCACACACACATGCTTGCCTTAAGGCTCGTCTTTACACACAGGCTTGCCTTCCGGTGGCACAGGCCGCCTGAACGCTATCCAGACACTACGGTTTGGCCTGTGCAGGCCACTTAAACGGTGTCCAGACGCTCCCCTGTGCAGGCTATCTAAACGGTGTCCATACGCTCCGGTTTGGCCTGTGAAGGCCGCCCAAACGGATCCACACACACAGGCTTGTCTTCCGTTTTGTCTGTGCAACAGGCCACCTGAACACTGTCGACACGCTCCTGTTTGGCCTGTGCAGACCGCCTAAACGGTATCCACACACACAGGCTTGCCTTAAGGCTCGTCTTTACACACAGGCTTGCCTTCCTGCACAGGCCATCTGAATGCTGTCCAAACGCTCCGGTTTGGCCTGTGCAGGCCGCCTGAACGCTATGTCTACATGCTCTGGTTTGGTCTGTGCAGGCCGCCTGAATTGTGTCCTCTCACCTCGCCATCAGGGATCTGTGTTGCAGTATGTATTATTCAATATATCAACAATAACTCTTCTAGATTCTACACAATTTTTAACAAATTTCTTTCGCAAAATTACACACTTATAGACAACTCTTGAGGCTCGTCCACACACACAGGCTTGCCTTCCGGTGACATAGGCCACCTGAACGCTGTCCAGACACTACGGTTTGGCCTGTGCAGGCCACTTAAACGGTATCCAGACGCTCTCCTGTGCAGGCCACCTGAACGGTGTCCATACGCTCCGGTTTGGTCTGTGCAGGCTGCCCAAACGGTGTCCACACACACACAGACTGGCCTTCCGGTTTGCCTGTGCATGCCATCTGAATGCTGTCCACGCGCTCCGGTTTGACCTGTGGAGGCCGCCTGAAAGCTATGTCTACATGCTCCGCTTTGGCTAGTGTAGGCCGCCTGAACTATGTCCACACGCTCCCGTTTGGTCCATGCAGGCCGCCTGCACAGGCAAACCGGAAGGCAAGCCTGTGTGTGAAGACGAGCCTTTACGGTTTGGCCGCCTGCACAGGCCAAATAGAAAGGCAAGCATGTGTGTGTGGACGAGTCATTAGAGTAAAGAAAGAGATGTTCCGATAGACGAATTTGATTTGTTTCACATAAGTTTATTGTAAATAATTTAAATAAGAGGGCTAAGATTGATGACATAAAATAAGATTTGTAATTAGTCAATACATCAACGTCCAAACTTAATTTAAACCACCAAGCCCTAATGGTAGCTGTGAAGTTTGTTATACTTATATAAGTATCGATGTTGCTTTAATTAATATCCTCAGTTTTCTTTAACGACTATAATGAGGTAATTTGTGTTATTATGCCTACTTGTAGTATAAATAGATAGTTAATGTATTCCATTCCAGCGATTTTTAATTCTCTTTTTATCATGATTAACGCTCGGTACTACAAAACTTTTGATTAGACGTTAACCTTAACGTGGAACTTTTTATTTGTTCTTTCGGTTGTTACAGCCGGTACTATAATATCACACTTTAATGTCGAATTACAATTAATTTGACCTGCTCACGTGCTTGACAAAATAGCGTTGATTATTATCTGGAAAAACAAACAAAAAGTTCAACGTTAAGGTTAACGTTGAATTAAGCTAATTAAACGCTTTATAGTACTGGTCGCAGTCGTAAATAAATAATCTTTTAACCAATAATTTGTTTTTGTATTTTACAGAAAATTATGGGAAGATGGAGTAACGTCGTGATGGATTCATGTTATCAATCATGGTTTGGATATAACCGTAAGATGATTTTAAATTTTATAACACACTATTATTGTTTTTATTTGTGGTTTTTGCGATTATTTTAAAAATGTAAAATGGAACAAAAAGTTACAAACCTCTTAGAATAGGAACTGCATCTTACAAACGGTTCGTCTGATGGCTTATATGAAACCTAAAATCATTTATTATTTAGGTACATTGCACAAGTAATCCAAATGTGAAAATGTACAAACAGATTTGAAAAATCTCAATTACAGCTCTGATATCGTGGCTCAAAAGTTGACTCTGTTTCGGAATTAAAGTGACAATATCTCCAGAACGAGAATGTCCAGAATCTTTATGTTGGGACGCTAATTATGGGAGAGATTTTTCCAAATCAGAGGCGTGCGGGAACAGGGTCAAAATCGCCTTTATTTGTTGCAAAACTGCTAGTTTTGACAGTATCTTTGATCACATTGAAGATAGCAAAAAAATGCATCAGAGGAAATTTGTAATGTATAAAATTACGAAGAGAATGAGACCAGTCCGAGTCCAAACGGATAGTTAGTTTCGCAAGAAAAAATAGGAAACACGGAAAGTTCAATTATTTTTTAATTTAATTAAAAAAAAAATAAAAGACCAAATTTTTTGAAAATGCTTTAAAAGATGTATTTTAATACACAAAAACACTATACCAAATTTCAACTTCTAATATTTATTTAAACAGCCACAATCGCTAAAAGACTAAAAATTTTCAAAATGATGGTGGAGGGTTTCTTTTTTTTTGAAAGAAAGACACTGCCAAGCACTTTTAAATAATAGAAAATTGTAATTTTGCGCTTCTTCGTCCTTTTTTCGCCTTATGTTTATGAGTAGTTGTAAACAAATAACAATTTAATCACTACCTTAGTGATAAAAATGTAATGAACTACTCATAAACATAAGGCGAAAAAAGGATGAAGAAGTTGACAAAAAATTACAATTTTCAATTATTTGAATGTACTTGGCACTACCTTTCTTTAAAAAAAACTTTCACCCTCTACCATTATTTGCTCAAACTTAATTTGTGGTTGAAAATTTTTAGTCTTCCAGCGATTGTGGCTGTTTAAATAAATATTGGATGTTGAAATTTGGTACAGGGTTTCTGTGTATTAAAATGCATCTTTTAAGAGCATTTTCAAAGAATTTGGCCAATTACTTTTTTTTTAAATTAAATTTAAAATATATGAACTTTTTATGGTTTCTATTGTTTTCTGCATAAACGAACTATCCGTTTGGGTTAGGACCGATTTCATTCTCTTCCTAATTTTATACATTACAAATTATCTAAAATGTATCTTTTTGCTATCTTCTATGTGATTAAAGATATTGTCAAAATTAGCAGTTTTGATACAAACAAAGGCAATTTTCACCCTGTTCCCGCACGCCTCTGATCTGGAAATATCTCTGCTCATAATTAGGGTTCCAAACTTGGATTCGTGAAAAAAATTGCGATCCTTACGCTTTTTCTAAAAAAATTTAGTTCTACGCTGCTATTACTCGTAGTACAATTGTTTTATAATAATTAATAGTATCTATGGTTAATTTTCTTGTCATTTAAAGAGAGGGCCCGAAGTTCTCCATTTTCTAACTTGGATCGTATATTTTATTTATTCTTCAAGATAAAGTTATTGATTTTATTGGCACTTGCAATAAATTTATTGTTTGCCTTCCGGTTTGCCTGTGTAGGCGGCCTGCATAAGATTAAAGAATTTCTCAGACCAATGCGGCTTAGGTTGTGACAACGATAGCGGCCGCGATAAAATGATAAGTATGATATAGTACGCCATTCCGGGGTGTACGAAAATCAAAAGTGGCCGTGCTTGACGTCAGAAGGTGTCAGCACGGACGTTGCAGGTACAAACAAGTCGCATTGATTGCAGCGTTGGGTACAAGTAGCTCGTCGCATCGTGTTGATATCTTCTGACGTCACTAGACATTAAAAAAAACCTGCGCAATGATATACTATGTATACTTATACTATGCTTCAGTCATAGTGTAAGTATACATAGTGTACCATTCCGGTGAACGAAAATCGAACTAGACCGCGACGTCAGGAGGGGTCAGCACGGACGTATGCAGGTACGCACGTACATGTTCGAAGCGTTTTTGGGCCAACATACGCACGTTGATGATACGTTAAGACATGTTCGATTGTGTGTGGCCGCCTTATAACTTATTTTTGGTCGTGTCGTCCTTTATTAATTTTTTTTGTTTAATTTTCTAAACCTATTTTAGCATCTCGTCTGGTCGTTGATGTATGTACTTTGTTTATTACATCCTGCAGTTGATATAGCTGCTCTGGCCCACAACTATATTTTCATATCATCATATACAAGTTCAAATTGTAGGCTTACACACAGGCAGACGTTCTCTAAGACTCGTTTACCACAGTTGTGGTAAACAGTGCGCTCTTGATTGCATCTCTTCATATTTTGGAAGCCACGTTCTGTTAGATATGATGTTAAATAATAAAGTGATTCTCTTGATAAAAATTTTCAACAGAGTCATCGCGTGAGACAGTCTTGCAAGAAAAACCACCTTTTCGTGTAGTAGGTATAGAGTTTAAAACAAGATGCTTCAAACTTTTTTTAAGAAAGTTATACCGTTTACGTTGTTATATATAGAGCATTTACAAGTAGAGAGCGCCACGATCAATGTTAGTAAAAATACTAGGAAATTGCATATTTTTTTTTATGTAAGTATTTATAAAAATAGGAAGAAGCAAGATTTTTAAGTATTTTATTTGTAAGTAGCATTAAAAAACCAGCATGACTGTATATTTTACTTAATTTTTAGTGTTAAAATAACGTAAAAAAAGAACATTTTTCGAACACAAATTTTCAAATTTGATCGAGGCGATCGGCGTAGTCGCAAGGCGTATCGGGAAGTATATTGCGCCAATCACTTGCATTAATTTATAGTCGCATGATTTTATTCGGTTTTCATGAATTTGTAAATTCGCTTTTTGAACAAAATAAATTTTTTTGTTAAATATCTACAACATAAGTAATTTGTAATCATAAAGTTCTATAAAACGAATTAAACATAAACATTTTTAAAATTTTTATTTAGCATAAGTACCAAACGTATTGTTTACTGTTTTATTTACTGAGAATTGAAGAATAACTTAATTTTAAATATCATATAAACAATTACTTTACTTATTTAATTGAAAACATGAAGAAAGACGTTTATTTAACACACAATTTCACTCTTATGCGAATTGCCATTAGAGTAAGTGCGTAACAAGGATAGCAATACCTAATATTGACCTAGGCGCCTCTTCTGGTTTTTAATTGTACTGAGTTGATGTAAATGCTTTATTAAAGCTATTTATACTTTAAAACATTTTCGTTTTTCAAAAAAGTCGTGGACGACAAGTACAATTTTTACACGGGCGACGAACGTGCTAGAAACGCGGTCTTATAATTAAAAACGTGGAAAATAAAGCATTTATTGACAAATTTTACTCTTCTAATGATTTAACGATTAAAAAATGAAGTTTGATAATTATAAAACACGCTATTATTAAAATATAGCACAAGTTTAAGAAGCAAGTATTTTTTTAAATATTTTTATTCTTCGCGAATGTCGAGTTTATAATAATGAATTTTAATCGACATCACCACTATAGTCCTACTTTCTCATTTTTTTTATTTCGATAAAGTGTATTTATATAGAATTTCATTTAGCATTTACTATACTCAAAACACGCGACAAAGTTGAACCGTAAAAAATCAATTCTTGCCTTGCACTAAAATAAAATTATTCCGATCCTTTGACCAACTTAAAATTTCATTTATAGTTTAGTTTGTACACAAACAAATACGATGTTTGCTATATATAAATATAGCAATTTATTATTGCAAATTTAATTTTAATTAGAGGACACGTTTTTAAACGCTCATTATTACAATGAACCCACATAAATAATATTTTTATACTTAAATTCTGCCCAATTAATATTTTATTTAAAAAGCTTGTTTTTCAAAAATTAAATTTATTTAGCGTCCTTGCTGTTCTATATTTTTGTATTAAAAAAATCTAAAAATAAAGGCGGTCCTCCAAAAATAGCTTACGAGTGTCGCACAAGTGGCTATATCTATCGTGAGAAGGAATATGTAATCTATTTTGGATCAACTTCAAAAATAATCGAAACGATTAATTTCTTAAATTAATTTATCAAAATTCGACGCTTCATCGCGAAAGAGAACAATCTGTCAGTCTCAGCTTTCAGCCGCCCTGTTACTAATTACCTTTTAGCTTTTACTTATAGCTAGTTATTATATTTCTTTCTAAAAGTGACAATTATGTCGCTGCATTTAATACAAAAGTGTTGCAAAATATAGTTAAAAAAGCGAATGCGTTGAAAATGAACATCCGACACATTTTAATTACACTAAATATCGACCATTTAAAGCTTTTAACCAAAATCGTGCCTAAAATTAAATTAAAAACTCGCTAGTGTGTTGTGCCACAAAAGCCAACTCCCCAATGCAATTGTAGACTGTATCACCGAGCTGTTTGATAATAATTTGAAAGGTAATGTGTACCTATTATTTGTTAGAAACACTGTTATTCACTCCGGTAGCTAACCGTCAGTGTTTGTGCAGATGTTGTAGAAAATGCAAGTGTATATGCGGTTTAAAATTTTCTTTACAGACTCGTACGGTTAACGATAAATAAATGAACCAAAGAGAGGGTTTTATTTACTCTTAGAATAGGATAAAAAAAACATCAAGTGTAGAGTCCAATTTTTATAAGCTTTCCCAAAAATGCTTAAAAAGTCCAGGCAATAATCAAAGTAACACCTGGTTCGTCTACTTTCTCTTTCTTAAACTTTTGTATACAGGGATATCGTTGAAATCAGAATAAAAAATTTATTTATGACAAAACTTAACATGGCGCTCATAAGAAAATCAAAAGTTGACTATTAAAACAAAGACATCTAGTAGGCTTAGAAAAAGTTTCATACGTTTAATTCGTAGCTCGTGTCAAGTTATATAAACTTACCAAATTTCATATCAATGCCTGAAATAATAAAAGAGCTATGTAAAAAACAATAAAATTAAAGTTTTCAGTTTTTTTCAGGATATTTCAGAAACCAAGCTAGTTATCGCAGTTTTATCTTTTATTTCTTATAGGACATAAAATTGTGAAGCTTTTCTCTAATTTAACCGACCTCGTAACTCTTACCGTTTGGGAGATGCCCATAGTGTGCAAGATAAAAGTGACCACCCTGTATAGCTCTCTTTATTTAGTTTTAAACCTAAAAATTAACATATAAATATGATCTGCAGTTCTCCAACTGTGGGCTGATAGGATTAAAATCAAAATATTTTAAGCTAACACAAAATAATAATGAATTAAATACTTAGGTACTAAATATGGTTAGCGCACATTAGAGCCGGGCAAAAATCCGCCCGATCACTTCACTGCATTTTATATTTGTAGAAATAAAAATTTACGTCTATTGCGTGGATCCATCTCACACTGTGACGACGGGAGTCAAACCGAAGCGGATCACGCAGAATTCCGCCTAAAATGCATTGAAATGATCCAGGCGGATTTTTGCGTTGCGATGCGGCTCTAATGTGCGCTAACCTTAAAGTACAGTAAAATCGTTTGTGTAAGTTCATCACAAAAATTATTCTTCTCAATTTAAATTGTTTTAATTCTATTACTATACAGTTTTAGAACTGCAGACCATACATACCACTGTTAAATTTTATGTTTACAAGCAAATAAAGACAGTTATATACAAAAGTTTAAGAAAGAGAAAATTCGACGAACCGGGTGTTAAACCCGGGTTTATTGATTTCACTTTTGAAGCCTTTTTCGGAAAGCTTATAAAAATTGGACTCTACATTTGATTCTTTTATCCTACAGTACCTACTATAATTAAATAATGGCGTATTCGATTGGTTGCACCAGCGCGGTGCCAGTGCAGGTTTATTTGCACTACCCCAGTTTTATGTGTTTTATTGGTGTTGCACGGCAACAATGCACTCACCTATACCTGTGTAAATCAATTACGTGATTGCACTCCACCAATGAAGAACCGCACTGGCTCGGTGTCGGTGCGGTCCCAATCGAATACTCTATAAGACAAAATTTTGAGAGGAAATTCTATCAAAATTTTACCTTATTTAATTACACTTTATGCCTTTTATCCCGTTACATAAATCATATAGAATTGTATCTTTGTATTATTGTACAATGTGTTCATAAATGATTGGTTAGTTAGTTAGGGGTGGATCTAGGTTTCTCGGGGCCCAGGACTATTGGAGTCCAATTAGGCCCCAATTTTTATTATATTAATTCCAGTTTGCACCGTTTACCTACAGATTAACTGAGAGATAGTTTATCTGGTGGATAAGTTGTAAAAATAGATTTTATTTGCCACATAAACTAAAATTTGTGCAAAAGACTATAAATAGCTGGTAACTTTGTAGAAAATTTATCCGTCAGTTATTGGATTTATCCTACAGTTAGGTGGAGGTGTTAGGTTTTTGACAACTTATCCGCCAGATAAACTATCTGTCAGTTTATCTGTAAGCGGTGCAAATGAACATAAAAATCTTTAAATTGAGGTTTAAAATTCATGTGCTTTATAATAATTCAATTTTTGTGGCCCCTTTAACACTCGGAGACTCAGGGCTTAAGCCCTATTAGTCATTAGTCAATATGTAGATCCGCCTTTAAATAGCTATCTGTCATTAACTTAATTAACTTTAAATACCAATGCACACTATTTATACATCGAGAGTTTTGGTTAGAATGCGTGTACCAAAAGCGTACGTTGGGTTTCATAAGAACCGGTCCATGATTTATGAATACAGTGTATAGTGAGACAGATTTATGTCGGCGAGCGGTGGGAATACGCAGATACCTAAATTGGTATTTATCCCCATCAACGCAATAGTAAGCGTATTTAAATTATTAAAGGGGCGTGGCCGAATCTGCGCGAACTTATCCCCACCACTCACCATCAGGGATCTGTGTTGCAGTATTTTATATGTATTCAGTCAAAACCGGTTATAGCGACACCGCTTTGTACTTGTAATTGCTTAGTACGACTATCGGTTATACCGACCGAATTTTGCGGTCCCTTCAAAGTCGTTATAACCGGTTTTGACTGTATATTTGTATTTATCTAAACTTACACCTTTGACGTTTGATAATGACAGCTACATACTAACAAATCAAGCTAAAAAGCTTTGAATTTCAAACAAATTAGGGATACTTAAAATGGTCCCTTACTGTGTCTGTTGAATTTTCTAACTACTGTTAAACTAGTTCCGGTAAATGTCAAATGTGCAGCTTTAGATTAATCGACCTATATTATCAAATAAATGAAAATTCATTTGTCAAAATCTCCGTAGACCACTAGGTATTACAACGTTCCATATTATGAAATGCTAACATTTTGCTGAACTGGCCATCATAAACCGTGTAATTAAAATAATAAATTTTTGTAACTTTTCTGCTAAAATTTATTTTTAAGAGAAAGGCTTTAGCTCTTAAAAGATCATTTAAATCACAACCGGAACCGAGCACATCGTAATGAGAGCAAGATCTAACTGGATAAATTAAAATTTTTTTTAATTTCCCAGCTTTTGTTATATTTTCTAACAATAAAGAACGTTGTCAACAAAATGGTCGTGTTTTCGTGACTTTGAATTGATTTCTCTTTATAAAAATATAAACAAACAAAATTTTATCTAAAATGTACACCCACGCAGTTAGTTAAGATCAAATTAATAACCGACAACTTTTTAACGATTAATTTCTGCCAAGTTCTTCTTCTAATTAATAATAAATTATTACGCCATTATACGAAACAAAATTTTCACTTCCTCAATTACGGTATGCTTATTAGCTTATCGGACGCATAAAATTTTCATTTTTTTAAATAAAAATGTACGGAAAATGAAATAAAGCCCCGCAGGGCTTTAAAATTATATCATTAAGCCGTGTTAAACTATTTCAAACGACTTTCCTCCCACTAAACGTTTTCATGAAAATTTGTCGACATTTTGTTGCTGTAATTGGTGCAAATAATTTCTTAAACGTTTGATACGAAAGACGCGATATTCGCTCAAAGTGAGAGAGGAAGCGTAATCTGTTATAGTTAAAATTAGGGTTGGACATTTTTATCTAACTTCCTATTTATTGATATTTTATTGATGTAACATCTGCGATAGCAAGCAATTAATTTATTAGTTTAGGGAGTTGGGGTTACTCATTTATAGTAACAGTAACGTATTGGATCCTAGAGTAAAAACAACGGATGTGGCCATACGAGGAACTTTTTCCTGTTGTCTTTTTTATGTGCATTTCTTTTTTTATTAAAATTTAATTTGATAATTTTAAATTATAAACTTTTAAAGAAATGCACAAAAAAATACAACAGGAAAAAGTTCCTCGTATGGCCACATCCGTTGTTTTTAAATTTGACATAAATAGAAGTTCAAAATATACATTATTTTATATGTTCAGAAAGATAATTTTATCAGCTTTCAAAATATTAAGAAATATAGAGGGTGTTGCATTTAAATTAAGAAATTTTATTCCATTTCCGGTTAAACCAGAAATCAAAATATAAAGTGTTTGGTATCGTGTCAAAGTTAATGTTACGAGCCTTCAAACTATTTAAAAATGTACAGGGTGTTCCAAAAAATTTTGATATTGTTCTAATTTCCGGTCTAACCGGAAGCGTTTTGTTAACCGCAAATAATGTTAAATAATAGATATTCATGGGATTGATATAAATATCCAATTTCAAGTTTTCATTTTTATTACAAAAGAAATTAGAGATTATTGAAGTTTTGACATTCAAAAAATCATAACTCCGAATCCACATCATACAAGTCTTTAAAAATTTACAGTTAAATAGAGAATCATGTTGTCTATAACATATCCAAATCTGTATAAATCGCTCGGACCAGTTTTTGAGAAAATCCATTTCTAAATTTTGATCTACTTTGACCCCTTAAAGGTAGGCAATTTTGAAACAATTTTGAAAATTGACTTTTTTAGCACGAAAGCCCTATATTTTGGCTGTACAATGTCATTTTGAAATTTTTATAATAATAATTACCGGCAAAGTTATAAGGGAAAAACCACAAAATGGGACAATCGTTCTATTGGTCGCCATTTTAAATAAAAAAATTAAAAATTTTTTTTTTCAATTGGGGGTCACATGTACTATCTTATAGCCAAGTAAAATTGAATTTGGCTCAAATTTGCAAATATGCGCCCAAAATAACCTCCTTATTTTTAGACACCCTGTATAGATTTCTTATAAAAACTTATTTTGTCGATGAAATAATTTTAAAGTTCCTAAAATCCAATTTCATCAAAATCGGTTAAGTAGTTTTTGCCCCACAGTTGCGGACACACACACACACACAGACATTTCGATCCAAAAAATTAAAAATTTTTTTTTTCGATTTTTGGAATCAGGGTGACTCAAAACGTCGAGAACTTCAATAAAAAAAATTTTTTATTTTTTTTCTCGATTATAACAACTTTTTCTTGGATTGGAAAAAGTTAAAAGTAACATATTTGTAAATTGTTACTTTTAAAGAACATCATTTTCGATTCACTTTATACGTCTATCTCTACAGCACTTAATTGTTAATTATTGGAGTTTTATTAAAACCGTTTAAGGGCGTGATTTAGTACGCACATACTATCGCAGTCGCACTCGTTGCTTAGATCGACAAAACTTGCTAATTTTGCGTTGTCAATTTCTAAAAAACCAAAAGTTAAAATGAAATACTGATTTGTTTATCAACTAGTTGCGGTTAAAGTCTCGGGGATGAGAAATTTTAAATAATTTTTGTAGAGAAATAAGGAAATAAATGCTTCATATTTGAAGCTTAAAATTTCTCATCCCCGAGAGTTTAATGGCAACTATTTGATAAACAAATCAGCATTTCATTTTAACTTTTGGTTTTTGAGAAATTGACAACGCAAAATTAGCAAGTGTTGTCCATCTAAGCAATGAGTGCGTCTGTGAAAGTATATGCCTATGAAATAACGCCCTTAAACACAAAAGAATTTAAATAATAGAGAAAATCTTCAAGTTACGTATAGGTAAATGCTTCAAGTTGTTAGCATTTAAGTTTCTCTGGGATGCAAAATGTTCGTCGACTATTTCTGTTTGAGAAATTGGAATTCAAATATCTGCAAAATATCGATTTTGTGAAATGTAAATGTAAAGACACAATTTTTTTTATGTTTTTTAGACTTTGAAGTTTTAACCACATAAATTTACTTAACGAGTATTATACGTTTAGAAACGTAATGCTCACATTATAATCGTAACATTGTCAAAAACCGCTTTGACTTTTCTTTCTTATAACATAGTCGTCCATAAATTAATTAAATGTCACAAAGGTGCACATATTGTTGCTCAAAACTTGGCCCGATTCCGTCATTTATTGTTAAAACTCTCCCTAATACAAGCTAATTTCGTCAATTCTATCGTATCGCAAAACACGAAACCTCCAAATAAATTTACTTATAAAACAAAAATCGTCCTATAAATATAAATACCTAAATTGTCTGTCTTGCAACATTTCCCTCGAGGAAATTTGTGGCTGTTTAATGAAATAAGATAAAAATATAATCTTTGACACGTCTTCAATAGTGCCTATACCTAGTTTATTATACGGGTCCTTTGAATTTATAAAAATAAACTACATTTTCTCTTGGAAAACGTATTGAAAAACTGATTGTGCAATCCTAAATTAGGAGTAGGGGAAAGTGGGTGAATATCGACAACCCAAGGCATTTTTTTGTGTTGAATCTCTAATTTTCATTCAATAAATCAGAATTTTTTTTTATATGTCCAGTATACTTCTATGCTTTCTAGGTTTATTGCAAAAATTCAACATAGCAACAACTTTCTTCAAAAATAAACGTTAAACAGTTGAGTGCCACCGTAAGATGAAAAAATTTGGTCTCAACAGGCCACGTACTAGTAGCACTTAGTATAATCCTACAATTTCAAACTAAAAAAAACCTTAAAAAATAAAATAAATTTTCCGAACTAAGACCATGAGACCATGAGATGGTTCGTCAGGGCACACTCTTTTAGTCTCTCTTAGACGGTTTTGTACCATACTATTACGGGACTTGGTACATAGATGTCTATGCCGTTTTTCTAATTCTTCGTTCGTATTCTTGTACGGCTGCTACCGCCTTTTATCATATTGCATTTTCTACAAGAATGGCGAGATGGTTTCCTTACATATTTTTTAGGCATAGTTTAATATCGCAGGAGGTGGTCGATATTACCCCATAAGCTGTGGTGACGATTTTTTCCAAAGTACAATAAAGACCGATTGTTTATTTGATTTTATTTTAACTCAAATTGTTAAAAATCTAGCTATCTATTCATTAGAAATAGAAACATGCAACTATTTGTTTTAAAAAAGTCTATTTATCTTAAAACCACACAGCAAAATATAATAAACAAAACTGTAACGCGCATGTGCGACACAAACATTTGTTATGAGTAGCCAATGTTTGCAACATGAACTGATAAATGATGTAGTATGTTTTATCTCATTTTTTACGCTTAGACTGATCTATAAGGCACTTGTCGATTTTGAACAAGGGTCGATATTCACCCACTTTCCCCTACTTACCTATATTAACTAATACCGAATTCTACCTGGTGACCAACAAAGGGTTATAATCAGTTATATAATACACATGGAAAACACATATTTTTAAGGTTTTTGCTCCCCATATTAACTATGGAGATGATAGTGGTATCAATAATTGAATTTTTCCATTTTGATGATATCAAAAATTTGAATTTATCTATTGAAAATAAAATTACCCGATTTGAATATCATCTCTTCTATCAAGGAAAACCATATAAAATCAAAAGCGTCAAAAGACAGAAATAATAATTTTGATCAGAATCATCAGTGCTATACCATTTGACATTATCATCAGAATATGTTAAATGAAAACAAAGGAGCTTAGAAAATCTGTTTTTCTGCAAGCACCAAAAAAAGTCGACTTTGTGTCACTTAATATGTAAGGGTGAAGTTTAACGTTCCCGCCTCGACAGGAAAAGCTCTCAGATAAAAGATAAAGTACTTTTCCTTGTCTAGGCATACAAGGTAAATCTTAACCCAACATAATTTTCATTTTTATGACGTAAAAAATAATTTAGCTTAATTAGCTTTTTTTACAAGTTATAGTTAAAAAAAGTTAAAAATGTTAAAAAATATTTGACAATTGAACTACAAGTAATTGACAAGAGATGGCGCTTTTTCAAAATTCAAAATTTGTAGTTTTACGTTTGAAGAAAAAATACAATGTTTTATACGGAGTGAGTAATTTTGTGTGACTCGCTTTTATTGTCGGGCTCGCTTGATACGCTCGCTCACCAGTCAAGCACAGTCTTGTCACACAAAACAATATTTCTCTCCTAATAAAACAAACTACTATTTCCCTTGTTTTTCCTTACGTTCGCTAATTTTTTTGTCATTCCGTATAATTGCTACATTCCACAATTTAATGATTTTGTATTCCAAAGAGCATTTCAATTTGCAACATTTTTTCTTCGAGTTAAGCAACAGTGAACTCGAAAAATCTTTTA
Source organism: Malthinus seriepunctatus (assembly GCA_963924605.1). Taxonomy (NCBI): domain Eukaryota; kingdom Metazoa; phylum Arthropoda; class Insecta; order Coleoptera; family Cantharidae; genus Malthinus; species Malthinus seriepunctatus. The sequence continues at coordinate 35,732,528 of OZ004602.1, forward strand.
TAAAGAGTGGAAAAGCGGGTTTTTCAAACTTGTTTAAAGATTGGAAAATCAAAGAGAAAAATCATTAATCATCTCTTAACGAGTTAGCGCTTATTTGTTAAAACAATCGACTATCACAGCTAAACGAACTACTATCTTTACGCAGCCAAAAACGAGTTAAAATGTCACTTTTATTTGTTAATCGTTTTAAATAACGAGCGCTATCTTTTTAGGACGATTTATGAGCTTTTCACTTCGAGTTGTTAACATCGGCATGCTCAAAATAAAGTGGAACAGTTTAGGAATTGTAGTAGGACACTCGTTTTAAAATTTATGAGTAGGTAGTCATAGAGAAATTGAAGACTTTGAAAAATCAACATCTAGCAGCTAAGTGACATTCGTGAATATACCTACGTAGAAAAATAGTAAATCGCTGTCGCTGAAATGCATAGAGCAATTTTTAGAAAATTAAAATCCACATTTTCGCTCAAGACAACCCAAAAATAATAAAGAGTTTCGGTACTCAACCCTGCCGATTCCAAATACCTATGCAGTTAAAAATGTTAGAGAGGACTGTTTGACATGATGAGCGATCTCCAGTGCTCTAACCTCTAGAAAAACGAGACGATACTTTTACTGGTAGGTACAAGAGGCTTTGAGCTATTTCGTTGATTTTATATTGTATGTGACTCGGACGTAACCTCGATATTGGGAAAAGTTTACAACTGCTTACGGTCGCTAGAAAATTATAACAAAAATCACATAAATCGCCCAAAACCTCCTACATGCAACAGTAGAAAGGTGTTTTTCATCGTGAGGTGTCGATCTCCAGAGAAGCTATAATTAGAAGGATTAGGATTGTTGAGGTGGAGGGTAAACCGGGTTTACGCGCACTTAGGCCGCTTAATCGGGCCCATTGTGCTGCCTCCCTTTAGCAACCCCTTCTGACCCTTCAGTTCTTGATCCATCCCAACCTTTGGGTGAATCCAAGAATACTGGAGGTCGAAGTGTCGCTGATACTGGCCTAGGCCAGTATTCCCCTAACAAGGATCCTCGAATTAGCGTTAACGCAGGGCAGTGACAAAGCACGTGTTCCATTGTTTCATCCGCTTCATTGCATCCTCTTCATCTGGGGCTGTTAGCAACACCCATTCTGTATAGATGCTTATTCAGTCGACAGTGTCCAGTGAGAGTACCAGCGATGGCACGTAAGTTCTCACGAGACAACCGTAGGTAATAATTAGCGTACTTTTTAAATGGCGCTTTTATAGCTGCTTTGACAAACCTGCAGTTGGTGCATTTAGCCCAACGTTTCCTTTGGGCTATCAGCGTGTTACTTTTCAGTAGACGGTCGAGAGTGCTGACGGAGGGAGTAACAGAGGGCTCAGGGCCAATAGGCAAAATCGCCGAGCCCTCTCTCGCCAACTGGTCAGCTCTTTCATTACCCTCGTTTCCTTGATGACATTTGGCCCAGCAGAGTTTTAAGTCGTTATATGTAGATATCTGATTCAGAACTTTGATGCATTCTAGCACCCCTATTAGTTCTGTTTGAAAAAGCTACAATTACGCGAGAACCAGCAGAGCGACGAAGGCGATTTTTTAGTACTAGATAGAGAAGGCGTTGAGCTATGTTTTTCTCCCATGTTTTCTCTCCCAGTCTCTGCGCTATATTTCTAAAACGGTTGATCGCACAAAAAATGAATCAGATCAAATTTGTAGAGAATTTTATGATTTACAAGTTTTATAACAACCTCTAATGTGGTAGGATGCATACGAAACGAAATATTTGCAAAAAAGTGATTTTAAACCTTTGATCTTGAATAAATTGACACGCGGACACGACATTGTATGAGACTTTTGAGCAAGTCTTTAGAACTTCAAAACATAGGTTTATGCAACTTCATTCCGAGGTTAAAACCTTATTTGACCTAAACCTTAGTTAGTGGGAATGTCCTGAATTTAACTTCAAAGTCGGGAAATTTTTTTAACCCTCTAGAACCATTAGGGGTTGCCTAAGTTGGCATATATTTTTTATATAGCCTCCTCCTCCGACTTCTTTAACTCCAGATTTGGAATAAGCTAGGTCGAGAACATAAATTAGCTGGCTTTTGCGCTGTTTTGAACAGAAAAAATCATTTCTGTATGGTTTAGACAAGCACTATACACTTGTAAATTGAAAGAAAAGTGTATTAAAATCGACGTTTTTATTAATTTAATCAAACTTATAAAGGTCCAAATTATTGACCTTAATACAGCGCTGTTTACTTTAACGCGGTTTATGTTTATAACATGCAATCGTGTTAAGCGTGGTAGTAACGAACCCTATCGTATTTAAAAAAACGAACATTCAAAGAATATTTAAAAAAAAAATCACAAACATAACAGAAGTCGTTAATGGAAGTCCCCTTTGTAGTTGCAAAATGTTACAGACGGTGTTTCTTTGTATTTTTGTCATAATATCTATCTTGTTCGACGTCTTCAGTTTTCAAAACAAAAATATTATTGTCCATGAAGAAGAACGATAATAGCTAAATTGATATTGTTTTTCTTTTTCAACTCTTGTTGTATCTGCTATTAATTTTTCTCCTAAATTGTTTTGTATATTGGAGCGCCGTTTAACGCCATTAGTGTAGTCTTTGAAGGTGGAGCAATGGCTAAACTAACTATTAGGATTTATTCCGTAACAATACCTAATTGCTAGTGCGAGTACTTTTAATATTTGTTTCTGCTTGTTTGTAAAAAAATAAAGTACATAGATTACCATCGGTGCTAGGTAATAATTATTGTAAAAAATATTAACATGCTACCATATTCATGTCTTTTTATTACAAAATGGTTTTCACATTACTTTTTACTTTATTAAAGTTTTTCAAACATCAAAAGCAAAAGAGTTGATTAAAACGTCAGGTTTTTGACTTGGCAATATTTTTAATAACATTCTCTAAAGGTAGGTCACGCATCACGCAAAATTCGAATTGTTTAGCTTATAGCAATAGAGAATGTCTCTGATTGATGATACGAACGCTTAGAATGTAGATATAATTTCCTGTTAAAATTAAACTATGCATTTTATAAATCGAGAACAAAATTTTTAGATATAGGCGTTTAAAAGCTGCCAACACAAAAATGTACAAAAAGGACGTTTTTCTTCCTCATTGTAGCTGGTACTCTAGAGCTTTCGATTAAATTGGTTCGAGAGGTAAACTTTAATTTGTCTTTCTAATTATTAATCAATTGTTGATTATAATATATTGTATTCCATATTCCATTATATATTTATATTATATTTCCAATATAAGCTCCCGCTGCATTTTGATAAAGGACTTCTCGTTTCACCATTGTGGTGAGCAAGAGCGCACTTTCGTTAATTTCCACTTAGTCAATTTCCTCTTGCCTTCAGCAATGCCCGTGTTAATTAATTAATTATTATTTAGTTCCTTTTTAATTATTTCGTTTTCCGTGTTACCTACAGCAAATTCCTTATTAAATTTATTTTTTACCAAGGCTTCGGCAATTCCGTGTGTTCGTGTTTGCTCTAAGGTCTAGTGGTTTTATCTTGAGATATGTTTAGGTCTCAAGAGGAGGTCTAGTGGTCTGGAGAAACACGTAGTTTCCGTCCCTATCTGTTTGGTCTGTTGGTCTCACTCAGAAGTCCTTGTTGGGTCTTATAGGGAGGTCTGGTGGTCTAGCGACAGAAATTCAAACTGGTGTCTTGTCCGTTTATTGGTCTTACTCAGAGGCCTTTGATGGGTCTTAGAGCTAGGTCTGGTGGTCTAGCGACAGAGAATCACTCTTTGTACCCGTTGGTGTCTCTTTAGGTCTGATGGTCTCAGAGCGAGGTCTGGTGGTCTAAAAGCAAGCCAAGTCAGTGTTCCTCTCAGGTCTGGTGGTCTCCCTCAGAGGTAATTCTTGAGTCTTTAGAGTAAGGTCCGGTAGTCTGAGAGAACAGTAGCCGAGTCATATAGTTATTCCAACTGATATTAATTTGTATTTAGTTGGTTTTCCTTTATTGTATGTTTATTTTTCTCTAAGAAAGGTTTTTATTATTTTTGTACGTGCCAATTCGGTCTCATTATTATTAATTTCGAATTAGCAATTTTTTTATTCCATCCATAGTGTTTTATTTGTTGCTACGAACCCCCCCGACTCCAACTGAGCGACGCTTAAGGGAGATTTAATGCAACATTCGGTTTTGGGTGTTACACTGGTGAATTTGTATTGCAATATTACAGAGGATTACAGCCAATTATAGCCTACATCAGACTAGATAGGTATATTTTTATAAATCAAAAAACGGATCAGTGTAAGTGACCGATTTGAAATTTACTCGGAATAAACGTTAGTTAGAAAACTTCACAGACATGCAGTTGTAGACCATTTTAATTTGGTATCCTTGTAAAGACTTGTCAACTTACACTTTAATTCATTGAATAAATAGATCCGGAAGGAGCTGAACAACCGTTGCCTATAAAAGAAAATGCGACCCAAACGACATTTTTGAAAGCTATGGATGACTCATTTATTGCTTCGAGTTTACATTATTATTAGTTGTCATGATCTTTCCTTATAAGTGGGAGTATAAGCAACCATTTTTATTTGAGAAATTGACCGGAAATCGCTATATTTAGACAACCATTGCTCCATGCTCTTTCCTGGTAGAGTAAGGGCTATTTATTCAATGCTTTAATTAGTATGAAATTCAAAGTTTTTTTTACCTTGATTTGCTGGTATTTTCAGTGGCCAATTTTCAATGGGCTTATTAAATTTTTATTATAGAGCATATTTAAGATTTTGAGATGTGAGAAACGACAAGAGATGCGGGATAAGCAAACTTATAGGCAAAAATGTTCACATAACTGACCTAAAATGTCACATTTTTTTCTCGCGGTTTTGATTTAAAATAATCGAGGGTGCCTATATTTTGAATAACTTAGATTTACTTACATGTTTGAATAGTTAAATAGGATTAAGTGTCGAAATTCTTCAAGGGTAGGTGACCCTAAAATGATCGATTTTATCGATGGTGTATCTAACTATGAAGCCTGCCTAGAGAGATCGATTGAATATAGTTCAATAGTTTAATAACGAAGGGTAAGTTCGCCAGTGCGTGGCACACATATTATATATATATATATATATGTGTATGTATTTAGAAGTCCAATAAAAGTACTATTATTAAACATTAAAGCGGTCTTCAGTTGTGAAATAATCCGTAAAAATTAATTATTAAAAAGTCGAGTTCAAACGTAATTTAGTATAGTAATACGAGTTAGGTAAGTAGTACCTATAGGCACTGTTCTGCTAGTTCCATCATTAGGAACAAAAATTCAAAAAGGCAAATGATATTGATTTAATTGTATCAGTTTCGTAAAAGCTTTAAAAATTATCACAAAAATATTCTTATTAAAGTTGTTTGACAGTTTGCCAAATTTTTTAACTCATAAAAATATAAAAATTCACAAAGTTACGAAATTGTGTTAAATTTCAGACAGACAATAAATTTATTTCTTCTTCGATCTCGTAAAAAGATCCAAGCGACGATACAGTAATTACGTAAGTAATTTGAAGGTTTCGATTTAAAAAAAAATAAGCAATTTGCGAATCGTTTTTAGTGCAATTTTAATACATTTGGGTTCTTTCGCTCCATTCGCTATTTTCGAAAATTGAACAAATTCTTGAGAAAGGCATCAGTCACGAAAGAAAGCAATATCGAAAAATTGGCATAAGCTCTTTTATGCAAAAATGTCGAAATCTAAACACGAGATAAAAAAAATTGGAGCGCATAAAAGTTAATATGCAAAATTGGTATTACTTTCGACATTTGTTCTCGTCTACTTTTATTAAAGTAGACAACTTTTAAGCCCTTTCGCACTATAAGAAGAAACACTTCGATAGCTATACCGACACGACACGGTCGTTGTCAAATCAAAGACTCGTCATTCCTTACAAATATACATTATAAAACTCGGAAGCTCTCCGATTTATGAAATAACGTACTCTCGCTTAAATCGCCAGCTTTATTTTGATTCCTTAAATTTACGTCCCTTAATTCTCGTCGATTTATCTTAGCTATAAGTTAGTAGGGGTGCCTATACAACTAAGAATCAGACAAACTTACTGGCTAAGAGTTCTATCTGTAGATACTCCTCCTGAATCGTGATGTCGTCCTTTGTGATGGGTTACGATACCCATAAGTTTCATCCAGGCGTTGTTCTTTCCCCCGTGCCCACCCATCCCACTCTGCCACATAGTCATGGCTGCAGAGCATTACAAACGACCCCTTTTACCAAAAAAACACTGGCGATTTACGACACTCGCTCACGTACGCCACTGTTCCACTGTAATATATTGTCGTTTCATAACTGCCCGAGAGTACTTTATTTTGTTTATTTCTTAAAGGTACACCTATAACTCGAGCATTAGCGTGCACTTAACTTTTTAAATCAATAGCATATACGGTTTTAAGCACACGATTCACGTACAATGTGTCGCTTTTAATTTAATTTTCGGAATTATTCTAACTAAAACGGCTTAATTGTTTTAAATTGTTTAATCGTAGTCTCTTCGCGTAGGTACTTAGAATCACTCTCAAACAAAGATTCAGATTTTTAATATTTGTAGAAGAACTAACTCGAAAATACGTTATCGATTAATTTTTTAAATTGCTCTATATTGTAGATAGGTAATTGAGAAGCGACCAGCATTGAAATTAAAACTTTTATTAATATTCGTTCCGAGTTTTAACTATTTTAAAAGAGCTTTATTTAAAAATTTTTAGTTTGGAAACGAAATGTGGGAAAAATTTAAATCTTTAGTATAGTATTTTGTAAATTTTTTTGGTTTTTATATTGTGGCAAGTAGGTAATTATATTTTAAGCGTTAATTGCTGGAATAATTTCTTTCAAACGTATAGGTATAGGTAGATAATATTTGAATGTCTTAGGACGAATAAATATTTTAGTAGAAAGAGTGATCTTTATAGGCATTTTGCGTATATATTTCGATATACTTCAAATTTAAACTAAAAAGTGTGCGTCAACCTAAAAATGTTAATATCGTAAAGTATTATTTTTATTATCGGTTAAGTACCTACTCGAAATAATAATAATTTTTAAATTTCACTAAAAAGTCGCCAATATTCTAAAATTACGTTTAAATATATATTTTAAAATGGAAGATGGTAATTATTATTATTATGTCGTAAAGAGCAAAAATTGAGCAAAAATATTTTTTGTGTTATCGAATTATCGTAATGTGTATACCTACTAAGTACTACTTATATTTAAAATTTATTGCGCGAATTTTAAAAACACTAGAAAAAGCTGCACTGCACTATTCCGCCACCTTTTTCGGGGGCCGTTTTAATTTTAATTGCACGAAACATAGTTAATTTTTTAGTCGAGGGCCGAGACGTGATGGAAGTTTCACGTAGCGTCGTAAGGACGGAGGCCCATCGTTGTAGACGACTTGGAGACCGCGTCGCGAGTCGCAACCAACAGGTGAAAGACGGCGGCGGCGACGAGTTATCTTTAGTTAGCGCGCGATTTGTGTATACTGCACCGAGATCCAGCCACCGGTGGTGGCAGGACGCGCACGCGCTTCCTTCAATGCGGAGTTCCTGGTCCCGAAATCACGATCCACTGCTGCAACGGGTGGTGGCGCTTCCCTGACTTACCTGATTATCCTGCAGGGTATATCGCATGCCACTGTCCGCCACTGACTCCTCTGCAGTGCCCAAGAGACAAACCAATAACGACTCGAGAGACGCATCACGATCGAAACACATAATTTTCTTCGCGTTTTATTATAGATACCGTTTTATAAAACATAGCCCTACATTCTTCCACCAAAAATATATAAATTAATTCCCCTCTTTATTAGCTAAATTATTCCTTCCGCGCCAAACATGGACATTTTTATAGTTTACTTAAGTTGCCATCGAACGTAATTCGATAATAAGTCATTAACGATGCTCAAACTTAGATCAAAAATTTTTCAGAAACATACGTTTCAAATTTAATTTTTTATTTCCTCGGTAAAGACGCCCATATAGCCATCGGTCATTGAGTCTCGAGAAAAACGAAATAGAGGGATTTAAGGATATTCGAGAGCGATGAGGTGGCGAGTTATGTTACGATGAGTATCTGCGTCTTGCGGCAAATTATTTTTCTTCGATAAGTCGAGCTTACAATAAAAATTTAATTATAATTAAAGCTCGGACTTAAAGCATTTATTATTTCAAAATAAGCGCTTAAAAAAGCTTTAAAAAAGTAGAAAAAAAGTTTTCAAAAAATCAAAAAAAGCTCTAAAAAGCACTAAAAAATCATAAAATAAGCATCAAAATTTAATTTTTATTCTAAATTTGAATTATCTTTTTGAAATAAAATTAATTAGGTATAGGTACCCTATAATATTATTTTCTAAATTGTTCATTGAAAAAGATTGTAGCCAATCGTAAAAGTATTTGTAAACCGTAAAACTTCTCTACTTATACCTCAACCGATGTAATATGTAACAAGATATTTGGTTATGTGGAAAATAATTCTTATATTTTGGTAAATCGAGACAAAAGGCATTCCCGGTTAACAATGCCAAAATGTCCTTATTAATGGCCTTGAGAAAAATAAGGGAATTTCAGTTTTTGCCAAAACCCTTTTTGAGGGGGTTAAAACAGGTTTTTTTCTTGAGCTGGTTGGTGCTGAAATTATTTACAAAAAAATTAAGCATTTATTTGAATGATGCTGAAAGTCTATAATAAACAAAAATAAAATTTTTTGTGCCTCTTACAATTTCAGAAATATGTCAATTTTTAATTTCTAGGTTATTTTTGGGACCCAGGTGTGCCCCCGGATCCAAAAGAAATTTTTCCTTAAAAGTGTATTATTCAAATATATGCTTAATTTTTTGTAGATAATATCAGCCGCAAGAACCCAAAAAAATAAATAAACAGCAGAAGAACCTGTTTTTAACCCCTCAGCGGTGTTAAAAAGGTTTTTGGCGAAAACTGAAATTCCTACGATATTATATTATGGTTAGTTTTGATTTTCGTATCTAAAGACATTTCACCATTATTAACTGGGAATACCCTTAAACAACCTGGTTGAAGTTCAATGTTTTAGCAGCGCTATTTTCATTATTTAGTGCCACCCTAATTGTTTTTAATATACTTTTTTATTTTCAAATTTATTTGACGTGGGTGAGCGTGTCTTCAGGTGGGCACTGCCCACCTGTGCCCACCCCTAGCTAAGTCTCTGACTTTAGATTTGTATCTGTACCTAATATTAGGGTTAAAATTTTCAACTTCTACTACCAAATAGTAGTTGTAGTACTGCATACAGAAATTTTTTAAATAGAGAACCGAACCCTTTAAACAGTGGCGTAACTAAGAGTTTGGGGGCCTTTCCGCAAAATCCAGAGTGGTGTCCCTACCCATTCCCGTTAACAGTCATTTTATTTAACCACAAATCGATTTTATATCAACATTTCATACTAAACGATGTTTCTGGGGTCCTACCCCAACGCGGGCCCTGAGGGCCCGTTATTTACGCTACTGCCTTTAAACCACTAAACCTTCGTTTCTGTCCAAAACGTGTAACGTGGTATTTTTCATACTCCTTTCATTTATAGTTTCTGTTTTGTCACTCACTTGTTGAATTTCTTATGTAAATGTTGGAGAGAGTCCGAGGTGGTGTAGAGATTGACGTTAGAAAACTGAAAAAATAACGAATTATCCATATGTATTCAAATTTAAAAAAAAATTAATTTAGAAAGCTCAAGCTCAAAAAAGTACGAAAATGTCTTAAACAAAATATTCGAAAAAAAGCAAAATAAGCATTATCAACATTGGCTTTAATTACTTCGATTCTTGAAAAACGTAAGATCCAAAAGGAAATTGTTCTGCTTATGATTTAAAGCAATAAGCAAAAAGCTTAGAATCCGAGCTCTAATTATAATACTTGCGCGAATGAATTTTAAATTTAATTAAGTAAATAAAACGGGAAAAGCCAATTTATTATAAACATTCCAACTAATGTTGGAATTCTATAATATCTTTGAATCTCTGAGATGAAGAGATTAAGTAGCTTTAGGGGTCTATTCTCTACCAAAACCGCTAAATCTAGCGGCCGTTAATAATTTATAAAACTCGCGGACCGTTAAATATTTAAACGCAATTCTTATTTTCCATCATCAACTTTTATAAGATCGGATCGCTATATTAGTTTAATTTAGGAAAATACACTGGATATACTCTGAAATATATCCAATTTTATCAGCGGTTAAAACCATAAAAATTAGCGGTTTGCGTAGAGAATGCACCTTTAATTGAGTAAATCAAAAAGAAAAATAGTAAAGTGTATGTTCTTTATGTCTTATGCCTGTCTCAAGAAATATTTTCCAACCTGGACGTATCGCTTATATTATACCGTAAACCGAGGTTATTTTGACTTTGGTGGCTACTTTGACAGGCAGTGGGGGTACAACAGTGGTACTTTGACAGCACTGATATTAATATGTTGGAATTGCGTGATCCGTTTAAAATTAAAATTACAAGGTGGTTATATCTGCAGCCACTGGACGTGAGCATTTTTGTGAAAAAAAAAAGGTGAGGTGGAATTTCACGCTTAAAGATTATTTAATACCAAAGGAACGCTAAATATATGTGGAAGTGGAAGTGTGGGACTTGAACTTACAATGCAAATTAAGTGATTATTTTTTTATTTATTTTAAGAAGAATCTTAATACCTACTTACATATACAGTGTCCGCAAAAAAGTCTGCACCATATGGGATTTTTTTTTATTATGCGTGTTTTTCGAAAATAGTTTTCGGCATCTATCTCTGCATAAAATAAAACCAAAAATGCGTAAAAAAAATTAGTTATGTCATTTACGCAACACCGCCAAAACGTCTTTTGAAAGTTTCGATTGCCTAAAAATGCCTTTATTTTTCAAAACAGACAAAATCATCATAAGGGAAAATTGTTTTTATTCACCTGAAGATACTAGATACGAAGTTTAAGAAAAAAATATTAACATTTTCATTTTTTTGTTTTTTTGTAAATTCTCACTTATTTATAATTCTTCGGAGTTCTTTTCTTTACATTTAAATTCTAGAGATCCACTTTGATCCAACAAGATCAAAATATTACGTTTTGTTCTTAATTTAGTCTAATTTTGGAACATAAAAATATTTTCATTGAAAATGATAGGACCATCTTGGACTATTTTCCCATCTCTGAATTTATCTTGGGAAATATTTTAACCGCAGTGGTCACTTATTTTAGAAAAATATCGGCGAATTTTAATTAAAATAAAAACTGACAGATAGAGGTCCCAAATGATGTCCAAATTTACCCGAAATATCCTGACACTAAACTAATATGAAATTTATTTAATTTTCCTATCAACAATGCTTACTAAGACAGACAAAATTGAAATTGATCTAATTCATGGCGAGAACAGAACAAACAGGGATACAGCTAATAGTTTTAACCACTGCGGTTAAAATATTTCCCAAGATAAATTCAGAGATGGGAAAATAGTCCAAGATGGTCCTATCATTTTCAATGAAAATATTTTTATGTTCCAAAATTAGACTAAATTAAGAACAAAACGTAATATTTTGATCTTGTTGGATCAAAGTGGATCTCTAGAATTTAAATGTAAAGAAAAGAACTCCGAAGAATTATAAATAAGTGAGAATTTACAAAAAAACAAAAAAATGAAAATGTTAATATTTTTTTCTTAAACTTCGTATCTAGTATCTTCAGGTGAATAAAAACAATTTTCCCTTATGATGATTTTGTCTGTTTTGAAAAATAAAGGCATTTTTAGGCAATCGAAACTTTCAAAAGACGTTTTGGCGGTGTTGCGTAAATGACATAACTAATTTTTTTTACGCATTTTTGGTTTTATTTTATGCAGAGATAGATGCCGAAAACTATTTTCGAAAAACACGCATAATAAAAAAAAATCCCATATGGTGCAGACTTTTTTGCGGACACTGTATAAGCAAAACATTAATAAATAAATAATAAATATAGACATAATAAAAAATCCACTTTTTGTCTCTTTAAAAAATAAAAATAAATAATTATGTCAAAGTAACCCCATGTCAACGTTACTTCGATACCGGCTTTCTTATTTATTTTTTCTGTTATTGTAGAAGCAAAAAGACCGTTCTTTGATAAATTCATAATGGAAGAATCAAGTGTTATAAAAAAATACGTTATAAGAACTCTGTCAAAGTAGCCCCGGTTTATGGTACTCCTCAATAATATTAGTTAAAGCATTCTTTAGGGTTAAATGAGAAAATTTTAATAAAAAATTAGGAACTAATGATCCAATGAAGTGATCAACAAAGTCTCCTCACCTTACGCCTCTCGAATTCTTTCTATTAAGGAAAAAACTTTAATAATAAAAATAATGTTATAAAATAGAATGGTTGTGGTATTCCAAAACCTCTTCTATCAAAAGCAGGGATGGACTGGTCCGGCGGGCTACCGAGAATTTCTCGGTGATGTTACAATGGAAAAAATATATTGCAAAAATGTATACTATTTATCCACAATTGTAGACAGTCTATATTTATATAGAATAAAGACTAGATTACATCGAGATTTTTCGGTACAGCATTATGAACAATCGTTCGTACTCGGATCCACTCCTACTAACTGGATTCGTTCAAATTCTGGCAAATTATAGTAAAGTGCGTTATTCTATTAAAGCGGCACGTGTTTTCTGTATCTATCTCAATTGAAGCCGCGCTATAGTTAACCAAATTTTGTGAACACATATTAGGAGTGAGTCACTCTCTATAATTGTGGAATTGTACTTTAGATAAATTGAAAAAATCAAAAATATAAACCTGGAGTCATTTTTTATTCATTATTTCTAAATTCATTTATTGTTTAAAATTAAGTTATTTCCTGGAAATACAGTTGTCTAAGATCTTGGATCTACCCATGTTCTATGGAAAACTTTGTTTTTATTATCGTATGACAGCTACGGTTAAATTTGCTAAGTTGGACAGAATTCTACGACTATATAAATTCCGTTACGAAAATTCAACAATATTGCCAACTTTTCAAGTTATTTCAAGAAAACAAAAAATCATTAAAATTTTCAACTAGCTTTATCTCGTTAGGTACTTATTGAAAGTATAAAAAAGACGAAGAGAGATCTTCGATAGGTAATTTTGAGAAAAATAATATAGGCTTGCAGATTTTTTTTAAATCAACAGTTTTCAAGTTACAACCCAAATAATACAAAATAAAGCTGCGTTTACATTTGTAACATAACATGTTATATAACAGTGTTTTATAACATTTTTGAATTATGTTTTGTACTTTTCTAATGGTAATTTTCGAATAATTTTTGTAACAATGTTATACAGGGTGTTCGCGAGAAGTGGGTCACTATTGCTATATCCGTTAATATTAAAGATACGAGGTCGGTTAAATCGGTCAAGTAGTATAACTTTTTCTACTTATTACAGTGGTCAACACAAAAAAATAATTGAACATCTAGTTTTCAAGATATTCACAAAAATAACTTTTTTTTTAAATGGAACACCCTATATATTTTTATATATTTGAAAAAGACACTGCATTTAGAGTATAAAATGTCATATAAGTTTTGTCCTAAAATGAAAAATAAATTACCGATTTCGTATCTTCAGTATTGAACGGATAAAGCAATAGTGGCTTTATTGGCATGAACGCCCTGTATTTTTGCTAATTTAGTATCTACATTTTACCAGGGATCTAAATTTGTAAAAAAATACAGAGTGTTCGTGCCAAGGGACCACTATTGTTGTATCTGTTTAATGCGGAAGATACAAAATCGGTAATTTATTTTCCATTTTAGGACAAAAGTCATACCACATTTTATACTCTAAATTCAGTGTTCTCTTCGAATATATAAAAATATATAGGGTGTTCTATTTAAAAAAAAATTTTTTTTGTGAATATCTTGAAAACTAGATGTTAAATTATTTTTTTGTGTTGGCCATCGCAATCAGCGGAAAAAGTTATACTACTTTACTAATTTAACCGACTTCGTATCTTCAATATTAACGGATATAGCAATAGTGGCCCACTTCTCGCGAACACCCTGTATAGCACTGTTATATAACATGTTATGTTACTAATGTAAACGCAGCTTTAAAACAAGATTTCCACAAAAATCTTAACGATCAATCAATTTATAACCCAAACTTATCTTTTTTTAACCTTCGCATGGGCACGTAATTTTTTTCTACAAATGTAATGTAATGTAATGTGGGCAAATGTAAAGATTTTTGAATAACTCCGCTACACCGATTTTGAAATACCTTTGAGACAGCGATCATGGTAATTCAAAACCAAAACGTTGTTTTGAAAAACCTAAAATTTGAATCATCTTGTATAATAGAATTTAATATTCCGTCCGAAAACGAGTGGTTATTCTGGAGAATTTAAGTTTTTATCAAATACCATGCCAAATTACAAAAAAATTTTCACTTTTAATTAGTTACTATACGCCAAAAAATTCACAATTTACAATAAAAGTATCAGAAATACATTTTTCCATTTTTTTTGCATTTTCGAAAAGATCTCCAAAATTTGGCCACTCCATTGACTCCAAAGCATTTTGAAATCGGGGTGAAACGGCGGAGTTATTAAACAAAAATCACTACTTGCAAATAAAAGTATCAAAAACATATTTAAAAAAATTCTTTTTTTGCATTTGCGAAAAGATCTCAAAAATTTGATAACTGACTCAAAAGCATTTCAAAATCAGTGTAAAAACGACGGAGTTATTCAAAAATCTTTACATTTGTAACTCCTGTCTACTAAGTCAAATAAAAAGACAGATTGCAAAGAATGGCATTAGAAACATATTTTTTCAATTTTTTTTTGGCATTTTCGAAAAGATGTTATAAATTTGATCACTAGTCGACAGCATTTCAAAATAGGTTCAAAAACGTCGGAGTTATTCAAAAACTAAAATTGAAATCTTTACATTTGTAACTACTGCCCATGCGAAGGTTAAATTGGAACCCCATAAATGAACGGTTCTGAGGTTAATGTTAATCATTTTTAGGGAATTTTAATCGCCGCATAATTCTGCCCAACTTTGCAAATTTACCGACTGCGTAGCTCTTATATATGTAGTTATAATAAAAAAGTTACCCAGGAGCGTAACTATCGGGGTGCAGTAGGTAGAAGACACACGGGCCCCCGTCCAAGAGGGGCCCCCGACTGTTGTCACCTTCTCCCAAATTTAGTTTTCTTTTTAAATCAATTTTGGCTGCCGTTTTACCCAAAGGGCTAAACCGACTAAAGTTCAAGGCGCCAAAATCTAAGGGGCTCCAGAAATTAACAACGTTAAAATGCGTTGACCTTGAAATGACAAAAATTTTGGCCTGCGGCGCTTTGAGATGTAACCCCCGAAACTTCTCCCACACGCGTACTTTTAGAGGTACCCTATCTACCCATTAAACTTTTAACCCAAGGCACCATGAAGCCTAAAAACATCCCTAGATCCACTGTTTCTAAAGATCTCAAAGAATCTAAATATATCGGAACACCATTTATTTCTAATGGGCAGCTTCCTGACCTTAATTTTAGAATTTACTAAATTCCAAAAATTATTAATAAATAGAGGCCCCATCATTAACTTTGCACACGGGCCTCCGAAGTGCTTGTTACGCCACTGGAGTTACCCATAGACCGTGGATAGATCTCGGACACCCTGTATACGGTTTATTTCTAGTAAATTTCCTTATTGTAAATAGCTTTAGAAATAGATAAAAAGATTTGCTTCGTTTTTAATAAGATATCAAATTTATTCAGATTGAAATTCGCATACTGAATAAAATAAATAGAAATGAGAATTTTCATTTTTGTTATGATAGCCTCTTGGATTTCGTAGCGATCGGAACAGCCTTTCTATGTTGTCCTGAGGGATTCTTTGTCTTTCCCATTCTACTCTGACAGCTGTCTCCAGGTCAGCAAGAAACGCTGGTGCTGGATTACGAGCTCTAACTTTTCGTTTGAGCATGACCCATAAATGCTCTATCGGGTTGACGTTCGGACTTCGGCCGTCAACAGTGTGCGCGAAAATGTGAAGTGATACTCCACCACACACTATTCAGGTAAATACGAAAGTATCATTTTTCACATTTGCGCGCACACACTGTTGGCCTGCTGCAGGCCTGCCTTAAGGCATGTGTGAACGTGAATGGTCCGCATTAGTTATTTGTCGCGAAGCGTCCCCACTAATTATCAACTCCTAAAACCTATGGAGATATTTAGATGTATTGGGCATGGTTACAGATCGATTCAGCACCCTCAAAATGTAGAATAACAATGCCAAAATGCAAAAACCAATATCAGATTTTGATAAAAAGGGGGATACAGCGAAAAAGAGTACAGCGATAACGTCTCCTTTGAACATTTTTTTGTGGTGTCATCGGATAAAATTACTCCAAATAGGTAGTCCCAGTATAAACTATCTGCAGAGTTTCATTCCATTAACCAAAAGTTCAGTATCATTTTACTCAAGTCCTTTTAAAATTTTTCAACGAGCGCGTTTCTACAGCATTAGAGACAAAAATGACGGTTTTACGCTCACGGGGGTGCTCAGATGGATTCGACATGGTCACAGATCGATTCAGAACCCTCGAAACGTTTCACAACCAATATTCCAATATTTATTTAAAAAGGGGTATAAACTTAATGCCTTCTAGAATATTTCTTTGTTCTCTTCTCCCATCGGGAAAATTGCTCTACGAGTATATGGTCCTAGTAAACTATGTACCGATGTTTCACTAACCAAAAGTGCAGTATCATTTTATGTACCGTCTGCACTAGGTAAATATGAAAAAATTGAGGTAGAATCTTTTACCATTTCTTTCAACACCCTACCCTGTATTCATTTTTAAAATTATTGTTTGGAAACGCTTTTATTTATTTCGCTTAATTTATTTCGTAGACAAGAAAACGACTCTTTAAATAGTTAAATTATTATTATTTAAATTATGAAGTTGGGGCGCGAATTTGTTCTTTAGTCGAAAATTTTGAAATGTTAGGGATATTTGTAGTGTAAATTGTTTAGGTTGGTAGGTGACGGTCAATGATGTCACTGTAGTTGTGTCACCGCCATCTTGATACTTTATATTACGGACATGCGCTTTTTGTCAGAATCTGAAGTAAAGCAGATCCGTCATTCTAAAAACTGTGTATAACTGGTGTTTTTTAAATAAATTTAGGTCGATTTTGGGTTTAATTACGTAAATAATGGCAAAACCGGAACAAGTGCTTTCGATTGAGCCCCAAAATGAGCTTAGATTTAGAGGTAAGATTTCGTATAGTAAATTTATCGACTAGAAGTCGTACGATCGGAGTTGATAGAATCGGCTTTGTAATTTACCAAATTATTCTTATTTAAAATAAATTGCGTTAATTAATAAAAGGAAATTTGTACTTTGTTGAAAAGGAGCTATTTGACGGTTTAATAGTGGTCCTAGTGGGTAGGTCGTCGACGTTCAGTACAATTTGCGACCTATTCTATCTTTTATTAGGCTATTATTGTTTAAATAACGCAATTTATTTGTAAAAGTCTCAGTAATTTTGTCAATGACTCTTGGGATTCGTCGCACGAATAATTATAGCCATAATTATGAAATAAAAGCCTCGTCATGTTTATAATTAGCATATTTAACAGGTGTTTAATTAACTATATTTGTACTTTGCCCTTTAATACTTATTATAATAACGTATTTTCTACCTTTAAGGACCTTTTAACGTACCAGTTACATCTTATATGAAATTAACAAATCCATCAGATAGAAAAGTATTATTTAAAATTAAAACGACCGCACCAAAAAAGTACTGCGTTAGACCAAATTCGGGCTTGCTGGATCCTAACAGTAACATCGAAATAGCGAGTAAGTAACGGACGTTCCATCACCTATTCGAACCTTAATAAACGACATTTCTAGTATGCCTCCAACCTTTTATATTTGATCCGGCCGAAAAAAATAAACACAAGTTTATGGTACAGACCGTTTACGCACCAGATTCGGACGCAAATGTCGATCAATTGTGGAAAGATGTGGATTCGAGTCAAATGATGGATTCGAAATTGAAATGTGTTTTCGAACTACCACCCGATCAAAACGATTCTGCTCACGAAGAAACAGCTAAGATTAGTCCTAAAGTATCTAATCAGACGTCAGCTTTGCCGGCGACATCGCTCGAAGGCGAATTGGAAAAGGCGGCTTCTGAGGTTTGTGTTTGAAGCTCGGTGTTTGTTTACTTGTCGAGGCATTTAACACATTTTTATTTAGGTACAACAACTCAGAGAGGAAGAAAGTTCATTGAGACAAGAAAATTTGCGATTAAAAGAAGAAATACTTAAATTTAAACATTCCGCTAGCGGAGCTCAACCTCAGTTGTCGAAGTATACGCCTGCAGTAGCGCAACAACAAGGCATTTCGGTTATGCACCTTGCCATAGGCATAACAATTGCTATTTTTGGCGTATTTTTGGGTAAATTTATCCTATGAATATCCAAATATTTGTCGTCAAGTCATCTCTTAATTCGATGCGTGTACAGACTATAAATTAAATACACAGATACAGTGGCTTTTAACCTATCCGCTATTATTATACATAAAACTTATATCTTTTATTTTTCGAGTGTCTTATTTTTGTCATTAAAATTAAAAAAAAAAGAGATAAAATATTTACGTGACTTGATTCTGATGCATATTTGGTTGCTTTAACTGTACATTTTTTTTATATTATTAGATGTAAATAAAATTGGCAATTGTCGCAATTTTTTTAATGTATCGCAATCAATTAAATAGCAAATGTTTGCCTTTTGTGTACATATTTTAAAGACATTTTTCGCTTTCGGACTGTGTCACACTCTTTTATCTCGAGTAACTTTTCTTTATTCCAATTTCTGACATTTCCTCTCGGTTATTTACGTGTAAATCTCATAGTTTGATATTTAGTTCAAGAATTTGAACCTCGATACGATTAAATAACTTTGTTTATGTTTGTTAGAATTACAGGGGCTCTGGGGGGTATTTCGAAAGGGGACTTTTTAGAAGTCGCAGTTACAACTGGAGTTGGACTAAAGACGTTTTATTACGCGGCTAGATTAGTGAAAAAATTAAAGTGGGGCTGCGTTTGTTTTTATAAAAAAATTGTTGAAACAACTATTATATGCATCTAGTTATTTAATTTTAAGAAAAACTGCACATACTGTTTTTAGTGCGAATTTTGGCGTCTGTACTCAAGATTAATATGTGGTTACAAAAACTATTAAATTAGATGAGAAAAATATATTATGAATGTAAATTACCGAGTAATTAAGTTATTTTGTTTACGCATTTTATTTTTTTATTACTGTGTAATCCCGCACTTGTTGTTTTTATGCGTTATTTCGTAATTACTTAGTTATAAATACACCCGCACTTGCCGAAGTAGAGGGATTTTTGACACGGGTTAAGAGGGACAACTTTCCGACAAGATGCACTTTTGTCGCCATCGTATCGTGTTTCATAGGTGCTCGGGCGTCGTTATTAATAATTCTAGTAAAACTAAATTGTCATTTTGTGTATAGAACAAATGCTACACACGTATTATATATTAATAATAATAATAATAATCGTGTCGCTGAAAAACTGAAATCTCGTTACTTTTTGTAGAATAAGAAAATTTGAATGAGCGCGGCTTATTTCATTTTCAAATTTTCTTTTTCGTGTACGATGTCTCTTATTTAAGAAAATACGTGGACATTTTAAAATTTCGTATTGGGCTCTATGCGACTCATCAAAACTAATGTAATATATTTACAATTCTCTTGTATTATTTGTTAATGCTGTTAGTATGGTAAGTGTAATTTCAATAATAAACTATTTAATTCAGTTTGGTTTCTTGAAAAGTATTCCTGCTTTTTTATATACTTTATAGATGTCGCAACGTTATTTTACGAGTCGATAATAAAAGGTTAATCATTTTTTTCCTTATCTGCTCACGAGTTGCATAATACTGCAGCCGTTAAAAACTTGATAGTGATAAATATTATGTTGGATGATTTAAAAAAGCAACGGATGTGGCCATACGAGGAACTTTTTCCGTCCGTCAAATCTTGTAATTTTGTATTAAAATTATTTTTTTTTCAAAAATTTCTTTATTTTTGTAATTTCCGGTTTAACTGGAAGAGTCTTTTTAACCGAAAATAGTGTCAAATAATAGATATTCATAAAATTGATACATATATCCATTTTCAAGTTTTCATTTCTATTACAAAAGAAATTAGAGATTTTTGAAGTTTTGACATTCTAAAAATCATAATTCCAAAACGGCTCGAGAGATTTTTATAAAAATTATAATTTCGATAGAGAATTATGTTGTCTGTAACATATCCAAAAAAGAAATAATATGGCAGAGGAAATTTTGAGAAAATCCATTTCTAAATTTTGACCTACTTTGGCCCCTTATTTTTGTAATTTCCGGTTTAACCGGAAGCGTCTTGTTAACAGAAAATAGTGCCAAATAATAGATATTCATGGGATTAATACAAATATTCATTTTCAAGTTTTCATTTCTATTACAAAAGAAATTAGAGATTTTTGAAGTTTTGACATTCAAAAAATCATTATTCCAAAACGGCTCGAGAGATTTTTATAAAAATTCATATTTAAATAGAGAATTATGTTGTCTGTAGCATATCCAAAAAAAGAAAAAATATAGCAGAGGAGATTTTCAGAAAATCCATTTCAAAATTTTGACCTACTTTGGCCCCTTAAAGGTAGGCAATATTGAAACAATTTTGCAAATCGACTTGTTTAGGACGAGAACCCTTTATTTTGGCTGTACAATGCCGTTTTGAAATTATTATAATAATAATTACCAAGGTATAAGGAAAAAACCAAAGTATGGGACAATCGTTCTATTGGCCTCCATTTTGAATAAAAAAAATTGCAAAATATTTTTTTCAATTGGTGCTCTCATGTACTATCTTATAGCCAAGTAGAAATGAATTTGGCCCAAATAACCATCTTGTTTTTGGACACCCTGTATAGATAGCTAATAAAAGATTATTAGGTACGTCAATGAAAGTGGCTAAAATCGAACTTCATCAAATGTGGTGTAGTAGTTTTTGCTCTAGGGGGGGAGGAGATATACATCCATCCATAGACATTTTATGCATTTTTGGAATCAGGGAGACTCAAAACGTCGAGAAATGCAAAAAAAAATTTATTATTATTTAAGTTAAAAGTTAAAACACCTCTCTGTCAGAAATTGTTCTTTCAGAGATAAGAAAGGATGTAGGTAGATTGTTCAATTAAGTACTTGAGAATAAACGCCTAATTTAAAAATCCATTTACAATTATTTATTGCACGGGTAGTTAAATAACTCGAATGTAGAAAATTTTTATTTGCCTACAATTTAATTAACAATATAAAGTGTCCTTATAGTTTATATGAGTCTTTATTTTTGTTAAATGCGTCTTAATAAATAAATACTTTTCACATAAATGCACAACCCCGTGTTTCATAAAATCTTGTCACAATATAAATCACAAAAAATGCTTTAGGTTTAATTTTAATTTGATTAATACAATGTTATTTTATACTTTATGATCTGGTTGATTTTGTTGGCTTTGTGGAATCTCGTTTGTTTGTTCTACTAATGGTTCTTCCTTAGGCTTCTCTTGTGAATTCGGTGGATTTTGTTGTGGCTGTTTTATTTGATTTTGTGGTATCGCATTCGGTAAAATTTGCTGTTGCTGTGCAGGGTTTACTTGAAACTCCTGTTGCTGGGGATTTGCTTGAAACTGCTGTTGTTGTCCCGGATTAGCTTGAAACTGCTGTTGTCCCGGATTAGCTTGAAACTGCTGTTGTTGAGAATTTGCTTGAAACTGCTGTTGTTGGCCTGGATTAGCTTGAAACTGCTGTTGGGGTTGATGATTTTGATACGAGGGTGGTTGTTGATTGCGATCTTGCAAGCGGTTAGCTGACGGTTGATTGAACTGACCGTGAGATGGAGGCATCTAAATATAAACAGATTTAAAATGTAATTTAATTAGTATTTAGTTCGTACCTGGCCCTGTTGATGTTGTGGATTTCCTTGAGGATAAGCGTTTGGATGTCCTTGAGGGTAGGCGTTTGGATGTCCTTGAGGGTAGGCGTTTGGATTTCCTTGAGGATACGCGTTTGGATGTCCTTGAGGGTATGCATTTGGATGTCCTTGATACTGTGGAATTTGATTAGAATGATAGGGAGCACCCGGTGGCGGATAACCCTGTTGCATCTAAAACAAACATTAATTAATTAAAATAACTTGAAAATCCGCAGAAAATTACCTGATGTTGCCGTATAAAAGCTTCCAATTCTTGATCCGTGTATGGTTTTTGTTCATCTAACCCTTTCCAACCGTTATCTTGTTGAAAATCTTGTTTCTTTGTTTGCGCCAAAAATTCGTAAAAATCGATGAAATTGTCTCTATTTAAGTCTACTTCTTGAAATACTTGTTCTCTCATACGTTCCATTTCTTCGATTCTTTCCCTCATGTCGTCTTCTGGAGCACCGGCGGCATACATTTTGTCGAGTTCCTTAACAAAAAGAGCTTTAACTTCATCTTGGTCCCACAAACCGTTGGAATCTAAATCGTGCATCATAAAAAATGCTTTCGGATTAAATTCTTGCTGCATGTGATCTTGTTCTTCCCACACTTCTTCAAGTTGTGCTTTATGACCAGGTTCATGTAAAGGTTGGTGTTTTTTATGTTTGTTTTCTAAATCTTCGTACTCTTTCTCCAATTTCACTCTTTCGTCTCCATTAGTGTGATTAAGTTTTTCAAATTTTTCTAATTCTTTCTGCATTTCGTACTGTTTAAACTCTTCGCGTCGTTTTTTATCGGCTTCGGCTAAGTCTTCTGTAGTTTTGGCAATTAATTTCTTCAAATCTTCGATTTCAAACGTATGGGGATTAGCTCTATCTAAATGTCCATGATTTGGATCGTCGACAACTTCGTTTTCATTTAATTGCTTTTTTAATGTTTTTAATCTATCCAATTCTTGCCTTTTAATTTCGTCTAATCTAGTTCTAATGTGATGAGACACAAATTCTAATTCGTTGGCTATTTTTCCCGACCTTATATCTGCTTCGTCGGCGGCCTCCAACTTTTTTTTAAATTCCATATCCGATTCAAGAGTACCGACTACTTCTTTTAAATATCGATGATAATGCATAGCTAACTCAAAATTATCGTTATTATCTTCTTTTTCGGTTTCTTTTTGTTTATTTTTTGTAACGGGTGGTGCAAAACAGCCATTCCATATCGTAAAACTTAGCAGCAGGAAGAAAGTCGCTTTCGTATTCATAATTATTAGCTACGACAAATGGATTTAACGAATTTTATTACTTAAATATTTCGGTCAAATAAGGTACAACGATATAGCTGCTTTTTATTTCAAATAATACACATTTGCAAATTAATTAACACTGACGTGTCTAAAAATTAGGTTGACAAGTGATTATTTACAACAATTAATTTATTATTTCACCATAACGTAGGACTACAATCGATAAATTTGTGGTCTTTCTAGATACAAGAGATATGCGACATCTAGTGATAAGTTATTGAACGACAAAATAGAGTTTAAAAACAAGGGATGTGGACATACGAGGAACTTTTTCCGTGTGTCAGATCTTGGAATGTTCTATTTTTTTTTAAATAAAAATTATTTCATTTAATACCTTATAGTCCCGGAGACCGCTGCTGTATACCTACCCCGATCGAGTTATGTGTACAGACTATCATTAATTTATCGAGGTAATTTGTCCAACCATGAAAAGGCAATCCTGCCTGAGTAAATGCTGCCGGAAATGTCTTTTAAGAAGGTTTAAAGTTAGACTTGCAGTGTCATGCAAGTGTCATTTAGTTTGCATGTCATCCGCAAAATTTGTACGTATTTTATGTGGTGGCGCTGTTGACAAAACCGTCAAATACGAAATAATTTAAACATATTGCTTTCGTTAATTTAATTTTTTTTCGAAAATTCAAATAATTTGTCTAGTTTATGTGTATAATGCGATACTATAGACCTATGCACATCATTTTCTACGTTGATCTGTCTTAAACTCTAAAGCATAATAAAGTTGTGTTGATTTTCCTAACCTTTTCGCAGCAAGAAAACCACAAGTTCTAAAATTTTCAAAAAATTACAATTACAGCTTTGGTAGAAACTCGGTTACATTTCGTCAAAAAAATTGAGGAAATTCTATTTTTAAATTTGGTAATAAATTGCAACAAAACTATTATCGGCGAAGGTGCACCCCAATAACATCCCCTGCCACCTACTTTCGGCAAGTTTTTACCAGGCAGGATTGGTTTTTCGGATAGAGGACATCAAGATCTTTAATTTGATAGCTGATTTAGTGGAAAACTAGATGAGTGTAGTCTATAAAACCCCAAAAATGAATCGGCAACCAAGCTTCCTAATAACCTCTCCTGCCACCCACTTCCGGCCAGTTTTCACGAAGCAGGATTGGTTTTTCGGATATAGGACATCAACATCTTTAATTTGATAGCTCATTTAGTGGAAAACTGGATTAGTGAAGTATCTTAAGTCCCAAAAATGAATCGGCGAACGCGCGCTTAAATAAATTACCCTTCCACCAACTTCCGGTAAATTTTCAAGAAGCAGAATTGGTTTTTCGAATAGAAGACATCTGGATCTTTAATTTGAGATCTTATTCAGTGCAAAACTAGATCTGCGTAGTATTGAACGCCTTAAAAATATGTCTGCGCGCGCTGGGCTTTTTAAACTACACTCATCTAGTTTTGCTATAAATTGGCTTTCTTATTAAAGGTCTTGATGTACTCTATCCGAATCCCCCATCCTGCTTGGTGAAAACTTGTCGGAAGTAGGTGGCAGGAGAGGTTATTGGTGCGCGCGCTTGTTGACTTCTTTTAGGGCATTAGAAACTACACTCATCTAGTTTTGCTATAAATTCGCTTTCATATTAAAGATCTTGATGTCCTCTATCCGAAAAACCCAACCTGCCTGGTGAAAACTTTCCGGAAGTAGGTGGCAGGGGAGGTTATTAGGAGGCTCGGTTGCCGATTCATTTTTGGGGTTTTATATACTACACTCATCTAGTTTTCCACTAAATCAGCTATCAAATTAGAGATCTTGATGTCATCTATCCGAAAAACCTATCCTGCTTCGTGAAAACTGGCTGGAAGTGGGTGGCAGGAGAGGTTATTGGGACGCTCGGTCGCCGATTCATTTTTGGGCTTTATATACTACACTCATCTAGTTTTCCACTAAATCAGCTATCAAATTAAAGATCTTGATGTCCTCTATCCGAAAAACCAACCCTGCCTGGTGAAAACTTGCCGAAAGTAGGTGGCAGGGGATGTTATTGGGGTGCACCTTCGCCGATAATAGTTTTGTTGCAATTTATTACCAAATTTAAAAATAGAATTTCCTCAATTTTTTTGACGAAATGTAACCGAGTTTCCACCAAAGCTGTAATTTTTTGAAAATTTTAGAACTTGTGGTTTTCTTGCTGCGGGCGAAAAGGTTAGGAAAATCAACACAACTTTATTATGCTTTAGAGTTTAAGACAGATCAACGTAGAAAATGATGTGCATAGGTCTATAGTATCGCATTATACACATAAACTAGACAAATTATTTGAATTTTCGAAAAAAAATTAAATTAACGAAAGCAATATGTTTAAATTATTTCGTATTTGACGGTTTTGTCAACAGCGCCACCACATAAAATACGTACAAATTTTGCGGATGACATGCAAACTAAATGACACTTGCATGACACTGCAAGTCTAACTTTAAACCTTCTTAAAAGACATTTCCGGCAGCATTTACTCAGGCAGGATTGCCTTTTCATGGTTGGACAAATTACCTCGATAAATTAATGATAGTCTGTACACATAACTCGATCGGGGTAGATATACAGCGCTGGTCTCCCTTACTATTACAAAAAAATATGAAAAACTTTAAAAAATGCAGTGAAGAAAAAAGCAGAATTTTTAGGAATAAACTGTCTAAATTCTAAAATACTAATTTAATTTTTTTTTAAATTTGGCATAACCTGAAATCCAAAATACACATTAATTTATATCTTCAGAAAGCTAATTTACCGAGCTTTCAAAATATTGAAAATTATACAGGGTGTTCCATTTAAATTAGGAAGTTTGATCTCATTTCCGGTTAAACCGGAAGTCAAAATATAATGTGTTTGGTATCGTGTAATAGCTAATTTTACGAGCTTTCAAAATATTTGAAAATATACAGGGTGTTCCTAAAAATGTTGATATTTTTCTAATTTCCGGTTTAACCGGAAGCGTCTTGTTAACAGAAAATGGTGTCAAATAATAGATATTCATGGGATTGATACATATATCCATTTTCAAGTTTTCATTTCTATTACAAAAGAACTTAGAGATTTTTCAAATTTCGACCTTCAAAAAATTATTACTCCAAAACGGCTCGAGCGATTTTGATAAAAATTAATATTTCCATAAAGAATTACGTTGTCTGTAACATATCCAAAAAAGAAAAAATATGGCAGAGGAAATTTTGAGAAAATCCATTTCAAAATTGTGACCCACTTTGACCCCTTAAAAGTAGACAATTTTGAAAATCTACTTGTTTAGGACGAAAGTCCTATATTTTGGCTGTACAATGCCGTTTTTAAATTTTTATAATAATAATTAGCGGTCAAGTTATAAGGGAAAAATCACAAAATGGGACAATCGTTCTATTGGCCGCCATTTTGAATTAAAAAATTTGAAATTTATTTTTTCAATCGGGGCTCAGATCTACTATCTTATAGTCAAGTAGAAATAAATTAAGCCCAAATTTGTAAATATGCGCCCAAAATAACCATCTTATTTTTGGACACCCTGTATATATTTCTTGTTAAAGCTAATTTTGCCGATAATAAAATTATGAAGTGGCTAAAATCAAATTTCGTCAAAATCGATTCGGTAGTTTTTGTTCTAGGGGGGAACATACAGACATTTTAGTTCAAAAAATCGAAAATGTTTTTTTGCTTTTTTGAAAGCAGGGGGACGCAAAACGTCGAGAAATACAAAAAAAAAATTATTATTATTTTTTTCTCGATTATAACTTTTTCTTGGATTGGAAAAAGTTAAAACATATTTTTCCAATATTTCAAATACTCGAATCTCATGGTTAACACAAAATATATCTGTTACTTCGCTATTTATAGCTTGTCATGGATAGCCTAAGTCCATGTTTTATGGACGTCGATGGATAGCGAGCTAATGAAAAAACTGAACCTTCGAAAAAGATTCCTTTGTGTACAACTTATCTTGTATCGATGTCTTCTGCAGCTAGATTTTTAACATGATACACTCTTCAATACAAACGTGTATTAAAAATTTTTGACGGTGATACTTTAAAGTGTAGAACCTTTTATCATGTGAAATGGAATTGAATATAATGAAACTCACAGTCATTGTTAATTAATTTATTTTGCTAATTCTAATTTAATTAATTTACTCAACTCGAATGTCTAACTGAGGATTTAAATCCTGTAACATGATACAAGTTAATTCAAAACCTTTTGAAAAATACATATCGGTAACGTATAGAATTTTTAAAGATTTCATCCTATAGAGAGCGCCTAAACCTCGCTCGGTGATATTTTTACAATCTCTTATGTCTAAATAAAGCAAATTCTCGCTGAAGACATTACAAATTCGGTCCATGCACCAATCGTCCATCTGATCACAATCGTTTATGCTCAACCATTCTACTTGACGCAAGTTTCTGAAATTAGTTAAACCTTCGTAATACAGTTCCATTCCAGAACAATCTATCGCTTGTAAAATTTTAGTAGAATCATAATGTTTAGGCAAACGGTATCTCTTAAATTCGTCAGCTTTAATCCACTTATCTTCGCCGTAAAATTTAACGGCGCCACCTCTAAAGACAACAAAATGAGCTGCAGCTAGTTCATTACCTAAAATTTTATTACGTTCCGGTATATAAGATTGCATCCATATCTTCCTTTGTTCTTTTCTTTTATCCCACCACTTTTTTATCGAAGAAGGTGACAGATCGATCGGTGATTGTAAAAATTTTAATAAATTAGCGTTACTATCTTCTTTGTAAAATGATCGCAAAAAACTTAACCGTTCGCTTTCCCTTTGTTGCCACGGAGTTCTCCACTGTAAGTCTTCCTTTTTAACCAATTTCGATAACTCCACTTTGGAAGTTATATCGGTTTCGCGTGTTAATTCTTGAGGCATGTTAGGTTTTTTTACATTTTTAGTCTCGTTAGTTTGTGAGCTACATCGTAAAATTTGGCTGGACCTTATAACAGAACTTAATAGTTTATTTTTATGTAACATTATTATAGAAGATGGAACGAATTTAAATTATAACCTACAAATTTTGGACGTTTGTTTCTTTTTTAGTCGTAGGACGTTAAGCATAGATGTCGCTACGCGACACCTATTTATAATTTTCTTACTAATCTTAAGTTTATTTTAATTTAATTTTAGCGTTTGAAGAATAAAAATTGAACTTTTTACACGTTATAAAATAATATAATTATTATGTACCATTATTTTAAAGCTAACGTTATAGGTTGCTGTATTATCGGCAACAACTTCGATTATTAGTTTCCGATTGTATAAATAGATGTCACCCGAACAGAGCGGTAAAATTAATAAATAAATAAACTTAAAACATTTATTTATAAGTATATAACAAACATGAAAATGTAAAAATTAACATAACTTGGCTTAAATGCATCTGAGGATACCCTAAAAAAATAAATAATTAGTTCATAACAAACATAATTCATTAATCCGAATAAAATTTCGAACGTACCATTTTTTGGAGTGGACGTTTCTTGAGACTCGTTTAACCCTGTTTGATCTGGAACAAAACCGCCACAATAAAAACTTATAACAATAAATCGTTAATTAGCTTAGCTTTACCTTGAATCCTTTTAGAAGGTTTAATCTTACTAACTGTTAACATTACGGACTTGGCCGTCGTTTTAAATTCTGGAGCTTCCGTACTAATTTCGCACACGTATTGCCCGGCAGATTTATAATTATTAATAATTAACGCTACGGGACACGAGCCGAGAATTGCTTTTTGGTTGTGATAAAGTTGAATACCGTCGGTGGGAAAAGCTTGATATTGTCCATCCGATTTACATCTGAAAAATTGCTCACTATCTTTAAACCATTTGACGTCGTATAGTTGATCGTTTTCCAAATCGTAGGCACAATCCAATTCCAATAATGCACCAAAAGAAGCTTCTTTAGGTACCACAAACCTCGTTATTCTAATCGAATCACTTTGGTAGAAAATTCCTGCCGACGTAATTAATTTGATTAGACAGTTTTAGGAGTAAGTTAAAGATGGGTAACATAAAAATATATCTTTGTGCTTTCAAGAATCCATTAGTTAAATTAAGGGTCAATAACTTTGAGAAAAATTAAGAAAGGCGCCGTTTAAAGTTATGGATAGGCGTCGTCCAGCTATCGGTTATTGTGTGGGTGCGGTATAACATCCACACCCCCGTGATAAATCGTAATTATTAACTTGGACCCTAATTGATTATTGCAAAGTTCTTTCAGCTTATTGTTATAATATTAATTTGGAGTTTTTAGTCTCATCAGGAATATGGTGGATTAAAAATTAACTGAAACGAAGATTTTTGGTAGCGCCAAAGATTATTTTTTTATAAAGAAATCAGCACTTATTAACTACTTATTAGTGAAAAAAAAGTAGTAAAATAAAATGAAGGAAAAATGAGGAGTTTATTTAAAATTCAATCTTACCAATCACTAATAAGGATAATAGAATAGCTTTTTTCATTTTTAATTCTTTAAAAATGAGTTTAATTTCACATCATAGTTGATTTATTCACCACGCTTTGTCGAAGAGATGGTCATCACTTTAAATTCAAATTAAGTTGTTTACACTTACGCCATAAGACGGTTTAAGAAGTCAATTGCACCAAGTTATCGCGCACTTACAACCAATGTACTTAATAGAAGTGTCAAAAAATTGTTAAATTAAAATCAACCGCTCTTTAATGTAACGATGAGTTCCAGTTATTAATGTTAATTAGTTGTATTTTTTAATTGTGACTCAATTGTAAAATTAACGAACTCGCGTTGAAATTTTGAAGCGTTTGCAACGGTGGTTAATTTAAGAATGCGCGTGTCGACCACAGACTCATTTTCATTGCCGAAGCAGTTCAGAAGCTATACAAGACAGAAAACTAAGAATCGCTGCACTTTTGGTTAATGGAATGAAACTCGGTACATCATTTACATTACTAAATTATTATTAATTACTGGATCATCATATCATTTGTTTTTTTTATTTATTCGCGTGCAGGCACGTAATTAGCTTCCTAAAACCAGGTGGGCACTTGGTGGCCACAAAATTTTTTGGGTGAGCCAAATACATAATATGTAGCCCATACAAGATGAAATATTTTATGAGGAATTCAGACTAATCTGTAAATATCTGAATTTTTGTTTATTATTGTCATTTTATCAGGATGGGCCAGCAAAATTTTAGGTTGGCCTGGCCCCACCTTATTGGTCGTCCCGTATATAGTTACGTATGCCTGTTCGTGTGCAAACTTAGTGAAAATTAGTGTGTTCGCGGACACTAACGCTAGATATCTATTGTTAGGCTACTTTTTAATGTTTATTACATGTTTTTTCATTTGTCGTTTTTGGAATCGATGAATCAATCGTCTTCTTCAATTTCTTCATCACTGATAGCTTAATTCGGGTACTTTAAATTGCCTCTTGGGTCGGATCTTTGCAAGCTTCTAGAATAGGATTATCGTCGTCTTCTTCGTCTTCGAATTTTATTTCAGAACTTATTTGATTAGTAGGTATAGGTACCTACATGACGTCCCTTGACAAGAAAGACATGCTGGGAGAGCACCGAATTTGCGGCATCCGCATGCTTTACCACAAGGTCCTTTGTATTTGCACGATATTACTCTCAGTGATTTATCAAGAGCTAGCTTCATTGTTGTCATCGTTTAAGTTTTTCTTGCGAAGCTACCACCAACGATGGCAGCAGGGTCCCGGCATTTCCAGCGAGTTTTTTTCAAGTGTAGGAATGGCTAGATGCAGGATCCAAACACATTCTCGATTGGGGTTGGAGACTAACACAGTCTCATCTTATGCCAACTATGACAACATGATAAATTACTAAAAATCAAAATATTATGCATGTAATTTAAAGCTGAAAATGTCCTCTTTAACCACATATTTTTTTGTTTTTCTCTAAATCGTGATAGGTAATGAGCGATTTCAAACATCACGTAAAATAGGGCGCTCGGTATTTTTCCAGCTCACATTTTTCTCAAAAACTTGAAAAGTTCTCAAATATTTTGAAAAATCGCAAATGAAATTCTTTTCGTCTAATTTTCTCCTCTTCAATTTTTAACTCTTTATAGTTTTTCGTTTACTACCTAGTTTTCGAGATAATTGCTAAAATATGATAAAAAGTGTAATTTTAGTAATTCAAACCAAATTTTTCACCTCTCAGAAAGGTGAAGACTTTTAGTATGGTAAAGGCTATAAGTACTACACAATAGCGAAGGTTTTAGCTTTAGGCGAATTAGTCCCGGGTCTAATGCTAAATGCATTAGAGTACATACAGGGTGATTCAAAACTCGAGGCGAAAAATAAAATGTCATATTCAGCGTCAAATTTAGAGTCAAAAATGTAAAATAAATTTTTTTCGTATATCGGCTTTCGTTTTCCAGATAATCGTTTTCAAAGTTTCTAGAAGAAGTAAATTTTTTGCATATAAACAAGATAAGTCGTGCAAAAACAACACTCCCCGGCTTTTATTAGTGCGTGGGGATAACTTTTGAAACACTTTTAAATTAGGTAGATAAACACATATTATTTGAATTATATTTTCAAAATTAGTCCAATTTTGAAACTTAAAATTTTGGATCTTTATGGGAAACTTTTTGAACTGATCTCGTTATCTAGGAAAAGAAGCCAAATTGGTAAAACATTTATTACATATTTCCTGCTTAAAATTCGACTCGGAATATGACATTCCATTTTCCTTTTTAAAGGCCTGCCTTGTTTTTAATATTTATAGATTAACTTCTTCTGAAAACTTTGAAATCGATTATCTCGGAAACAAAATCCAATCGGAAAAAAATTTATTTTACATTTTCTGCTTACAATTCCATACTGATTACGACATTTTATTTTTCGCCTCGAGTTCTGAATCACCCTGTATATTATAAGCTTGCCGAAAAAGACTTAAAAAGTCAAAGATATAAACCAAAGTTTTAACTGCAGATCATATTTACCTGTTAAATTTTAGGTTTAAAAGCAAATAAACACAACTACAGTAGAACCCCGTTATAACGTATCATCAGGGGCCGAAAAATTTGGTACGTTATAACCGGAAGTTCGTTATAAAAACACAATAAATAAACAAAATATTAAAATGGGACCAAAGATTTAGTCCGTTATATCCAGAAAAACGTTATAAAGGGGTACTTTATAACGGGCTTCTACTGTATAACAAAAATTTAAGAAAGAGAGAATTTGACGAACCAGGTGTTACTTACACCCGTGGGTTTATATTTTTGACTTTTAAGCTTTTTTTGGCAAGTTTATAATATTTGGACTTTCGTAAAATGTAAGCTGTAAAGAAACTTCAGTGACAGTTTTGCTTATACAACCCTCTATACATTTATGTGCTGTATAAGTTGTCTATGCAGTAGGCGTCAAAACTTAAAAAATCTTTTTATATTTTTTAATTACTAGTTAATTTAAAATAAAGGTGATAAAAGCGAAAATCAGCAAAATTGGGTGTAATACAGTTTACGTTTTTCAGATCTTTAAAGCTCTTTGCTCGTTACATCATGTATAGATTATTTTCTCACAAATTGGCCCTTGAAAAAATTTGAAAGTTTGTGATAATTTAGAGGAAGGATGGACCTACACTATCTTACTAAATAAATCCTCTAGACTCTAGAGTTCTACCTTGAGTGCTAGAAATATTATAAAATTAACATTTTATCATAGAGATCTGTATCATACAGATAATATTTTTTACGATGAAAAATAACGACTAAAACTTAGTTTTTAAAGTTTTAGAAACGTAAGTTGATCAGGAAATAAAAATAAATTAAATTATTATTTTAAATCTTAATAATGTAATTTTATTTCTTGATTAACTTACTTTTCTACAACTTTAACAACTTTCAAAGTTTTAGTCGTTATTTTTCATCGTAAAATATACCATAAAGTAACTAATTAAATATTAAATATTAACAACATAACGTAGTATAACATAACCTGAAAAGTTGTGTAAATTAAGAAAAGTACAAGATAGAAAGTTCTCATTGGGTATCTGAATTTAGACAAGCCTACTGAGTAGTTTTTGTAAAAAAATAATAGGTCCTCCATAAGAAAATGAAAAGTTGAACGTGGCGACGCCTAGCGTCGATGTGATAAAAGTCGAGTTTGGTATCGTTTGATAGCTTTTTTGACCTCCTAAAACATTTTCCCGATGATTTTTTAAAAAATTTTTGAAACTACAGTTCAAAACCAAAGTTGCAAATTTTTAGTTTTTCTGCGTTATCTCGGAAATCATTTTGAGTTTTGAAATTTTCAAAACAGATTTTTAAAAGTCATCATAATAAGCAACTATTTGCTAATTTAACCAATTTCGTAATTCTTACGGTTTCCGAGATACCAATGTTAGTACCTGCCATTTAAAAAAATCACCCTGTATGGTAACTAGTTCAAAGTCTATAATTCTTTTGCCGCTGTAGATTTTCGTACGAGGAAAACGCAGAAGACTTTTTTCAGACAAAGTGTCACTGAAAACCATCTATCAACTACTAAAATGAGTTTCTGGGACCAAAATAAAACACCTTTCCCTCTTAAAATTATTTCCAAAAGTGCATCCCTAAACAGCTATGGACTCCCAAAGTTGGATTTAAAAATGTTAACAAATCGCCTTATCTCTAAAAGTACTGGAAAGGGTTTTAGAAAAATCGATGTTTAGTGGACTAATTTTGAAATAGTGCAGTTTTTATGTAGTTTTATTGCCTCCCCTTATTCCTACATGAATTAAAATTTTTTGTTGCCAATTTGCTCCTATACGCTATGCAACCTATTTTACACCATAGAGTATAATGTATTGCCTATCATCTAGGATGAATTATTTCCATACGAGAAATTTAATATAATTATTTTGGATCAAATGGATCCAAAATTTAGTTAAATGCATTGGAAGCTCTAGTACATGAAGGTTCGCTATATTAAAACATGAATTTCGGCCACTTCGAATATAGGTCTACTTGTTACTGTTATTAGTGATAATTTATTTTTCGAACTAAGAAAGCAAAGAGCAAACATAGGTTTTAACTTTTAGGGGACATTGAGGTCTGCTGCAGTTTCACTAAATGCTATTCTCGATTTTATGTCTTTTAAGCCTTTAGCACATTAACACTTTCGTTTTTGGTTATGATACTCATATGCGTCTCTACTGGCTTGGCTTAGAAGAAAGAAGGCAAAGCGCGTTGTCGTTGCTCTCCAGCATCTGACCACACAGTTTTTCTAGAGGTTTACTATTATTATTTTGTAAACTGAAAAATTTTTTCTAGGTACCTACTAGGACCTTATTTTTGGTTTTAAATTAAAACAGTTTTTTTACTCTTTACGTCGTTTTTGAATTATTATTTTTAATTACGGTTCGACGGCTGTTACTTATGGTTATCATCAGAATGCTGAAATAACTCTGATGATGACCCTAGTAACAAAAGCGTCGAAACGTAAATAAAAAAATAGTGAAAAAAACTGTTTTAATTTAACCAAAAATAAGATCCTAGTATACCTGGAGAAAAAAAATTCAGCACCAAAATAAAAAATTAAATTGAATTATTATTAATTTATAAGAAACCATTTTCCAACAGGCAGTGGTAAACCAAAGTTTTTCAACTTATTAGTGGTTTAGATATCACTTTTTCAGATTACAATTTTTCGAGAGAAATAAGCGTTTCTCGCCTCGCATCTGGCAATTTTTTGCGAGGCGAGAATGCGAGATTCTCCCTATTTTGCGAGTCGCTTACAATCTTAAGAAAAAATATGAGACTCGTGTAGAGAAACCTTTATTAAAATTATACAAAATATGAAGTGGATTGGTGTCAAAGCGTTCTCGAATTATAACGCTTATACGGATATACATAGCTCTTTAATGTCTGTACAAAAGAAAACCCAATTGTTGTAATTATAGTATCCGGAGAGTATTACAACTTGACGGACCCTTGTAGAAGAGCAAAGCTAATTTTTGATGGTCGTTCGTAATGAATAGCGGAAGTGGCAATTAAAAAGCACAGGACGAATATGTTTCACTACCGATCATAAATTTTGCATCACATTTAAAATGCTAATTTGCTTTCGCAGTTTGTGAGGATAAATCTAAAATTTACATATTGCCCTTTGAAAGCGGTATCAATGACAGTAAATTGTGCGACATCACTAAATTCGCATTATAATTATATTAACTTTTTAAATATTTGTGCTCGAGTTAAGTAATTTTGTGTTTGTTGTATTTTTTTATATTTTACCCGTATATAGTAGATAGATGAAATTAAATTGGGTGTAAAGTGTTTTGCAATCATTTTAATGAACTTCCAACTCCGCAATGTTGAAGAAGAGGTACCAAGTTGAACTTTGATAGTTTGGAATGCAGTTGACTACCCTACATAATCGACGCTTTAATTTTGAATTTCAATTGTAAATTTGGTACAATTGTTAGTAATTTTGAGTACTAAGCATTAATCGTTATGATTATGAAATAGTTTCTAACTTATTGAAAAGGTCGAGTCAAATCTTATTCATTCGTGGAAAATTTCTATAACTTTTATATTACATAAGAGACTATAAGTTAGTTAAAATAACTCGATTTAAAATATAGAAACAATGTGTGTTTCGAGCTTTGAGACTCAAAGCACCTTCCAGCATAACGGCAGATTTGGTTTACTTATTTCAACACGAACTACGGTTATTTTCCATCCGAGAAACTCTGAAAGGCTTTATACACGTTTGCTTAGCGTACATCCCTTAACTATACGCCGAGGGCTTAAAGAGCAGAGTTATAAATTTTTTAAATTTCAAATCATTTTTGTCTTAAAAGATAAATATCTAGTCGCTTTTCACTAAATTTCTGTTTAATTTGAAGACTCCTGGAACTTATCGCATTGTCGATTTACATTAACATCCGGTCACGCTTTCGAGTAGTCGTGCAAAATTTAGTCAAGTCTAAACACCCTTATGAAACTTACGTTATAACCCTCTCTAGCAGTTCTAGTAATGGAGGTTTTGCTTTAGTAAAATAAATTTTAGTTGGTAGTGTCGCCTTTTATAAAGTCCGCAATAATAGAAATAGAACAATTCTTAAAGGAATCCCAAAGGATATGCAATGTAAGAACGATTTAACCGCAACCATTATGTGCATGTAGTTATAACAATACACTCTATATAGACGAGATTTCGAACCCAAAAGCGATCAAGTTACAACTTACGGGATATTGTAATTTAACTTTATTCGAAAGATCGAGTTGGAATTGCTATAGCGAAAGAAAAATTCTCATTAAATTAACAAAATATCATCAAACTATAAAAGATAAGCGCTCTTTTTGTAATTTTATTTCTGTGTTTATAATTTGAAAAAATTTCCAATTAAAAAAATTTACATTAATTTTTCCGATTTGCAACAATTTGCGGGAAAATATTAGAGGGCGAATAAGAAAAGCGAACGAAACTGTATAATTAAAAAGTCTGCTTTTTATTTTTAGAGCCGTATTAAATTGCAATTTTTATTAGTTCGGATTATTATTATCGTTATCATTGTTATTAAAAGTGAAGATTAAATATTGAAATATTTTTGTATCGCCACCCCCGTTCCAAGTTCCAACCCCAACTTAGGTACGAAAACGTAAATTAATTCCTTTAGGTAAGTGCCAAATTAGCAGTGTCTACAAAATTGAGTTTTAGCTTCGAACTGAGGTATTTTTAATAACGAATCCGTGTAAGTATATAAAAATCAAATTTAAACTGTAAATAACGGCGAAGAGAGAGTGAGAGGAAAATTTAAATTTTTGTTTAAACAGGAATTGACAACTCGGGGAGTTCGAAAGCCCTTAGTTATTAAAAGACAAAAATTGTGTTTGCTCTGTTTCGGTTGTATGTTTTACATGGAAATACACTTGGGTATTAAATTCAAGCATATTGTGATTGAGACAAAAATTTTGATACGCGACGTTTTCCTAACATTTATTCTACTTAACATGACGATTAGCTCCTTTTTAACAAAAATTTGCACAAAACTAAATTTATAAGCCTATAATAACAGTAAGAAGTTATTTTTAATTTCCATGAATAATAAAATGAATATTATCTTTACGGAAATTCAGAAATATCAGCAAATCTAATGGATGAAATAAACACCGCAATTAAAAGGCCGGAAACGGATTCTAATTTATAAAAATATCATTAAGCTTTCTGATCTTATTATTAATTTTTTGAAGTAACAAAATTTATCCGAAAAGAATAAGAAAATCGCATTTTAGTTAAAATTCCTCCTAAATATAGGCAACCAACACTACACATGGCACACATTGTTGTTTAATACAACAAATAAACAACTCTTATGTTGAAAAAAAACTTGAAAAAATTTAGATATTTATTTTTCTAATTTCCGCTGTACCATTTTCTCGTATGCCTATTTGGTCTTGTAACACTGATCTTACGATCGAATGTACATTACGCTCTCGACGTCGCTCAAGTCAAACAAACGGGGGGGGGGCTCGGAGCGATGAACAAGCAACAATAAACTCCTTCAAACGGCAGTTTGAAGACTTCGAATGACGATAGTTCTTTGGACACCGCAACGGTCTGACGGGACACCGCAACAGACTGACGACTCTCATAGAACTGGATCCTGGAGTGAATGATGTGTGATTAGTCAAACAGGCCACCCCACTTTCTAACAGATCAACAGTCAGCCAACAAGCCAAAGACTATAATCAAGTCCCACACGATCGGCCAAGAAGCCCAAAGATCGTTGAGAAGTGACTAGTAGTTAGCCCGAAGGATTGACCAACAGAAGAAATGTACAGGGGTAGACGCGATCTGCTTAAACGTAAACCCTACAAGTGCAGCTTGTAACAGCCGCTGGTGCTGGGACTCCAGATCATCAACTACACACAGCACAAGGAAATCACACTGAACACAGTAATACACTCTGTACAGTGGATGAACACAGGCGGGCACGAACTCTCCTGAAATTCATACACATCGAATATTTATCAATTCTCCACCAGTACGTTCTTAGCACCAATCAGAACTCTGCTTGATACTAAGCCACGAGGTGGTAATGTACATCTGACTCCGTTCGCTTTGTAGCCATATCTTTGCGATTATCAGCAAACTCTTACATAAATGCTTTATATAGGTGGTGATAGATAATAATAAATAATCTTAATTTATCGGATACAATGAAATTTAAGCGGGTGACCTCGGTACATTTACGCTAGTTAAAGTGTAAACGCCGGATAAAAATTTATACCGATACATCGCAGATGCAAAAACGGAGAATCTGAAGGTTGCTGGTGAATTACGTACGAGCCATTTTTGATAAAAAGAAACACTCGGATATGAAAACGATGTCAATTTTTTCCGTATTAGAGGCTCAATCTTGTTGTGTTCATCCGATGTACGTGTCCGAATCATTTTAGTCATTTCTCATCCACTATCTCCACCACCGTTTTCCCAATTTTAATTTTTCTTTTTATTTCTTCGTTTCTTATTCCTTTCTATTCTAACACAACAAGATGGCCAAAAAAATAATGAGCTGGCAACTGACAGAAAGACGAAAAGAATTCTTCCACCAGAAGAATGAAAAAAAAAACAAGTACATAAGGACATGGAAAGAAGAGAGTTAGAAGACGCACAATGGATAGACAAAGAGGAATGAAGAAGAGGATGCGAGAGACAGACGCAGAATCTTAATGATTCGTCTGATTCTCTGATTCGTGTAGAAAAACGCATTGTTTCAGTATGGTACTATTTTCTACGCTCCTATTCGACGTCCGACTTCTTCGTTCGTTATACTTCTCATCTAGAAACTTTGCTACTGCGTCGTTTATAGTCCATTACTCACTACTCCATTCCGACTGCTTTAGAATCCTGAGCAAGAACGAGTTGACCATTAGCAATAGTCCGTGAGAAAAGGCGGTAGTTTGTGGAGCCACCTATGACTTCCCATCGTCTCTTTCAGGTCTTTGATGCCATTTCCAAGTAAAAGTATTTTTATTTGTTCCGATTGCAATAGACAACTGGACCCTTGATTAGATGCACCTACTAGGTATTATCGTAGACAATTAACAATCCTTTTTCATCCCGCTATCAGGGCCGGATTATGTCTATTTGGCACCTTGGGCTAATACAGATTTGACGCCTATTTAATTACCACCTAAGATTTTGTTGGGTCGTGGCGTACCACTGTCGTCGCCGAGGAGTTTAAGGGAAACTTTTTTGATATTTAATGCAAAATGGTAATATTTAGGGTTATTTTACCACATAGAAGAAGTAATTTTAGAAGTTAGCGACTTTTCTGCAAAAAGCGCCTTAGGTTTTAGCCTTGTCAGTCTAGTGGATAATATGGCCCTACCCGTAACACTTTATCCGATTCAGTTTCAATTGTAGGAAGTCTCGGGAAATATGGAATCCAACAATCGATTGTTGAATATCGAATGAATAAAAAAAACAAACAAATTTGCGGATGACTAGAGTACCTAAGGCACAATTGACGTCGGTATATAAAGTAGAGCAAAAACGTTTTTCTTAAAGTACCCATTAACCTTTTCAAGAAAACCTTATAAAGAGATGAAAAACCAAAACAAAGACGTATTTAACTTAAATATAGTTGAAAATTCGATAAAAGTTGAACAGCTTTTACGATCATAACGTATAAGAGCTTCTGGTCTGGCATTTGTTGTACGAACTTAGGAGTTGTGAACTTGATATAAAGGTTTCATCAAGTTAACAAGTATTCCTAGCCATTGTTAACATAAACATAAAGTTTATTAACATACACGTTGTGTTGTACCAAAGTGGAGAACATTAAAAAGTTTTTCGCAAACAATAAAGGAAATTAATGCGTTTCCGATCGAACCATAAACGGTCGTTTTACAAAAAATTTTTATTCATAAACCAAGTTAAACAATTAAGTTTGAGAATAAAATATAATTTCGTGGTAAAAGTCTACGGTTATTGCTTATTCATAAGAACTGATAAGAGAAAAGTTTAACCAATTCCGCTCCGCAACTTGCAATAATGGATGGAATCGGTACTCGATCGAGCGTGAAGAAGAACATGTTAATTTTGATTACAATAACAAATTCGAATTTCGTTTATAAAATAAGAATGTTAACGTTAATAATAATAATTTTAATTAAAGTAAAATTGATTACACAATTAGTTTTCGTAGCTACGATTTTGAATAGACTTAATCAATTATATAATTTATCTCGGAGAATAAGTAATGCGCAAAGTATTTGTTCTCAAAGGTAATCAGCGAACCGAACAAAATTTTAGTTCAAACACGTTACGAATATATCACCTTTCGAGATGATAAAACCGAGTAGCCTTACATTTCGTATAATCCTTTTCTGGCGTCGAGTCGCTTTTATCGTATCATACGGAATCGATCATGCGAGTTATAGTTTTGTTTCTAAGATATAAGCGAGAGAGGAGAATATGAATAACACTTTAGGTTTCTACGAAGCCGTGTGTCTGTCGACGACCGATTATGGGGATCAGCGTAGGTGCTCTCTCCTCCGTTGAGGGTGAACGAGCGAGCGATCGGACTGGTAGACGGTGATAACAAGCGAGACGCGTTACAGAGACGCCCCAATAGCTACAACTATTCCGTCGTGGCCTTTGTCATTTAAATGTACATAATAAAGGAGATACTCGTTGCACTCGGCACAAAAGAATTACAAATGCCATCGACTTATCTCCAATTTGCCTATAAACGTTATAAACTTGCGAAAGAAATAATCTCGCCCTAGTTTGGAAAAAAATCAACTCGGATCGTTTTCCATTTGAATAAGTGCACTAACAAAAGTTTAAAGTTTACAAATTTGCAATCTCGATTGTTGCCATCACGAGCAGGTGTAGTCGAGTGTTTTCAATTATGCTGTAAGAGAATTTTATTATGTAAGTACCTACGAGAGTAAAAGAGGGTTCCTTGTTGTAACCGATTGTATCTCGAAAATGATGGCGATGCCGAGCTATAGGTTAGGACGAACGAATTGAGCCTCTGGCACCGAATCGAACAAAGGCGTTGTCAGTGTTCCGTTTAAAGAAGATGTCTGTCCGGGACTCGAAGGGTCCTTCATCAATAATCTCATTTAACCTTGTCTGTTATATTGCTAGCCCCGAGCTTTAAGAATCCACCCACCATTTACCCGACACAGCTACTATAGGTGTAAAACTCTTCCAAAGTCTTCTTACATGTACTATACAAAGTGCAAGCAAAATTTTAACCAGTGTTTATATACAAGTTTTAATAAAAATTAAAAAAAAACTAAAAATTATGAAAATGTATTTTTTTCGAGTCTTTGAATTTTCTCTACAATTTTCTATGATTTTCAGACACTTAAAAGTATTAAAAGCGTTTACAAAAAGAACACACTTAAGTAATATATTTTTTATAGGTTCAAAATATTACTATGTTAATAAGGATATGCTTGAAATACTGAAGTTTAAAATTGGGAAAAGCGGGTTTTACAATAAGAGAACAATGAAAGCATGGCGTGCCTTACGGAAAAGAGCAGCTTACCGAGTTACGTAAATTTGGATAAAGTTAGAAAATTGTCAGTAACCCTAAAAAGAAACTGTCAAAAGCAATATAAATTCGAATATGTTAGTGTTAGACAACATCGGAGCCCGAAAAAACTGTTTTGAACCAACCGAGAGACTATTCGGAGGGTGGGATAGAATTTGATAAACGTTTGAATTAACTTGAAAGCTAAAAAAAGTATATTTTTTAGACGTTAGCATTAACACTCCTCCCCCTTAGATATTAGAAATGTCTCCCTCTTTAGAAATTTAGGACGTTCAAAAAAGATAAGGTTTTTGACATGAGGACGCACAACCAGACATGCAAGGACCACTTCTGGCTGTGATTTGCACAAAGCTTTCTTTGAAATTCTTCGTACAAAATATGATGTTTTTTAATTATTATTTGATAACCAAAATGGCGCTGGCGAACATAAAGAAATAGCATTTTTAAGAATCATCTTTCCCATTTCCATCTGTAACGAATCGGAGTGAAGTTACCCACGAAATCTCAGCTACGAAAATTGACGTGCAGACTGTTTAATATAAAACAGTGCGCATGCGCAAAATCAATTACCTACGCCCCCTGTAATGAGTGCGACAAGGATGGCGATACATAATAATTCCCGAATATTACAAATAAATTCTTATCTCCTAAATTAAGCACCGGAGCACTTACATATTTTACACACGATCTCTGTACATCCCATAGAGGCTACAAAAAAATAATCTGCCGTGTGCATAGGGTCCCCGGGGTTCAAAGACGTCGCGACGTGCCAGCCACGAAATAAATAAATAGCTATCTTCTAAACTAAGCACCGGAGCACTTACATATTTTACACACGATCTCTGTACATCCCATAGAGTGTACAAAAAAATAATCAGCCGTGTGCATAGGGTGCCCGGGGTTCAAAGACGTCGCGACGTGCCAGCCACGAAATAAATAAATAGCTATCTTCTAAACTAAGCACCGGAGCACTTACATATTTTACACACGATCGCTTTACATCCCATAGAGGCTACAAAAAAATAATCAGCCGTGTGCATAGGGTCCCCAGGGTTCAAAGACGTCGCGACGTGCCAGCCACGAAATAAATAAATAGCTATCTTCTTAAATAAGCACCGGAGCACTTACATATTTTACACACGATCGCTTTACATCCCATAGAGGCTACAAAAAAATAATCAGCCGTGTGCATAGGGTCCCCGGGGTTCAAAGACGTCGCGA
Organism: Malthinus seriepunctatus; assembly: GCA_963924605.1. Taxonomy (NCBI): domain Eukaryota; kingdom Metazoa; phylum Arthropoda; class Insecta; order Coleoptera; family Cantharidae; genus Malthinus; species Malthinus seriepunctatus. The sequence goes on from OZ004602.1 coordinate 35,775,690, forward strand.
CGTGCCAGCCACGAAATAAATAAATAGCTATCTTCTTAAATAAGCACCTGAGCACTTACATATTTTACACACGATCTCTGTACATCCCATAGAGGCTACAAAAAAATAATCTGCCGTGTGCATAGGGTCCCCGGGGTTCAAAGACGTCGCGACGTGCCAGCCACGAAATAAATAAATAGCTATCTTCTAAACTAAGCACCGGAGCACTTACATATTTTACACACGATCTCTGTACATCCCATAGAGTGTACAAAAAAATAATCAGCCGTGTGCATAGGGTGCCCGGGGTTCAAAGACGTCGCGACGTGCCAGCCACGAAATAAATAAATAGCTATCTTCTAAACTAAGCACCGGAGCACTTACATATTTTACACACGATCTCTGTACATCCCATAGAGTGTACAAAAAAATAATCAGCCGTGCGCATGGGGTCCCCGGGGTTCAAAGACGTCGCGACGTGCCAGCCACGAAATAAATAAATAGCTATCTTCTTAAATAAGCACCGGAGCACTTACATATTTTACACACGATCGCTTTACATCCCATAGAGGCTACAAAAAAATAATCAGCCGTGTGCATAGGGTCCCCAGGGTTCAAAGACGTCGCGACGTGCCAGCCACGAAATAAATAAATAGCTATCTTCTTAAATAAGCACCGGAGCACTTATATATTTTACACACGATCGCTTTACATCCCATAGAGGCTACAAAAAAATAATCAGCCGTGTGCATAGGGTCCCCGGGGTTCAAAGACGTCGCGACGTGCCAGCCACGAAATAAATAAATAGCTATCTTCTTAAATAAGCACCTGAGCACTTACATATTTTACACACGATCGCTTTACATCCCATAGAGTGTACAAAAAAATAATCAGCCGTGTGCATAGGGTCCCCGGGGTTCAAAGACTTCGCGACGTGCCAGCCACGAAATAAATAAATAGCTATCTTCTAAACTAAGCACCGGAGCACTTACATATTGTACACACGATCTCTGTACATCCCATAGAGTGTACAAAAAAATAATCAGCCGTGTGCATAGGGTCCCCGGGGTTCAAAGACGTCGCGACGTGCCAGCCACGAAATATATAAATAGCTATCTTCTAAACTAAGCACCGGAGCACTTACATATTTTACACACGATCTCTGTACATCCCATAGAGGCTACAAAAAAATAATCAGCCGTGTGCATAGGGTCCCCGGGGTTCAAAGACGTCGCGACGTGCCAGCCACGAAATAAATAAATAGCTATCTTCTTAAATAAGCACCGGAGCACTTACATATTTTACACACGATCTCTGTACATCCCATAGAGGCTACAAAAAAATAATCAGCCGTGTGCATAGGGTCCCCGGGGTTCAAAGACGTCGCGACGTGCCAGCCACGAAATAAATAAATAGCTATCTTCTAAACTAAGCACCGGAGCACTTACATATTTTACACACGATCTCTGTACATCCCATAGAGTGTACAAAAAAATAATCAGCCGTGTGCATAGGGTCCCCGGGGTTCAAAGACGTCGCGACGTGCCAGCCACGAAATAAATAAATAGCTATCTTCTTAAATAAGCACCGGAGCACTTACATATTTTACACACGATCGCTTTACATCCCATAGAGGCTACAAAAAAATAATCAGCCGTGTGCATAGGGTCCCCGGGGTTCAAAGACGTCGCGACGTGCTAGCCACGAAATATATAAATAGCTATCTTCCAAACTAAGCACCGGAGCACTTACATATTTTACACACGATCTCTGTACATCCCATAGAGTGTACAAAAAAATAATCAGCCGTGTGCATAGGGTCCCCGGGGTTCAAAGACGTCGCGACGTGCCAGCCACGAAATAAATAAATAGCTATCTTCTAAACTAAGCACCGGAGCACTTACATATTTTACACACGATCTCTGTACATCCCACAGAGGCTACAAAAAAATAATCAGCCGTGTGCATAGGGTCCCCGGGGTTCAAAGACGTCGCGACGTACCAACCACGACATAAATAGCAAGGGAAAGTCAGGAGGTCTGATACCAACATGACGGATGTTCTGCTCGTTTTGCCAGACCTAAAAATTGGTCAAGTAATTCATTTTCAAACCATTGGATTGGTCGAGACGCTAGTATCAGTTGGGCAGCCAGATCTCCGTGTTTAGCACCTTGTGACTTCTATGGCCGCCTTGAATAAAATTTACAGAAATTGCTACTCAAATATTAATTCTTTGAAAGTCTTATTATGATAAACTGAGATATTATTTATGTAAAAATTGAGATTTATTTGAGCACTTTTTATGAAAATTTGATGAATTTTGTTTTTAGATTTGATTTATTTTGATGAAACAAGACCTTACTTATAGCAAAAAACTTGTAATTTTAAACCATTACATTCTCAGATTTAATTATCTGATTCATTAAAAACAAAGTCATTAATTCCCGTTTTCACCGACGATTCCTAAGCAATTGCTTATGTAAGAAGTGCCTAACGCTAAAATAACTCTTAACCCGATGCATAAAAATTATTAACCATTTCGATATTGATATAAGGGATACCTTTGTTTCTCTTATTTAGGAACCCTCGTGCGCGTGGTGAAACGTGGTGAAGCGCAATTTCGACTTAAAAAATGCTAATGTCAAATTAAGCAATGCTTAACTTTAGGAATCGTCGGTGAAAACGGGCATTAATCCCTTTAAAAAACTAGGAAAAAAATTTGAGCGTAAAGCATTTGAGCACGGTTCCCCTAAAAGTCAATATTTTATCGTTAAAATGGAAATTTTAATCTTAATTTTTTAATAAAAATTAAGATCTGTTAAATGAATGATAATTTTATCTTTCTATTGACACACTTTTTATTCCTATATAGCCTAGTAAAATAGATGTTTTGAAAAAGAAAAAATATCAGGCAGAGATTTTATTGCTGAAATGTGTTGAGGGTGGCCTCATGAGTAAGTGATAAAAATGCACCATCCGCACCCCCTCTGCTAACTTCAGGGGAGAGGCAAACGTATGACTACTTCTACTTTCCGCCAGTTTTCGCCAAAATTAAGCAATGTAGAGAAAAATTACTAAAGCATTATTTTATAGATGACGCATTTCTACAGAAAAATGTTTTATAAAATTTTTCCATTAGAGCAACGGTTTTCCTAAAAACTGTATTTTAAAAGAGCCATGTTTTCAAAAATATTATTAAGCAAGCGAGTCAATATAATGCAAAATATGTGCGCGCCGATAGATAAAAAGCTGTTTTACTCCGAGATAAACAATGGTAACGTTAACAAAATATATTTTAATTTAAAGCTAAAGACTTCAGCTTTCATTTCCATGTATTTTTGAAGATTTTTGTTATTTCTTGTGGTATTGATGAACAAATAAAGTTTCTTTTGCACTATTCTTTAAACATTTCAAGATATTTGGTGGAAGGAATTATTTAAAAAATTTTCATTAAAGGATAGTATTTCTTATTAGTTATTTTTCAAAGTTAGATCAAAAGAAATTGATTATACGTTATGGTATAATAAGAACCATGATTTGAAATTTCTTCATTTTTTGTTAATTTTTTTTTTAACAGAAATTTGGTTTTAAAATGCTGTCAAATCGTTATTATTAAACAGATTGAAGAAAATAAACACTCATTTTGAAGTAAAATATGTCTACTTTTTGATAAACTAATTGCAATTTACTCATCGTCTCAGATTTTCTTTATGTATTGTATACTGTTGATAACAAGCAAAATTGGTGATTTTTCTTCAAATGACTTGGTAAATTTAAATCAGTGTACATTTTTCAATAATTTCGTGTGCAAATAAAACGTAATAACTTATGTATTTAATCTATGAAAACTAAAATATGTTTTGATTTACTGGGGCTAAAGGACCAGCTATTGAATTCTGTTAAAAAATTACACATTATCCAAAGCTGTGGAGATATTTTAATAGCATCAGGAAACTGTTCTCAAAATCGATTTATTGTGCCTTTTAGGGATGTATAACGCCTTCAAAATAGTTAATTGCTTATACGAGCACATTATATACAGTGTGTTTGATTTTTTGTGTCACAGTAGTTATGTCGGCTATGGTATGAGTTGTAAATAAATTTTATATATGGAAGTCGTTAGATGGATTATTTTCTGAAAATCAGAAAACAATTGAGTGTCGAATATTCTAGATATTGCAAATACGTTCAAAAATGTAAATGGGACGTGCTCAGTATTACTCAATATTTTAAAATTATTAGAGCGAATTGCACACAAACAAAATATGAAGTTATTTTGGGACCCGAAGATTTTTTCAGACTGAGCCGGGCAGATTTCCAAAACATTAAAATGTAATTCCAAAAATTTTCGTCTATATCGTCGAATTAACTCAATCAGGGGAGGGGACATACTGATTGCTTAAAACTTTTAAAAGACAGAATTAGAACATCGCGGGATCCTTTCGGAAACCGGACCGTGTACCAAACACGTCTATGAACCGGAGGTTACCCGATATAGTTAACTGCGCCGGTCTGAGACCGAAGCACCATGTACTTTAACAACACTTTCATTTAATGATTTCAGTTAATTTCACTTAATATTTCAGAATTAAAATGTTTCGAGACATTAGAACTAATAAATGTATTGTTTAAACCTGAAAATTTGTTCTCAATATTTTTATAATCATTTATTAATCATTATAAATAAATTACACGCTAAAAAATTTAAAGGAACACAAAACAGTTTTTGGTGAGGAGGGGGGGGGGCATTTGTTCTACGGCAATTGATGATAATTTGTATACTTATTGTTAAATTAACATAATGCAGTTAATGTTTAAAAAATCGCCCCCCCCCCCTCATATCTACGCCACTGGGACAGTACCAAAAGAAGAGAGGCAGTGTTATTTTACATTATTTATACCGATTATGCATTAGGATACAAACAGGTCAACGTGAGAATGTCTTGTATGTTATAAACCAATTGTAGATAATATATTCTGTTTTTGCGGTCTTGTAGCGTTGCTGCTATCATATTTGGAGAAAACCCAAAAGAAAGCTTTCTTGTTAAAAATTTCATCTACATTATTTTTTAACTAAGGTATTTTGACGTATATAGCTTAACTTTGGAGCAAACTTGCAGAAACTAGAATTAGTCATACGTTTGCCTCCCCCCTGAGGTAAGCAGAGGGGGTGCGGGTGGTGCATTTTTATCACATACTCGGGAGGTCACCCCTAATGTATTTCAGGAATAAAATCGCTGCCTGATATTTTTTCTTTTTCACTATCGTTTATGATGTTTATTTTACTAGGCTAATAGATCAACTTTACTATGCAATTGTAATTGTAATAAACAATGTAATTCTGTACGGCCAGCTTTGATGGTTTACACTCGGTATTTGAAACAAGCGATAGAAATGAGAGTGCACAAATATAGTCGAATTTTTTAAAGACTACGGACACGTGACTTTTAAAATATTCAATAAATAATTAATTAAATTATAGCCTCTATGGGATGTACAGAGATCGTGTGTAAAATATGTAAATGCTCCGGTGCTTAGTTTAGAAGATAGCTATTTATTTATTTCGTGGCTGGCACGTCGCGACGTCTTTGAACCCCGGGGACCCTATGCACACGGCTGATTATTTTATTGTAGCCTCTATGGGATGTACAGAGATCGTGTGTAAAATATGTAAATGCTCCGGTGCTTAGTTTAGAAGATAGCTATTTATTTATTTCGTGGCTGGCGCGTCGCGACGTCTTTGAACCCCGGGGACCCTATGCACACGGCTGATTATTTTTTTGTAGCCTCTATAGGATGTACAGAGATCGTGTGTAAAATATGTAAGTGCTCCGGTGCTTAGTTTGGAAGATAGCTATTTATTTATTTCGTGGCTGGCACGTCGCGACGTCTTTGAACCCCGGGGACCCTATGCACACGGCTGATTATTTTATTGTAGCCTCTATGGGATGTACAGAGATCGTGTGTAAAATATGTAAGTGCTCCGGTGCTTAGTTTGGAAGATAGCTATTTATTTATTTCGTGGCTGGCACGTCGCGACGTCTTTGAACCCCGGGGACCCTATGCACACGGCTGATTATTTTTTTGTAGCCTCATTAGGATGTACAGAGATCGTGTGTAAAATATGTAAGTGCTCCGGTGCTGAGTTTGGAAGATAGCTATTTATTTATTTCGTGGCTGGCACGTCGCGACGTCTTTGAACCCCGGGGACCCTATGCACACGGCTGATTATTTTTTTGTACACTCTATGGGATGTACAGAGATTGTGTGTAAAATATGTAAGTGCTCCGGTGCTGAGTTTGGAAGATAGCTATTTATTTATTTCGTGGCTGGCACGTCGCGACGTCTTTGAACCCCGGGGACCCTATGCACACGGCTGATTATTTTTTTGTACACTCTATGGGATGTACAGAGATCGTGTGTAAAATATGTAAGTGCTCCGGTGCTGAGTTTGGAAGATAGCTATTTATTTATTTCGTGGCTGGCACGTCGCGACGTCTTTGAACCCCGGGGACCCTATGCACACGGCTGATTATTTTTTTGTAGCCTCATTAGGATGTACAGAGATCGTGTGTAAAATATGTAAGTGCTCCGGTGCTGAGTTTGGAAGATAGCTATTTATTTATTTCGTGGCTGGCACGTCGCGACGTCTTTGAACCCCGGGGACCCTATGCACACGGCTGATTATTTTTTTGTACACAATTTCTTTTGCATCAAGCACGAATTTGATTTACATAATTTCTTTTGCCAAGAAAACCAATTTCACACAAGGATCGTAGTGTGGTAATTTTAAAATCGAACCAATCGAACATTAGGATTTACCAAGAGAAAATTGTTTTTCCATAATTCCTGCTCTTCATTTTAGCATGTAGGGTAACGGTTGTTAATGGGCACAAATGAAAACATATTTTTTCTGTATAGCAGATCTAATTCAAATAACACCTTAAGCTGAACGATAAGCTGAAGCTCATACGATTTTGGCATAATGTCTTTTATTGGGTCATAAAAACCCAATGTAAAACGTCAAAATTTGTATCTTTGGGTGCATTCAGCAGACGTAACAGTTTTGAAGCCGCTACCCAATCGTTCGGTGACTTTATAACCACCACCTTCTTACCTAATCACCACAATTACTAAGATTATATTTACAAGGGTGGTTAAGGGTGATTATAATTTATTGTTCACTGCTTTCTGGGTAGCAAAACAGTTGGAGACGGCTTCATGTCTAGTTATGACAATGCTCAAGAATGTTTACCAGCTTTTTATGAACAGACTTTTGCTCGGGTTGCGGGCGCTATCCCTTTATTAGAGCAATAATAAATAATATAACTTGCATTAAACAAATTTTTTTATAAAACTCGGTAGTTGCACATCAAAACACAGAAAGAAATATTTACAGTCTTAAAACTAAACGAAAACTACACAAAACAAATGAAAATAATAGTAAATAAACAGACAGAACAGAACATTATAATGCAGACCAGAAACAACAAAACAGCAGCCAAACCAGCAATAAAGAGTTACATGGTGTTACTGTCGCGGAGCTTCTCCCGCCTGCGATCTTTACCTTGTACGAATTTCGTCAGCTGATGAGCCATGTTAATTGCTCGTCTGGAAGAGGCCGGACTCTTAGCTCGATGACCAAGGATCCAATCTGGGCTCATGAGAGCGTCAAACTAAAAAGACACCCTTATTCGGCTCTCTGACGGCGGTTCACCGGACACACGAGGAATCTCTGACAAGGAGAACCCGTCCCCCATCGGAATGACCATTGCAGTGCGATCACCGAGGGTTAACCGGAACAATGTCCATGAAGAGGCGATTGAACAAACCTGCTAAGAGAATGATCGTGGCAATGCGATCACTAGTAACAGAGGAACCCACGTCTGCCAAATTATTTCAGGTAATTTCAGCGAACGATGTCATCCCAGCGGAACAGTTCGATGGCAGAAACAGCTGACCCAGCGGCAACGGCGTCGACAACGGTAACGGTGGTAGCGACAACAGGTGGCAGAACGGACGGCAGCGGCAAACAGGTGGCAGTGGTGGCGGATACGACTGCAGCGGTGACGACTGCGGTATCTGCAATAAGATATCAGATCCCCGCTTCAGAAGAGCAGGCAAAGTCGTCACTTTGAAACGGTGAGTAAGTAGTTGGACAACTGTATTCCCCAAAGATCGGATGTTCAGGATTCCCTACTTATCTGATCCTCGGTGGATGCCATACGATTAAGCTGAATCCTTTTATGTTTGGTTTTGGCTAACAATTGACGAGGGTGCGCTAAGAAAAAGACCTTACTTATTATTCTTAACTAAATCACTCAAAATTAGATCTTTTACATTTTTTGTAAACAGTAAACAGTTTTCTGTAAAAACGGCAAATTTACCCACCCTCACTTTGTAACGTTACAGCTCATTTTTGGTTTGTTAACGTGTGCGCTAGCGGTCGCCATTTTATCGATCGAATTTCATTTGCGTTATGTTGAACTATCTCTAACCTTCCAGTACTAACATGCCATCCTATAACATCCATACTAACGCCGGTCTCACAGACCGCGCTTAGTTTTAATTTTTTTTAACGTATTTTTTACAACTTTTTTATTGCAAATAGAAATTATTTCAAATATTTAGTAATTTTTCTGGATACTTATTATAATTTTAGCAAAAAAAAATTCATTTTAATAACCAAAATTCACTTTTATAAAAATAAACAAAAATAAAAAGATGCATAAATTAAATAAGCGATTTCAAACGAATTAAACAAAATTTTTTAATAACTAGTAATATTATAAACAAACCTAGGAACAACACTTCTAAAAAGGTAAAAATATTTTTTTCATCTTCAACAATAGCTGAAATATTTTGGATAGAACATTTGTCGCATTTTACATGTTAGAACATATAGAGCATATTACCGCAAGCACCAAAAAAAGCTATTTATTAATTGAAGTAAATGCAAAAATCTCTTCTGTTTTTTTGTTATCCTATTTCTATTCAAGACAAGTGGAAAAAAATAATTTTTAACTAAAAAATTTTAAAAATTTTGAAAAAATATTTAAAATTTTTAGTTACTGTTTTACTAACGTCGGTCTCTCAGACCGAATTCAATTATTATAATTGAACCATTACAAACTTATGCTTGCAAACTTCAAAAAAATGTGTGAGAGCATTTAGTTTAAAGGTACTGATAACCTCCCAACCCTAGCAGTTCGTATTTCAAAGATATTAATAAAAATAAAACTCGTCGGTCTGTGACACCGAGTGTTAGTACTGAAAGGCTAACCACGTACTTATTTAACAAAAATACCGTACGATAGTTAGTAGTGCTAGTGATATAGCAGTTGGTAACTATTCCATAACTGTTACGTCCGGTGAATGCGCCCATTATCATCGTAACGGAACCGAATTTTAGGGGTTACCTAAATTGTTTCCTATGGCAAGAGAGATTACCTATGACAAAATTGTATAAAAAATCTTAGACACCATTGCTTACCATGGCTCTTCCCACATTCTTGGGGAGCCGATAGTTATCAACCGTCATAAAAATTAAAGCAAAATATAAAATAGTTAATTATTGACTAACTAAAATATATTTAGAGACTAATTATTTAATTACAAATTACAGTTTTTAAGCATTAATTAACCATAGTATACAAATTCAGTGAGCAAAGTAAAACACTTCTCTTGCTTGGGAAAACTGAAAACAAATGCCCAACAATTTCTCAAAGTTACGAAAGCTCGAAGCGAACTTCAAGATAGTAGACTATGGAAATTTAATTAGCTACACTGAATATCAGTCAAAAGTTGATTAAATTTTAACAGATATATTTGTGCATCGGTTGTCTTAATTGCTATAATGAGTTAGAAACTCATTTCGCTTTGCAAATTCAATGATGAGAACCGACAAATGTTTCTCGATAAACAAAAATTTTAATTTTTTTTAGAAATTAATTTTTTTTAAATACTCGCAGATAAGGACAAATTAAAAAAAAATTTTTTAGTGTTAATCTTTTATAACGAAAGTAAAAGACTAATTTTCCGCACTTGTGAATTTAATTTTCATTCTAACAGAGCAAGCAGTAAGTCTTAAGCTGCAAAAATTAACATATCTTCTAAATATAAAGCAATTCCATCTCTAAAAGTGACGGTGCTTCGTGCAAATAAAGGGTTTATGATAATTTCAAATCCTAAATGCTTTTCAAATGATATTTCTGAGCATAATGCAAAGTTACTACTGAGGGTTATTTTTGAAGGATAAAGTTTTTGTCATTGTATAATTTAAAAATGTTTTTCGTTTATGTAAATTGATTCAAATTTTAATTTTGCTTCATTTTTAAATCTTAAACGAATTAAATCTATTACTTCTTTGTTTGGCTCCTAATTTATTTAAGGAAATACAATCGAAAAGTTTTAAAATCATAAAAGTTTTAACGTATTCCAATTAAAATTGTTACCTACAAGAGTACGCAAATTAACACGAAAATAAACGTGGATGTTAGTGATGATCTGATGATGTTCTGAACTAGTAAGAAAAGGTCCACACTTCTCTGAGGTTGTCTACCATTCTCAAAAAACTAGTTGCTAAATGCATCGGCTACCCGACTGGAGCAGGAGAAGAAGTGATCCAAAGAAGACGACGACAGTCTGGACATTCATGTCCAAATGACAAAAATAAGGATTTGGATGAGTATAAAGATTTAAAAAATTCAGCAATCAAGTAAATTGGTTCAAGAATAGAATTAAGATCATCCGAGCTATTCTTACGATGTTTACGATGTTAGAAATTAACCAAAATGGAAAAAGGTCACACTATGAGGTCCCCACAAATAGCACTATAAATCAAAATCTCTGATAGGTCCACTTTTATTTGGGATAAACTGTAGCAGTTTGCAGTTCTAGTATTGTATTGTACTCAGGTGTTGATTGGCTTCTGAGTCTAACAGAACTGTGACCAGTGTTGATGTTTTGTTCATAACTCTACTCGTAGGTATTTATGTTCTTAGGACTTCAATCTTGCCAGCGTAGCATAGAATGTGCCTAAAAAGTTTGCTTTCCACTTCTTCAGGCGTCAATTGAGCCCGTTCGAAGTGTTTCAGCCTAAACCGAGCCAATGCATCGCAATAGCAGAGAACATGTTCGGTGGATTCGATCTTCGATTCACAGAGTCTGCAAATGTCACTATCCTCCAGTCCCAGTTTCTTGAAGCGGTACCTCATTGGGCAGTGTTCATTAAACAGACCCGTGATGAGTCTGATTTCGTTGTTTGATAATAGAAGAAGCTTTTTAGCGTTCTTGGTCGAGTACTCAATGAATTTCTTCAACTCTCTTTGTCCTGATGCGTTGTTCCAGTGAGAATTTTTATTCTCAGTTGCTCATTTTTGGATCTCCGCCCTTCTATGTGTTCTAGATAGTCCTCAGAATGGTTCCGTTCCAATCGAGAAGACTTTTAAGCCTGTTCTAGCTAATTCATTAGCTATTTAGTTTCCTTCAGTTCTCTTGTAACCCGGCACCCAATGAAGGGCAACCTTGTTGTCCCTTACCAGAGTTTTGAGGGATTGTTTGCATTCCCAAATGAATAAAAACTCAAAACTATTGGCTTTAAGTGCCTTTATAGCAGCTTAGCTGTTGTTAGACATTATATAGACTTTTTTGCCCTTTAAATTCCTTCGTAGAAATTTTTGGGCACATAGATCTATTGCAAAAGTTTCAGCTTGCATAATTGTGGGGAACGTTCCTAAGACTATATTGATGCCCTATATTTTGGGCCATATATGGCTATACCTGTCCCCTGTCCAGTTTTAGATCCACCTGAATACCAGATGAAGGAATTTTGTTCCAGTTGTATTGATTGACTTTTAACCGTGTTGTGGTCCTGAATGACCACCTCGAAAGGTGTCTGGAAGTCAAACACTCTTGAAATGACATCCAATGGTTTTTCAAACAATTCTGGCTGTATAGTCTAGGATCTTTAGGCTTTAGTAGTTCTAGTCACTTTTCGTTTTTATTTTTCTAAGATGGTTAAGAGGCGAGAACGTTGTGTTGCTTCTTCAGATCGACTTTTACCAACAGCTGTACCAAAATCCAGCTTGATACTAATTTAATTCAGTAAAAAGAATAATTTGCTTCGAGTAGGTAACTCAAATAAAATAATTTTAACATCGGACGAACTCCACTTTAAAAAATGTTTTATTAACTCAAAAAGAAAAATTTTGTTTTAATAAATTTTAAATTTAATTAAAAGTAAAAATCGATTCTGATTTTAATATTAGAAAAAATAAAGAAAGGATGATGGAGAAATGAAAATGAAAGAAACGTAACTAAAAGGAGCATAAAATAAATTTTACGTATGTAAAGTTAAACAAAGCTGCGATGATAGGTGTATTTTTAACACACGTAAAAGATAAAATGGAAAGGTAAGAAAAAGAAAAACAACTCTTGGCAAAGTTTCAGCAATGAGAGTTTTCATTTCTTCATTTGTTTTGGAGATAACACCAATTTAGTTTTTCTAACAACAGCCATTTTGTTTTTAGTTAATATTATTTTTACTTGGTTCTTTTCAATTTTCCTTTTCGCATTTTTTAATTTCAAGTTTTTTTTATAAAAACTATTCGAGTCTAGACATCCATAAAGAATTCACGACTCATCTATTATTGCTTAGTTTTAAAATTATTTGAGTTCCTTCGGCTTTTCAACTGTCCAACTTGACAACTACACATGGAATTTTTGCAACCACTCTTTTACACGTAATTTTGACAATTCTCAGCGAAAAGGACATATGTTTGTAAGTATTTTAGTCAAGTTGTCTTATCTATTATCTAGTAATGTAACTAAGCATTCAATAGGCACGAGGAGATTAATATAAAGCTCTTGATTAATTTATTTCGAAATTATATTTAACATGGAACTTTTGGAACCTTGTAATGCTGATTTGCCAAAAACAGCTGTGAACTGGTCATATTAACTTACTTCGATAGGTTTATGCCTGTATCTTATTAGAGAGAGAACCCCTGATTTCTAAGAGTCGCCGACGGACGTAAACTAATCATGTAATTCAATAATAGTTCCATAGTAGTTCAAAGACAATTTCGATAAACCGCTCCCTAACTTTGTTCCCTGTACATTTTAGAACAAATACAAACATAAAAAAATTTGCACATCAAATCTATCGAACTAAAAAAAGATTATTTAAATCAGATTGTTACGTGCGAAGATACAGCATAATCATATTTAGTCAAATCAGCCATCTTTAATTCAAAATTGTGGACAACGCAAGAGTTGAAGCGGTGGGGACTCAGCAGTTTTCAAGTATATATGACCTAAGATGTTATTACTGAAAAATTCAACGTTTCTCTAACTATTTCCCCTATAGAGCAAAATATTGTGTTATTTGACTGTACTATACATAATTTTACATAATAACCCAAATAGAAACGTGAAAAATTTAACACGTATAAAACACGAGTTCTCAAGTTATGATCGCATGTATAAACTGCTTAATACTAAATCAATTTAATACCACTACAGAGATTTGTAACAAGCGTAAAAGGAAAGAATTAATGTTAAAAACTCTAGGGTAAAAGATCAAGATGAACTGGACATGTGAAACGAGTAGGGAAGAAATATCAATTGAAAAAATCTCTCGGGCACTATAGAATCAGATAAAAAGGTAATATAATGAAAGAAGGCAAATAACTCGGATTGTAGAAATGACTCGCTCTACACATACAAGAAGAGCACCAAGAGTACTTTTTCAATTTACAAACTAATACGAGACGTAGTAAAACAACCCTCGAAGAGAAATTTTTGAGGTTTTATTATTTTATTAACAATTTTTTTACTTTTTCGGTGCTAAAAAGTTGCCTTTAAAATGTTAATGTGAGAGAAGAAGAGAGGAAAAATAAGAAAATTAAATTAATGCAATTTTGCTGTGGTTATATGTAGGCTCGTAGTAAATAATATATTTTTCTAGTTAAACATGGACACGCTATTAAACAGAGAGTAAAACCTACATTTTCCAGTGCTCGAGTATAAACCAAGCCAAGAATTGCACCATTAGATCGTATATTTTCACAATATTACTTTATGTTCTGACAATTTTCCTTTTATTATTGCATTTTTTACTTACTCGAGTAGCTTTAATGTGTTTTTATTATTATTTGTGTGTAAATATTTTTCTTAATTAAAATTACGAAATATTATTACGACTGATATAATTAAAACAAACACTTGCGTTTCTGTCCGTTATTAATCGTAACGAAAAAATACAATAAACAAATAAATTAGCGATAAAAGCTCTCGAGGGCGTAAAGGTGGCGACGGTTGTTAAATTAATAAAACATTTGTAACTTCGCATTGGTCAATACAAATACAAATAACACAAATATTAATTTATTCTAGTTCCTAACGAGTCCTTTGTGGTTTCCTTAATGTCACCTTCTAACCACATGCTAAATCCTAAGACTTTTAAGCCGCAACCACCAATTTATCCAATTATCCAAATATATTATTCTATTGTTTTGTCAGCTTACTTTAACCAAAGTTAAAAAATAATAAAAGTGGACAAAAATAATCTGTCTGATCGTAAATAGTAAAGTATCAATTTTTTTTACAAACGACAGCTACATTTTTCCAAGAAGATTTGCGAGATATCGTTTGAAAACTAATAAGAACGATATCACACTGTAAAAATAACACAAAATATATTGACAAAAATACTCGTAAAACTGATTTTGACAGTGTGCTCGGCTATATTTACGAAGTTTTTATAAAAACTTTATTTATCAGATTATGCGACTGCACGTAAATATTTTGACGTGACGTCACATAAATACAAACCATTTTATTTTTTTTTGATGAAAAGACGAGTTCCATTGGTTGTTGATGCGACCGTGCGCCTTGCTTTTTTGTCTGGTAGTAGATGTTTTGTATTTAAGTGTATTTCTTGGACCTTGAAGTTTTGCAGCTTATGCAACACATTCTACAATCAGTAAATTTTTTATAGCAAATTATGACAGTGTGGTATACCCTAATAACGACAAATTATTATAAAATTTTTTATAAATATATTTAAGAAATATTTATGAAATAAATACAATGTGGGACTGCTTTAAAAGTTTGTTGGGTATTGGTTGGGTATGGTATTGTTACATAAGTGGCTGTTGCACTTGAAACAAACGCTTAAATCGTCGCATAATTTTTCCTTGTAACAGCCTCTTGTTATTTGTTCGGGTATAAATATTTAATTAAAAAAAATATATATGTGGAAGCATTTCAAGGGTGAATTGTATCTATTTATAGTAATGGTTGAACAAACAGTGTCTCATTAATGTTTCCTTTGAAATATTGAAATCGTCGTCGTCTAAAGGAAATCAAAACGTAGTGAAGAAGAGTATGAGTAGCATAATAACAAAATGGTATGTGTATTAAACGGTAATAACGGTGTCAGATAACAAAAGTGGCACTCAAGATAGTGAGGAGGGTGAAAAGGTCTTATTTTCTGTTCATTGCCTATATCTAAAAAACGGCGAGTCTTGGAAAAAATTACTTTTATCAAAATGAAAGCTCATAAAATTTCCCACAAGATTCTTCTTATTCATTTTTTCTATATTCCATATAGTTTTTTAGATATCCGGCCTTAAAAATCGTTAAAATTGACTAAAAGTCAATCGTTAAATGACTACAATTATTAACGAGTTTTGTGGGCGGGTATCTCAAAAACTATAAGAAGTAGAGAAAAAATGAATACAAATAATCTTGTAGAAAATTTTATAAGCTTTGATTTTGCTAAGAATATTTTTTCCCTAGGACCCACCGTTTTTGATATATAAACGAAAACCCCAAAAACGAAACCTTTCCACCCCTTTTCGCTCTTAGCCATATAGCTAGGATCGGGAACTTTTAATATTTTTACCCTTCTTACTAGTGCAAATACATTCCTAAAGAAAGAAATTCCACCCTCTTCTATGTCCTCTACACACCTCTATTTTGAGCGTTTGTTGACTAGACTATAATGAGTTCCAATCAGATAGAAAGAAATATGATATAAAGGGAAAGGAGAAATGGAAGAGTACAAAGAAATACGTACGTAAGTCAAAAAATTGATTTCCTCGAGTCTTGTCTAAGCCAAGTTATTGAGCTCGTGACCTTGAGCGCCTTGAGGTCGTGAAGGAAACGAGAGACGAGCTAACGAGTTGACTCGGTAGTTCAGTCTATTTGGCCCCGAGCCCATTCTAACTTCTTCGATCAGCACCGTCGACACTTATAATAGCATAAATAATAGCCCACAGAAATCGCTGGGACAACTGAACAAGGCAAGGCCGTAGCCAGGGATACGCCAGGGCACACTGAGCCTGCCCTGGAAAGTTTCAGCCTGATCTAGCCAGAGCTGGCTAAGGATTTCGCAATAATAATAAAACGATAAGTGCCTAATTTATTGGTGACAAAGAAGAAAATATTTATTTAGAGAGAAAGTCAAGTTTTTTTAAACTTTGGACAAAAAAAACGTCCATCCTCAGAAGAGATTACAGTAGTCAACAGATTTATATACAAACCCAGAAAAGAAAAAACCCTGATTTTAGCTTTCAGCCTCCTTTAAAGATTTTTGAGCCTGCTCTGATAACACGGCAAGAGCCTAGACGGCAACAAGTCTAGCTACGGCCTTGGAACAAGCTGTAAATTTCCTCAATCAGCTATAGAGGTACCATCAACAAACAAGGGCGGTGTTACGGGGGGGTTAATTAGCCCTTCAAGAAGTCTAAATTTTCTCAATTCTTTTAACCCATTAACGCCCAGCGTCGTCGTAAGGCGAAAGAAAAAAAAAGCTGTTCCTTACGACCTTTTGCAACTTTTGGCTATTTTAATTTTTGTGTAATCAAATTTTTTTTTATTTATTGCTTAGGCGTTAATGGGTTAAAAGAATATAACATTTTTAAAGGAATGAACTTTAAAATCTCTATACGATTTTAAAAATCCATAAAGAAATTCTTTTTTATTATTATTCTGAAGGGTAAATAAAGTCCCAAATAATAAACCATTTAAAAGATGACCGAATTTCCGAAATAAGCAATATATGTCTCTGGTTTAGGCTGTAAGAAAAGTACATCTAATGGTAGGTACAATAAAAATTTGCCAGAAATTATTTTAGGCGACCAGAATGCCAAAGTACAAAAAAAGCAAGTCAACTATTACCTACAGTTGTTTCTTGAGAATTACTGGCACTGTCGACTAAACAAGCATCTATATTATAGGATTGGTATTGTGGAAAACCCCAGCTGCATAGGATGCAATACAAAGGATAAACCATGGCGAAAATTCGATCCATGTTAGTGTCTGATGAGGTTGTTTTATGGAAGACTCACGAGACTGGCCAGATTTAAACACCGACCCTCGCCTCGCACACTCTCATTAAAACAATTGCTTAAAACATTGCTTTATTCATAGTATAAGCACAGTCTAGATACAAACCAGTCATTTCACTCGACCACAATCTTGTAACCAAAACTTCTTAGCAAATTTCGACTCCTAGGCAAATGCGCTGTAGCATTAGTCTAGAAATTCAAATTGTTCACACTGTGTATTGGTGTATTTAAATAACGCGCTCGTAATAGTTCCACCTGCACCGCCCAATTCGACTCGGAGTAGAATGCGCTCTGACAAAAGCTGCTTCACGCTTTTCAATGCTAAATCAGCGAAGTGAAACGACTGTTTTGTACCTAGACTGTGGTATAAGTATACATAGTATGCCATTCTAGTATACAAAAATCGAACTTGGCAGCGCATGACGTCAGAAGGGGTCAGCACGGACGTATACAGGTATGAACGAGTCACGTTGATTGCAGCCTTGGGTACAAGTAAGTGAAAGTGACGACGCTAGACATCATAAAACCTGCGCAATGACATACTATGTATACTTATACTATGGCTTTATTAATTTATTTATTTCAATGCGTTGTTAGGTGCTAGGTGCGGTGCGCTGACTTGGTCATGCACTTAGGGAGTTAGGGGAATATTACCTATGTTCTTTAATGGAACAAATATCAGCGACACACTCATCAGCATCGTTAGGTTCATACAAGGGTTGTGATGGATAATAAATTTTTTAAATAACTAACCAACACCAAGAAAAATTGTAAAAATTCTGTTATCAAAATCGTACGTGGGATCCTTTAGCTTTTTTTAAAGGCACATTTAAACCTTCACTTTGCATTAATTTCGCTCTTTATGAAACATACTCTAACCATTTCACTTAATTACGTGGTTAGTTAGTTTTCCACCTCTATATAATTTAACTTAGATCTTTGTTACATAAATGAGGAATTTACCACACTATAGTTACCGCATTCACATTTGGACGCTTGTTCCAGCATTTTTAATTATTATAAAGAGAAAAAGGGCTTGCCCATCTTAAGAATTAGCGACGATTAATTTGATAATCATCCCTAAAATAAACGCAGCTTCTAATAATATATTCAAACGTATTAATTAATAAAAACAAATATTGAGGATAAATAAATTAAAACGACGCTATAGAGGGAGAATAACAAGAAATTAACATAAGGGTTAATTAATAAATTTATTTAATTTAAATTACGAGTTTATTTTCTAAGACTATAACGTTTAATTACGTTTGAAGCTTAAACAATAATGTAAATAAGTTGAAAATTATGTAATATAACCAACTAACTATGGGCGTGTACGCGTTTAATACCATGAAGCTCTAAATCAAGAGGGTGCGGGTTAGTTACATTCATTATCATTTTGGTCTTTAGGTTTACATACGACGATAGTTGAAAATAAGAGAAACAATTTTAGGAAAGGCTCGGAAAATGTGTGCTAGTTAAAAGGGTGGGGGGTACGGAGGTCAAGTATGTGGTTAGTACGATTAACACCCTTTGGGACACTACATCAAGCTCCAAGTCCGGTACGTTGTTCCGGAACACCGGAACCGTATCCTTGACCCTAAATTAACACCAACGTGTGTTGTAAAATTCACAAAAAGTACGAATTTGATTACAATTTTAATCAAATAGTAGGTGAAAAAACGTCCAACGTCTGCAGTTATTTGTTATTATCATTAATAAACGACACTCCGCTTTTCTTTGTGATAAATAAAACTGCAATAAATGCATTAGTGTAGACACCCTCGCCAATAAAACAGAGCTAATTTCTAAATAAACCCCTTTTAATCGTTTACACTCCGGGGGTATAGAATCCTCTTTTGTTAGGGGATATAAATAGTAATAATATCGAGAGAGTTTGAATTAATGGAGAACCGTAGCGCCCTTCGACTTCTGTTCTTTTTTACCATTTAGTAATTAAACGGAGAGGAATATGAATGGAAACGCGAGATGTTTGTTATATTATTTGTTAAAATCTAATGCCGTCTTATAGTTAATCTGCATTAAGGGCTGGCGAAAATAGATAAGGCATAAGCGAGAGGTGACGATCGAGTTAAATCCTTAATGAAAAGAGAGGAAACTTGGTCTAAATTAGCTACCAAAATGAATTCTAAATAAGCAATGCGTATATAGGTAGGTCGGTTGTGTATATCAATTTGATATATTAATTTAGTGTGTTTACGTTGTAACAATAATTTTATCTATCAACTCGTATCATAATTTACGTTATCCTTCCTTTATACCAATTTAAATTTATATTCTTAGTCTCGGAGGAGTTGTAAATTGAGAATAGACAAGCGGTTTATCACCAGGGAACGTTTTTATTTCTTACTTTTAATGATCTTCGATCGTCGCATTAAACATTTGTAAGAAACAAAGCTCTCTAATAATAAAGATCCAATTTTCTTTAATCGTCAAATCCTTATTAACTTTATTAAGAAAGGAGGAGAAACTCTACCAATTTTCTTTTATTTGATCAAAATTATTTTTATTTGCCTTCTCGTCTAAGAGATTCAAATGAAAATCCACAATGGGTTGTCACACGACTTAATCCACTTTCCCAAGGATAATAATTACTGGAAGGTTATACTTTGTGGATAATTTTTATTTTTCGATCTCTTGAAGGAGAGTAACCAAACCCATAAGTAAACGTAAACTAAATCCTTAGATCAAGAAACCTAACTGGCCAAGGGATGTCGCTCTAACGAGCTGATGTTACAGTTGTTGCTGTCACAGCAGTTTGATACTTGAAAAAATCAATAAATTTCGTCATACTACTACTGTGAGAACAACGTTAGTTTCATCTGGAGAGGAACAAAACAAAGACTTCAGTATGTTCACCTTGCAAAATTGATAGGGATAACAAAGTCTTCCTTTAGATTGTGTGTTTGAGACGTTCGAGTGTCTAACAACAGACATACAGACTCTCATTAAAATACAAATTGAATTCACTTGCCCTTAACACATTTTGCAGAATGCGACTGCTGCAGAGTATAGTTCGGAACTATTGAAAAGAATAGGGCGTAGTCAACGCGCAAGAACGAAAATCTGTCTGGTACCATCTGGTCGCATCAATTTTAGAGATAGAGAGAAAGAGCACTCCCTCCCTCCATCTCTACTACGCAAGATATTGGCTCCGCCCAATTCTTTTGAAAAGTTCCGGACTTTACCTATTCCATGCGGTTTTAGAGTCAGCAGTGATGCAGTTTCTTAAAAACGCGAAATCTGATTTTTTACCGCATTTCAACTTTGACACTTTTAGATTAAAACGCGTTTAGATAAAGGTAATAATTATAGACCTACTCTTGAAATATGCGTCAACGACAAACGAACGGTGTTCGCCTGACCACTGATTTATTTTTACTAAATGTCATGTAAATAACAAATGGCATGATATAGCTTAAACAACACATAAAACTAACGACTTGTAATAGGAATAACTAAGTACCCACTATATTACAACGTATGTTACATCGTCACCAGGAGCGGACTGACTATACTTTTCAGGGGCGCAGATATTTCTAGGGGCCCTCAATGTAAAAGTTTGAATTAGTCTTACACCTCTGACATTTTTTAAAAGGCCTACTTGAGACCCAAAAATTATGGCAGTATATGGGGATTATTTTATAGCAGAATATTGCCTCAAACAATTCCTGAAGAGTGGTGGATTCATTAAAAATTAATGCAAAAAACTAAAGGCTTTTCTAGGCTACTGATCTTGTAGCAAGGTGATTCTTGAAGATCCGAAGATCGTCGTTTGAAGATGTATAATACCATTGTCCCAAAGGCCCATTTGAAACCCGAGAATTATGGCAGTAGATTGGGATTATTTTATAGCAGAATATTGCCCCAAACAATCCCCTACTACAAATCTTGTAGTAAGGTAATTACAGAAAATCCGAAGATCGTCGTTTGAAGATGTATACCATTGTCCCAAAGGCCCATTTGAAACTCGAGAATTATGGCAGTATATGGGGATTATTTTATAACAGAATATTGCACCGAAAAATTCCTGAAGGGTGGTGGATGCATTAAAAATTAATGCAAAAAACTAAAGACTTTCCTAGGCTACCGATCTTGTAGAAAGGCGATTCTTAAAGATCCGAAGATCGTCGTTTGAAGACGTATACCACTGCCCCAAAGGCCCATTTGAGACCCGAGAATTTTGGCACTATATGGGAATTATTTTATAGCAGAATATTGCCCCAAACAATTCCTGAAGGGTGGTGGATCCATTAAAAACTAATTAAAAAAACTAAAGACCTTCTTAAGCTACCAATCTTGTAGAAAGGTAATTCTTGAAGATCCGAAGATCGTCGTTTGAAAATGTATACCATTGCCCTAAAGGGCCATTTGAGACCCGAGAATTATGGCAGTATTTGGGGATTGTTTTATAGCAGAATATTGCCCTCAAACAATTCCTGAAGGGTGGTGGATCCATTAAAAATTCATGCAAGAAACTAAAGGCTTTTCTAGGCTACCGATCTTGTAGAAAGGTAATTCTTGAAGATCCGAAGATCGTCGTTAGAAAATGTATACCATTGCTCTAAAGGGCCATTTAAGACCCGAGAATTATGGCAGTATATGGTGATTGTTTTATAGCAGAATATTGCCCCCAAACAATTCCAGAAGTGTGGTGGATCTATTAATAATTAATGCAAAAAACTAAAGGAACTAGCCAGTTCCTTAGGCTACCGATCTTGTAGTATAGTGATTCTTGAAGATCCGAAGATTGTCGTTTGAAGATGTATACCATTGCTAAAGCACTGAATACAACAGAACTAATTTTGAAGATTATGCACAATAAATTGGGCATGAGTGGATTCCAAAATTGTAGATGGTCACCTTTATATGTCGATGCTCTTGATGTACTCAAGATGCCTCACAATTATTGGCCACCCTGACTATACGCCTAGGTGGTTATTAGCCAACAGCTACAAAAGTACGAAGAAGAGGTTGTAGATTTACAACTTGAAGATTCTGTACCATAAACTGAGCATGAGTGAATTCCTAAATTGTAGATGGTCATCCTTATATGTCGATGCTCTTGAAGTACAGTCAGCGTCACAATTATTGGCCATCCTGGCTATACGCCAGGGTGATTATTAGCCAACAGCTACAAAAGGACGAAGGAGAGGTTGTTGATTTACTACTTGTTGGCAAAATAAAGGTACCTCTCAATTTAAGTTATGATGGTTGCATCCACAATTCGTGCTAAACGTATAGCCAGAGTGGCCAATAATTGTGAGGCTGACTGTACATATTATACTCTTGTAGCCTAGAAGTCATCACCACCGCCCCAACAGTCATCTCGAGACTCGAAGAAGCTCCACCCTGTATAAATTCGAAAAAGGCGGAATTTTTTAATTATTAATTTCGAGGGCGAGCTCGGATTTTCCATAACTTCAAAATCCTGGGACCCTGTAGCGTTCAGTGCCTTTTGCCAGTCCGCGCCTGAACGTCACTGTATTAGAAAACTAGTCTAAAGGAAATTTTGGAATTACTATTAAGTAATTGGATTCTGTTTGAGTTTAAATCGACGTGGTAAGTTGAAAAGGTAAATAAATAAAAAAATAAATACACTTTCCTTGAAATGGTTTATTTTCAAAACGATGCAATAGGTCTTAATTTACAAGTGGACCATATGGAAATTCACACATGTAAATTGAAACGATGCATTTCCTCTTTCAGAAAAGCGATGTAAAGCGAACTTGTGAAATAAATAAACATTTTATTTAATTTACTACATGCATTTGCTTATAGACCTATAACATACACACTGTTGATTTATATTTGTAACGCAAGAACGTACTATTCAATTATTAGGGATAGCTACGAGCCCATGACCCATGACATGGCAGCTTAAAGACGTTACAACTTCTTTTTTTAAACGACAGCTTTTAAAAACGGTAAGAAATTACGTTACCACCAACTTATTCTGCGGATATTTATTTGGATAATCTATTCTGAAATGTCTAATAATAGTGGTGTAAACGTTACAAATTTTTGTAAGAGTTATCGAAGACCGTGCGCTGATCTAGACACCCTGTATAATAAAGTTACTTTATGGTACTCATTATCTCGACCAACTATTTAAAACTAAGAAAGTAGCTTTTATGCAAGGAAATTGCTAACAAAATCACTTTAAGTGAATTATCGATTTAGCACCTAATAACTCGAAATTCTTGTGGCGATTGATTAATAGAGACAATAAAAGTACGACACATCTGCATATTGATCGCGTCTCTAATGCTTTTGTGGAATTTTCGAAAGCTCGAAATTTGGCTAAAAACGTTTATAACAAAAGAATCTTTATTTCAGCATATTTATTTGAACCTGAGGAAACTGGTGCAGAGGAGTTTCGATGGGCTATACTTGTGGGAAATTGTCGAAGAAAGGTTCAGAGATTTAATATTTTACTTAAATCATCTAATAGATCCGCTGAATAGACATGTAAAACTCTGTCAAATGAAATTACATTTATACTTAAGTAATAACTAAATATATGAAAGCGATAAGAAAAGTCAAAAGTTAAAAGTGGTCAGCGGATAAAACGTAATGAAATTTGAAATAATTATGTAATTTAGAGATGAAATGGGTACGAGAGAAAATAAAAAATTTGATTAGTCTAAATGGTAATTAACAAAGATAATTAAATTAAAAATTTATTTCTAGCAAGGATGTAATAAAAATGCTCTCAAAATAAAGTTGTTTTTAAATATATTAATTTTATTTGATAACTGCAAATAAAACAGCACCATAATGTGGAATATAAACGTCATGGTAATAGATTTAGGGGCAGTTTTGCAGCATCCCTTTAGCGATCCATTTAAGTTAAACTAATCAAAATGCACGGAGCATATAATTTAACGTATCTGCCTTTATAAATTATAACATTTTAACAAATATTAAAAAGAAAATATTTTTCAAACTACGAAATTAACTTTTGAGCACACACAACCAATTCTATCGTATTTAGATTTTAATTTAATAGCAAAATTAATTATTGTTTAATATTTATATTACCAAATATTACATACTATATTATTATTATTATTGTTGAATTTGTTATTCAATTGTAAAACGTCATTTAACCACGCTGTCTATAACTTGTGAAAAGCAATGTTTATCAACAACTTTCAAAGTTTTCTAAAAACCATTCAGGAAAAGTTTCAACGCAATTAACAAAATTTGTTTAATTTTTATTTAATTAATTTTTAAGTGAATTAAGCATCAGTAACAAATAAAGTATTAAACATTACACGCAAGGTAACTGTTTTTACAGGCTCGAAGATATGACAGGCTCACTGCAGCTCGCCAGTCATAATTCTCTTTTCTCCAGTAAAAACAGTTTTACCTTGCTTGTAATGTTACTATAACAGGGTGGTCTGATTTCGTGGGAAAAACTTACTATTTTTGTTCTACAAATGTCTGGTGCATAAAACAGCTTTACAAATAATAGTATATTATTGTGTACTTGTGTGTGTGTACTTGTGTACTTTCTTATACATGTGTATAAGAAAGACTTTATCGCATTAGCGACGAAAATTACAAGCGCGAGCTTGCGAGTCTACTTATACACGAGTATTATACGCTATTTTTTATTATAATTGCAACTAAAACCTCTATAAAAGAGAAAAAATCTGTATTTTAAATTTGAAAATTAAGCATACCGATTTTGGTTATATTTGTTGCCACAGAGATGCTTTGTGTTTAAATTGGAGAACAACAGTTAATATTATTGTTGTTACCTAGACGACTTTTATAGAGCACTTGTGCTATAAAGACGATTTTATGAACGCTTTTTAGTGTGAAATTGGCAGATTATAATGCAAGTATAATAAAAAATTTATTAACAAAAAGTGTTTACTATTAAGGCTTTCACAGACCAATGCGGTCTAGGTCACGATAGCGGTCGCGTTAAGTTAATACTACATTATTTGTCTTAAATTTTCGTGTTCAGCTAAGAACGATCTGGCGTTTATGGCTAGAGTGGGTCGCTTGATCGTGGCCGTAGCAGTGACCGCATGATCACATTGGTCTGTGAGAGCCCTTATGATTTCTAAAGGCTTCTCCACACACACAGGCTTACCTTCCGATTTATTACCCATTTAGGCAGCCTATCGGCTGCTGTTTTTTTGCTTATGTCCATACCACGTTTGATATCATCAAGTATAGTCAGGCTAGTAAAAAATCTACTCTCTACCCACTCCTCTTCAACTTAAGTACGGTCATACCATTTCGTCTACCTGATACCCTGATACATACCGATTTATTACCCATTAAGGCAGCCTATCGGCTGCTATCTCTTTGCATATGTGTATACCACGTTTCACACCATCAAGTATAGTCAGGCTATTTGAAACTCATCTCTCTTTCTCTCTCAAACTTAATCATGGTATTCACATTTCGTCTACCTGATGCCCTGCTACATACCGATTTATTACCAATTTAGGCAGCCTATCGGCTGCTATCTTTTTGCTTATGTCCATACCATGTTTGTCACATCAAATATAGTCAGGCAGTCAGGCTAGTCAAAAATCATCTCCCTTTCTCTCTAATCACTTCTCTCCAACGTAATCATGATATTCACATTTCGTCTACCTGATACGATGATATGTACTGATTTATTACCCATTTAGGCAGCCTGTCGGCTGCTATCTCTTTGCTTATGTCCATACCACGTTTTACATCATCAAGTATAGTCAGGCTAGTAAAAAATCTACTCTTTTTCTCTCTACCCACTCCTCTTCAACTTAAGCACAGTCAGTCGGTCATACCATTTCGTCTACCTGATGCCCTGATACATACCGATTTATTACCCATTAAAGCAGCCTGTCGGCTGCTATCTCTTTGCATGTGTGTATACCGCGTTTCACACCATCAAGTATAGTCAGGCTAGTTGAAAATCATCTCTCTTTCTCTCTCAAACTTAATCATGGTATTCACATTTCGTGTACCTGATGCCCTGATACATACCGATTTATTACCAATTTAGGCAGTCTATCGGCTGCTATCTTTTTGCTTATGTCTATACCATGTTTGTCACATCAAATATAGTCAGGCTAGTAAAAAATCATCTCCCTTTCTCTCTAATCACTTCTCTCCAACGTACTCATGATATTCACATTTCGTCTACCTGATGCCCTGATACATACCGATTTATTATCCATTTAGGCAGTCTATCGGCTGCTATCTTTTTGCTTATGTCCATACCACGTTTGATATCATCAAGTATAGTCAGGCTAGTAAAAAATCTACTCTTTTTCTCTCTACCCACTCCTCTTCAACTTAAGTACGGTTATACCATTTCGTCTACCTGATACCCTGATACATACCGATTTATTACCCATTAAGGCAGCCTATCGGCTGCTATCTCTTTGCATATGTGTATACCACGTTTCACACCATCAAGTATAGTCAGGCTAGTTGAAAATCATCTCTCTTTCTCTCTCAAACTTAATCATGGTATTCACATTTCGTCTACCTGATGCCCTGATACATACCGATTTATTACCAATTTAGGCAGCCTATCGGCTGCTATCTTTTTGCTTATGTCCATACCATGTTTGTCACATCAAATATAGTCAGGCAGTCAGGCTAGTCAAAAATCATCTCCCTTTCTCTCTAATCACTTCTCTCCAACGTAATCATGATATTCACATTTCGTCTACCGGATATGTACTGATTTATTACCCATTTAGGCAGCCTGTCGGCTGCTATCTCTTTGCTTATGTCCATACCACGTTTTACATCATCAAGTATAGTCAGGCTAGTAAAAAATCTACTCTTTTTCTCTCTATCCACTCCTCTTCAACTTAAGCACGATCATACCATTTCGTGTACCTGATACCCTGATACATACCCATTTATTACCCATTAAAGCAGCCTATCGGCTGCTATCTCTTTGCTTATGTGTATACCACGTTTGACATCATCAAGTATAGTCAAGCTAGTCAAAAATCATTTCTCTTTCTCCCTATCTCTGGCACAGGCCACCTGAACACTGTCCAGACACTTCGTTTTGGCCTATAGGTACAGGCCGCCCAAACGGTGTCCACACGCTCCGGTTGAGCCTGTACAGGCCAAAACCGAAGGCAAGCCTGTGTTTGTAGACGGGTCATAAAACTAGAATTAAAAGCCCGTTTACACACACGGGCTTGCCTTCCTGCTTGCCTGTTGACGGTTGACCTACACACTACACAGTGTCCACACTGTAACTAAACTACTAAACGGTGTCCACACGCTCCGGCTTGGTCTGTGCAGGCGGTCTGCACAGACCAAACCGTGAAGCAAGCCTGTGTGTGTGGACGGGCCTAAATATAACGACCCACAATCAAAATTTAAATTTTGATCTCTCACACGATATTTTGCCTTGAAGACCATCTTTTATTTAGCGCGGTCCTAACGCATTTTCTGTAGAGTTTTTTTGTTGGTAAATGATATCTTAATAACTAAAAAAATAAATGCTCACTGGTTTAGGGTAACCCACGCACATGCACATTTGCGCATTGCACATGCACAAAGAATTTTTCTATAGTGTAGAAAATTTGAGGTCTGCAAAGTATAATTTTTAGCTCATCCGCAAAATATTTGCATTAAACATTTTGTTGAATTAAAAAATTAAATAAACACAAAATAATTTTCGATTGTCCTCTTGGAAATTCAACTATTTAACAAAGAATAACTCAATTGGCTTGTTTTTAATAAATTAAATATATTATTCCGAGTTAAGTGTTTGCGCTCTTCAAGTTAGGGAATTGTAAATGAGAAAAATATGTGTCGTTTTTGCAGTGCGCCATCACAACCCTTTTGAGTACATATGATCCATTTGCATAAGTAACTAAGCCCAAATGGCCTCTGCGAGAAAGTAACGCCAACCCCTTGGGTTTCGACGACGACTACAAAAGTCTAAGTGCAACCGAAATACGTATATTACTGTGACAAAGATATATTCGAATGGCCGAGGGGGAGGAAGAGAGGTCTCGTTATAAAAAAATCTAATATTAGTTAGTTTAAATAGTATTTTAAAGTTAAAGTTGAAACTCTCGTCATTAACTAAAACTAAAAAGTTTTTAACCCTTTTTCTTTGAATTTTCATTTTCTTTAACTTTGTGCTAAAGAAGAAGGACGTATTTATAGTCATATATAAGTTAGTAAATGCGAGTAGAAAGCAGGGAAAGCTCTTGGAATCGCGCAGCTTTCTCATCGTGTACTTTCATTAGTGCTGCCGAGGACGACTGATGAGCTATTTCTTACGCTGTTAACGAGCAAACAGATTTTTTAATAAGGCACCTCGGGGCCGAGATTGCAGCTAGAATGTGACTTTAGAAATTTACATAAGATTTCTTCACCATTTCTCCCTTGGTTGCTATTCTAAGATTTATTTTCTAACGTTTCCAAACATAAATTACAATTTTCTGACGTACTTTTTCCCTCTAAATTGACGTTTTTAAATTTTTACCATTATAATAAAATTAGAGCAATATTAAAATTTTTAAAAAATTTAATAAATAACGAAATTTTAATAAATTTCTTAACGCCTTTAAGAAGTAGAGATTTTTTAAGTGAAGGATAAATTGTGAAATGTTGCGTAGGCTCGTGAGAACTGTCCAGATACAGTTGGCGAAGTGGAAACCCTTGTCTTTTCTTTAATAGCTTCAATATACCTTTTGCTTGCTGTTTGCTTATTCTTTTTTAGAAATAAATTGCTAACAAATCCCCCAAAAATGAAAATAAAAAGAGGTTGTCAGAAATGATATCTAAATCGAACACATTGAACACAAAAATGTTACATTCCATCGACTATTTTATTCACTACATTTTATTTAGTTTCCCATTTTAATACGTACAATACGACCTTGTTTTATACTAAAATAAAATTTCTCTCGTTCAACCGTAACTGTAATAAATAATGGCTACCCCTTGTCTCTATTGATCAACCAGCGTTCTCTTTGACTTGATTTAGGTTGGTCACTCTAATCGATTGTAAAGTTTTTACTAAATTAAACTCAAAATTTGTACATTTTATTAATTAAAAAAGCCGCAATCTATCATCACACGATTGACCTATCTACAAACTCAAATTATTTTTTTAGAAAATGGCTCATGTGACTGTAACTCAAAATAATTTGGGAAAATCGATTTTTCGTGGTCATCCTATTAGCAATCTAGGATTTGGGCTACTGATTTTATTTTATTTTAGAATGGTTGCCACTTTTTAGAAAAAAAAAACAAAATGTACTCTCATCATCCCTTTACATAAAAAATACCACCTGTTATTCCTAACTACTGCAAGTCTAGCCCATTCGACGTAAGAAACGCATTCAACTGCGCAGGCTGGAAATGGATTTTCAGGGCACTCAGAGAAAGCGAGGTCAACCCCACCATCTTTAATATTCTCGCCTGAGTAACAGAAGAATCATCCCAGGGCTCAGTTCTCGGACCCGCTCTGTATGGAACATCATGTACAACGGAGTATTGGAACTGCCAATGCCAGAAGAAAGGAGCCTTTATGGATTTGCCGACGACCTGACTTTGATCATGTCAGCTAAGGCGGCCCAACAGGTTGAAGCGAGAGCGAACGAAGCAGTCCAAAACATACTGCGCTGGACTGCAGAGAGGGGCCTCACACTCGTTCCAGAGAAGTCGGAGGCGGTTATGGTGTGTGGAAGGAGAAGCTGCCCGCTCGTCTCAATAAACACCTTAACTACGCCCATCACATCCTGAAAGCCTCCGTCAGGTCATTATCTACCACCACCAAGATGGCAAGACTTATGCCTAACATAAGAAGACCTAAACCGGCAAAGAGGAGACTGCTCGGCATGGTCGCGCAATCGATCATGCTGTATACGGCTCCTGTCTGGCACGAGGCACTGACTATCAAAAGGAACGAGGCCAGGATGCTGAGAGCCCAGCGACAGATGGCACTTAGGGTTGCCTGCGCCTACAGAACTGTCTCCCTGGACGCAGTGCTGTTAGTGTCGCGCAGATACCATCGCCGCGTGACAGAGCCGCTGGACAAGCACTGAGAATGGCCAATGGGCCCAATCCCTTACACCTCACCTCCAACAATGGGTGGCAAGGAAACATGGCGAAGTGTCATACCATCTAACACAAATCCTCACAGGCCATGGATGCTTTACTTCATGTAAGCATCGGATCGGTAAGTTGGCCTCCTCCAAGTGTGGCCACTGCGATGGTGACGATACCGCCGAGCACACCCTGTTCCAATGCTATGGATGGGAGCAGATGCGGATCACAGCGTCGTTGAGGATCGGCGAAGCCTTGACTCCAGCCAACCTCGTCAACATCATGCTCTGAGACGAGGAAGGCTGGAGAACCATAGCAGAGCTAGTAGAAAGGATAATGCTAACCAAGGAACAGCTGGAGAGGGAGCAGCAATGGCAACCCACAAACCCTCAGTACTAACAGTCGAGGGCGGACGGAGGTAATCTCGCTGCAGACAACACCACCTCTAGCCGAACCAGATAACGGTGATAAACCAAACGGGGAGATGGAAACCGGAAACCGGAGGGTACCCGTACAGGCGAAATGCCGGGAACCAACGACGGTCAACCTAGGTCTTCGAGTCCTTAAAACACTTTTAGCAAATGTATTACCACCTTAAAAAATTCTAGTCATCTTTCTTTTACCGGCAGTACTCGAAGTAATGCGCAAGCGGTCCCAGGTACTGTACAATGGTCATTCGAGGAGAAGTTTCCTAGTGAGTAAAAATTTCACACTACCGGTCCAGTGCGGACTGCTGGCGGTGTCTTTCATCGGAAAGATTTTT
Organism: Malthinus seriepunctatus; assembly: GCA_963924605.1. NCBI lineage: Eukaryota > Metazoa > Arthropoda > Insecta > Coleoptera > Cantharidae > Malthinus > Malthinus seriepunctatus. The sequence goes on from OZ004602.1 coordinate 35,806,860, forward strand.
CTTCTACCTCCGTATAAAAAAAAAGGTCAGATTAGGTTAGGGTAGGTTAGGTTATGCACACAGAGATAGGCCGACGGGCGAATAGATAGATTTGATGCTATGGTTTAGTTTAAGATCGAGTCCCAAGAAGTCTTAAAAGTGATAAATGTATAGTATAAGTATACATAGTGTGCCATTCCGGTGTACGCAAATCGAACTTGGCCGGATATGACTTCAGGAGTAGGGTGTAGCCAATATCCTGCGTACTACAGGTGGAGGAAGCGAGTGCTCTCTCTCTCCCTCTCCCTGTATCTCTAAAATTGATTCGACTAGATGTTACTAGACAGATTTTCGTTATAGCGCATTGGCTCCGCCTTATTCTTTACAAAAGTTCCGTAGTTTACCAACAAGTCGCGTTGATTGCAGCGTTGCGTACAAGGTACAAGTACGTGCAAGTACGGTAGAACTCGCGTTGGTTGCGTCGTGTTGACCCCTCTTGACGTCACTAGACATCACAAAACCTGCGCAATGGCATACTATGTATACTTTTACTTATTACATAGAATAACGACAGTGTTCTATGCTTATACTATGGATGGATACATCTAGCGTTATATCTTCAAAAACTTTCTTTGTCTCTACAATAAATAATGACAAAGCGACGTTACCGTAAATTGTTTCATTATTCTTAATTATAATTCTTTTTTTAAAGGAATTAAACACATCTCTGCTTTCAAAACAAGAAAAACACTTTAAAAATCAATCAAATAGAGGAAAATACGTTAAAATTTTAAGTTTAATTGTTTCTCATCTGATCCGATACGAGCCAAGTAGTAGAAGAGAGCTCAAGAACTGTAATTTGTCGGATTATTTTTTAGACTGATTAAGCTTTTATACAACGCGTTCAACGTTACAATATTTTTATAATAATAAGTAACTTTATTTAGTAATAGAACTATTTTGAAAATTTACAATAATTATTATTTAAATCTTAATTCTAGATATAAGTACACAATTATAATTTCCTGATTAGTAGTGTTGTTTATTAGAGAGAAGAGAAGAAAAAAACAGACATAAAGAGGAAAGAAGAAGCGGCAAAGCAAATTTTGTTAAATATCAAAGTCTTGATACATTAATTAGATTTCCGAAAGGCATCAGATTATATTTTAATTATAAGATAAGAATGAATTTTCTAGACTATTTTGTAGTGTTCCTATCATGTTAATTTAATTACCATTGCATAAAAGAAGGTACTTTTACATAATTAGTACAAATTATGGTAATTACTAGAAATGTAGGATCGATTACTTAGATATACAGAGTAGGTTTAGTTTTTGGAATTTTGTATAATAAAATAGTATATTGTTTTATTAGGATTAAAATTGCAACTTTGTTTGGCTAGCAATTTTTGGATTTGCAAGGCGAAGCGAAGCGTAGCCGAGCAGAAAATTAGCGCGGTATAGCTGTACTGATATAATGGTATAGCTTTGCTGGTACCAGCTCAGACCAATAAACAAAATGGACATCCTTATTTACATTTTTATTTGTCCCCTACACCTTTTGTTATGGTAAACATTGCTAAGATCAGCTTCGAATAGAAGTAATACGAACTAGCACTGTCATACTATTACAACTGCATCCGAAGATCGGATATTTCGTGTTCATAGTCATGGTTTATTTATGTTTTGTAAATAAGATTTCCAAGAAAAGTACGTTTTTAGTATTTTACGAAAATTTCTAGAAGGCGTATTAAAATATATTTTTATAAAAAAGATGCGCTAGTGTGTATGTAAGAGATGAGATAAAAAAAAGTATCTTTCTATAAGTAAAAGTGAGGTTACATCTTTTGTTGTCGAAATGAGTGGCGTTCCGTTTAAACATTTTAAAATAGAGTAGTTGCAGAGCAATAATTACTCTTCGATATTTTTGTATTGACACAAAATTATTTTGAGATAACTGGAGGGAGTTACGTAAGGTAGTGACAATAGAAACAGCACTTTCTGAAAGGCCCTTGTGGATTGTAAGTTTTATTATTTTTTTGTTTTTATTGATGAGCACAATTCTCTTGTACAATTCTCTTGAGTTGTATCTTTATAACCAACACAGTACCTAGGTATAGTTTAAACTTAATTTTAAGCTTCCCTTTGCTGTTAACATGCTTTTCAGACTCCATTGTCCTTTTGTTTTCTAGAGAGTATTTCCTCCATTAGGTAATAATTATTTTATCAATATTTAAACCATTTACAAGACAGTCTTCGATTTTTTACGAATAATTGTTTACAAGGTTATATTGAAGGGTGGTCTTTAAAGAAAATGTATAAAAGTTCCAACTTATAAAACGTTGAGATTTCTGAGAAAGATTAAAGTGTCCATAAAGTACGATAATCTCGAAGCTATCTTTAATCGCTAATCAAAATGTATTTACAAATCAATATTCGGTGTTTTATAAGATTGTCGAAAGAAATAAAAAAAAAGTTTTTATTACGTCGAATTTGTTTGGGTCGATCACAACTACTATAATCGCATTTATAGAGAGAGAAAGAAGAAAAAAGAGCGACTAGGAAAGCAAATAAAAAAAATCCGATGACAGTTATGCGTTATACTTTGTCATCTAGATTTAGGCATAAACAACCTAATATTCTCGAAAAACATAGATTACCACTTACTTTTATGTGCGCATCTCGTCAAGAAATTTTTCTTTTATTCTGATTGCGCGCTTTACATTCGCATATCATTTTTTTGGCACTTTGGTTAAATTATCTTAAAGTTGCTTACGTTTGAAGTTTGGGCAAAAATTACAATTTATATATTCTTAAGTTTCACTATTGTGTGTTTCTGAACGCCGAGATCGATTTGTGATGCCGCATATTTAAGGCAGTAGATTGAGGTAGGACTCGCTAGGTATGCTAAGCAGTACCTTTGCGGATATGAACACGTCTCTAACCCCACACATCTCCGTCTCCGAAATCCGACCCTGGGTCTAAGTATTAGTAATACCCTGCCGAATCTTCGACGACGTCTTCGTTTTCCCCGACGCTTATTTACATAACCGCGTTATTTGCTAAATAATGCGAGCTTCGGACAGCCGTTTTGTTATACATATCAATTCAGCTCGCATAACGCACCACTAAAAACGTCCTTTCCTTCTTTATAATTTATTTCGCCATTACTGATTCTGACAACCTTAAATTGCACGGATATTTGCAACGTAATAAGAAATCGTCTCTTTTTTTGCAATTCTCAATAAAAAACAATTAGAAAAGACGTTTTTTTCGTACCCCACGGATCGGTAATAAGAAGTAATGGACTTTTTATGGAAATCACCTGCAATCGCTTTCTAATTGGGTTTAACAAATGCACTTAACGATTATTGAGGTTTTACACATTTAAATTACTCGCAACGGAAAAAAAGTTTTAATTAAAAAATAAAACTTTATTTAAATTTAAATTATAAATGCACGTCGAGTATGTAAAATTTTCTGTTAAAGCTTTTCATATTAAATCTATACAAAGGTAAAGGAAGTTCGAAACCGCTGTCCATTAATTTAATTGGGTTAAGCAAAAGGTTTAGGGTCGATGCCTCTGCATCAGAGAGATGAGAAAGTACAAACGCTTTTGGTTATAGAAGAATTCTTCGTCTCCGCTTTATACAAACCTCTTTGCTATGCGATGTTATTGGAATTAATCGAATTTTATACTTTACCAAAAAAGAGGGTTGGTCAGCGGTTTTATAGCGGCTTATATTATATATTTAAACGGAAAAAAAGCATTTAAAACTTCCTTTCTATTTATATTTAAAAAAAAAGTCGATTTATTTTCTAACGAATACGTTCAATTCAAATTACTGTTTAACGAAAAGAACCATTTCCAGTGAAAACTTTTGTACGTTTTAATTGGCAAATGTTACTTGTTGTAGGTACCTCAAGTCTCTATCGGTGCTTGTGCTAAAAATATGTAGAATTAATTAAGTTACTACTTTGGTTTGGAGTCGAATTAATTATTTTGAAGGACTTCATCAACTTTTATAAGTGAAAAGCTTTATAGAATAGATTCCACATAGAGGGCTTATAAAATCAACTCTCTTATTTCAATTACTTGCTCTACAAGTTTTTCAAAAGCAAGCGTTGTCTTTTTTTGTCATTTTAAGCGGATCGGGGCATACTTACATAGTGCTTCTTATATCAACACTTGATTAAAAAACATTTTTTGAAACAACAGTATACATCTGCCACTGATTGTCGTTACGTAAGCTTACTACACACCACGGTAATAAATATAAAAGGTATGCCGACGGACTATGTTACCACTCGTAGCGAACTGAGGCTACTCGTGAACGACTTTATAAGACAGAGAAAGCACATTAAGGGATATTGTCGCGCCAATATAAGACAGAGAAAGCACATTAAGGAATATTATTTGCACCAATTCAATGCGTTTAATCAGTCATTAAAATTATTAATAATGATTTCAAAAATGCTTTAGTTAGCCGGGGAAACCTACGTATTAATTCTCTTAATATGCTTTCTCTTTCGCCGCTAGTGCTTAAGTTTTGTTTCAACTTAGAACGCCTGTTGGCATACCTTTAATATCTATTACCGTGCTATACAGTCTAAAATTCTAAAATCGAATTATATCAAAAATTAAGAAATAATAGTACACTCAACGCGACTCGATCCATAGACAATTTTCATAAAAACTTGTTTATTTTTTATTTCAATAGTTTTAAGTTTATTAACAAGTAGGTAAGCATTGATGAAGTTTTATCTACAAATTATTGTTAAACGACTTCTTAATAGTCTTAATTTTGATTAAATTCCAAATATCGTAAAATTTCATTAATTTTCGCTGCATTTGTTTTAAACTTTTTTGCGTTACCAGCAGTCAATTTGCTTGCTATCGTACTGAATACTGTTTTGAAGAAATAAGGATGGTTGGAATCTAACCGATAGTGCCAAAGTCTATGCTTTAATTGAAGAAAAGAGATATCAGTACTACGCGGTTGCATTTCTTGGTGTTATCCCTTGAAGCGTGTAAAGAGCTGTAGAAAGGCTTCGAGAAACTAGATGCTACACTGAGGGAGTTAAATCAGGTTCCCCAAGATTACCGCCCGATAAGTCTTCTGACCACCATGAGCAAGATCGCCGAAAGGGTCATCGTATCTCGCCTGAGAGAACATACAGAAGACGGACACGTCATCCAAGACGAACAATATGGATTCCATCCACCGTCCACCAAACAGTTCGCGTAGTCGAGTTCATCGCCGATGTATTCGATCACAAAGACTGCGCCGCTGCCGTCTTCCTGGACGTCTCCAAGGCCTTCGACAAGGTCTGGCACCAAGGTCTACTCTACAAGATGATCACCGCTCGATATCCACTATCGATAACAAAGCTCATCGTCTCCTTCCTTTCCCGTCGATCATTCAGGGTCAAGATCGACGACTTCCTATCCACCTCCAGACCTATCCTAGCCGGTGTCCCTCAAGGTGCTACCCTATCTCCGCACCTCTTCACTATCTTCACAAGCGATATGCCATTAACCGAAGCTACTAATCTTTATATTTTTGCAGATAACACCTGTTTCATGGCCAGCAACAGAGACCTTCGCCTAGTACGATACCGACTTCAACGAGCAGCCGACAGCTTGGAGCTCTGGTTCAAGAAATGGCGAATCTCCGTCAACGCACAGAAGAGTTCGTTCATTTACTTCCCCAAGCGACCAAGTCTTCGTCGTCCGCCAAACCTCGAGATCTTCGGCGAAGCCATTCCTTGGAAAGAGAAAACCCGATACCTAGGACTAACCATCGACAAAGGACTGACCTGGAAACCACACATCGAGGGAGCTATCGTCCGAGCACGAGCTGCATTTTCATTACTATATCCGCTTTTTTCAGGTACAACGCTGGACCTCAGGAACAAGCTGCTTCTGTACAAGACCATCATGACCTACGCCGCACCAGCCTGGGGCTACGCCGCATCGTCCAACATCAAGAAGATGCAAGTCATCCAAAACAAGATCCTGAGGACCATTGTCAACGCACCATGGTTCATCCGGAACAGCAACCTTCAACGGGACCTACAGATGATCAGAGTCCAGGATTACATCCGAGAAGCAGCCTCCAAGTTCCATGAGACAACACTGGACCACGACAACCCCACCATCCGAGGACTATGGGGATACAACATCAACGAGTTCAGGCTTCGGAAAAGACCCAAGTTGGTTCTTGACCGAGCCTAATTATAAGCTCGTTTCCGCCATCAAAATAGACTAGCGCTTTTCGTCAGTGACTTCGGTCACATTTCACACTTCAACATTAATCAACGTTTTTTCTTTTTCAGATTCGACCGATGACGGAGGTAAAGGGCAAAGCCCTGGTACCCTATTAGCCAAATTACAGATTCCAGATTCCAGATTAAATCTGGTTGAGGAAGGTGTAGAGCTGCTCAAGACGACCATTCCTTCGTCTGAGAGTTTTTAGAAACAGATCCGCTACTGCAGTTAACGACCCTACTAAGTTCCAAGAAGTACGAGGAGTAGCAGTTACTAAAATAACCGTTAGAAGAAAGTTGCATAAGAAGTGAGTGCAAGAAGACCTGCAAGTGGTCTGTAGCTGACCAGGGAACATCGAGTAGAGCGAATTCGATTTTCTCGCAAACACTTAAACTGGGTATTGACGAATGGTGGCAAATCCTTTTCACAGATGAGCCCAGGTTCTGCCTGAAACGGACGGTCATCAAAGAATATGACGAAGGACTAGCGAGAGTGTAACGTTAAATTTTCGCTCTATATCAATTTTTATAATTTTAATTCAATTTCTAACTTTGTGCTCCCTCTAGTGTTTGTTGATTTTTTGACATTTTTGACACTTTCATATTAACTTATCTATCTTAAAGTCGTCTGCAGAACTTACGTACATTTTTGTAATTTTTTTTGATAGTTTTTCGTGTGACACCCGTGTATGGGGATTAATTACGTTAAGTTCTATAGTTACAAAAATTCATTAATTATAATTATTGTTATCACTTTATTTTATATTTTTATTATTATTTGGACCTATTTTGTAATTTAGGGGTTTATATTTTTTTAACGGCTTTAAATTAGGTGGCGCCCTGTTTAACATCTATTTAACCCAGTCCATCTTCGCTGAAGCTGTCGGCCAGCCGTTTCAAAATCATTTGTTTATCTTGTTGTCAATAAAATTACGCCACAAGAGGTTTGCCCAATTTAATATTGTACCTAGGCTTAGTTTTTATGGTGGGTCAACTATAATATGGGGTGACATAACTATAACAGTTCGTGGTGAGGAAGTCGTGGTAAATGGAGGAACTATAACTGCAGACAGATACTTTAGTTACATCTTAGAACCCTACGCGGTATATTTTGCTCTATTTTTAGAAGACAGTTTCACGATAATGGTCTACACCACATTGGCGAAATATCTCGTTTGATATGTCCTGTAATAAGCCCTGATCTTAACTTTATCGAACATGGTTGCGACTTGGTATCGCATCATTGGTATCATGGTGTCACCATATCATTGGGACATGGACCCCAAATTCCTGCACACTTACAAGAGCTAAAAGCAGCAATAATACAAGAATGGAAAGAAGTTGAGCAGCATGCCGAGACGAATGGGCGCTGTAATTCGTGCAAGGAGCATAATATCCTTTGGGGATGTACTGTACCACTAAAAAAATAAAAATAAAAAAATTTTGATAACATTTGTCTTTGGATCGAATTTTCTGCCTTTGAGTGTATATTAAAGTACATGTGTCAAGATAGCACGAAGACAAATGTCTGTAGCACTGTGTAGTTTTCGATGCTTCAATGGTAATGCGCAACTTTTTTGTTATTTGACCAACTGTGATTCTCTTTTGATTAAAAAAATTGCCATGGTGTACAGTCAGCCTCACAATTATTTGCCACCTTGGCTATACGTTTATTAGCCAACAACGACAAAGAGACAGAAGGGGAGGTTGTTGATTTACTACTTGTTGGCAAAATAAAGTTACCCCTCAATTTAAGTAGGGAGTATTATGATGGTTACATCCATAATTCGTGCTAAACGTATAGCCAGGGTGGCCATTAATTGTGAGACTGACTGTACGTGACCACCCTGTATTTGAATTAATACTTTGTAATTTATCACCTTTTAAAGAAACAAATCAGTGATTTTATAAGTTATAACACATGGAAATATACTGATCTAGTTGGATCTAGTACCCTGTATACATTAATTTTGGTTTTAATTTATTTTATCATTGAAATTTGTAAAGTGCAATTAATGAACTGCATTTAAATTCAAATATTCAAATTACTGCTAAATCTTAAACAATAGTTTACGACGTAATCGATTCCATCGCCATTGTTTGGTTCTTTGATTTATGTCGAAAAAAGAAAAACACCAATATCGAGTAAAACAATGTTAAATCTCATTATGCACAGCTAATTCACGTTCGCTACTTGCTCCACTTATTGGAAGTTAACTTAGAGATCGAAAATGGAGACACCGCGATATGCAGACACCACAGCGTATAAAACCCAAAATGCAGCGAATACACATATAGTTAATTAAATAAACTCTACATATCAGTAAATTTTAATACAGACAATTCAAAATAATTAAGTGTATATCCTGTAACGTACTAATAAATTTTGATAGTTAAACTCTACTTGTTTTAATTAGGGCAGACGGTATGCACTGCGTTGTTATACCAATTACTACATTTCTATTACCTTATTTATTGCACATTAAAGCAATATATCGACGTTAATAATAATTTGTAAACTTTTATTAACTATTAATGGCTTTAAATTATAAATCGGACAAATTTTAAAATTTATCCAAATTTAGTCTCTCTCTCTCATCCCTTTTAACTAAATATCCGTGTTAACACTTCCTAATTGAGTGTAACATTTCGAATAAAGGTACCTACTTGAAGCTAGGAAATGGTTTGATTTGACGACACTTTCGAGAATCTTTGTCTTTAGGCGTAAACGCGTAAAAGTAACTTTATGACAAATAAAATTAAATCGACATTTTTTCCCACTCTTCGAGAAAGAGCAACTTTTTTCTGGTAAAATTATTTCGTATGATAAATTATGCATAAAAAAGTAAATTAAGGGTACATATTTATGTATTTTATTGTTGACAAAGAAGACATTGCTTTACAAATGTATTTTACTTAAGTGACTTTTGACGGTATAGTTTGTTTCTTTTATTAGAAATGTCACATTTTAAAATCATTTTACTAAATTTTGATTTATTATCTGTTTTTGAAATTTGATTAACGCAAGTTTGAAAACCACGAGACAGGAAAATAGAAAATAGAAATGCATGGCACAATTAATTGTACAGGGTTAGGCAAATGTTCTGAAACAGCTCGTTTATTGACAAAATGCTAGGAGAAAAAGTTAGCAATAAACTAGGTCCCAAATAGCTGCTAAGTGAATAACCAGTGAAGTACTAATGTCGAAATAATCACTAGTAGTGATATTTTATCGCGTGTAATCATCCCTAGTTAATTTTTCAAAAATTATAAAAACGCTAGAAAAAATCTAAAATCTAAAAATTGCCACATTCAACAATATAGGACACAGTCCGCAGAAAAAAGAAATAAAAAATATTGCTTAGCAATTTTTTTGTGAAGGCATTACGACCCCTCGAAGTTAGACGAACAATAATAAAATAAAAATAAATAATTAAAAATAGTCAATTTTTGAAAAATTATAAAAACCTTGAAAAAATTAAAAATCTAAAACTTGCTAGATTGAGGATATGAGCAATGAGCATGTAGGACATAGTCCGCCGAAACAAGAAATAATAAAAAATTGCTTATTAATTTTATTGTGAGGGCATTTCAACCCCTCGAAGTTAGACAAGCAGCTTCAAAATCTAAAACAGTTGATTTTTGAAAAATTATAAAAAAGTTTGAAAAAATTAAAAATCTAAAATTGCTACATTGAGAATAATTATGAGCATGTAGGACACAGTCCGCAGAAACAAGAAATAAAAAAAAAGCTTAAAAATTATTTTTTTGTGAGGGCATTACGACCCCTGGAAATTAGACGAACAGCACAAAATTAAAAACAGTTATTTTTAGAAAAATTATGAGTATGCTTGAAAAAATTAAAAATCTAAAAACTGACACATTTTACATATAGGGCACAGTCCGCAGAAACAAGAAACAAAAAAAATTGCTTAATAATTTTTTTGTGATGGCATTACGACCCCTCGAAGTTAGACGGGCAGCTTCAAAATCAAAAATAGTTAATTTTTGAAAAATTTATTATAAAAAACCTTGAAAAAATTAAAAATCTAAAAATTGCTACTTTGAGTATATGAGCATGTAGGAAATAGTCCGCAGAAACAAGAAATAAAAAAAATAGCTTAAAAATTAATTTTTTGTGAGGGCATCACTACCCCTGGAAATTAGACGAATAGCTCAAAATTAAAATTGTTAATTTTTTAAAAATTATAAAAACGCTTGAAAAGAAAAAAATCTAAAATTGATACATTAAACATATAGGACACAGTCCGTAGAAACAGGAAATAATAACAATCTGCTCAAAAAATGTTTTGTGAGAGCATTACGACTCCTCGAAGTTAGACGAACAGCACAAAATTAAAAACAGTTGATTTATGAAAAATTATATAAACGCTTGAAAAAATTAAAAATCTAAAAACTGCCACATTTTACGTATAAGGCACAGTCCACAGAAACAAGAAATAAAAAAAATTGCTTAATTTTTTTTGTGAGAGCATTACGACCCCTCGAAGTTAGACGAGCAGCTCCAAAATCAAAAATAAGTAGTTAATTTTTGAAAAATTATAAAAAACTTGAAAAAATTAAAAATCTAAAAATTGCTATATTGAGCATATATGAGCATGTAGGACATTAGTCCGCAGAAACAAGAAATAAAAAAAATTGCTTAAAAATTAATTTTTTGTGAGGGCATTACCCCTGGAAATTAGACGAATAGCTCAAAATTAAAATAGTTAATTTTTGAAAAATTATAAAAACGCTTGAAAAAATTAAAAACTAAAAACTGCCACATTTTGCATATAGGGCACAGTCCGCAGAAACAAGAAATAAAAAAAAAATGTTTAAAAATTTTTTTGTGAGGGTAAAAATTTGTGTCTACGACCGTAGTTCGTAGACCGTAGTTAGAACAACAGCTCAAAATTAAAAATAGATGATTTTTGAAAAATTAAAAAAACGCTTTAAAAAAGTAATAACGGGTAGATTTCCACATAGAACATGTATGTTCTATGTTCTACTGTGTTCCATATTATGAGATACAGTCCGAGGCGTTACTACTTCTTGAATTTTGACAATATTATCACAATTTCGTAGGTGTTATTTAAACGTAAAGTTTAAATAGGACCTTAAAAAATGTTTTTTTTGCTCTCCCCCTATGGACACGGTAGGTGTTTCTACGGACGATACCAAAAGGAGAAGGTTCGGGACACCCCTTGGGGCAAAAAATCCTGGTTTTTTTGACTTTAGTGTTCACGGCATTGAAAAATTACATATTTTTTCGTCCGTCACCGCCTACAGCACGTTTACGAAAAAATGTTCACCTAGTGAAAAGTTCGTGAACTGCAAGCCAAACAAAATGGCGCAAATTTTAGCCTAGAGTATTCACAAAATTAGCTCGCTTTTGGCACTAGTTAAAAAGTTCAAAAAATCGTAAGCTTAGAACCTTATCCCTGATGCTGATGAGCTGATGACGTAGGTAGTGCCTACAAACGATGCTTTCTATCGTGAACAGGAATTTTGTTTTGTAGGTACATATTGGAATAATTGGAGGTCGCGCTTAAAAAATTGAAAACAATTTTGAATTGGCCATTAAAACTTTTCTGTTGATTGGAATTTTCTTTTATTTCAATTAATAAAGGCGATTTTCATAAAACAAATAGAAAACTTACCCTGCTGTACAAATAAAATTGAATGTCGCGACGACAATAAGATAAACGAAAAACTAAAGTTAAAAAATTATAAACATTTAAATCAATAGCTACCCTAATTTGTTATACAAAAAAGAGGGAGAAGGAGAACTAAAAATCAAAAATTGGAATGCAATTCTTTGCTGACATATGGAAATAAGGGAAATATATCAGATATCCCGAGATTGGTTTGGTGGAAGCATTGGAAATTCTAGTCACGTGTAGCGTCACGTGAGTTTCAGTAGATGACTAATGGTTTTTAGTATCTGAAACGTAAATCATTTTTTTATGTTTAAAGATAGGCCAACAAAAATTTTAAAGTCTGTATAAAATAAAAAAAAATACAAATCGAATTTGATACGACACGAAATGAGGTCGAGTAAGTAAAACAAACGTACAACCTCAAATAACTTACTAAGATGAGGTAATTGCTCGGAGGTGCTATAACAATTTTAGCGAAAGTAAGTTAAAATTTAACGTGCGCTTTGGACGTAGGAAATCCTGAACATACCCACCACCTACGAACCTACGTGATTCCATTTTGTGGTCGATTCATAACCGTTTGTTGTTAGTAAGGTTGTTCAACTTACTTAGACCAAGATTTCCTCCCTTTTCATCTTAATTTCCTTTATAATCGCGAAATAATTTAAAACGAGTGCGTAGTACATTTTCAAAGGTCAAAATGACGATTTTAATCGTTTAATGTTCTTGATGTTTTGGTGCTGCTTGATTTTTGATAAGCTCTGATTAATAGTATTTCCTGCAATATAATGATGGATTACCTAAAATTTATTTTTACGTTTCAATTTCAAACAAAAATTAACCAAATGTCAGTCGAGATAACGTTTAAATTAATAAATTTTTATAATAAAAGGGAAAAGAGAGGCGATCGCGGTTTTATTAAAATTTTTAAACTTTTCGCACCAAAATATATAAAATTTATTTTTGCAGAGAAATTTTTACAATAAAAGGCATTTATTATTAAGTGAATAAAATTTCACCATAAGCGATGCAGCGAAACAAGTTGAATGGTTTTAATTTCCTGTGTCGTTCCCTACCTAAGTTCTTAAACATTTTGATTTAAAATGTATGTACTACTTTTTTATTTATTTATACATATCTTAACCGAGCATAATAAATTTAATAGAGAAAAAAGAACGTCGGCTCTATTGTACTGTAATGGTAAGCGTACGATTTTCATTTTCACCAAATGAAACGAGTTAATATAAAATGTAAAAACTAAAATTAATTTCTAGATTGCATGTAAGTTACTTCTTACTGACTTTTTTCTTTGCGCAATAAGAAATTATTATAGTCATTATGCATTGTGTTTTATAATGCAATAATGCTAATTTTGGATAAGCCAACTTGGACGCGATTTTTAAACGTTTGCTTCTACAAGAAATAAATGGGAAACTTCATTTCAATTTCCCGTTTGGAAAACTTTATGTAATTATGTGCTAATTAGAAACACTTAAAGGTTCTAAATAATTTCAAAACGGGCCATGGAAAACTATAAAAAGGGCAGTTGTGGTGGTTGAATTACTTTGACCTGCTTAATTAAATATTTAAACATTAGAGACTAGTCTGTCCCCACTCGAGCTCTCTAGGGAGAGACTTGATGGTAATTTTACCTCTATTGAATATTGGTGAACATAAAATTTTCTATCACAACCATATTCTTTGTTCTACATCCATTATTTCTTAATCAAAATAATTTAAAAATTAAGAAATAAGTTATTAGTTAGTTTTTATCACGTACGACGTTTCTCCCGAATCTTACTCTTTAAATGAGCGATCTGACGGTAATTTTACCTCTAATAAAAATTAGTGAACATAAGATTTGCTATCAGAACCATATTATTTGTTCTATATGTCATTATTGCTTAATCAAAATAAATTAAAAATTAAGAAATAAGTTATTAGTTAGTTTTTATCACGTACGACGTTTCTCCCGAATCTTACTCTTTTAATGAGCGATCTGACGGTAATTTTATCTCTAATAAAAATTGGTGAACATAAAATTCTATATCAGAACCATATTATTTGTTCTATATGCTATTATTGCTTAATCAAAATAAATCAAAAATTAAGAAATAAGTTATTAGTTAGTTTTTATCACGTACGACGTTTCTCCCGACTCTTACTCTTTAAATGAGCGATCTGACGGTAATTTTACCTCTAATAAAAATTAGTGAACATAAAATTTTCTATCAGAACCATATTATTTGTTCTATATGCCATTATTGCTTAATCTAAATAACTCAAAAATTAAGAAATAAGTTATTAGTTAGTTTTTATCACGTACGACGTTTCTCCCGACTCTTACTCTTTAAATGAGCGATCTGACGGTAATTTTACCTCTAATAAAAATTAGTGAACATGAAATTTTCTATCAGAACCATATTATTTGTTCTATATGCCATTATTGCTTAATCAAAATAATTTAAAAATTAAGAAAAAAATTATTAGTTAGTTTTTATCACGTACGACGTTTCTCCCGACTCTTACTCTTTAAATGAGCGATCTGACGGTAATTTTACCTCTAATAAAAATTAGTGAACATAAGATTTGCTATCAGAACCATATTATTTGTTCTATATGTCATTATTGCTTAATCAAAATAAATCAAAAATTAAGAAATAAGTTATTAGTTAGGTTTTATCACGTACGACGTTTCTGCGGACTCTCACTGTTTTAATGAGCGATCTGACGGTAATTTGACCTCTAATAAAAATTAGTGAACATAAGATTTTCTATAAGAACCATATTATTTGTTCTATATGCCATTATTGCTTAATCAAATTAAATCAAAAATTAAGAAATAAGTTATTAGTTAGTTTTTATCACGTACGACGTTTCTCCCGACTCTTACTGTTTTAATGAGTGATCTGACGGTAATTTTACCTCTAATATCAATTATAGAGCACTACATTATTTATCAGAGCGAATAAAAATACCTGTTCTAGATGTCATCATAATTTTTTAAAATAAATCTAAAATTAAGAAGATATATAGCCTTAGTTGATGGTTTTTACCATGTACGGGCATCTCTCTCGACACTAACCCCTTAAGGACAAATCTGACGGATATTTTACTTCCAATAAAAATTATAGAGCAGGAAATTCTCTACAAGAATCAATAAGAATAATTAATTATCTTAGGTGCTTAATAATTAAAATTTATAACTTAACAATTTACTTAACATATAATTTATATAGGATACTTCTACTACACAGTGTCGTTCAAAGAACAAAAAGGCATTTTAGTTTAATTTTGAAATAACAAAATTCTTCAAATCTTACAACATTATTTACTGTTAGTTTCCTGTTTATTTAATTTTATTGTTTTCTTTCCTCGTTACGTATTTAAACCTTGTAAAAACTGCAATAATTAAATAAATAAATACACAAAAACTAAAGCACATTTCCTATTAAAATATTGTTAGCATTGCAATATTTACTTGAGGTAGGTATCCTATATAAACGAAGTTAAATATTTTATTTATTATTCAATTATTAACTCCCATCATGTTATTCATTTCATTTTTCTTTATAGTCGCGGTGGCGCACGTAAGTTATTGTTGTTTTTAAATTTAATAAATTAACCAAATTTTCTTTTTATTTTCAGAAAAGTGTCGCAGATCATGGTGGAATTCCAACAAAAGAAGAACAAGTCAAACTTATAAAAAATATAGAAGACATATTTAGCGAAATTAAGAGTTTGGTAATCGAAGAGGGCGTCGCGACGGACACTGCCGTAATTCAAGATACTCAGCGTATGGTGGATAGAGCTGTAGAATATTTAACGATAATCGAAGATTACGCCACTTTAAGTAAGTTTGAATTTTTATGAAGAACTGTTGCAAAAATAATAATTTTCAGAAACGTCTTGCATTTCACCAAATACAGATTGTAGTAATGTCAAAGAAAGTATACAAAAGATAATTAAAGAAGGAGAAATTAAATTACAGAACTGCGTCGAGGAAGCTGCAAATGCCATTTATAATAATTCACAAGCTGTTACAGGAGCTACCGAAATGGCCGTTAACAGTGGACATTTGCTTTTGGAAACTTTGAATAAGTGCGCCAAAAAGCCTGCTTTACATCAAATTTCGTGTTATAAAAAATCGATAACGGAGATAACTCCACTAAAAGTCGTCTTGGTGGATTGTATGCAAACACATAAAAGTGGACACATGGAAACTTTTGTTATTAGAAGCAAATCTCACGATTGTATCGACACCGTATTGAGCAATTCTCATAATAGAGTTGCTGATATTTTGAACACGGTGCCAAAAAATTGTATTTAATTCCTTTTTTTAATTTTTCTATAATTAAATAAATTATTATTTTTTTTTAATATAACAATTAAAGTTGTTTTATTTAACAATAATTATTATAATAATTTGTCATCAGTTTATTGTTGAGGTAGAAAAGTTTCTGCCAACTTGACACAGTTACAAAATTATGTAATTTGCAACAAACTTGCTGACGTTCTTGACAACAACGTCACTTGGAAATATTTAATTAAAATTATTCCAGTTTAATTTTGGGTGAATTATAAATATTTTGTACGCATACCTAAGTGTAAAGTTTAAAACAAAAGGGGGATGTGTCTTCACGGGACGATTCCATTATACAGGGAGTCTCTAACTAAATATTTATTCAAATTACAAATCGGCACATTTTGACTACAGAACAATTCTCAACAGCATATTCAGCAATTCTTATATTTTTGATATTTTCAATTTATTTAAATTCAATTTACTTTTTTCATTGTCAGATCACGGGCCACCGGAAAATTCCCGCTAATCCGCCGGACCAGTCCAGCCCTGCTAACAGCACTCTCCTTAACCGATCAATTTGAATCGAAATGTAATGGGAGGGCTAGTTTTTGGCCAGCTTACACTTAGGCCGCTTGATTGGGCCCATTTACAACCTCCCCAGAGGCGCCTCCTTTCCTGCCAATCCTGGAGCCATCCAGGACCATATCCAACCAGTAGTCACCAAGTATGGATCCTTTAATTGATGCTACCCCAGGACATGAGCAGAGCACGTGCTCCGCAGTTTTATCTTATTGATTACAACCTCTGCATCTAGGGCTATCGACTAGTCCCATAGCATGATGGGGCTTGTATGGCTTATAAAGTCCTGTAACGATGTACGTGAGTATTCTTAGATGTAATCGAGACAGGTGGAGATAGTATTTTGCGTGTTGTGTCGAAGGAGCAGCAATTACTGCTTTGCCTTGTCTACAGTCCGTTCTTTTCGACCTCATAATATATCTATATGCGCTTAGTGTTTTTGTTTTATGAGGCTGTTAAGATTTCTGACTGCCAGAGTCAGAGTCTGTTCCGGCCTAATCGGGTAGGAGTCCGAACCCTGCCTTGCCAGCTCATCTGTTCTCTCATTACCTTCGTTACCTTGGTGCCCTTTGATCCAGCAGATTTCAAGGGCATTACTTGTAGAAATGTCGTTTATTGCTACAATGCAGTTCGAGACCAGCTTCGATGTTATTCTCTGGCGGTTCAGGGCCGCGATAGCAGCCCTACTGTCCGACAGTATCTGTATGTGTCGTTCTGTTACTAGACTTTCTATTACCATTTTGGCACTTTCTAGTATGCCATTAAGTTCAACTTGGAAAACCGAGATTAATCTACCTAATGGTATACTGATATTTATTTCTAGTTCAGGTGAGAAGATTCCTGTTCCTGAGCCAGATTCAGTATTTGAAACCTTCTGATCCAGCAGATTTCAAGAGCATTACCTGTAGAAATGTCGTTTAGTGCTACGATGCAGTCCGAGACCAGCTTACAAGTTATTCTCTGGTAGTCCAGGACTGCGACAGCAGCCATGCTGTCCTACAGTATCTGTATGTGTCATCCTGCTACTAGACTCTCTTTTACCATTTTGGCACTTTTTAGTAATCCATTAAGTTCAGCTTAGAAAACCGAGATGAATCTATCTAATAGTATGCTGATATTAATTCCTAGTTCAGGTGAGAAGATTCCTGTCCCTGAGCCAGATTCAGTTTTTGGATTTCAAGGGTATTATTCGTCGAAATTTGATTTAGTGCTATGATGCAGTTCGAGACCAGCTTTGAAGTTATTCTCTGGTAGTCCAGGGCTGCGACAGCAGCCTTGCTGTGTTACTGTATCTGTATGTGTCATCCTGTTACTAGACTCTCTTTTACCATTTTGGCACTTTTTCTAGTAATCCATTAAGTTTAGCTTGAAAAACCGAGGTGAATCTACCTAATGATATACTGATATTTATTTCTAGTTCAGGTGAGAAGATTTCTGTCTCTGAGCCAGATTCAGTTTTTGACCCATCGGTTATGCTGTCTTATTAAACTTGGTTTTACTCCTGAGATCCTTTAATTTCTGCTTTTAAAACAAGGTCATGTTAGCTTCCAGCTGTTAGTTCGTTCCAATTGTTAGTTCGTTTCTCACCAGCGATAGAAAACCTTGTAGTGATCCGTAATACACAAACGACACACCTAGTACGGATCTTGAGTGCAGCTCTCTGAAAGAGCTGTGCTGTAGACTTGGATAAAAAACGATGGCAACTAAGACAGAGACAGGGGATGTACACCTGACCAAGATCGGATCTGTGCTGTAGACCTTGCGGAGACCTTAGTATGACTCCAAACCATTGAATCAGTCTTCCACAGAATTTCTACAATTAGAAATTAAAGCAAAGAATTATTTGAACGTAGTTTAGGCTCATTGCAGGGCAATGGTCAGACACATTTGCTATCACAATTTTATGGGATATTGCTTTGAGGCAGATACAGTAGGGTAACTAAGAGTTTCGGGGCCTTCCTGCAAAATCCAGATTGGGAGTCCTTACCCATCATCGTTATTTATCATTTTACCTTAGCACAAATCGATTTTATAACCTATTTTTATAATAAACAATGTCTTGGGGACCCTTTACATCCTGGGGACTTCCCGCAACGTGGGCCCTGCGGGCCCGTTATTTACGCCACTGGTCAGATACATAGCCTTCGTTGCAAAAACAGTCTAGGGAGATTTAAAAAGAATTAAAATTGATTATCAGTTGTCGTATAAAAATATTTTTAGCCAATTCGCAACATTTACTAAAATAATGGTAAAGTAATAAAATTATTTGTATCCAATCTCGAGTGTATCTAGTCCATAAAAGTGAATTACGATGCAAAAAAGTTAACTGTAAAACAATTTAGTATCAAATTCTCTTAACAACTAGTAGTATAATTTGCAACCCTAAAGCAACCAAATAATGTACTTCGTGTAGGTCATTAGTTTGATAATTTAGTAGCACATTATCGTGAGATAATGACCAGTACCTACTTAAAGTGAGATTCCGTTAAGGTACCCAAGAGGATCAACGTTGAGTGCTGTAAAACCTTTAAGAGAATGAATAATTGTTTAGGTTTAAACTTGCCTCGTTGGAAAGTTTTAAAATTTTTTTAGCTCGGAATATTTATTTTTGTTTTAATTCGCGATAATATTACTACTTGTACGTGAGAATGTAATTATCTGCAGAGTACGTCGTCGTACGTGAGGGTACTAAAGGGACTTGACCGAGCCGATAGGGGTTCAGATAGCAAAGTTGCATCAACTTTTCCCTCTTAACGCATAAAATAGTTTGCTCTTTAACGAGATTACGTCAAACTACTTTGTAAGCATCAAAATTGCATTCTTCTTTTATAAGTTGATGTATTTAAATGAAGGTAAGAAGAAGATCGGTGTGGATGTTTGCTAAAAAGTTTTTTGCAGTTTCGCGTTAAATTTGTCTTCTAACGAATGTCCTTTGTGTATTACTCAAATGTAAACATTATCCTAATTTAAATCATAATGTATGCTAATGCAATACTGTCTAAATATGTCGTCGCTTATTTGAATTATGCTTAATTTGGGATTCATAAATTGTAAAATATGCTAGTAGTATATAGTTAATAATGAATTTATATACCTTGTTGTAGCTCTTACATTCGTGTGTGTAACCAAACTAAAATAATAACGTGCCAAACTTTAACTACCAAACATTTTTGTTTAAACAATTTGTTCGAATTTGTTATTTCTCCGAGAAAGAGACTTAAAATTGCGACTAGAGCTGTGAAAAAAAGTGCAATAGAGCTTAAATGAGTTTAGGTAAAGTCTCAATAAAGTGCAAATGAAAGTATAAAATGTAAACTTTACTCGTATTAAAAAAAATCAAACTGGATAATATTACAAAACGTATAAATTGAGTTGGAAGAAAAACACTAAACAGTACAAGAAATTGCAAATTTCCTGTTTTAAAAAGAATAGTAAATTACTATAAAAGCGATACACGCAATATATACAGTCCCACAAACTTTATTAGCGAGCTGAAGGGGCGTGGCCAACCTGTCATAGATTTTGAAGTACATTACGAGTTCAAAGTATTTCAGTCGCTAAATTTGACAAGTAACTGTCACTAAAATTAAATATAGGTTAATATTAAATTGATAAAATTATTTCCCGTAACGCAAAATTGGTTGGTGGAGCTGTACCTATATACATTCTGAGAGATTTAAGAGTGTAATTTAAAAGCAGTTTGTTTGTTTTTTACCTCAAAACTAGTATATTTTCAAAATTTTGCTTCCCACCTTCGGAGTGTAGTGTAAAATATTTTAATTTATTTTAATTTAGGTGTAAAACAATTAAGTGCCTCATTTGTAATTATTATCAAGAATTATAATTATAATGTAATTGAAACACGTCAATATCGTTTCAAGAATAATAAAAAAAAGTGACACGTTGATTGCAGAAGGTGCTGGCAGCAGCAACAACGTTCAAAAACTTATATTGATATTTGTAGATTGTAAATATACCAGGGCACATTCGTAAGATTCTTGCCTCGCTTTTAGAAAACGGAAATTACAGATAAAGAAAATTTTTTATTATTTATAATAATGAGATAAACAAACATATTTTAAAGAACTTCATCGATATTTTATATCTTCAAATCCAATTCTTGATATGGTAGACTCCGTAACTTACGAAAAGAATAGGGCGGAGTCAATATCTTGAGTAGTACAGATGGAGGGGGCGAATGCTCTCTCTCTCTGTATCTTACCGCCCGATCAGTCTTCTGCCTACCATGAGCAAAATGGCCGAAAAGGTCATCCAATTTCGTCTAAGGGAACACACAGAAGACGGACACGTCATCCAGGACGAACAATATGGCTTCCGACCAGCTCAACTCCACTGTCCATCAAACCGTCCGCCTAGTCGAGTTCGTCGCCAAAGCATTCGATCAAAAGGACTGCGCCGCTGCCGTCTTCCTGGACGTCTCCAAGGCTTTCGACAAGGTCTGGCACCAAGATCTCCTCTACAAGATGATCACCGATCGACACCCACTATCGATAACGAAGCTCATCTCCTTCCTTTTCCGTCGATCATTCAGGGTGAAGATCGACGACTCTTTATCTACCTCCAGACCTACCCTAGCCGGTGTCCCTCGAGCTGTCACCCTATCTCTGCACCTCTTCACCATCTTCACAAGTGATATGTCTCTAACCGAAGCTACTCATTTTTATATTTTTACAGATGACATGACCAGCAACAGGGACTAACGCCTGGTACGATACCGACTTCAAAGAGCAGCCGACAGCCTGGAGCTCTGGTTCAAGAAATGGCGAATCTCTGTCAACGCATAGAAGAGTTCTCTAAGCGACCAAGTCTTCGTCGTCCGCCAAACATTGAGATCTTCGGCAAAACCATTCCTTGGAAAGAGTAAACCCGATACTTAGGACTAACTATCGATAAGGGACTGACTTGAAAACCACACATCGAAAGAACTATCGTCCGAGCATGAGCTACATTTTCATTTCTATATCCGCTTTTCTCAAGTACAACGCTGGAACTCCGGAACAAGTTGCTTCTCTACAAGACCGTCATCCGACCCATCTTCACGTACGCCGCACCAGCCTGAGGCTATGCCGCACCATCAAATATCAAGAAGATGCAGACCATACAGCACAAGATCCTGAAGACCAGCGTCCCGTTCAACGGGACCTACAGATGATCAGCATCAAGGATTTCATCCAAGAAGCAGCCTCCAAGTTCCACGAGACAACACTGGATCACGACAACCCTACCAGCCGAGGACTATGGGACTACAACATCAATGAGTCTAGGCTTCGGAAGAGACCCAAGTTGGTTCTTTACCGAGCTTAAGAACCTAGTTACCGTCACCATAACAGACTAACGTTATCGTCGGTGACTTCGGTCACATTTCATAATAAATTTAATCATCGTTTTTCTTTTCAGATCCGACCGATGAAGGAGGTACGGGGCTGAACCCAGGCACCCCAATAGCTATTCTCAAGATTCAAGAAAAAATTGATGCGACCAGATGTTACCGGACATATTTTCGTTATAGCGCATTGGCTCCGCCCTATTCTTTACAAAAGTTCCGCAGTCTAGTAATTAATTCTTTTGAGAAAATGACGCCATTTTCTCTCAATTACTTATGTATTATTCTTAACCAGAAATAATGACGTCATTTTATGGTCAGTGTTCAGGTTCTTGATCGAAATTGCATTATTAAATCAGTAGTTGGCAAGACTATCCAAAATTTTGCAAAAACATGTCAAGAGCATTGAAATGGACAACTTTAGGTAATTTTGCCAACTCGAGTCTCTTTAGGTTTATGAAATCCCCATGGTGTAATTAAAAGTGGCCACTCTGTATAAAAACGACACAATACTTACTGAAATATTCCCTTACAATCGTTAACGAATTACGTATACAGGGTGGTCACTTTTATCTTGCACACTATAGGCATCTTCTAAACGGTAAGAGTTACGAGATCGGTTAAATTAGAGAAAAGTTGCGCAATTTCAGGTCCTATAAGAAATAAAAAAGAAAATTGCGATAGCTTGCTCGGCTTCTGAAATATCTTAAAAAACTGAAAACTTGCATTTTCTTGTTAATTACATAACTCTTTTATTATTTGAGACATTGATATGAAATTTGGTAGGTTTACATAACTTGACACGAGCTACGAATTAAACGTGTGAAACTTTTTCTAAGCCTACTAGATGCCTGTGTTTTAATAGACAACTTCTGATTTTCTTTTGAACGCTATGTTGAATTTTGTCATAAATAAATTGGAGATTTTATTCTCATTTCAACGATGTGTAATTTTCTGTTTTAACAAAAATGGCGGCACACTACATATTACTTTTATTAAATCAAGTATTAGCCATGAAAAAACAATTGAAATATAACAAAACTTTTTAAAACAAAACATTTTAAATTCTATCAGTGTTATTTTCATGACTACTTGATTTAATAAAACCAATATGGAGTGTGCCGCCATCTTCTTTTTTAAACATAGATTATTACACATCGTTGAAATCAGAATAAAAAATACAATTTATTTATGTCAAAATTCAACATGGCGCTCATAAGAAAATCAAAAGTTTACTATTAAAACACAGACATCTAGTAGGCTTAGAAAAAGTTTCATGCGTTTAATTCGTAGCTCGTATCAAGTTATGTAAACCTATGAAATTTCATATCAATGCCATAAATAATAAGAGAGTTATGTAATAAACAAGAAAATGCAAGTTTTCAGTTTTTTTCAGGATATTTCAGAAACCGAGCGCTATCGTAATTTTCTTTTCTATTTCTAATAGGACATGAAATTGTACAACTTTTCTCTAATTTAACCGATCTCGTAACTCTTACCGTTTACGAGATGCCCATAGTGTGCAAGATAACAGTTACCACCCTGTATACCTTTATTTAAATAAATATAATTTAAAAAGGCATCTTTTGAACTTTTGACTTAAAAAACCTTTAAAGTTTATTTATAAGACAATTTAATTAAATTGTTTGTTGAGGAATTTTCGATTTTAATCATTTTAATTAAAACATATTGACCTTTTGTGCTTTCTTTTAAAGTCGAAGAAAGTGACTAGCGAAATAGAAATAAAAATTTTAAAATATTATTTAAAAAAAAACTTTCTTAAATAAATATATCATAATTATTGATTTTAATTCATCGATAAGTTGTAATTTGTAGAAAACTTGGTTAATATAAACTGATTAAATTTCAAAGTTTGCCAAGTAGAGCTTGGATGTCTTAGTTTTTGTAAATATAAAGAAACGTTCATTTTAAATTGAGGGAATTTTCAAAGAAAAATTGAAAACTCCAACTTTATTTTGTAGGTACAAAAGATGATCTTAGATAAGTGTAATTCTTTTGAGTAGAGTCTAATTATAATCAAAATTATTATACAGGAAAAAAATTTAATTTCAGTCAGTCTCGACGTCTTAAAGCTAAAGAAGATGATTTTACGACTACTCTTTATTATTGTAGCACCCCTAAAGGATAAAATTATCATATTTTATTTTTGAATTCTCCACAGGTAGTGGAGGAGTTATTTTACCTTTTTTTTCATTTTGTTTTGATATTTAAATGTTGTTATTTATAAAAATAAATATTAATATCTAGATTGCTTAAAAACTCGATTCCCAAATAGTAAATTTTTACTACATATTTAAATATTCAACAGGTTTTAAAAATTGATTTAAAGCGTATCACACATAAAAGTGTACGCTTGTGAATTGTGATTCTTTATGGAAAAGCTCTAAAAATTACGACCTTTACATACTTTTAAATTTTATGTACCTATACCGACGCAGTACATTGATTATTAATTTAAAAAACGGGGAAAATGTGTCATCACTCATCACCATCACACACAACTTTTATATTTACTTGATCTGAAAGGTAATCCGATGATCAAATTAGTTTCATTATTATTAACATTAACGTTTGTTGTTAAAAGGGGCTTTTATTTATTAGGTACGTAACATAATAAAACAAAATCTAAGTGTCATTTGAGATTCTTGAATCTGCTTGCAAAGACTGGTTTTGGAACAATTTTACAGCTAGTGTATTACAGCACTACAGAGAGTTACAGTTAGAACAATTTAATTTGAGGAGCGGTAGGGATAAGTTCACGCAGATTTGGCGACGCCTCCCTTAAACACGATGAGTTTAAAGTAAATTCGTTTGTATCAGTAGTTACTAATTTAGTAACTAGGCGATTACCATTGCATAGAGGGGAAAAATACTAATTTAGGTTCTGCGCTTCCCCTCGGCTCGTCATGTTAAAATATTATTGCAATACCTAGTAATATGGTCACTAAACGTGAGCCCAGTAATATTATAATGCAGGCCTAACTATTACCACAGATTTTGCGTTTCTTGGCATGGGAAAATAACATTCAAAATCGAGAAACATACTCGTATTAGCCTGACTCAATGGAGCATAAGAGGTAGTACCTATAGGTTGTTTGGTGTTCGTGTAAAAGCAAAAACTTAAAGGAATCTACCACGACTATTAAGGAATCTAGGATCTAGGTGCTCTAAATCGCATGCTCGTTACAATCAACATATTCATTCACCAACTCATACATAAATAATAGCGCATAGTTAATTTGGCAGCTATTAGCCAGACTGGTAGGGCTATATCTAAGTCTTATTTTCAACTCTGTGCATCTGACCCGATCTGACCATTATATAGTTGGGATACTGACCAGTATAGGTCTTATACATGTACCTCAATAGTCGATCTTTAAAATATTTTTAAAGCTATGTGCTTAATTTCTATAAGTAAGAGCAGTTCCAGAAAATAATCAATAATATTCTAATGTAGGCCTTAATAGTCTTAAAGCACCTGGAATTTCTAATGCAGTCAGTTTTCGTCCACTTGAGACCACTTCAGATACATGATGGCCTAATTAGAACTTGTCATCATACTTATAAGCGCATAAACGTTTGGTTTTGTAGACAATGGACAAGCTAATGACATTTTAGCTATTCCAATACACTACTTCAAGAAGGTGTGAAGTTAAATATAATGCAAATTTAATGGTTGAGCTTGTGTACGCATCCTTTTTAACATAAAAACAATTTTTTTTCTTTTTCTTTTGCCGTCCTCATCCATGTCAAAATCTATTGCTCGCTCCTTAACCCATCACTTAGTTTAAAGAATCAAACGAATAATTATCATTGAACTCTTAATACTTACCAACCACGCACATATTTTTAGAGCAAAAACCGAATTACAAATTATTAAAACTTCCATCAAGCTTCTAACATCGGACTCGGTTTTAATGACGCATATGTGGGACTTCAAACTCGATTCCGAAAAAAACGTTGGAAATTGAAAAATTTAGCATTAAGCAACTATAGTTCCATTTTATCTCATTTAATGGAAAAGACCTGTAAATAGAAATTTGATTATTATTTTTACGTCTTCATTTTAATGGGTGTGTTACGGATAGCTCGAAGAGAAGGATTAACTGACATGGTCGAAGCGAGTGTTGTAATGGATTCTTTCGGGAAGAAGGAGAATATGAGAATATTTCTATTGTTACCACGTCCAACGACACGATCTTAAAAATAAATTTGCTTCAGTCATTATTTTACGTCTTTATTTCTTTTAATTTAAAAAAGGGGCTAAGTAAGACTTTAAAGTTTGGTCCCGAAAGCCGTTTGGCCCAATCGGCAATTGCTCACTTGTAAATCATTCTTGTATTGACAACGGTTCATGTTTGAACTGCATCGATTTATTAGTGGCTACCGCTTTAATAAGGTAAGATTTCTGATCAAATTTGTATTCTTTTGAGAATTTTATACAAAACAAAAAGAAGAGGGGACGGTTTGATGATAAGAAGTTGTAAAAAGTGTCTTGTACACATTTCATCGTAAGCACAGAAGATCATCTGGCAGTTTTAGACAGCCTTTAAAGGCGTCCTGTTGTGGAATTAATGCTGATTGAATGAATTCCATTGAGCTAACTTTTATCCTCGAGCTCGCGCTAATTAAAAAGTTATTAATTTATTTATAATAATTAACCGATAGTCGCTCTTGTATTCAATTCCTTTTGCTGCGTTCTTATTGGTTGTCGAGTGAATGCGAGTTGGTCGCCGGGTTTCCAACAAAAACTCCCACTCCATTTTTGATAAGGGACTTATTCTAGCTTCACCATCGTGGTAAGCGGATGCGCACTCTCATTCATTTTCCCCTTTATTCAATTTCTTCTTGCCTTCAGCAAAGTCGTGAGAATTAATTAATTAAATTTAAATATTTATTATTTTTCTTTGTTAATTATTCTCGTGTTAAATTAATTAATTTAATTTGATTAATTAATTTTTATTTGATTTTCCCTTTGCCTTCAGCAAACCCATGTGTTCGTGTTGCCTCTAAGGTCTAGCGGTCTTATCTTGAGGTCTGTTTAGGTCTCTAGAGAAGGTCTAGTGGTCTGAAGGAACACACAACTTCCGTGTCTTGTCCGTTAGGTCTATTGGTCTTACTCAGAGGTCCTTTCTGGATCTTAGAGTGAGGTCTAGTGGTCTAGCGACAGGAATTCAACTCGTGTCTTGTCCGTTAGATCTGTTGGTCTCACTCAGAGGTTTTTTCTGTGTCTTACAGCGAGGTTTAGTGGTCTAGCGACTGAAATCATCCTTTCAGCCGTTGGTGTCTTTTTAGGTCTAGTGGTCTCATTCAAAAGTCTGTTATTAGGTCATAGAGTGAGGTCTAGTGGTCTAGAAGGAAGGCAAGTCCGTGTTCCTTTTAGGTCTATTGGTCTCAATAAGAGGTCCGGTTTGGGTCTTAGAGCGAGGTCTGATGGTCTAGAAGGAAACTAATGTCGTAACCGAGTTAACTTAACATACATTGAGATTTGTAATTTGTTTAGTTATCCAAATGAAGTTTTTTCGCTTTAAGAAATGTTTTTTTTATTTTTGTACCTTTGAGGTACTTAGAGTTATTATTTTTCTTTATTTATTTAATAAACATTTTGTTTGACTCGTCTGTGTGTTTCTTTTCCAGCTTCGAATCCCCCTGTCTCCCACTGAGCGACGCTAAAGGGAGAATTAATCTAACATCCGGTTTTCGGTGTCACACTGTGATGCTCACTAAATACTTTTCTCCAGTGGCGTAACTAAGAGTATGGGAGCCCTCTCGCAATATCCATCAGAGTGGGGTCTCTACTCACCGTCAGGGTTGGACTGGCCCGGCGGGCTACCGGGAATTTCCTGGTGGCCTGTGATGTAACAATAAAAAAAATATATTGCAAATATTGAGATAAATTGCAATAATCAAAAATATAAACCTGGACTGTCAGATTTCCCGATACTAACTTTTGTTCCAGTCCAGCGCTGCTCACCGTCAGTAATCATTCTACTTGACTACAAACCGATTTTATATTAAATTTTGATACTAAATGATGTTTTGGGGTTCCTTTTAATCATGGGGCCCTCTCTGTGTTCTGAAAAATGATATATTCGACACGGTTTGTTTGTAACCCAATCAGCAAAGTTTCCTTTTATGGTGTAAATGTAAAAGTAAAAAGGAACACTTTTGATTAAAATTTATTTGAATTTGCGAATTGTAGAAACACAAATGAAACTTTTCAATCGAAATTTCTTGTTATATAAGCGTTTATAACTCTTATAGTTTTAACTTTTAGCACAAAGAAGACAATTAAATGTTAAATGTTCTCTATCAATTTGCATTTACGAGAGGATTCTTTATTGTTTATTCGTGTTTCGAATCTCTCGAATATTAATGAAACAAAGATTCTGACGTTGTAAAGTGTACCAAATATAATAGGTATTGAGTTTGTTAACAATAGCTTTAATAAGCAAACAATTTTCTCGGAGAATTTTTCAAAAAAAAGCACACACAAACAGACGTTTTGTATAAAATAAAAAAAATTGTTGAGTAAAAGAAAAGTTGTTTGAGTTTTTTATAAAAAAATTCATTTCTTCTTGTTAAAAACTAATTTAAAAACTAATAAAACGTTGGCAATTTGAGTTTTTGATCGTGCAAACAATCTAACAACTTCTTTATATAATATTATAAAACTTGTTGTAAACTAATAAGTCATCTTCGTCCATACACTACATAATTTTAAATTAAGTTAACAAATTTATATTTACACGTCCATCTCCTTAAGTAGATATAAGATTGCTTCATTAGTCATTCATATACCCGGCAAGTAGTGTTTCGAGTGTACAAAGTGATAGCGTGATAAAATGATTGGATAACTTTAAGGATCTAGTAACAAACTTGAGCTATCGGAGCGATGAGTGAGGCAACATTATATCGCTTGACAGCACATTTAGCCAGAAGCAAATCCGCCATCTTATTTTACGGGATACTGATCATACAATTTGCTTGTTTTACTTTACCTCCTAGTTACAACTCGATTAAGTTCGCCATTCTTCATTAGATCTCTCTTTCATCCATATATTCGCGCTTTATTAATTTTTAGTTTCTCTCCTCTATTAGACGACTACCACTAGCTATCTGTAATATATTATTTAATAATATTATAATTTTCGTCTCGATGAACAATAACCTTCCCAACGTATTTAGTCGTCTGTGAACTCGCTCTCTATAGCTACACCAGTTTAGATATACACGTTCTTATAAATCAAAGCAATAATTAATTTTAAGGGGATACAAAGTACCGGTTTAATTATTATTAGTCAACAATTGAAAATTAATTACCTTACGTTATTAGAAAATTATGTAAAAGACATTAATTAACACCATCTTACCTCAAAGACCCAACTTCATCACGCCATTCTCCGATACACCTATAAGTTTTATACTTTTATGTCCTAATTAAACTTTTATGTATTTAATCTTAATTAAATCTTAGTTAAAAGTCACTTTTATGACTTCAAAACAAATTACCGATTTTTTTTTATAAGAAGGCAAAATAATAATGCTTGTCTAATATTTTGCGTCAACTTCTAGCCCGTTTGACTGTTAATTAGCCCATTGTCTCTTATTGGTGAGTTATTAATCCGCCTCTGCTCGTCTCTCTGTTTATCTGTCTATCTAAAGGTTTACCTAGTTACCTATTTAAGGTATATCTGTCTTCTATCTATCCCTCTACCTGTCTATGTATCTATCGGCCTCTAAAAAATCGACATGTTTGCCTTACTTTATTGGTTTACTTCTCAAGCTGTCGATATGTTTGGTTTACTTATAGGCAGGATTGTCGTTCTGACGGTCTACTTGTATAAATTCGTGCATGTGTTTATGTTTATTATATACTTGCTTATGTTTGTTTATCTATTCTACTTAAGAATTGAATAAAATTAATATATTTGCCTTACCTTATATGTTAACCTCTCAAGCTGTAGATATGTTTGGTTTACTTATAGGCAAGTTTATCGTTCTGACTGTCTACTTTTTTAAAGTCGTGCCTGTGTTTATCTTTGTCATATACTTGTCTAAGTCTGTTCATCTCTTCTACTTAAAAATCGAATAAATTCAACATGATTGCCTTACCTTATTTGTTTACCTCTCAAGCTGTCGATATGTTTGGTTTACTTATAGGCAAGTTTATCGTTCTGACAGTCTACTTGTTTAAAGTCGTGCCTGTGTTTATCTTTGTCATATACTTGTCTAAGTTTGTTCATCTCTTCTACTTAAAAATCGAATAAATTCAACATGATTGCCTTACCTTATTTGTTTACCTCTCAAGCTGTCGATATGTTTGGTTTACTTATAGGCAAGTTTATCGTTCTGACAGTCTACTTGTTTAAAGTCGTGCCTGTGTTTATCTTTGTCATATACTTGTCTAAGTCTGTTCATCTCTTCTACTTAAAAATCGAATAAATTCAACATGATTGCCTTACCTTATTTGTTTACCTCTCAAGCTGTCGATATGTTTGGTTTACTTATAGGCAAGTTTATCGTTCTGACTGTCTACTTGTTTAAAGTCGTGCCTGTGTTTATCTTTGTCATATGCTTTTCTAAGTCTGTTCATCTCTTCTACTTAAAAATCGAATAAATTCAACATGATTGCCTTACCTTATTTGTTTACCTCTCAAGCTGTCGATATGTTTGGTTTACTTATAGGCAAGTTTATCGTTCTGACAGTCTACTTGTTTAAAGTCGTGCCTGTGTTTATCTTTGTCATATACTTGTCTAAGTCTGTTCATCTCTTCTACTTAAAAATCGAATAAATTCAACATGATTGCCTTACCTTATTTGTTTACCTCTTAAGCTGTCGATATGTTTGGTTTACTTATAGGCAAGTTTATCGTTCTGACTGTCTACTTGTTTAAAGTCGTGCCTGTGTTTATCTTTGTCATATACTTGTCTAAGTCTTTTCATCTCTTCTACTTAAAAATCTAATAAATTCAACATGATTGCCTTACCTTATTTGTATACCTCTCAAGCTGTCGATATATGTGGTTTACTTACAGGCAGGTTTATCGTTCTGACTATCTACTTGTTTATAGTCGTGCCTGTGTTTATCTTTGTCATATACTTGTCTAAGTCTGTTCATCTCTTCTACTTAAAAATCGAATAAATTCAACATGATTGCCTTACCTTATTTGTTTACCTCTCAAGCTGTCGATATGTTTGGTTTACTTATAGGCAAGTTTATCGTTCTGACTGTCTACTTGTTTAAAGTCGTGCCTGAGTTTATCTTTGTCATATACTTTTCTAAGTCTGTTCATCTCTTCTACTTAAAAATCGAATAAATTCAACATGATTGCCTTACCTTATTTGTTTACCTCTCAAGCTGTCGATATGTTTGGTTTACTTATAGGCAAGTTTATCGTTCTGACAGTCTACTTGTTTAAAGTCGTGCCTGTGTTTATCTTTGTCATATACTTGTCTAAGTCTGTTCATCTCTTCTACTTAAAAATCGAATAAATTCAACATGATTGCCTTACCTTATTTGTTTACCTCTCAAGCTGTCGATATGTTTGGTTTACTTATAGGCAAGTTTATCGTTCTGACTGTCTACTTGTTTAAAGTCGTGCCTGAGTTTATCTTTGTCATATACTTTTCTAAGTCTGTTCATCTCTTCTACTTAAAAATCGAATAAATTCAACATGATTGCCTTACCTTATTTGTTTACCTCTCAAGCTGTCGATATGTTTGGTTTACTTATAGGCAAGTTTATCGTTCTGACAGTCTACTTGTTTAAAGTCGTGCCTGTGTTTATCTTTGTCATATACTTGTCTAAGTCTGTTCATCTCTTCTACTTAAAAATCGAATAAATTCAACATGATTGCCTTACCTTATTTGTTTACCTCTCAAGCTGTAGATATGTTTCGTTTACTTATAGGCAGGTTTTACGTTCTGACTGTCTACTTGTTTAAAGTCGTGCCTGTGTTTATCTTTGTCATATACTTGTCTAAGTCTGTTCATCTCTTCTACTTAAAAATCGAATAAATTCAACATGATTGCCTTACCTTATTTGTTTACCTCTCAAGCTGTCGATATGTTTGGTTTACTTATAGGCAAGTTTATCGTTCTGACTGTCTACTTGTTTAAAGTCGTGCCTGAGTTTATCTTTGTCATATACTTTTCTAAGTCTGTTCATCTCTTCTACTTAAAAATCGAATAAATTCAACATGATTGCCTTACCTTATTTGTTTACCTCTCAAGCTGTCGATATGTTTGGTTTACTTATAGGCAAGTTTATCGTTCTGACAGTCTACTTGTTTAAAGTCGTGCCTGTGTTTATCTTTGTCATATACTTGTCTAAGTCTGTTCATCTCTTCTACTTAAAAATCGAATAAATTCAACATGATTGCCTTACCTTATTTGTTTACCTCTCAAGCTGTCGATATGTTTGGTTTACTTATAGGCAAGTTTATCGTTCTGACTGTCTACTTGTTTAAAGTCGTGCCTGAGTTTATCTTTGTCATATACTTTTCTAAGTC
Organism: Malthinus seriepunctatus; assembly: GCA_963924605.1. NCBI lineage: Eukaryota > Metazoa > Arthropoda > Insecta > Coleoptera > Cantharidae > Malthinus > Malthinus seriepunctatus. The sequence goes on from OZ004602.1 coordinate 35,839,535, forward strand.
TGTTCATCTCTTCTACTTAAAAATCGAATAAATTCAACATGATTGCCTTACCTTATTTGTTTACCTCTCAAGCTGTCGATATGTTTGGTTTACTTATAGGCAAGTTTATCGTTCTGACAGTCTACTTGTTTAAAGTCGTGCCTGTGTTTATCTTTGTCATATACTTGTCTAAGTCTGTTCATCTCTTCTACTTAAAAATCGAATAAATTCAACATGATTGCCTTACCTTATTTGTTTACCTCTCAAGCTGTCGATATGTTTGGTTTACTTATAGGCAAGTTTATCGTTCTGACTGTCTACTTGTTTAAAGTCGTGCCTGTGTTTATCTTTGTCATATACTTTTCTAAGTCTGTTCATCTCTTCTACTTAAAAATCGAATAAATTCAACATGATTGCCTTACCTTATTTGTTTACCTCTCAAGCTGTCGATATGTTTGGTTTACTTATAGGCAAGTTTATCGTTCTGACAGTCTACTTGTTTAAAGTCGTGCCTGTGTTTATCTTTGTCATATACTTGTCTAAGTCTGTTCATCTCTTCTACTTAAAAATCGAATAAATTCAACATGATTGCCTTACCTTATTTGTTTACCTCTCAAGCTGTCGATATGTTTGGTTTACTTATAGGCAAGTTTATCGTTCTGACAGTCTACTTGTTTAAAGTCGTGCCTGTGTTTATCTTTGTCATATACTTGTCTAAGTCTTTTCATCTCTTTTACTTAAAAATCTAATAAATTCAACATGATTGCCTTACCTTATTTGTATACCTCTCAAGCTGTCGATATATGTGGTTTACTTACAGGCAGGTTTATCGTTCTGACTATCTACTTGTTTAAAGTCGTGCCTGTGTTTATCTTTGTCATATACTTGTCTAAGTCTGTTCATCTCTTCTACTTAAAAATCGAATAAATTCAACATGATTGCCTTACCTTATTTGTTTACCTCTCAAGCTGTAGATATGTTTCGTTTGCTTATAGGCAGGTTTTACGTTCTGACTGTCTACTTGTTTAAAGTCGTGCCTGTGTTTATCTTTGTCATATACTTGTCTAAGTCTGTTCATCTCTTCTACTTAAAAATCGAATAAATTCAACATGATTGCCTTACCTTATTTGTTTACCTCTCAAGCAGTCGATATGTTTGGTTTACTTATAGGCAAGTTTATCGTTCTGACTGTCTACTTGTTTAAAGTCGTGCCTGAGTTTATCTTTGTCATATACTTTTCTAAGTCTGTTCATCTCTTCTACTTAAAAATCGAATAAATTCAACATGATTGCCTTACCTTATTTGTTTACCTCTCAAGCTGTCGATATGTTTGGTTTACTTATAGGCAAGTTTATCGTTCTGACAGTCTACTTGTTTAAAGTCGTGCCTGTGTTTATCTTTGTCATATACTTGTCTAAGTCTGTTCATCTCTTCTACTTAAAAATCGAATAAATTCAACATGATTGCCTTACCTTATTTGTTTACCTCTCAAGCTGTCGATATGTTTGGTTTACTTATAGGCAAGTTTATCGTTCTGACTGTCTACTTGTTTAAAGTCGTGCCTGAGTTTATCTTTGTCATATACTTTTCTAAGTCTGTTCATCTCTTCTACTTAAAAATCGAATAAATTCAACATGATTGCCTTACCTTATTTGTTTACCTCTCAAGCTGTCGATATGTTTGGTTTACTTATAGGCAAGTTTATCGTTCTGACAGTCTACTTGTTTAAAGTCGTGCCTGTGTTTATCTTTGTCATATACTTGTCTAAGTCTGTTCATCTCTTCTACTTAAAAATCGAATAAATTCAACATGATTGCCTTACCTTATTTGTTTACCTCTCAAGCTGTAGATATGTTTCGTTTACTTATAGGCAGGTTTATCGTTCTGACTGTCTACTTGTTTAAAGTCGTGCCTGTGTTTATCTTTGTCATATACTTGTCTAAGTCTGTTCATCTCTTCTACTTAAAAATCGAATAAATTCAACATGATTGCCTTACCTTATTTGTTTACCTCTCAAGCTGTCGATATGTTTGGTTTACTTATAGGCAAGTTTATCGTTCTGACTGTCTACTTGTTGAAAGTCGTGCCTGTGTTTATCTTTGTCATATACTTTTCTAAGTCTGTTCATCTCTTCTACTTAAAAATCGAATAAATTGAACATGATTGCCTTACCTTATTTGTTTACCTCTCAAGCTGTCGATATGTTTGGTTTACTTATAGGCAAGTTTATCGTTCTGACAGTCTACTTGTTTAAAGTCGTGCCTGTGTTTATCTTTGTCATATACTTGTCTAAGTCTGTTCATCTCTTCTACTTAAAAATCGAATAAATTCAACATGATTGCCTTACCTTATTTGTTTACCTCTCAAGCTGTCGATATGTTTGGTTTACTTATAGGCAAGTTTATCGTTCTGACTGTCTACTTGTTTAAAGTCGTGCCTGAGTTTATCTTTGTCATATACTTTTCTAAGTCTGTTCATCTCTTCTACTTAAAAATCGAATAAATTCAACATGATTGCCTTACCTTATTTGTTTACCTCTCAAGCTGTCGATATGTTTGGTTTACTTATAGGCAAGTTTATCGTTCTGACAGTCTACTTGTTTAAAGTCGTGCCTGTGTTTATCTTTGTCATATACTTGTCTAAGTCTGTTCATCTCTTCTACTTAAAAATCGAATAAATTCAACATGATTGCCTTACCTTATTTGTTTACCTCTCAAGCTGTCGATATGTTTGGTTTACTTATAGGCAAGTTTATCGTTCTGACTGTCTACTTGTTTAAAGTCGTGCCTGAGTTTATCTTTGTCATATACTTTTCTAAGTCTGTTCATCTCTTCTACTTAAAAATCGAATAAATTCAACATGATTGCCTTACCTTATTTGTTTACCTCTCAAGCTGTCGATATGTTTGGTTTACTTATAGGCAAGTTTATCGTTCCGACAGTCTACTTGTTTAAAGTCGTGCCTGTGTTTATCTTTGTCATATACTTGTCTAAGTCTGTTCATCTCTTCTACTTAAAAATCGAATAAATTCAACATGATTGCCTTACCTTATTTGTTTACCTCTCAAGCTGTAGATATGTTTCGTTTACTTATAGGCAGGTTTATCGTTCTGACTGTCTACTTGTTTAAAGTCGTGCCTGTGTTTATCTTTGTCATATACTTGTCTAAGTCTGTTCATCTCTTCTACTTAAAAATCGAATAAATTCAACATGATTGCCTTACCTTATTTGTTTACCTCTCAAGCTGTCGATATGTTTGGTTTACTTATAGGCAAGTTTATCGTTCTGACTGTCTACTTGTTGAAAGTCGTGCCTGTGTTTATCTTTGTCATATACTTTTCTAAGTCTGTTCATCTCTTCTACTTAAAAATCGAATAAATTGAACATGATTGCCTTACCTTATTTGTTTACCTCTCAAGCTGTCGATATGTTTGGTTTACTTATAGGCAAGTTTATCGTTCTGACAGTCTACTTGTTTAAAGTCGTGCCTGTGTTTATCTTTGTCATATACTTGTCTAAGTCTGTTCATCTCTTCTACTTAAAAATCGAATAAATTCAACATGTTTGCCTTACCTTATTTGTTTACCTCTCAAGCTGTAGATATGTTTGGTTTACTTATAGGCAGGTTTATCGTTCTGACTGTCTACTTGTTTAAAGTCGTGCCTGTGTTTATCTTTGTCATATACTTGTCTATGTCTGTTCATCTCTTCTACTTAAAAATCGAATAAATTCAACATGTTTGCCTTACCTTATTTGTTTACCTCTCAAGCTGTAGATATGTTTGGTTTACTTATAGGCAGGTTTATCGTTCTGACTGTCTACTTCTTTAAAGTCGTGCCTGTGTTTATGTTTGTCATATACTTGTCTAAGTCTGTTCATCTCTTCTACTTAAAAATCGAATAAATTCAACATGATTGCCTTACCTTATTTGTTTACCTCTCAAGCAGCTGTAGATATGTTTGGTTTACTTATAGGCAGGTTTATCGTTCTGACTGTCTACTTGTTTAAAGTCGTGCCTGTGTTTATCTTTGTCATATACTTGTCTAAGTCTGTTCATCTCTTCTACTTAAAAATCGAATAAATTCAACATGTTTGCCTTACCTTATTTGTTTACCTCTCAAGCTGTCGATATGTTTGGTTTACTTATAAGCAAGTTTATCGTTCTGACAGTCTACTTGTTTAAAGTCGTGCCTGTGTTTATCTTTGTCATATACTTGTCTAAGTCTGTTCATCTCTTCTACTTAAAAATCGAATAAATTCAACATGATTGCCTTACCTTATTTGTTTACCTCTCAAGCAGCTGTAGATATGTTTCGTTTACTTATAGGCAGGTTTATCGTTCTGACTGTCTACTTGTTTAAAGTCGTGCCTGTGTTTATCTTTGTCATATACTTGTCTAAGTCTGTTCATCTCTTCTACTTAAAAATCGAATAAATTCAACATGATTGCCTTACCTTATTTGTTTACCTCTCAAGCTGTAGATATGTTTCGTTTACTTATAGGCAGGTTTATCGTTCTGACTGTCTACTTGTTTAAAGTCGTGCCTGTGTTTATCTTTGTCATATACTTGTCTAAGTCTGTTCATCTCTTCTACTTAAAAATCGAATAAATTCAACATGTTTGCCTTACCTTATTTGTTTACCTCTCAAGCTGTCGATATGTTTGGTTTACTTATAGGCAAGTTTATCGTTCTGACAGTCTACTTGTTTAAAGTCGTGCCTGTGTTTATCTTTGTCATATACTTGTCTAAGTCTGTTCATCTCTTCTACTTAAAAATCGAATAAATTCAACATGATTGCCTTACCTTATTTGTTTACCTCTCAAGCTGTAGATATGTTTCGTTTACTTATAGGCAGGTTTATCGTTCTGACTGTCTACTTGTTTAAAGTCGTGCCTGTGTTTATCTTTGTCATATACTTGTCTAAGTCTGTTCATCTCTTCTACTTAAAAATCGAATAAATTCAACATGATTGCCTTACCTTATTTGTTTACCTCTCAAGCAGCTGTAGATATGTTTGGTTTACTTATAGGCAGGTTTATCGTTCTGACTGTCTACTTGTTTAAAGTCGTGCCTGTGTTTATCTTTGTCATATACTTGTCTAAGTCTGTTCATCTCTTCTACTTAAAAATCGAATAAATTCAACATGTTTGCCTTACCTTATTTGTTTACCTCTCAAGCTGTCGATATGTTTGGTTTACTTATAGGCAAGTTTATCGTTCTGACAGTCTACTTGTTTAAAGTCGTGCCTGTGTTTATCTTTGTCATATACTTGTCTAAGTCTGTTCATCTCTTCTACTTAAAAATCGAATAAATTCAACATGATTGCCTTACCTTATTTGTTTACCTCTCAAGCTGTAGATATGTTTCGTTTACTTATAGGCAGGTTTATCGTTCTGACTGTCTACTTGTTTAAAGTCGTGCCTGTGTTTATCTTTGTCATATACTTGTCTAAGTCTGTTCATCTCTTCTACTTAAAAATCGAATAAATTCAACATGATTGCCTTACCTTATTTGTTTACCTCTCAAGCTGTCGATATGTTTGGTTTACTTATAGGCAAGTTTATCGTTCTGACTGTCTACTTGTTGAAAGTCGTGCCTGTGTTTATCTTTGTCATATACTTTTCTAAGTCTGTTCATCTCTTCTACTTAAAAATCGAATAAATTGAACATGATTGCCTTACCTTATTTGTTTACCTCTCAAGCTGTCGATATGTTTGGTTTACTTATAGGCAAGTTTATCGTTCTGACAGTCTACTTGTTTAAAGTCGTGCCTGTGTTTATCTTTGTCATATACTTGTCTAAGTCTGTTCATCTCTTCTACTTAAAAATCGAATAAATTCAACATGTTTGCCTTACCTTATTTGTTTACCTCTCAAGCTGTAGATATGTTTGGTTTACTTATAGGCAGGTTTATCGTTCTGACTGTCTACTTGTTTAAAGTCGTGCCTGTGTTTATCTTTGTCATATACTTGTCTATGTCTGTTCATCTCTTCTACTTAAAAATCGAATAAATTCAACATGTTTGCCTTACCTTATTTGTTTACCTCTCAAGCTGTAGATATGTTTGGTTTACTTATAGGCAGGTTTATCGTTCTGACTGTCTACTTCTTTAAAGTCGTGCCTGTGTTTATGTTTGTCATATACTTGTCTAAGTCTGTTCATCTCTTCTACTTAAAAATCGAATAAATTCAACATGATTGCCTTACCTTATTTGTTTACCTCTCAAGCAGCTGTAGATATGTTTGGTTTACTTATAGGCAGGTTTATCGTTCTGACTGTCTACTTGTTTAAAGTCGTGCCTGTGTTTATCTTTGTCATATACTTGTCTAAGTCGGTTCATCTCTTCTACTTAAAAATCGAATAAATTCAACATGTTTGCCTTACCTTATTTGTTTACCTCTCAAGCTGTAGATATGTTTGGTTTACTTATAGGCAGGTTTATCGTTCTGACTGTCTACTTCTTTAAAGTCGTGCCTGTGTTTATCTTTGTCATATACTTGTCTAAGTCTGTTCATCTCTTCTACTTAAAAATCGAATAAATTCAACATGATTGCCTTACCTCATTTGTTTACCTCTCAAGCTGCCGATATGTTTGGTTTACTTATAGGCAAGTTTATCGTTCTGACTGTCTACTTGTTTGAAGTCCTACCTGTGTTTATGTTTGTCCTATACTTGTACCTATATACTGTCTATACTAGACCAAAAGTAAGCGACCCTAGACTCTACCGACAACCTCTAATTCGTTTTTGAAGGCACCTTCGAGGTGTCATGGCCTTTCTGACTGTATTCAGAGTCCGTCCAAAAATGAATCACGATCCATTATTTTTATGAGCGACTTATTGCATTATAAGTCATAATTTCAAACTCAACTTAAAAAAAAGTAGTTGACCCACTTGACTCTTGAAGGTCTTTTACGTATGTTCTGTTTTATTTATTTATCTCTTACTCGACTCTCTGACCTTTTGATTGTCTGACTGCCCGACAATTTATTGTTAAATATTTCACATCGATTCTAGTATCTTGTCCATTGCACACGTTTACGAATACAAACTTTTAGAGAAAAATAGGAAACATTTATAGTTCTAATCCTAGTTTATTTCATCCATTGTACCTATAAAGTTATTGTCGTCTCCAAGTAAGTTTTCCGTGCTTTAATAGGAAGTAATTAGAACTTGTTATTATTAATGCACATCTTGTACAAAATAAATGTAAGAAAAGCCCATCGTTAGGTTTTTATGTTACGAAAAAAAGCTTTAAATTTATTTTTACTATGTCAATAATTTTTTATTGCGTATAGTATACCGTAACAGTATACACTTGAACGAATGACTCTATATTCCGCATCTCATATAAATAAATGTAAGTACTCGAAAGGCCAATTCGAAATACCCCCCTATTGATACATTTCGTGACATTATGCAACTTATGCATTATTAGAAAATTTTTCATGAAAAGTTTTCCAATATTTTTATTTGATTTGTCCTTAACGCTTGTGTACATTCAGACATTTATAGGTCTTTTGTTACAGTTAAGTGGAAATTGGACTTAGGACAAGTCAAGTTGAATGTTCTCTCGATATTTTCAATAAAGTTTTAACTCGTAAGAATACAAGTAAGTACTTAGTGCCAAACATTTTACACAAAGTTTATAAATGTCACTTTAGTTCAGATTCATTTGTTTGTTACATTTTATACAGGGTGTTCTCCTATATTAAAAAGTAGCGACTTATTCATTGCTTATGAAATTAATTGATAATTAGATGGTAAAAGTTTTCATAAAACCCATTGCTCGCACTGGATCTGGCTTTATAAATCAGAGTCATCACTTGTCTTTCTTTTGATATCGTTTTATTGGAAAACTTTTTAAAACTTGTGGATGTAATAAATATCTACTGTTTGTCTTTGAGTGTATAATTGTCTGCCAATTCTGCTTATCTCTTTCTGAGATGTTAGTTTTATAAAATTTATTTAACTCTTTGAAAATTGTGGTACAGATAGTGTTTGTCAGGAAGAGAACAGATTCTAAATTCTATAGGTAGTAGTACTGTGTTAGGAATTTTCTGTTTCTTGTTTCATGCGTGCTAAACTTATAGAACAGTTAAAGGAAGCTTGCAAAATGCATTCCTCATAGAAAGTAATTAATAGTAAAGAGCATTCCAGGATACTGACATTCTTTAGTCACATCACAAAAATAAAAATAATAAAAAACGATTGATTGTTGTAGGAAAACCAAAACAGAGACGAGGTAAAAGAAGATTATTGTGTGGTAGCAATTCTAAAGGTACGGCGTGGCTGGCAACCAACAGAACTAGATAGAGAGGTGGAATTTGAAGCAAGAATAAATTAATATACCAAAGTCAACTATTTAGTATTTAGACATTAATGTTGGAATGCCCCTTTTGAACGATATGTCTTAGATGAAGTATGTGCTTGAAAAATAAGTTTTGTACATTATTATCCCCAAACGATCATACTACTCGTATATAGAATCAGCTAAAATTATTTATCTGTCTCATTCCTGTAATTACTAGAGCAATTAAACAGTGTAAAATATAAATTCTCCCTTTCGTAAAGTCTAGTTTACACGAGTGTGGAACGTCCAACATACTCTTGAATTTTTTTATCTTCACCGACACGTGACGACCACATATGTATAAATTAAAATAAAAACCACGTGTTTCTTGAGTTAAGCTATTTAATTTACTTATTACAATAATTGTTATTTAATATAAAATATTTAATTAGAAAAATGATTACTAAATTAATTATTTATTGAGTTTTCTAAAAGTCACGTGTCGGTAAGGATAAAAAAATTCAACTTTATTTTTTTTAAATAATATAGACTTTTCTCCTAATGCCCTTTAATTATGTTTGATATAGATATCATTAGCAGTTGTCCTGCTTCTGTTAGATAATAATTAGAGACTTTCAAACGAACCCTTTAATATAGTTAAATCTAAAACGTTTCTTTCTAAACGCGATTTTGTAATTTAATGTAAATTTATATTAAATGTATATTTAATGTTTTTATTACTGGTGTATAAAATTGCTATAATTTTTTAATCTAATCATTAAGGTCTTTAAAATCATGCTTTTTATAATGAGGTAAACTATTTAAGAAATACCTACAGTAATAATTGGGAGGTATCAAAGTTTTACGTTGTGGTTTTAGTTTAGATGTTGGTGTTGCAAAATATTAGAAAATTGTCCTTGCTCCATGAACATTATGAGGATGATATCTAATAGTATCAATCAAATGAGAATTTTTTCGTTTTTGATAACTGATAACATTAGAAATTTAAAAACATATAGGCTTTATTTAGTTAAATATTATTTGGAAAAAATTATAGCAAAAGATTTTGAAATCGTACAATTTTATTTTACATATTTAAATAAGTAAAGCCATTGTGTCTTCAAATTTATGATACTAAAAAAATCAGAATCAAATTGTTTTTCGATTGATACCATTATCATCCCTGTACTTGAACATAGGGTGTAAGAATTGAAAAAAATTGGTTTTGCTACGTTACTTACATTTATAGTTCTGTTGTTTACCCAATAGATGTCGTTCCGTGTAATTTAATATTATTAACATACAGGGTTAGGAGAAAGTATGGATCCATGGAAACATCTCTGAAGTGGAATTGGTGCGTGTAATAAAATTTTGGACAAAAGGGTAAAGGTACATTACGCACACGATGGGCATATTTTTGTTTTAATAGAACTTCCGGTTTAACCGGAAACAGTACCAACTTTCTTATTTTAAATGGAACACTCTGTATATTTTTGCATATTTCAATAGCCCTCGTTCTACCACATTCCTCCATAGTAATAGTTATGGGTAACAGCCAAAAAGACACACCACTCATACATTGGTTTTCAGGTTAAGTTGACTACTTTAATTTACAAAAACACATTTATTTTAACTTGTTTTATAATAAGTTACTTAATTTATTAAATTTTGAAATCGAACAAAAAATTTGTTTTTGTAAAGTAGTGAACTTAACCTGAAACCAATGTATTAGTGGTTTATCTTTTCGGCTGTTACCCATAACTATTATTATTATGGATTGCAGAAGAACGACGACTATTGAAATATGCAAAAATATACACGGTGTTCCATTTAAAATAAAAAAGTTGGTAATGTTTCCGGTTAAACTGGAAGTTCGATCAAAACAAAAATATACCTATCGTATGCGCCACGTAGCGTTACCCTTATGTATGTTCAAAATTTTATTACGTTCAGCCTTTCCGTTTCAGAGATATTTTTATAGATCCATACTTTCTCCTAACCCTGTATATTTAGGTACTAACATACTATAGGACACGGTCCGAGAAATACGAAAACACAAAACAATTCTTCAAAAGTATATTTTGTAAGGGCATTATGACTTCTCAAAGTTAGACGAGAAACTTAAAATTACAAGTAGTAAATTTTTGAAAAATTATAAAAACGTTTAAAAAAATTAAAACTGGGTAGATTGCTACATAGAACATATAGAACACAGCCTGAGAAACACGAAAATTAAAAAAAATTATAAAAAAATTTTTTTAAGAGCATTTTACCACCTCTTTGAATTTTGACAACATTCGTAGGTGTTATTTACACATGAAGTTAACATTATTACTATTATTAGGCAAACACGCCCCCCCTTCTCCCCCATATAAACAGTGGAAGTTTCGACGGATAATATCAAAAGAGGTTAGGTTTAAGACACCCCCTCGAGGTCAAAACCCCGGTCTTTTTGACTTCCGTGCTCGCGGCATGATTGATGATCGCCCAACGATCTCATATAAGATCAAACACATTGTATTTTTGATAACCATTTGCAACTTTTTGCATTTTTTATTTTTTTGAAATACAGAATTTTGTAATTTTGTGCTTGGACATGAGTTAACGAGTTTTAAGGTGTTTATCCACGACCGTCCAGTAATACGTTCATTACTCTATGATTTTTCACCAGTAATGTGTGTCATTACTCACTAGTTGCAAATCATTGAATAATATAGATATTACTCAATAATTATTATATTACTCAATGGTTTACCGGGCGACACAGGGGATTGGAACACTTTTATACCTCCGTTATTTGTCAACGTATCAAAATGAAATTTTCTGTGAGGTATAGTCATATAAATTGCAATTTGTTCAACTTCTTTTGAAAATTCTTCCACTTCCGATTTTTAAATACAACACCATATATATTTTTATATTTTTGAATTCTACATTAAATTTTAAATACATTTTCATAAAAAAATAATTATTTAAAATAAATAAAAATTTTTTTTTCAAAAAATACCCGCGTATTCAATGTATATTTGCGGTCGTGGATAAAGTATAGTATCCTACTCGCGGGTAATGCTCATTACTCACTCTAATGATTACGACACTCGCCATACGACTCGAGTCGCAAATTCATTCTTGTGAGGAATGAGCTTCATTGCCCGCTCGTTGGGTAATATACTATTTTTCAATTAGATCTACTGTAGATCTATACAATTTATAGCTACCGAGAAGGAATTTTTCAAAAATAAATTGCAAGAAAATTTTAGTGGCATTTTGAAAATTTTAAATCAAAACTTGAAAAAAAATCCATAACTTTTTATTTCCCAAATTAAGTGACTTTTTGACTCTCACAATAAGCGAGATCCCCAGTGAAAATTAAATTCAATTCATTCAATATTATTTTTGACAATATAAAATAAATAAAATAACAATACGTATTAACTTAATACTTTAACTTTTATCCATCTGTGGGTTTTTATCGTATCGAAAAGTGCAGGTGTTGATTATTGTGACTTGTATCGTCGCGTTAGCCATTTGTTTAAACAAAACTTGCAATGCGAAATTTATTCGTTTCGAAACTTGTTAGTTGATAGTGAACTATTAAACCGCGTGTGCCCTTAAAGTGTATAATTATTTCGTGAAGATTAATTTTGCACTGCATTTAATTTAAAGAGATTGTAATTAGCAATTAATGTTATATGACAAGAAACGGAGCAAACTTGTGTTGTGCAGATTGATATTGAAGGTAAGCCGTTTGTATTTAATATTAAACTTTTTATGAAGATTTTCTTCATATCTGCATTTGTTTCTTGAAAAACTTTTTTTCATGTGAATGTGCAACCCAATTTTTAAAATAAAATTTTTGGCGTCCCCCTTGTAAAGTAAAAAATTAGGGTAAGTACCCTAAATGCCCTGCAGAAATGCAAGACTTTTACCCTAAATGCTAAACTTTTTTGTCACCTCAAGGTCAAGGAAAAAAAGTTAAGATATTTTTCTATTTAATAATTTTATTTAGCTTAGCCATACTCATAAACAAAAATTTATCAACCGTTGCTTTGTTAAAAAGTAAAGCAAGAAAACTTTTTTTCACTAATAAATTCTAAAAAAATATCTAATTCACGTTCGCACTTGCCTTGAGACAGACCAGCGGTGGTATTCTATGTTGGTGTTTAAAAAAAGCGATAAGTTTTTGACGTATAAAAGCGATAACTTTTCGATGTAGTCAAAAAAATTATATGAACTTATATTTAAACATTTTATACTTAAATTTTTTGATTTAACGGCTATTATGTTCATTTTTGGATTTCTAATTAAAAAAAAATAAGTTTGAATTGAAAACTTGGCAATTAAATTAAACTTTTTGTGTGAATATGAGAGAAACTGAGGTTATAAATTCAATTGAATTTACAAGTTTTGGCGCGGCGTTTGAAAATTATTTGTGAGAGTTTTGATCGTGGTTTTTTTAATCTAATTGTTATTGAGAAAGAGCTTGTTCTTACAGTATCAACATACGACTAAGTTTATTATATCGTTTTACCAAATACAATGGATCGGATTGTTGAATTGGATGCATGGATTGTTAATGAATTATTATCAAGATATAATAAAAACGAATTCTAAAAAATTAAGGTAGTTTGTATTTGTAAAATACAGGAAAATTATCTTATTTGATGACTGTTGAATTTAGAGAATTTGTTGTTAGAGATGTTTAGAGGCATTTTGATTTGAATTTGTACTAGGGTCTTTTAATGTTGTTATCGAATAACTAAACAAGCCTAAATTTTTAATGCTGACATATTTGCAACGTTTTTTCTCAGTATCTAATGTGAAATTTTTGTAATTTGTGAGCTATAAAGCCAGTATTGTTTCCTTTCCCTTGATCTTGAAATGCTAATTCTATAACTCAAAAGAGTTTACAAAGTTGTCTCCGTGTATGTTTTGCATCTATAACATAAATTTAGGAAAATATGACCCCTATTCTCGAATTTACGTCGAAGTCTTGAGATTATTCTTGAGTAACTTGAATTATCATCTTATTTAATTAACATCTAGAAGTTCAATTTGTATTTCCGATAGCCTTCATACCACTAAAAATTACAATGCTTTGTTTGAAACCATACATAAGTCGTATTTTTTAATTCACAACTTCCAACTGAAACTCAACTAGAGTGAAACTACCATAATTCGAAACAGTTTTCATTTCCCTTGAAATTTTTAGCAAAGTTCCACTGTTACAATATAAAAAAGAAAACCACATAATTTGAAATATAAGTTGAAATCATTTAAGTTCCGGTTTAAGGATCAAAAATATTCAAAATGAACAGACAAGGATATCCTAACCTAAACTTTTCGCTTGACATTTGTGGTGAAGAAATAACATGAAACAACAGTAAAACACCAATGTCCCTAGAACGATCCTCGTTAACTACCCGCGACTTTTAAAATATAAAAGTTCGGTTTTTCTTACTTTACCGACACATGAACACTTAATATGTATTATGTCATTATGTGTAATTTAGTTAATACATGTATTGTTAATTATTATTAAATACACATATCATCACATCAGTGTGATGTGTGTATTTATTTAGAAAATTTATAGAAAGAAAAGAAAATTAATAATTGAGGATTTTAAAAGTCACGTGCCGGTAAAGCAAGAAAAACCGAATTTTATGTATAATGTCGACAGTGTGAAAAGCAATAAAATATTTGCTTTTGGTAATTAGACGATTTTTTAACATTTTAACATTAACGCCAACTTTGAGAGCCAATAACCTTTTAGGGATTAATTTTTGGATATAAATTTTGGCTCAAGATCTCAAGAACTCGCTTTAGTAGTTAGTCGGTGGTTTTCAGACGTTTCGTCTGAAACAAGACGCTTTGAGCAGTAATTTTAAAATGTTTGTTGCAAATGAATAAACTGCATATTTTTTATAAACGTACGAGTACCTATAGAGAGTACGGATAGTTGCCAAATGCAATTGAACATGTTCTCAATGGTTCTCAGCCACCAATTCAGCCACATATTTATACAATAAACCTTTAGCATTATTTTCACAGGACTTGATTTTCTGTGGCAAACTGTTACAAAAAACAGCACAAAACCTGTTTGTTATCGTTCGTAAGTACGTTTCGCAGTATTACGACCGTCTACATTTTAATTTTTAGAACAAAAAGATTCGAGTAGAAATTCAAAATTTTATTTTAAAAAAATAAGTAAATAAGTAATTTTCAAATTCGAATAAATTTCTAACCTATAATGTTCTAATATTCACACAAAAACATTCATTTAATTGGCAAGTTGTCACTTCAAACTTATTTTTTTTTAATTAGGAATCCAAAAATCAACATAATACCGGTTAAATTAAAAAATTTTTAGTTATCGCTTCTAAACACTTTCTTAACTACCCTAGACAATGCCGCGATAGCAAACCACCATAACTTATCGCTTTTGTGACGTCAGAGACGAAAACCCTTCCGTTTTTAAACCCCCCTTTTAAAAATTATTGTTCAATTTGCTTGTCACTGTTATTTCGTCCAATAAAATGTGTTAAAGATAACCCACGTGACAGCGAGTAGCAACGTCGAATAAATATTCGACGTAAATCTTATCGAATTTTTCCTTAACGCCGTGTTTACGAACACCAACATAGAATAGCACCGCTGTAGTGCGATTCACTAACTATTTTCGATAGCGACCGAAATCGTTAACGAGCGATTTTTTTCGCTTGTCTCACCGATGCTTTTCGGAACGAAAAATATCGCTCACCCAAGAAACACACCGCGAAATGTTGGTAATTTACCAATGAAATCTAGTAATTTTATGATTTATCACCATAAATGATGGGATGGTACTTATGCTATTTTAAATATTTGAATTTTATTGACACATTTATTGGTTATATTATTTTATTTATAAATATAAAATGCAATATTTAATATTATGAATTTAAATTGTAAATCCACATAAATAAATATAAAAAAAGTTAATTTTTACTTAATTTAGCAAATCCCATAATTTGTCCAAAATCGATTTAAAGAATTTTGTAATTTGGTTTTTATTAAAAAATATCTAAGAAACTATATATTTTAGCAATTGGACACTTTAGATAACTTAACAAAGTTCTGCTTCCTTTTATAAGTTTTTTAAATGCAAGAACGGAAAAAAATTTTACTCAAAAAGTCCGTGTTTGTAATTTTAAACTTTCAAAATATTCTACGAAAATTTTAAAATGTTGTGGAATAATACTACTTATCTATTAAACTATAAAACGTTCCAAGTCAACATTTTTCGTAAACGTAAACTCTACGTATAGATCGTTGCATACCACACTCAACACACGCCTTCGATTTTTGTCGCTTGCTTAACGATTTGTGCTTATCGATGCAAAACTCGGAACGAAAAATATCGCTCACCCAAGAAACACACCACGAAATGTTGGTAATTTACAAATGAAATCTAGTAATTTTATGATTTATCACCATAAATGATGGGATGGTACTTCTGCTATTTTAAATTTTATTGTTTGTGTTATATTATTATTATTATGTCACTTCTCCTATGTTATTTTATTTATAAAAATACAATTTTGTATTGTAAAGTCACATAAACAAATTAATCCTTAGGATATTTTTTGTTTAATACAGCAAAATTAACAAATTTTACCGGAAACTAATTAAAAATTTTAATAGTTGGTTTATTTAAAAATAAGGAACAAAGGACCGTGAAAGGACTTTAAGCTAGGACAGTTTAAGGCACGTTTAAGGTACGCTTTTATGGGACATAAAACTTCTGTATTCGTTTATTAATTTCTTGAAGTGCAAAAATAGATAGAATTTCTACTCCAAAAGTCCGTTCCTACAATTTTTAACTTCCCAATTTCTCATAAGGATATCAATAATAAAAGAAAAGGCGAAGAGAAATAGTCAAACACACAGAGTGTTTCAACAATTCCCCTTCCTTGAAATTTAAAAATGTTTTTAAAAGTTTCTATATAATAGAATTTTAAAATTCACCTCACTTTCCGCTATTTTAAAAATTTTGGGTTCAAAGCAATAATTAAAAAATAAAGTACCTACATTGCAGTAAGCAATATTTATTAAGAAGAGTAATGAGATTAATTATAGAATATTAAAATACATATAAAGAATTAATTCAAACTTAACATAACCTAAAAAAATCTTAATTTTTAAATGTTTTAAAGTTTCTGAAATTCAATAGATCATTTAATAATTTTTATGATATCATTAAAACCAACTAATTTTTACTATTTTCCTGATTTGAACAATAAAGGCCTTAAAAATAATGTTTCAATGTGTCAAAAATTATCGATAAGTCTTTAACACACGAATTCTAACTCTCGCTAAGAACTTAACGAATTGTCGGTACGTAACGACAGATTTATCGACAAAAATCGCAAAGCTTGAGTTAGTGAATAGCAACTATCGATACCTAACGAATTTTATGGTTCCGACGTCGCTCGCTATCGAAAATAGTTAGTAAATGGCGCTATTTGCAATAACTCTCCTTGGACTTAACGGGTAGGCACGTGTCCACTCAGTTCCTCCTCTGGCGCCGTCACTGGTTTTATACCAGAGTGTGTGGGGGCGAGTGTCAGTGTTTCAAGTAAGACAATTTGCATTTAGGTAAATCGCGTTTTGAATGTTGGGATGGTGTTGATGAATTTTCTGCACTGAAATTGGTTTTAGTGACTGAACATCTTATCTCTGTGAAATCAGGTTTCTTGTTCTTTAACATTTTTTTTTCTATTTCCATTTGGCTCGCGCTCCTTTATCAGATATTTGGCGCCCTCAAGGGGGACGAGCTCACAGGTTGAGAATTGCTGCTGCATGGTGTAGAAGGAAAAAAAGGAACCAGGGCCTATATCTCTGAAACTAAAAAAGATATCAAAAATCGCCCAAAACCGTTTGGGTGGTACGAAGGGGGAAATCTAATTATAAAAAAAATCATAAATAGCAACCCCCTACTTGTGATACATCATTGGAAAGCCCTTAAAAGATGCTTTCCAGTGGTACCGACTTAAACTGCATTTGGTTGAATAATTTAAATTTAATTTAAAAATAAAAAACTAAAATGTTTATTAATTTCTTCTTCTTTCATAAGAGTCTGGATGACACTTAGTAAAAAATCTTATAGCCGAATTTTATATAGAGCCGGGTCGCCGGAGACCCCACCGTAGTATTCTAGGGTTAGTACTATAGTGCATTTAGCATTGGACCCGGGACTAATTCGCATAAAGCTGAAATCATTTCTCTAATACTCCATTTGGAGTATTACCTTTATTTTCGTACAAGCAAAAGTCGGAATTCTCAAAAATAAGCAAATAATGACCATTTCATAATGAGTATTTCGATCTTTATTAATACTGTTGAACATTTTTTGGTAAAACATTAAATAATGTTAATTTTGAAGATGGCTTCTTAAAATATATAATATAAGCTTTCTAAAAAATAAAATTTATGGCCTTGGATCTCATCTTTAATAATTGAGAGTCTTTTGAAGAGTGAAAAAGAATTTTAAGAAAGAATTTTTTTTTAAATTATGAATTTCAAAGTCAAAATTTTTTTCAAAAATAAAACTCGGAAAAAATTTTGCGTATTAGGACATTAAAGTATACATCATGAAGATAGTGATCTTATATGGATTTTATATTTCCTCAATTACTTTGCAAGATTTTTAAAATTTTAAAAAAATTAGGTTATTTTACATTAATTATTTTTCCCCCCATGATAAATTACTTAAGAATAAAATATTGTGCATGTAATTTAAAGCAGCAAATGTCCTCTTCAACCACATATTTTTTGTTTTTCTCTAAATCTGATAGGTAATGAGAAATTTCCAATAACGTAAATTAGGGCGCTCAGTATCACTTTGATCGCGCAACCCATGGCTACTGCAAAACGCACAAAATAGGTTAACTTTCAGTAACATTTTTCTCAAAAACTGTTTTATTATTTTGAAAAATTGCAAATGAGATTTATTTTCTCCTCTTCAATTTTTGACTCTTTATAATTTTTCGTTTACTACCTAGTTTTCGAGATAATTGCAAAAAAATGATAAAAAGTGCGTAGTTTTTGAAATTCAACCCCAATTTTGGGGGTGTTCCACCCCTCGAAAGGATGGGGACTTTTAGTATGATAATATGGGCTATAAGTACTACACAATCGCGAAGGTTTCAGCTTTATGCGAATTAGTCCCGGGTTCACTATGTAAAATTTCTGTAGTGCACCGTAAGGCTCCTCACTAGTAAATTTTTATTTCAATCTTGAGGATAATACAGATTTTTGGGATGCGCCTGTTTTTAGGCAACCCGAGATGTAACCATTGTATCACTGTTTAAAGATTATTTTCCAGGTAAAATTTTATGGCTCTCTGCACCCAAAAGCAATATCCATTGTGTTTAATCCTTTGGTTGCTGCAGGCTATATATTTATATTTTTAAAAGCAAAAGAAATTTTAGGATTGAGAAATGGGACTGTGAATATTAAATTTACAAACAAATAGAAAAAATTTTATGAGTGCGTTGCTGTTGCTACTAGAAATTTTGGATTTGCGATTAGTGCGTAAACGGCCACTTCGAAAATTGTTTAAAAAAAAACTTTAGAAGAACAAGTCTTTTATTAGAAATTAATCTTATACGGCGTGTTATCTTGATCTTGAATATAAATTTTTCGCATGTAAAACTAGACTACTGCAAAATATTGGCTAACCTAATTGTTTTACTGCAAAATTGTAAATATGTACTCTGTTCAGAATTTAAAAAAGCGTCGATTATGCTCTTTTAATTTTCAATCCGTCAATCGGTTCAACCATCGCCTGCGTTGATCTGTCAAACTACGAAACATCAACGCAGACGACCGACGGTACGTGATAACAAAAACCATAAAAAAAATTAAACTTTCTATCACATTTTTGCAATTATCTCGAAAACTAGTTAGTAAACGAAATATCATAAAGAGTCAAAAATTGAAGAGGAGAAAAAATCTCATTTGCGATTTTTCAAAATGTATAACAGTTTTAGAGAAAAATGATATTGAAAGTTAAACTCTGTTGTGCGTACTGCAGTACTATTGAGCGATCAAAGTGATACTGAGCGTCCGATTTTACGTTAATGAAAATTATTCATTACCTATCAGATCTAGAGAAAAACCAACAAATGTTTAACAACATCAAAGAAAATCTGAATGTGTGGTTTTTCCGTTCCTACTTTACTGCATTTATGAACCCGGAACAAAATCGCCTAAAGCTGAAACCTATTGTTTAGTAAGTACTTATAGTTCTTATTATTATACTTAAAGTCATCATCACTCCGAAAACTTGCACTTTTATCATATTTATGCGATTATCTCGAAAACTAAGTAGTCAGTGAATTTTGGGGGTATTCCCCCCTCGGAGGGGTGGGGACTTTGAGTATGATAATAAGGGCTATAAGTACTACACAATAGCAAAGGTTTCAACTTTAGGCATATTAGTCCTGAGTCTAATGCTAAATGAACTGTAGTAAAACCAATATTTGGTACTTACGAGATGTTCAAAATCAAGATCCCGTATTGTTTATTTAGATTTAGATTGTCATAGATCGGGTCGTTTTCATCCTCTTCTAAGAATTGTCTTTTTTCAGGTAGTAGGTACCCACCCAAAAGTAAACAATAAAAAGAATAATAAAGTTAGGGGCTAATTTATAATTATCTTAGATTAGTATAATGTATCTATTACGTAATTGTTACAAGTTATAAACGTCTACTTATTAAATTATTGCAATTTAATTTTTACTTCTGAAATTAGAGATTTTAATTGAATTTATAAAAATCTTATAAAAATTTTGTATCTACATTTTGATTACAATTTATAACATTTATTTAATAAGCGGCCGACTATTAAATTAGATAAAATGTTAATTTCTAACTTTTATTCCAAATTTTAATAAGGA
Source organism: Malthinus seriepunctatus (assembly GCA_963924605.1). NCBI lineage: Eukaryota > Metazoa > Arthropoda > Insecta > Coleoptera > Cantharidae > Malthinus > Malthinus seriepunctatus. The sequence goes on from OZ004602.1 coordinate 35,859,751, forward strand.
TTTATCGTTTTAGTAAAAGAAATAGAAGTAAAAGCTTTTATGACCTCCTATTAGACCCTTTTGTATTGTTGTATTGTATCTTTTGTTGACAAGAGCCCCCCAGTCCAGGCAAAGAGTATAATTGGTTGCCTACAAACCCTTTAAGACTAAAGGAAAACAACTTAAAACTGGAGAAAACTAATTTTTGTTTATTATTAATTATTAACAAACCAAAGGTTTTGAAGAAAATCCAAGAAGTCACCAATTTAAGTACATTAATAAGCTATCCATCGATATATAATTTGTTATAAAAAAATGAATTTTAGATAGCGAAAAAAGTCATGGAAATTTTAAAGAAATAAATTAATTAGACAATAATTAACACTTTTTTCAAATTTTAATGAAGTCACCAGTGTGTGGATGGGTTATACAAATATGCACAAACTTCGAGAGATACTTCAAATTAAAAAATGTGGGCTTAAAAAGTATTCTTTGTAGCGCAATTTTAACATTGACTGATATTTTACTAGAGCGCGAGTCAAGTAGAACTTGCCTTGAGTTAATGGTCTCCCACTTCTTCAATTTTTTCGGCATCGAATAGAAATCCTGCATTATATTCATGAGCGTATCAAACAGAGGGGTATGTATGGTCTAGAATGATTGACAGGAAAGTTTCTATTTGAATAGAGCTCTAGTGAGGAGCCTTAAGGCCTCTTTTAATGGTGTAATATTCGACATACCATGCCGTTTTAAAAATTTTGAACTATTTGTGTTGAAATAAAATCATAAACCAAAAAAGTCATATAAATCTTCTTCATTAGAGGAGATTCTCTCCTAAAGAATAGAAAGAATAAAAGCTAAGATTATACTCGACACAAAATCGTCTAAAATTTAAATTTTGTGTTCGAATAGGAGAAGTTATACATTTTTACAAACAAAAGTATTCTTTCAAAATAAATTAGCCATATTTTTAGTCTTGTTGCATTATTTGGAAAGTTATCCGACAGAAGTGTCTACTTATAAGTTCATATTGGTTCAGATTTATTGGACTGAACTACTGGCTTCTACTCGTAGAAGGTTCTTACTTCACTTTATTTTTATTTATCTTGTATTCACTCGAGACTGGAATTTATTTTAAAAAATAAAATCAAAAAATTTTATTTTAAAGTAAAAATTTAATTAAATCGAAGACATTTTTGATTAAAAGTCCATTTTTGTCGTTTCCTTTAATTTATTTGTTTAAACCGAACTATAATATATTTTCTAACAGATGTACCTAAAACCACGTTTCTCGATTCGTAGACGCACAGAGCGCGTTTCTGAGACTGAATTTCCCTTAGGAATCGACCAATGTATCTTACACGAAACTAAAGCTTTCCTCTCATTCTTACAGACAATAGCAAAATTGCCAACAACTCAACGCAATTGTCCGATAAAATGACGAAAAAGTGTAATACACAACCCTTAAATTACAAGATAACGCCAACAATTTACAAACTAAACAAACGTAGGTTTAAATTATTTTTCTTCTCCCTTTTCCTCTTACAATTAATTCCTTAATTTAAATCGGGCAATAATGTTAAAAATAAGAAGGAAAAATAAAGTGAAAAAATATGGGAGTAGTTTGGTTGCTTTTTCTTTTCCAATTCAACATCTACAATTTTCTAGGAGTCTCGTGCATGAGCGCAATTAAGGTTCCTTCACAAATTCTTATTCGCTGAATTTACAAGCGAATTAAGAAAATTACTGCGTCTGGCAGTACTGTCATTAACATTGTTCCTTTAAAGATACACTGCAAAAATATCGGAAATTTTGTCAGGTGAATTTTAACGTTATTTAAACCGACAATTATTACCAAAACGTATTAAAACTTGTAAATTTTATAAATTGAAGCAAAAGTTAAATTTAATTTAAAAAATTAATTTTGTAGAGTACAGTAGTTTCGTACATAAATTAAATCAGATTATGGATTTTATCCAGAAGGCCATGAATGTTTCTGTCAATAATTAACGGATAGGTTGATCACTATACTTAAACCTTCTGGAAGAGATTTTATTTAAAATTTGTCGTTTTCCTTAACACACATTTATCATCTACCGCGATACTATAAAGCTCTCGATTAACTAACCTTGCAATTAAATTTAACAAAGAACTTCTGATTTCTACTTTGAAAAAAATTTAAAAATAAATTCTGATTGATCAATGACAACTGCGAGTAAGTCAAATTAATTGAAAGGCGACATTAAAATTGTGGAAATTAAAGTTTTAAAGTTCTTGCTATTATAAGCGTCTATTTTAGTGCTTATTTGTTTAGTGTACCTATTATTAATGATAATCAAGTAGAGCTTTGGAAACAAAGCAAAACTAAACTGGGGATATCCTGGTGGTTAACTTACCCGTCTATAAGACCCAATCGATGTTTTCTAACCTTAAACACCAAGGGCTGTTTTTGAGAATAATTAATACTTGCTTTACCTGCTTTTTAATTATTTTCACAGCAGCCTTTAATTTTTGAATTGATAACAATGCAGAATGATTTTTTTAAGTGGTACTAACCAAACAGTAACCGAAAAGTACTAATAAATAAACCCGTTTAGAAAATTTCAAAATTCAAAATTGTTTCCGAGATAACCCAGAAAAACTGAAAATTTGTAATTTCGTTTTTCGACTGTAGTTTCAAAATGGCTTACTTAAAAAAAAATTTTAGAAAAATTTGCAGAAGGACAAGAAATCTATCAAACGATACCAAACTCGAATTTTTATCACATCGACGCTAAGCGTCGCGACGTTTAACCTTTTTTTTGTTATGGAGACTTATTGTTTATTTTGCAAAAATTACTCAGTTGGCTTGTATAAATTCGGATACCAAACGAGACTTTTCTATCTTGTATTTTTCTTGATTTACACAACTTCTTAGCTTATGTTACGTTATGTTAATAATATGTTACTTTATGTTATTTTTGACGATGAAAAATAACGACTAAAACTTAATTTTAAAAATTGTAGAAAAGTAAGTTAATTAAGAACTAAAATTACATTACTAATATTTAATAAATATTAATTTGGTTTATTTTTATTTCCTGATCACGTTTTCTGAAACTTTAAAAATTAAGTTTTAGTCGTCATTTTTCATCGTAAAAAATAACATAAAGTAACATATTAACATAACCTAAGAAGTTGTGTAAATCAAGAAAAGTAAGCAAGATAGAAAATTCTCGTTTGGAATTGGAATTTATAGAAGCCAACTGAGTCATTTTCTGCAAAAAAACAATAGGTTTCCATAAGAAAACGAAAAGTTGAACGTCGCGACGCCTAACGTCGATGTAATAAAAAGTCGAGTTTGGTATCGTTTGATAGCTCTTTTGACATCTTAACAAAATCACCATGTATAATTCTAATTTTTTCTGATTTCTTGTAATTAATACAATAAACTCTATATCTTTTGAAAAATTTCTTGGCAAGAGCGCAACCAACTATGATTTTCATTAAAAAGTTATAGTTTTCTTCATAAAACGACTCAAGAGAGTCAAAATTAAATTTTTCTCGGTGCCGAACAAAAAAGATAGGACAAACTCTTTAATTTTGAAGTCTCATCATTTTATTGACGATTCGAGAGCTACATGCAGAAAATTCGTATGGCGACACACTGTACAAATACTTGGGTATTTTATTTATTTTCGAATATTAAACATTAGAATTATTAATTTAATTAAATACACAGCTTGTTTTTAGTATTTTCTTCATATTAATAAAGGAAAACTCGATAAATATTAAATAAGAACATGCACACCTGTTCGTTACGTTAGGTATGTACGTACGTACGTACGTTCGTACACGTAGGTACTTACACATTTCTAAATGTATCAATTGAAATATTTTAATAAATGAAAAAATTCCTCAAAAATCAATAATCCTTTTATTATGATTAAAAAATTTATATCATTACCTTTGGCAGATCGTAAAAATGTTTAAATTAACGCTCCTTTTCTTTTGGCTTTACTTAATTAAAAAAAAAAGAAAGGAGTACTAAACGTCGACGAAAAATATGAGGGTGGTTATTTAACAAAGCTTCAAATATTAAAGCAAAAAAAATGAACAAAATTGTGGAATTTCAAAAAAAACAAATTATATTTTTACGACAAACGAAAGTACAAATAAAAGTTTTTATTTCTCTTGTATATTTTTTATAAATTTATAGTTATTTTTTACCCTTATTAAAATATTGAACAAAATACATAATTTTACTTATTCTCCCCCCCCCCTCCCGAGTTAAAAAAATTTTGTCTCTGTGTGTAGAGATAAAATTATTGAATCGATTTTGATGAAATTTAGTTTCAACCACTTTCGGGTAATTTGAACGATGAAGTATGGGGATAAGAAGTCCTATAAAGGGCTGTAACAAGAGTTTTTAATTTATGGAAAATAAACTTGGAGTTTATGCGTAGGTACCTTAGTGCTTCGAGTTTATAAAGAAAATCAAAAATAAATTTAAAAATGGACAATGTGAAGATGATGTTAACGACCAGATAATATTTCTCATATTAGGGGAGAATGCAATAAATTTGGAAATTTTATGACGTTTTAAGGGTGCGAAATGCAATTTTACCTACCAATAAATTAAAAACATTATGTAAGTGTATGCAAATGTAACGGGATTTTAATGATGTTAGAGACACCAACGTAATCATCTGCTTCTTTTTTGTAGTCCATCATTGACTATAGGCATCATGGTTAGATTAGATCAGATTTATTTACGTTATCCTGATTTTCATAACAAGTCAAAATTGTGAAGGTCGAAAAAATGACAATTACGATTTAAAAAAGAAGAAGAAGAACGTCTTCACTCCAAATCCACCAGCGGCGAATCCAAAAAATCGACTATATAGTTTTCCCCACTTCTAGTGTTGTGTTAGTGCAGGTTTGAATGCCTGGGATGACTATTCTTATGCTCGTGGAAGTGGCAGATGCATGGCAAGCATTTAACTAGAAGAGACGGTAATCTAGCATTTTTTAAAAGTTTTTTTACAGCTGGTAGCTTGAGGAACCCCGCCAGTATCTTCAGAGCTCTCTTCTGTTGCAGGAACACTCTATACGCTTCACTAGAGGATCCCCAGAGAATGACACCATAAGTAGCTACGCTATGGAAGTGGGCATGGTATGTGATTAATGCTGCTGTCTCTCCCACAATAGATCCTAGATCCATTTGATCCTTTTTATTGCAAACAAGCGGTGGAGAGCCTTTTACACAGCTAGTCCAGGTGTTGCGTCCAACACAGACTGGTGTCGATCTGAAATCCCAAGAGCGTAACCTGGTTGGCTGGTTCTTATTGGATCTTATTGGCATTCAACGTTTCGAACCATATATTATTCACCTTAGCTAAGGAGAACTCATATGAGTATTTCTTCACTATCGCCTTCTACTTCTCCCTATCTTCACTTATTCGAATTATGTATTGTCTCAATATTTCTCCAGTTACTTGTATCAATGTGGCCAGTTTACTTCTTGGATGGTCTCCTTTGTTATCGCCTTCTCTCAATCGTTGAATTGTGAATTTCTCTAGCCCATGTCTTTGAAGTACCTACTTAAAAAAACACACTACAATTTAATTTTTTTCAATTGGTGTTAGGGTCGCTAACAAATAATCGCTAAAAAATAAAAAAAAAAGTAATAAAGATCACCTTGAATTATAAATTTAGTTTTCTTATTATATTTTTCCACAAGGAGAATAACTAAGTTGAGCATAAGGTCTACTCCTGATGGCGATGACGCCCTTGTTTCTTTATTTTTGAAACACGATATGTGTCTTGGTGTAAACTGTTAAAAGACCCCTCACATTTCTTATGCAAAATGACTTGCTGTCGTGTTGGCAAAAATTATGAGATTACGTGGTTCACGGTCTGCCGAACAAGAATTATTGTTGGAACAACCCCTCGAAATGCCATCGCTTGACCCCTACTAAATGTGTTATTGATAGAAAACGTCACTTTGTTTGATTTTATTTCTTAACGTTTGAATTGGTTTAGTTATAAATATAGTCACCCAAGTTCGAGAGGCATTGTTGATTTTATGAGATGATTAAAAATTTAGAAAACTTAACGAATCCGCTGTCCCTCCATACACACAGGTTTGCCTTCCGGGTTGCCACCTGGACCCTGTCCAGATCCTCCTGTTTGGCCTGTTCAGGCCGCCTAAACGGTATTCACACGCTCAGGTTAAGCCCATGCAAGAGGCCTGCACAGGCCAAACCGGAAGGCAAGCCTGTGTGTGTGGATGGGCCTTTAACCTTTTTAAAATTGTACAGTTTTGGAAAAATCCGATAATTTTAAGTGACGTGTCATTGGGTAGGCTTTTTCTTGCATAAACATTGAACAGTTAGCATCGTGTACTAACTTTCAAATCAGAACATGCAGTTTGCTATTCTATTGTCCCGTCCACACACACAGGCTTGCCTTCCGGGTTGACCTGAGCAGGCTGCCTGCACAGGTCAAACCAGGGCATATAGACACCCTTCAGGCGGCCTGCACAGACCAAGTCGGAGCGGGCCTGCACAGGCAAACCGGAAGGCAAGCCTGTGTGTGTGAACGAGCCTTATAATTTAATCAATTCAAAGAAGTAGAAAATTAGACAAATTTACACAATATCGCTTTTGGGGAGTGGAAATTCATAATTACTACCTACAACAATAGTCGAGTTTTTCATTCTTCCATGAATTAAGATCACATTTTGACCTTTTGCTAATAGTCATCCGTACACAAGGATGATTTAATACCTGGATTTATTGTGGTTGTAATATCATTAATGGCCACAGGAAAATCTACTTTTTATAATAATTTTCAATCGTCATTTAATTTTTCACGGAACTAGTGTTGCAACAAGAGATATCGTCTGTTGCAATATAATACTTCCTCCAAGCACTTTATTAAGTGAAGTTTATAAAATATGAAAGCGATGGAGCTTTTACAATAAATGGAAAATTCTCTTCTACATTTATGTCAATAAAGGAAGTGAAAATGTTAAAAAAAATAATAAATAAAAGTCTGGCCTGTAAGAGCCGAAGGATCCAGCAACCTCAAATCGTTCCATAAATTGCTCATTATTCAGAAAAGTGTTGAATTTTTCAAAAAAATTGGTTTGAAACAACGAATCTATGGATGAGATCTCTTTACAAGGTCGAATCAAAGACCGTTGGAGGCTAATTATTTTTGGGCTCCTAAAGAAATATTCTGCATCAGTTCATAATAATGTTTGTTTATAGTCCAGTCAACGAAGAGGTTATAGAGCACACGAAAGAGGGTACAATTTTATTTTATGAATGTGTTTGGATTAGTTAAGAGGTAAAAAGACTCCGGTTCTAGCAACTTGCTAAGGGAGGGAGGAAGGAGGTGAAAGAATCCCATTTTTTGGATTTTCGCTTACATCTCAAAAACAGTGTATCCTAGGGAAAAATTATTCGCAGCAAACTGAAAGCTTATTAAATTTCCTACAAGACTGCTTGAAAAAATATTTTTCTATTTCTTATAGTTTTTGAGATACCCGCTCACAGAAATCGTTAATGTATGAAAAAAAATTTGACTCATGTTTTTCTGTCAAACTTTTACTTCTAGCACCTCAGCCCTTTGCTTTACAGTAAAAGTCTTCAGAAAAGAAGTTGTAGAGCATTAAATTTCCTTTACTATTGTACTTTTTTTCGAACCCTCCACAACACTGGACCCCGAATTTATGGATAATCCAACTCTGTCTCGTTAGTTGCTTCATTACTTTCTAGTTTTAGATCTTGTTTACTTCACACAGGAAAGCACCGATAGCAATGCTTTATATATTTTAGTGTGTGTTATACATAGAAAGGAAGTATATTTTTGATCGCTTGTTACTATTAACATTCTATTTCGTTTTCAAATGATATTACATAGTAAAATGGCGAAATACGTATTCTGATAAGATGATTGGAAAAATTTGTTTAAATTTTGATCAGTGTAATTGACTACATGAGCGATGTGGAAATATTAAATTACAACTTCTCTTTTGAATTTTTCCATTTTATTATTAGATCAATTTCTTACAATAGATCTACATATAATATATACTCGCTTTCGTTATAAAACCTACTCAATTTACCCAATGAAATCACAATTCAATACATTTCCGATTTATCGTTTTTTTTTCTTTTAAAAAGAAAAAGTAATTTTCCAACTTTAAACTCGGTTTAAAATTTAACTCGATTTAAATTCATATTTTACTATTTTTATTTTTGTCATTACTTAGTAAACCACTTTGTCCTTTTTTATGTGCGTAGTTATTTTACTTTGTTACTGGCAAAGGTAGAAAATAGCTACCTAAAGTTCCTAGAGAAATCTGTTTCGCTCGCTCCGATCCCCCGAGGCACGAATAGACAGAAACGGACTAAAACTCGACGAAGGAGCGCGTATAAAGTGATACGACATTTTCGAGATTTGCCCAAGAGCCCTTAAGCACACCAAATCCATATAAACGTCTTGTTATATCCTGAAGAGAAGGTGGTTCGCGTTTACCTTTCCTTGCTCGTGTCGCTTCACTGCGTTTCGTACATACACCCTCAAGTTCTACGTTACGACTCACTATCTTTTTATTTTCTAAATTTTAATTTAGCCAACTCTAAAGTTAAATCGACGAAAAAAGTTGACGAACTTTTTTTATTCGACGACGGGTGCATATAGAGGAAAGTCAAATTGTACCTACACAATCGACAAATGGAATAGATCGGTCATGCATCGACAACGATACTCTTAATCGGTGGAGCGGATAGCGAATTATTCTATAAACGTTTTGAAAATGGGAATTTTCTACAACGATTCTTTATCCGAGACATTTAAATCCTTTATTTAATTGGCGAAATTTAAAAAAATGCCCTTTTGAAGTTGCTTAAAGACGCAAATTTAAATGTAGGTTTAAGATTGATTTTGATTCCTGAACTAAATAATAAAAAAAAGCCCTTGTTCTAAAGCGAAAGCTAAAAGCTTTACGGTTTACCAATTTGTATAGCGATGAATAAAACGAATTGTTGCTTTTATACAGGGTTTGTCAGTCGATATGAACGCTTGTTCGCAGTTCATCGAAATTTAAAATCAAAAATTTTATGCTTATATTAGTAAATTCGACAAAAGCTAAAGTATGTCGAAAAATGTTTGAAATTAAAACTCTTAGAACGATTTATAAAATACCCTAAATCTAATCACTTTTGAGATATTTAATTTTGAAAAAATATTAGACTTATTATTGAGTAAAATCAAGAGTGCTTTGGTAATCGAAAATAAGTATTAACTTGTTTGAATTTGCCATAATAGTATATTCTATAACAAGAGATGAAACGTCAGTTTTTTTGGTGAGATGAGAATTGAATTCATGAGCCGCGTAGCGAGTGAAATAATCGCTCGAACGAAAAAAAACTTTAAAAAACTTTAAACACTCTAAACAATCTTCAAATGCATTAGCTAGTTAAATGTAAAAGCAAATAAATTAATCAATAACCTGGAATGACAGATTAAATTAATTTATAGGTGTGCACAATCTTTTGAACATTTTATAGAAATTGCTATAAGGAAAATGTGTGCTAAGGGTGCTCAATGGTTCCACAATTTTTCAAGCGCTTCGAAGTGGTTAAGTACTCTACCCTTGCTCTCTTATGCCCGTTTGCACTGCTTACAGATAAACTGACAGATAGTTTATCTGACCGATAAGTTGTCTAAAACCTTTGCACTTCCATCTTACTGTAAGATAACTGAAGGGTACATTTTTTACAAAGGTACCTACTAATAGCCTTTTGCGCCGATTTTAGTTTATATGGTAAATAAATTATATTTTTACAACTTAACTGTCAGATAAACTATCTGTCAGTTAATTTGTAAGCGGTGCAAACGGGCATAAGTTTCACTTTAAAACTTCTGAATGTTTTTTCTATACAGGGTGTCCCGTGACTGAACGTTAATATTTTAAATACAAGTTGAGGAGGTCATTTTGTTATAAAATGTCTTATGAACATGTGCCCGAAACTTATTCGTTATCGAGATTTATGGACATTTGAATATTTTAATTTACCTTTGAAAAATTTAATATTATTAATTATAAATTTCTTTTATTATTATCGAATATTAATTATGAATACGAATAATTACAATAACTGTTCGAAATGTCCGCCTGCTACTTCAGTACACAATCTGGCTCTTCTTAAAATGGAAGAAGTAGACCTCCTAAGAGTACGCAGATCGTCGCGAATAGATGCAGCGGCAGTCATAATTCTATCGATCAATTGATCTCTAGTATGCGACTTATGGGCATAAACCAAACTCTTCATGTGCCCCCATAAATAATAATCCAGGGGATTTAGGTCAGGCGATCGCGGTGGCCAAGCAACTGGGCCACTTCTTCCAATCCAACGGTTATGAAATCGATCATTTAGGAACGCAGTAACCTGTCTCCCAAAATGAGGCGGTGCGCCATCGTGCTGTATCCACATGTGCTGTCTTAGTTGAATAGGAACTTCTTCCAATAAGATTGGCAGTTCATTTTCTAAAAATGTAAGGTACCGTGCGGATGTTAAACGGTCGGGTAACACGAACGGGCCTATTAGATAGCCGTCCAAAATACCACACCAAATGTTAACTGAAAAACGGTGCTGGGAGTTTGTTTCGGTCGTTTCAAATGGATTTTCGAGTGCCCACTTATGTGTATTTCGTGAATTAGACATACCATCTCTATTAAATGAGGCCTCATCCGTAAACAAAATACGCCTATGAAGCTGTTGGTGATTAACTAACCAACGACAAAATTCAGCAAGCCTTGCGTAATCTGTAAGTAGCAATGCTTGGACAGGTTGAACATGATAAGGATACAATCCAAAATTGTGTAGAGTTCTCCATACTTTCATTCTACTAACACCTAAACGGTTTGATAATCTTCTAGTGCTATCAGAAGGATTATTTTCTATCATATTAAGAATAGCTTCTTCTTCAACGAGATTTTGTTGCACTGGACGTTCTGCGGTATGTTTCGGAAAACTTCCCGTTTCTTTTAGGCACCTATGAACATTGTTGAAGACGCATGTGTTAGGTATTCTTCGAGTAGGAAATCGTCGACGGTATTCATTTCGCGCTGCGTATGCACTTCCATTACAATATCCGTAAATGAAATGAATATCTGCGTATTCTTCTTTTGTAAAAATCAATCAGAAACAATGAAATAAAATTTAGCTTGGTTACGGATATGCAGATAAAAGTTTTACTTGATAGATAATGATAAAATATTCAAATGTCCATATCTCGATAACGAATAAGTTTCGGGCATATGTTCATAAGACATTTTATAACAAAATGACCTCCTCAACTTGTATTTAAAATATTAACGTTCAGTCACGGGACACCCTGTATATTTAGCCTCACAGTCCTCGCAGCTCAATCTGTAAACACCTGATTTTTCAAGTCCATTCTACTTGTCTTTGTTGGTAATGAAATGACATGAGGTTGTAGTTGATTCTTGCTTTGAACGCTATACTCCTATTGCACGACTTCAGCAAGTTTCCTATTTTGAATGATAACGGGCCCACGAAGAAGAGAATTGTTCGGTCCTTATTGTCCGATCATTGGATGTTAACCTGAAAGCCTGCTTTAAGTTTGCCTTGTCATGCTTTCTTTTAAGCATCCTATCGATCAGAGACTGATTGAAATTGTTTTGTCGTGCTCTTAATAACTGAGATCTCTTTCTGAAATTCATCGGAAGCTGGAAATTCAACAGTGGAATGCATCCATTTTATGTTGGAAAGGATGGTTTGAATAATCATTAATTACCGTTCCCGTATATGTCGGTTTTCTATAAATACTGAAGGTGTGTCTCTTCTCCACAATCTTTATCTTTAGATCTAAAAAGTTAATGCTACGTTTAGCGTCCTGCAGGCCCAATGTGAATCTCATGCTCCAATAGGTGCTTTCCGTTTTTTGAAAAGTAGGTACAGCTCCAAACAGTTCCTACTGTACCTGCTGAATATTTTGGTGCTTCATTCGAATTGACATGACTAGTTTTGAACTGTTCTGAATTACATTCCCCTGTCCCCTATCGTACCTACGTATTTATTGATGCAACTAATTGTTTAAACTGATCTTTTTAGTTCGTCCGGTTAATTGTGGTTATGTCACCAATCAGTACCACAAGTACAGTTCTGATAAACAAATGGAAAGCACATTACGAGTATGTCTTTCGTTCAGATACCTATGAAATTCATTTAACGATTATAGGTCACCTGTCCATAGGCCTAAGATGTCATCAACATATCTGTAGTACAGGGTTTGTATAAAAACTATCGGGAAAAGATTCGGAAAAATATATTTATTTCAGATAGTGAGCCAAGTGAATAAAAATAAGTATTTACTTATAAGTAAAAAGTATAACCGGTATAACTTTTACTTATAAGTAAAAGTAAAAGGTATAACTTTTACTTATAAGTAAAAGCTTTTATAAGCAAACACTTATTTTTATTCACTTGGCCCATATTGACACAAAACCTTAAAAATCTTCAAAGTACATCCCTTGAGCGTCGAAACGCTTTTGCCAGCGGCTTTTTGGTGACTCGAAGGCTCCCCGGTAGGCGGATTTCGGAAAGTCCTTAAGGGTACGCGTGCAAGCTTCTTTGATAGCACTTAGGATCCCATGGTGGTATCTTTTGAGGGAGGATTTCACTTTTGGGAATAGAAAAAATTCTGCTGGGACCAAGTCGGGACTATAAAGGGGTTGGGGAATCGTCGCGACGCTGCTTTGTGTCAGGGTGGATTGTCGTGATGCAATTTTGTGATGCATCGCCAAATTTTCAGTGATAATGATGGACTTCACGCACAAGTTGTACGCTGTCGTCGGTTCTTGACGTCCACGGCCGTCCAGCGCGGAGCTCGTCCTTTACACTCTCTCGGTCATCTTTGAAGAGCTTGTGCCACTTGAAAACTGCAGTTTGTGACATGCTTTCATTTTTGAATACTTGGCGAATCATGCCCAACGTCTCCATAATCGATTTCCACAGTCCAACACAAAATTTGATGGCGTACCTCTGTTCAATCGTTCGTTGCATTTTCAGCTTGCACCAAGTCACTCGACAAGGGTCCACTAAAAATCGATCTAGCCTGAACAAACGCTCGCAGGCGACTGTCTATTGGTGCGGTTTGAAGATCAGGAAAAAATTGTTTCCGATTATTTTTATACAAACCCTGTAGTACCTTAGATGGTGACCAAATGTATTATTGTTCGTTATGAAATTAAACTCGAACTCATCCATAAATAGATTGGCCAAGAAAAAGCTCAGGCACTCGCCTATTGGTAAGCCTTCCACCTGGCAGTAAGGAATATCCCGAAACTGGAAAAAAATTTGTCGTATAGGTACATATCTACAGCAGGTTATAGCACAAAACTAGTACAAAACAAGGTACAAAACAGGTCCTTTAGGTCTTCATTATTAGCTTTCTTACTTTTCTAAATAATAGTTAATTCTCAAAAAGGCTTTTCCTTCGTATTTTCTTACAATTTTTTTGCATTTTTGAGTACTTTCGGCTGTGAGACCATCTTCAGGCTTTCTGAATCCGAAAGTACTCAAAAGCGTAAAAGTATTAGTGAAAAAAGTTTACCTTTGGAATTAACCGAGAATTAACAGAAGTTGCTTGGCAATTTTTTTGCCATTGTATAATATTTCAGTCAACTATTTAGTTGCTGTGTCAACCAATTAATTTTTTGTTCACCGACCCTGTACAACAAATAAAAATATATAAAATCTTAGCATATTGTTCTTAAAAGTTTAAACAGTATGTAGATTGTACAAAATGTTAAAATGTAATTTAAGTGAAACTTAAAGAGAAAATAGTTGAAATATTTGTATTATGAGAAAGAAAGATTCATTGATGTGGTATGGATCCACAAAGCTATAGAAATGACTTAACATGTAAAAGGGTATCCATGTAAACGTATATACGGGCGCCACTGTTAAATTTCAATATAGTTCCATGTTTTGATTTAATATCAAGTGAAACACAAAGGGTCGACATTCCGGAAACTTGGCCAACCGAAAGTGCTACTCCTTCCACCATCTTTTAAGGTCTTTCATCTTTTTTTATTGTTATACTAAAAGATCAAGAAGAGCAACAATGTAAAATATCTATTTTGCACGAGCTCCCGGAAGAAAAAAAAGTTTTTACAACTTTTTAACTTTGTTTCTGTTTAAAAATAAACAACTTATTTGTTATTAAAAAACAAACTAGCAAAAACTTAAAAAGCTCATAAGTATTTTTATTTTTTTGAGCTTAAATGGTCCTTTGGTGATTTATTTGTTTTGTTAAGAGTTTGCGTGTTTCCTGAAGGGAAAAGCAACAGCAAACACCGCAAGTATACTAAAGGCACTCCGTCGATCTATTTTTCATTTAGTCTCTTAAAGAAAAGTCTATCTGAACTACCAACTATATTTGTCATTCGTTTAACACGTCTCTTTACCAGCCGACACTTTTGTTTTAACCCCCTCAACGTATATAAATTTACGACTAGCTCGGTTTATTGTTTATACGCGTTGGGAAGAAATTTTTCACTTTTTATAGCAAATAAAGCGAGCCCAAAAACAAACATTAAATCTGTATAAATAAGCAAAAAATGGGGGGTTAGCTTAACATTTGTATGTTATATTTGTACGACGAATTGCTAAAAGAAAATTATTAGTTTTTGCGAAAGAAGTCGTTGCGCTTGAATACCGATATTAGTGTTATTATCCTTTCATGTAACCCTCGTAAAAATTTAAGGGGATCGGAAATTCGGAAATGTAAGAAGCTATTAGTTCTTATGGGGTGCGTTACAACGATTTTCACTTCAAAGCGATTTCGCATTATTGACGTTAAGATTTATTATGTTTAATACAAAAGAAAGAAAAAAAATCGCTAAATCGTTAATATTTTATTGGGCAATTTTGACAAAATGTAAAGAGACGTTTACAAAACAAAAATTCGTGTCGAGCGATGAATTTTAATGTTAACAACAGGTAGGTGGAAACTCTTTCTCTCTCTTTTCGTTCGGTTCATTTCGAATAATGATAGTGTCATAGAAAAGAAAAATTAAATAAACAAAATAACGTATAAATCTTGGAAAATGGTTATTTAATTTGACGTGCGTTCGTTTTCCAACTAAAAGAATCCGGAGAAATCGTCATACCGGATGTACAACATGTAATGTCTCGCTATCTCCCCCGCCCTATGATGTTCAAATATCCGCTTCCTGTACGCAATGGTCCATGCTGAAACATGATCCGAAAATTTGCTTTCAAGAAAATTCCCTTTTATTGTTCATTTTTATTACTATTCAAACATTCTTTGATTTCCATTAAAATTTATTTCTATACAAACTTTCTATTATTTGAATTAAGTTTAAAGTACGGATTATGTGCGCGTATAAAATTTTTTTTCTAAATCGTTTAGTATTCGACACAACAAAAACGTAGATTTAATGCAAAGAAAAATAGAAAACGTCGGAAAAGTAGTGTGCAATAAAGACGCAAGGTAAAGTCTC
The DNA here is from genome assembly GCA_963924605.1 of Malthinus seriepunctatus. Lineage (NCBI taxonomy): Eukaryota > Metazoa > Arthropoda > Insecta > Coleoptera > Cantharidae > Malthinus > Malthinus seriepunctatus. The sequence goes on from OZ004602.1 coordinate 35,875,280, forward strand.
GAAAAATACTTTAAAGGGTAGTTTACATCTTACCTCTTTCCATCTTTTAGAACTTTTACAAAAAGAGAAAAAGATGCGAGTCGAATGTGTAGTAAAATTTTGAAAAAAAAGGGTCTAACGTCTTGAATATGAGTTTTATTCATGAAGGTTGGAGGTACCTGCCCGCGTGCATTATGTATTTAAATGTCCCCAGCCACTCCACGGTGTTTTTTATATTATAAAAAGGTGCTGTTGATGTTTGTAACTTTTCTTATTTTCAAAACCTTAAGTAAATGAGTCCAAATTGAATTTTTTTTAACTTTTAATAAACTTTTCTTTTTACGTAATATTACTAAAGATCTACGATAAGACTATATTATCTAATAAAGGGGATCCAAATAGATTTATCGATTTCAATTTTCTTGTACCTAAGGCTTCTTCTTCTTCTTTAGAAGAGTGTTGTTGTTTACCCTCAACATAGACGTCCCAGTCATGCCTCATCTCTTTCAATCTATTTTATTTTGAGCTAATTGATTCCAATTCTTTTTATCATCTACTGAGCTTGTTGTAGTCTTCCCACGGTTCTTTTGTGCAATACAGGGTCACAGCATCGTCTTCTTATTGTATTTCTGAAGCTGCTACCTAGTGCTTCCTTGCATCGCGACCTCTCGGATCTATGATGGGAGTTCTGTACTTTTGATCCAGAGTTTTCCCTATTGATAAGTTAGGCAGTTCTCTTTGGAGCATCTTCTCTTTTCCGAGAGAACGCTGTAACGATTTCTTGTGAAAGCCTCGCAGTGTAGCAGAAGATGAATTGGAGTTACCTCTTTCTCTGTACATCCAATGCATAGTGGGTCTTCTTCTAGTCCTATCGTATAAGGGTGCTTTTTCAGCTGACAATGGCCCGTTATTATTGCCATTGCCAGTTGTAGTTCATATCTGCTCATTCTGAGTAGAGAGCGAGTTATTTTGTCAGAAGGCTTCTCCAGTAGGACTTTGAAATGTTCCTGTCCAGAAATTTCCCTGGGGTTCTGGTCCAATGGGTCTTATTTTGCTGCCCTCTTTGGCCAGATCGTCCGCTTTCTCGTTCCCTGGTATATTGGCATGAGCTGGAACTCATACCAGGTTGACAAAATTTGTCCCCGCTAGCGCATTCAGGCTGCAGATGCAGTCCTTTACTAGTCCGGACCTCATCTCATAGAGTGTTCAGCGCTTTGAAGGCTGCTTGACTGTCAGATACTACGAAGATTTTTTGGTTGTGTTATCTTCTATCTAACAGCATTTGCGCACATGTTGAGATGGCTTAAATTTCTGCTTGGAAGACGGTTACGGCTTCCCTAAGGCTTAAGATTACCCCTTGCCTCACGTTGCCGTCCCCGATGATTCCAGCTCCTGTATCTATTGAGTTTTTAGACCCGCCTGTGTAGAATATGAGTCTTCTAGATTACATACGAGGTTAAATGCGTCGAAAAGCAAGCGTGAAAGCTGTAGAAAGAGACGCCAAAAATTGTTTTCACAATGGTTTTCACGTATTATGTAACTTTGATTATGAATTAGTACACAATTTTGCTTTCTACGCAAGTCGTTTAGATTTGGCAATTACTCAAACTAGGTACTACGAATCATAGTATAAGTATACATAGTATGCTATTCCGCTGAACGAAAATCGAAATAGGGCGCGCATGACGCCAGGAGGGGTCAGCACGGACGTATGCAGGTACGAACAAGTCTCGTTGATGCAGTCGCAGTGCTGGGTACAAATATGTGCAAGTACGGTAGAAGTCGCGCTCGTCGCGTCGTATTGACCCCTCCTGACGTCACTAGATGTCACAAAAAACCTGCGCAGTGGCATACTATGTATACTTGTACTCTGCTACCAGTACTACTTAGATCGTTTAAAGCGAAGATTATAACTATTTGGATAGGTGTTCATCTGTTCATATACCTATTGTTTAGTTGATTCTGTTGGGCTTCATATAACATCTCTTGGTGGAAGGGTGGATAGTTTAGGGAAGATTTCTATTTTTATCGAGCATTTTGAACCACTCTGTATAATAGGAATTAGATATTTCTAAAATACGCCACTTTAAAATTGAATTGTTTTTAATGCAATCGCGTGCTATTTTATCGGACTTCGTTTTAGAGAGAGAGACGTATTGTATTAAAATATTCTTTAGGAATTTTCTTTTAATTTTCTTTTTACTCTTAATAGTTATAATTTCGTCTCTACCATTATTAATCATTCCACTCTAATTCACTTTTTAGCTCGATGACTTATTTCTCAGTTGTCAATTTTCCGCTAAGAGATTTTCAAGTTCAACCCTATTAGATCCTGTTCAATCTTTTGCAAGGCGTGATTAATTAGAAGACGTAGAAATTTTATTTATCGTGCGTTTGAGTTGCAACATTTTTATTTTATTTTTGTCAAAACTGTTCAAATTCTAAATTCAAAAATATTACATTACACGCATTACTCTCTAATAATAAGATAAATACAATTAGATGTAATTTAGGGGTTGATGGTAGATCAAATAAGGAAATAGAGGGATGTCGAAATTGCATGTATGCGAAACATTAAAGGTCGTTCCATAAGAGAAATTGCTCATACCTATGCCATGTAATAGGGGCTCGTGACCGGACGTCGTCTTCTTCAGCTCAAGTAGTTATTTGATGTGGACATTTTCGAGCTGTCGTAATTTCACCGAGATTACTAATTCCATCAAAGTTGGGAATGCTCTTACGTTTTAATTTTAAAATTAAACGCTACAATACAGCGTATGTCATTGTTTCAATTTCAGTGGTTTTGGTTTTAGGAATTAAGGCAAAGCTTAGCGCAATTCAAGTCAAGACCGTACACAACACGTATAGTTCAATTACGGAATGAAAACCGATCTTTACTTCTATAGCTGTTGCTAGGAATTAAATTTAATAAAACTTAATAATAGGTGTGTTTGTGCAACAGTTGCCAATCGTTTGAAATCATCAGACGCATGCGCATATTCAATTTCACGTTCATTAGCGTTCAATTTCGAACGCGAAATTGAATCTGCGCATGCGTCTGATGATTTTAAACGGTTGGCAACTGTTGCACAAACAAACCTAATTACTAATAGCGTATTCGATAGGGGCCGCACCGACACGGAGCCAGTGCGGTTTTGCACCGGTGGAGTGCAATCACGTATATGATTTACACAGGTATAGGTGGGTGCATCAATAAAACACATGAAACTGAAGTAGTGTTTGCACCACACCGGTGCAACCAATCGAATAAGCCATAAGATAGCAGTAAAAATAAAATTCACGCCGTTTATCGTTTCCATAGAGATAATAGCCCCGCTCCGTTCCCCTAAGCTTTTCTTTCCGTAATCGAACAATACCTACTACAACACAGATCCCGGATGACGAGCGGTGGGAATGCGTAGATACCTAAATTTCTATTTATCCCCACGAACGCAGTATTGAACGTATTTAAATTATTAAAGAGGCGTGGCCAAATCTGCGCAAACTTATTCCTACCGCCCGTCAAGTTAAATCTGTTTTGCATTACTTCTACATGTCGAACTTTGTCATTTCAAAGAGTCGTAATTTCATTTTTCAAGAAAAAAAGTCGTTTAAGAAATTGATCGTTTTTGCTTTTAACTTTTAAGACATTATTTTATCAACGTTGGCTGCTCTTTTAACGCATACAGCGATTGTGTCACGAACATTATACCTATAGCGACTGGGCTGGCGGCAGAACAATAGGTGTAGGAAATATCTGCAGCTTGTGGTATGCCGACGATAATACATTGATATGCAAAGATCAAGATGAGCTAATGCAAATGATTTACTGAGTTGGAAGATTACAGCGAGAACTGTAATAATATACAACTAAAATCGATTAGTAATAAAAATTTCAATAATACTATAAATTAATGCTTAAATTTCTACAGGGAGAACTAGATAACTACCATCTCGTGAGGATATAGTAGACTAGTAAATTTTATGGAAAATTTGTTGTTTATAATAATAATTAATTAATTTGGCTATTTTTAAGGTTAAGTGAATGAGAACGTCCTATGATGACACATCAATACTCAAAAATTAATAAAATCAATCCAGTTGGAAATAATTTAAATCATGGGGCGATCGGAGAATGAGAGATTGACCAAAGTAGTTTGGTTTTTTCATTAAAATCCAAAAATAAGTATTTTTCTATTCTCATTGTTAACAAAAGGCAAAAATTGTGTGATTTAAAATTGACTTTACCATACGAACAATTCTGTTGTTGTTATTATCGTTGGCTCACATAATCGTTATGATTTTATTGGGACAACTAAGTCGTGCAGCAAGTTGTAAAATTGGATACTTTTCTGGCATTCGAGTTCTCTCAATGATTTGGTTAGTCCAATAGCAAAAGCTTATGAGATTTTTACGATTCAACTCTCGTTTATTTTCATTAGTTTTTATTGTACTTTTAGATTTACTTGTAAATAATACCACCGACTACCAACTTTAAAACTTTTTGATGTACTTTTCTTTATTGTTTATATGAGCTCTCTTCTTTTTTTTTCTGTCTTACGACAACATTAAAATAATGAAAATTAAAACTTAAAATTATTTTCACTATAAAATATTTATTAGTAAAAGGTTTATTATTACAAAGGGTTAATAAAAATAATTTAGTAATAAAATTTTAAGCCAAAAGTTTTATTTCTTTTTTATACGTTTTGACTTTCCAATTTCAATAATTTTTTCTTTTATTTTTATTCCTTACAGCACCCTTAAATATTTATGTAAACCTTATATAAATTAAAGGAATCCGTATTTACAATAGGTATAGGTAAAGTCTGTACATATCTTTTAGGAAGTTGACGTCTTGCCTTTCACCGTGGGGGGACTCATAAATCATTTCAAAAAGGTTCATCATTTTTCCCTTAAATTTGTTTAACAAAAGCATTTCGTAAACTGTGAAATTTTTTTATGATTTATGATAAGCCCCCACAGTGAAAGTCAAGAAGTCAACTTTTATTACTTTCTTATTTCGTTTAACAAAGTATACCTTTTACATTTCATCGAAACTGAGAGAAATATAAGATGTCATGACTTTTCCAACTCAGAACTCAGGCTCACTTTACATGGGCACTCTAGGCTCTCAAGTTTTCGATTTATCTTAAGAAAAACCTCAAGATATACATAGGAGATCTATATTTTTTTTAAATTATACATATCGACTTATGCAAACCTGTCTATTAAGAAGGTCTCGAAATGGACTCTTTCAGTAAGATGCAGGAAAGCCTGCACAGCGAATGTGGTAGATTAAGAAAACTTGAAATTTTTTATCGATTAAAAAGTTAAATTAAAAATAATTTTCAAGGAAATATTAAAAAAAGGGTCGTAATCATAATTTTGGGGAATATTTTTTATGGACATTTATGATAGGAGCGTAATAGAATTAAGATGAGTAGTATAAGAAAGGACAATTTGTTCCAATCTGCAGCTCGATAATAAAGTTGAGAAGCATCATAAAGAAATTTATGCGAAAACGCGACACTTGTTTTCAGTTTTCCAAACTGCCAAAATCATGATCGAGCGTTTTTATTACTACATAAAACCCATTCGTTTGTATCCAAAATGTGGCTAAAACGATTTTGATAAACAAAGGCATTTTTTATTGCCTAATTGAAGGAAAAAATAAAAGGCAAATGCTTTCAATTTAAAGAAAATCTTTTTTTTAATAAATATTTTCCATTAATCAAAATATGCTAATAAGATGTGACAAATTTTGTGTAAGGACACGCGGGGGCGACACACTAAAGCAAAGAGCGTTAAAAGTTAGCCAATGTCTCATTATTTTTTGTAGCGCTTTTGAGAGAATGATAATGTTTGTTTTTTTATGAGAACTGAACGGTTGAGAAGAAAATATTTGCATTTTTATGCGAGTTTTTCTTTTTGCGGACGCAACTACAATGTTATTTTAAATTAAGATAGATTTTCTAACTTTTTATTACTTATAGCTTTGTTTGCTTCAAAACAAGTCAAGTTTTTCTTTTAGTTTACTGTTTTTAACTCAAAAAGTTGTACATTTTATAGTTAAACTATAATAAAATTTAAAAAAAAATATATGCCTTATTACTCGTATAATATCATATCCTTTATGTACTAACCTATATTATATTGTACGAGAGCTTAATTTAAATATAAATATATACCTAATGCTGCTACTAGCTAAAGTTGTAAAAGCTTTTATTGCATCCATTGTTATTTCTACAAATACATTCTGCAGCAAAACCGTATGTAATACACCAACTTTATAAAAACTAGCTCATCAGAGGTCCGAGAAGTTAGCAACACATTAAAAGCAGGAATTTCCCGACACATTCCTGCTCGTGCTGTTATATTCCTGCTTCTTCCTGCTTCAACTCCCGACCCAGCAACACAAACCGTTTTCGAAATATACCTAAGTCTTTTGGCGTTGCTGACTTCCCTTCCAGCAACACATTGGAAGCAGGAATTACGGGACCCAGTCCTGCTTGTGTTGCTATATCGCTCCTCCATCCTGCTTCAACTCCTGACCCAGCAACACAAACCGTTTTCGAAATATACCTAAGTCTTTTGGTGTTGCTGACTTCCCTTCCAGCAACACATTGAAAGCAGGAATTACGGGACCCAGTCCTGCTTGTGTTGCTATATCGCTCCTCCATCCTGCTTCAACTCCTGACCCAGCAACACATACCGTTTTCGAAATATACCTAAGTCTTTTGGTGTTGCTGACTTCCCTTCCAGCAACACATTGGAAGCAGGAATTACGGGACTCAAGCCTGCTTGTGCTGCTATATCCCTGCTATATCCTGCTTCAACTCCTGACCCAGCAACACATACCGTTTTCGAAATATACCTAAGTCTTTTGGTGTTGCTGACTTCCCTTCCAGCAACACATTAGAAGCAGGAATTACGGGACCCAGTCCTGCTTGTGTTGCTATATCGCTCCTCCATCCTGCTTCAACTCCTGACCCAGCAACACAAACCGTTTTCGAAATATACCTAAGTCTTTTGGTGTTGCTAACTTCCCTTCCAGCAACACATTGGAAGCAGGAATTACGGGACCCAAGCCTGCTTGTGCTGCTATATCCTTGCTATATCCTGCTTCAACTCCTGACCCAGCAACACATACCGTTTTCGAAAGCCTGATTGTGCTGCTATATCCCTGCTCCATCCTGCTTCTACTCCTGACCCAGCAACGCATACCGTTTTCGAAATATACCTAAGTCTTTTGGTGTTGCTGACTGCCCTTCCAGCAACACATTAGAGAAAGGAATTACGGGACCCAGTCCTGCTTGTGTTGCTATATCGTCTTTTGGTGTTGCTGACTTTCCTTCCAGCTACACATTAGAAGCAGGAATTACGGAACTCAGTTCTGCTTGTGCTGCTATATCCCTGCTATATCCTGCTTCAACTCCTGACCCAGCAACACAAACCGTTTTCGAAATATAACGAGGTCTTTTGATGTTGCTGACTTTTCTTGCAGCAATACATTAGAAGCAGGAATTACTTAACCCAGTCCTGCTTGTGCTGATAGATTCGTGCATCATCCTGCTTTATTTCCTGACCCAGCAACACAAACCGTTTTCGAAATATACACTGCGCGTGAAACGTATGTAACATTTGCAAATAAAACTGAGCTAAACGGTATTTTTGCTAAATCTTGAAGCACGTTGATTTTTTTTTAAATACCAATTTTTATGTCAAAGTTGTTTTCCGATATTCGTTTTTAAATAATCACGTCATAAATATTTTTTTTAAATTAAAAAGAACTTTTTTTCTTGATTTGGGTATGTTATAGTTGTCTAAATGGCAGTGTAAAAATGTTGGTACTTTACATAAGGAAATTTTGGAGAAATTAATTAATATTTAATAAACACTTCTATTAAAACTTGTAGTTGCCCTTAACTAGTGCCTAACTAAAATATATGGTATTTATGTTAATTTAAGGGGTTTCTAAATGCTAAAGAAATAGTGTTTTAAGCGGTGTGTTTAACACTTCTCAAAAATTAGAATTGACCAAAACAAAAATATAGGGGTACCTTCATTTTAGGTGAGACACATACTCTGGGCGTTTGTCACCCTATTTCGGACACACCCTGTATACGCTAACCTGTTCACTCATCCAGCAAAACAAACCTATTTTATATCAAGTGCCCACGATCAAAGCGGAACATAGCAAGTTTATACAGGGAATTACATTAATTTGCAGTTTGCTGCTCACCAGCTTCATCCCTTCATCTACAAGAACTGTAATGATATTTATTGAAAGAGAATTATTTTCTGAATCTCTCGATACCAAATACTTCTTAATCAATGAGTTTTTTAACATTAAATAAGTAATTTAAATATTCTCATAATTTGAAGAACTATGAACACATGAACAGCCATGATATGTCAAATTCAAATTATTGTATTAATTTGATATCATTACAGTTCTTGTAGATGAAACTGATGAGCCACCAACTGCAAATGTAATTCCCTGGCTATGTTCCGCTTTGATCGTGGGCACCCGGTATGTAACCATGTTCTTATCTTTTACCAAAATTTAAAAGATGCCTTTGGTTGCTTAATTCTGAACCCACAAAACGGCTGGCGGATTTATTTAATGGCGAATTAAGGCATAATAACAATAACTATACAAACAAACACAGACATCAAATCTAGTTCAAAATTTATTTATAATACAGGTATTTATACAGGACGAATTTTAACGTACGGACGAAATTGAGAGCGCAACTATTATCCGTTCACTGTTTATTTCCGCTATGGTTGGCCATGTTAGGGTGACAGATTCCACCCGGTATAAATTAGAAAAAAATCTGTTAGGATAAGTATTGTAGAGTAACGGCTTTTATTCAATTGTGTTAATAGTTGGTCTGTCAAAGGTCTATCATTTATTTGGTACAACTGTCAAGAGCTGTCAGTGAACTTAATAGGGATTTTTTATTTTGGCAAACTAAAAAACAAAAGTTTATGGCCAACCATAGCGCAAATAAATAGTGAACGGATTATAGAGAGGAGCAAAGTATACATATATTTTTTTTAACAAACTTTTTTTAATAAACTTTTAATCAAAATGGAATAACAAGAAAGCTAGAATGGTTTTTAGTTCTTATAAACTTGAACAATTTTTATACACTGCGCGGCAAAGGTATGGAACATTGCACATATAACTGAAATAAATGGTTTTATTGCTAAATCTTGAAACACGTCGATTTTATTTTTTTGAAATACACATTTGTATGTCAAAACAATTTTCCGATATTCATTTGTTTTTAAGTACCTAATGACATCATCAATATTTTTTTTAAATGACAACGTACATTTTTTTTTCGTGTTTAGGGTACGTTATTGAATTGTCTAAATGACTGTATAAAAATATTTATACCTTACATAAGAAAATTTTGGAGAAATAAATGATTTAATAATATTTAATTAAACTTCTATTAAAAATCATAATAATTTAATTCTTAAAAATTTTAGTATGTAAGGTATCAACATTTTTATAGTGTCATTTAGACAATTGAATAACGTACCCAAATCACGAAGAAAAAGAGATAATAATAATAGTATATTGTTTGATTAGGAGTAAAAATGTCACTTTTTTTAGGCTAGTCAGTAGGGCTTGTCAGATGAAACGAAGTTGAGTCTGACAACTACTGACGAGCCAAAAAAAGTATTTTTACTCCGTATTAAACATTTAATTTTTTCTTCAAACGTAAAACTTAGAAAAAGCAAAAATAAAAATTTTTGAAGTGTCGCCATCTCTTGAAAATTATGTGTAGTTCAATTGTCAAATATTTTTAAAAATTAGCTTTAACTTGTAAAAAGAAGCTAATTATTAAACGCAACGAATACATTATAACAGGAAATTTATAAAAACATTACCTTTTTACATTACAAATGCTTAGAAATATCATTTTACGTTACAATTTGTTGTTTTAATATTTTGGGTTAGAATTTACTTTTACCTCCTAGGAGGTAAAAGTTCACTTTTGCTTCCTAGGATGTAAAAGTAGAACTTTAACCTTACTTGTTCAGTAACAAAATGTCAACTTTTTTTGACGTTTAAAGAAAAAAATTTTTTTTAATATGTACAGAATAATAATATTTTAAGTAGACGAGCGGTGACAATGCGCAGATACCTAAATTGGTATTTATCCCCACCAACGCAGTAGTCAACGTATTTAAATTATTAAAGGGGCGTGGCCAAACCTGCGCGAACTGATCTCAAGTTAAATTTTTTTTACTGTACTTGAATTTAGAAATCAATGTAACTTATTTCCGGAAAAATTTTTTACGTCAGGTATCAATATTTTTATACTGTGATTTAGACAATTGAATAAAGTTCCCAAATCAGGAAAAAAAAAGTACGGTGCCATTTAAAAAAAATGTTGATGACATCATTACTTAAAAGCAAATGGATATTGGATAATGATTTATGATTTTGACATAAAAATGTGCATTTAAAAAAATAAAATCGACGTGTTTCAAGATTTAGCAAAGAAAGCATTTAGTTCAGTTTTATTTGCAATGTTCCATACCTTTGCCGCGCACTGTACAAAATAGAGTAATATGACTAATAACTTACGTTTGAATTCAAGTTTTAAATTTTTGAGAAATAATTATACAAAGTTCAGTTGCAATTTTAATAAAAGTTTTATAAGATGAAAGTGATGCCTATTTAAATTGTTCTTTAAAATACTCAGTTATGAGTGCTGGTTTATTGAAAATCGCTGAAATTAAATAGGTTATTTGTATATGCACAGCGGTACTCAATAGGTGTTAATTTATAAGAACCTTAAACCGTTGTAACTTCCTTGTTATTCGATTTTGTCCTAAAATTTATTTGGAAGAGAAGAATTGGTGGTATGAATATATTTGCTAATAATCGTAAGAATTAATTAATTACTACCTGTAAATACTAGTGTAAATAAACATGTACTCCAAAAACAAAGCATTTGGTATGCTATTAAGTAAGAATTTACTTCACTGTCGAAGAATTTACTACATAATTCAAGTAACTATTAGTAGTATTAGCAAATACTTTTTTTTTATACAACACTATTTGTCCCCTTTAGTTGCCATTTCAGTTTCGTCAGCACGTTAGGATTCACTCTGTATACAGGTAGATACTTTTACGTTACGTACATAAAAAAAAATAAAAATAAAAATTATAGTGAATACAAAATTAAACGCCGATTGACGATAAGCGACAACGTTGTCTTTTTGAATTCTTTTTCACAATCATCAAAAAGTTCCCATTTTCCGTCAATTCTCCCACAATATGCTGTGTAATGGCCTGCCTATTGCAGAAGTATCGTTAGGAATGGGAGCTTCAAAATGTCCAAAGGCCCTTAATAAGTAACTGCAATATTTAATTTCAATGGCGACTGGAATGTCACTTAATTCACATTGGCCCTTATCACAATCAATAAAAACATACGGTTTTAATGAAAAGCAAGAGACTACATTTGTCTGACACTTGCTACCTGCCACAACCATTTTCATCGATGTTCTTCAAATAAATTTTTAAAGTGGCAAAAAAATTATTTTTTTCATTAGAAGCTAAGAAAGGGATATTTCTTTCTCTCTTTGCAATTTGGGCAATGTAATTTTTCTACTCCAGAAGTGGAATCGTGCAAATCAGATTTATTGAGGAAGTGAGTCTAGGTATCGAAACACTTTAGTTCCTGGTAGAAAAGGGGTACATGGCAACGCTGGCTCAAAACCACTAAAAAAATTCTATGAACTGAAAATATAATTTAATGCTTATTTAGAAAAAAATGATTAGCATAAATATCTATTTTTCTCACTAAATTTACCTATACAATTTAAATATTAATAAATATTTTTTGTCAATATTGAAGTTTATAACGCATATCTGCCACATTTATTGCATGTTTCTTAGCGCATATAAATCCGAGCTCTAGTGATAAAACATATTAAAAATGTAACAAAAATTTCTATGAATGCTGACGTAACGCGTGTCAACTTAAAGGGCTGGTGCTGACCATAAGTTGTCATAAAATTAATGTATAACGAAATAAAAACTGTTTTAGTAAATGAAGCTGCTAATTTTAAAAGAGTGGAAGCAGGATGGAGCAGCGATATAGTAACACAAGCAGGACTGGGTCCCGTAATTCCTACTTCTAATGTGTTGCTGGAAGGGAAGTCAGCAACACCAAAAGACTTAAGTATATTTCGAAAACGGTTTGTGTTGCTGGGTCAGGAGTTGAAGCAGGATATAGCAGGGATATAGCAGCACAAGCAGGCTTGGGTCCCGTAATTCCGGCTTCCAATGTATTGCTGGAAGGGAAGTCAGCAACACCAAAAGACTTAAGTATATTTCGAAAACGGTATGTGTTGCTGGGCCAGGAGTTGAAGCAGGATATAGCAGGGATATAGCAGCACAAGCAGGCTTGGGTCCCGTAATTCCTGCTTCCAATGTGTTGCTGGAAGGGAAGTCAGCAACACCAAAAGACTTAGGTATATTTCGAAAACGGTTTGTGTTGCTGGGTCAGGAGTTGAAGCAGGATATAGCAGGGATATAGCAGCACAAGCAGGCTTGGGTCCCGTAATTCCTGCTTCCAATGTGTTGCTGGAAGGGAAGTCAGCAACACCAAAAGACTTAGGTATATTTCGAAAACGGTTTGTGTTGCTGGGTCAGGAGTTGAAGCAGGATGGAGGAGCGATATAGCAACACAAGCAGCACTGGGTCCCGTAATTCCTGCTTCCAATGTGTTGCTGGAAGGGAAGTCAGCAACACCAAAAGACTTAAGTATATTTCGAAAACGGTATGTGTTGCTGGGTCAGGAGTTGAAGCAGGATATAGCAGGGATATAGCAGCACAAGCAGGCTTGGGTCCCGTAATTCCTGCTTCCAATGTGTTGCTGGAAGGGAAGTCAGCAACACCAAAAGACTTAGGTATATTTCGAAAACGGTTTGTGTTGCTGGGTCAGGATTTGAAGCAGGATGGAGGAGCGATATAGCAACACAAGCAGGACTGGGTCCCGTAATTCCTGCTTCCAATGTGTTGCTGGAAGGGAAGTCAGCAACGCCAAAAGACTTAGGTATATTTCGAAAACGGTTTGTGTTGCTGGGTCGGGAGTTGAAGCAGGATATAGCAGGGATATAGCAGCACAAGCAGGCTTGGGTCCCGTAATTCCTGCTTCCAATGTGTTGCTGGAAGGGAAGTCAGCAACACCAAAAGACTTAGGTATATTTCGAAAACGGTTTGTGTTGCTGGGTCGGGAGTTGAAGCAGGAAGAAGCAGGAATATAACAGCACGAGCAGGAATGTATCCCGAAATTCCTGCTTTTAATGTGTTGCTAACTTCTCGGACCTGCTCATCAGGTATAAAATTATTTGGAAGAAAAGCTCGGACACATCGATTTAGATTTTTATTTGTGCATTTTTTGACAAAAAGTAGGTACGACATCATTAACTGTTTCTTTCAATTGGAACACCCTATATATTTTGTCATTTTTAGTTTCCCCATTGAGAACTGATTTCAAAAACCTATTACACTTAGCTTTAAGACTTTAAGGTGGTTTTTCGTTTAGAGAAATCGTGAATCGTCTCGATCGAAACCACTCCACTATTATGCGATGTTACCGAACATGGAGAGGGTAAACAACGTCGTAGAATAGGATCTGGACGACTAAAACGACCTAACGAGGCACAGAATCGCTACCTTCGGCTTATGGCATTAAACCACTGATTCTCCAGCACTAGATCAATTGCTGACTAATAATTGGATAACGAAGGTCGCCTTGTAACGCTTTGAACGGTTTACCGTCGAATTAGAACTTTCCGCCTGCAATCTTTTCGGACACATCATGTGCTACCACTCATGGTTCAACACTGACAGCAACGTTTGGAGTGGTGTACGTTGAGAGATTACATTGGAACTTGGAATGGCGTAGGGTGGTGTTTAGTGACGAATTTAGATTCTGTTTGAGGATGCATGATGGCCGCATGAGGGCCCGACGAAGACGTGGGAAACGAGGCAATATTAATTTTTCTGTTGATATACCTATGCACCGAACTATTGGAGTTATGGTATGGGGTGCTATAGAATATGGGAGTAGGTCTCAATTAGTATTCATCCGAGGCAATATGATAGATAGCCCAGCGTTATGTGAATGAGGTTGTGGAACCGCACACTCTTCCTTATCTTCAGTAGCTGGAAGACCCTATTTTCTAGCAGGATAATGCCTGTCCTAATGTCGCGAGAACTTCTCTTAATCGCTTTTAAAGAGACCCACGTCAATCTCTTGCCATGGCCAATGAGTGGGACATAATGAGAAGAAGACTGAAAAATTTAGCGAATCCTCCACTGATTCCGTTAGCCTTCAACATGAATTGCAGGTTGTTTGGGACACAATACCCCAGGAGGTTATCGATCACCTGCTGGAATTGATTCCACGAAGAGTTGGGGAGTGTGTAACCAATAGAAGGCGTTCAATTCATTATTAATAAAAAATAGGTTTATCTTCAATTGTTTTTTTTTTAATTTTAATCAATTATTACCCTTGAGTCATTGAATAAATAGCCGCTACTCTAACAGGAAAGAACATTCTTATACTCCCACTTAAAAGGAAAGATCATGACAGCCAATGATAATGTAAACTCGACAAAATGAATGAGTCGTCCATAGTTTTCGAAAAACTCGTCTTCACACACAGGCTTGTCTTCCGGTTTGCCTGTCCAGACGGCCTGCGCAGGCGACCTGAACGCTGTTCACACGCTCCGATTTGGCTTGTACAGTGTACAGACTATCTGTCAGTTTATCTGTAAGTGGTGCAAACGAACATAAATATTTTAAATTTTGGTTTGATGAAGGTTTTTGAAATAACCTCTTGGTGGAGATTCCAAAAATAATAAAAAATATAGTGTTTTATTTAAAAGACAAGGATGATGATATCGTACCTACGATATAAATCGCCCTATATAAATGGTTACGCCATAATTATTTAGTTAAAATTATTTTATATTTTTCATAATTTGAAAATGTGCGCGGGCACGAATGAGAAGATAGAGGTAGGTAAAGAGGCGATTCGGCCGAGGTAAGTTAGGAATCTACTATACCGACATGTTACCGGCATTACAGTTTCTGTTACCTACATTACAGTTTTACCAACATTACAGATTTGAATTACTGGCATCCGCGGCCATTTTGAATGCGTGACGGCCATTTTGGAGGCGTAACCTGTCAATTGCGGCCATTTTTAGGGCGTAACCTGTCATTTCGGCCACTTTGGCGGCCATTTTGACCTACAGCGCCACCTAGTGGGTATTGTTTAAACTACCGGGGGTTTGTAACTCTGCTAAACGCCACCTAGTGTGTTGTTGTCAAACTCCTCACATTGACAGGTTACAAGGCCCCACACAAAGATGGCCGCCACCATGACGCTTAGCAAAGTTACACACTATGCCGGTAACTTGAGGAGTTTGACAGCTACACACTAGGTGGCATTTAGCAGAATTACAAACCCCCGGTAGTTTGAGCAATACCCACTCGGTGGCGCTGTAGGTCAAAATGGCCGCCAACGTGGCCGAAATGACAGGTTACGCCCTAAAAATGGCCGCATTTGACAGGTTACGCCTCCAAAATGGCCGCCACGTATTCAAAATGGTCGGGGATGTCGGTAATTCAAATCTGTAATGTCGGTAAAAAATGGCGGGAAAACTGTAATGTTGGTAACAGAAACTGTAATGCCGGTAACATGTCGGTAAAGTAGATTCCTAACTTACCTCGGTCCAATCGCCTCTTTACCTACTGATAGATAATTTCAATTCATTCTCTCGCTTCATCACTGAAGTTGAAATCATTATTAATTTTTCTAATTACATTTTTAATAAGGGATCTTTATATCAAAGTTTTGTTAAATAATTATATTTATTATATTACCCATTGGCGATCAATTTTCAGTTTATTTATCATTCCTATTTATCCTTTCCTTAAGTGATTATTTAAATGTTAATTTTTTTTTTATGATTATCAACAACATTCGGTAAGGCACTGACTTATTTTTTTTCTATCTTTTTATAATTGGGATTAACATATCTACCGATTACCCGAGCCCAATAAATTATATATTTTTTTATAATTATGATACTGGCTGCAGCAATAAATATTATTTTAGTGTCAGAAAATTCGCAATCAAAAATTTAAATCGACGTGTGTTCCAGGTTTTTTCTAAATATTTTTATCTGCCAAGATAATCGTTATAAATATTCCTTACTTTATACACACACTGTATAAGTAAACTTATAGGTATTTAGTTAATTCTTTTTAACATATTAATTTCGAGTACAAGAAGGATTATAGCTAGTCTTAAATTAAGAAGTTTGTGAGGCACATTTTTTATGCAAGTAAACTATTACGAAGCTAGTCGTAAAACGAGAGTAGATGCTAAATATCATATAATTGGTACTTGATATTATAATTACTTTAATTGAGTACTTAATAGCTTTTTATTTTGGTTTAATAAACAGCTTTTATAATACATATTAGGGTAAAAGAAAAAAAAATTATTTCAAAGGCATGCCTATTTATTGTAAGTAAAAGAAAAACTAAACAAAAATCTTATTAATACTTAAGAAAAATTATTACTCTAGGAGTGGTTGCGATTTACAAGTCAATTCTATCCTTTATCTATGTACCTAGCTACAACGTTAAGGTAATTTTAACATTATTCACAACCGATCCCTTTATTATTATTTCGTCTTGTAGTATGTGGTAATTTTGTACGATTAACATCATCGAGGACATTGAGAGGGTACATTATCTAATACCATTAGGGAGTACTTGAGTGTATTTATTGTGAAAAAAGATAATAGTTGGGCTGCGTAGTATCCATAAAGTTAATCTAATTACAACTTTACGCTCTGCACAACATTTTTTTGGTTTCTCTTTGTTATAAAAATAAAAATCCCTTAATTAATTGGCTTACGTTTTTTTTCAATAACTAAATTCCTCTCTTGTTGTGTTATTTCGAGTAATTATTATTGCGTCGTATGATGGGAATAAAGGTATGTGACATACATACAGTGTATGCGAAGTAATGATGAAAATGCGGATATTGAGATATTTTAGGTATGTGAATACCAATATCACCTTACGATATTATTTTAATAAGTTTTTCGAGTTAAAAGTTAAAGAAGAAAATTTATATGTATTTTGAACGAGAAAGAGAGAGTGCTCGATTTATATAAAAACGTCGATTGTGGTTGCTCTCGAATGCTTAACAAAAGACGTATGGATGAACAGTCAGTAGCTGACAGTATGATAGCCCTATGAAATCGCTATCGCAATGCCGAATTCTTGAAATATAAGTCCTATAAAGGACTCAAATGAAATCATGACAGCATTAACGTTTCTTCACATCAAAGCTGAAATGCGTTAAAAAAAATTTTCTTTATTATGTGGTAGGTGAGAAGTAATTGATCTTTTTAAAACGATGGAAATTATGACAATGAACATTCATAAAGCAGTTTTTTAGGTGAATATAATTATGATTTATTAAGAGTTTTTTAAAATTTTGTCAGATATTAAAATGCGTTAATAATGTTGTCACTTAGCTTATTATATACCGCCAAAAGTTTCATTTCTAGATAAAATTGAATAATTATTTATTTGGAGTCTTTTTCAATCGTTTTTCACCATTTTCCAAATAAGGTTTGTGCTGTAGGTGTTCCATCAGCGATAAGGAAACTGAAAATCAGCTTACACGGCTAGTTATGTTACGATATTTCAGACCAGATATGGGCAGGATTGTAACAATGCAAAATTTTATCCAAATGCTGGACTCAAATACTGGTACAGTATTACAGCATCCTGGAAATTTTTTTATCGTTAAAAGAGCAGCTACTTGTGGTTTTTTCTTTAGTTTTCCCCTAGCTCCGCCCCTGAGATCAAAATGGAGATAGTTTTTACATTCCTGTGACCCGTTCTTCAAGCACTGTCGTTTAAGCCCAATCTTGATGAGATTTGATCAAAATGACCCAACCTTAATTTTTGTATTTTCATTATCAGCGTTATCAGTGATAAAAACTGATTTCCCTGTAACTCAGCAACTATAAGAGCTAGAGCTTCCGTTTTATTTTTAGTGTGACTCTGGTGTCGATTTACCTCTTTATAAATTAGTTCAACCTTATCAATTATTTATCTAAAACTTTTTAATTATAGGTTTGTAAAATTATTAAATGTTTAAGGCTCAGTATTATAAAGCCTAGTTAACAGAATGTTGACTCAACCTTCGGTTGAAATTATAAATACACGTCTATGTCACACTTAGGGCTCGTATTATAAATGACGGTTGAAACTCAACCTAAGGTTAGCTGTCATTTTAGTTTGACATAGCTGGTAGACATAAATTAGTGAAATTGACGTTTATTGATAATTTCAACCGAAGGCTGAGTCAACTTTCGATTAACTAGGCTTTTGACCCTTAATGGCAGTCAATCCTTAGGATGACTTTGAAAGTCAGGTTGAGTTTCAACCTTCGTTTATAATACTGGGCCTAAATTGAATGTAAAACCACGTGGAGAGTTTAATTAGTGATATAGGAGTTGATTGATGTTTTTTCTTTTTACCTCCGTGATTCATAGGCATCCCTGAATATTTTCCTGTCCGTTCTTATTGGTTGTCGTGTGAATCCGAGTTGGTCGTCGGATTTCCAATAAAAGTCCCTTCTCCATTTTGATAAAGGACTTCTCGTTTCACCATCGTGGTGAACGGAAGCGTGCTCTTGTTAATTTTTCCCATTAGTCAATTTCCTCTTGCCTTCAACAAAGCCGTCTTAATTAATTAATTTAATTTAAATAATTATTATTTCACTAGGTAGGTACCTGTTAATTATTTCTCGTGTTAAACTAGTTTTAATCGATTTGATTTAATTAATTAATATTTTTATTTTCCTTTTACTTTTACTAAATCCGTGTGCTCATGTTACCTCTAACGTCTAGTGATCTTATTTTGAGGTTCGTTTAGGTCTCAAGAAGGGTTCTAGTGGTCTGGAGAAACACGCAACTTCCGTGCCCTTTCTTTAGGTCTGTAGATCTCACTCAGAGGCCCTTTCAGGGTCTTAGAGCGAGGTCTGGTGACCTAGCGACAGGAATCACCCTTTCGGCTCGTTGGTGTTCTTTTAGGTCTGGTGGTCTTGCTCAGAATTCTATGCTGGGTCTTAGAGGTCTTGTGATCTGGAGGGAAGCCAAGTCTGTGTTCCTTATAGGTCTGGTGGTCTCACTCAGAGGTTCTTTTTGGGTCTTAGAGTGAAGTCTGGTGGCCTAAAAGGAACCCAAGTCAGTGTTTCTCTCAGGTTTGGTTTTCTCACTCAGAGGTCCTTCTTGGATCTTAGAGTGATCTGGTGGTCTGGGAGAATAGTGACCGAGTCAAATAGTTATCCCATTGGAGATTTGTGTTTAGTTGGTTTCCCTTTATAGTTTGTTTGTTTATTTTTACTTAAGAGAGGTTCTTTTTATTTGTGTACGTGTCATTTCGCCCCCACTATTATTGTGGTTATTAATTTTGAATAAACATATTTTATTTTTTTATTCCATTTATAGTGAATTTTATTTCTTGCAACGAACTTGTCTCCAACTGAGCGACGCGGAAGATTTAATGCAACACCCCGTTTCCGTTGTTACAGGATAGTATCATTGCAAAATATTTTCTATAGCTATTCCCAGTGACTTGAAGAAATACTTCCTACTAACAAACATCTCCACACACTACCTAAGGGCGAGTTTTATAAAGGGTGCTAAGCACTTGCTCAACTTAAGTTCGAGATCGCGGACTAAAATTCCGTTTCATAAAGCTTTCTCAAACTCAAACAATTACGTCGCCCCTTTCGGCAGTTATCGGTTGAAAACAAACGTAAAGAACGAGTTGCCCAAGTTTCGAAAAGGTTGGCAATTTGTTTGTTTTCAACCGATAACCGCCGAAAGCGGCGACGTAACTGTTCGAGTTTGAGAAACTTGATCCCGATCTCGAACTTAAGTCGAGCAAGTGCTCAGCACCCTTTATGAAACTCGACCTAAATGTTTGAAATTTCTAGCATGGGCTTAATTAAAAAAGGATGGAATGTATATTCAGCATTCTGCTCACAGAAAAAGAATTGCAAAAGAAATTTTTGGCAAACATTTATTGTAGCTACCACTACCATCAGATGTACTTTTCCTACAGACTAAACCAGAGCTATTTTTTGAGTATGTAAAAGTGGTGAATACAAAATAAATACTTTTGTCTAAGAAAGAACCAAGAAGATACAATAGGTCATAAATGAACGGTACCCATTTTCAACAAGAATGTGTACATATTGCATATTTGGGTCATATTTTCTAAGGTTCTATGACTTTATGTACCCTTCAGAGTACTAAATAGTATAAAAAAATATTTCTCTTATGAATTTTTAAAATTTTATAGTGATTTTAACGCTTATTCCTTTAAATGTTTAATTATTTTAAAATAATTTAAAAAATGTAGACCTCGTAGACTTCGTAAAACCGCCCTTGTGCCACTCTCTAGATATAACTTTCACAAATGCATCAGCATTCGGTTCGATAGGGCCACAGTAAGGGCTACCGTTTCCGCTAGAATTTTAGATTCTATTCTACATGTAGAGCATGTAGAATGGCCTCGAGAACTGATGGGTCAGGAGACGCATCTTAAAAGTTACAAAATAAGCCTTAACAAATAATCTTAGTGCTGGTACTTGACTGCTCTAACTTAACAATCCAGATCCCATTACGAGACTTTTTGAAAATTTTTAATTTTGTGTTCGTGAAAATTTGTAAGAAAATTCTTTTTTCAAGTAGCGTTTTCATCGTGCATATTTGAAATTATGTTTGTGTAACCTTAATAGTAGATGATGGGCGACCCGAGTGTAGAAGGCTCGAAGGGCCGGCCTTTTATTATTAGTAAATCTACACTTTTTATTAAAACTTTTACCAAAAGTCAGTATTTAATTTAAAAGTAACCTGTGATTAAAATGTGTTAATAACTTGGTTTTCTTCCAACGAGCAACAAAATAAATTCCCCTAATAATTTTTATTCGCCTTCAAGCGCACATCACATTTTAACTCAAAATCCCATTGAAAATGAAATATTAAATTAATTAAATAATAATAAAAATATTTTATATACGCAAATAATTTTAATATTCATCAACTATCGCTTTATATTTTATTTAGTTATATCCCGAGTTTAAATTTACGACTTTAATATGTAAATCGCAGCAAAATTTACTGTAGAAACATTAACACCAACATTTAGCATGATAAGTTTGATTTTAATTTAATTTATGCGGAAGCTACATTTTGCGTCTTTACCCCAAAATTGAAATAAAAGAGAAACGCTTAATTCGTCTAATTCTTTATTTTTGTATTTGAAAGGGTGCGCGTATGTGAAAAATTATACGTTTACGTTAGATCTCTTCGTGCGTACGTGTTTTCGAAGCCGCAGTTTATGATGAGACAAAGTGGTTGTGTTGTAGAAATGGAAGAAACTCGCAACTATTGTATCGTATCTTTTAGAAAACTCATATGTATCCTCCAAGTCTTGACTTTACTAACGTTAGCCGTGTTTCAGACTATCGAAGACGTGCTTTGCCTTTTAGAAGTGTCGCTCTTATTTTTTCATCCCTTTTTAAAAAGAAATTTTTTTCTAACCCTCCCTTTTTTATCCCACGTATAATTATTAAGGACACAAAGCGGAATTATTAATGTAAAAGTTATTAATTAATGTTGTAAGGATGCTATTATTAGTTGGATCACCGACGAATTAAAACAGCTCAGGCCGGCATAATCCCAAACAAATTGAATCTAATATTTAGTATAATCGGCTTAACAAGGATATGCCCACTTACGAGAGTTCTCCTATACACGTCCTTCATAGTAAACATCTCCTTAAAGGCAATTTTATACAGAATTAACGACTTATTGAAAATTAATTAAAATAGTTCAACCATAAGAATATTTAAACAAGCGTTCTTTTCTTAGCACAAAGGTTCTTAGCGCCACAAGATGTCGAATTAAAAATAGAAAAAGCCGCTTTTTGAAAAAGATAATAAACGATTGATAAGTACGTGTCCTTTAACTATAGAATAACGCATAAAAGGAGTGTTGATATATGCGGAACAAAAACGAATTTCGGTCGTAGATTCAATTTGGGGTAAATTGGGATTTGTGTAAGAACCCCAATTCGCCAATTCTAAATTTATATAAACTTTTTAGAAAAAAAAATTAAGCCACTTTTGAATAATGCAGTAGATGAAAACATTTTACAGATGATGAAAAATAAATGGAAAATAGTTTCAAATCTGTGTGTAGATTATTAACCCGTAGATAAATTTTAAGCTTTATGAAATTTTAATAGCACTAAATTACTCTAAGAATCTTGTACAATTTTAATCTTAATAAGAAGCTTAGGAGGCTTAGGAGGTACAAAAATCTATAAATTTTGTTACGAGGATAAATACTGAACAGTGCCCACAATTTTCTTATTCAAACATCGACAATAACTAATTTCAAATGTCGCGTAGAGGCTGTTGAGAGTGATAAATTTATCGGCGAATATAAACTTTGCTAAAGCGTTCGATCGACTTCCAAGGAAGAGCCTCTTTTATAAACTCGATGACGCTTATATTATTGTGGTTAACTAAACCAGTAGATTGCAAACTTTCTTTCTGATGGAACGTTATAGGTCACGTGGGAACTTATCCACACAATTAAAAACACAAGGATCATCGAAAATGCGCAGTAAGGTCCGAAAAAGACAGAGATATAAAAAAAGATAGAGATAGAGTGAGTGGGGGAAGTAGGTTAGGGATTGGTTTAGAGAAATGAGGCATAGTGTGTCACCATAGTTACCATATGTCAATGTCGTTATCTGATAACATATGTCAATGTCAGAAGAAGGTTCTGACATATGTCCCCCTACATATGTTAAGGTCAACTGTCACCATATGTCAATTTCATTCTCAAATACAGTGGAAATCTGGTTGCTCTGTGGGCCCTCCATGGGGTATCTTGTTAGGGAACTAAGCTACCAACCTATCACTTTTTGACTTTGATTCTCATTTTGACTCTTTATTTATTCTGATAACATCAGAAGACATTTTTTCAGTAAGTTAAAGGCTCTACTTGTGCTCGACTCATCATTCTCATCTACAATGGCAATCTGGCTACTCTGTGGGCCCTCCATGGGCTATCTCATTAGGGTACCAAGCTATCTATCACTTTTTGACTTTGATTCTCATTTTGATTCTTTATTTATTGTGACATCACCAGAGGAGATTTTTTCAGTAAGTTAAAGACCCTACTTATGCTCGACTCCTCATTCTCATCTACAGTGGAAATCTGGTTGCTCCGTGGGTCCTCCATAGGGTATCTCGTTAGAGTATCAAGTTACTTATCACTTTTTGACTTTGATTTTCATTTTGACTCTTTATTTATTCTGGCATCACCAGAAGAGATTTTTTCAGTAAGTCAAAGACCCTACTACTTGTGCTCTACTCCTCATTCTCATCTACAGTGGAAATCTAGTTGCTCTGTGGGCCCTCCATAGGGTATCTCGTTAGGGTACCAAGCCACCTATCACTTTTTGACTTTGATTCTCATTTTGACTCTTTATTTATTCTGATATCACCAGAAGAGATTTTTTCAGTAAGTGAAAGACCCTACTTATGCTCGACTCCTCATTCTCATCTACAGTGGAAATCAGGCTGCTCGGTGGACCCATCATGGGGTATCTCGTTAGGGTACCAAGCTACCTATTTTTGACTTTGATTCTCATTTTGTGCCAGAGAATATGTCCCTGAGACACCCTGTATATTAAACGATATATTTAGCTAAATGTGACTAACATACTCGTAAAACAGAAAACATGTATAAGAGGCCCTCCTTGTGTAATGCTTTGACTATACCTATACACAAAGGTCGTCTACATAATACAAGGACTTGAAGATTGAGGACACTTTGTCAATACGCCCCAGTATTAGCAAGCTGTATCAAAACAAATTCACTCAGAATCAACATGCTAGCTAGATCAATATAATTAATAATTTACCGGTTCGTTCGCCCCCTAAAATTCAAATTATCTTAAGCACTTATTTGATTAAAAAATTACTGGTTCTAATTTTCAATCGATTGAATAACCTAATTAACGATAAAGTTATTTCTAAAGATACGTTTGATGGTGCATCACGCACCCTCGTAAATAACAAGTGCCGACTAGATACTTTTAATGTTATTTAGATAAAAGCAACTTCTGGAAAATTACGGTAAACTTTTATAAATCGTACAAATAAAAATTTACTGCATGTAAGTAGTAATCTTGCAAAAATTGATTAGAGTACCAATAAATCTAATCTTTTAGTTCTTGATGGTCGTAGTTTATCAATAAGATACTTCAATGACAAGTAGGATTTTCTTGTTTTGTTAGAGATAGACTAAAGGCCCGTCCACACATACAGGCTTTGCCTTTCGGTTTGGCCTGTGCAGGCCGCCTGAACGGTGTCTACACGCCCCGGTTTGCAACCGGAAGGCAAGCCTGTGTGTGTGGACGATCCATAATTTTTTGATATTGACATTGTATTTAATTTTCTTTTCTTCGTTTTTCGTCATCTTGTTCTATAAGAAATATCGGCTGAACCGTATTAACTACACGTGCCCACCCCTAAACAATAATAGCAATATTTATCTGCCGCTAATCGAACACAAAACTGATGATAATTCCTTTGAACTAGTTTTTTAAATTTTCTATTTCACATCAGTTCTTAGGGTTGTTTTGGTCACTAGCCTAAATTCGTCAATCTTCTCTGTGCCGTTAGGAATCAACAGTTGTTACACTGTAGGTCGTGGGCTCGCATTTTTTACCTTGGCGTTAAAGAGAAATGTATAGCAAAGAAGAGAACAATATCCCCCTATTAATTAGGGTGATAGATATACTATTAAACAAAATTATGAAATAAGAGATTTAGGCGCCCTTAAATGAGCCCCTAAACTATGGTCTAATATGGTTTTACGAATAATCCGCTAATGAGGGTATCGAGGGGTTATCCACTCTCTGCAGTCAATGTACAAAAATTGAGCTGTCAATGGTAGTCATCTGCAGTCAATGGCAGTCCTAGCATAGGCAGTCAACGGCAGTAATCGGCAGTCTGTGCACAAATTCAGAATAGTGGTTGACCCCTCGGAGTGTACCTTCTATAATACAAAAATAAGCATTTCGGTTTGATGGGCTCTTAACATCGATCGAGCTCTCTCGTTTGTGAGTTTGAAAATAAAAAATAATTTCTTAATTTAAACGTAACGTTCTAGTTATAAACGCAAAGCATAATTGGGTATCGTGATCTTAAATTTATGTTCATGCTGTTTTCTAATTTACCTAATAACTTAGAAGTGCATGGCTTGTTTAATAATAAAAATTACTATTTGATAACGTCAACGAGCCAACACTATTTTTACAACACGTTTAAAATTTAAAAAAATGCTTATCGACGCCATTAAATAAATATGTGATTGGAAGGTTCGTAGAGAGGCTTGCGTTTCTGAATTTTAATAAAGTCGCGTTGAGGCACTAAACTAAAGTGCATGAAAATAATTAAAAGATAAAAAAAAATAAAATGGCGCTACTTCCACTATAGTAGAAATTGCAATGTAATGCAAAGTCGTATAATATTAAGGCACACAGCGCAGCGTGAAGAAGTTCTAATGCATAGGCGTAGATCTACTCGGTGACTGAAAGCAAATCTGTGTTTTTTTAAATACTAGACCATAGACGCGCGCTACCCTTTATCTGCCAGCCTTATAATGTCATATCGTCTCATCTGTCAATCTTACCTGCAAATATTATCTGTCATCTCGTTTGTCAACCTCATCTGTTTTCTCATCCTATCTGTCACTCATTGTATCTGTCAAACTCATATGTGAAATGAGATGACATATGGTATGACAGATTTGATGACAGATGCGTTGACATATGGGCTGACAGATGAACCCCTGATATGTGAAATGACATATAGCATGACAAATGATCCCCTCCCCCCATGGTGATAGATTGACATTTGAATATAGTAACTATGGTGACAGATTAACACAACTCTCCATCTCTTTAAAAAATTTCTGAAATTAAATATGGGATGACAGATCGGTTGACTGATGGAATAAGTAACTCCACCAGACATGAAACGACAGATGAAATTGATTGTGCTGACATATGAGAGATGACCTTGACATTAACATATGTTGAGTGACAGATGACAGATCTCTTTCGGACCTTACTGCGCATTTCCAATGATCCATGTGTTTTTTCTTGTGCGTTGATATAAAGTTAGTTTCGTTACCATTACGAGATCTGTTACTTTCGAAGTTGAAAACTCAACTCTATTGGAAATGTTATTGGCTGATTGACATATCTAGAACATCGAAATAAAAATCTTTATAAAACCAAAACTTCATCAGGCATTAAAACGCATTTGTAGCATCGTAAATAATTATTTGAGAAATAATATTAATCAAGTTTCTTCAGAAGTATTCGGAAACTCAATAAAATTTAAAGAAAATGCATAAAAGTTTCTAAAGTAAACTTTAACTACTATTTCAAGTACTTTGCAAAGTCACTTGGAATTTATTTTTCAATCTTTTTCTAAAGTGCTTATATTTCAATAAATTTTATTAAAATAATTTTTTTTGACAATTTTCTCTTTCTAGAGGGTTAAATAAAATCATAAAACTAGAAAACATTAAATTAAAATTAAGTGCACTCAGATGCCTAATTAAAAGGCAATTATTCATCAGGTGAGTTTGAGTTAACTTTGAGTTAACAATCAAGAGTATCGCAATTTTTTAAAGGGATCACTTAGAAATAATAAAAACCTCGCCTCTGAATTTAATTTTTTTAAATTTACTCATTAATGGAATTTTGAAAATACAAAAGCAGTTTGTAATATTTCGTGTATGAGCTTCGTTTTGGAAATATTTGCATTAACCCTGTTGAAGTTGAAGTATTCAATTTATTATTTTAATTCAATCTTATGATCTTACCAACGAAAACGAGCCAGGAAGCGAGGACTGAAGTTTTTTTGTAATTATTATACGATAGTAATTTAATCGACCCTTAAAAATTGTAACATAAACTAAACAAAAAATGAAAAAGAAATAAAGTTCTTTACAATAAGACTGAAACAGAAACATGAGAGTGTGTTTTTTTGGTACAATTCTTCATAGAGCACCCATTAGAGGGACGATTTAAGTCTACACACGATACAATTGTCCGGAAAGACAAAAGTAGAAGCTTTAAATGACAGGAAGTCGAAGAAAACGGAAGGACACAAGTGACTATACGTCGGACTAAGGCGCGGCTAGTTTGATTCTATGAGTTTTCTTTATCACTTATCACTTCACTATTATTTATATTTATTATTTTCTCTTTTCTTAAGTTATCGAATAACGGGGAAACTTTTTTAACGCATTTCGCAGTTAAATAGTTTGTAAATTAAAATACTTTGTAAAACTCAAAGGATGTTTACGACAAAAGCCTCTTTTGAATATTTTCACTTTAGATTTAAATGCATCCAACCTTTTCATGCTAGATATTACATTTAAATTCTATTTGTGACAGTACTTTTGTAAAATTACCGTTTTTAAGGAACGTAATTGAAACCGAAACTACTACATACAATGCATATAGGGTTTCTCATAAAGTGCATCAGTTTGCCATTTATTATACATGGGTTTTAGTAGAAAATGAAAAGTGTTAAAAAGTGTTTTCTAATAAATAATGAAACGATTAAAAATAATTTGGGTGGCACACAAAGGTTTACATCGCCTTTAAGGACGCTGACGCTGCTCATAAACGATCTTGTATCATTTCAAAACGTCATAAAAATTATTGTAAATCATTCTTTCAGGACAATTCGCAAATCTTTTTTGTTTTTAAGACAGCAGTTGTTGATCCTCCATTCCTTTATTTCCTAATAATGCGAAGAGACGATAATATGATGATTCTCTTCGGCTAACTTGTAAATTGAAAATATTTTTATTTAAAAAATGTTGAAATAGAAAATATTAAAGATGGAGATAATATGATAGATAATTTTGTTCTCTATAATTTTAATTAATTGGAAATTCCATTTTAGTTTGAGGCAGTGCGTTTTTCTTCAGCTCTCGGTTATCATAGCACAGTCTCATACATCAGAAAGTACATAACGTGGTGTGAAGAAGAAATAATTAATTAAAAAGCACCCTATTTATATTCAGTAACGAAATTAGTTTTAATAGTTCCCAGCATAGTCAAATAAAATTCAAAAACCCGGGTGAAAAATCGATAATTAATAACGTCAATTTTGTTGCTGAAATGGGATGGAAACGATCTCCTGAGTATGTGATGAAAATGTAAAACCTCCACCCTTGAGCTAACTTCAGGGGAGGGGCAAACGTGTGCTAATTTTAGTTTTTGGAAGCTATTATACAAAATTAAGTAATTTAGAGAAAAATGACTAGACTATCATTTTCAAGATACATAATTTTTACAAAAACAAGTCCTATAAAAAATTTTTGTTTGAGCAACGCTTTTCCACAAAATGAGAATGAGTCTACTAAAATAATATTCGAAAATGAGGTTAAAAGATAAAAATTATCACCAGCAATTTTAATGTTGAAATGTGATGGGGGTGATCTTCTAAGTATGTGATAAAAAAGCACCATCCGTACTCCCTGAGTTTACGTCAGGAGGGGGGGCAAACGTGTGACTAATTCTAGTTTTTGCAAGTTTTCTCCAAAATTAAGCTATACACGCTAAAACTACCTTAATTAAAAAATAATATGCTTAAAATCTGCAACAAAATCGCTACTTTGAAGTTTTTCTCTAAACATAGGAGTATCGACGCTACAGGGTCGCGAATATTTGATCCACTTTTTACAAGGGTAAAAACATACAACAACGTCAACAACGCGTTCTATAAGGGATTTTGTGGAGGACTTTATTAAGGCCTTTAAACTCCATTTCCACACTAGTGGAAAACCGTGGAAAACCTTTAGAATGTTTCGAAAGGTTAGAGATACTCATCAAAGGCGTCGAGATTTCTAAACAGTAATAAAAGCTTGAAGACTTGAACACTATACTTTGGAAACTCTATTGAGGACTTCATTAAGGCCTTTAAACTCCATTTCCACACTAGTGAAAAACCTTTAGAATTTTTTGAAAGGTTAGCACTCATCAAAGGCGTTGAGATTTCAAAACTGTAATAAAAGCTTGAAGACTTGAACACTATACTCTGGAAACTCTATCAAGGACTTCATTGAGGCCTTTAAACTCCATTTCCACAGTAGTGGAAAACCTTTAGAATTTTTCGAATGGTTAGAGACACTCATCAAAAGCGTCGAGATTTCAAAACAGTAATAAAAGCTTGAAGACTTGAACACTATACTTTGGAAACTCTATTGAGGACTTCATTAAGGCCTTTAAACTCCATTTCCACACTAGTGAAAAACCTTTAGAATTTTTCGAAAGGTTGGCACTCATCAAAGCCGTTGAGATTTCAAAACTGTAATAAAAGCTTGAAGACTAGAACACTATACTCTGGAAACTCTATCGAGGACTTCATTAAGGCCTTTAAACTCCATTTCCACACTAGTGAAAAACGTTTAGAATTTTTCGAAAGGTTAGCACTCATCAAAGGCGTTGAGATTTCAAAACTGTAATAAAAGCTTGACGACTAGAACGCTATACTCTGAAAACGCTATCGAGGACTTCATTAAGGCCTTTAAACTCCATTTCCATACTAGTGGAAAACCTTTAGAATTTTTCGAAAGGTTAGAGACACTTATCAAAGGCGTCGAGATTTCAAAACAGTAATAAAAGCTTGAAAACTTAAACATTATACTTTGGAAACTCTATTGAGGACTTCATTAAGGCCTTTAAACTCCATTTCCACACTAGTGAAAAACGTTTAGAATTTTTCGAAAGGTTAGCACTCATCAAAGGCGTTGAGATTTCAAAACTGTAATAAAAGCTTGACGACTAGAACGCTATACTCTGAAAACGCTATCGAGGACTTCATTAAGGCCTTTAAACTCCATTTCCATACTAGTGGAAAACCTTTAGAATTTTTCGAAAGGTTAGAGACACTCATCAAAGGCGTCGAGATTTCAAAACAGTAATAAAAGCTTGAAGACTTGAACACTATACTTTGGAAACTCTATTGAGGACTTCATTAAGGCCTTTAAACTCCATTTCCACACTAGTGAAAAACCTTTAGAATTTTTTGAAAGGTTAGCACTCATCAAAGGCGTTGAGATTTCAAAACTGTAATAAAAGCTTGAAGACTTGAACACTATACTCTGGAAACTCTATCAAGGACTTCATTGAGGCCTTTAAACTCCATTTCCACAGTAGTGGAAAACCTTTAGAATGTTTCGAAAGGTTAGAGACACTCATCAAAAGCGTCGAGATTTCAAAACAGTAATAAAAGCTTGAAGACTTGAACACTATACTTTGGAAACTCTATTGAGGACTTCATTAAGGCCTTTAAACTCCATTTCCACACTAGTGAAAAACCTTTAGAATTTTTTGAAAGGTTAGCACTCATCAAAGGCATTGAGATTTCAAAACTGTAATAAAAGCTTGAAGACTTGAACACTATACTCTGGAAACTCTATCAAGGACTTCATTGAGGCCTTTAAACTCCATTTCCACAGTAGTGGAAAACCTTTAGAATGTTTCGAAAGGTTAGAGACACTCATCAAAAGCGTCGAGATTTCAAAACAGTAATAAAAGCTTGAAGACTTGAACACTATACTTTGGAAACTCTATTGAGGACTTCATTAAGGCCTTTAAACTCCATTTCCACACTAGTGAAAAACGTTTAGAATTTTTCGAAAGGTTAGCACTCATCAAAGCCGTTGAGATTTCAAAACTGTAATAAAAGCTTGAAGACTAGAACACTATACTCTGGAAACTCTATCGAGGACTTCATTAAGGCCTTTAAACTCCATTTCCACACTAGTGAAAAACGTTTAGAATTTTTCGAAAGGTTAGCACTCATCAAAGGCGTTGAGATTTCAAAACTGTAATAAAAGCTTGACGACTAGAACGCTATTCTCTGGAAACTCTATCGAGGACTTCATTAAGGCCTTTAAACTCCATTTCCACACTAGTGGAAAACCTTTAGAATTTTTCGAAAGGTTAGAGACATTCATCAAAGGCGTCGAGATTTCAAAACAGTAATAAAAGCTTGAAGACTTAAACATTATACTTTGGAAACTCTATTGAGGACTTCATTAAGGCCTTTAAACTCCATTTCTACACTAGTGAAAAACGTTTAGAATTTTTCGAAAGGTTAGCACTCATCAAAGGCGTTGAGATTTCAAAACTGTAATAAAAGCTTGACGACTAGAACGCTATACTCTGAAAACGCTATCGAGGACTTCATTAAGGCCTTTAAACTCCATTTCCACACTAGTGGAAAACCTTTAGAATTTTTCGAAAGGTTAGAGACACTTATCAAAGGCGTCGAGATTTCAAAACAGTAATAAAAGCTTGAAGACTTGAACACTATACTTTGGAAACTCTATCGAGGACTTCATTAAGTCTTTCAAACTCCATGTCCGCACTAGTGAAAAATCTTCAGAATTTTGGGAAGCTATTTTACTTCACTATGGGAAATTGTTTATTTCTTACATAAGATTTTTTCAATTAATTTATAATTTGTTACTAATTTTGCTTAATTGCTTCGACTTTCAGTAAGTTCACGTTGTACAATAAAAAATAAATTATTAAAATTCGACACTTTGTTGTACTTTCTTAAAAGGAGAAGCGGAGATTAGCAAAACAAATTAAGGAGGATGTAGAATTAACGTCTAAAGTTTTAGGCAATGTACAAACGGATACTCAAGTACACACATAAATAGTGAAGGAAACTAGTAAGCAGCTTTACGCTTCGTTTAGCAAAGAGACGATGATGTTGCCTATGAGATAGCTACTAGCTCTCGGTATTAATTATTTTTCGACTCTCGAAAATCTCCTTTTACTTTATTTAATTCTTAATTTAGCATCAACTAAAGTTAAAAGTGGGCTCCTGTATTTGCTTTTGGAGAAAAAAAATTTGGTAAACGAATTAAATTTTTGATCCCTATATCTTAGTTTGTTATAAAACCAAGTTTATAGAAAAATTCAGTCAAGTTCGGTGAATGTTACAAATTTAATCTGACAAGTGATGGTTGTAACGAAACGTGAAAAGTTTGTACAGGTTTAGAATATTTTTGTAGGTAATAACGTTGCTTGAAAAAGGATATGAATAAAGTCTGTTGCAAATTTTCTATTGAAATTTACGGTACATACGCTTAAAGCTAAAGTAATAAAGTTCAGATATGCACTAGTAGAATATCTCAACTCGTTTGTGAATATAAATGTATAAGCTTTGAGTACTAGACTGAGATTTTCTGCAAATTTGCTTGTATTTACTATTATTATTACTTACTACGAATAGAATATTTTATATTTTACTTTAATAAAAATTGCATGTCTCGTTGGGGAAAAATAAAAAATGTATTTCCAACACCTTAGTAGTAAGTAATTCAACTACTTATTTTAAAACTACTTAAAAAGTGGCTCCAAATCTGGATTTCAATAATTTACAAAAATTTTATTTGTTCCTATCGAAAGAGGTACTTGTACCTACAAGTCTTCATGTATGGAGACTAATTCAGACTCACTTTTATGGAAATAATAGACAGCATGTATAGGTACTTGGATACTTGGGCCAGGCCATTCAGAAACGTGAAGATGACCAAGTGGAAGAAATAACACCAAGAGTAGAACCTATATGGAATAATGGACAGCTTGTATAGAGCTTCGTTATTTATTTTTAAATAAACAAATCTCTGTAAATTCTCTGTAAAAAGTGTTCGTCTACTACGGTAGCTACGTACGATTTAGAAACAATAGAATTGACACAGAAAATATAAATCATTTAAGGGTTAGGAGTGAGTTTGTATCACTGAAAACCGGGTGTTACATTAATTCTGCATTTAGCATCGTTCAGACGGCGACAGGAGGGTTTGAGGTCACGATAAAACACACATACGATGAACAGCAAAACACACTAACAAAACACAAAGCTCTTCTGTTATGACTAAGCCACCATTCTTTCAGACCACTAGTCCACGTCTTCAAGATCCAACCGGCCCTCGTAGAGGACTATCACTGGGTCTGGACAAACATAAGCGGAACAGAAGAGGTCCCAGACTACTAGTTTTCTCTTTAAGATCCAACCGATCCTCTGAGGGAGATTACTAGGCTTAGAAAATTTCAGACGCTTTTTCCCACCAGAACAATAATAGTCCTATCTTCTAAGAAAGAGATCACTAGACTTAATGAAAAAAGAATGTTCACTCACAAAATCACTAGTCTTCTTTTTAAGAGCCAAACTGGTTCTCCAGAAGAAATCAATAGACCTAATGAGACACAGGAGAGTAAAGAGCCGATTTTTTGTTATAGAACAATAGTCCTCGTCTTCAGGATCCAATCGGCACTCAAAGAGGACCATCACTGGGCCTGGACAAACATAAGCGGAACAGCAGAGGTCCCAGACCACTAGTTTTCTCTTTAAGATACAACCGATCCTCTAGGAGAGATTACTAGGCTTAGAAAATTTCAGACGCTCTTTCCTACCAGAACAATGATAGTCCTCTCTTCTAAGAAAGAGATCACTGGTCTTAATGAAAACAGAATGTTCACTCACAAGATCACTAGTCTTCTCTTTAAGAGCCAAACTGGTTCTCTAGGAGAGATCAATAGACTTAATGAGACACAGGAGGGTAGAGAGCGGATTTTTTCTTATAGAACAATAGTCCTCGTCTTCAAGATCCAACCGGCACTCGAAAAGGACCATCACTGGGCCTGGACAAACATAAGCGGAACAGAAGAGGTCCCAGACCACTAGTTTTCTCTTTAAAATCCAACCGATCCTCTAAGAGAGATTACTAGGCTTAGAAAATTTCAAACGCTCTTTCCCACCAGAACAATAATAGCTCTCTCTTCTAAGAAAGAGATCACTAGACTTAATGAAAAGAGAATGTTCACTCACCAGATCACTAGTCTTCTCTTTAAGAGCCACACTGGTTCTCTAAGAGAGATCAATAGACCTAATGAGACACAGGAGGGTAGAGCGGATTTTTTCTTCTAGAACAATAGTCCTCGTCTTCAAGATCTAACCGGCACTCGAAGAGGACCATCACTGGGCCTGAACAAACATAAGCGGAACAGAAGAGGTCCCAGACCACTAGTCTTCTCTTTAAGATCCAACCGATCCTCTAAGAGAGATTACTAGGCTTAGAAAACTTCAGACGCTCTTTCCCACCAAATCAATTTAATAATAGTCCTCTCTCCTAAGAAAGAGATCACTAGACTTAATGAAAAAAGAATGTTCACTCACCAGATCACTAGTCTTCTCTTTAAGAGCCAAACTGGTTCTCTAAGAGAGATCAATAGACCTAATGAGACACAGGAGGGTAGAGAACGGATTTTTTCTTCTAGAACAATAGTCCTCGTCTTCAGGATCCAACCGGCACTCGAAGAGGACCATCACTGGGTCAGAACAAACATAAGCGGAATAGAAGAGGTCCCAGACCACTAGTCTTCTCTTTAAGATCCAACCGATCCTCTAAGGAGAGATTACTAGGTTTAGAAAACTTCGGACGCTCTTTCCCACTAGATCGATAATAGTCCTCTCTCATAAGAAAGAGATCACTAGACTAAAGAGAATGTTTACTCACCAGATCACTAGTCTTCTCTTTAAGATCCAAACTGGTCCTCTAAGAGAGATCAATAGACCTAATGAGACACAGGAGGGTAGAGAGCGGATGTTTTCTTCTAGAACAATAGTCCTCTCTTTGAGATCCTAATTGGTTTTCTAAGAGAGACTACTAACCCTAAAAGAAAGAAACAGGGACTACGTATTCACTAGATCAATAGTCTTCCTAGTAAAATAATAATTAATTAAATTAAATTAATTAACTAAAGGAAATTAACTAAAGTGGAAAATTAACAAGAGCACGCTCCCGCTCACGACGATGGTGAAACGAGAAGTCCTTTATCAAAATGGAAAAGGGACTTTTATTGCAAATCTGAAGACCAACTCGGATTCACTTGACTTCCAGTAAAAACGCAGCAAATCGAATAAAATACTAGAGCGAATGTCATTTAATTGTTATAAATTCAATTAAAAACTTTTTAGTTAGCTCGAGCTCGAGAATAAAAGTTTGCTCAATGGAATTGACCTAAAATAATGAGCACGTCGGTATAAAATTAGTAATTTTAAATTAAAAGTCCATGTTTAAATTAATTAAGAGCTGAAAATATTCAGGGGTGCCAACGAATCATCCAAATCCTGAGAAAGTTGAGATGTTAAGAAATAGATTGCAGAGCTCATAGGAAATTGGATCGGACACATAGCTAAGCAAGACTTAGAAAACGATAAACTGAATACCTAGATAAATAAAAACCATAGAAAGACCTCATTAAAGGTGGTACCATAAAGCAAAAGACAAGAGCAGTTATTCGAACTTTAAAGAAGAACTAGGTTACCAATCTCCACACTGTCTTAAGAAAATGGTACTTCGAGCTCTCCATATTTCAAAATAAGCGAATTTCTCGTGGTGACAAAATGTCGAGAAATGAAAAACAGTCTGCTCATTTATATTTTTGTTATTTTTATGATTCTTTCTCGAACTCTAAAGTCAATCGATAGATCGAGTTTAAATTTATTTTCTCCAATACGCTTTTCCCATATGGATCGATTAATAGTTGCAAAATATTTTAATTAAGTAATGTCTTCGAGTAAAATAATCAATTCGTGTAAGTTTATAGATTCAAGATTAAATCGGGGTGTAATAAAAAATAAATAAAAACAAAACACCTTTAAAGGATCTTAAATGTATTCGACATAATCTCGAGAGAGAGCGGGACATAGCAATTCGGTCAATAATTACAGGCGCTTCGGAAGTTGGAGGGTTACCTCAATTCCCTTATGAACCGCTCTACTTTAGATTGACTCAAAACACAAAGCGACAACACGAGTATTTACTTTTACAAAGCTTGTACAAACTTTCGATAAATCAAATTGTATTACATTATCTTTAAACAACAAGGGGTCACATGTGGAATCAAACCCTGATTTACATTCGGTTAGGGTTGGTAAAAAAAAGTGTACGGTGGAAAATTTATACGATAAAAAACATTTTTTTTAGTTAATTTTTCGTTTAAAATTTGGATACGAGTTTTTGAGATTTTGATCACGTTCGAATTTTTATTAAGATGAAAAAAAAGAAGTTTTTTTCGAATGTCGCCGCCGTCGAGTAAAAGTACATATAAGCGAAAAATCTCATTTTTTTTAAAAGACAAATAAACTAAGATGTCATGAGTCGTGTGCGCTCAGCACATGTGACCAGATGAAGGAAAAGCATATTTCGGAATAGGGTGACAGCTGAGACTCGGGCCGACTGTCGTAAGAGAGACAAAGACTCTCAAACTGGACTCACTACTTTTTTATAATTTATCCAATTGTAAAACCGCCGAGTAAGATTTTTGCGGAATTATAGATAGATGTCCAGTTTTTGGAAAAATATTAAATTTAACAAACGATCAAACGAAAGAATAAAAGCAAAGTAAAATGGATTTACTCTTGTACCTTCTATAGAGTTAATATTTAAGCGGAGCTTTTATTTAAATTTATAGGAAATTCGACACAAACGAAGTGTTATTATCATAAAACTGCAATTTTTTGTTTGTTTGTCGGTAGTTTATTGAATAAGACTCATATATAGTGACAACCCTTAATATACGGTTGTATTATACTAATGCATAGACGGTGGAGAGTATGGGTGAATCCACGACATTTATTACCAATAAGCATTGATATATTTTCCGCGTTTAGCTCTGTTGGTTTTTCTATTTCATTTGTAGGATATTTTATGAGAAAAATTTCGTTTTTAGAGAATTATTTTAAAAGCTTTACGTAAAATGCTTCATTTTCTACGTTCTCTCAACTGTCAGATACAAGATGTTATTTTTATTATTAACGTTTTAACGTCTTTCAACAACTACCAACTTAAACTTTCTTTACTTATAAAATAAACTCTCGTCATTATAACGACAAAAAATATTTTTTCTTCCCTCTCTCGTAAATTATAAAATAAAATAAAACCATGTTAAATGGATCATTTATTAGTGGCAACACAAAGTGTATACTTTTTAAAACGTTAAACGCCATTTTCTCATCTTTATTATTCCTTTAGGTGTAAGCAATAACGAAGGCTTTTTACTTAAAATTTTTCCACTATACTTAATGTTCTTTACTCTTTACTACCCTTATACATCTCTACGTAAACTACCTCCATTAATTTCCTTCTCATTTGGAAGTTTATTTAAGTCGTATTTTGTAACAATTGTTCTAATCTTGACATTTTAAACAATTATTTAGAACCAAGCGTAATAAGCAAATACGCTGATACTCAAATAATTTATTATTAACATTAGTTTTAAAATAATTAATTAAAAAAAAAATAAATTCATTTGCAAGGACGCCAAGAAATCTTAGAAAATTTAATGATCCAATAAGTAGAAATTTCGACATTCACCTAATTGTACCTACCTATCAAAGAATTTTTTGCATTTCAACGGTTTCCTCGGAAAATACAAAATAAATGCTGGTTGATATTTTAGAACCCAAGTATTGTAGAGTAGCGAGATCTATCTTTGACCCTTCTTAATCTTAGTATAAAAGTTGTTTTTATAGCCTGTGTCAACATTTTTAGCAAATAAAAGTTTATTTTTATTGGTAAAAGCATAAAGGCACACCTCAAAAATCTATAAAGCAACAGTTAAAATCTTGTCAAATTGATCTGTCCATGACTAACTCTTTGGTACTACTACGATTCTCAACTTTACTGAACAATTAAAACGTCGGCATAAATTTCAAAAACAGACATTATAGCTCAAAAAGAGTGTAAAACACTGATCTTACGATCGATTGCACATTATGACCTCGACATCACTCGAGTCAAAGACGGGAGGGGTTTAGAGCGATAAACGAGTAACAATAAACACTTTCAACCCAAATAAAAAATATTTATTCAAAATCACTGTTTATAAAACAAAAATATATAAAACGTCTTTTTGGATGACGCTCGGTCCCTGGACACCGCAACGTACTGGCGACTCTCAGAGAACTCGTTCCTAGAACGCAAAGAAGGCGCGTGGTTAGTCCGAAAGCTTGACCAGCGTTCTTCCAGAACAAGTCCAAGACTGTAATCAAGTCCCAGACGGTCGGCCAAGAAGCCCAAAGACCGTTGAGAAGGAATTGGCCAACAGGCCATCCCAGTTGCAATGTGATCGACAGTCGGCCAAAAAGCCAAAGACTGTAATCGAATCCTCCTACACGATCGACCAAGAAGCCAAAGACTTTGGACAGTGACCTGTGGTTAGCCCGAAGGCCTGACCAACAGGTGGGATGTACTGGAGTAGACGCGATCAACTTAAACCCTACAAGTGCAGCTTATAATAGCCGCTGGTGCAGGGACGCCAGAGCATAAACTACCCGCAGCACAAGAGGATCTCCTGGATCTCAGGATCTCCTGGACAAAAACCTACGGACTGAAACTAAATCCCACCAAATCTAATTGTATTATCATTGGTAACTCAATTCAACTAAATAAAATTGATATGCAAACGGTTGGCAATGTTACGGTAGACAATGACATTATCCCCTACGTAACTACGACCAGAAACTTAGGACTAACTTTTGACAAAAATCTCAATTGGAAATCTCACTGCAAGTTAGTATCTCAGTCTGTATTTTTTAAACTTCACTCTCTACGACGGCTGCAGAACATTCTTCCTATTCACCTTAAACGTTCCTTAGTCCTGACTTTGATCATTCCTGTCATCGAATACTGCGACATTGTTTACTCTGATTTATCGGCGGAACTTTCCAACAAGCTAGAGAGACTCCAGAATACTTGCGTACGATTTGTTTGTAACCTGAGTAAGTTTGATCATATATCTCAATTCCGCTCTCAACTTTCCTTTTTGCCACTTCTTCAACGAAGAAATCTTCATATTCTCTTTCTTTTGTTTCGTATTCTCAATTCCGCTACGCCTTCGTATCTCAGATCCAACTTTTCGTTCCTCTCTGGTGGTAATTTTGCTACAAGATCTGCTCACAGTCTACTTCTTTCTATTCCTATTCATCATTCCAATTATTTTACTAATTCTTTTACTGTTCGAGCGGTTCGTCTTTGGAACGGGTTACCCACCGAGGTTAAGCTAGCTAATTCAGTATCCGTATTTAAACGAAGAGCTAGAAAATATTTTCAAGAGTTGGAGACTTGAGACCGCTGCTCGTATTGATCATATTGTCTATCATTTTTTTTTTTTTTTTTTTTTATATTTTTATATTGTTAATCTTTCAGATAAATTCTCCTGCACTTATAATTTTGATATTCTTATAAATTTAGATATTCTTTCTCTTCAATCTTCTACCCTCCATTCTTCCATTTGTTTTATTTTTTTGTTTTATTTTCTTGTTTTTCTTCACTGGTTTTGTATTTATTTGTTATTTTTTTTATAGTTGATTTTGACAAAATAATATTAAACTTGCATTGGGGATAGCGCTGAGCTGGAAGACATTGCTGCAAGCAATAAGCCTCGGCGTGTACATATACTGTACTTTTTTGTTAAATAAATAAATAAATAAATAAATCTCACTGGACACAATAATGCACTCATGTACAGTGGATGCCCACGGACGGTCACGGACTCTCTTGAAATCAATGTACATCGAGTATTTATTAACTCTTTACCACCAAGTTCTTAGTATCAATTAGAACTCAACTACGAGGTGGGAACGTACATCTTACTCCGTACCATGATGTAAAATAGGAGAGGTGACTCAACGAGATACGTTGGTAAGCAGTACGAAGTGGTTGCGGTTCGTCAACGAATAATAACTGCGAGGTCGATAGTGAGATAGACTACGCTACCCGTGTTGCTTGGTATATTAGCATTGCATCTTATGGAAATCAAGCGTTTTAAGTTTTATAATAAGTGATTTATCTTTTATTTATTATTAATTTTGGACAATGGCTAGCAAATGTTTTGCCCCTGGGTGTACTAGTGGTTACGCGAGTAACAAAAATAAAGTAAATTTATTTATTTTAAATAAAAACAATTTACAAGCTTGGAGCGCGGTAATTCCTCTCACTTAGCTCTATGCATCAGCGTGAGACGCACTAGGATACCGGATAGTGCTGCGCACTTGCACTGATGAAAATGTCTGTTGAAATTTGTTAACCATTTAGCGACGGCTTGTTGGCCCACCTCTTGACCCTACATCGTGCTCCGTACGCTTCGTACTCATATCTTTACGATTATCACCAAACTCTTACATAAATGCTTTTTGTGCGATTATGAAGGTGGCGATAGATTCTAGCTTAAACGAGGCATCGAATGGTTTTGTTTAGAGTTTTTAGGGGGTACGTTAATAATAAACAATTTTAAAAAAGCATAAATAATTTAAAAGACATAAAAAAACACTCGGGTGCGAAAACGATGTTAATTTTTTCCGTATCAGAGACAGAATCTTAAGGATTCATAACATTCTGACACGTGCACAAAAACGCATTGTTACAAGAGGTCAGTTATTCATAGTACACTCAAATCTATGAATCAATTCAACATTAATGATCCTTTACACTAACGCTAAGCAACGACTTAGGAGCTGCCTAAATTATTGATTTGTTTATAAATTAAATGAGAGCAGGCGATTCCCAAGTCGTTGCTTAGCGTTAGTGCAAACGGCCATGAAACTTTCTAATAGTCCTGGAGCTGATAACAGGAAAATCTGAGTGATTGTATTGAGATCTATCTTTTGGAAATAAGCTATTTGAGTGCTACCGAACACGAAAATGTGGTTGGTTGCCCAAAGCACTGACTTAAGGCCTCAGGAGTGTTAATAATAAGCTTCTAATTGAGAGCAGGGCGGGAAACCCACCTGAGAGGGATGCTAAAGTAAAATCTTACTTTTTAACTCAAAAGTAGTTCCTTTGCTAGTGGAAAACCCAAATACCATTTATGAGTTTATGTTTATAAAGACGTTAATTTCGGTCCAGCTGCCACGCTCTCAGAGCTATTCTAGAGAGTAAATAAATTTTTTTGTAAATTCTTTTTATAAGAATGAAAAATTGTCAAAGTTGCAA
The DNA here is from genome assembly GCA_963924605.1 of Malthinus seriepunctatus. NCBI lineage: Eukaryota > Metazoa > Arthropoda > Insecta > Coleoptera > Cantharidae > Malthinus > Malthinus seriepunctatus. The sequence continues at coordinate 35,916,548 of OZ004602.1, forward strand.
TCGGAATGCTGTCATATTTTTTACTTCTTTTCTTCTCTAACAATTTTATTGAAGGATCCTGAGGCCTTAAGCCAGTGTTTTGGGCAGCTAACAAGATTTTCGTGTTCGCTGGCACTCAAATAGCTTATCCCATATGTCACGTTTGGGGATCGTGACGTCCTGGATAGTTCCAGGTTGTACCAGGATTATTTGGGGTTGGTCAATAAAATGTTAAGGTCCAAAGATCATGTTATGTTACTGGTTTCTTACATGTAACTATATCCATCTTTATGGTTATTCTTTAACACTTAAGTTTAAGATTTGACATGGGCCTGAATACGATCACCCCGATTATTCTGTTCCAGGCCCATAGCCTATAACTAAAACTTCTATCTATACACAATCTCACGAATTTTGAAGCAGGTATTATAAGTCTTTTGACGAGTCAATCATAGACAAAGCGAAACAAGTCCCTTCTAGTTCTTAATGCTCCCAAACCATCAGAAGAGTTTTCTCCAGTTCCTCATCTTTTTCGATCTTTCCTATGACTACTGGATTTGGAAGAGAGTATCTTGGGCTTCGGTGGCGGTAGTGGTGAATAAACGCCCAATTACAGGATATCGTAGTCTTTTACAGTACATTTTTTTGCTAACTACAAATTACTAACAAATAAATTTTATCGTTTTAAATTTTGATGAAAATAACTTTCGTTACTTAAAATTAATTACAAAGAGCGGTTGGTAATAGAAACGTAAATTTAAATGGTAAGAATAATTTAAATAGTTAAATGAACATCGAGCCGACTTGTATAAATTTCTTAAAAATTTTAATCAAAAATTTTAACTACAATTTACCTCCAACTTTTTAAGCCGTCGTAAGTAACACTCGGAGAGCTTGCATCTCCATTTAATTGGCGTCGTAGGAAAAAGAGAGAAAATGTTGGTTTTACTAAATTTCTCGGTAGCTTTAATAGCTCGCTTAATAATATTCGCCATATACTATATTGCAAGATGCAGAGCAATTTAAATTTCGAGGCTATATTTAGTGTGTAATTGATATTCACTCGGCAGATCTTGCTTCGTCGTAACATTACTATAACTTTATTAGCTGCAAAATTGTGTCACATTAGAAATTTAACTTGCTCCAGTTTGTACTTAAATTGTGCATCGCAAAACAATCACCCAACGTGTACTTTAAAGTGGCAATTATAAACTTTCGACACATGTCGTAAACATTAATTGAGACGCCGCTTCTTTTTAGATTGAGCTTTTTGTAATTCGCTTCTCTCTATATAAATTAATATAACTTCTGTATTAGGTGGTACGTACGAGTTAAGTTTTATGCGGTTTATAAAGATGGCGAACGGATGTAAGAAGGGCACCCGGAAGTAATTAGAACCCCACGGGCGATCATTTCCGGGCTCTTCTACTTATTAGAAGGCTACGTACGACGGCGTCGCGTCGTCTTCACTTTAGCTTTTCCAGATGGTTGTGTATCGTCTTGTATTAAGTTATATGTAACTTATAACTAACTGAAAGCCTAAATTCTATTTGAGTTTAGTTGAGTGGAAACTGCTGTATAATTAGTTTATTAATTTTGCGCGATATATGACAGTGACAAAGATTCACTAATATCAACATTCAAATTAACCTCTTAAACGTTTCTCGTTTAATTTATTCAAGTATCGTACTACCTATAAATTGAAACTATATTCTATATTAAATTATATTTTGTTTATTATTGTTTTTGAACTTTTCAGACTTCACTTACAACAAAATATTTTTAAAAATGTCTAATCGAAATTTCCTTCAATGTTAAAAGAAACAAAATTAGATTTTACGTATACAGCTCCACCAACCAATTTTGCGTTTTTAATTAGTTGTAAACTTTTTAAATTCACTGTACTATATTCAATTTTAGTGACAGTTACTTGTCAAATTTAGCGAATGAAATACTTTGAACTCGTAGTGTACTTCAAAATATATGACAGTACTTGCCACGCCCCTTCAGCTCGCTAATAAAGTTGATGGGACTGTAGCTGTAAACTTGATCCAAAAATCAACTTCAAGTGACAATATTTCAATAACCGTTTCCCTTAAAGACTCGAAGGTTCTCTTAACTGTGTGACCCAATCGTTCAATTACCTTTTTAAAAACTCTTACGAGATAATTTTCCACAGACAAAAAATCATATTTTTAGCATATCAATGCGTACTTTTATTGTAATATTTTCATTTAATTTCTAGAAACATAAATCATTCTGTTATGTCTTCTTGGTTACGTGTAGGTAATGTTATATTTTTGATGCAATGTAAAACTCGAAGGCATACACTTTTTAAAGCGATTTGCCATGTTATACCTAGGGGTTTGGTACCTTTTTGGGGCTTTATATTATCGACATTTTTATTGAAATTGATGTCTGGATTGAATAGGATATTGGAGGTTTCTTGATCCTATAGCTTCCTACTTCGATTATCGTAAATTGCTACTGTTTTATCCTTTGCATAGTGCATATGTGTCTATAAATGTGAATATTAAAATTTTGCCCCACAATATCTATTAAATATTTCGACTTCAAATCAATTCTTTCCCATTTTTATATTTTCAATCTTAAAGTATTTTTCTCCAAAATCGATTTTTAATTTAAAAAAGTTACATTTTATGTGTATTATACATACAAGTTTTTATTACATTACATTATAAACGAACTAAAACACCTAAATTTTATTTTCTATAAATAAATAAAAAACAAATGTCGAAAATTTCGTGCTTGTTAGTCCAATTTTTCTCTTAAAAACCGACACAAGAAGGTAATATAAAACTTTAAATTTTTAATAAAGTTATCGAGGAGCTAATTATTTTTTTAAAACTTTGTAAAACTTATAATTAAATATATTGGCAGGGCACTTTCTTTTTTTTTATTTTTTTATTGATCTTCAACATTAGTAACTACTTAGAAACATCTTCTATTTTCCCTTAACTTTTCTTTCTTAATGAAAGAAGCGTGTAAGTGAATCCATTAGGAAAGTAGATAAAGTTTTGTACAAGTAAAATACTGTCTTGTTTCGGTTTTTACTTGATTGGTTTCAAACTCACAATTAAATGCAACAAAATTGATTTTTTTTTAAATTTTCATGACAATGCATGAAACAATTTATCACATGGAATGTGAACTAAAGTGGCTATTTCGTTATTATAAGCAAAAATTTAGAGTAGAGGTGATCTACAGATAATATTGCGTCTAATAAAAATTGTTGAGCATAAAATTCTGTATCAGAACCAATGAAAATGTTTGTTTTAGATGCCATCATTAACTTATCTAAGAATTGAATGCAAAATAGCCAAAGATTTAAACTGATTACTATTTGGGAGCAATGTATAGTTTAAAAATAGATATAAGAACTCGACTACTAGAAGTCAACAGTTGCTCACCAGTTCATGCCACTACACAATTAAATGCAACAAACTTGATTCTTTTTTAATTTTCATAACGAGGCATGATACAATTTGCCACATCGAATGTGCAGGTAATATTACGTCTAATAAAACATGTAGAGCACAATTCTTTATCAGAGCCAATGAAAATGTTAGTTCTAGATGCCATCATTAACTTATCTAAAAAAATTAATTAAAAACAGCCAAATACGATTTAAACTAATTACTATTTTGGAGCAAGGTATAGTGTAAAAATAAATATAAGAACTCGACTTCTAGTAGTCAACAGTTGCTCATTAGCTCATGCCAATACACAATTAAATGCAACAAATTTGCTATAAAATTGTATCATGACAAGGCATGATACAATTTGACACATCGAATGTGAGCTAATGTGGCGATCTTCGTTATTATTAGCAAAAATTTAGAGTAGGAGTGATCTGCAGGTAATTCTACGTCTAATAAAAAAAAATGTTCAGCAGAAAATTGTTTATCAGAACCAATGAAAATATTTAATCTAGATGTCATCATTAACTGATCTAAAGCAATTAATGCACAATAGCCAAAAACGATTTAAACTGATTGCTATTTTGGAGCAATGTATAGTGTAAAAATAGATATAAGAACTCGACTTTTAGAAGTCAACAGTTGCTCATTAGCTCATGCCAATACACAATTAAATGCTACAAAATTGATTTTTTTAAATTTCCATAACAAGGCATGATACAATTTGTCACATCGAATGTCAGCTAAAGTGGATATTTCGTTATTATTAGTAAAAATTTAGAGTAGGAGTGATCTGCAGGTAATATTACGTCTAATAAAACATGTAGAGCATAAAATTCTTTATCAGAGCCAATGAAAATGTTAGTTCTAGATGCCATCATTAACTTATCTAAAGAAATTAATGAAAAACAGCCAAATACGATTTAAACTAATTACTATTTTGGAGCAAGGTATAGTGTAAAAATAAATATAAGAACTCGACTTCTAGAAGTCAACAGTTGCTCATTAGCTCATGCCAATACACAATTAAATGCAACAAATTTGCTTTTTTTAAATTTTCATGACAAGGCATGCTAAAATTTGTCACATCGAATGTGAGCTAATGTGGCGATCTTTGTTATTATTAGCAAAAATTTAGAGTAGGGGTGATCTGCAGGTAATGTTACGTCTAATAAAAAAAATTTTTTGAGCATAAAATTCTTGATCAGAACCAATGAAAATCTGTGTTTTTGATGCCATCATTAACTTATCTAAGAAATGAATGAAAAATAGCCTAAGATTTAAACTGATTACTATTTGGGAGCAATGTATAGTTTAAAAATAGATATAAGAACTCGACTTCTAGAAGTCAACAGTTGCTCATTAGCTCATGCAAATACACAATTAAATGCAACAAAATTGATTTTTTATAAATTTAAATAACAAGGCATGATACAATTTGTCGCATCGAATGTGAGCTAAAGTGGCTATTTCGTTATTATTAGTAAAACTTTAGAGTAGGAGTGATCTGCAGGTAATTTTACGTCTAATAAAATTGTAGAGCATAAAATTCTTTATCAGAACCAATGAAAATGTTTGTTCTAGATGCCATCGTTAACTTATCTAAAGAAATTAATGCAAAATAGCCTAAGACGATTTAAACTGATTACTATTTTGGAGCAATGTATAGTGTAAAATTAGATATAAGAGCCCGACTTCTAGAAGTCAACAGTTGCTCATTAGTCTATGCCAATACACAATAACCAACACTATCGTAAATCATACAAAAATAAATAGGTATTACTGCTACAAGAAATTTAACCTGTTACATTAACAATTTTAATTTTAACTTTTAGATCTCGTCAAAATAAATTGTGAGCCTTTTATTCTTTAGAAATTTATGCACCTAATTTACGAATTCAGCATTAATTTATAATTAAATTATTAAATGTTTTATTATTAGTAATTGTATAATATGTAACTATTCATTTAAGTTATTGGCATAAGCTGATGAGCAACTATTGACTTCTACAAGTCAAGTTCTTATATCTATTTTTACACTATAACCGTTATTTTGTCCATCTAGTATGCAAATAAATACATAAATATTAAACATACCACTATGCATATTCATAAACAGATGTGAAACACTCTGTATAACCTTATTTATCAACTCCTCTGTTTATTGGTGGAGATTCTTTATTTATATTAATAATAAAATAAAGTTTGTCACTTTTATGGTCATTATATTTATTAAATTCTGTTATTTTTTTTCGTTACGACAGTAACTTCGCTTTATTCTATGACCCTTTTCAGTAGATCGATCATTACGATTTCAGAAAAGTCGAACTGGCTATATTCTTAACAGAGAAATTTAAACAGACGAAAATTACATAGTTTCCATGACTACTTAGTAAATTATTCCTAAAATTGTAAAAACACCAGTGGCGTACTATCAATTTAAAAAATACTTTGAAAAAGTTTTAACTTGGAAACCAATTATATGAGCTTTTTCTTTATAAAATAAACCAAGACATCGACTCTTGAATTATCTGAACTTGCTTAAAGACTATGTCCTGTGCAGTTACGAACTTGGAAGATTGTTCTTCGTACTTGATTCACAAGTTAACTGTTGGAATGAAACACTGAAACACAAAGTAACTAAAAGTCGAGAAACTTTAATTTTCTCATCTCTTTTAATTTTCTTTAAAATACCTACATAGGTATAGTACTTCCAGTACTGGAAGACGAAGTTGACTTTTGATCTTTATTATTTTATTAGTACTCTACTGTGTTGGTAGAGTAAAGGTAAAAATGAACTTTGTATGACAGTTATAGGTATAAGCCCTTTTAATGTACAAAATATCTCAAAATATTTAAATTAAATCTTTTTAAATTTCTTTTAGCGGAGCCATTAAAAGGGTTAATATCTGCAACTGCCATACAAAGTTAATTTTTACACTTCTCTCAAAGCTATTACTCGTCTTTTATTGCTACTCAACACAATAGGGTGCTAATAAGATAATAAGGGTCAAGGAGTCAACTTCGTCTTCCAGTCCTGGACGCACTATACATAGCAAGGAAATAAATAGCATTTATATTCTTTTAACTATCAACAGCTAAATTCTATTACTTTTTCGGATGTTAAAATGCCTTAAACTTTTTTGTAAGTAGATCCAACTTGTAAATGAAGGTTCGATATCATCAGTGTTTACACATTTTACTAAACACATAAACAAGGTGGTGGTATAGAAACAAATTTCAAGGGAGAAATTGAGCACACCTATGTATGAATAAACTATTTTAAAATTCAGATAAAGATATAGGTTTTTTTCCGGTAAAACATCGTATGTAAATCGGATTGTGTTGAGCTACTTTATCCTAGCGCACTCGCTAGGAGAGAGAGCTTCGCCGATGATGCTTTTTAAGTTTTAAGTTTTTTAAGTTTGATCGAAAAAGCATTTAAAAGTAACTATTTTTATATGAATGCTAGGCAATTTTTTTTAATAAAAGTTTTAGCGTACCTAGTTAATATTTTATAATACTTAAAGCCAAGCTAAGATTTTCAAATACGTTCTATAGTATAATCTTATAGCTCGACCCGGAGTTCCATCAAATATTCAACTCCTAATCCCACCCAAGTCCAACATATCCTTTCTAATACTAGTCCTGTCTCTGTCATTTTCATATTTTACGTCACAAATATTCTTACCTCTTGTTATATTTAGTGATTATTATGGTTTACATTATTAAATCTTATATAACCCACAAATTAGATAAAATACATATACACGAGGCTTGATACAAATTGATATTTAGATATATATTTTCCTTTCCTTTGTAACGATAATACACAAAGCAAACTAATAATATTCGAATTTCGAATTTACTAATATTCTCTCATTTTATTCATACAAAAGTACCTATACTTACGGATATTTTAACAAGAAAATTAAAAAAATTATTTCCGAGCTCTTGAATATTTAATCTCTTTTATACAGGGTTTATCGACGATACCAGGGTGGAGGAGTACGTCTGTAATATTTGAAAACTATTCAACCGAGTTGTGATATGAATTTAAAAAAGATGAGTATATCAAACTTGTACAGGGTGGCTCAAAAAGAAATGCCAAATCAGAAGAATGTCATTTTCTTTTCGTATCATTTCCCAAAGGCGAATCGTCCGAAACTTTGACCGACCCTGTATGCAACTGTACCTATTATACTACAATAACGTCTCGTATAAATATATTATTTATGTAACGTAGGAAAATAGATAAAAAATTTGCAAGTTAATGCTTTAAAGCATGAATTCTTGAGTAAACTGTTTGCATTAAATTTGAATCCTAGTGTCATATTTAGGATTAGACTATGAAGAGTAGGATGCCAAGTTTATAGATTTCTTGGGCTAACTTAAGCCTTAATTTAAGTCCATAAATTATCTTTGTTTAAAATTGTGTTTCGACAATTTAACATTAAGTTTTAAGTTTCTTTAAGTTTCTCTTAAAAGAAGCTATAATATTTTATATTAACTTTAAAATATTAGGGACGCAAAGACGAATTTTAATAATTGCGAAATGTTCTAATTAGTAAAATTTTTCAAAGTAACTTGGTACTTTAAAATCAACAAAGTTAAATTAATTTAAAACATTTGATATTATCGAAGTAGAGGTACTTTCAAACTGATAATGGCGTGTGCAAACAATATTTTTAAATTTAAATTCTAAAATGCTTAAAAATTTAATATTTTATCGCCCTTATCCGATGTGGGATTAAAAATTGTCGATTAAATTCTAATACGAGTGCTATGTAGTAGGACGCATATTTTGTAATAATTTGTGTGTGAGGCCATAAAATAAATTATCCATTTATACATTGCCTCGTTTTAATGAAAATGCTATTATTGTCCAAACACGCAAGAAATAGCAAAACATACAGGGTAATCTATAATAATACTTCGATCCATAGTTTAAAGCTTGGTCATTAGGAAATATAAGTAAAAAATGATCATGATTATTATTATAATCTGTCCACCCAACAGATGCAGCTAAGCCACTCCCAACAAATTTCTGTCAAATAGGCTTAACACATGTCAATTCTTGTGTGAGTGTTGTAAACCAGGTTTTCATATTTCGACCAATAGAAAAATTCTATTTGAATATCGCGCGTTTTTTTTGGGAGTGGCTTAGCTGCATCTGTTGGATGGATAGAGATTAGTCTGTGTTATATGCAGACTTTGTTACGACACCTAAGAGAAGCACTGTATCCCAACAGTGCGTAGTGGAAAGCCTGCCCAATTCGGGAATTAAATTCGAAACCTTTCGATCATGAGTCGAAGTTAAAACCTTGGATGATTAACCTGTCTCAATAAGTTCAATAATTTTTAGCGAGTCACCCTGTATGCGTATATTGCTAGAAAAATTCCTATAAATCTATTTTCAATTTTTAATTATTTCGTGGCTAAATAAAATTAACGGTTCTTGCAAATGGCACGGGTCAAACCTGCGTCCGCTCTTAAGTGGGAGGGTGCCGTCTTTAAATTAATAACAGCAATCATACCTAGTCCCATTTAAATTATTAGTCGGTAGTTTAAAAGGGTCGAACTTAGCAAAGCTTCAAGTTTTGTTCGTTATCGTGCAAAAAATTTTTATTTTGAATTAAAATTAATATAGTGGCGAGGAAAATCTTGTCTATTGCTTGTAAATGGTTGGTTTCAAAACCTATTTAGTGACAATGATCAGTAATCTCCATCTGACGGTGCTAAATGCAATAGGAAAATATTTAAGATTAAAATCGATGTCTAACCATAAGTGAAGAAGGTATCTGAAAACGACGTCTATACCTTAGTGATCTTGAAAGGGGTTGTTTCATGAAGGGCGTTTGGTTATTTTTTACGGTTTTCATTTTTTGAAAATAATTTAATATTTACAGTCTCGCCAACTGTTTACGTTAGCTGAGGGGGCGTGGCCAGCGCTGCCATAGATTTTCAAGTACACACGAGTTAAAAGTCGCTAAATTTGACAAGCAACTGTCCCTAAAATTGAATATAGAACAACAAAATAGTTGGAAATGTACGCGATTTTAAACTATGGCTGTATCTAACCTTAATTCTTGATTATGATTGTACGAATCTTTTCCAGCAAAAAATAATTTAAATAACTCAAAATTTATTGGTGGAGCTGTATACATTATTTTTTTATTTATTATTTCAGATGATCGGTAGTAAGAGCTGTTCGTTCAATAGAGAACCGAGAAACTGATCACCAAACTATTTTAAAATCTGAGACATAAAGACCTACTTTGCTGGGAGTTACTGGTAAGTGATGCTCGATCTCCACCTGCACGAATGAAAATAAAAGCCCTCATTTATGTTTATAAAACATTACAGCATGGAAATGTAGTAATAAGCTCAATTCAGTAGAGTTATTATAGATTATAAATTTATGCATGTTATTTTGACCATCTTTGAGTTTCTCTTCTAGTCTGTCAAGTTTTGGCAATCTGGAAAACACTCTAATTGCTTTAGATATAAATTGTTAGTCTGTACTCTTTTCGAAAACTTTTTTCCCGGTTTTAGAGCGTCTATCGACGTTGTCCGGTGACTATTATTTTTTTTCCAGTTCTCTAGGTTATAGTAATCGCCTTCCTGTGTGTTGCGATCACTAAGCGATTTTTTTAATTCCTTGTGTCCAGGTCTTTCTAGGTTTTCCTCTTGTTAGTCTTTCGGTTGGGATCCAAGTCAGTGTTATCTTTGGTAGCCGGTGTTCTCCCATTCGCTTAACGTGTCCGAACCAAATCAATAGGGTACATGCAAAAAATTTTTATTGCATTATTTTAATAAACACAACCTAGCTAACAAGAATAGCTGAATAATTTTTTTTTTATTAAAGTCCTTCTATTTATTTTTGATGTTACAATTTCAAATTAATAAAACGCCCGCGAAAAATGCTTTAAGTATCATGGCCGCTTGTACTAAACGACTACGTCACAATCGTGAGAGATGTTCCGTAGTCGAAGTTAACCATGCTCTAGCAATTCCTATGTAAACTACACACGAGTAGGGCTGTGGCGTCGTCTGCGTTGATCTGTCGTAGTTTTCGCTACTATCAAGTCATACCAATCGCTCAAAATCGTGCGATGAAATATGCTGTGAAAATAAGGTAGATGGCTCCACTTAAGGGAACATAGGAATTTATTTTACCGATAGTCAATTAGACATTTTGTTGTGACTGGTGCAAATTTCATATTGACATTTGTGACACCAATCACAGCACAGTTAAATACATCTCCTACTCTATGAGAGGAGGGGGTACAGTCGCTGTTTTCTGAATGTAGCTTTAATTTTGTCGTTGTCAAATAGACAGTGACAGTATGATGACATTACTCCAGTGTAAAACATGTTATTACAGTTTCCATTGTTCCCTGATGCACTAGCGCCTCTAGTTGCAATTTATTGGATTGGTATGACTTGATAGTAGCGAAAACTACGACAGATCAACGCAGACGACGGACTGTGGTAACTTTTGAAATTCAAAATACAACTGGATCAACGATTGTGTATAGCAAATAAAAAGTAAATTAGCGGTTGTGTCAGATTGTGACAATACAATTATACAAAATTTTGACAGATTATATCCTTAAACCTTATTTTATTTAAAGTCATAATTCATAATGATGAAGTGACAGGCGTCTTAAGATACTCACTGCGCATGACAAAACTCCTAAACGGTGACGTCACACCCTGTTTCAAGACTTCAGCTTAAATTCAAATAAATGAAAATTTAATTTTTCAAATAAAGTGACTAAATGGCCAAAATTTTTAAAAATGATTGAAAATTTAGAAATAATATGTATTTTACTATTACTAAAATCACATTTAATTGTAAATTGCCGCATAGTGCATGTACCCCATTGCCTTTTCTCGATTTCTAGAGTTATTGTTTCTTTCGCTTGTATCATTTCTTTTATTCGATCATTTGTTATGTGTTCTCTGTCGAGATTCAAACGTTGAATGTCTCTTAAAACTTCAATCCATTCGGTTCTAATGTTCCATGTTCCTTTCTCTTCACCTGTTACATTAACTTCGTCAAAGTGGAAATGCCATATCCGAGACTTTTTTGAAATATAAAAATAATATTTTTTTGTGAAATTAAGAGTCGTAAAACTAATAACTAAATCCATTTTCTATTTTTAGAACTTGTCGTTGAACGATGTAACTAACAGAAGAACTTCTAAAGCTTGTCAAGAAACTTTATCAACAGGTGAGTCTTGTACGGCTATCGCCGTTTCTTATTTCTAAATTTCCATCTGTTTTTGTCTTTCATTGTTTTCTTTGTGTCGTCTTCTTTCTCTTCTGCTTCTATCCGAAGGAATCCATTACAACACCCGATTTGGACCATCTCGGTTAATCCATCTTTTCAAGGTTCAAGGTGCTATAATAAGCATGATTAAACGTTTTTTTCGGAATCGAGTTTAAATTTCGGTAATTCGTTATTTGTATTTGCTCTAAAAGAAAGTGCATGGTCTGGAAGTGTTAAGTCGTTAAGTGTTCAATAATAATTATTCGTTCAATTCGTTTTATATTAAGTGAGTGAGTGACGTAACTAATATTGGATTTTGGAATAGAGAAGGACGCATTCAGCAAGTGAACATCATAAAAAAAGTAAATAGAAAGGATGTATACAAGCTGTACAGGTCAAAATAATAAACACTGAAAATTATTGATCTTGCTTGGCAGAGGTCAATCCAGTAATACTCTCTAAGGTACCCTGTGTGGTAGTAGTTTTTTGACTAAAAACTATTAATTTCATTTGAAAGTACCTACTCGATGTAGATGTAATGAAGAAATCTTAAAGACTTTAGAAACGACAAAATTTTACAAGCATTTCCCAATAAACCCATAACTCGCCTTCCATAAGTACACTTTTTTATCTCTTTTTAACAACCACATCTAATAAATTTTTTATTAGTTCTCAAGTTACCCAAAACTGTTTAAAGATGAACATAGCTGTTGCTGCAATAAATTTTTTACGTTTCACTAAAGAGTATTTGATTAGCAATACACAAAAATTTATTGCTAAAAGCAATACACGAAAATAAAATTTAATGTTTGCTATAAGGGACTCGCGTCCCTCACGAATAATTAAAAAAACAAAATATTCAAAAAAATCGAATTTTCCCTCATCTTCATTTCAGTTTATACTTTATACATAAGAAATATCTACTCGAGTAATAAAATTTTACAACTTGCAAGTCGAACTCGAGACATCTTACAGAATCACAAAAAACAGTTTGAATCGAAGGGGATTAAATTAATTTTTTTCTTGTATCGAAAAGTTGATTGGTTATCTTTAGAAAATTCATCTTTACAAAAAGTCGAGGGGAAAGAAAAAAATTATTAAAATAGAATGTTTTGATAATATAAAATTCGGTCCAATTCTACAATTTTCGCATCGTAAAACACACTCATGGCTTTCTCGGACATAAAGAGACACAATATGGGACAACTTTTGAAATAAAAGATAAGGGTGTTGGTGGTAGCAATTGTAAGGGATATCTAGGCATTATCACCCTCTACATCAAAATATATTTACATTCTTTTTATTTCATTCTCCTCTTGTATATTTTTATAATTTTATTTAATAGAATCGAATTACTAAAGTATTTTATACAGGGTGTGATAACTAATTTTCTTCTAAGTTGTTTCAATAAAACGTTATGAAGCATGTTACGCAATTTAATGGAACGCTCAGTAGATAATTTTAATTTTTTTCTTTTTAATTCCGTGATAAATTCTGAATTAATTTCGTGCGTTCATTTGCATTTATTCTTATCATCGTCCCCTAATTTGCAAATTTTTGTAGAAATTTTGTCCAAGCTGAACGACAGAGTTATCCAAAGAGATCACACTTCAATATTTATTAATTAACAATTCCTTTGCGGTATTAACAGTTATAATCTGGAATCTTGGAACTGGCTATTGGGGTGCCTGGGCTCTTCATTTACCTCCTTCATCGGTCGGATCTGAAAAAGAAAAAACCTTGATTAAATGTGTTATGTATGACCCAAGTCACTGGCCATAAGCGGTAGTCTGTTGTGGTGACGGTAACGAGGTTATTAGGCTCGGTCAAGAACCAATTTGGGTTGCTTCCGAAGCCTAGACTCGTTGATGTTGTATTCCCATAGTCCTCGGATGGTAGGGTTGTCGTGGTCTAGTGTTGTCTCGTAGAGCTTGGAGGCTGCTTCTCGGATGAAATCCTAGATGATGATCGTAATGTAGGTCCCGTTGAAAGTTGCCGTTACGGATGAACCATAGAACGTTGACGATGGTCCTCAAGATCTTGTTTTGTATGGTCTGCATCTTCTTGATGTTTTATGGTGCGGTATACGTCATGATGGGTCGGATGACGGTCTTGTAGAGGAGCAAGGAGTAAGAAAATACTTTTATACGGCCTAGGTGGTCATACAAGGCAATCAAAGGCAAATCAAATCACAAATCGCGCGTGTATTGCGGTCCATAATTATGAAGAACAACGTACGGTAACATAGCTATTTATGGCGGGTAAATAGTAATTACTCTAGTTTAAAATAAGAATTATAGACGATTAACTAGCAGGTTGCTATCGATATTATGCATTTTGAGACAATGTAAGACTTATAAATCAAATGACGCCTTTATTGCACTAGTTTTGCATGTCACCCTCATATGCTGAAAAGACCTACTTTTTCATTGATCCATGAAAACTTCTACATTATATTAGGTAAACTAAGTATGGCATAAATTGTACCCATACAGACCCAGTGGTTTTAGTGTGGTTATTTAAAGAAATCTTGAACTTAGTGCAGATGCCATAATCGAGTTTTGAATTATCCTTCATCCGTTAGCACCAAATTTAATTTAAATTGTTCAAACCTTCCATTTAAGAGATAATAAACCGTTTTGAAATTTTTAACATATTTAATAATACATTTAAAAGGGTTTTTAATAAATCTTATTGCTTATGGCAAGTAAAAGGCCATACCAAATTGAATTATAATAATTATATTTGTGAAACTATTTAATGCACTTCGAATAGAGAAACCACAACTTAAACTGAAATGTAGATCTGTAGTTGTTCCTTTAAGTTTATAATTTAATTTGAGTGTATAATTCCAACTTCATATGTACTTCATTAAAACATAATGGATTTTATTAGATACTTTTAACAAATTATTTCCTCTAGGAATTAATTTATTTTCACTTTTAAATGTACAAATCGTGTACAAACAAAATTAATGGGGACGCGATTAAGATATTTATTGGGGTTTTAATTGTTTCAACTGTACGTTACCTTCGAGTTTAAAAGTATTTAATATTTCTTATACCTAGAAAAAATTTCTAAACTCAAAGATAGCTGACGACAGTCAACAGTTAGGTGTTGACTGTCAAAAAGAACTATTATACCCTTAAAAAATGCACAGTCTGGACTTCAGATTCTTGAGTCAAAATCAGGAATTGGTTAGGGCTCGTCATAAGGATAGAAAAAGTTTCTATGAATATTGATTGAAAATCGCACTCCTCAGGACCCTTAGGAGCAGACCCAGACTGTCCCTGCCGACTGACCGGCAATGGCCGGTAGAGCCAAGTGAAATTGGGGCCAAATAAAGAAAAATGAAAAAATATAAAAATATTCATATACACATACAAAAATATGTTTAAAAATTTCTATAGTTGATCTAAGCTCGTTGACCTTGTAAATTCCAAAAATTTGCGCCTGCGGCTCTATGGGACCTGTGGGGAATTTTCGCAAACTAAGTACTATCTAATAGCTACGCTACTGCATTTAGAGCCACTTTAGTTTTTAGCCAGTGGGACCAACCAGCCAACCACTCACCAGTCCGGCCCTGCTCAGGAATGATCACTCATTTAATTATTATGTGTTCTTATCCATCGAACTTCTTCAAAATGACTGATGTTAACTGAACCACAATCTTCCATCCATCCATCCATCCATCCAATACGTTGCTAATCACTATCAGAATAATTCATAGGTCTCCAATTATCATGCAGTAGTATAAATTCTAACTAGCACGAAAATTGAATAAACTATTCTATAATTGCACGTGTGTATCTACCATTAATTTATCCCGTTTTATATTTTGTGTTTCTGCTGGAGTGACACACAAAGGAAGCTTTGTGTTATTTAGGAAGAGGTGTTTCTGTCAGCCTGCCTGACTACCTATCTGTTTCTGAATAATTGTAATTTAACACGATTTGCTTTTATGATTTTTAATTTAATGGATGCACATTGTTTTATACAACTAATAAGGGCTCTATTTTACCAACACTATCCGCAATCTAGTCTTACTTATATTCTAATAATTGCAACGACCGACATTTTCTTCTGAATGCACAGAACAGTCTGAAAGCTTATTCTTTGATTAAGCGCTGGTGCACATGCACCCTCAGTTGTCCTGATTTAGCACCTTAACTCTTGTATCGTGTACTGATAGAGAAAAATATAGGTTAATAGCTGAATAAAAACTCAGTTCTAGTAGGTCCGAAGCATTTCTGTTTCCTTATTAAAAAATTAACCTGCATTTGCAATTTTAACAATAAAAAGGGTAACAGGTGTTTTGATAATCTTTAAGAATCCATTTAGAAGATTTCAAAATTTAAAATGGTTTCCGAGATAACGTAAAAAACTGAAAATTGACAATTTCGTTTTTCGACTGTAGTTTCAAAATGACTTATTTTAGAAAAAAATTCTCTAAAAAAATTTTCAATAGATCAAAAAAGCTATTAAATGATACCAAACTCGACTTTTTATGACATCGACGCTAGGCGTCGCGACGTTCAACTTTTATTTTTTTATGGAAACAAATTACTCAGTAGGCTTATCTAAATTAGAATACCAAACAAAAACTTTCTATCTTGTACTTTTCTTAATTTATATAACTTTTCAGGTTATATTATGTTACGTTATGTTAATATGTTATACTTTGTGTTATTTTTTACGATAAAAAATAACGACTAAAACTTAATTTTTACAGTTTTAGAAAAGTAAGTTAATCAGGAAATAAAATTTACTTTACATACATAAATAATAATTTGATTTATTTTTATTTCCCGATCAACTTAGCTTTCTATTTTCTACAACTTAAAAACTAAGTTTTAGTCGTTATTTTTCATCGTAAAAAATAACCTAACCTAACATAACATAAGCTGAAAAGTTGTGTAAATTAAAAAACTACAAGATAGAAATTTCTCGTTTAGTATTCTAATTTAGACAAGTATAGTGAGTAATTTTGGGTAAAAAAATGTAAGGCCCCCATAGGAAAATGAAAAGTTGAACATCGCGACGCCTAGCGTCGATGTGATAAAAAGTAGAGTTTGGTATCGTTTGATAGCCTATTTCACAACCTGAAAATTTTTTAAGAAATTTCTTTTCTAAAGTAAGCCATTTTGAAACTACAGTCACAAAACAAAATTGCAAATTTTCAGTTTTCCTGGGTTATCTGGGAAACCATTTTGAATTTTGAAATTTTCTGAACGGATTTTTAAAGGCCATTAAAATATACAATTTTTTGCTAATTTAACCAATCTCGTAACTCTTACAGTTTCCAATATCTTAAGGTTAGTAGCACTTAACAAAATAATCTGTTGATATATTGATAAATGAAGACAAAAGACAATCATTAATAATATTTTACTTTTTAAAAATTATTTTTGAAATTGCAACTAGTGGCAGTACTTGAACAATTTATTTGTGTTATAGACTATTGAAAAAATTTGTAGTATACCACCTCTTAAATCGTCATAAAAATATTATTAAGTAACAAATGGTGAACTGTGATTAATTCGTGGCCACCCAGTAGGTACTAGTTTACCAAATTGTCCAACCAACCGGAGATAAGTTTTAATTGAAAAGTACAATGCATTACAAATTTATAATTTTCCTATTATTGTTCAAAATAGCCATTCAATAAATAAAATCTATAAAAATATTTGGTACAAAAATTCAATTAAAAAGTAATTAAGTAATTTCAAGAGAAGCGAATTTGAGGTAAAAATTTTTGATTGATATCTACCAATATTACATTTTTTTTTCAAAATAAACACAAACAATTTATTTTTTGTGAGTTCGCACAACTCACCAAGGAACCGCACGTTCCTTCTGATTACCATTTAAAATAACATGCGGAAACAAAACGGACAAAAACCCTTTTTTTAATCCTCAATAGCAATAACTAAATGAAGATAATCTGAAAGACATTTGACAAGTTTAAATATTCATCCCTTCGACATTGAGGGTGACTAGATAATAAAGATTGAAGCATGCGTACGTAGGAGCAGCGCTCGGATACTTAAACGGCGCTCAGTTCTTCCGCATTCTTCGGTCGTAACAGGCGCTAATGTCAAATTTTAAGCTACAAGTACGTACGACTACGTAAATTTCAATTAAGTGAATCAAAATTTAAACCCAAAAAAAATAATTTTGAAAAAGAATATTTTTTCTTTTTCACTTTCAAATGTGAATTACAATAGGTATTTCTATTATTATTAATAATTTTTGATTTTAAAAAAATTTTTGAGAAAGTGTGAGGCCCTAATTTTTTTTAACTGTCAAGTTGCAGATTTCTATTTGTTTTTTTTGTAATTAGAGTAATAAAAGGGTCGGTGATTCTCTAAAATAATCTTTCGATTGAGAAAAAGAGCGTAGAAGCTGAAAAATTACCTAATTTTTACAAAATTGCTTTTTGACATTAAAAAATTTTAAATTTACTCGTGACGTGATTTTTTAGGTTTTTTAGTGTCCCAAAAGCTCGAGTTAATTAAAATAGACAGAAAGAGAAGTTATATTGTGTTGATGTTGTAATAAAAATGTTTCACGCTATAGAGACCAATTAACATTTAAGGGTACCTTTGAACTTTTTAAATTGTGCCCCATGGACGAGAGTAACGGTGTCCAACCAATTAAAAATTTACAAGTGACTTTGTCTCAATTTTGAGTGAATACTAAACGAATGTATAAGTAAATAGTGTTTTCAAAAAGACGAATTCTCATATTCAAGATGTTGAGAAGCATTTTATGCTTCTTGTCGATCTTCTTTGTAAAAGGTACGTTGGAAATTTTTTTTTGAAATTGGAAATTTAATATTTATACAAAAAAATAACAATTTCGAAATTGCTATAAAACTTAACGCGAGTTAAAATTTTAATAACGTTTCTGTCTGTTATATTAAAGTCGTTATAATAATGACAAAAGTTAACAAAATAAGACGAGTTTTGTTTACACATTTTACGTGTTTATGTTTCTACAATTTTATTTTAGCTCGAGTTTAAATGTTTCACTTTAATTTAAAGTTATTGTTGTTTAAAAACTAACGACAAGTAAAACTATTAAACGCTATAATTTTTTTTAAAATATTTTCTTACTGATTAATCTCTTGAGAGAATACAATTTTTACATTTTCTGGAAATTAAACACAAATATTAGAAAATTAATTGTTTAAAAACAGTTCCCACAATCTTGAAATACATTAGACAGTATACAGGGTGTCCAATCTCAACACTAGCTTACCAACATGTTGTTAGGAAAAATTTTGTACTTGTACTCGTAATTGAAAAGCATCATGTGTTGTTGCTATTAGTTACGTATAAAAGCAATTAGAATGTTTTTAATATTAAAAATTTATTAAAAATAAAAATTGCTCACATGAGGATTCCAACATCAACTTTCGTGTTGAAATTTGCCAACACAATATTTATAATTAATAAATTTAAAAAGTTTTTTTTTACTTTTAAAAAGGAACTTCATTAACTGCTTGAAACTCTTTTTGTAAGCAAAAATCATTTTCAGATTAAATAGTTAGATTAAGGGATTTTTCATGAAAACTTGATGGGTAGCAAATATTAACTAATGAAAAATTTAACATCCAAAATCCTTTCGTTCGAATAGAAACTGTGGCCAAACTGTACACATTATATATTAATAATTAAAAAAAAAAGAACGGGGCATTCAGAATTAAGTTTTTGATTACGTGTGCCCACTTTTAATTAAAAATAACGTCTACTTTTCCCATTAAAAAAAAGTTTATAAAAGAAAATACCTGTTGTTTGTTTAATTTATCAAAACATTTTTTAGAATGTTTATTTTACTGCTTCATTCGTTCGCTTTAAGTCTCATTTAAAAAGTTTAAAAATGATTTAATTACAACCCCTTTCATTACTTAAAAAGGTAAACAAAATATTAAATTTTTTTGTATACCTACCACCCATTCCATACTTTTAATAATTTTTGTAATTTTTTTTTACTTTAATTTAATAAGTCTCTTTTAGGAAAATTTTATTTTCCATTTCGACGTGGGCTGATTTAACGTAACTGATGCTCTAGACAAAGAATGGCCAACAAGTTGATCGCGAAGCGATTTTTGGTATATCATAGCTAGGGTTTGCAATTCCGGGGTCCCGTCCGATTATTCAATCTCGAAATTTCGGGATTAGGAGTTTTAAAATCCCGGTTTTTCGAGATTAACGTTTCTTAAGTTTTGTAAAATTAATTGGAGGGGTTATCCACTCTCTACAGTCAATGTACAAAAATTGAGCTGTCAACGGTAGTTATCTGCAGTCAATGGCAGCCATAGCATATGCAGTCATAGGCAGTCAACAAATTTTGAACAGAGGGGTTGACCCCTCGAATTAATTAGAAATAAATCTTCCATTGAAAATATTTTCCAAAAATTTCTAGTGTTTTTTTATCACTGAGACTGAGGGTTCAACTGCCAAATACTTGTTATTTTTTTGGACCTAATTTTGGAAATTATTATACATTAAAATAGTAAATAAATTTTGGTACCTATCTTAGAAGAGTTTTTACAGTTTTACAATTCACAAATTTATTTGTTTTTTCCCTGAATATCTGTTACAGGGTAGATACGTTTTTAAATTTTAATAATTTTTTTGGGGCTAAATCTAATTAAAATATATAAATCCCGGGATTGAAAAAAAGTCAACCTCGAAATCCCGGGATAAAAAAAACTTAACGGGATTGCAATCCCTAATCATAGCCAAGACGACAGGAGATAATTTGGAAGTAGGTCGACTCGGCAAAATGGTTAGTTTTTTAAAAAAGGGTAGGGTCAGCTCGAAAAAACTTAAAACCAGGTAGTTTTAAGGGTAGGGTCATCTCGGCAAAACTTGTAATTCGATTTAAAGTAAGTGGTAAGCAACCACCCTTGACAAGTGAGACAGTTACAGTTTTATGAAAAAAAAAATTAAGAAATTTATGTCATTTGTAATATAAAATAATAATAACAGAGAACTTCTATTTAAGTATTTTATGCCCGTTTTCACCGACGATTCGTAAAGTTAGGCATTGCTTAATTTGACATTAGCATTTTTTAAGTCAAAATTGTGCTTCACCACATTTCACCACGCGCACCAGGGTTCCTATATAAGATAAACAAAGGTATCTGTATTACAATATCGAAATGGTTAATAATTTTTATGCATCGGGTTAGGAATTATTGTAGCGTTAGGCAGTTCTTACGTAGGCAATTGCTTAGGAACCGTCGGTGAAAACGGGCATAAAATACTTAAAATATAGGGTAAAATCGGTAGAGATGGCGCACCTTTTTAATTTTCGTGATAAAACATTAAATAGTCAAAATCAAAAGTTTTTAATCAATAACAACCCTTGTGAAGCCATCTTAGACAATAAATGCATTGTAGCCAGTCGTAGTGTAGTACAGGGTACCCCAAACTCTACTGATGCTTCATGGACTCCAGTAATGCCACTTCTTACAGTTTGTACTGCTAAAAAATATGTGGCGTAATTTAAACTCGATAATTTCAAAACAACCTAAAAGTGACAAAGTGAGGGTGCCAGCTAACTCAAGGAGATGGCGTGGATAATGATGTTAATAATTACTAGGGCGCCACACGATTTCCCTCACTAAGTCTAACTCCTAAAATCGTGAACAGGAGATAATAAAAAAACAACAATCACTCCAGGATCGCATATACTTAAACACTCCCACAATATTTACATAAATTTAAGTAAATAGTTACACCAAATGGTTTAATGATTGAACAATCCAAAATGATATCAACCGATGAATGGTACGTTCAAATTTCAAATAATTAATTCAATAAATTTTAAACGTTAAACAATTTCCAATTACAGATCTGTACTAATGGCCACCTGTACCGTCTTTACAACCTTGATTATAAAGTGTAAATTAATATTTTCTTTAAATAAATTTTAAATAATGTGATTGATTATAAATTAGTCTTAATCAACAAAATAAATTCTGGTCACAAACCACGATGGAAAAAAAACTTAAACCACTTATCTGTAGATGACCACTAGATACAATCTTGCATATCTTAGTGCTGATGATTACTGGATAAAATTCTTGCGTTATCTCAGTAGGAAAAAATATGTACTGATGATGGTGATGATGATAAAGAAATTATGTACAAAACATATACAGGACTCGTACAAAACTTGTATCGTACATAAACACCCTAAAAGATAGAATAAAATAGAAACAAGAAAAATTAAACATGGACGAACATACCTTATTGATAAGGGCTTTAAGATAAAATATACGTGGCGACAAAATCCCCAGCGGGTAGATATAATTGAATCCAATCGAATTTTCTAAGCAACTAATCCCAAACAATGGTAATAAGAACTCCACTTGTAATTTCACAAACTACTACAACTTTTCTTATTTATTAACTTAGAAAATTTTACCACGATAAATTAACCTATTCGTTACAATGAATCTATTCAATTGATACCCAAAAATGGCCACTTATCAACAAAGGTATGGTAGGAGAAGCGCACACAAAATTTTAGTTAATATTGAAGGTAACAATAATAAGATACAATAAACAAACTACAGAGGGTACGACTAGTAACAAAAGTAAGAAATAATACGAAAAATACATAGAAGCAAAATAAAAACGTTACAAATTATTCTCTACTCCACGAGTCCACGAAACTCTAGAGCAGCTTACTTTCCGTTTGTAATCATTAAATCAAAAAATCATTAAATTAGATGCGTTATTTACTTAACAAAACCGGGTGAGATGGCTTGCGCCAACTAACCCAATTACGTTGGGTGAGATGGCGCACGCATTTCCCTCCCTCCAACTGGCATAGTTTAATAAAATTATAGGTTAAAACAATTCTTCAAATATTTCTTTCAATATAGATAGCAACAGAACTTCAAATATTCTTTAATTTAAATGTGTAAAAGTTTGGAGATATATAAAATATAATATTAATTATTAAATTGCCTTAAAGGATAGCACAATCAACGGGGCACTACTAAATAATAACTAGGCATCATCACTAACACTTCGACTGTATTTTTAATTATCTAAACAGCAAATATCGATAAAATATTTGCCACTGCGCCATCTTACCCACGGCACCATCTCTTCCGGTTTTACTCTACCTACAGATTTAATTACAAGTTTTTAATAAAAAATAAATTTTTCCAAATTTTAAGTGAGATAAACTTTTAACCTTTTTTTAAATATGGAAGTCGTAATTGGCTATGATCTCAATAAATTAGTTGGCTCTTTTTATGCCTTTTAAAAATATGTATTGTATATACTTTTATCTTTTTATCTACAACTTATTTTTACAATTAACTGAAATACAGCGTTTTTTTATATTTTGAAAGGAAATAATGTCTACCCATATCTATGAAACAAATTAGAAAAAATATGTAATTGTATGTTACTTTAGAGCACGAATACTTTCCAAAATTTTCATATAATCTTCAAGTCATATAATCTTGCAAAAATTTGCCGAGTTGACCCCCCCCCCATTTTACAGCTAAAATAGGAACTGCAAAATTTGGGTCCAACCATTTGCCGAGCTGGTCTACTCCGGATAATTTTATTAGCACTCATCAAAACTTATAGAAGCAAACGGTCGTAGCTACTTTACGCTCGGTTCACAAAAACTAAATTGTAATCTGAGAATTAGATTTATAATTCTTTGATATAGCAACATTAGGAATGTTAAAGTCTGAAGTTTGTAAATTAATGAATAACAAAATTTGAGGTTAAACTCTTTTTGTGTTGAATTGAGAATACAATTTGTCAAACTCTGACGTTTTTATTTATTTATTTACTGTGTAACGTTACCATATCTAAGGACTATAAATTTAATTCCCGGATTAAAATACAATTTGTCTTTATGCAACCGAACGGTAGTATCATATTATTATAGTTGACGTCAAGATTTTAGTAGGTGGATCGCGACACGTTTTTAAGAAAAATAGTGCATCATATATTTAGTAAAGTAGGCCACCCCTGCTCTAGATAGTTGACAGTGTGTCATCCTACTGGGAGTCCCTTTGTTTTCCCAGCCAGCCTTCTGGCTCACCCTGTATAACTAATAGATCTCAGAAGTAACGTCTTTTTTAGAAGGCGATGTTAATCGTAATACTCGTAAAGCTAATTATGTCTGTAATATGTTGATATGTCGAAACTTGAACATAAAACTTATTTATTCAGAAATAATATACACGACGCGACGTCTCATTTAAAAAACGTTAAGTTACTCTGTTTTAGGAAAACTAGAAACGTGACAGTAGTGCAGATTCAATCTTCAAGTACTAAATAAATACCAAGCTTTTTAGTAGCTTTGGTTTAAATTGTTGCAACTGCTTCAGTTTTAAACAATTTCAAAACTTTTGAAACACACTGTACAATAATTGTTTGCACTCTAACTAATTTTTTTTGTTACGCGTTAATGGAATTTTGAAACCTCGCGTTTGCACGAAAATTAATTTTCCTTTTTTCATCATTGAGCTTTTCCTTGAGTTGTTTACGTTTATTTCTTGATTTTTGTTTTCTTTTACTTTAGGTTTTTCAATTCTTTAGTTTGTTTATTGGCTGCCTTTTATTTATTGAGTTACATATAATTTGATTGTACGTTGGAAATGTTTACTTTTTATTTTTCTCAATTTGATTTAAAAAATATTAATTTTATAAGTGCTCCTAAGTATAATTATGACCTTGGCAACATATTCGGAGGATTCAAATCGTTTAAAGAAAGTTACGAGTAGGAGAGGGACGAGGGGGGTATACTTGCATTTCTAAGCAAATAAAAATCTGCTTATAAGTATGGAGGGACTGGTGAAGTGGTCTCACTGAAATTTGAACCCATAAAAGCAGAAAGGTATTTAAATTTTAGTTACTGTATGGCTTTAGTGACCGCTACCTTACAGAAATGTCTACAAATATTCTACAATGCAAAGGGCCGTTTTACATGAACTAAATGTCGTACGTTATAATACTGGGCTTAAGGGCCAGTATTATAAACGTAGGTTAAAACTCAACCTGGGGTTTAAAGTCAACGTAAGGTTAGCTGTCATTTTAGTTTGACGTAATTGGACATAATAATAGTTGACGTTTATTTATAATTTAAACCTACGGATAAGTCAACCTTCGGTTGACTAGGCTTTATAATACTGGCCCTTAGAGTTTTATAGAAGACATTACAAATTACTTATTTTTTTACTTACTCTCTTTTTCATAGCTGTCGTCCGTCTCACACAGAAAAAAATGAAAAAATAACATTCAGCTGTATTTGTTTTTCGTAGAGCACTCGAATTTCGATTAGCAAGAAAAGGTATATAATTCTAAGCTTTAATTTCTTTAAAAAGCCCCATTTTAAAAAGGAGAAGTAGGCAAGTTTTCTATCAGCCATAAATATTCTCCATATTTTGCCATTATCGTACAAACCCTTGATGATTTCCATCATTTTAAAATCTGCATTAATTTCATTGCTTTCAAAAAAAGTTGAGCATCCTCCTTTTTATAGTTCATTGTGCATATTGTGAAGGAGGCTCTTATATCTAGATATTTTTTTTCTACGAGGGTGATATTTTTAGATAAGTAAACTTATTAATAAAAATACGACCACTTATTTCGTTTTCCACCCCACAAAATTGCACCGTTATGGGACGCAATTTTCCTATATCCCTTTTTATTTATTTTCTAGTTCCTTTCTCGAGCAGAGTCACAAAATAAAGTTAAGGAACTTTAGAACTTATATTCTTTTCCCTTCCGAAATAATTTCTTTTTTCGTAAATCTAGGGTTATAATTATGTGCTTTAGATACCTAAGGCGCTGTATTTGAGTATAAGTCTATTATAGATAGAAGGGCTACTCACAGGCTGTGGGCTATGACCCTCGAGAGAGTAATGGAGGCTACTTTTAAGATTAATTTGTCTAAGTAGCGAGGATTTAAGTAAGCCGAGAGCAGGTGCATTATCTATAAGGGTGAAAAGCATTTTCTCGACTTGAAATTAAAAATTTTAACAAGTCCCCGCGTTTAAAGTGTAATATTAATTAACAAATTAAGCGTTTGATACTTAAAATATATTTCAAACGTTGGGAAATTCTTAAATATTTTACCGCTTCATCAAACTACCAGTAAATTAGTTTCTAGTTACGAAAACTTAGCTTTTTGCTAAGAGCGACAAGTTGGTTTTACAAAACTTCGTCGATGAATTGTATATTAATTCTGTAACACTATGCTTAAGCTAGTTGATTGTTTTTGTTCTTTTTATTAGTGAAAATAGGGGAAATATTTTGGTGGAAATTTTCGAACAAAGAAAATATTTAGTGTGGCAATTTTAAACAGCTGACGACTTGTGGTTTTGCGGCGATGGTTATTCTGCATACGTTTTTATTCACTCTCACTTTGAAATTTCCATTTTTGTATGGAAAAAAGCACTTGTAATCGCGGAATAAAATATAAATCGATTTTTAATACAATTTTTTATATCGAAGTTGCACGCGAATAAAAAAGTTATTAAGTATAATTATTACTCAATGGGCAGTTATGTTAAATAACATGTAACATAAATTTTCTTTCAATGAATGTTTACTGTCCTGAAAATAATTTATTGGCAACCAAATTTGCAGATATATACAGAGTTTCCATTGTCCAGAATATATCTTTTGAAATAGGGGAAAATATAGAAAAATTTCATGGGAGAAAATTTTTTAACTATTTATTTTCTGTTCTTGGAGAGCAACTTACTACAAGAGTAATATTTTTCATGGTCTACTGTTTTTGAGCTATATTATGTAACTCTTGTCTTTTCAATCGAGGAGCTATCCTGTACAGTCAGCCTTAAAATTATTGGCCACCCTGGCTATACGTTTAGCACGAATTGTGGATGTAACCATCAATAACACCCCATACTTAAATTGAGGGATAACTTTATTTTGCCAACAAGTAGTAAATCAACATCCCCCCTTCTGTCTTTTTGTCGTTGTTGGCTAATAACCATCCTGGCGTATAGCCAGAGTGGTCAATAATTGTGAGGCTGATTGTACAGTTTTGTACATTTGGATCTTTTCGATGGCGATCAAATTGAACTTGTCACTGGTTTCCGATACAAGGTGTCTCCTTTGGTCGGCTACCATAGCGAGTTGAGTCACCTTTTTTAAACACTTCCAGGGGGGTTGGTCAATTCTTGAGATCCTTCGACTCATCACGAAGGGTGAAATAAAACGCTCGTTTTATGCAGCTTGACAACTTTGCAAATCTTTTTGTAATCGCCACGTGAATGACGTCAATAACGAAGGAACTTATAGTCCTGAACATTCGTAAAGAATAGGGCGTAGTCAATAACTTGCGTAGTACAGATGGAAGGAGCGTGTGCTCTCTATCTCTATATATATCTCTAAAATTGATGAGACTGGATGTTACCAGACAGGTTATTGGTAAATGAGTTGGAAGAAGGTCAGTTGATAGGCGAGCTCATGCAAAATTAGTTGTCAATCGGGAGTTATGAGTAAGAGTCATGAGTATTTAGTTGAAGTTGGCGTTGAAGTTGGACTTATCAAAAAATGTAAGAACAACATGTTTGAGTAAGAGATTATAATTTGAATAAAGTTGTAAATGATTGGAACTCTTGGCGTACATTTATAAACCTCCAATTATCCTGGTACACCCTGGAATTATCCAGGGCGTCACGAAACCAAACGTGACATATGGTGGAGGCGCCGGGCAAACCATTACATAAAACCAATCTTTTATCTCAATTGCACTATTTGCACACTTTTTGACTTACATGAATACAATATGAATAAACGATCCGAGGCTATGTGCGCTGGTTTATTTAAACTTACTTTATAATTTATAAACAGGGGTTAAAGATGTGTTATCTTTAGGAGAGATTAAAGAAATTAAAGGGATTGTAAAATTTGCGAAAGGGGTAGTAGTTAATTTGTAGTAGGATTTCACTAATTTGAGCATTCAGGATACAATCGAGGAATTAGGGGCTGGACATCTATTTACCAAATCAAAAGTGTTACCATCCCTCGACAATCTAAATAAGATATTCAATTTACGAACGAGACAGAAATTTAGGTTTTTTCACTTATACCTAATGCTGGCCTTTGACCTGCTGAAGTTAAATTTAATAGGGTGGACAGAGCACTGATGGACATTTTAAAAACTTTTTCCAACTTGCATGAAAAATGAAAACATTAATTAACAATTAAAGGATGAAAAAGCGTTAAAAGTTCGCACCATTGACATTGTATTAACTATTTTATTTATTTTCTATTTTCGTTTAACTTCACGACATTTAAATTTAAATTGATCACACACTATAAATTATTGATAAAACAATTTAAAAGTTTCATATTTTATAGGTTTAGGTCGGCGTCAATTATTTATCAAATTTACAAACGCTTAAATAATTTAAAAATAATTTCTTTTCAAACATTAAAGTCATACAAAATACATTATTATTTATTGCAACTATTTCTTAATCGTGCAATGTGCTGTGGTATGGTAGTAGTGAAAAAGAAAATAGTGGTAATTTTAAAAATGAAAACTGTATGAAAAATTTAAAAGAGTCATTTATCTACATTTTGAGTCGATAAATTTTTCGTGTTTGATTAAACTTATAATAAATTTTCCCCTTTACAACAAACTCAGCGGATTTGTTAAAAAAATATATAAATTAAAACGTAAAAAGAAGAATCTTAACACATTCACTTTTAACGTTATTTGAATAAATGTAAATGAGCTTTTGGAATTGGGTTTGGGGAGAGAGAAAGAGAATGGCTTTATAGGGAATGTTACGGGGTGGAAACGTCGTGTAGATCTATTTCGACACGGACATCAGAGAGGAGAAACTAAAATGTATTGTCGATTGCGAACGACCTCCGCATTTATTACGATCTTAAGTAAGGTTTTGGTCAGATAAACCCTCCCTCGTCTTCTTTTTGTACAAGAAATAAACCCTCGCATACATTTTATAAGCATCTACAAAACGAAGCGAGTATATCTAATTCAAAATTGCTGCTCGCTTCGAGCTTCCTAATTATTTTCCTTCATCTCTTCTTTCATTCTTTTCAACAAATATGAATATACATCGGATAACCTATTTATCCACCCTTCTCAAACATTTTGTTGGTTAAAAAAGTCGAGATTTTGATTTTAATAATAGTTTAACAGACATACTAGTTTACAGTTTAATTTTCTAGGTACCTACGCATTTAATTCAAAATATGATATAAAGACGTTTTCTTTTAAATAGCCCAGTGAAATAGAATTCAAAAACCAGGGTGGAAAAGTAAAAAATTAATAACAGCAATTTTATTGCTGTATCGTGATAGGAGCGACCTCCTGAGTATGTGATGAAAATACACCACCCCCATCCTATGAACTAACTTCAGGGGAGTCTAGTAAAATTATATTCGAAAACGAGGTTAAAAGAAAAAAATTCCCAATAGTTAATTTTAATGCTGAAATGTGAAAAGGGTGACCTCCTAAGTATGGGATAAAAAGGCACCACTTGCACCATCTGAGCTAACTTCAGGAGGGGGGCAAACGTGTGATTAATTCTAGTTTTATCCAAAATTAAGCAACATACATAAATATGCAACAAGTTTTTCTCTAAACATGATAGTATCGGCGTTACATGGTAAAAACAAAAACATACACCAACTTCTATGGGAGGTTTTGTGGTACACCCTTAAAATTTTTAATATCTAGAAAATTCCAAGCTTAATTGTTTTTCTGATTTTGAGAAATTATTGAAAATAATGCATCTAACAACTTTTATACAATATTTATTTGAAATTTTGACAACAGTCGAAATATCTGTTATATGTACTCGTTTACGCAATTCACTCTTTTGCGGCCTTGTACAGCCGGCCAAAAAGTTTTTAGCCACCCCCTGACAACATTTAAAAAGCAACCAACATTACACGCCGTTTAATTTACACGGCGTGTAATGTTGGTTGCTTTTTAAATGTTGTCAGGGGGTGGCTAAAAACTTTTTGGCCGGCTGTACATCTCTAAAAGGCATAAGTCGTTTTTTAGAATAGTTTCGTGGTACTGTTTAAATATTTCCACAGCATTGGATAATGTCAAAGTTTTTAACAGAATTCAACAGCTCCTACTTTAGTCCCAGTAAATCCGAAGACATCCTAATTTTCAGGTATTAGAGTATAAGCTATTATGTTTCACTTCAAACTTGAGATACTAAGTAAAATCTAACTAGTGCATCAAAAAGTGGACCTACTTTCCTTTATAATGAGTTTTTAGTTTTTTCAATCAGTTGAATATTAACCATTTTACAGCAATTTTAAGTAAAATTTTTGTTAAAAATAAAATTTACAAAAAATGAAGAAATATGAAATCACTGTACTTTATAAAAAGAAACGTTTAATCAATTTCTCATGATGTAACTTTGAAGAATAACTCATTCATAAGGAACAATATCCATGAACGAATTTTTTTTTAAATAATTCCTCAAGCAAAATATCTTACGCTGTTTAAAAAATGGTACATGAAAAACTTCATGTTATTTCATACTACATAATGTAACAGAAGTAAACTTAAAAGATTTGAAAATAAAAGCTGAAACCTTCAGCTTTAAATTTAAATATATTTTTTTAATTTTTATTCTAGTTCATCTCGGAATAAAACAGTTTTATGTCCATCAGAGCAGCGTTTCTCAACCTGGGGGTCGCGACCACTAGACAAATCTACAGTAAAATTTGAGCTTTCATTTGAACATCCCTGAAAGAACCAGCAACAATAATTTGCATAAAACTTCAGAGAGACAGGGGGTCGGCAAAAATAATAACTAGAATTTTGGGGGTCGCAAACCAAAAAATTGAGAAACGCTGCTTTAGTGAAGCACAATGAGATGTTTTGACAGTTTGTTACCTATTAAAGCCATGATATTGAAACTAAAGTAGGTTCTGGTCTTCAGAAGAGAGAAATATGTGATTTTGGCATTTTTGTACGTAACTTAACTTACTTAGAAGGGTCTGCTTCATTACATTGGGCCAAAGGCCCCAATTTTGTGCTTTAGTGGTTCACAGTGAAATTTTTTGACAGTGTGTTACCTATTAAAGCCATAACATTGGTAGGTTCTGGTCTTCAGGACAGAAAAAATGTAATTTTAGCATTTTTGGACGTAACTTGACTTACTTAGAAGGGCCTGTGCCTCATTACATTGGGCCGAAGGCCCCAATCTAGTGCTTTAGTGGAGCTCAATGAGATGTTTTGACAGTTTTTTACCTATTAAAGCCACGATATCGAAACTGAAGTAGGTTCTGGTCTTAACTTACTTAGAAGGGCCTGCCTCATTACATTGGGCCGAAGGCCCCAATTTTGTGCTTTAGTGGCGCACAGTGAGATTTTTTGACAGTGTGTTACATATTAAAGCCATGACATTGGTACTGAAGTAGGTTCTGGTCTTCAGGACAGAGAAAAATGTGATTTTGGCATTTTTGTACCTAACTTAACTTAGTTAGAATGGTCTGCCTCATTACATTGGGCCGAAGGCCCCAATTTTGTGCTTTAGTAGAGCACAATGAGATTTTTTGACAGTTTGTTATTTGTTATTAAAGCCATCACATTGGTACTAAAGTAGGTTTGGTCTTCAGGACAGAGAAAAATGTGATTTTGGCATTTTTGTACGTAACTTAAGTTAGTTAGAAAAGCCCGCCTCATTACATTGGGCCGAAGGCCCCAATGTTGTGCTTTAGTGGCGCACAGTGAGATGTTTTGACAGTGTGTTACATATTAAAGCCATTGGTACCGAAGTAGGTTCTGGTCTTCAGGACAGAAAAAATGTAATTTTGGCATTTTTGGACGTAACTTGACTTACTTAGAAGGGCCTGTGCCTCATTACATTGGGCCGAAGGCCCCAATCTTGTGCTTTAGTGGCGCACAGTGAGATTTTTTGACAGTGTGTTACATATTAAAGCCATGACATTGGTACTGAAGTAGGTGCTGGTCTTCAGGACAGAGAAAAATGTAATTTTAGCATTTTTGGACGTAACTTAAGTTAGTTAGAAAGGCCCGCCTCATTACATTGGGCCGAAGGCCCCAATGTTGTGCTTTAGTGGCGCACAGTGAGATGTTTTGACAGTGTGTTACATATTAAAGCCATTGGTACCGAAGTAGGTTCTGGTCTTCAGGACAGAAAAAATGTAATTTTGGCATTTTTGGACGTAACTTGACTTACTTAGAAGGGCCTGTGCCTCATTACATTGGGCCGAAGGCCCCAATCTTGTGCTTTAGTGGCGCACAGTGAGATTTTTTGACAGTGTGTTACATATTAAAGCCATGACATTGGTACTGAAGTAGGTGCTGGTCTTCAGGACAGAGAAAAATGTAATTTTAGCATTTTTGGACGTAACTTGACTTACTTAGAAGGGCCTGTGTCTCATTACATTGGGCCGAAGGCCCCAATCTTGTGCTTTAGTGGAGCACAATGAGATGTTTGACAGTTTTTTTACCTATTAAAGCCAGGACATTGAAACTGAAGTAGGTTCTGGTCTTCAAGACAGAGAAAAATGTGATTTTGGTATATTTGTACGTAACTTAACTTAGTTAGAAGGGCCTGCCTCATTACATTGGGCCGGAGAGTTCAATCTTGTGCTTTAGTGCAGTGTTTCTCAAACTGGGGGTCGCGACCCCGAACGGGGTCGCATTAATTTTTTGGGGGTCGCGACCACTAGACAAATCTACACTAAAATTTGATATTTAATTTGAACATTTTAACTGAAAGAACCATCAGCAACAATAATTTTCCTAAAAATTTCGGAGAGATAGGGGGTCGCCAAAAATAATAAATAGCATTTTGGAGGTCTCGAACAAAAAAGGTTGAGAAACGCTGCATCAGAGCACATTTTTTTTGCACCATAGTGAATCACCTGCTTAATCTTATTTTTGAAAACATAGCTCTTTTAAATCTCATTTTGTGATCAAACCATTACTCTAATAGGAAATTTTTATAAAACATATTGTTAAAAAAACTCATTATCTTTAAAATGTCATTCCAGTAATTTTTCTCTAGATTGCTTAATTTTGGTGAAAACTTGCAAAAACTAGAAGTGGTTATACGTTTGTCCCCCTCCCGTGAGTTAAGCTCAAAGGGTGATGATGGTCCATTATAATCACACACGTAGGAGGTCACCACCTTCACATTTCAGCAATGAAATTGCTGTTATTAATTTTTTCTTCATTAAAACCTTTATTTTACTGTACTATAACGTCTATAACCATCACAGGACCGAATCGTCACTTTTCGAATTTGAAATTAGTTTAAAATTTGGGAGTCTCTTACAAATTATAAAAAAAAGGACAATTATTGTATAAAATAAAATTTTAATGTCGGCGTTATAAAATTTACATAATAAGATTTTCTTAAGCTGTACGTCGAACGAGACTCCGGAGACGTAATGTTAACCGAAAGCTTTTACAACTTTTAAAAACTGAAAACCCAACAGGTGATCGATCAGCTACGACTTCGATTACTCTCTTAACTTTCAAGAGATTTGTCGCCTAATATTTTATAAAATCTATTGTTGGTACACACACAAAAAATTTACGATTTTTACTCCATAAAATACATTAACCTAATTTTGTGTTTACTCGAAATGTTAAATCGTGTACAATTGTCAGCTTCAATGAAGGAAAAGTTAACGTTTATCTCCAACTTTCAGAAGTTGAACGTCGGGAGAGATGTGATTTGTATATCCGAGGTTTTTTTTTGGTAAATTTGAAAATCAGTTACACTTTATTCAATTTGAAATTTTCATTATAAATTAAGTCGAGAGACGAAGAAAAAGAAAATTTTGACTTTTTCGTTTATTAAGATATAATCTAAAATTATTCTTCATTCTGCGTTAAATTGAAATAATTTGCATAATTGAGTTAGGAAAAACAAATTTATTTGTGATAAAATTTTGTGTGTGGGAGCATATTCTCTAGAGACGATTTTCAAATTTTGCCCAAACTTATTTGTGTAATATTTTTGTGTGGTTATGATTGAAATAACATACATCTAACTTTGTGACGTGAGTAGTAGGAAAATCTGATTTCAACTTTGAAATTTGACAAATGTGTATCGAAGTTTATACATTTACAGAGTGTCACAAAGTTTGAGCAAGTTATTTAAACATTTCAAGATGTTTACTTTCTTCGCAAATTTGTTATAAAAGAAAAGTCTATTTATGTATCAAAACTAAATTTATATGCGAATTTCAAACTTATGCACTTACTTATTTAATTATGACTTATTAAACAGTTAATATTTATTATTATAATTTAATAGAGGGCTCGATGTGTCGTCAAAAGATTTTAACATTTGCATAACCTCAAACGTATTATATTAAATTATTATTAATTAATTTTAATTAATACTGGAATAATGACTGCTAGAAATTAAAATAAACAATATAAATGGAAATTGTGAGATAAAGTTGAGAAAACTCAATACCTTAGTTTCCGAATAGCAATCTTAGCTCAGTTTACATAATAATTTTGAAAGAGTTTTCGATAATTATAAGAAAACCTATCTACACACACGGGTTTGCCTTCCTGTGCAAGCCGTCTGCACAGGCCAAACTGTAGCCTTTGGACAGCGTTCAGGTGGCTTGTTCAGGCTTTTTAGGCCCGTCCACACACAGGCTTGCCTTCCGGTTTGCTTGTGCAGGCGAGCCAGCACAGGCCAAACCGAAGCGTGTGGACACCGTTTAGGCCGCCTGCACAGGCAAACCGTTTGGCAAGCCTGTGTGTGTAGACGAGCCTTTAGAGATGGTCCTAATGATGATAAGAGCAGTAAAAAATAATTTCCAAATAACAGTAATATTTATTTTCCTTTTCGATATTGGTTTAATAATAATAAGAATAAACTCACAGGGCAGCTGCTGTGTGACCAGCTATAATGATGGTATAATGGTATTACACCTCTCAATCTCAATGGTACTTCTTATTACCACCGTCAGAACACCCACATGGTAAAGCTAAGCCATCACCTATTATAGGTGGGTCATTCTTTTACAAACCGCACACCAATTTAAACTTGACATTTTAGAATCGTCCAAAAAAATTTTTACAGCCTATATTCATAAAATTACTTGACCCGTATTTCAGGATTTTGCTGAAATAATTTTTTTTTCGAAAATATTCACGTACAAATTTTCGATAATTTACTGGATTTTCTCCAATCTTCTCATACTTGACAGTTGTATAGTGCTGAACTTTTATAAACGATAGGGCAATGACGACTAGGGCTGGGAAAAATATCGCTATATCGATATTTTTATCTATATATCGACTAGTCGATGTTTTTAAAAAAATATCGATATATCAATATTTCGATATACCGATAAAAATATCGATATATCAATAAAAATATCGATATATCGATATTTTTCCCAGCCCTAGTCGTCATTGCCCTATCGTTTATAAAAGTTCAGCACTATACTGATCGAATTACTGTCGTTTTTTTTTATTTTACACTTTATTACGTTAGCTTTCGAAGATTCGAAGTGTATTAAAAAATTTTTTTTTATTGTAAACAGATGAAAAATAATAACAATTTAATTGTTTAAATAGTTTTAACATGCCCGCCCTCCAACTTAAATTAAATTGGAAAAAATATCATTTTCTTCCTTATTCTCTTATCTATAAAACTCATTTTACAAAAAAGTGGAGCCTCTATTAGATCGGTAGTTATTAAATATTTCCGAGCGCAAGAACTTCTAATCGAGCGATTGTTGCGTCTGTGATCTCTGACGCTCCTGCATAGCGCGCTGGGTGACTTTTTTTTTCAGCAAAATCCTGCAATATGGGTCAATTAAATTTGTTGAAAGATGCAGAAATTATTTTTTTATTGCATTTGAAGAAGTCAAATTGATTTTTCTTGAAATCCGTGCGGTTATCAAAAGAATGACCCAGGTATGGCTTATTGGCAGGCAATAACGTTCATCAATGCTAATAAATCGTTCACCTTGGGTTGCGGAACACTTTGTAATAACATGCAACTTCCAAACCTCATAGAACAAGCAATAGAATTAAAGTCGTCGTTTATCACCAGCTACTATCACTAGAATTTAAACCCCTTAATCATAGCAAAGAAAATATACCCTAACGAATAAGAAACGACACAAGCTCAAAATCACATGTTACTTTTTTGCATAGATTTTTAATGCGCATGTCCGTTGGATATGTCATTAATTGCTCACAACCAATCAGATATCAATACGCGTCTTATTTTAAATGTTTAAATAAAATGAAGTTTCTCTTTAATTGTTAAAAACTTTTTTACTCAATATGTCAGTTTAATGTTCTACCACAGAATTGAAATCGACGATGGTTGTATAATGTATATGCATCAATTTCTAGTACGCATGATGTCGCTTTTCAAGTTTTTTTAGAATGAGTGTGACGTAATTGCGCATATTTTCGATCAAGCATCACTTTATTAAAGGTTTCTCAAAATTGAGTCTATTATTTACAAAAAAATATATTCTTGTTTAGTATGTCTACGATCGTTAGGTTGTGATACTGACGTATCCAGTGGACATGCGCATTAGGCGAAGATCAACTTTTTCGTCTCTGTGTCGTTTCTTGTTCCTTATACAATTTCACGAGTATTTTATCTTTGATCATAGCTATTATAAAGGCGTTTAACTTTTAGTGGTGTGCCCAAGTCGTTACTTTAGATTTCAGAAAATCCTAAAAACGTCCAAATGCCACTCTCTAATTCTAATTTTCTTTCGAAAATGTTAAAATTATAGAACTCTTTACATACGGTACACCTTATATTACTAAGTGCCAAGTGGTAATTTAAAAAAAAATAATCAACTCGTGTAAAGTTGACGTGCAACTTACTATGTTTATTGTATCTCATTTGTATCGAATATAAAAATATCGACATTTTCCTTAATGACGATAAAATGAACACACGTTTTATAAATATTTAACCGAAAACATAAATACTTTTACGTAATTATAAACAAATTTACCATTATCGAAGTTAGCTTTTTTTTAAAGTACATTTTTGCAAATTTGTAAACTTTTCGAATTATCCAACGATCGTAATAGTAATTTTAAAATGATTATGATTAGATTGATAAATAAAAAAAGAGGGAAACTTAAAAGTGATTTTGTGAATTATTAAAAAGTTTCTTTTTGACCCACTTGAACGATTTTTGTTTATAACTGCTCTAGACGTTAATCGTAGGTTCTTAACCTAATATTATCCCATTTTTTCCCTTTTCCCAACAATTTTCTCTTATCGATTTATTCTTCTTATTTATAAATACCTACGAGAAAAATTCGTAAAGCGATTTATATGCCTTTCGTGTAGAATCGTAGGTATTTAATAAAAAGTATTTAAAAATCGTTAGGTGCAGAAAGGCGCTTTGTTTCTGCATATTTAACAAATAGAGAAATGAAAGAATGTAAATTAACTAGAAATTCAATTAAAACGTTTTAAAACTTTGTTAAATATGCTGTGAAATAGACAAACAAAAATTTTCATACCCAATAAAAATTTATTTTCTCATTCGGTCAATAGCTGAAGGATAATTATTTTCCAAATAAAACATTTGTTGGAAAATCTTCGGGAGTTTGGGTTTCAAAAATAATTAGAAATTACATTAGAGAGGGTGCAATAGGCCTTATAGCCTTCTCTTAGATTCGATAGCGTTTGGATCATTTTTCGAATTAATTCTGTCTGTTTGTTTAGGTGTGGCTTCTGAATTAGAAACTTCAATCGGGCACATTGCATGTGGAAATGGGCAACCGGTAAAGGCACCTACACCCATATTACTCCTTAAACCCTCACGCACTTAAGAGGAGCTCCAAAAAATTTTGTAAAATATTAGTTGGCGAAATCTTAAAGCATCATGGAAAAGAACAAAATATATTATTAGTCGCTCTTGATATGCACAAACAATTATGAATAATGGTGAAACTTTTTGAGGTTAACTAAATATTAAGGTTAACTAGGTTTAACCATTAAATAAATAGCCTGTACTCTAACTAACAGGAAAGAGCCATTCAGCTAATAATATGTAACAATTTCTCCAATAGAAATGATTGCTTATGCTCCCACTTATAAGGAAAGATCATGACAGCCAATGATAATGTAAACTCGACGAATGAATGAGTCATCCATAGATTTCCAAAATGTCGTTTCTGTCGCATTTTGTGTTATAGGTAAGGGTCGCTAACCCTCCTTCCGGATCTATTTATTTAATGGAGAGAGACATATTGTTCAATCACGGAAAGAAAAGCTTAGGGATAAGGAAGCGAGGCTATTATCTCCATGGAAACCACAGGCGCCGTGAGTCTTATTTTTACTGCTACCTTAGTAATTAATTTTTAAATTAAATTAAATTCTTAGCAACGTTTATGGAGTAGACGCTAAAATCAAATTGTCAATCGTCCAATCGAACTCAATGAGTTGCACTAATTAATTATAATAGACAAAACTCGCATTCCTGAGAAAGCTTTTCATTCCGTAAACGAACAATACATGTATGGTTGCTCATCTCTCTTTTTTATATTTTTTGTTGTACGATTATTTTCTGAATTGTAATTTTTTTATAAATTTATTATTAGATTGAGCATTCTCTTCCTTTATCATCATCAAATTGCTTGTACGATTTCATCGGACACGTAGCAATCATAAGGTTAAATTTTAGGTTTTCTTTAGATCCAAGTTATACTTGTGTAGCTTAGAGATGTGCAATTGTATTGCAAAAGGAACACATTGTGTGCATTTATTTTACAGTACACGTAACAATCATATTATTAAAGTTAGTGATTTTTGTTAGAACCCAACAACTGTAGTGCGTGTTATCGTCCGTAATGTTTGGAAAAGTCGAAAAATAGAAAATTGCCAAGATCTCGCTATTGCATATAGAAATTGACATTTTTTTACTTTTATTTTAAATTACAAGGAGCGTATTTGACGATCTGAAAAATAACAATGGAAATGTGTCAAGAGTCAGGCTGATGCCGAAAGAATATTTTTTCAATTTTGAATTAAAATCTCAACTTTTCAGGTGTCGTTTTTAATGTCGAAATGGCTTACTTATTTTTACTCTGCTAAAAATCGTATATTAGAGATAAAAGAGAACTGAAAGTTCATCTTTTTTACTTTTATAATAAAAAATCGATTTATTGTTTACGTTTTATTTCAATCGGTTTCGTTTATCCAGGTATCGAAAATCTCAAAACATGCGTTATTGAAGTGCCCAACATCCACGTCAATTTATTCACATTCCACATCACTACCCAAAAAAGTAGAAGACGTTTAAGCGAGCCAATACTTTTTCAAAATTGTACACCCTTAATTAATTAATAATTACACAGGGTGGTCCGGTTTTCATTATTTGTCATGTAATCTTTTCAAATAGAAAAAATCATTGGAAAAGTCTTTTAATTTTATTTGGTTTTACAAACGTAGCTCATACACATTTTATTTCAAAAAATGAAATTTCCTCTACTTGAAAAACGATCCATTGTTAATTAGAAAATAGTTTATAAACATTATTAAAATTATTGTGAGATTGAAATTTTAATATGGATAAATGACAATTTTCGCTGTTATTTTCGAAAGAATATACCGATTATATGCCCACGTACCGAAAACAAAATTTGTTGATCTTGAAATGTCAACAATTTTCGTAAAGCCACAAATAAAAAATATATATATAGAAACGAAAAGCAATATTTTAAAAGTTGATGTATAAAATTACCTACAAAGCTTACAAAACGTGCAACGTATAAAATCGTGTAAATAATTAATCACGATATGATAATCTTTGTTGTGCTGAAGGCGTTCAAATTTGACGTAGTTACTTATGCATTTTTGTATGAGGGTGGATTTATTTAAAAGAAAAGAAAATTGAGAAAACTATTTGTTTTTCTCAATTTTTTTCTTTTTTTAAACTCAATTTATGTAAATGCCAGCGAATTAATTTAAATTTTCCGTATCAAATAATAATATCAAGTTGTAAACAACAATTTTCCTCGTAGCTAAATATTAAAAATTATTGTAAGGCAAAAAGTGTATTTGCGACTCGTGGGCTCCCTAAACTTTAAGTCGACGTTAGAAATTAATAACCTGTTCAATAAAACTTTCAAAGTAAATTTCCGGTACCGTTCGACATTATATTTATTACTCGATATTTCCTCTCTTTAGTGGATATCGGAACTAATTGTTTAAATTTATTTTATATTTTGTCATATTTTTCTTATTAACTCGCTCAATTTAAATATTTTTTAATTAAATTTTAAGAGTTGCCCTGTTTTCTCTCATTTGATCCTTAAAGGGTTCGGAAGGTTCCTCGCCTGTAAGATAAGCGATTGCAGTTCTAAAGTTTATAAATCATCTAGATATAGTAGATATAGGTATGAGTAAATTTATAGTTGGATGGCGTTTTGCAACAATGATCTAACCCACACATTTTAAAATGTCTTTTTATGATGTCTTCTACAACAAGCAAAATTAATTTAACCAACATTTGGTGATGGTGATAATATCTATTAAAAAACGATGTTTTTAAACAACGTCAATTTACTAAAGTATTTTCAACTGTTTTATTAATTTGTGGAAAACTACATACTTGTGGATTAGCTCATTGTTGCAAAACGCCATCCAGTTGGTCTCCCCTTTTCACAGCCAAATCTACATTAGGTACATGGATGCCTTTAGATGTCCGTTAGTATATTATTAAGTAGTTAAGAGTCTTATTATTGTTTTAATTTGGGCCAATTTGTCGTGCTATGGGATAAATGGTGAGCATATTTGAGAAAGCACAACTAATTCAGAAATAATAATATTATTTCTTATTAATTATAGCAGATTAACACTTTATACGTTAAAACCAAAACTGTACTTTTAAGAATAAATTGTGGTCCAGTCTAAACTAGGTGACAGCTAGCAAATTTTATAGTGTCACGTTGGGTTTCGTGACTCCTGAGGGATTCTCAGGTTGTACCAGGATAATTAGGGGTTTATAAATGTACGCCAAGAGTTCTAATAAAATACATGTTTATTAAAATAATAATATCTTACTCATTCTTCTGTCATTACACTTTACACTTAATTACGAGTTAAATTCGCGCCTTTCTTACGATCAGTCGTTAACTAGGGTTCCTCACCCTCTCAATCTCAACTGACCGTCTAAATGTAAACTTAGCCAGTTTGCAACTTCCAACTACTCCATCACGACTTCCGACTGACGACTAACCACTATACAAATAGAAATAAAGCCCCAACATTTTGAGTACATATCGAGAACGTGTAAAGAGCTAAGTATCTAGGTACCTAGACAGTAAAGAGCATAGTATCTAAGTACCTATAGGTACTTATAGAGGCACTAAACTCTTTAGCTCATTAGCTATGATAGAAAGCCACTAAACACGCCACTAGATGTATTTTAAAATTCGTTGTAGTTGTGGTGTTGTAACACCAATCTTACGATTGAGTGTACATTACGCTTTGTACGTTGTTTAAGTCGAAGACACGGGGGGGGGCGGTTGTCAGAGCGATAAATATGCAACAACAAACACTTTTAAACCAACAATAAAAATATTTGTTAAAAATACCTTAACAAGACTAAATAAATGGCTTAGTTAGACAACAGACCACCCCACGTTCTTCCAGATCGACAGTTGGCCAACAAGCCCAAGACTATAATAAAGCCCTACACGATCGGCCAACAAGCCCAAAGATCGTTGAGAAGTGGTTAGCCGACAGGTTACACCTCTTTCAAACAGATCAACAGTTGGCCAACAAGCCCCAGACTGTAATAAAACACCACAAGATCGTCCAAGAAACCCCAGGACTGTTGAGAAGCGACTTGTGGTTAGCTCGAAGACCTGACCAACAGAAGGAATGTACTGGGGTAGACGCGATCAGTTTAAACTCTACAACTGCAGCTTGTAATAGCCGCTGGTGCAGGGAACACCAGCCATCAACTACCCGCAGCACACGGGGATCACATTGAGCACAATGATGTACTCTGCACAGTGGATGAACACGAACGTTCACAGATTCTCTTGAAATTAATGCACGTCAAATATTCATTAATTTTCCTCCACCAAGTTCTTAGTACTAATCAGAACTCAGCTACTAACTCTTACTCAATACGCTTCGTATTCATATCTTTGCGATAATCACCAAACTCTTACATAAATGCTTTTTATACAATTATACATTCATACAGATGGTGATAGATGCGGTTTTATAAAAGGCATCGAATGGTATAAGTTTCGGGGAAAAAGGGGAGGGGGTACGTGAATTATAAATGATTTTTAAAAACCTTGAAAATATTAAATACGATGTTAATTTTTCCCGTTTCAGAGGCAGAATCTTAAGGATTCGTAACACTGTGACACGTGTAAAAACGCATCATTACCAGTGTCGACCCCGTGCTGAACCTATACGTATTGAGAAAGGTCAATTTAAATTAACCCACACGAGTTTGTTTGTGTTTTATAATTTGCCGAAATGTTTTGACGCAGTGTGCAGAAATTTCTTTTCATAAAAAAAATATGAAAAAGGCCGTGTGTTCTGAAGATAGTACCACAGAAAAATAGTGTAAAA
The DNA here is from genome assembly GCA_963924605.1 of Malthinus seriepunctatus. Classification (NCBI taxonomy): domain Eukaryota; kingdom Metazoa; phylum Arthropoda; class Insecta; order Coleoptera; family Cantharidae; genus Malthinus; species Malthinus seriepunctatus. The sequence goes on from OZ004602.1 coordinate 35,958,867, forward strand.
AATTTCTTCTTTTTTGTCTACATGTAATTAGGGGTAATCCCTGTTTGTAGATATTATTTTTTCTAATAAATAAATAAATAAATAAATAATTATAAATCGAAAGAGTGGATATTAGGAACAAACAAAATTGGGTTTTTTAATACTTGAGCTTTAGTTTAGTGAGTTCAACTTTTGCATAGTTTATGTAAAAAAATTGTTGTCGTTTAAAAATTTTATTGATATTTACATTTACGTATTTTAAATCGGCGTATGTTGAAAAATTGAGAAATAAAAAAAGTCGAGTGGGAGAAGAAATTTTTTTTGATTTAAATTTATGTCCGACGATCGCCATCGCGACGAAGTTACATAAAAGAAGTTGCAGTTTATGAATTGTACATTCAAATCCAATTTGGAATAGTGTTTTGTATAAAACTCGTGGCACTTTATCTATTATTGGTTGATATAAATCTGTCGTAACAAATTGTTATTGATATGGCATAGGTTACCAAAACGCTGACGAGGATTTCATTTACGTCATACGATGACTTTATGAGTTTGTTTATATTACGTAACATAAATATATTTATTTAAAGAGGATTTGTTACATTTTTCATTAAATTTACATCGAAACGCTCGTCGTTTGTAAAATGGTAAAATAAAAGAAAGTGCCATAAATTTCAAAAAGGATCTATTTCCAATAATGGCTGACGTATATTTAAAAATGTATGGTACTTCTGACACACGTCAATCTCTCCTCTCTTTCGCCTTCGATTTCCCTCCTCGTAATAGACGTAGATAAGAAAAATCGAAAGCTTCGACAGACATCGAATTATCCTTAATATATTTACAGGAAAATTTTCACAAAGGATTATTTGGAAACTTTTCGTTTCGAGTAGGCCTTTTTATTTATTCGCCGAAACGCGTCGACGTTTTTATTTTGTTTTGTTATAGTGGAAGCGAAGATATAAATGGATAACCGCGACAATTTAGTATGTGAAAGGCAAGGTGTTGGGTCTTTTAATTATGCGAGATTTAATTATACGAACTTACACCCTCGTGTTGTGTGGTTTATTTCAAAGTAGGTACATAAAGTATTACGATTATTACCGAAACTAGTAATTATTTAAACAAAAACCGAGAACGCTCGACGCCATTTTTGTTCAATTTTTTTTTGTTTAAATTAAGGAAAGCGAAAGCCGAGTTCTTTAACGTTAAATCAAAGGAGAATTAGATTTTAGGCGTAAACAAAGTTTAATTTTCAAAGTAAAGCTTAAATACGCCGGTGTCATGTTGGATAGCATAAGATGTCGTATATAAAATTATTTGTTCTTCTTAAAGTAAAATTCTAAAGCAATTCAAATTTTATTAAATGTAGCGAATTTTAAAAAAATTGTCAAAATCAAATTTTGTTGTATTTTTTTTGGGATTTAATTTTGTAGTACGTTGTAAAATGAAACGTTTTTTTCCGACAAGGGTAAATTCTACAAAATATTTTTTATATTAAGCAATTGAATATCAATTTAGTTAAATGTATGTTATTTGGCGTAACTTATATTTAGAGTTGGCCTAGAAATTAGAAATTCAATTTGAATGTTCTACTTTACTAATTAAACGCTGTATCGTACTCTAAATTGTATCGATTAAATCCGTACTTTTTAAACCCCGAATAACTCACAATTCTATTTAGTTTCTTGATTTCTTTCCTAGACCTCGAAATAATTTAATTATATGTTATCGCTCGGAACGTAAAGAAATATATAATTTAAAATCTTTTGATGAAAATCCCTATTTAGTTTTCCATTCTTAAAAAAATACAGAGTGTACCCGAAATAATCTGCCTAACTTCAGGGGTGTATTCCTTAGGTCATTTTAAGCAAAAAAATTAAATCAACATAGGTCCGATTGCAAATCTCATAAATGACATTCACAAGAGGGGAAAAGTCATCCATTGATTACCCTCCGAAATTGCAATTTTGGTTGCCTGGGCCTCCTGGCCAGCGCCTCTTCAAACGACGTGGGAAATCTACTTCTCCGATGAGAGCTTCTACGTTTTGATCTTCATGGCCCTGCAAGCGAACCCCGTAGGTGTTCCATAATCTTCGCGATTCTGCCTCAACCATTGGAATGTTCAGATCTTCGTGTAATGTTGCATTTGTTACTTACCACAGAGCACCTGCCATGCAAAGCAATACATTCGCTTGAATTGTTTGGATAATTTTTACATTCGACGATTTCGAACTCCCCAACTGAACACTTTAAGTCCATATGGCTTACAGCACTACCTTGTAGACTAGGATTTTATTTCTTAGTGTTAGCTGTGATACGCGACCCAATAGCAAAGACATTTGCTTGAATTTAATTTGGATTTGTTTTCTTTTTGCTTGGAGATGTTGTTTCCACGTCATTCTTTGGTCAAGGTGTCACGGAGCCGTTTACCTGCTGTGCTAGCATATAATGGACATCGTAATCCACTACTATCTTCAACAAGCTATAATTCGCTAACCTTTTCAAATCGCACCTATGTTGACAACGCGAGCTCGGCATTGTAATGGAGGTAATGTGTCTAGCACTACACTTCAAATAACCGCCTATTATTACTACAGGTTACTCAACTTTAAGGACTGATTGGTTTTTCAAGTTAAACCGCTCAGACATTCTATGAACAACGTTTGAAATGGCAAAGAGAGAAATAAAGTCACTTCTTGTGAAGTGGCATAATATTAAACACTAGAGGACAATTCCTGGACAAGGACATTCTAAAGCCCTACTGAGGAAACTCTGACAATAGAACTTGCTCTCTACTCAGGATGAGCAGAGATGCCCTACAACTGGCAACAGCAATAATAACGGGCCATTGAAACCTGTATACGATAGAACTAGAAGAAAACCTACTATGCAGAGGATGTACAGAGGAGGAGGAAACTCTAATTCATCTTCTGCTACACTATAAGGTTTTCACAAGAAGTCGTTACAGCATTTCTCAGCAGTTCTCCAAAGAGAATTTCCCAACTTGTCAATAAGGAAAACTCTGGAATTTCTCAAAAGCACAGAACTCCCATAAGGGAAGACCAAATCCGAGGCGCACAATAGATCCGAGAGGTCGCCCTACAAGGAACCACTAGAAACCAGCCTTAAAATTACAATTATTATTATTATTATCAACTCTGCTTAGTGTTAACACAATCAGAAAATAAGTCTCTTTCGATAGATATACTATTGTCCCTATAGATTTCTCTGTCTAGCAGCAAACTGCAAATAAGTGATTTGCAATGTTATTTTTGAAAGTAGACACTCGGTGTGGCCACCCTGTATATTATGATTGTCTTTGATTTTGATATACTCTCTGTCGGATATTTAACAATGATCCTGATCACATTACTCTTCATTAATTAATGGATAACAAAGTTAATTTTCTCGTCGCTGAGGTTATAACAAATAAAAAAGTCTTTAAATAACACGTTACATCTTTATGAATTAAAATTGTCCATAATATATTATTAGATTTTACCTAAATATTGGTAAACCCGAATACTGTACTTAATAGATTCATTGAACGTCAAGCATGACAGGCACGAAAATTACAGTCTTTATTTTATTTACTTTATTATATTTTCTTTTGATCATAAGAGAAAATTTTTTTATATACTTTATGAGGAAATGTTTGAAAATGCCTAAAATCCAATATCAAAAGTTTTGCTCGAGTTTTTTGTTACTTGAAGTATTTATAATGAACCAATTTACTTTTTTCGAAATAAACAATTTACAATTTATTTTCGTTGGTCGTACATAAAATTATTTTAGAAAATGATTTTAAAAATAATACGCGGCTAAAATGCTCAATGTACTTTCTTAATTAACCACACGAAGATACAGATTTGAATCCAATAATTGAAATGAGGAAAGAATACCGACGAAATTAGTAAAACATTTACAAAATCGAAATTTGGATCATAGGGAATTATATTATTTTAAAGTCGGTGTCATTGAATAAATAGCCGCTACTCTAACAGGAAGGAGCCATTTAGCTAACAATATGGATCGCAATGGTTTCCTAAATATAGCGATTTCCGGTTAATTTCTCCAATAGAAATGGTTGCTTATACTCCCACTTATAAAGAAAGATCACGACAGCCAATGACAATGTAAACTCGACGAAATGAATGAATCATCCATAGATTTCCAAAATGTCTTTTCCGTCGCATTTTCTCTTATAGACAACCAACGGTGCTAACCAACCCTCCTTCCGGATCTATTTATTCAATATTCAATGGTTATATTCTTTATTCGGGATTTTTTTTCTTACTTCATGAGTGCTGTAGTTGTAGTTAAGCTACTTGTACTGTACAAGGAACTGTGAGGCACTGTCTTACCTATGTTTTGATTTCTGGCTGTAGCCCAAATAACGAATATTATTACAGTCCTTCAAGGTGTCACCTTACACCTTTGTAGATGTTGAATAGAACATTCACATCGCTTTAAATGTTGTCGAATAATCAGCAAACGTCTTGTGGTGTTTCGATAATTTACAAGAATTTTGAATTAATTAAATACTTTAACACCCTGTGTATAGAAAGTGCACGTCAATTATTAATAAAACGTTACTGATTGAAGTCATAAAAGGTATAAATCGATAAAATTCATCTATTTTTTAATTAAGCGTTTTCAATTAAACGTTAATAATTATTTATGGTTTACTTTGTGAAGTTCCTTAAAGTATATGTACACACAGAAAATGAAAATTAAAAAAAAAGACTAGATTACGTAATAAAGGATGATAAGTTTGAAAAGGCGTATTAGACTTTTTAGTTTGTAAAATGAAGACGCACGATATTACCGAAAGCTCTCAAAGTTTGGAATTATTGATGAAGTCTCAAACTTAACACACATAGTACAGGCAGCCGAACTTTAAAGCATAGCTTGCCACTTAAATAATAAATGAATTCAATTTCATATATATCATACTTCGTACACATATTTAAAGAAAATTATATACTAGTAGGGATATTCTCTTGACAACGTTCAAATACCTACGTCGAATTTGCATTTCAAATATTTGTTGTAGTAAGGACCATTGATTTGTTCTCTGTTATTTTCCATACTCTATAATTTAAACTTGGGCAAAAATATCCAAGACATGTACAATGTACAGTGTGTTCATTAATAATTGGTGTCGGTAAGTTTGGTTGCATACCTGTCAGGACTTTTGGATGGATGTTTACGATATTTCTGGAAAAACGCCCAATAAAATATTTTTATTTCTTCCCTATTTATTCACCCTGTAGTTCAGAACAAATTTTTGTCTCCTAAAATTTTTTTTTTATTTTACCGTAAGGCAGTAATTAAATTAAATTCCAAAAAAGGTCCCAGATGCGACGTAATGCATTTTCATGTTGCGCTATTTGACGTGACTGTAACTACTTCAAATTTTTTCTAGGTAACCTGGTAATATAATGTCACACATAGAAAAGTATGTGCTATTTAATCATTAGGTAATAGAAAGTAGGAAACAAACATTGCAATAACTAGAACAGTAGTTTGAGCTATTGCACGTTCAGTTTACAGTTAGACGGTCAGTTGAGATTGAAAGGGTGAGGAACCCTAGTAATTAAGTAAAAAGTATAATGATAGCAGAATGAGTAAGAAATTATTATTTTAATAAACATGTGTATTATTGCAACTCTTGGCGTACATTTATAAACCCCCAATTATCCTGGTACAACCGGGGAGTCCCTCAGGAGTCACGAAACCAAACGTGACAATAATATTAATGTTTTATGGACCTGGAATTTACGTTGACCTGGTATACGTTGGGTTACATAAAACTGATCTCAATCATTAATGAATATTATCTGTTCGCTATTTATTTGCGCTATGGTTGGCCATGTTAGGGTGACAGATTCCACCCGGTATAAATTCCGGTATAAATCAGTTAGGTTAAGTATTGTAGAGTAGCGGCTTTTATTCAATTGTGTTAATAGTTGGTCTGTCAATGGTCTGTCATTTTTTTGGTACAGTCAAGAGCTGTCAGTCAACTTAATAGGAACTTTTTATTTTGACAAACTAACAAAACAAAAGTTCATGGCCAACCATAGCGCAAGTAAATATATCTGTTATTAATAATATTAATTATAATGTAATAATCTGAATAATATCTGTTCGCTATTTCTTTGCGCTATGGTTGGCCATATTAGGGTGACAGATTCCACTCGGTATAAATTTGAAAAAAATCAGTTAGGTTAACTATTGTAGTGTAGCGGTTTTTATTCAATTGTGTTAATAGTTGGTCTGTCAGTGGTCTGTCATTTTTTTTAAATTGTCAAAAGCTGTCAGCCAACTTAATAGGGACTTTCTATTTTGGCAAACTAAAAAACAAAAGTTCATGGCCAACCATAGCGCAAATAAATTGTGAATGGATTATACACACAGTACGAAAATATTTAAAATAAAGTGTTATTTAGAAAAAAATTAGAAAAATCAATATTAAAGAGAAACAATTGTAAATTTGCATGTCGAATCAAATACATAATATCGAAGCATATAATTTCACTGAACAAATACATTAGGTATAGACAAATACATATCTACAAGGTAAACATTACAGTCACATATATTGATAACGTAGTGCTAATTATATATGTACCCCTTGCCTCAATAAGGTTTATATAATATCTATTTGATACTTCACTCATAACAAATTTTGATTGTTTAAACGATGTTACTGATTAATATCCAATTTGAGCAAAAGCATCAGTATCGATAACCATAATCATAATCATACGTCCATGTATAACGCCTAAATTCGTTATTATTATAGTTTTAATAATAATAAAAGGAATCGTCCCGTAATTTCGTTTCGAAATGGATTCGTATTTTTAACGAAATTAATTTTCATAAAATGTTTCGGATTAACCTTTCCAATGCACACGAGTGACAACCCTTGAAATAACTGAACCCTTCAAATCTTGACGTAACCCTCCGGCTATTAGATCCTCGGGGTATTTCTCTCACTCTTATTTTACTTTAATTTAATTAAGCCGTAATTTAGCACCAGAGTTTTAGAAATTGTGAACTTTTGAAAAACCTCTTTTAATATGTAGGATAATTAAAAAATTTAAATTCATAATTTGGGATTAGGGAGTGTCTAATTTCACTTTGTGGCAGAACGATTTACTTTGACAGTCTTCTTTAGTTCCAAACAATAAAGAAAATTTAAAAAGAAGCAAACGTTTTCTTTCGTAAATGTATGCCGAATAGCATATAGAAATTTTTTTTTCTAAAAAGTGACTAACTATAATTATGTAGTCATAATTCCGTCACTAGTTAATTGTGTACTGATCAATAAATAATAAAAATGAACAAATGGAGGTTATAATTAGAACATCCCGTAGTTAAATGAAGAGCTTATTGAAAAAGGCGAACTAGGTCAAAAATTAAAAATCTCTAACTTAGATAAGGGTGCGTTCGTATATTTATAAATTTTTTACAGTTGACCTATTCGATTTAAATGTCGTAGCTACTTTTCGTGACCACAAATGATAAAATATAAATTAAAAAATAATAAAACGTTTAAGGTATTTCCACAATACCTATACAATTTATAATAAATACTTAAGTGTCATATTAAATTTTAATAACAACTTCATAAATTCAGTAGGTGGAGCAATAAAATTAAAATACCTAAAATACAAATTTAATCAAACTATTAATTAATTAATTAAATTGAAGCTTTTCAATTAAATTAAATTCGAGTTGTAAAGTTTAATTATAAAGTTTGAAAAATTTTTTGTTGGTTTTTGTGTGTGTCTCTTAAGATGGCGACCTGCAATCAACTAACTAACTAATCAATTAAAAAATAGCTAAGGTTTTTATTCTTTTAGAGCTAAAGACAAACATTTAGAAACTTTAATGGCCATTAGAGTTTTTTCAAACTCTCTCCAACTCTCGCGCAGATTAACCAAAAAAATTTCTTATTTAAACTTGGAAAATTTTGTTACAATCGACCCTTATTTAACAAAGTTTTTTCAACGTAAACTACTTTTCTACATGAGCTCCTTTTTTTTATTTTGAAAAACCGAAAAGGTTTAAAAATTATGTTAAAATAAAAGGGGATTAAATTTTTCTTTTATTAAAAAAAAATTGGTTTTAAAAATATTAGAAAGGATTAAATAACGTTTCACAACCCTTATGCTTGTTTATAAATTCCAACATGCCAGTCGAGATTTTACATTGCAACCCTTATTTATTTAAGCATCTTTCATCTTTTGTTTTGTTGTCTGTAATTTCGTGTAAATAACTTATTCTTATTACTACTGTTACTCATTTGGAACGTAAACAGTTTAGAGTTAATTTAGAATCGATTACAATATATTTACACTCGAAATGTATTTCTCTTTTAGTATCTGTCATTACTACAGTTCAAAATGACGGAACAATACCTACAGAGTTGTTCTTTTTGAATGCCTCGAGATAGCTTTTAAAATGGAGCCCGTATGTTATCAGTTGTTTTAAGTTACAATAATTAAAACTATCGTACGGAATAGATATTTCTCACACGAATAATTCCACCCTAATTTGCTCGTATTATTGTTTCGAATAAAAAGTCATCGCCTACTCAAAATCACGTGCAATAGATTCTTACCTTTCGTTTAAAATCGATCGGTTAGCTACATCATAGAAAGACTTTGGAAAGTTGTAAAGTTTTTATGTTCTGGTTGAGTTTTTGTGATTCCAAGAATTAGAATTAGAATTAGAAGAGTAGCAAATGGAGCACTTCTCGGGAGGTCCTGTAGAGTTTTATTTCTGATAAATCGGATTGTATTGTACTGTACTCAGGGGTCGATTGGCTTCTAAGCCTTACAGAACTGCTATCACTGTTGATCTTTTGTTCATAACCCTACACGTATTTATGTTGTCAAGAACATTAAATCTTGCCAGAGAAACATACTCGTAGAATGTCCCTGATAAGTTTTCTTTTTTACTTCTTTAGGCGTCAATTGAGCCCGCCCTAAGTGATTCAGTCTAAGCCGAGTCCATGCATCGCAATTGCAGAGAATTTGTTCGGCGGATTCAATTTCCGATTCACAAAGTCTGCATATGTCACTATCCTCCAGTCCCAGATTCTTAAAGTGGTACCTCACTGGGCAGTGTCCAGTAAACAGACTCGTGATGAGTCTGATTTTGTTCTTTGATAATAGAAGAAACTTTTTAGCATTCCTGGTCGAGTACTCAATGAACTTCTTCAACTGTCTTTGTCTTAGTGCGTTGTTCCAGTGAGTGAGTATTTTGAGTGAGAATATTTTGGGCCATATATGCCTATACTTGTTCCTTGTCCAGTTTCAGATCCATCTGAATCCCAGATGGAGGAGTTCCAGTTGTATTGATCAACTTCTAGCCGTGTTGCGGTCCTGAATGACCACCTCGAACGGTGTCTAGAAGTCAAACAATCTTGGAATGACATTCAAGGATTTTTCATACATTTCTGGCTGTAGGAAGTCCAAAATCTTTAGGCAACTCTCACCCAGTTTAAATTTCTTGCTCGGTGCAATTTTTATGGTGGTTTGAAGACCCTTTTTCTTCACCTGCAGGTGAAGGCGTGGTATGTCTAAAAGTGCCTCCATAGCTGTCGTCGGGGTTGTGCTCATAGCACCTGACTTGCCTTGTGTTGTGATTTCATTCGTTTTTATCCACCATACGATCGAAGCTTATGTGACAATGCATGGGTCTTATTATTGATGTATATGACCAATAGATCATCTTTGACTTCATTTATTTATTTTGTTTAGGGCAGTTGCCATTTGGTTTGAAATAATACCATTATGCTTGCCCTTTAGTAGAATGACGATGTCGTCAGCGTATCCCGGTACACAGTATCCTTCGTGAGTTATTTTTCCTAGTAGGTCGTCCGATAAAGCCCACCTTGGGAGCACCCCTTAGCAGTATCTATCGAAGTTTCTTCCCCTCCTAAGGAAGTCGTTATTATTCGACTTTCTAGCATTCATTCTATCCAGGTTATCATGGATGACACAACACTGTGTCTCGCAGCGGCCGTTTTTATAGACTTAAATGAGGTGTTATCAAAGGCACCCTCTATATCTGTAAATAAACCAACCGCAATTACTTTTGCTGCGATAGATTTATCCACCTCTTGTACTAGGTGGTGAAGCGCATCTACCGTGGCTTTGCCTGGTTGATAAGCAAACTGCTTGAGATGAAGCGGGGCCTCTTTGAGAAGTTCGTTTCTGATGTAATTGTCAATGATTTTTTCCATTGACTTAAGGAGAAAGGAGGATAGTCTGATCGGGCGATATGATTTGGCCTCTTCAGGAATTCTTCTGCCTCCTCCATCTGGCCTCCATGATGTTGGTATATACCCAAATGCATAACTAGCTTTGAAGATTGTTGTTATACATGGAGCGATTATATCAACTCCTTTTTGAAGTAAGGTCGGAAAATTCCGTCCTTACCAGATGATTTAAAAGACTGAAAACTATTAATGGCTCATATTACTTTCTCCTGGGTGAAGATTGTCTGCTATCCCTACTGGAACATAAGTTTCCATTGATTTCGGACATTGCGTGCGTCTCGTTTGTTGTAGCTCTCACAGTAGATCCCGGAAAGTGTGTTTCCATCAACTCTTTTAAACTTTCCCCGATATTCTTGGTTGAAGAACCGTCAGGTTCTTTTTAAGGTATTTGAGTGGTCTTTAGACAGTGTTTTTTGGATACGCGCTATTGGGGCCGTTTCATCGATGTGATGTTTTCATTTTTAGTGATGAATTGAAGTTAAACTGCTAAATTCATTCTATACCATAGCAATTTTTCAAATCCATGCTTAAGTTTGATGTAATTTTTTGATATGCTGATAAATCAATCCAATTCGATTTCATAACGTCTTTCATGACTGTCCAATTTTCTCAGGTTTTTTTTGGAACATTAGACTGTTCTAGAGAGCTTTAGACTCCGTTCCTAAGATTCCTACCATTACTTAATTATTGATATTTTTACACTTCTATTTTTTACTAAAAAACAGTTGTGTTAAAATCCAAATACAAAAACTTACATTTCCGGTTTAATTTTTATAAATATTTAAAAAGTTAAAAACGGCAACTTATTCATAAAATGTCGTGTAAAAAATTATTATCTCTTATTTTCTTTTCTCTTCATCTTCGGCCCATCTGCATGTTTCATTTAAATGAATAATTTTGTATTTAATAAATTTTTTTGTCGAAATTTTCTTTTTCCTCCCTTTTTTGCCCCGACATATTAAAAGTTAACGTCATTTAGCTTTGTTTTTGAAAATATAAAAGATGTAATTAAAAACAAATATGTCGTGTAAAATAAATTACTTTTAACATTTTTACAAGCACAACGAATGCATTATCGGCTAATCCTTTTTTTATTTTTTTTTTCGACCAAAGTTCCCTTTTTTAAGTCGGTTTTGTATTACGTAATATGCGAAAGAAAACGAAACGTTTAGCTTTTGTAAAGAAAAGCTTTTTAATTTTCTATAAAAGAAAAACGGACGGTTGCTGCTGCGTAGACATTGCTCGTTATTTTCTGACATACTATCGACTCTTTGACGTAACTCACTCGTATTAATAATACAAGAGAACTCCATTTTATCAAATAATTTTCTTTTTTAATCGTTTAGAATATTAGCGCGCTCACTATTTAAACTAAATAATTAAAAAAAAAAGTGTTTCAGGGAGCGATTTTAAATTATAATTTCCGGTTCTTGATTATGATTTGTTCAATCCGGACGCAATCTTCGCATCGAACAAATTCGAATTATTGGCGTCGGCATTAGAAGTTTGCTTTACCTTGATATTCCTCTTCATAACTTGGAATTTCCTATAAATATATGGAGAGACTTTGACTATATTGAAACAGCGCGACGAACGTCTCGAATGCCAAATATATGTGTGTATTTTTCACTTGGAAAATTCTTTCTATATGATGTGTATATACCCTTTAGATATTTTATTTGGAAAAATACTAAAAATTGTGGGTTTTTTATTAACGGGAAAACTCGAGTACCTACTCGTTCTAACGGAAATTATATACTTCTGTTCTATAACCTTTCTTGTAATACCAAAACATTACTTAACTAACAAACTGTTATTATGTTCTCTTCCACTCGCAAAATTAATATTTTCTAATTTCTGTTGTTATTTCGTGACAAGAAGAGGAAATTCAGCACGTAATAACTGTATAACTATCGCATGTTTTAGTACATCGTCGAAGATTTACTAGGTTTTGAACACATAACGAAACTTTCCAATTTTCTAACATTTTTCAATTTGCTCAAAGCACTAACACACTATCTCGAAATGTTAGCTTTTCACTCGTGAATTGCAATTTGGCTTAGAAATTTTTTCAAAAAGTTATGTTGCTCACTTTTATCCATACCCAAAAATTGTCTTTATTTGGAATAAAATACCTTACGCCACTGTCATACAGTTACGTTCGAAGGAAATTCTTCAAGAGCCAAGAAAAATTAGAAAACTTATCATCTGTAGAACATTCTCATTGTTCGTTATTCCTCCGGGTAACAACAGATGTGGGAAAACATATTTTTAAAGTTCCTTGCTCCTCATGTTAGCCAAAAGAGGTCATAATGGTATTAGGATTAGGATTGTTATGGCGGAGGGTAAACCGAGGTTTACGCGCAGTTAGGCCGCTTAATCGGGCCCATTGTTCTGCCTCCCTTTAGCAACTCCTTCTGACCCTTCAGTACTTGATCCATCCCAACCTTTGGATGAACTCAAGGATACTGGAGTGCGAAGTGTCGCTGATACAAGCCATGTTAGGCCAGTATTCCCATGGCATGGGAATGCCATGTTAGGCCATGCTTGTTCAGTCGTGCCAGCTATGGCACGTAAGTTCTCACTAGACAACCGTAGGTAATAATTAGCGTACTTTTTAGATGGCGCTTTTATAGCTGTTTTGGCAAACCTGCAGCTGGTACAGTTAGCCCAACGTTTTCCATGGGTTATTAGCGTGTTACTTTTCAGTAGACTGTCGAGGGTGCTGACTGAGGGAGTAATAGAGGGATCAGGGCCAATAGGCAAAATTGCCAAGCCCTAATGGTATCAATCGAAAAATAATTTATTAGGTTTATGTTTTCTAGTTCCACTGCTAATAGTACGAGGTACGAGATCTAACCCAGACATTTGAATTGGGAAATTGACATCGATATTTTAAGGGGTAGGGCACACTGAAGTCGTCATTTATCACCACTTATCAGCTACCACCACAATAATCTATGGTGCCTCCGATTAGCTGGTGATAGACGATGGTCCCAGTGTGCTCGACACGTAAGTTCATACGAAATCCAACTCAGACATTTCGTTTGGGAAATTGACATGGATATTTTAAGGGGTTGGGCAACTCGAGTCGTCGTTTATCACCATTCACTAGCTATCACCACCATAATCTACCGTATTACGATTAGCTGATGATAGATGGTGATCCCAGTGTGCTCGACACCTAAGTTCATACGAGATCCAACCCAGACATTTAGCTTGGGAAATTGACATCGATATTTTAAGGGGTTTGGCAACTAGAGTCGTCGTTTATCACCATTCACTAGCTATCACCACCATAATCTACCGTATTACGATTAGCTGGTGATAGATGATGGTCCCAGTGTGCTTGAGAGCTCAATTTATACGAGATCCAACCCAGATATTTGATTATGGAAACTTACCCGATATTTTAAGGGGTTGGGCAACTAGAGTTGTCGTTTTTCACCATTCACCAGCTATTACCACTATAACTACGGTACCTACGATTAGCTGGTGATAGACGATGGTTCCAGTGTTCCCGACACCTAATCTTATACGAGATCCAACCCAGACATTAGGTTATGGAAATTTACATCAATATTTTAAGGGGTTGGGCAACTAGAATTGCCGTTTATCACCATTCTTCACAGCTATCATCACTATAATCTGTGGTATTTACGATTAGCTGGTGATAGACGATGGTCCCAGTATGCTCGACACCTTAACTTATATGAGATCCAACCCAGATATTTGATTAGGGAAATTTACATCAATATTTTAAGCGGTTGGGCAACTAGCAACTAGTAGATGGGTAGAATCTTGAAGCTTCTTAGAGCTTCAGCACAATTTAGGTGTTAAAAAAATATTATGTAACATTCTGATAAAAAGTTTTTTTGTTCTGCGCCCTAATTTTTGCATCTACTCGGGTACGCTTCGCCTTGCAAATGCAAAAATTTCTTGCCAAACAAAGTTGCACTTTTAACCCCAAATAAAGCAATATACTATTAATACGCGACTTTTTTACGTTATTCAATTACTAAATAAAAAAGTAAAACGTAGTTTGAGATAATCGTTAATTGCAAGTGAGTCACTGATGCTACAAAAAAATTATTAGTTAGTAGGTAATTAGACGAACTGTGTGATTTGATTTGGATTCGCGACGGTCATAGAATAAAGTTTAAGCGCGTGACAAACTCATAGGTCACTGGTTCGAATCTCAGTTTGTGGAGTTTTCGTTGGAATACAAATTTTATACAGTTAAAACTTTTTAGGTTACAAAAGGGAAGAAAAAGTAGCAAATTGCAGTTGCCTCTCTGATCGTCATCGTTTTAATTAGCCACTTACAAATTACCCGTAGCTTTCGAAAACTTTTCGGTTGTCTTTAAACTGTTTCTTGTTGACCTTAAAAGACAAACAAGAGTGGAAAACATTAGAGACTAACACGATTCGCATTATCTTTTAATTTTGTCCTCTTCGTCGTTTTTTTTCTTCTCGACAATTTTAATGAGTCTTTCTACGGTACAATTTTCAAGTTGTAAAATTGAAGAAAATTCAGACACGTCCAATTTTATAGACGAAAGCATTACAAAATCGAACGTCGAAAATAAGACAATTCTGTTAAATTTGTGTTAGACAAGAACGAAATAATCGTCGTGTTCTTCAAGTACTCTAAGCTGTATTCGGTTCGTAGACTACCAATTTAATTACATTAAAAGCGAGTATAAAGTGGATTTTCTATTTTACTTTATATTAATTGCGAAGTGCGAATAAAACTGACATTTCTAATTTGAGATATAATGCGGATCACAAACAGAAGAGGAATTAAACTTTTTGCCTTTTTAAAATTTCTATGAATAACTGATAACCCGCAGGAAATAATTTTTTATGTAATCGCTTAGAAATAAAAGAGAAATAAGTAGACCATTTTTGTAATAACAGGTCGATTGACGTTCAATTTACGACACTACCGATGGTTGTTACCGAAATCCAATCAAATCAAGTGACCCCAACAGCGTCGATAAGGACATTCACTTGCGTCCTCATAAACTGTCGGAAATTACACGATTCTACTTAGGATTAAGTACTGATTTACTAAATTTTAAGCTCATCTCCTCTCATTTACAAAATTAACTACTAAATTACGTGTCTTTAATTAATATTTTATATCTCTAACAGCCTCTCCTGTTTTTTTTAAAATAAATATTCTAGTTACGTATACTGCGTAGTAATATTATACAAAAGGAAATCTATAAAGGATAAATACCAAAAAATTATTGTTTAATATTATAAAATTTTATTTTACACATAAAAATTGCATTAAGTTTTTATTTAGTTACAAAGAAAATTTAATTGAGTTTAAAATTACTAACGCTTAGGAGTTAGTCGAGTATTACTTAAGGGGTGAAATTATTTATAAAAGCTAGTTAAAGTAAAATTAATTGATAATTTGTTTTCTTATAAGAAATATTTTATTAAGAAAACGATTTCTCCTTCTCAGTATAGCTTACAGAACATCATCGTTCTAAACTGTCATTCTTCGAGCATTCGTTAGACCATTCGATGCACTCTAGAAACTTGAAATTTGGTACCAGAGTAAATCGTATTCTAAATATTTGTAGAGAAGTTCGAATTTTCCCAAAAGTGCCTCAGAGGACGGATTGGAGGGAAATGCTCCCATCTTGGAGATTTTTCAGGATTTTCGGAACTTTCTAGTGATCTTTTTAGATCATGATGTACGTACGCTGGCACTGGCACGAAATTTCAAATTCTTAGGATGCCTAGAAGAATTTCATTAATTATTTGTGATATTTACCCCGTTACAGTGTTTTAAGTTCGATATCTTTGAGGTTATGTTTGGGAAAACTCGATGATGACACAGCACTTCATTTTATTACTCAAATACGAAAAAAGTTTGATAAAATAATTATTGTAGGTTTGAAAATGTATTCGTTATTTTAATGAAAGGTGCAACTCGAAAACAGATTTATAATAATAAACGAAAAACCTCCAACAGCGGATTAATTTAAAATGGAACGAGTAAAACAGAAATATTTCAGTATTAGATTTAATCTGAAAGCTGTTAATGACTTTTTATAGTTCACTACCATTTACAATTGGGGCTTTAGTTTGATACTAAAATTCCTTTGCTTTAGAACCTTAAATTCTTGAATTAATTTTGCTTTAGCGGAGAAACACAATTATTTAATAATAATTTACCTAAATTCAATTTAAATGTTCTTGTGGAAGGCAATAGTGCAAAATACATTAGATAAAAACAGACGGTTGGTTTTAAAGCCATCAAAAGTTGGCATTCTTAATCATCGAGTTGTTTTAGAAAGGAAAACATTTTTGCACCAAATTTTCTATAACGTTAAATAACAATCATTGTATTAATAGCTCACAAACCATTAATTTTTTTCATTGTAACGACATTTTGATGCTTATCAAAATCTGAACACATTAATTCAACGATTATGACCTCAAGTTCGATCGTAATGTATTTATTTTTAAGCGATTTGTACGATAAATTGTAAAAATTGCTGTCTTTCAGCTCAAAGCGCTAAAGTCAAAAAGATTATGAAAAATTAAGAAAATAAGAAGAAGGAATGAATAATTAAATTAAGCATTAGGTATCAAATTTTCATACTGTGGCGTATACGTTCGCAATCTTCTAAGGTAGAGGGTTGGGTTTAGTAAATTTTACTTTTCATTTGGTCCCACGAAAAGAAAATGTCAAGGGAGCAAATCAGACGCCCCTCGAGTTCCACACGATCGGCCAAGAACCCCAAAGACCGTTGAAGGTCTTTGGGCTTCCCGAAGACTTGTGATTAGCCCGAAGGCCTTGCAAAAGCTTGGCTTCACATGGGCTCCACAAGGCTTCACAAGCCTCATCGTCAATACCGTTTTCTTTCGAAAATAAGTAGCTTGGTATGACGATTGAGTCTCTTCCTCGCAGATGGATTGGCTAGAGCTATCTCGTATTGAACTGGAGACTTATCCAGTCTCGATTCCACTTCAGGGTCTTAGATAGCAGTTGGAACTTCAACAGCATTACGAGGAGCCTGACGCTATTGGACGTGATGTTTTCGCTGCAGTACATGTCGCTAACGTCTTTGTGCATTACGTTGGCACCTCGATGCATGTCTCTAACGGAGTAGAACGTTGCATTGGCACTGCAGTTCGTGTCATCAACGTTTTCGAGCGCAGTGCTGACGTTGGAACGCTTTTAACCGACACTACCATCCATTGCTCTGGCATCTTTGTGCACGTCGTTGGTGTCGGCATGTAGACGCATGTTGTTGACGCTGCTTAGCCTGGAGCAGGCGGTTTGCCGTGTAGCACTGGCGTAGCCGCGTGAGGTTTTGATACTAGAGCCTTCCAGGACTTCGTCATTGTAAAAGTTGTTAGAAGTTTGAATTTTGGTTGGCTGACATCTGAGGACTTCATCTTCATCTTCGACATCTTCATCGTTACAAACTGGTCTTTGAGATATTGCTCATATCGGTTGAATAAATATTATTTTTTAACAACTCCAAAAAACATCTGCAGTAAAATTGCCTGGTAAGCAAAAAGGACCAACGAGACGATCACGTTTCAGCTCAAGCGGTTAATTTTTGTGGGTGTTGCAGATGAACTGAAATACTTTGGGATTGAAAACGGGTTAATATCGAACTTACGACGATTAACTGCACCATTTAAGAAAACAGATCGTTTCCGTTTGCCTTGTACTCAACGTGGAACGAAAGGTAAGCTGACTCATTGCTTATCGAATTTTCAGTGTTTCGCAGGTTTGCGATTAACTCCAAAACATACTTTCGAGTCACATGTATAACTGCTTATCGGTGGTGTGCTACCCTGTATTATTTTTAACTCGTATATTTGAAAGATAATCCCCCAGAGTTGAACCTTCAAGTTAGTGCCAATTGTTCGGCTTAAATCGTTTAGAAGTCTTGACGGTGTAATTGTAACAATTAATGTCGCAGAAGACTCTCTGTCGTTTTAACCTTCCTGGCGGAAAAACGTACATCCATCGTCCTGATGGGTGAACGGGGACTTCGACCACGAGATTCCGAGTCCTCTCACGAAGAGAGAACACAGGGTCCTGATGGAGTATGGGGACGTTGTCCACCAGATCCCAAGTCGTCTCACTAAGAGAGATCATAGGCTCCTGATGGAGGAACAGGGACTTCGTCCACCAGATCTCAAGTCTTCTGACGAAGAGAGATCGCCCTGATGGTTGAAGCAAATTAAAATGACAATCACCAGTGATCCCGAGTCCTCTCACGAAGAGAGGTCACAGGGTCCTAATGAAAGCACGAGGGTGGGAGTCACCAGATCCCGAGTCACGAGGGCTAATACTTTCGAGTCACATGCATATCTGCATATCGGTGTGCCACCCTGTATTATTTTTAACTCTTGTATTCGAAAGATAATCCCCTACTAGATTTGAACCTTCAAGTTAGTGCCAATTGTCCGGCTTAAATCGTTTAGAAGTCTTAACCGTATAGTTGTAAAAATTAATGTCGCAGAAGACCCTCTCTCGTTTTACCTTCTTGGCGGAAACACCTACAGGACAAAACGCTTGTTTT
The DNA here is from genome assembly GCA_963924605.1 of Malthinus seriepunctatus. Lineage (NCBI taxonomy): Eukaryota > Metazoa > Arthropoda > Insecta > Coleoptera > Cantharidae > Malthinus > Malthinus seriepunctatus. The sequence continues at coordinate 35,977,719 of OZ004602.1, forward strand.
TAGCTTTACTCTTTAGAGAGTTTAGTGAACTAGAATTCACTAAATCTCACGAAGTGAGATCACAGGGGCCTGATGGAGGAACGGGGACTTCGTCCACTAAATTGCGAATTTTCTCAAGATGAGAGATCATAGGGTCCTGATGGAGGAACAGAGACGTCGTCCATTAGATCTCGAGTCCTCTCATAAAGAGAGATAACAGGGTCTTGATAGAGGAAAGGGGACTTCGTCCACCAGATCCCAAGTCCTCTCACGAAAATAGATCACAGAGTCCTGATGGTGGATCGGAGAGTTCGTCCGCCAGATCCCAAGTCGTCTCACAAAGATATATCACAGGGTTCTGCAGGGTGAACGGTAACTTCGTCCACCAGATCCCGAGTCCTCTCACGAAGAGAGATCACAGGATCCTGATGGTGGAACGGGGACTTCGTCTACCAGATCCTGAGCCCTCTCATGAAGAAGGATCACAGCGTGCTGATGGTCGAAGTAGAAGAAAATGACAATCACCAGATCCCGAGACCTCTTACGAAGAGAGGTCACATGGTCTTGATGAAAGCACGAGAGAGTGAGGGTCACCAGATCCCGATTACTCTCACGAGGGCTAATACTTTCGAGTCACGTGCATATCTGCATATCGATGTGCCACCCTGTATTATTTTTAACTCTTGTATTTGAAAGATAATCCCCTACTAGATTTGAACCTTCAAGTTAGTGCCAATTGTCCGGCTTAAATCGTTTAGAAGTCTTGACGGTATAGTTGTAAAAATTAATGTCGCAGAAGACCCTCTCTCGTTTTACCTTCTTGGCGGAAAAACGTACAGGACAAAACGCTTGTTTTTAGCCTTAGAGAGTTTAGTGAACTAGAATTTTTAAAAAGTAAAATTTGGTTTGGAAATTAAACTTTTTTTGCTCGGTTAATGTTCGTAAATACGTTTCCTCGCATTAAGTGGCTTTGATATCAAAAGATCAAGTTGACACGGGTCCTAAAGCTCGTTTAACTTTAATGAAAATTCCATATATGCAAATAAAGTTTGCATTTTGTTGAATAGTTTCATTAATATTATCGGTGCACTTTTGAATATTACACCAACACACGAAACTAAATTTGTGTTTAGGTCGAAAGAGCACATATTAAGGCAACAGACACGAAATAAAGTAGTAAAGTTGATAGCGAAGAAGATGCCAGTTTGATTATGGCTTAAAACGGAAAAGGCAAATTTCGCAATGATTATACGGTGTATAAAGAATTGTGGCTTCATTTTAAAACCTCATTCTCAACATTCGAGATTGCGGTAAATTTCAAACATTCCCTCAACTTGACCCTTTTACTTATTTTGCATTTTCAACTAAAATACGACCTTTGGAGACGTAATGTATGTCTGTTGGATGTTTTGGATTTTAGTTAAATTTCTATTGCATTTACTTATTTCTCTCTAAAAGGTAATAAAACGTGGAAGCTTTGATTAAAAGTTTTTGCATGAACAATAGTGATTTAAATTGTTTAACGTTAGAATACCGAGCACATAGTTAATTCGATTTACATTTAATCGATATTCGGTAATCTCGATTATACGATAAATCGCGTAATTTTTATTTCGTGCAGGGTGCGGAGGAAACGAGAGGAGGTGTCGGAGTCGAATAAAACAAATCTAAGAACTTCACTTATGTAATTAAATTTTTTATTAGAAACTTTTCGAAAACTTTTTAACTTTATTAGGATCGTTTTTCATTTTCCGGATAGTAAGTAATACGTTTTCCAGTTGCCAAACTGTTTACGTATGGAACACAAGTACGTGGTGTGTGTATGTGAAAAGCTTACAGTTTGGTGGGGAAATTACAGAGCGTACCGATCGAGGCGATAAACCGGCGGTAGTTGCTTTTAACGTGTTCCGAATTATAATTTAAATTTTAAACATTTCTACTAAACAATTGGTCTTTAATACCGAAACGGCACTTTAGTTTTTATCAACAATTAAAATTGCTCGAGCTCAGCTTGTTCTATTAGGTCTAGTTAACGTTTTATACGTCGTCGTCAAAAGCAAATATACTTTTTATAGACGGACAATGTAGTGAATAAAATATAAAAAAGACTCCGATTGCTCGGATCAGGTTCAAAATCCAATCAGTGTTCGGCAATCAGCCGTAATGGCCGTATATATCGGTCCTCTGTTCTGAATTGTCTCCACAAAATGATACAATCATAGCATTTGATTGCATTTCCCATCAAATTTGTAGCAAAATAGATTATAATAAAACGGCTTTAAGTTTTACAACTCTTTCTTCTTTATTATAATTAATAACTACGAGCTCCTTCGTTTAACTTATTTTTAAGCGAAAGCTCAAAAATTTGTTCATCTTACGTAATAAATGAGTTGTTTTTCCACTTTGTTTGCATCGAAATTGAATCATCAATCAATTCTCGTTAAATAAAGCGCCATTTCGTTTACTTAAGCCGTTACTTTTTCCCCTTCTTTCTCTCTTTAAAAAAACGTCAAAAGAGTGGATAAAGGGAATAAAAACTTTTCTTTAAAATTAATTAAAGTAATATTATTATATGACTTTAATAAAATTAATCCTACAATTTAATTTAATTACTTCATTAGCCTAATTCCCTATCCATTTCCTTTTAGGCCTCTCTGGATTTGAAATGCTTCATTTTCATAATGAACTATTGTCACGTATTATTCGTCGGTTATTTCCTTTTTTTACACTCGGGGGCACCTTTCCGAAAACGTCCATTATTAACAATTTCAAAATCGTTATTAGCTAAACGTCGCTAATTTTTTACTTAAAGATTAAATTGAATGCGAAAGCAGATTATTTGACGCTTTAGCCTCTCACATTCAAATTTTCTGTTTGAAAATTCTGCCGATAAAATCTACGATGACGATGATAAGGCATACCTTCGCCATCTTTCTTACTGTCCTATTCAATATTCTACCCCTAACCTCTGCTTTTTAATACTTCTATACCTTCTTCAATGGGATTCTGTATTTCAGTGGCGTAACTATTATAGGGATGGATGAAAGAAATTTTTTATAGGAGAAATTTGAGATGAATTTTTACTATCCAAAGAGGTCGGATTTAGAATAAATATAAATCTAAACTTTACACTGGTTCCTACTAATAAATCATCCCTATTTTGAAACGTTTCGAAGCTACCATTAGCTTGTGGTCATTATTTTGGTTGTAGTCACATACACACGGTGTACCCAATTGAGTATAATTTTCTATGGGCCCATTGGAAATACGAAAGTTGCTATCGAATATCAAAATAAAAATTAATTTTGCAGTATTTTCTAGATATTTATAGCACAGCTGAAAATGGCTTTAATTGGTATAAAAAATAAATATAAATTTATAAATAAATAAATAAAAAAGTAAATTGCCAATTTAACAAAATTTGAGTTGCTATGATTGAAACAAAAAATTTATTCGTAGCCCTCAATTTTGAAAATTAATTATGAATAACTGTCACATCTGACATTCGTCTGTAACTTTGATACTTTGAGGTTACGTTAATGGGAAAATTCTTTGATAAAATAGCGTCCTTTTTCATTAAAAAATTACGAAAATATATTTTTTTCATTTTTAAACTCGATCGATGAATTATTTATTTTGTATTAAAGCAACAGAGGTTCATTTTATTTTATGATTTATAAAACTTGACGAATAAAGTCGAGTTTGATATTGGCAAGTTCTTCTTATTCAAATATCTAAAAAAAGGGAAGAGAGGAGAGAGATGAAAAAAAGAGTAGGTGAATACAGAACTGGCGTGCCGATGATTTTTGTGAGACTGTTCGTCTTTGTCGTACTTTACTTTGTACTTTGGTGGGCTCTTTGTTGCGCCTTTATCGCGAATCCTTATTGAATTCCGAATATAAGCAAAGCAATAAACCCATTGCCAGAATCTCGATGCAAACAGTTTGTTGATCGAGGAACTCGGCCCTACGCTTTTATTGGCGCGATCGCCGGATTCTATATTTGTTATTACGAAGTGCTCGAAAATTTAACAAGTTATAAAATAAAATTAGTCGTAATATAAATTGTTTAATGTCGGATAGGACATCGATCGGTTTTTGGTCGATTGCGTTTAATATTCAGGAAGAGGAGATTTTAATATTGCATTTTCTCGTAGGTCGCAAACTTAGAAATTTCTCATTATAAGGGTGTCTTTGCGATATCTTGGCTGGGATGTTACCTCATTGTATTGGATATAAATTCGTCGGCGATCGACTCTTTCTCCGAGGGTGAAATGCGGGCCAACTCGGGGTTATTTGGCCGTTATGGCTAGGATTACCACTAACGACATCCGAGTTAAAATTGTGAGCACGAGCCTCCCGACACGACCATATTAGTTTATTTATGTTACATACTTTTACTTTTGATTTTTCTTCGTTCCGAGCAAGAAAATTGGACCTCCCAAAAATAATATTTATGTATTAAGAAAAGAAAGTTTAAATTAAATTTTTGTTGGGAAGAAAAACAAAACGAAAATAGCATTCCTTTTAGAATTTTAATTACGCGAATTCTAAATTAAGAGTTTAATGGTATTTTAGAATGTAACCGACCAACTTGAACGAGCTGAAACATTTTTATCATCGGCGAGATTTTAATAATTTTGTCACTTTGCTTTGCGCCTTTATTGAAATTTGCATCGACAAATACAATTAGTGGCGTTTTTAAAGGCACTTTAAAATCTCTTTAGGTGTAACTTTGCATTACAATGTCGACTAGCTTTTAACTATCATTACAAAAAAAATAAACCGAGAATAAAATTTTTAATTAGATCTTTTTACCGCGCAATAATTTTAAATTACACTCGAAAAAAGTAATACCGCGTAATTAACATTTTTAATAGAATATTAACCAATTTCTCGTTCCACTCCGACTCCATATTTATTTTATAATTTCCATTCGTTTAAACAAAAAGCAAATGTTTAATAAGTTTTCATTTATAGGAAAAATTGTTTTTAAGTTAATATCCAAATTTTCGCAAAAGCACTCTGCCATTAATCTTTGTAGCTTACAAATGGCCACTTATTTTTGATTTGCTTTAAAAGTAAACAGGGGCTCCGTTAACTGTCGAAACAAACAAAAACAAATAATCGTATTTCAAAACGAAAGTTGATATTAATGTACGATTTTATTAATTTTGATATTGCTTTATTCTTTTTATAATTTTTTACTGTCCCCATTCCAGTAATAAACCAATCGTAATGACCTAATAAATGACCATCCAAATTTTTGATTAAAAAAATTTTATGATCATAAACCAAAAGCACCCTGCATTATTAACGTTGTTCTATCATTCAATATCCGAATATGTCACATTTTTACTTGTTTTTTAGTCAAGTAACACTTAATGGGTTATTAAAGGGGTGTAAACCAAAAATTAAAGTTGTAGTACGGGAAATTCTAAGAATAAATTTTTAAACCGCACATCACTGTGATGAGCCGTTGAAAAGATATAACGTTTTCAAGTAAAAATGCGTGACATTACACAGACAAATCCGCTATCGGAATCTCGAATCTTGAAACTGGCCTTTGGGGTGCCTAGGATCTGCCCAATACCTTCTTGGTGGTGTGAACTGTGACCGAATTCAGTGATGAAAAACGTTAGTCTGTTTTGGTGGCGGTAAACGAGGTTATTAGGCTCGGTCAAGAACCAACTTGGGTCTCTTCTGAAGTCCAGACTCGTTGATGTTGTATTCCCATAGTCCGCGGATGGTAGGCTTGTCGTGATCCAATAATGTCTCGTGGCACTTGGAGGCTGTTTTCGGATGAAATCCTGGATGCTGATCATCTGTAGGTCCCATTGAAGGTAGCTGTTGCTGATGAATCATAGAGCGTTGACTATGGCACTCAAGATCTTGGTTTGGATGGTCTGCATCTTCTTGATGTTTGACGGTGCAGCGTATGACCGATCCATCATCCGATGGGATGACGGCTTTGTAGAGGAGCAGTTTGTTTCCGAGGTTCAGTGTTGTAGGTGAAAAAAGCTGTGTAAAGGCAACTTATGCTTGGACGATCTATAGCTCCCTCGATATGTGGTTTCCAGGTGAGTCCCTTGTCGATGGTTATTGCTAGATATCTGGGTTCCTCTTTCCAAGGAATGGGTTGACCAAAGACTTCGATGTTTGGCGGACGACGGAGACTTAGTCGCTTGGAGAAGTAAATGACCGAGCTCTTGATGGAGATTCGCCACTTCTTGAACGAGAGCTTCAGGCTGTAGGTTGCTCTTTGATGTCAGTGTCCTGCCAGGCGTGGATTCCTGTTGCTGGCAATGAAATTGGTGTCATCCTATCATCTGAAAAAATATAAAAGTTGATAGCTTCGGTTAGTGGCATATCACTCGTCTAGATGGTGAAGAGGTGCGAAGATAGGGTGGCACCTTGAGGGACACCAGCTAGAACAGGTCTGCTTGCTGGGTGCTTGCATTCGGCTGTGTGACGTCACACGCTTCAAACATAAAAGCCTTTTATCTGGGTTAATATTTGTGCTAAAGATGCGCGGTTTTCACCGTTGTCCTTAAGACGTTTTCTTAACATTTTCTTTTGATAAACGTTTTTTTTTTGGTTTACACCCCCTTTAAATGTCAGAATAAATAATACGTGACGTTCGTCAGCAGGAGCCATAGAAGGTCGTTTAGTTTTGGGTTTGTAGATGGAGATTTTGAAAAGTAAAGGTCTCGCCACATAACACATGCGGCTATGCTATGCGCTATGCCATGCTATGCTAAACGCACATGATAGCATAGAACTTGCCACATAGGACGTGTTGTGCTAAATTTAGACAACTGACATTTTCAAAAAGGATATCGATGAGCAATGTTTCTCTGGACTTTATTTTATTTTCTGTACTATTTATTTTACTCATTTACACCATTTTCCATCTTCCGTTGGTCTTGTTTCAACATTTCAGATTCGATAAACGACAAAAACTAACCTAAAAATTTAAAATATCCCGTTCAAATGTCGTATCGACGTATATTTACATAGCATAGCGCATAGAAGTCGAAACTAGTTCTACTCCTATGCTATGCGCGAATCGCATAGCAATCGCATAGCATAGCACAAACTATGTGAACAAGCATGTGTAAACGTCATGTTTCGACTTCTGTGTTTTACATTGGCATGGCGCATAGCATAGCCGCATGTGTTATGTGGCGAAGCCTTAAGAATTAAAAAGGTGGCCAAATTAGGCCCAAATGCCTTCTTCGAGTATGTACCAATATGATTCAGATATCTCCAAAGGATTCTATCAACTGCGACACAATGAAAACCCAAATATATGTACAGTCAGCCTCACAATTATTGGCCACCCTAGCTATACGTCAGGGTGGTTATTAGCCAACAACGATAAAAAGACAGAATGAGTGGTTGTTGATTTACTACTTGTTGATAAAATAAAGTTATCCCTTAATTTAAGTAGAGGGTGTTATGATGGTTTCATCCACAATTCGTGCAGGATTATAGCCAGGATGGCCGTTTATTGTGTTGCTGACTGTACCTGTAGGCTGTAGGGTTCAATTTCAAGTTTTTTGGGGTTTTTCAGATAGTCAGAAAAATCTACAGTTACAAAAATTTTCTTGTCTATCTGTATGACTGTTTGTCTGATAGTACGTAATACTTAATTTTATCATCGTTTTCTTTTGTTTCAGGTAATATATTTCACTACCAACAATTTTCCGATATGGGAAACTGAGATGTTCGACTCTGATACACTCGTATGTATATTTTAATTAATTTTATTAACACCCTGTAGCACGCGTTCGACATTTTATAACGAGTTAGGCCGTGTGGGATACAAAAAATGTATCTCACCCCAAATTTTGCTTTAAAAACGTACAAAAAAGTCCTGTTGTAGCCCCATCGGAGCTTTTTTAGTAACAAAATTTTTTGTTTGATTTAGATTCGTACAAGCACGATATTTGGGCGTGTTAAAAATTAAACATTGAATTGTTTCTACGTTAATTTCACAAATGCATAATTTATAACATAAAAGCCACTATATTTTAATATAAAATATTGAATTAATTATTAATTAAACATTACAACATAATGCGTCGGGATTAATTCGCATTAAATTAAAGCTCATATTTGTATTTCTATTTACCGAAAATAAAATAATGGTGGTAATAAAATAATTACAAATTAAATTATTTATATTTGGACCACATTAGCTCGTAATTACCCACAATTAATATTCTTAATGATAAAAAATGACAACTAAACATATGGTGGAGGGTTAAAGTTGGTTTTTCTTTAACGTTAACAGGTAGGTAAAAAGTGTCCGCAAATGAATTGTAGTTTAAAAAATATTAGGCTCAAGGGTGAGCTCGAATTTCACTTAAAATCGCTGAATTGGGCTTTTAGGGTTGCGTTAATGTTTTTCCACCTGGCAACCTTTAGGAAAATGGATATCATTAGATTTGTCATTCAAAGATGCGCTAAAAATGCCATTGTGTGCTTTAAAAATTAAAGTTTTTGTAATCAATAGTAAAAGAAAAAAATGTTATCTGAGACCTATGTCAAAAATTTTAAAACTTTTTGTCGAGATTTTTACCAATTTCCACTTTGTATAGGGGGAAAGATCAAGTTCGTCATGCGATTGTCCTGTTGTTAACTCAGGATTGACTAGATCTGGTATTCAGGAGATTTTTAATTATTAAAAAGTACCTACTAAGTAACCTGGGAAAATACTTCTAAAGATGGCCCCACGAGGAGACTTAAATTTAACTCAAAAGGTCCAAACCAAAATTATTTAACCCACTGGAAGGAACATTCTTAATTTAAAGGGTGAATGAAAATAATTTGAAATTGCAGAAATCAATTAATACTTAGCATTTTTAATTTTAGATGTCACTTAAATAATATAATAATATTTTCTACCTTATTCAATTATTATTTAATGTTATCTTTAGCGCATGTGTCTTTTAAAACCAACTTTAGATAAATAATTTATTGTTTAATGGCAGTTGCAAGTGTGTCAATGTGTAAATATTAAAATCGTCGGTTATTGAACATTTACCTAATTTAATCCAGTGATTATGTAGTACTCATCAATAATCAATCAATAATTAACAAGGTATGTTTTTATTTTATTTAAAGGCCAACTCGTCGACACATGCACGACTTAATAATGGACCGAATCATCAATGATATAACGAACTTCCATCGGAAAAACTAAAGAATTTTTGTAGAAATAACGATTTTAAAATTGCATAATTTTCAATTGAACGATACCTGTACCTACGTGTTTGTTAATCGTTAATTTTAAACTTGATAACAATTTTACCTTGAATTAAAATTTTTAGCAATTTGCATTTAACTTTATTTTTCAATTTGATAAATAATGTTTAAAAGTGCAGTGGTGTAGAATCATTTATTTTTGAGAAAATTTATTCAAATTTGGAATTTTACAATTTATTTTTATCTTTTTTCAATTTCAAGCAATTAATGTCTGTAGGTACTTATAATGAAACATTAAAACTTTTAGTACGTAAAATTTGCTGTCTCACTAAAATATTTTACGTTATGGCTTCCTTACTCAATTAAAGATAATAAAAATTTTGATTACACCCTACAATTTACTGTAATTTGTTACAATTTAATTTGTTACAAACTTTTTGTTACTCTCTATTGTTTTTGATTTGATTTAAAATAAGAAAATATAAACTAAAATTCTGATGTGTTTAGAATTAATAAGGCCGTTTCTATCTGGGTAGGTTTTTGACCGGTTTTGAATTTTTTAGATTTTTTGAAGTGTTGAAGTAGCCAGAGGAGGATGTCTAGAGCGTTTTTATTACAGGAAAATGTTAAGCCACTCTTGTTCTCATTTTTCACCAATTTTCAATTTTTTTCTTTTATCGGTATTTCAAAAAACGCCGTTTCTGTCTGTGTAGTTTTTTGGTCGGTTTTGAATTTGTTTGAGTTTTTGAAGTGTTGACTTCAACACTTTATCAGCCAGAGGAGGATGTTTAGAGAGTTTTTATTACAGGGCAATGTTAAGACACTCTTGCTCTATATTATCACCAATTTTCAATTTTGTTCTTTCATGAGTATTCCAAATAAGGTCGTTTCTATCTGGGTAGGTTTTTAACCGGTTTTGAATTTTTTAGATATTTTGAAGTGTTGAAGTAGCCAGAGGAGGACGTTTAGAGGGTTTTTATTACAGGAAAATGTTAAACCATCCTTGCTCTAAATTTTTTACCAATTTTCAATTTTTTTCTTTCATCGGTATTCCAAATAACGCCGTTTCTGTCTGTGTGGCCGTCTTTTGGCCGGTTTTGTATTTTTTAGATTTTTTGAAGTGATGAAGTAGTCAGAGGAGGTCGTCTAGATGATTTATATTACAGGGCAATATTAAGACACTCTTCCTCTACATTTTCACTAATTTTCAATTTTATTCTTTCATCAGTATTCCAAATAAGGCCGTTTCTATCTGGGTAGGTTTTTGACCGGTTTTGAATTTTTTAGATTTTTTGAAGTAGCCAGAGGAGGATGTCTAGAGCGTTTCTATTACAGGAAAATGTTAAGCCACTCTTGTTCTCATTTTTCACCAATTTTAAATTTTTTTCTTTTATCGGTATTTCAAAAAACGCCGTTTCTGTCTGTGTAGTTTTTTGGTCGGTTTTGAATTTGTTTGAGTTTTTGAAGTGTTGACTTCAACACTTTATCAGCCAGAGGAGGATGTTTAGAGAGTTTTTATTACAGGGCAATGTTAAGACACTCTTGCTCTACATTATCACCAATTTTCAATTTTGTTCTTTCATGAGTATTCTAAATAAGGTCGTTTCTATCTGGGTAGGTTTTTAACCGGTTTTGAATTTTTTAGATATTTTGAAGTGTTGAAGTAGCCAGAGGAGGACGTTTAGAGGGTTTTTATTACAGGAAAATGTTAAACCACCCTTGCTCTAAATTTTCACCAATTTTCAATTTTTTTCTTTCATCGGTATTCCAAATAACGCCGTTTCTGTCTGTGTGGCCGTCTTTTGGCCGGTTTTGTATTTTTTAGATTTTTTGAAGTGATGAAGTAGTCAGAGGAGGTCGTCTAGATGATTTATATTACAGGGCAATATTAAGACACTCTTCCTCTACATTTTCACTAATTTTCAATTTTATTCTTTCATCAGTATTCCAAATAAGGCCGTTTCTATCTGGGTAGGTTTTTGACCGGTTTTGAATTTTTTAGATTTTTTGAAGTAGCCAGAGGAGGATGTCTAGAGCGTTTCTATTACAGGAAAATGTTAAGCCACTCTTGTTCTCAATTTTCACCAATTTTCAATTTTTTTCTTTTATCGGTATTTCAAAAAACGCCGTTTTTGTCTGTGTAGTTTTTTGGTCGGTTTTGAATTTGTTTGAGTTTTTGAAGTGTTGACTTCAACACTTTATCAGCCAGAGGAGGATGTTTAGAGAGTTTTTATTACAGGGCAATGTTAAGACACTCTTGCTCTACATTATCACCAATTTTCAATTTTGTTCTTTCATGAGTATTCTAAATAAGGTCGTTTCTATCTGGGTAGGTTTTTAACCGGTTTTGAATTTTTTAGATATTTTGAAGTGTTGAAGTAGCCAGAGGAGGACGTTTAGAGGGTTTTTATTACAGGAAAATGTTAAACCACCCTTGCTCTAAATTTTCACCAATTTTCAATTTTTTTCTTTCATCGGTATTCCAAATAACGCCGTTTCTGTCTGTGTGGCCGTCTTTTGGCCGGTTTTGTATTTTTTAGATTTTTTGAAGTGATGAAGTAGTCAGAGGAGGTCGTCTAGATGATTTATATTACAGGGCAATATTAAGACACTCTTCCTCTACATTTTCACTAATTTTCAATTTTATTCTTTCATCAGTATTCCAAATAAGGCCGTTTCTATCTGGGTAGGTTTTTGACCGGTTTTGAATTTTTTAGATTTTTTGAAGTAGCCAGAGGAGGATGTCTAGAGCGTTTCTATTACAGGAAAATGTTAAGCCACTCTTGTTCTCAATTTTCACCAATTTTCAATTTTTTTCTTTTATCGGTATTTCAAAAAACGCCGTTTTTGTCTGTGTAGTTTTTTGGTCGGTTTTGAATTTGTTTGAGTTTTTGAAGTGTTGACTTCAACACTTTATCAGCCAGAGGAGGATGTTTAGAGAGTTTTTATTACAGGGCAATGTTAAGACACTCTTGCTCTACATTATCACCAATTTTCAATTTTGTTCTTTCATGAGTATTCCAAATAAGGTCGTTTCTATCTGGGTATGTTTTTAACCGGTTTTGAATTTTTTAGATATTTTGAAGTGTTGAAGTAGCCAGAGGAGGACGTTTAGAGGGTTTTTATTACAGGAAAATGTTAAACCACACTTGCTCTAAATTTTCACCAATTTTCAATTTTTTTCTTTCATCGGTATTCCAAATAACGCCGTTTCTGTCTGTGTAGTTTTTTGGTCGGTTTTGAATTTGTTTGAGTTTTTGAAGTGTCGACTTCAACACTTTATCAGCCAGAGGAGGATGTTTAGAGAGTTTTTATTACAGGGCAATGTTAAGACACTCTTGCTCTACATTATCACCAATTTTCAATTTTGTTCTTTCATGAGTATTCCAAATAAGGTCGTTTCTATCTGGGTAGGTTTTTAACCGGTTTTGAATTTTTTAGATATTTTGAAGTGTTGAAGTAGCCAGAGGAGGACGTTTAGAGGGTTTTTATTACAGGAAAATGTTAAACCACCCTTGCTCTAAATTTTCACCAATTTTCAATTTTTTTCTTTCATCGGTATTCCAAATAACGCCGTTTCTGTCTGTGTAGCGTTTTGGCCAGTTTTGTATTTTTTAGATTTATTGAAATGATGAAGTAGTCAGAGGAGGTCGTCTAGATGATTTATATTACCGGGCAATATTAAGACACTCTTCCTCTACATTTTCACCAATTTTCAATTTTATTCTTTCATCAGTATTCCAAATAAGGCCGTTTCTATCTGGGTAGGTTTTTGACCGGTTTTGAATTTTTTAGATTTTTTGAAGTGTTGAAGTAGCCAGAGGAGGATGTCTAGAGCGTTTTTATTACAGGAAAATGTTAAGCCACTCTTGTTCTCATTTTTCAAAAATTTTCAATTTTTTTCTTTTATCGGTATTTCAAAAAACGCCGTTTCTGTCTGTGTAGTTTTTTGGTCGGTTTTGAATTTGTTTGAGTTTTTGAAGTGTTGACTTCAACACTTTATCAGCCAGAGGAGGATGTTTAGAGGGTTTTTTTACAGGGCAATTGTTAAGACACTCTTGCTCTACATTATCACCAATTTTCAATTTTGTTCTTTCATGAGTATTCCAAATAAGGTCGTTTCTATCTGGGTAGGTTTTTAACCGGTTTTGAATTTTTTAGATATTTTGAAGTGTTGAAGTAGCCAGAGGAGGACGTTTAGAAGGTTTTTATTACAGGAAAATGTTAAACCATCCTTGCTCTAAATTTTTTACCAATTTTCAATTTTTTTCTTTCATCGGTATTCCAAATAACGCCGTTTCTGTCTGTGTGGCCGTCTTTTGGCCGGTTTTGTATTTTTTAGATTTTTTGAAGTGATGAAGTAGTCAGAGGAGGTCGTCTAGATGATTTATATTACAAGGCAATATTAAGACACTCTTCCTCTACATTTTCACCAATTTTCAATTTTATTCTTTCATCAGTATTCCAAATAAGGCCGTTTCTATCTGGGTAGGTTTTTGACCGGTTTTGAATTTTTTAGATTTTTTGAAGTGTTGAAGTAGCCAGAGGAGGATGTCTAGAGCGTTTCTATTACAGGAAAATGTTAAGCCACTCTTGTTCTCAATTTTCACCAATTTTCAATTTTTTTCTTTTATCGGTATTTCAAAAAACGCCGTTTTTGTCTGTGTAGTTTTTTGGTCGGTTTTGAATTTGTTTGAGTTTTTGAAGTGTTGACTTCAACCCTTTATCAGCCAGAGGAGGATGTTTAGAGAGTTTTTATTACAGGGCAATGTTAAGACACTCTTGCTCTACATTATCACCAATTTTCAATTTTGTTCTTTCATGAGTATTCCAAATAAGGTCGTTTCTATCTGGGTAGGTTTTTAACCGGTTTTGAATTTTTTAAATTTTTTAAATTGTTGAAATAGCCAGAGGAGGATGTCTAGAGCGTTTTTATTACAGGAAAATGTTAAGCCACCCTGGCTCTAAATTTTAACCAATTTTCAATTTTTTTTTCATCCTTATTCTAAATAAGGCCGTTTCTATCTGGGTAGGTTTTTGACCAGTTTTGAATTTTTTAGATCTTTTGAAGTAGCCAAAGGAGGATGTCTAGAGGGTTTTCATTACAGGAAAATGTTAAGTCACCCTTGCTCTAAATTTTCACCTATTTTAAATTTTTGTCTTTTATCGGTATTCCAAATAACGCCGTTTCTGTCTGTGTAGTTTTTTGGCCGGTATTGTATTTTTTAGATTTTTTGAAGTGTTGAACTAGTCAGAGGAGGATGTCTAGAGGATTTTAATTACTGGAAAATGTTAAGCCACACTTGCTCTAAATTTCCACCAATTTTCAATTTTGTTCTTTCATCGGTATTCCAAATAAGGCCGTTTCTATCTGGGTAGGTTTTTGACCAGTTTTTGTTTTTTTGAATTTTTGAAGTAGTCAGAGGAGGATGTTTAGAGAAAGAAAAATGTTTAGCCACCCTTGCTGTAAATTTTCGCCAATTTTAATTTTTTTTCTTTCATCGGTATCCCATATAAGGCTGTTTCTACCTGAGTAGCATTTTGACCGGTTTTGAATTTTTTAGATTTTTTGAATTGTTGGAGTAACCAGAGAAGGATGTTTAGAGGGTTTTTATTACAAGACAATGTTAAAACACCCTTTGCTCTAAATTTTTGCCAATTTTTGAATTTTTTTTTCATTGATATTCTAAATAACACCATTATTACAGAGCCACTTTTACTTCTGTTTTTTTGTATTTTTGCATTTTTTGAAGGGTTGGAGCAGCCAGGAGACAATATGTGTAGAAGACTTTTCTTGTTGTTGATACATCTTTCCTCTAAATTTTCACCAATTTCCAAGTTTTCCCATCAGACAAATTTTAATTAAAATTTAAAATGGCTAGTAGAGGTGTAGTGACCGTGATCTGATAAGCAATTCAAATCTATCGATTAAGACAATCGTGACGTATCCTACAAGTGTACAAACTCATAAAATATATGCAACAGACAGACTTCATTTCAAAAATGTCTGTGATAATTTTAAATTTTTAAACATGATCTTACAGCTTTCTGTAACGAAAGTGGAATGTTTAAGACATTTTTCTTTCAAATTCGACAATTTTGTAGTTTAATTAATTATAACGCGATTATTAATTTCATAAACCACATTAAGCTTATAATTATAAATTTAAATATTTTACCAAATTTTGTTTGTTTATAAATTAATGAACCCAACAAAATATGAACTTTACACGTAGGTATTAAGTATTACAGGAATACACACACAGCCTACTTATTATAGACGACAACTTACGTGCATTTCATTTAAATAACTAATTTTAACATTAATCAAGATGACAAAGATTAAAACAGTGCTTTTTATCGGTTCAATTAATCTACGTTTACATACATTTATTACTACAAACGACATCCCTAATGTCTACGATAAAAGTTTAATACGACAAAATTATTCCGATTCTACAGGAAAGAACAAAATTATTTTTTAAAAATTTATTAAAAAAAATATATAAACTTTAAATCCAATAAATATAAATAAAAAACTTTGGAGATAAATAGCAAACAGCAAAATTGACCCCTATTCCACTCAACATCCTTTTAAGAAAGAGTCCGGTGGGACACGCGAATAAGAGAACCCAAACTCTTTCCCTCGAGAACTAAAGCAGGGTCGCGGTGATGAATCGAGCCCAATACTCGCTCGTATTTTCCTATTTTTAATGGAACAAATTTTTTATTTATTTAGACGGCAGAAATTAGGTGTCTATTAATTAATTGTTCGATAGAAACAATTCGACGTCTATTGTAATAATTACCTACGTCGTTAGCCGAATTTCAGTTTGTCTAAAGTTCAGGATGCTTCGCTCTCTCCAATAAAGCTCTAGAGAGAACGACCCGAGAGCTCTTGGTATAATTGTTGCGTTATGTTAACATAGTGCCCGGACAGAATTTCACATCGTAACAATCTATATCAATTCGACATTTGTAATTTTACGTGCAAAATTTACTTGAATGGCGAGTGCTGACAGCAAACCCTATTCTAACACTAGCACACATCCGAATATAGATAAATCTTGTAATTTAATTTAATCGTCGCGTTTAATTTTTTAACAAAACTTTAATTACCAACTGCGAGTTTTTTTTTATTCTAAGGAGCTAATTCTCGTTGTAGATTTTTTTTTAAACTTTTAGTTACACTGCAAGAAGATAATTAAAAATTCTAAATTAATACATGAGCTTTGAAAGTTTTTCCCTTATTTTTGTATTTTTATGAATGTATATCCCTAACTGCTGCTTTAATTTCCCTCAAACTTTATTTTTGTTCCATTTTCATGCTTTTACAATCAACACAAACAATAATTTTTTAAATATTAATTATACCTTTGTCGCAGTGTATAACTGAAAATAAATTAGGTACTTAAGGCAATTCGTAAATTAAAGTCCGACATTTTTTTTGTTTTAACAGTGAATTAAAAACTTAAGGAAATATTCGACATTTCAATTTTTTTTTGCAATTTTCAGTAGCCACAATGTGACTCAAAAGTCAACTTTAGAGAAAATTCGGTGCCAGCTTTGTTTACCTTCACTATATGAAAATTGTCAACTTTTTCCAACCTTTTTAAGAAAGAAAATTTTAAAATATTTACATTGAATGGCTTTAAAAGTATAACTATCATTAGAGACACACTTTCAGAGAGGTTCCTGGAGTCGTCACTCTTATTTTTACAAATCCTATCTATTATGATCGGGAAAAATAGGGTAGGCGTCTACTGGCGATTTTGCAAGACTTTAATTATTTAAAAGACATTTTAGAGTGATTATGCTGTTTGTTCCAAGATTTGTTATGAAACATTAAACAAGAAACCTCTTTGGGAATGGCTTTAAAAGTATAACTATCATTAGGGACACACTTCCAGAGAGGTTCCTGGAGTCGTCACTCTTATTTTGACAAATCCTATCTATTATCATCGGAAAAAATGGGGTAGGCGTCCACTGGCGATTTTGCAAGACTTTAGTTATTCAAAAGACATTTTAGAGTGAGTAGGCAGTTTGTTCCAAGATTTTTTATGAAACATTAAACAAGAAACCTCTTTGGGAATGGCTTTAAGAGTATAACTATCATTTAGAGAAACACTTCCAGAGTGGTTCTTGGAGTTGTCACTCTTATATTGATCAATTCTATGTATTATGATCGGGAAAAATAGGGTAGGCGTCCACTGGCGATTTTGCAAGACTTTAGTTATTTAAAAGACATTTTAGAGTGAGTAGGCAGTTTGTTCCAAGATTTGTTATGAAACATTAAACAAGAAACCTCTTTGGGAATGGCTTTAAGAGTATAACTATCATTTAGAGACACACTTCCAGAGTGGTTCCTGGAGTTGTCACTCTTATATTGATCAATTCTATGTATTATGATCGGGAAAAATAGGGTAGGCGTCCGCTGGCGATTTTGCAAGACTTTAGTTATTTAAAAGACATTTTAGAGTGAGTAGGCAGTTTGTTCCAAGATTTGTTATGAAACATTAAAGAAGAACCCTCTTTGGGAATGGCTTTAAGAGTATAACTATCATTTAGAGACACACTTCCAGAGTGGTTCCTGGAGTTGTCACTCTTATATTGATCAATTCTATGTATTATGATCGGGAAAAATAGGGTAGGCGTCCACTGGCAATTTTGCAAGACTTAAAAGACATTTTAGAGTGAGTATGCAGTTTGTTCCAAGATTTGTTATGGAACATTAAACAAGAACCCTCTTTGGGAATGGCTCTAAGACTATAACTATCATTAGAGACACACTTTCAGAGAGGTTCCTGGAGTCGTCACTCTTATTTTGACAAATCCTATCTATTATCATCGGGAAAAATGGGGTAGGCGTCCACTGGCGATTTTGCAAGACTTTAGTTATTCAAAAGACATTTTAGAGCGATTATGCAGTTTGTTCCAAGATTTGTTATGAAACATTAAAAAAGAAGCCTCTTTGGGAATGGCTTTAAGAGTAACTATCATTAGAGACGCACTTCCAGAGAGGTTCCTGGAGTCGTCACTCTTATTTTGACAAATCCTATCTATTATGATCGGGAAAAATAGGGTAGGCGTCCACTGGCGATTTTGCAAGACTTTAGTTATTCAAATGACATTTTAGAGTGAGTATGCAGTTTGTTCCAAGATTTGTTATGAAACATTAAAAAAGAAGCCTCTTTGGGAATGGCTTTAAGAGTATAACTATCATTAGAGACGCACTTCCAGAGAGGTTTCTGGAGTCGGCACTCTTATTTTTACAAATCCTATCTATTATGATCGGGAAAAATAGGGTAGGCGTCCACTGGCGATTTTGCAAGACTTTAGTTATTCAAATGACATTTTAGAGTGAGTATGCAGTTTGTTCCAAGATTTGTTATGAAACATTAAAAAAGAAGCCTCTTTGGGAATGGCTTTAAGAGTATAACTATCATTAGAGACGCACTTCCAGAGAGGTTTCTGGAGTCGGCACTCTTATTTTTACAAATCCTATCTATTATGATCGGGAAAAATAGGGTAGGCGTCCACTGGCGATTTTGCAAGACTTTAGTTATTCAAAAGACATTTTAGAGTGAGTATGCAGTTTGTTCCAAGATTTGTTATGATTATGAAACATTAAACAAAAAACTTCTTTGGAAATAGTTAAAATCTGCCCTCTCTTGGCTTTTCTCCCATAATTTTCTCATTTTAATCTATCGTCTTCTCGTTCACGTGCTAAATCTTTTGAAGGCTTCAGTTATAATACTTAGGTAGGATGGTACTTGAAGATTTTCTATCGGGGCCTCTTAGTTTAAAACTTCTATCGTCGGACTATCTTCATTTAGTCAACAACAGCTGCAATATGACTCATACGTCCTACCGGCGCTCTAGTGGATATCCAGCATAAAACGAACGCCAATAATTGCTGATTTAACCCGTCAAACCGTGTACACTTCAACTAACCTGCCTCTTGGCCATCGTCGATGATACTTGAAGGTTTTCTATTAGTTTCTTTTTCTTTTAGTTTTAAACGTCTATCATCGGACTGTCTTGATTTCGTTCTGTCAACAACAGTTCTAATTTGGCCCGTACGTCCTAGCGACACTCAAGTGGATATTCGGTATAAAATAAACGCCAGTAATTGCTAATCTAGCCAGTCCGACCGTGTAGACTTCTACTAAACTGCCTCCTGGCCATCGTCGATGATACTTGAAGGTTTTCTATCGGGTCTCATAGTTTTATACTTCCATCATGAGACTGTCTACATTTAGTCCAGTCAGCAACAGCGCCTCAATTTGGCCTGTACGTCCTACCGGCCCTCTAGTGGATATCCGGCATAAAATGAACGCCAGTAATTGCTGTTCTAGCCAGTCCGACAGTGTAAGACTTTTAACTAAACTGCCTCCTGGTCATCGTCGATACTACTTGAAGGTTTTCTATCGGGCTTTTTTAGTTTTAAACTTCCATCGTCGGACTGTTTATTTAGTCCTGTCAACAACAGCTATACTTTGGCCTATACGCCCTACCGGCCCTCTAGTGAATATGCTGCATAAAATGAACGTAGAGAAGAGTCACTGCAAGTATATTTCCGTGAATAGGATAGCTTGGGAGCAACGAAGAAAGAGATGAAACAAATTTACCCTTCGAGGGATTTTAAACAATTTTGACCTTGAAAGCCGTTCAAATTTTCTAATATGGGTTTCAGTAGTCTGTCAGTGTATATGGTCTTTGCTCCAACTAAACAGAGTCTTCTGGCTATGGTCCTTGGTATAGTCCTAGTCGACGAATAGTCCTTGTATCATTGTATCATGATATCTTTTCAATAGTAGCAAAATAGAGAACGTAGAAAAAGTCTTATTTTAACATTTTTAACAAAACTAAAAAGCTGACTTTTAATTGAGCAGTGTGATGCAAAAATATGCGCTCTTTCCATAAGCGCAAAAATCAACAAAGCGTTGTATTTAAAAATCTAAAGTGTCTCAAAAACTGAAATTGAAATCACATTTTCAATATTATTTTTGAAAACTAGGTTTTCAGTTGACTTAGTCTTGTTAAAACATTTTCCCATTATCTTTTATAGTAAAAAAGTTATAATAAATATTTCAATATTTACTTTTTCGGTCAACTTGAAAGTGGTTTCGAATTGGTCGTTAGAAACTGCAATTGTGGATTTATTTAAGGTCATTGCTTTTTTTATTAAGCGTTTCCATAAACAAAAGTCACCCTGTATAATATGTAAAGAGGCCAAAATGCGCCTTTGTAGTACGGCTCATCAATTTTTATAATTTCGGAGGTCTACAAATTTAAAAAAAAGTTGCAGATGTTTTTGAAGGAATGTAGAAGGTAACTTTAATATTTCCTTGTTGGGCGAAAGAAATGGTAATTATTAGCCGTTACATAAAATAAAATAAAAATTAAGTAAGAGAAGGCAGGTTCTTTCAATAATCGTTATTTTTTATGCGAATATGGAAGAGAAAGAAGTCGACAAATGTATTTTCCAACATAGGCTAAAATCGACTCGAACACATCGAGTGCCATTAGCATTTTTATAGCCCCCTTTGAATAAGAAAGTAAAAATGTATAAGGCTTATTGAAATATATACACATTATCTAACTAAATTATGATTCCATAAAGAGAGTTTGTTTAAGTAATTTAAAAATATGCTTCTTTTTTCACTAAAAGCTATCATTTTCTTTGTTTTCTTTGAATGAAACATTAAATTAATTTAACCGACATTTTATTACGATCGTAATCTAGCATGCCATCCCTTCGAACTTATTCCATGTATATCGAATTCTAACAGATAATGGAGAGAAAATTTACTGCAAATAATCTAATAAATTACGGGTAATATTCATTCGCATCGATAAATATGATAAATTGAACTCTTCACACTCTTAGTTGCGTGATGTTTTTATTCCTTGTATCTAACAGTTTATATGGTATAAATTATATTTGAGTTTTCATTTATATGTAAATTCAATGACTAAGCGGCTCAGCGAACAACTTTCCCGCCAGAGATACATCGGGACGGTCTCCTTATTTTTTTTCTCTTCTTCTTCTTAAAACATCTTCCGTTTTGTTTTCTTTACGTACATCCAAGTTTCGAAAACCAACATTTTTGCCACTGACAAAAGTTATAAATTACTTCTTTTTACTTATACCGATCATTTTAAAGAATTGTTATGTCAAAAACATCTAATGAGCTTAAACATTCCAAATATTTCAATTTATTGTTTTAAATAAATTTTTTTCTTTTTATTTCATTGTTTGGTATCTTTTGTACTTTGCGTGTTTATTTGCGATTAATACGAAAAAAGGCATACTTGTAATATATCTGAAACGAAACCCTCCAAGTGTTCATTTAGAAAAGTCGCTAAATTTATTTGAGGATTTTCGCGCTTTTCCGGTTGCAGTTTTTGCACGTTTAATCAAACTTCTCACTAGGAACGTGTTTGGTCCCTGATTTTTAAGCTTTTATTTAGAAAGATCTCTCTTTTGTCGAGCTCCACTATAAAGAATCTTACAAATTCTTTTTGTTGGTGATTAACATGTGAAATCATATTTATTAAGATTCCTCCTGCAGATTTTATATACGAGATTGATAGTGGTGCCAATCAATCGAAAGATAATTTTTATACGCTTATGTTAGTTTCATTAACTTCCTTCTTTAATGCCTTTAGACGTCATCTTTTGCCTTGAAAAGCAATACAAAATCTGAAACGTCAAAAATAAAAAATTTGAATAAGTTTGACGTTTTATATTGTTTTCCATGGCAAGAGAAATTATCTCAACATTTTCAACGCCCCTTCATTATTTTAGTTCAGTTACTACAGACGAAAACGCACTACAAAGAGCAGAAATCTGGAAATATTTTAAGCAGTTTGGTCATCACCCCACTATCCACACAATAAAAAAGACATGGATTATCGTAAATGCGCAGTAAGATCTGAAACAAACAGAGATATAAAAAAAGAGATAGAGATAGAGAACAAAGTAGGATAGGGATTAATTTAGAGAAATTGGAGTGGTCTGTTACCATAGTTACCACGTGTCAACTGTCAATCTGCCATCATAGTTACGATGTGTCAAATGTAAATCTGTCACATTAGTTACCATATGTCGTAATCTGGCATCGTATGTCAATATCAATGACATTTTATAGTTCAGGTGGAGTTATCTATCTTTCCATTTGTTAATACATCTGTCATATCTCATATATCATATCAGAGATTCGTATAGAGAGGAGGGGATTAGGGTAAATCTGTCACTATATGTCATATATTATAATGTCACTATCAATGTCAAATGAGAGGGTCACTGTCATGTCATATATCATTTCATCTGAGGAGTCATCTGTCATCCCATCTGTTAATTCATCTGTCAATCTATCTATCAACCAATCTGCCATCCCATATATCATTTTATCTATCATTCCCTCTATCTATGTGTTAAATGTAAATAATTCACCATAGTTACCATATGTCAATGTCAGAGGGGAGTTCAGCTGTGGCCCAAGTTATGTCAATATCAATGTCATCTGTCACCATAGGTCAATTTTATCTGTAATTTAATTTCAGGTGGATTTATGTATCATTCCATCTGTTAACCCAGCTGTCATTCCATATGTTATTACAGAGATTAGTTTAGAGGGGTGGGGATTAGGGAAATCTTTCACTATAGTTAATATGTTAAATGTTAATATGTCACAATAGGGGGAGGGGTCATCTGTCATGCTATTATGTTATTTCATCTGTCATTTCATATGTCGGAGGAGTCATCTCTCATCCCATCTGTCAACCCATCTGTCAATCCATCTGTCATTGCATATGTCATTTCATCTTTCATTCCATCTGTCCTATTGTCTGTCATTCCCTCTTTAATTCCATCTCACTGACAGATGATATGATATTCATAGATAGAAGAGATATAAACAGATAGAGAGAAGGTAGCGTACATAGCGCGCGTTTATGATCTAGTGAATACAAATTAAAATACTTCAGTACCTAATGTCATGTCTAAGAAGGAAATAAATGATTTAAATAAGAAGAAAATATGAAATAATTTGAAAAGAACAGTGTTTTTGTAGAAAATAATTTATTATTAGTAAATCTGTCACTATTGTTACCATATGACTATTGTTACCATATGACTATTGTTACCATATGTCAATATCAGAGAGGAGTTCAGCTGTCGGCCAAGTTATCAATTTTATCTACTATTTCATGTCAGGTGGAGTTATGTATCATTCCATCTGTTAACCCAAATGTCATTGTCAGAAATTGGTTTAGAGAGGTGAGGATTGGGGGAATTCTAATAATAAATAAGTTTATTTAGCACTTTGCTATATATAATACATATCTGTCACCTTAGTTACTACCTATATGTCAAATGGTAATATATGCCTAATAGGGGGAGGGGAGGTCATCTGTCATGCCATCTGTTATTTCATGTCAGAAGAGTCATCTGCCATATCATCTGTCAATCCATCTGTCAATTCATCTGTCATCCCATATGTCATTTCATCTGTCACATTATCTGTCATTCTATCTTTCATTCCATTTGACTGACAGATGATGAGATGATATTCATAGATAGAAGAGGCATAAACAGACAGAGAGCAGGTTTATGATCTAGTGAATACAAATTAAAATACTTCAAGTACCTAATGTCATCTCTAAGAAGAAAATAAATGATTTAAATAAGAAGACAATATGAAATAATTTGAAAAGAAAAGTGTTTTTTTGCTTTAAAATAATTTAAACCGGAAAAGACCCAAGTATTTGACACAAATTCAAGTTTTTTTACGCTCAAAAGGTATTTGTTCATTTGAGAGTCAAATAATCCCCCGATTCCTAAATTTGTTTGTTTAAAAAACCCTCAATTGGTTCAATTTAACAAACACAAGGGATTTTTCCGGTTTTTCAGCGATTTTCATAAAATAAAGGAAGGTGTTAAACGTGAAAAGTAATTGGAAACAAGCTATATAACATTGGCGGAGTCATCAATGAAAAACCTTTAGTCGTTTTAGAAAGTGTAGCTTTTAATTTAACTTTAATTTATGAATCTTTTAACTTCTCTAACGTACTTTTATCGTTTATCCACAAATTTGTCCGACCAATTCAACTTTACGAGTCGACTAATTCCTTTTTTTTTATTTTGAAAACGCCGCTTTTTTCGACATTTCATAACGTCCGTTAAAGTGCTTAGTTGTAATCAATCAAAAGTTGACGAGCTTTTTTAAAAAAAATGTTTTTGAAAAGCTCGCAAAGTTTTCCTCTTTGGCAAAAGCATTTTGTTTTAAGTTGGCAAAATTAAAACGAACAGGAGTGGACTAGCCGGCATCAGATTTAAAAATAAACTTTAAAAGTTTTTAGTTTTAAAAACCGAAATAGTAAAAAGTTTGATTTATTAGTAAACTAAAGCGAACTAACAAAAATAAGTTATTTTATTCCCGTTCCATCTAAAAGTTAACTTTGTAAAAACACCGAAATGATAACTTTAGCACGTTTTAAAGCAAAAAGAACTTCTTGTACTTAGTGCTTCTCGCTCGCAAATTCAATACTCCGTTAGAGTAATTTAAAACTTGATAATTAATTAATTTAGGACGTAGCTACGATTCTAAACTAATTTTGAAGTAACTTAGGTATTAAAACAAATTCATAATTGATCAAGTCGTATATAGCAAAATAAAGCCATATAACTAAGTACAAAGTGCGGTCAAAGTTAATTAACGTTGTATTATTTTAACAAAATAGAGCTGTAAGAACACACGTTTAGATTTTGCGGTCAACTAAATACTACTTGCATGTATGTAGCCCAACTTAAAACATCCCAAGTTAAATCCCTAACAAAATAAGGCCATTTTCCACTAATGCTCTTTTATTACGTCCTCTTCGATTACAAAAATAAAATATATCAAACGCTTATGCGATTTATAAAAGAGTCATTTTGTATACAAACGATGTAATGAAATTAATTTTAAACTAACTACTAGTACATGAATTAATTAAACTTGTTTTGTTGTAAAAAGTACGTTGTTAATATGATATTTTGAGTTAACATGGCGAAACTGACAATACGTTGTGTTTGTATGCATGCAAGAACGCCGTTTTTACGACTGTAAAATTTGTATATAAATTTTGCTGAAATAGCGCTTTAAAAGCAATATCAAAAAATTACTCCTTTGCTGTAAATTTTAAATTCGCACGTAAATAAAGCTCGGAAAAAAAAGGCTTGTGTGAGAAAAATTACGACCAAATATGAAATAATGTCGGATTTTATATTTTAAATGGAGTAACAATAGCTAAAACTGCCAACTTGAAATCCAAATTTTAAGGGTATGGAATAACAGAAAAGATTACAAATAGTCCAGTTATTAGCAATTTTAATTTCGGAAAAAAAGTAGAATGAGTAAACCTCCGTGCGTGGTCTTTTTGAACGCCTATTTTTTTTAAATCAAAAATATTTACATTTTTATAGTGGCCCCTTCATTGGAAAAATTGAGTTCGAAGATTTAAAAGTTTGTCTTTTCTAAACATCTCGAGAAATATTGAACGAACAAAAAAAAGTTTAAGTCGTTTTTAAAGAAGTGGACATTTAGAGAAGAAAAGGTCTTACGACTTTTCTTCTTAGGATGAATAGTTTTTGTAGAAAACGGAATGAAACTGCGCTCTGATTTTGCGACCTTCAATAATTAGAAATGTCATAAACGCTTCTTGGTAAATAGTGTCAAATCTCTCTCAAAAATAAACATACGAAGAAAACTATAAAATCGTCTTAATGAAGAAAGCCTGAGCTTTCAGATTCATTAATTCATCGTTTGTAGACATAACTCCTAAATGCTGTTGTATGACTTTAAAGATATCGTTCGAAAAAATCACATTTTTACTTAAAATCTCTTTATCGTTAAAAATGAATCAAAATAAATAATTCTTGTGGGGGTAACCGACGGTATTAATATTTATTATGATATCCAAAAGTATAACTCATAAAATGACCAAAATTTTACCTCACGTGTGATATTCTCCCTTGAGGGCTCTCTTCCTTAATTGATGAATCTTAACACATTTCTCTCTATTGTGCGCCAATCATTTCTCTACTATTACGGTAGACATACATTTCGTTCTTTTCACACAGTTTTACCCTATACCCGATAGAGTAGTAAAAGTGATCTACACAATAAAGAACACATGGATCATCGGAAATGCGCAGTAAGACGTCCGAAGAACGAGATATAAAAAATAGATAAAGAGAGTGTGGGAAGTAGGATAAGGATTAGTTTAGAGAAACGGGGAGTGGGGAAAGTAAGATTAGGAATGGTTTAGAGAAATGGAGAGTGGTCTGTCACCATAGTTACCATTTGTAAAATGTCAAACTGTCACCATGCATCATAGTTATCATGTCTCAATTGTCAATCTGTCACCATAATTACCATGCACCATAGTGACCGTGTGGTAATTGTCAATCTGTCACCACGGTTACCATGTGTCAATGTCGTCATCTGCCACTAAATGTCAATATCAGAGAGGTTCGTCTGTTACCCAACATAAGTCAATGCCAAGATTATCTGTTACGATGTATCAATTTCATCTGTCATTTCATATGTCAGGTGGAGCTATTAATCTATATCAGAGATTAGTTTAGAGAGATGGGAAGTGACCATCTGTCACCATAGTTACTATATATTAAATGTTAATCTGTCACCATATGGGGGTATCTGTCATGTCATACAGGGTTTGTATAAAAAGTATCCGGAACAATTTCTTCCTGACGTGACTGTTCGTCGCAGCGCGCTCACACCGAGCGGGCTCGGTGGTGGGGTTCTGAATTTCAAAACGCACCAAGCGTCAGTCGCTTGTGAGCGTTTGTTCACGTTAGATCGAGTTTTTAGTGGACCCCTGTCGAGTGACTCAGTGCAAGCTCAAAATGCAGCGAACGATTGAACAGCGGTACGCCATCAAATTTGGACTGGGGAAATCGGGTACGGATACGTTGGGCTCGTTTCGCCAAGTGTGAAACATGGATGAAAGCATTTCACAAACTGCAGTTTTCAAGTGGTACAGTCGGCCTCAAAATTATTGGCCACCCTGGCTATACGTCAGGGTGGTTATTAGCCAACAACGACAAAAGGACATAAAGGGAAGTTGTTGATTTACTACTTGTTGGCAAAATAAAGCTACCCCTCAATTTAAATAGGGAGTGTTATGATGGTTTCATTCACAATTCGTGCTAAACGTATAACTAAGGTGGCCATTAATTGTGAGGCTGACTGTAC
Source organism: Malthinus seriepunctatus (assembly GCA_963924605.1). NCBI lineage: Eukaryota > Metazoa > Arthropoda > Insecta > Coleoptera > Cantharidae > Malthinus > Malthinus seriepunctatus. The sequence continues at coordinate 36,005,179 of OZ004602.1, forward strand.
AAGCTCTCAATACTTAAAGATGACTGAGAGAGTGTAGAGGACGAGCCCCGCGCTGAACTGCCGTAGACCTCAAGAACCGACGACAACGTGCAAAGTGTGCGTGAGGTGCTGAATTCAGATCGTCGGTTAAGTGTGCGCATGATCGCAGATCGAATCAGCATTAATTAGATGACAGTGCACACTATTATAACTGAAAATTTGGCGAAGCCCGACTAGCTCCGACTTGGCTCCAGCAGACTTTTTTCTGTTTCCAAAAGTGAAATCTTCCGTCAAAGAACGAAACTATGGGATCCAAAGTGCCGTCCAAGAAGCTTGCACGCGTACCCATAAGGACCTTCGGGAATCTTCAGGGAGTCTTCGAATCGTGGAAAGCCGCTGGCAAAAGTGTGTCGACGCTCAAGGGATGTACTTTAAAGAATTTTAAGGTTTTGCAGCAATATCTGAAATAAATCTGTTTTTCCGAAACTTTTACCCATACTTTTTATACAAACCTTGTATGTTATTTCAACTGTTATTTTATATGTCAGGGGGGTCATCTGATATCCCATCGATCAATCCATCTGTCAACCCATCTGTCATCGCAAATGTTATATCAACTGTCATTATATCTGTCATCAAATCTGCCATGCCATGTCATCTCATCTCGCATATTATAAGTTTGACAGATAGAATGAGGGACAGATAAGATTGACAGATGAGATTAAATGACAGATAAGACTGACACATATGAGATGATAGAGGAAATTGTTAATTAGATGACAGATATAAAATAACAGTTATCAGACGAGATTGACAGATGATTTTACAGATGAGATGACATGACATAATATGAGACGAGGCATAAACAGAGAGGGACGGACAGAGAGTTCTTGATCTTTTGCGTATAAAATAACTAAAACGATTAAAAAATCCCTCGCAACTGTAACTATAAGAAATAAAAATTTAAAGTTGCGCAATATGGGCGCATTTTATTCAACGAAGATTCTTTCTTATAAGCTAGTAACGGTCTCTTAGCAATTAACTCTTGATTTAAAGTAGAAAAGTTGATGGTAGCCCTTGTTCCCGCTCTTATTAGCATTAGCAAGGAATTATGTGTAATTTATATGAACATTAAGTGTCGCCGTTTATTACCTGATGCTGCTTCTTTATTCATAAGACTCTTAAATTACGGTTAAATACTTGCTTCTTAATTGCTTTATTTGCTTTCTAATATAATAAGAAAATTACGTGGACGTTATTAATTTTCCTTTTAAAAAAGAAAATTAAAAAAATTTAAATTTTATTACGTATTTTCTATAAGCAAACCGTATAGAACATAACAACTTCCGATAAAACCGTTATAAAATCTGTTATAAAGCTGGGTAAAAGTTCCAAAGAGAGAAACTCCGATAAATCTCGAGTCGTTAACTGCACCCCATTGCATACAAATCAGTTTCATATTTATTTATTTTTTACAACTTTTACTTTTGCAAACTTCCCTTCTTAGAAATATTTAAACTTATATATTTATAGGTAAATAAATTGGGGTTTGTTTTAAAAAAAAAAGTTTAAAATTGTTTTCTTCTTAGTTGACAATTAGAAAATTTCAAACAGACTTCTTCAAAACTTAATCACCGGATTTCGTTCTTGTTACTTTTTCAAGCTTTTCCTAAGGCTTTTCAACAAGAGGTTTTTCTCCAAAAACCAACTTTTAATGACTTTGATTTATGTAGTATCTCTGATATGGTAAAGTATTGCTGCTGAAAGTTTCGACTAGATATCGACGAAATGATTTAGAAATTTTTTGTTTTCTTTTTAATAATAATAATAATAAGGGCGAAAAGTAATTTGTATTTATAACAAGGAGTAAGTAAGTGCCGGATTATAAATTAGTAATTTTAGGGTCTTTAATGCATACAACAGAGACTCGATTTTCGCAGCGGTGTAGAATGAAATTGATCCTGAAGGCTTTTACTCGGTTGTATTTAGTTTCCCCTTACACTCAAGAGCAATGTTTGTTTAAAGTATTTATTTAAGTTCATAGAGAGTAACATAATAAATAAATTGACTCGAAATTTGAATTATTTTTAGTTTTAATTAGTTACGACACTCGCATTTGAAAAATTAAGTAATAAGTTAATTATTAAATTTTTAAAACTGGGAGGAAAGTTGGCAATTTTTAATTAATTAATTATCGACGCGCGACACAAAAAAGTCTCGCGTTTCGTCTACCCTTATTTTTATTCTTATACTTAACAAGTACCGCGGTCTTAATAAATAATTAATAGTAGAGCTACCCAAAATTTTATCTTTATAGTGCTTTTATATCCAATTTTCTCTCTCGACTGATGTAAATGAAAACCACATCTAACAAGATATTAAATAGGTTTTTGAAGTAACTCAAAGAAAGTAAGTAGTAAACTTAAGTTGTGTCGGTCGGGTATTCGTTACATCGGAAACTAAAAGTAAACTAATTGCATTTTCCGCACATTATACACTTCTTTACAAGCTAACTTCATTTAACATACACACACAACTTTAATATTGGGTTTATTTAAAGTTTTAACGTACGTAAAGAGAGCAGTTTGAAATAACACAAACCTCGACTTTTTAACTCGACCGTGCATAAAACCTCTCGGATGTATAAACAAAATAAGCTCTCGGCTTTGAACGCCTCTCTGACAGTAAAAACATGATTTTTAGTCAATATTTATTAGATTTTCTTTGCAAAATTATAATATTTTAACGCTTTATAATTTAAAAAATACGGTGATAAAATCAAGTTTATTACCACTACATTTTCTTAGAAAAATGAACGTTAACAGTTCGAATCCTTCGATCTTCATGATTTTTATAAATATTTTAAGGCTACCAAAGAATCATCCTTTACCCATGGGCATCGTCAGGACGTGCAGTTGAAGGTTGCTGTTACGAATGAATCATGGTGCGTTGACGATGGTCCTCAGGAATATGACTTGTTAAGATGGTGAAGAGGTGCGGGTATAGAGTGGCACATTAAGGGAAACCGGCTAGGTTAGGTCTCGAGGTGAATAGAGAGTCGTCGATCTTCACCCTGAATGATCGGCGAGAAAGGAAGAAGGAGATGAGCTCCGTTATCGATAGTGTGAATCGAGCGGTGATCGTCTTGTAGAGGAGACCCTGGTGCCAGACTTTGTCGAAGGATTGGACACGTCCAGAAAGACTGCAGCGGTACAGTCGTTGTGATCGAATGCTTCGGCGACGAACTCGACTAGGCGGATGCTTTGATGGACAGTGGAGTGAGCTGATCGGATGCCATATTATTCGTCCTGGATGACGTGGTCGTCTTCTGTCATCATAGAATGACCTTTTTGGCGATCTTGCTCATGGTATGCAGAAGACTCATCGGGCGGTAATCTTAGGGGAAGGTGTGGTTTCCTCCGGGTTTGGGGATTTCGTCGACATCGGCGGCTTTCCATTTCTTCGGGAAGTGCTGAAAACGGAGAATAGCATTAATTATCGTACATAGCCAGACAAGAGCTAAAGGGGTAAGATTACGTAAAGCTTGGTTAGAGATGCCGTCGTGACCAGGAGCTGTCCTAGGTTTTCTCCTCTTGATGAGGGTCTTGATTTCGAGCGGACTGGCAGGAGCAATGGCTACGTCGTCTTCGTCTCGAAGCTGTCTGCGGACGTGGGCCTCAACTTCGTCGATGTGGTTGTTGTCGTCCTCCAGGGGAGGGCATTGGCGCTTTAGGTTGTCTACAAATGCTTCGGCTTTGTCTCGGTTGGAGTAGACCAAGCCTTGGGTACCGTAGATCGGAAGGATAGGTGCTCGCTTCTTCCTGAGTGCCTATTGGGGCTAGTCTTTAAAATATCGGATAACGTTGTTATACCTGGTCTTTCAAACCAAAATTTTGCTTTTTTGCGGACGTTAAAAGCGACTTCGTCGCTATAGCCAGATTTTTTTGCATTAAGTAGAATACAAAAATCCAATCAAACTTTTAAATTCCATCGCAATATGCGACTTGTTGTTATAAGTGACGTCGTTATTCGCGACATTCACTGTATAATACTTTGATGAAAAGATTAACTTCTCGTCCAAATAACTTAACTATAAAATGTCACTTATTGACACAAGCGAAATGACAAAAAATTTTGCCTACTGCGCGTGGGAAAATAAAACTCTGACCTTTAAATTTATGAAAGTTACGTCCATGTCTTTAACATTAAGTCTGAAGGCTCGTCTTCACAGCCGGCCTGCACAGATCCCCTGAACTCTTTTCAGACCGCATGCATAGGCCAAATCGAAGCATGTGGATATGGTTAAGGTGGCCTGCGCAGACCAAACCGGAGCATGTAGACATAGCATTCAGGCGGCCTGCACAGGCCAAACCGGAGGATGTGGACAGCATTTAGGTGGCCTGTACAGGGCGCCTGAACCGGAAGGCAAACCTGTGTGTAAAGGCAAGTCTTTATAATCCAATGTCGAGTAGTTCTGCCAAATAGTTTAGCAATTTGTAGGTATAACAATTGATAGCACATCTATCACAGATACAAACAGGTGTTTACTCGCCAGTAAAGCTGACACAAAGGCACATCAACTTTCATCAAAAGCTTCTATCGTGTTAAAAACGTTGTAAACATTACGAACGTTAATGGTTTACGGGTTTCAGACAAAATTGGGGACTTCGCTTTGCTTAGTCTCCAAACATTTATCTTCGACCAGTAAACTGCCCTTACCGTTCTTTATACTTAAATTATTAAATATGACTCTCTATAATCTAGACTGTAAAGATATTTGTGTATTGGGGTGCAGTCAAAAAATTTCAGAGGCTACAAGTTTCGTGTCTCACCTTGCAGAGCAAAATATAAAATAAAAAAAAGTATATTCAAGGTCTTGAAGGCTTCAGTTATAGCTAAGCCAGTTCAAGATTTTAAATTAGTTATTCGCCGAAAACCCACAATAATAAAATAAAACTCCATTTTTACATTTTACAAAATGCCTAAAAATTTTGTATTTCTGTAAATGTTTACTTTAAATTATGTTATTAAAATACAAAAAAGTTAATGAGAAAATTTTCGAGTCGAAAAAAAATTGTTAATGGCTGTATACTCAGCTTACGGTGTTTAAAACCGGAATAATCCGGGTTGTAGGTTTTTATTACCCTGCAATAAAACTTTTCTTTTTATTCTATTAAATTATTTTTGTCGATTTTCATTTCTTATATTATTATTTTCGATAATAAATTTTACGGCTTTTTAGTCAAAACCACCGTAATGAAAATAAAATTTTGCCTACCCGAATAAAGAAATGAAAATTGTCTGTTCGTACATCCACTAAGACCGAGTATTTCAATCGACCCTTAAACTTAAATATGGCGTTAAGCTGAGCTTTACTACAATTTTGTGTATTTCTATTGGTTGAAGGTCAGTTTAAAGTTACACTTAAGTTTAAGGGTCGATTGAAATACTCTGCCTAAGTCGCTCCATCGTATTTTCGTTCGTTTGGCAGGCGACCTTTTCCTTTACCCTCCAGTTCGTTCGTCGGCCCACCAGTCTGTCTATCGATCAGTCTTTCCGTTCATCTGTTTTATGTAGATGTGTTCCATTGACTTGATTTTGCTAAAATTTCAATAGACTACCATCGGCAGTGGCGTAAATAACGGGCCCGCAGAGCCCGCGTTACGGGAGGGCCTCAGAAACATCGTTTAGTATGAAATTTCGTTATAAAATCGATTTGTGGTTAAATAAAATGATTATTAACGGAAATGAGTAGGAGCCCCACTCTCGATTTTGCGGGAGGGTGCCCAAACTCTTAGTTACGCCACTGACCATCGGTATGAACTAAACGTATCAAGTTAATTTTAAAGTTGAAAAAGTAGTTCTTTCCACCGTGTACAATTAATTACTATTACTGTATATCTATGAATTACTTTATTTAGCATTGTAATCTAATAACCGTAACACCTACATCTTGATTTATTACAATAGTTGTTTCGTAGCCCTTGTTCTTTCGATTAATTAATAAGCTTTAAAGTTTAATTCTAAAATTAATTATTGCTACAGTAAGAGGTAATTAAATAGAGTCGAATAGAAATAATTATTATATTCGTTTACTTTAGAAGAAATGCGAGAAAATTCAAAAATAAATTTTTCTCATCCATAATGTCATTTACAGCTTAATTTAAGCTATAACTTTATTTAAAGAAAATTGGATAAAAGTTTAAAAAATATATTCTTTTTCTCATATCGAAATTCATATTTTGTTCTATAAGTAGAAATAAATTGCCATCCAATTACGTATAATCTTTTGTATAAAATTCAAAAAAAATGAGTGAGCTTATGCTACGTTATGTATAAAAGGCGTTAAGTCAATTTAACTATAACGAGACGTCACAAGTTGTTCCTATTGAATTTTTTTATAGGACTTGTTTGAAAACTTATCCAGTAACAACGATGGTTTAAGATTCCGACACCTGAGTTTTTCGACAAAATGTTTCAAGATTGTAGCCAGTTTATTACAAAGTATAACTTTTATGTTTTCATAATCGCAGTTTATCAGTTTTCCGATCACATACTTTTTTCCTATAAAAATTTCCTCCACCTTAATACACATATTTTTACATAAAAGAAAAAACCGTGGATAAAATTTAGTCGGCCTCAAAAATAAATAGCCACTTATTACATTTTTGTTTAACTAAAAAAAGTATGGAGATTATTTTTGGAATGTAGTTTGTTCGTCTGTATGTGTGTATGGATTTGAGGGTATTCGTGCATACGATTACAAACTGTCCAAGGCTCTCAATCTATTTGAAATTTGGGCTAACGATAAGGCTCACAGCTATCTTACATATCAACCTTCAGTTTTGAAATAAACATGGGACTATTAATGTTTCATCGGAGGTGGGTAAACGAACAATTTACTTTGACGTGTACGGGGTCGGTTTTTCACCCCTGGTTACTCCTTGAAGAGTACAAGTCCATTCATCTCCAAATACATTCGTTGGGCGTTTCTAGTCAGTCCTGCACTGATCCCTTTTGTCCAAATTCTTCTGCTTCTTTCTTGCATAAATCTTCAACGTCATTCGTTCGAGTATTACAGAATTGTATTTTGCAAGTCTCAACTAGGCCAGTCTCCAGCAATATTTGACTTGATTTGGTGAGAGCCAGGTGCATTTAAAGCTGTAAATTTAAAAGCTAATTTAAATTATTTGAAAAATTGCGACAAGGTTAACGACCACGTTGTTAATTATCATTCAATATTTTTAAATTGAAAAATCCCAAATAATCAAACATAAACCACTTTTGTAACAATTTCCACTACATTACGTTGATAGGCTGGATAAACTCTTGCATGTGTTTCAGCTACTAAAAAAAAAAAAATTACGATGATGAAAAATCCAAAATTTGTAAATGAAGATGATACGTAGCTAAACTCGTCTAATTGAAACGTAGATATTAAAGATAGTTAAATAATAACTCAAACCCAGTAGCTGTGAGTGAGATGAGTCAGAATTTCAACAGTTTGAAGATTATTTAGAAGTTAGAAGAACTGAACGACCTTACATTATCATTTGACGTCACTGTAACTCCTCCCAATTTTTCCACAGATGTTTATATATTATTAATGTTTTATTACGGTTTAGTAAACAAATAGTTAATAAAACTGTGCTCTTTTACATCTTTTGGGAAAAACTACTCTTCGACATAAATTTAACACAATCAAAATTTATTTTTTTCTTATTGTGCTTCTCAACTCAGCCGTCACTTTAAATAAACTCTTTTAAAGAGCATCCTCGCGACATTTTCTACGCGTATATAGAAGTGATATTAATCAAAATAAGTCGAGTATTTTTGTGCTTGAACATATAAAAAAACAGAAGGTTTTTTTTAATAAACTTTAACTGTATGATTACACGAGAGTATAAAACAAAAAATTTCTTTTTGTAAGTTGGTGTTGAAGAAAAATTAAATTAAAATTCATAAAGCTAGAGAAAATAGCGCTTAATAGATTTTTATGTTTTTGCCAACACATAAGTTGAGCTTATCTTTTAGAAACTATGCAAACAACAACTGAAAGTAAAGTTTTCAATAGAATCAACTTTTAATGTTATTTTCAGACATTAAATTTTATTTAATTGTTATTACAACAACACAACAACAAGGTAACCCAGCTTTTGCAGATGTAATAAAGTTGTACTTTGTTTAAAATAGAAAACGCTCGTAGAAGAAAATTTAAACAAAATAAAAGAGTGCGGGCGCGCTTCTGATGTAGTTTTACGTGTAAATTGAATAACAATCGTTTAGTTAAATTATTGGTATTTGATAGGGGATATAAATCGTACAAAGCTCTAAATTAAAAATTACTCATCCGAAGCATTGTTTGTATTCATTATACACATACAAAAACCAATCATTTAAATGAAAATCTAAATAAATTTGCCAATATTAGAATATAAAGAGATTTAACGTGAAAACCTCCAAAAAACCGCAATTCGATTCGCAAATGTTAAATTTGGAAAATAATTAACTGATATCGTTAACCGCGATAAACAACAATCTGCCATGAACAATAATTGTGGTCTAACAATAGTAAATGGATATTTATGCCATAACGTCAATTTAGAATATCAATCACATAATCGGTATATTTATCGGTATTTTGTCGGTGTACCGGGGTACACATTTGTCGAGTCCGGGGGTGCGTAACGTTTGGTGGCACTTTGAGTGTCGGCAGCTGTCAGCGCTCTCGTCGGACTCGCGAAAAACCGATATGTCACCGGCGTTAAATTATGCAGCTTCGTTCTATAACACGCTCTTCGGCTCTTGTACCGTTTGTACACGTCCATCCGGCACGATCGAGCACACGCATTTTGACCCATTTGTTTAGTAGACCGTTTTCTGCCACCCTTTTATTATTATTTTTTTTTGTTTTTCCCCATTTTCGCGCTTTCCGGCTTTTATCGAAAACATCGCCTACTAAACATTTACACGAGACTTTTAACATCAAAACCGATCTTTTTTTTATCCTTTGCGATATACTAACAGTTTCTACAACGATGGAATATGTTTTTAATTAATTTAGTGTTAGTAACTTTGAAATTGTTTAGCGGAGGACGAAAGGTTCGTTAAAATAAGTTTTGTCACAAAGTCCGATAGTTGAAAGTTTCAACTTTTGGCTGTAATTCGATGTCGAATAAGTCAGTGTAGCATGTAAATAGCCCTTATTACGGAGGCACTTAAATTGAACATTACTGAAGGATGTGATACTTTTACTTCATGTATTGACCCGAATACTCTCGAGTTCACCAAGGAATACTTACAAATTCTCTCAAGTAAACATTATTTTTCCAGCCGAGGGTGGATTTTCTTCGAATCGATGCTTATACGATACAGAAAGTTAAGCCATTATCGCTCTTGTTAAAAGTTGAATGAGTAACTTATGGATAATGAAATATTTTTTTTGTATCTAAAATATTATTTTCTTTAGATTGAGTAAGTCCCTGTGGTGTATTTGCAGAGTGGGTGAAATTGGGTGTAGAAAATAGGGAAATTTTTAATTATTGCTGTTAAAGAAACAATAATTGTTAAAGAGCTCGACGACTTTTGAGAAATTTCAACAGAATAATGACATTTTTCTTCATAGTTTTCCATTAGCAAATGGATAATTAACTTACCGTAGGGAAGGGGGGGTTAAGGAGGAGAGAAATATACAAATATTTTGGAATATGCCAATTGAAACTCATTGACGAAAATTTGGAATACGTATTCGTAAGAAAATACGAATATCTCGTTAACTATTACTTTTTCGCCAAAAGTAGTTATTATAAAATTTGTAGCTCACAAAATTTCCTACAAGAAAAGTTCATTACTATCACTCAGTGTCCTAAGTTTGCTGCACAAAATAATCCTTAAAAAGAAGATAAGCTTAAACGCTTAATTGGTTTATATCTTCCAAGGTATTGCGTTCAGGTATAATAAACCATAACCCAACTTTAACCATAATTCAGTTTTTTATCACTCCGCGCAAAAATATACAGGGTGTTCCATTTAGAAGAATCATATTTTCGTCACTTAAAAATAACAAGGTTTGTTCTTTTCAAAAAACACCCAGTGGAATAAAATCAATTTTCGTTAATGGAAAATGATAGAGGGTAGTTTTAACTACGTAGGAACCAATAATCTTTCTTTAACTTACTAAAACAACCACTTGGCGATTTTTTCAAGCAACTCCTGCATTTATAAATGTAGTCAAATTAGGATTCGTTTGACTAGTTTGATAAATGCAGAAGTGCCTTAAACAAATTACAGGGTGGTTGTTTTAGCAAGTTAAGGCAAGATATTTGATGTCGACGTAGTTAAGACTGTTCTCTATGCTTCCCCATCAAAGAAAATTGCTTTTATTGTACAAGGTGTTTTTGAGAGGAACAAATGTAGTTATATTCAAGTGACGAAATTTTGATTTTTTAAATATAACACCCTGTATATGTTTGCGTAAAGTTGTAACATCGATATAACTGTGGTACGTTCATTAAAGTCCTCAGCATCACTCAAATCGAAGATGGGAGGGGTTCGAAGTAAAAAATCAGCAACAACAAACAGTTTATACCCAATTAAAAAATATTTATTTACGCGGGATTAGCCCTATAGCTTGACCAGCGTTCCTCCAGATCGACAGTCGGGCCAACAAACCGAAGACTGTAATCAAGCCTACTTATAAGTGATCAACAGTCGGGCAAAAGGTCAAGACTATAATGTTCTTCCAAACAATCGGTCAAAGCCCAAAGATCTTTTAGAAATTCCACACAAATGATCGACAGTCGGATCAAAGTCAATACTGTAATCAGAGTCCTACGCAACAGGAATGTACTGATCAGCTTAACCCTACAACTGCAGCTTATCTCAGCCGCTGGTGCAGGGACGCCAGACCATCAACTACCCGCAGCACAATAAGATCTCACTGACACAATAATACAAGCACAGTGGATGCTCACGGTCGGTCACGGACTCCCCTGTAATCAATGCACGTCGAATATTTATTAATTCTCCACCACCAAGTTCTTAGCACCAATCAGAACTCGCCTGTTCGATTTAACTACGAGGTAGGAACGTACATCTAACTCCGTACTCGTATCTTTACGATTATCACTCATCTACTACATAAATGCTTTTTTGTAATGATTATGTAGGTGGCGATAGATGCGGACTTAAAAGAGGCATTGAGGGTATAAGTATAAGTTTTAAGGGTATAAGATGTTAATTTTTCACGTATCAGAAGAAGAATCTTAAGGATTCGTAACACTCTAACACCGGTAGAAAAACGCATCGTTACAAAGTGATAAAGAATTTAATTATTATGTTTCAAATTGTGCTGGGGTTTACTATATATCTAAACTCGATACCTTTGAAGATAATGATCTAAATCACTATATTCAGTTTTTTTCTTTCTAAGTGTTATTTTGGCAGAAGACTTCAGACCCCGAGTGATATAAATACAACCTTTGTTGTAGGAAATTTTACGATCTACAAATTTGGTAATAGCTATTTTTATCGAAAAATCCATAGTTTATGAGATATTTCCGAAAAACTTCTATTTTAGGGCACTTTAAACCAGTTTTTAAAACTTAAAATAATAACCTTTTATTAATAATAATTAAATACACCTTTTAAACCATAATTACACACATTTAACTTTCAATTTGTACGTATTAAACACCTATACCTATATAAATTTTAAGCAAAGCCTACTCGAATTATACCTTTGTATTACACATTTATCTATTTAATCCTTTTTAACCAAAATGATAATAATTTCATTTCGATGTTCAGACGCTTTTCACTTAATTAGTTATGTCACGAATGTCTATCTTTAATTTTAATTAAGTATCTTTAGTGCACAGAGATACGTTTTGTTAAATAATCCATTTTACGTGGATAATACACAATTAACGTGCTCTAAGCTATTTAATTTAATTTTATTTTTCATAATTTTTCATATATGAAAGTCACAAATAACTTCAACAACAACAAATTAATTTAATGTGTATTACTTGAACTTTTATGTGACATGGAAACTGCCCTTTTTTTGGTTTAAATGTTCATTATACGTCGAAAATTTTTATCGTGTAATACGTCGACGACTAATAAAGGTCATTTAACGTAATTGGAACTCATATATGGACTATTTTAACTGTTTTTCTTAGTGCTTACGTAGACAAATTTTATATTTATAGCTACAACAATAATATACAGGGTGTGGAATGCTTCTCTTATCACTTGATACCTTGATGATAGAGGTCACTACAGCGAAGCTGTAACAAAGGTTCATCGATTCCAAGTGTATCAAATTTTTCCAATTCACCCTAATTATTATATTATAATAATAAATAATAGGTAATATGGAACTGTAAATATATTCTTGTCTACTCTTATTGAAAAGACAAAAGAAACTCTGAAGAAAGGAATATACGTAGAAAATTATTTTATAAAATAATAATTAATTAAGGGTAAAATAATTATTTATTGTTATAAATTGATGTGGTTGGGTAACCGCTTGTGACGCAATGTTGTAATTGCTTTTTAAGTCTACAAAGTCGAATATAATTTTGATAGAATTTTTAAGTCTTCTTAGACACACAGCGCGACGTCATCGTTTGAACTTAATATGTATAAAATTATATCTTTTTTAAGTTTAATTAAATTATTTTTGTTAATATTTACATAATATTGCATTATGTGTAAACTTACTTTAAATTTTCTTGGGAAAACTTTGTTTATTTAATGTAATCTCGATGCATAGTAATATGAGGAGCAATCTTCGAGAAACTTTCAATGGCGAGGATTTACTTGGGACTCCAATGAAAATCACAATGTAAATTATAAAGATGAAGTTTTTCATATTTTAAATCTTTTTAGTATACAAAAGTAAAGACCTAATAGGGTCTCTTACAGCCTCTCGGGCTCTCCTGACAAATTTTCAAGGCAGCTCAAATAACAAACATTTAATATCCTTAAAGGGGGTGTAAACCAAAAAAACTTTTTTTCGTAGAAATATGCTAAAAAATATCTTAAGAACAACGGTGAAAACCGCACATCTTTAGCCCAAATATTAACCGAGATATAAAGCGTTTATGTTTCAAACGTGTGACATCAGACAGACAAATACATGCAACCAGCAAGCGCATAGCTGACATTGAACTGAAGTTGACAATTTTGTTTATATGAAATTAGTCTACGATGCTGCTATGCGACCGATGCATCGATAGCGAATTTGTCCGTGTGACGTAGCGCATTTTTGCTTAAAAACCTTTTATCTTTTGAACGGCTCATCACAACGATGTGCGGTTTAAAAATTTGTTCTTAGAATCCTCTGTACTACAACTTTAATTTTTGGTTTACACCCCCTTTAAATCAGTCTAGATCAGTTTTATTTTTACATTTTTATAAATCAGAAATGGATCAGTGTAGGTAAGTGTCAAATAGAAATATAATTGTAATTTATGACAGTTGTCACAAAATTAATTCAATAAGAAATTTGGCAGTTACCAACATTGATCCATTTTTGACTTAAAATATAAGTACAGTTTCCTGTACTGTAGAAGTACAGATTCAATGAAGTTACTAGTTTTTTTACCATTGATAAGAATTGTATTTAGAAGATTAATTTTGGTAGTACTTATCCACCCGTTTGGGAATTAGATTCAAGTCAGTTTTTAAAACCCTTATCAATAAGGGTTTTTGTGTACGATATCAGATTTCATGTACGATACAAGTTTTTTTCGTGTATATATTTTGTACATATTTTCAACATAATTATAGCAATTATTTCATTTTCATTTGTTACTGAGATAACGCAAGATTGTATCCAGTAATCACCCACGTTAAGATACTGATGCAAGATTTTATCGAGCGTGCATCGCCGTCGTTAGATAAGTCGTTGTTATTTTATGCTATTGAGTAAAAAAATGTGATAAACAATTACATTTGTTTAATAATTTGTTAAATTTGGATAAGTAAAGTTACAGTTGATTGGTTTTGAAGGTTGTAAAGAGAGTACAGGTGCACTGGTACAGTTCTACAATTTTCAATTTATTTAATTTTTTTGGTAGAATTTAATGAGTTATTATTTTGTACTTATTTTGTTTGAATCATTCATCATCATTGTGGTCTTCAACCACTGTTAACTTGTTTAATACTTACGTTTATTTTTTACTTGTAAATATTTGTGTTGAAGTTGTTTATGTATACGAGGTACTTGTGTGAGTGCCAGTTTTTTTCCTTCTCTCGTTTTTCACGATTCTAGGAGTTGGACATTGTGATGGAAATCGTGTGGCTCCCTGTTATTTTTACCATCATAATCTACATCCATCTCCTCAAGTTAGCTGGCACTCTCATTTTGTTAAATTTAGTTTATTTTGGAATTTTAAAAAAATTTTGCTTTTTTTATTCGCGTTTTCTTGAAGTTCTGAGCATCTCTGACTTTCGTACTTTTTACATCGGCCCTTAAAAGTTATTTATAATACACATAGTTGATTGATTTCTTGTTTAGTTCATGAAAAGTAAATCGGTATGTATGTTTATGCAAGTGGAAAATGACCAAAAAGTCAACTTTCCTTTTAATATCTTCACCAAACCTATGTTTTCTAAGAACATGCCGACATTTTTATCCTTAGGTTAGGTGGTAACTTACCGACCAGGGAAAGTATCGTAAATTAATCTTTTTAGGTAATCTCCGCTTTTAAACAGAAAATAAATATTTCTTTTTAAAGAGCAAATTGCAATAAAAGCGAAAGCCTTAACATTAAAGTCTCGTTTTGTCGTAACGGTTAAATTTGAAATATAAACAACGCTCGATGGAGCTTTTTAAATGTCTATTTGTAAACTCATCCGAAAATTCCTGTAGAAAGTAATCGATCGATGTTATTTTAAAGGAGTGTTCGAGAACTAATCGCGTTTGTATAAAGCGAAATACACCGTATTGGTTTCGACATCCTTTCTGTTTATATATGTAATAGACGATTTTGAGTGCTAAAGCTTTCATTTGACAACACAAAGCCTTTTGTATTTATAGAACGATATATATTAGAAAACGTTTTACTTTACTCGAATTTATTTTTTTGTCGCGCGTTTTAAATAACATACAAAACGAGACGAGAATTTTCGAATCGCAAAATACTTAAGTAAAAGAAGAAAATTTGTTTTTGTTCGTTAAAGATTACTTTATAGGAACGTGAAAAGGAGTGTAGTAAAAATGTAACTTTTCCGAGAGAGACTCTCTCGTACAAGAAAAACTTTTTAAACACAATCAAAACTTGTCTTTCACCGGTAAGTTACGAATACGAAAACTTGGGGTGTCATCTTTAATTCTGATTGTAAAAGAAGGAAATATAGATCGGGACACGAATATCAATGTACGTTTCACTCAAAACTTGAATTAGAAACGAGAACGAGCATTGAAGCCAAAACTTGATTTGTAACTTTGCCATAGTAAGTTGTTACTATCGAATCTCCTACACAGTTCGCTAAAACTTGAAATGAGAACATATTGCAAATGTTAGTCGAAAGGCAAACTATACAACAAACAGCACTACAAGTTTCTCTCTTATCAAAATATAATTATTATTGCATTTCCAAAACATTTAACTTTGATCAAAAACTTGACATAAGTTTGTCGGAATCAAAGCGATTTGTGCCGTTCTCCGACTCGAGCCTTTATCGCTTAACCCCTCAAAATAATTTTAATTAAACTTTAAATCCCTCCGAGTACCATCTATCTATTATTTATTAACAAAACGTCGATTTTGTATTTAGGTAAATAAACCAGCAGAATATAATATGCACGTATTCGTAAAGTTTTCCATAAATAGTTAATTTGAGACAACTCGACAGTGTTACTCTATTATTTTCTTCCTTCTCTCTCGACTCTCGTTGCTGCCGCACTAAAAGTTTTACATAACTCTCCTACAAAACTATCGTATCCATTCAACACCGATTCTAACGTCTCTAATTCCTTTCCGAACCCTCCACGAAATTGTACTTTAGCTTCTTCCTACGTCTACTTTATTTTGAACAAAAAAGCTACGACTCGGTACAGACTACCGACTTTTGTCAATTTATTTACTTCTTTTTAAGTCATCTCGTACGAGAACTCGTTAAGAAAGATTTATTTTTCTTAAGCTTTTAAGGTCACTTCGCTAGGAGCAATTGCTTATGTGTTTGTGTATACATATAGACACACACGTAACTTTTCTATTAGTTGAATTATATCCGGAGGTAATGCATCATCCTAAACATCCCTTTTGGATACACCCTTGATCCATAAAGCAACTTTGAAAAAGATACCCAATTTATTTTTCTTGTTAATAAATTCCCACGGCTCCACTTTGGTTCGTATCAAAATAAAAAATAGTAAATACTCGAACCTGTGTATATTTTTTGCCTAACATTTTTATTACGTAATGAATTTTCGTGAAAAATCCTCTTAAAAATTGGTTATACGCGATAAAGTATCCCCGACGGCAATAACTGTTCAGCAGTGCGTAAGTGCTCTTGAATTTTTAACGTACTATGTTGTATATAGGAGAGAAGTACATTTCGTGATACAGATGTTCAGGTGGGACCCGGAGTTTTTAAACGATAGTTTAATCGAGAATCCTTGTACATCCCGACAAACTCCACCTCTATATCTCGACCGATCTATTCCCGAGTCCACGATATCTTAAGTTTCGACGTTCGTTTTAAAACTTTACAAAATTCCCAAATCAAACAAAAAGTCGACAACACAATAAACTCGAAAATATTTCCACGACGAGTCCTGTCACCGAAAATTTATAAAGGACCGACAAAAATTATCTATTTTACGAATCTATTTATTTAATATTCGTCACAAAAGATTTGAAACGGAACACGCTCGCTTATATTCAAAAAAAGCTTTATTTTTTAATCAAGATGAACGAAATCTTAAACAAATAACCTCATTTTTTATATTTTTTTAATTTAATACTCCCTTAAAACCCACCATAACATAATGGTCATACTATAGTATAAATTGAAATTAATGAAAAATTAATTATTTTTTAAGAAAACACGGAAAACTCTCGGAAAATGGCCCAAATTTAATAATCGAATAAAATATTTTTTTGTATTATCTAAAATTCGTAATTTATTTAGTTTACGTTTCAGTCGATAAAATTAAACAAAGCGGAAGGTAAATTAATTAATATCAAATACTAAAATACTCGATCAATATTTAAGGTGGAAATATCTTTTTGAGACGTAAAAACTTGATGAGGTCGTCTTGTAAAATATTATTTAAGCTTTCAATTTTCACTTCGTTATTGAATTATTTATTTTTAGAAAAAATTTCATATTTTGACCTCTTCAGTTCTAACGAGCTCTTTCGAAACTGTCACCAGTCTCATCAATTATACAATCAGAATTAATTATTCACATTATAAAAAACACATGGATCATCGGAAATGCGCATTAAGGTCCGAAAGAGACAGAGATATAAAAAAAGGAAATAGAGATGGGGATTAGTTTATAGAGATGGGGAGTGGGGCAAGTATGATAGGGATTGCTTGAGAGAAATAGGGAGTGGTTTGTCACCATAGTGTTCAAGTGTCAAATGTCAATATATCACCATAGATACCATGTCGTCATCTAGCATCATATGTTAATGTCATTTCATATTTCCGGTAGAGTTATCTATCATTCTATCTGTTAACCCATCTATTATGTCATGTCATATGTGATTTCAGAGATTGGTTTTGAGAAGTGGAGATTGGGAGAATCTGTCACCATAGTTACGATATGACAAATGTTATAAATGTCATTATGGGGGGATGGGGACACTGTCATGCCATATTATATCATTTCATACGTCAAAGGGGTCATCTCTCATCCCATCTGTCAATCCATCTGCCAACCCTTCTGTCATCCCATATATCATTTCATCTGACATTCCATCTATCATATTATCAGTCATTCTATCTTTTATTTCATCTGTCTCCCATATGTCATCAAATTTACATTTCATATGTAACCTTATCTTACAGATGAGTTTTGTCAGGTAGGGTTAGTGACAGATAGGATGAGATGACAGATGAGATTGACAAATGAGATTGACAATTGAGATGACAGATGTGATTGACAGATGAGTTTGACAGATAATGCTGACATATTCAATAATATGACAGTAGAGATGAGATGACAGCGGCAATTTACAGTTAGATGACATAATCGATTGACAGATGAGATGGAATAACAAATAAGATTGACAGATGAGACGATATGACATAATATTAGACTGGCAAATGATACTCATAGATCGAAGAGGTATAAACAGACAAAGAGAAGATAGGTTCATGATCTATTTAATTTAAAAAAAGTTGAATAGTTAGAAGGAAGTTAATAAAGAGCTTTATAGTACCGGCTCTTAACCTGTTATTTACACAAGTTAAATAGCGATATCACACTGTAAAAATAACACAAAATATATTGACAAAAATATTCATAAAACTGGTTTTGACAGTGTGCTCGGCTATATTTACGAAGTTTTTATAAAAACTGTGTTTATGAGATTATGCGACTGCACGTAAATATTTTGACGTGACGTCACATAAATACAAACCATTCTATTTTTTTATGAAAGGACGTTTCCATTGGTTGTTGATGCGAGCCTGCGTCTTGCTTTGTTGTCTGGTAGCACATGTTTTGTATTTAAATGTATTTCTCGGACCTTGGAGTTTTGCAGCTTATGCAACACATTCTACAATCTGTAAATTTTTTTAAGCAAATTATGACAGTGTGGTATACCCAAATAACGAATAATTTTTATGAATATTAAGAAATTGTTATGAAATATTTACAATGTGGGACTAGCTTAAATGTAGATAATGACTGTATTTTTTGTAAGTTTAATAAAACCGATATCTGATGGATTTGTTATTTTCTTAGCATTTCGATGATACTTGTAACGTTGTGACTTTATTTCTCTGATAACCGGGATCTCTGAATTCAAGTAAACTTGTGGTTAGAGTACAAAGTACAAGTTGTATATTAAAGATGATATTCTTGAGAAAATTTAATAAAAGTCGACGTTTGCACTAGACAAAGTAACAAGTATAATATTGATGTCACGAAACGTTTTCTAAACCACTCGAAATCTTCATTTTATACAAGATGATTTTGTACTAATACTAAGTACTTACCTACTACCAACTATGTACTTACTTCACTCTCTTATTATAATTATAATGTCGACGTATAATTATTATAGCATAGAAAAAAAATCAAAGACAGTATTTTAACTTAATTTTATTTTGTTGCAGGTAATTTTCACCACTAACAATTTTCTGGGATGACAAAACTGAGATGTTCGACTGTGGGACACCTTGTATGTACGTTTTAATTAATTTTTTTTATTTTGCGTTGGTAATATACTCATTACAGCATCGAAAACCATCGAAAATGGTGTTAGAATGTTCTACTATAAAGTACCCTGTTTCTAGTTTTTTTTTAGTTTGAGATTGGTATTTAAAATAATTATTTTGACACATGATACAAACCAATTATGAAAACATTATGCTTAATTTAAAAAAATAATTGCAAAAACTCTTATTAAGTAATACATACATAAAACACTTTTATCACAAGGGCTTTTGACGCACTCAGGCATTTCAGACCTCTTTTCAGTCGGTCTGCAAAATTGGTCTTTGTGTGTCAAAATGCTATCTTTTGACACTTGTATTTTATCATACTATTATTAACTAGGCTATAACATAATAATAATACATCTGAGCCCAATAGATTTTTTTTTAATTCAAAATGGCGACGACAACGATTATAACTCAACAGGTAATTTATTTACCAACATTTTCTTATTTTAAAGGCTCTTATACTTAAAAATAGCTTACTGCACACGAAAAAGTCCTGTAATGGCCACATAGGAAAGATTTTGATTTATTTTCGCAAATATTTTAACTAAATAGTATTTCTCAACAATTTACTAATTTTCCTAAATTAATTAAACTTTTCTTGGTTACCCCAATTAGGTATTCATTTTACAAAATTGAAAGTTTCGAATCGAAATTAATTTGTTTAGTTTAAGCTCATATTAGCGGTGTGTTATTTTAAACTTTTTCCAATTTCAAAACGTAATTTTCTCTCGGTACTTAATAAGTAGTAATTAAATTAGATTTTTTAAAGCCTCCTTATAGTTTTTTAAGCACACATAAAATACTTTAGGTCATCATAAAGACATTAAGGTTTAGTAAACTTATTGTTCTAACCCCAATAGCGGTGCTCTTAATAAGGAAACGCTCTTCACGTTATCCTTTACCTCTTGAACAATTTAAGCATCTTAACATCGACCAAAGACCTTTCATATTTTATTAAGTTTAGAGCCTTTCCGTAAACAACAAAATTCCCTGATTAAATCGGTTCGATTAAATTTAAATTTTGAATTTCGTACGTGGATTTTTTAATTTTATTAAAATACTTGAGTCGTATAAGCTCGTATAGGATGGCAAAGGAAGGCAATTAAAAAGATGTGCGCGCTTTTAAAAGAGTTTGGATGGATAAAATCAAGAATGACATGAATGTACACAAATTTTAGCATGGAAAAGCTCGTTCTAAAGAGAACAATAGTATACTAATCCTTTATAAGTCTTTTGGAATTAAATAATTTTTTTTAATCTACGGTTTAAAAATTTCCCCTATTTGTGGACTCTCTTAGGGTATAAATTGTTAATTGTTACAAAATAAACACATCGGAGACTTTCAATAACGACGATTAAAATTTTAGCTTCTTCAACTTATAGTTTTCATCATTTTCTATTAACGATAGTGACTTATACAAAGTACCCAATTTATACGGTCGGATAGATCTCGAGTCTTAGATGTTTATTCCACTGCGTTGTGAAACATCGGTATCTTAGTGGTAGGAGTTTAAAGGCATCAAGAGGATTTAGTTAGTGTTAAATTTATGTTCGACATATCCTATAACAGCGCCATATTAAGTTATATTTTAATCGGTGATCACCAAAACAACTTTTCATCCTTTCCTGACTACGGTGTTATTGTGATGATACGTCTGAACAATAGGATTATCTGAAGAGTAGAACAAACAACATTGACTCAGTTTAAAACCATACATACATTCTTGTCCAGAATTTAAACTAAGGCCGGAAGCTGTAGATTCTAGATATCTATATTGTTTGTATCTTTAATTTTTGTTCTTTCATCAGAAGACTATTTTTTGGTTTTACGTACTGTGGAAGCTTGCTTTTACGTAGTACCTAACACTTAACACAAAATATCGATTTAGTGCATTTTATGGTTTATGATTTAGAAATCTTGGAAATATAAATGGCGTCTTCCGTTACAGACGAATTGAATAGGAAATGGTTCGTTTTCTACTCGAAATCACATGAGAATAATCTTATGTTAACATATAAAGATCATTTAAAAGTCATTTTTAATCTTAAATCTTTTTCTTTCTAAAATTTTTTAATAACGATTGATTTGTAACCGCTCAATTAAACCTTTTTAAATTTCAAATGATAAAAACTTGAGAATTTCTGTTATGATTTATTGTTATTTATTATTCGTATTAATTCGCACCAATAAACATTAATTTGTAATTAAATAATTCCACTGGTTTTCAATTAGCGATATTATTAAATTAGGCAGGATATTTTAATTTTCGTGTTTGAAATTGCTAAAATTATGACATTTAAATGTTAATTAAATTTAATTGTAAAAAAAGAATCGCTAACGCATTTAAATTTATTTTCTCGTAGCAAAATAATTGTATTTTAATCAAAATAATAAAAGTTGCAGCATTTTACAAGTTCCTATTAACAACTAAAGCAATTAAAATGAAAAAGTTGCTCTAATTAGTTTATTGCACCTTAACACAAATGAATTTTTACAATAAGAGGATTAAATTTTAAAATTAATGTCGACCAACTTTTCTTGTGTCAACTCCACAACTTTGATATATACCGTGTGTCCCTCTAACCAACGGTGTTACATGGAAATTAAAATCTTTTTTTTTCAGTTTATCGCAGATTTCTGTTAGTTATTTTAACTTACATGTTAATAGTATCAACGGATAGAGATTTTTTCCACTTCTGATATCATCAAAAGTTCGAAAACAGTAACTTGAATTTTTTTAATCAAATACTAACCACTAACATTTTTGTAACTTAAAATGGTGAGCAGGAATCTGTAATAAACTCAAAAACAATGGTAAATTCCTAAGTGCTTCTTTGGTTAGGGGCAAACGGTGTATCGAAAAAAAAAAGTTTTGAGTTTTAAGATCACTAGGGGAAATATTTCAGTTTTTAACATTTCTGACTAATTAAATATGGAAACTAGGACAAATATTTTAATTGTTTCAGATAGGTAATTTTCAGCTACACAATTTTTATTAGAAGTGAAAATGCCGTTAGAGCACTCCTAAGAAAGCTACAATCGTGAGAGGCACTGCATGCTACTAAGTTCTGTGTAATATAAATATTTTGATTTTTAATTACCCTTGACAAATTAAATATGACAACTAGGACAAATATTTTAATTGTTTCGGATAGATAATTTAGAGCTACACAATTTTTATTACAGGTGAAATTACTGTCAGAGTACTCCTAAGAAAGTTAGAATCGTTAGAGGCACTGCATGCTACTAAGTTCTGTGTAATATAAATATTTTGATTTTTGATTACCTTTGACAAATTAAATATGACAACTAGGACAAATATTTTAATTGTTTCGGATAGATAATTTAGAGCTACACAATTTTTATTATAGATGAAATTACTGTCGTAGTACTCTTAAGAAAGTTAGAGCCGTGAGAGGCACTGCATGCTACTAAGTTCGGTGTAATATAAATATTTTGATTTTTGATTACCTTTGACAAATTAAATATGACAACTAGGACAAATATTTTAATTGTTTCGGATAGATAATTTAGAGCTACACAATTTTTATTAGAGATGAAATTACTGTCAGAGTACTCCTAAGAAAGTTAGAATCGTTAGAGGCACTGCATGCTACTAAGTTCTGTGTAATATAAATATTTTGATTTTTGATTATCTTTGACAAATTAAATATGACAACTAGGACAAATATTTTAATTGTTTCGGATAGATAATTTAGAGCTACACAATTTTAATTATAGATGAAATTACTGTCGTAGTACTCTTAAGAAAGTTAGAGCCATGAGAGGCACTGCATGCTACTAAGTTCGGTGTAATATAAATATTTTGATTTTTGATTACCTTTGACAAATTAAATATGACAACTAGGACAAATATTTTAATTGTTTCGGATAGATAATTTAGAGCTACACAATTTTTATTATAGGTGAAATTACTGTCAGAGTACTCCTAAGAAAGTTAGAATCGTTAGAGGCACTGCATGCTACTAAGTTCTGTGTAATATAAATATTTTGATTTTTGATTATCTTTGACAAATTAAATATGACAACTAGGACAAATATTTTAATTGTTTCGGATAGATAATTTAGAGCTACACAATTTTAATTATAGATGAAATTACTGTCGTAGTACTCTTAAGAAAGTTAGAGCCATGAGAGGCACTGCATGCTACTAAGTTCGGTGTAATATAAATATTTTGATTTTTGATTACCTTTGACAAATTAAATATGGCAACTAGGACAAATATTTTAATTGTTTCGGATAGATAATTTAGAGCTACACAATTTTTATTATAGGTGAAATTACTGTCAGAGTACTCCTAAGAAAGTTAGAATCGTTAGAGGCACTGCATGCTACTAAGTTCTGTGTAATATAAATATTTTGATTTTTGATTACCTTTGACAAATTAAATATGACAACTAGGACAAATATTTTAATTGTTTCGGATAGATAATTTAGAGCTACACAATTTTTATTATAGATGAAATTACTGTCGTAGTACTCTTAAGAAAGTTAGAGCCATGAGAGGCACTGCATGCTACTAAGTTCGGTGTAATATAAATATTTTGATTTTTGATTACCTTTGACAAATTAAATATGGCAACTAGGGCAAATAATTTAATTGTTTCAGATAGATAATTTAGAGCTATACAATTTTTATTACAGGTGAAATTACTGTCAGAGTACTCTTAAGAAAGTTAGAGTCGTTAGAGGCACTGCATATGCTACTAAGTTCGGTGTAATATACAATTTTAGATTTTTGATTACGTTTGATAAATTAAATATGGCAACTAGGACAAGTATTTTGATTGGTTAGGATAGATAATTTTATGAACTCTAATTTTTAGTAGTCGCCAAATTACCCTCAGATAATAATGTGAAACATCCGATTTTTTTATTTTAAGGGGGATAGCCACTGTGACGGCCGAAAAAATGAATGATTTTCAAGAATTTTTTTGTCCGGGTAAATAAAGGAATTTTTGGATCGGGTTTTTTTTATTTTATTAACTACACATCCAATAATGTTTCCACGAATTTTTATTAAAAAATATTAAATGGTTTTAACAATATAAACGGAGCCGTAGAGCCTGAAAAAATAATTCCCCCTCCAAGGTCGCATCAATTTTTCAAAAGCCTGTAATCTGACAAAAAAAAATTATTATAATCTGTATGATTGTAGTTATCGTTGTACGTAGCCGTTTTTTTAATTTTGATTTTTCACAAAGTGGCGACCGATTGAAAATATTATTTTCATTTTTTCGACCGTTTTTTTTTGTTTTCAAACAGTTTAGAAAATAGTAAAAAACAAAATTTTTCAAATCGGCTACGCTTAACCTCTACTACTACTACTAAGACGAACAAAACAAAAAAAATAAATTAAAAATCGGTTAAGAATTGTCCGAATTATAGATGCGACCAGTTTGAAAAAAGTCGTTTCGAGAAAAATGCATTTAAAGTTTTCCATTTCCAGTCCATTTCTCTCGCAATGAAATCATGTATCTTTTAAAATTTTCGTACCTATATTAAACTATCGAGTCCTGGACTATATGACGGTTCTTCCTCTTCATCTCTAGGGGTCTTGTTGGCTCTGTTAATTTTCGTAACATTCTGATCGGGAGGTGAAGCGAAAAACAGTCGGCCTACCTGCTCTCAGTAAAATCGCTGTAACTTAGTCAATTTTTGAAATTTTGACCTGCAATTTTGTACACATATTTTTGAATATATAAACTTTGATTTAAGACCAAACAAAAAAATTTTTTTTTTGACCTATCACAGTGGCTATCCCCCTTGAGAAAATAATAATTTTGAATGCCGAAATTGTGGTTAGTTTTAAACCACAACCCCATGCTTTTAGTTTTATTATTAGGAATGAAAAAAATGAAAGGGGGGCGATGTTTAAAAAAATAATTAAGCATATAAACGACCATTAACAAACTTTTATACTTAACAATTTATCTTAATTTAACTTAAATTGATGTGGCGGTATAAGAATCTTCCATCTTTTACTATTTAAAAAGAATATAAACCCACATCTCGGCTAAGGTAAAGGCATCTCTTCCATCTGTCGTGACTTGCGTGTTTTATTTTGTACCTTCATTAATATCTTAATTATGAAAAAATATCTTCTTCTTGTAACGAACTTTCGTCTATAATAAACGTAGCTCAAAATATTGTTGTAAACTAAAATACGCTAAAGTTTAGTAGGTGATGAATAATGATGATGCGGGCCCGGCTGGAAACCGATGGATGCTAATGGTGGCATATAAGACCAACCTGCTGCGAGCAATCAGCATAACCACGAGTTTGGTTTATAAACCGTTCGACTTCCTGGGGTTTTATTCTTTTTTAAAAAGATCGATCTTCTCCGGAAAACTTAATTTATATGCACATAAAATTTTTTTTCTATAAATTATGTTTTTTTTAAAACACCCTCGAGCTTCGACTAATTATTTCCTGCCTCGTTTGACGTCTCTAAAAAGTTTTCATTTGTTAATCTAAGTATCCGTGACTTTAAAAATTCCTTTCGGCTAAACTGCATTTTATTGTACCACCTCAACTTTATTCATAAGTTTTTTTGATATTTTAATTTATATTTATAATATTCGAGATATCGCATGCAAATTTTAATCATTTCGGTAGTTGTATTTCAACATCAAGGCGTGCGCTTTCTTTTAAAACAAGAAAATTTACATCGAAGTTTTATATTCTCTTCATATTCCTAGATAATATGGCTTGATTCCATATTATACAAGATGCCAGTACAATGGCTACTTTTTAAAAAAATGCGTTTTGTATGTTAAAAAAAGTGGAAACAATTACTCAAACTTAAATTAGAGACGCCTTGGGTTGAGAGCAGAGCTGGACTGGCCCTGAGGGCTACAGGGAATTTCCCGGTGGCCGTGATGTGACAATGAAAAAAAATATTGCAAACATTAAGATAAATTGAAAAAATCAAAAATGAACCCCCGGACTATCCGATTTCGTTGTACTAATTTTTATCCCAGTCCAGCCCTGGTTTAGAGGCTCATTATTATTTTTTAAAGAGTTGGCAGTTAAAGGTTATTTGTAAAATAGTCTGTAGAGTTAACTGATAAGTCGATAAGTTTTCCTAATGTCGATCTAGTTATACGCAAGATATCGAACGATTATTCTTCTTTAACTTTATCTATATACGAGACAGTGGCCTTAATGAGAGATTGGTTCTAATATTTGAGAAGCAAAAAGTACACAAAACATTTGTGTATTTTTAAAGAGAGCTTTAAAATAAAATGTTTTGCCAAAACATTTTTTAATTAAAAAGTTTGTCATTTTTCCATTACTTTCGATATCGAAACCATGAAATCACAAAATTTAAAAGTTTTAAATCAGTCTGTAACATCTGTAATTCGCGTCCATTTAAAATTGTGATCCATCTCATATATTAACCGAAATCTCTATGGTCATCTTAAAAACAAAATTGAAATGTAACCCTGTAGATTTTATTCTTTAATATATGGAACTTATCGACTTTAAGTCAGCACTTATGTTGTCATTTAAAAATAAATTATTCTACAAAAAAATGGCACCTAGAAGAATAGTATAATTTCTAACAAGAGATGAAGCATAAGTTTTTTTCGTGAGATGAAAATTTAAATCATGAGCCGCGTAGCAGCGAGTAAAATAATTATTTGAACGAAAAAACCGGATTTTAACTCAAGTTGTAAATGCTATTTTTTCTACGACAATAATTAGTACACCTTAATATTATTCCCTGTACCTGATCCAGATTCCGTTTTTGTCTATTTTATTCTCCACAATAATTTTTATTAAAGTATAAAATTACCATAAGCTCACGCCTTTCCTTAAAGTAACATTCAATATAGCAGGACAACCAAATATCCTATACTTTATTCCAAAACCTTTTTTGTGATCTGAACACATGCAAATCCGAGCTTCACAATACGCCATTTAGACATTATCACAAATACATCAAAATTGTTCTATAAAACGAAATCTTTTAACAACCCATAAATAGAAACGATACCGAGCGTAAAGCCCTGATATACCTCTCACCCTAAAAGTAATTTTTATTAGCTCTTTCCGTTTTACATTCTCGAAGATTCTCTCGCATTTCCTATCAACTTTCGATTTTAAATTTAAAAGCCATACACAAAGTCACAAACCACATCTGTACACACATGTTGATTTATATTATTACAAAAATTATTAATTAACTCAGTTAATTATGCATTTATAGCAACAAATCGTGTAGGTAGATACGTTGTCACGTAAATTTAACCGCAAGCATTTGCACATATCCGTTTAGGTAACTGTCAAACTCAGTTGATTGCCAGTACACTGATTTTCGACCTCGTCAATACGACACCGGCAATGCGGTTGTTACATTCACTGCTTTACACAGAACCTATTTATTTTCATCCCTTTTTTCAATTAAAAGCTTCGTTAAAACATTTTCAGACAATCATTTAAAATTAATTAAGAAAAAAAGAGAAGTAATTGGAAGTAATAACCAAAATATAATTAATTGACGGTTATGGGGGGGGGGAATAAGATAGTTAAGTTAGTTCGTGATTGTCCTATTGTGTTGCCTACTAAATCCTTGCATCTTGGCACTTCGTAACACCGTAACTATCGTGTATTGCCAGCCATCTAAAATGGTAACTACTACTTAAATTTTAACGTCTAAGGGCCGTTTTACATGAACTAAATATCGTACTAACTTGTTAGTACTGAATCAACTCAAGGAGCAAAAGCACGGGAATGTAAGCTTTATCGTCGTGCGTAGAAATTTCGACGTAGAAAGTTAGTACGATCTTTAGTCCATGCAATGGCGTAAATAACGGGCACGCAGGGCCCGCGTTGCGGAAAGACCTCCGAAAATTCCATAGTTTGTACCATAACACTAACCTTTCATGACAACTTCTAAAAGCCAACTTCTTTTTTTTTCAAACCAATAGAAGATAAACTTAGCCGATGTTTCAGCGTCTGGCGCTAGAAATACAAGGTTTCTATTGGCTTAGGCCTGGGCCACACTAGGCTGGTTGCCAGCCGCGAGTTGTGGAAGCCGCTACTGTCAGCCACAAATCAGCTTGGTGTGAGCATACAATTCGCCGCTGGCGCCGCAGGCAGGCAGCGGCAACTAGCAGGTCACGTGACTCACTCGTACCCGCTGCCACCAGCGAGCAGCGCAGTCTGACCACTCAAGCACCACATTAGTGGCGAGTAAACCAGTACGTGGCCAATAAACCACCATTTGCGTGGACCCACAGACGACATGCTTGCTGAAAGCGACTAAACAAAATGGCGAGTAGTAGCACGCAGTGTCACCAGGTTGCCCGCCGCTGATTGCTGGTGCTACTGCCCGCCGCTGATCAGCAGCGGCTAGCAAGGAGCCTAGTGTGACCCAGGTTTTAAGCTGTAAGCCTGGGTCACACTAGGCTGCTGCTGATCAGCGGTGGGCAGTAGCACCAGCAAGCATGTCGTCTGTGGGTCCATGTAAACATGCACGCTGATGCGGTGCTTGAGTGGTCAGACTGCTCTGCTCGCTGGTGGCAGCGGGTGCGAGTTAGTCACGTGACCTGCTATTTGCCGCTGCCTGGCTAGATAGATAGATAGAACATGTTCAATTTCACCAGCCGCTGATAAATACTCGCCGGCTGGCGGCGCTAGCTGATTGATGACTGACAGTAGCGGCTTCCACAACTCGCGGCTGGCAACCAGCCTAGTGTGGCCCAGGCTTTAAAAGAGGCACTTTAAAAAAGTCCGTTTTTGTAATTATGTATTGGAGAACTTAAAAATGAAATAGGTACATACTTTTCTTCCCTTGTGAAGTTACACAGATGTTTCGACAATAAGCAACTAAAAGTCGGTCGGTTGTAAAAGTTTTAGAAATAGTCACAATTTATCATCGTCTTAAATTACCATTTTAAGTTGAAACTCTGCAATTTACAAATAAATGTTTAATGTTGTTAACGTCAAAAAGTATATGGAAGGGGAGGGCTCACTCGGAATCTTGCAGGGAGGCCCCAAAGTTCTTAGTTACGCCACTGAGTCCAAGTATAACGGCCCTTATAGTATCTAATCTATCTTAACGGTATTGAAATTCTAGTGGTGGTAGCTGGTTATTTGGGATATGACTCCCGAGAGCTCATATTCATACATAGAAATCCTATAACGTCATAGAGTAGACCGTATCTAATTCCAAAACCGTTGCTGAAATTATTATTTTTTTTAAGCCACGAAGTGGCTTAAACCCATCAAGCTTATTACATTATAAAAGGAATAGGAATAGTAGGATGTTCTTCCAATTTTATAAATCCGTCAATCAGATCAACACGTCTCTATTCAGAGTAGTTCCACGGCTCATCCACCATCCTCCATAATATTGTGCAATTAAATTCTGAGATGCCACTCTTTCCAAAAATTTTAAATTTACCAGCGATTTTAAATTATTATAATTATAGTTGTTAGTAGAGGTGCACTCAAAACACAAGACGAATGAATGAAAAAGCAACATTGAAAAGTGCCAACGGAAGGAAATGCCACAAGTACGTACTTGTGCATTGTAAATTACGCTATTTTCAAAGCCCGCAATTGTATATTTCACAAAAACTCGATTGGTACCAAAAAAAATAAAACAAAAATAAACAGCGTGAGGTAAAGTAAGCAACGGAAATTTCTAATTAAATTTTTAACAAGTTAAAAATTTGTACAAGTGAATGAATTTTTAATTACATTTTGTATTAAACAAAGATGGTTTAAAACCGCAACGAAAGTTTAGTCTTAATTAGATTAATGTGTAATCAGAAAGTTAATTTTGTATTAACGAAAATTAATTATAAGTCAAAATTAAAAACATCTGGCGTTATAATATATTTTACTTTAACTAGAATCTTGTTCAAAAATTAAAATTGAAGAATTCGATCTAACCAACACCTAGATAAAGTTTAATTAAGAGAAAAGATGACTTTTTTTTATTTAAAAAAAAATTGAAATTCCACTCAGACTTAGTAATTTTATTTGAGGTAATTCGATCTTCTTGAGAAACGAATAGATCCTATCAAAACAAACATCTCGTTTATAGGAATATCTTTGAATTTGGCGCAACTTCCCTTAGAGAACACAAATTATTTGCCATTGTCCATAAACCGGGTGTGGTGTCCCATTTCAACAGATGCAGAAACGTACGACAAACGACAATTGCGTTCGTCGACATAATCGTACACCGATTTAATCCCAAGTATTGTCAACTGCTATTTTACAATGGACCACCACTTATGCAATTGCCTTACCAAACCACCCTTATTCATTGGCAGGTAATAATCATATAACCGGTAGGTACCTATACATTCGTCTGTATTTGTTGTGACATTTGTGTTAATTTCCCATTGCGATTTAGCATCTGTTCGAATTATTCAAATTCTAAAAGGCCTCCCAGGTATCAAATTAATCTAAAGAATGCATCAACTATTTTACAAAAGTAAATATAATTGGCACTCGTTTTTAAACCATCCTGTATTCGAGCATCTTTTTAGACCTACCACGTCGTTCTTACATGAATATTTAATAACTAAATTAACTCGGATCCACTTCTACTCACGAATTGAAAAAAAAATCTTCTAGTCAAACTAACCACTCTTGTAAACACCCCTTACTTCTCTCTCCAACCCTAATTTTAGACAACAAAAAAGGTTAATTTAATTGACTCGTATTTAAGAAATAAAGATGGGAATTCAAATAATATAATATTTTAAAAGTGCACGTCAGAGTCGCTTAATTTATAATATTTATTTGAAAGGGCATTTTTGTGGTGCCGGTGGTACAAAAGTTGATGGAACAACAATGATTTTCATTTAACTTAGAATGATGCAGCAAAATGAGCGAGATTTGATATTATTAAGGAATTCACGATTATATTTAGTGAGGAGCTTTAAGCATTATCGAATTAAAACGTCAAATAAAACACAGTAATTAAGAAGAATTTTCGATTTTATTAAAATAGAAAATATCAAACTGCATACAAAATTACGAATGTCGAATTCAATTTAATGGGTAATCAAATTGTCTAGAGCGAACTCAATAAACCAAGGTGGAAACAATAAAATTTCTCAGAAAATACGTTTCCTGTCGAGGAAATGGTACGAAAAAAGTATTTTGTTCTTTAAAGACGAGAAGGAAGAATGAAAAAAAAAGGGAAAAATCCTTATCTATCTATCATAAAATTGACGTTTTGATAAGTTAGGAACGTCTTTGTCAAACAACATATCGGATAAGGTTCACGATAAAGATGAAAGACTTTTTCCCGTAGGAAATTACGTAACACGTCGACGACTGTAGACACAAGTCTGTTACAATAGGCTCGGTTTTGAAAGGACAAAGCAGTTGCAATTACGGTTACAATAATCAAAGTCTACATCCTGTAATGGGCCAAAGCCCCCGTAATATTGTTCTCTCTTATATGCCACACAGACTACATTCATTTTTGATATCAAAAAGCCGCTACTAAAGTTTCATTATAAAGCCACAGGATTTAATACAGGTACACCGATTCCGACCTCTATTTTCTTTATATCATTTCATATTCTTTTATAAATCCAATTTTATTTTTAAAATTTTATCCAAGAACATTTTACTTACGTACATGCAAGCATTAAATTCAAAAAATACTTTACGGATCGATCGTCCGTTTAATAATAAATTGAAAATGCAATTTTTAAATTTTAAAGCTGGGCGAGGGTTTCTTTTATTCTCAGAGGACATTAACGAGATTTTGTTGAGTTTAATTATTACCTACATTTCTTAAAATACTTTTTATTTAAAACCCTTATTTTCTTCTTACTACATGGGGTGACATGCAGAATGCAGATTCGCGAACACGTAGATAAATAATACGTAACAGCACATTACAGCGTGTCAACATACTAATTCTCTACAGTTGATTTCTGTTCTTATATGAGAGATGTAAATTAGATTAAATGAGATGAAACATCCCTTAAGTAAAATTATTGTATCAAACTATTCAAACTACTGAAAACTGTCAGGATTTTTACCAATTTTCACTTTGTATAGCGAGAAACATCAAGTTCTCTGAATGTAAAGCAGTGTTGAAAAACACAAGTTTCTTGAGCCTGTTGTTAACTCAGGATTGGCTAGATTTGGTACTCGGGAGATCTTTAATTAATAAGAAGTATTAAAAGTAACCTGGAAAAATACTTCCAAAGATAGCCACACGAGGAGACTTAAATTTAACTTTAAAGGTCCAACTCAAAATTTACGTGAACGCATCATCTTCAACGGCTCCCATTAAAAAAGAAATAAATTGTAAAGTCAAAAAAGGGTTGTTTGTGACGTTAGAAACTTTTATTCGGTAAAATTTAATAATTTAGGTGTTTGGGGCATACGGTGGGAGATGTAGGGACAACTTAAATACACCCTCTTCCTTTAAACTTTTACAATTTTCAAGCTATTTCCTTTACCTATATTCGTTATAACGTTCTTAACCTTTCAGTACTAACACTCGGTGTCACAGACCGACGAGTTTTATTTTTATTAATATCTTTGAAATACGAACTGCTAGGGTTGGGAGGTTATCAGTACCTTTAAACTAAATGCTCTCACACATTTTTTTGAAGTTTGCAAGCATAAGTTTGTAATGGTTCAATTATAATAATTGAATTCGGTCTGAGAGACCGACGTTAGTAAAACAGTAACTAAAAATTTTAAATATTTTTTCAAAATTTTTAAAATTTTTTAGTTAAAAATTATTTTTTTCCACTTGTCTTGAATAGAAATAGGATAACAAAAAAACAGAAGAGATTTTTGCATTTACTTCAATTAATAAATAGCTTTTTTTGGTGCATGCGGTAATATGCTCTATATGTTCTAACATGTAAAATGCGACAAATGTTCTATCCAAAATATTTCAGCTATTGTTGAAGATGAAAAAAATATTTTTACCTTTTTAGAAGTGTTGTTCCTAGGTTTGTTTATAATATTACTAGTTATTAAAAAATTTTGTTTAATTCGTTTGAAATCGCTTATTTAATTTATGCATCTTTTTATTTTTGTTTATTTTTATAAAAGTGAATTTTGGTTATTAAAATGAATTTTTTTTTGCTAAAATTATAATTAGTATCCAGAAAAATTACTAAATATTTGAAATAATTTCTATTTGCAATAAAAAAGTTGTAAAAAATACGTTAAAAAAAATTAAAACTAAGCGCGGTCTGTGAGACCGGCGTTAGTATGGATGTTATAGGATGGCATGTTAGTACTGGAAGGTTAATTATTATAATTTTTGGACCTGTTTGGACTTGTTTTGATATTCTGAAAGGTAGCAGCCAGAGGTAGACGTTTAGGGACTTTTGTTTCAGGACAGTGTTAATACAGGGTTTACGCAAAGTTTTACAGAACATTGATACCACGCGGTTCATCTTCAAAAACAAATCCAAAATTTCGAGTTCTAATTTGGCCTCTTCCACTATTTCTTTCTATTTCTTTCACTATTTCTTTCTTCTTTTTATTTAAATTCGTTTTTCCAAAAAAATTTGCATCCTTCTTCTTTCTCACACTCTCACACTCACAGGTGCAGTGAGAAATGCTTCATCTTGTGAAGAAAACATATCTTGCCTCTTGCAGTTTCCTGAATGCTTTCTCCCTGCTAATCGTCCGTTTTTGCAAATAATTTTTTCCTTTTCTAAAGCTCGCTTTGTGCACTTTGATTTTTCTTAAAAGTGAAACGTCATTAGACGTCTCCTTTAGGATTTATAGCCTGGGCTAGCTTGAAAGGTGTAAAAAACCTAGCAAATTGATTCGTTTTTCTTTGAATAATTTTGTCACTAGAATTTGAGTGATATTTATAAAATATTTTTTACCCCTTCTAAAGCTCACTTTGTTCTCTTTAATTTTTCTTAGAAGTAAAACTATCGTTAGACACCTCACTTAGGATTTATAGTCTGGGGTACAGCTTGAAAGCTGTAAAAAACTAAGAGAGAACTGATTCCTTTTTCTTTGATTGATTTCTCAATATAATTTTAGTAATATTTATAAAATATTTATTACCTCTTCTATAGCTCACTTTATGCTCTTTAATTTGTCTTAGAAGTAAAACTATCATTAGACGCCTCCTTTAGGATTTATAGCCTGGAGTAGCTTGAAAGATGTAAAAAACCGAGCGAACTGATTCGTGGTTCTTTGTTTGATTTTGTCATTAGAATTTTAGGGATATTTATAAAATATTTTTTACCCCTTCAATAGTTCAATTTCTAATCTACAATTTTTTTTAAAGGTGGAACTATGATTAGATGTCCTCCTTCAGGATTTATAGCCTGCGGTAGCTTGAAACGTGTGAAAAACCCAGTGATCTGATTCGTTTTTCTTTGATTGATTTAGTCACTAGAATTTTAGGGATATTTATAAAATATTTTTTACCCCTTCTATAGCTCAATTTTCGCTCTTTAATTTTTTTTTAAAGTGGAACTATGATTAGATGGCCTCCTTCAGGATTTATAGCCTGGGGTAGCTTGAAACGTGTAAAAAACCGAGCGATCTGATTCGGTTTTCTTTGATCGATTTTGTCACTAGTATTTTAGTGATATTTATAAAATATTTTTTACTCCTTCTATATCTCACTTTGTGCTCTTTAATTTTTCTTAGAGGTGAAACTATCATTAGACGCCTCCTTAATGATTTATAGCCTGGGGTAGATTGAAAGGTGTAAAAAACAGAGTGAACCGATTTGGTTTTCTTATACCGATTTTGTCTATATCATTGCGTGGGCTCTTTGATGGATCATAGTACATTCATTACGAACGATTTTGGCTAAGATCTGTACATTTTTATTCGAAACCATGG
Source organism: Malthinus seriepunctatus (assembly GCA_963924605.1). Taxonomy (NCBI): domain Eukaryota; kingdom Metazoa; phylum Arthropoda; class Insecta; order Coleoptera; family Cantharidae; genus Malthinus; species Malthinus seriepunctatus. The sequence goes on from OZ004602.1 coordinate 36,040,430, forward strand.
TTGTAAAAGGCTCATTGTGTCCAAACAAAATTCACTACTGATGAGGTTAGCAATGTTAGCATCTGTTTATTTACTTAGAAATTATAAAATCGTTAAATAGGGGATGCCATTTGAAATATTAAATAAGATGGTTTGAAGGTGGGTTAGAGGGTGGATTTGAACTTTTCCGTTCAAGTCTATATCGACGTGTTTTATCTAAAAATCGTGTCTACTTTCAAATTCAGAGTATCTTTTAGTTGGAAGTTTTGAATTATCCTATAATTATGTATTATGGAATTAGGGGAGTACTATTGATACATTATTTGTCCATTAAATTCCGATAAAAATAAAAATGAAGACGCGCTTGGTCGTTTTCTTAAATATTTAATAAATGTAATTAAAACAAACGAAGGTAATTTAAAAGATACAAGTATAACAATTGGTAAAAAGAATAATTTTTTTAAAGACAAGTAACGTTTATTACATTTACAATTAGACTTAATGAGGCAAACAACCCTATTCGTGTTGTAGTCCTCATACATTTGTGAAATGTAAACATTTAAGTCCAGTCTACTGATTAAACAAGGAGGGCGATTTAATTGACTAAATTGAGGCTAAATTTTGGTTCCAAGTTTACATTGCGACTTGAAGATAAAATAATTTTTGACAACTTTATTAGAATTTCGTACAAGTCGCTATATTAAATTTCCCTTTTTTTACTTTTAATTTTTCGCCCTTATTTATCGCCAACAATATTTCGGAGTTTATCTACGTTTGTGCAAATAGATTATTCGATATTGCGTTTTAGCTTAGTTGTACGAACGTTGATCACGTATACAAGACACATAAATTAGAGAATTAATTCGGTTAACTCGAAATTAAGTTTCAAATTGTACAAAATATATTCGGTACAATAATATATAACCGACAAGAAGTAAAAACAATAATTACTGGCGCACGTTTTCTCTCTACGTGCAAATACTCGCAAAATTAAAAACGAATAAAGAAACCTTTACAAATTAAATATCAATTTCTACTACTATAAAAGTCAATAAAATAATATATAAAAAAAGAAAATTGCTGAAAATCGGTATTTTTTGTGCGATGATTTTTGTATTTATCCGATCCTACTTATTAATTTACTTCTCTTTTTAATCCGCAAGGAATAGCTCCATCTGATCAACCCCACATAAAAAATTTACTTTCATTAAATATTTTTTTCTCTCAATTATTTTTTTTATAATGAGCTTTCAAACCGTTTAACCTAAATATTAAAAATATTCTTTTACAATTTAGGTATTATTTGTCAAAATGAGGGCTTAAATGATCAAAAATCGCAATGTTGAAGGCAGGAACATAATTGTTGGTTTTCTTGTCCATCTTGTTCCTATAGGTAGCTTATGGAAAGTATAATCTACAATTGATTGATCTTTGAACGATTAGACGTCTCTATTTATAAGACAATTGCACCTAGATCCCTTCAAGTTCGATTTAAGATACAAAAGGTAGTTCTTTGTACAATCTATCTCAAAATACTGTATGAACAAAGAACCGATCTTCTTAGGGCCGGTACTTTTACTATCGATTTAATGATTTATTAAAATAATATAGGTTAGTCCCCATTCAAGTGAACGAAGGCGATAACTACTTATCTCTAATCAGCTATCAAGTTTTCTTAACCAGCAGTAAAAGTACCGGCCCTAAGAAGATCAGCTCTTCGTTAATAAAGTATTCTGTGATTGGTTTCTTGTTCAAAAAGCTACCTTTTGTATCAATATCGCACACTAATAAATTCATCAGCCAGCTAATAAATGCATCCATTCATTAATAATGATTCTTCCAACTTAAAAGGTTAAGCACGCAGCTTTATACAATAAACCTTTTATTTTATTTTTATTTTTCAATAAATCCATAGACACGGAATTAAATCCAACTAAAAGTATATTTTTTTAAGACTCGAAGGTGTGTTCGATGGTTTTTCTATAATCAATTCCCAATAGACATCTGTACATTTTAGTGACGGTCAGTTCACATTTGAGGGTTTTCGTATAAATAAGACGCACCCTAATTTTCCCCTTATTTCAATCTATGTAGGTAGAGAGTTGCTTTGTTCCTTTACTCTTGCCTCAAGTGCCAGAACGATGGACTGATTTGATACGGTAACATAAATTAGGTCATCTAAAACTCAACCATTCTATAAAAGTGTGCCTAACGTTTAAATTTTAAGTAAATTGACTCGTCCTGTCACATCGTCTTATAATAAAGTGTTTCAAGAATTTCAAACTACCCCCGTCATGTACTATTCATTCGTTTTAGCTAAAATTGAAATTTAGTACAATTTAAAATTTAAATATTTTAAACTATGGATTTTGTGAATTATTTATGAACAAAAAGCTCGAAATTTATAGGTAATTTTAGTAAATTTTATTTGATTTATTCTTCTCCGAGTGTTTTAAAATTCTTTCAGTATTTTTATTCCTTCAAAAACGTTCTATCGTTAGAGAAAACTAAAATTTCGTTTTATTAAATTCTTGTAATATAAAAAATGATACAATTACAATAATTTATAGATATTAAAACATCCTTGTGGAATTAGGAAAATTTGATGTTTGTTTTCAACTCCTTATGGTAGTTTTGAAAGAGCTAGGTCTCTATTTCAAACATAAATTTTTGTGAAGCCGACAGGTACGTCGTAGCCAGCTTTAATCTAATATATTATCAAATTTTCAACTTCTCTATGACTTACCAACTTTTAAAACTATTATTAATAGTCCAAAATAAAAGAAATTTTTAGTGCCCATCCACAATCACTTCAGATACGTACTTTGAAATTTTTAATAATTTTAAGTTTCATTCAATATGACTGTATTGAATTGATTTTAAATTTATTGAAATAGTCGGACCTGTAAATTAATTTAGAAGACCACCAACCATCATATCCTTCTGTCAATCTGCTTGTCCGCCTATCTTATTAACTGCGCGTAAATGTTGTCTTAATCGGATTAAAAGATGTGGTAACGTGGTCGCGCGGCCACGGCCGTGATCAAGCGTCTGACTTGAGCTATACGCCGCGATAATGAACGTCAGATCGTTCTGGTCTGAACATGTAAATAAGACTGTAGTATTAACTTAACTATCGAGATCGCGACCTAGGCCGCCTTGGTCTGTGAAAGCATTAACGGTTCTCACAAACCCATAAAATCACGCGGCTTGGCCGAGTAAAAGCGACCTACTCAAGCTATAAATATAAGACTGTAGTATTAACATATCGCGAATGCGACCTAGGTCGCATTGGTCAGTGAAAGCCTTGAAGGTTCTCTCTCTCTCTGAAACCTGTAGTATTAACTTAACTATCGAGATCGCGACCTAGGCCGCATTGGTCTGTGAAAGCATTAACTGTTCTCACAAACCAATAGGATCTCGCGGCCACGGCCGCCAACAAGACTGTAGTATTAACTCATCGCGGCCGCGGCAGCTATCGCGATAGCGACCTAGGTCGCATTGGTTAGTGAAAGCCTTAAAGGTTCTCACAAACCAATAGGATCTCGCGGCCACGGCCGCGGCTACTATCGCTATCGCGACCTAGGTAGCATTGATTAGTGAAAGCCTTAAAGGTTCTCACAAACCAATAGGATCTCGCGGCCACGGCCGCCTTCATGCGACTGACTCGGGCTATACACCGCGATAATGAACGTCAGATCTTTCTTATCTAAACACTCAAATATAAGACTGTAGTATTAACATATCGCGCTATCGCGATCGCGACTTAGGTCGCATTGGATATGGAAAGCCTTATAGGTTCTCACAAACCAATAGGATCTCGCGGCCGCGGCCGCGATCAAGCGTCCAACTCGAGCTATCGCCGCGATAATGAACGTCAGATCATTCTTGTCTGAACACGCAAATACAAGACTGTAATATTAACTCATCGCGGCAGCGGCTACTATCGCGATAACGACCTAGGTCGCATTGGTCTGTGAAAGCATTAACGGTTCTCACAAACCAATAGGATCTCGCGGCCACGGCCGTGATTAAGCGTCTGACTTGAGCTATACGCTGCGATAATGAACGTCAGATCATTCTTATCTGAACACGCAAATAAGACTGTACTATTAACTTAACTATCAAGATCGCGACCTAGGCCGCATTGGTCTGTGTAAGCATTAACGGTTCTCACAAACCAATAGAATCTCGCGGTCACGGCCGCGAACAAGACTGTAGTATTCCTCATCGCGGCCGCGGCTACCATCACAGGTCGCATTGGTTAGTGAAAGCCTTAAAGGTTCTCACAAACCAATAGAATCTCGCGCCTACGGCCGCGATCATGCGACTGACTCGAGCTATACAGCGCGATAATAAACGTCAGATCTTTCTTATCTGAACACTCAATAATAAGATTGTAGTATTAACATATCGCGGCCGCGGCTGCTATCGCATTCGCGACTTAGGTCGCATTGGTTAGGGAAAGCCTTAAAGGTTCTCACAAACCAATAGGATCTCGCGGCCACGGCCGCGTTCAAGCATCTGACTCGAGCTATACGCCGCGATAATGAACGTCAGATCATTCTTGTCTGAACACGCAAATACAAGACTGTAGTATTAACTCTACGCGGCCGCGGCTGCTATCACGATAGCGACCTTGGTCGCATTGGTCTGTGATAGCATTAACGGTTCACACAAACCAATAGGATCTCGCGCCCATGGCTGCGAACAAGCGTCTGACTCGATCTATACGCCGCGATAATGAACGTCAGATCGTTCTTGTCTGAACACGCAAATACAAGGTCGCATTGGTCTGTGAAAGCGTTGAAAGTTCTCACAAACCAATAGGATCTCGCGGCCACGGCCGCGAACAAGCGACCACGTCGAGCTATACACCGCGATAATGAACGTCAGATCATTCTTGTATGAACACGCAAAGATAAGACTGTAGTATTAACTAATCGCGGCCGCGGCCGCTATTGCGATCGTCACCTAGACCGCATTGGTCTGTAAAAGCCTTAAAAGTTCGTAAAAACCAATAGGATCTCGCGGCGATCAAGCGACCTACTCTAAGCTATACACCACGATAATGAACGTCAGATCGCTCTTGTATGAACACACAAAGATAAGACTGCGGTATCAACTTATCGCGATCGCAACATGGACCGCATTAGTCTGTGAAAGCCTTAAAACTTTTCACAAACCAATAGGATAACGCGGCCCCGGCCGCAATTAAGTGACCTACTCTAGCTATACACCGCGCAAATATAAGACTGTAGTATTACCATACCGCATCTGTGAAAGCCTTAAGTAATCTTCCCTGGTGGCTCTAAACCAAACCAGTTGTATGACACGGTTTCCCCTTCTAAGGAATAAAATCCATCTACACACTGCTAGAAAGCACGAAAGAAAAGTAACACAAGCTGTCTGGGGATAAAAGAAATCTATATGCAAAGCTTGCAAAGTATGGCGTACAGCAGTATTGAACAACTTGACTAGCTATATCCTGTGGGTGGATACTTAGAAGATACCGAAAGCTATGATACACCGTGATGGTAAAAGTAGACAAATCCAGTAGTTGTGTCACACTGTCCAGTTCTAATATGTCCACCATAAGAGGATCCATGTCGGGGGAGTTAATGATTTGATAGGCATTCTACAAATAGAGTGACTCGAGGACTTATGGGCCAGGAAAGACTGCTTGAAGGTTGAGCAAGTGCTGAAAGAGCTCTAGTTGACAATCGAAAATTTAAAATTTATCACTTCCTTTTCTTAAAGTAAATGTCAATCCATATTTATTACTTAAACGCCCATTTATCAAACGAATAATCGATTCATTTTCTATCCTTATAAAATAAATGGCAGCTTGATTAAGTTTTAACTAAGTGTCGTAAGTAACACTGATCTCAAAAAAATTCCAAAAAAGTATAGTTTCGAAGTTGGAAAAGACAAATTAAGTACTTAATTCCGTATAAAGTTGGAAAGCTGCTAGAAAACTGAATGTAACAAAAAGCCAAAGTTATTAAATTTTCTCAAATTTTCTTAAAAATTTTCCGAGGCGTAATAATTAACATACGACATAATATTTTTTGTTCTATTAACATAAACTGAAAATAAAATTATAATTAAAATTTAATATTAATGAAACCGTTTCTTCTTTTATTTCGTTAAATTTATTTTCCATTAACTTACAAAAGTGACAACAATAAACTAAAATATACGTCTACAATTTAGAAAATTGTATTTTAGGGTGCTTTTTTATCATTTTTAATACGACATTAAAGCACGCACTAAAATTATTAGGTTAGAAATAATTATGCCAATTTGTAAACAATCATATTTTGTGTGGATGACTTGGTAAAATATTTACACAAGAATTTTGTCATTGGGTTAAATTATTTGCTTTCAATGCTAATTACAATATTTTAATTGTTTTTTATATCTTCTTGCGTGAGACTTCTTAAGTGCATAATTTTTGATTAGCAACTTTGAAATTACAATATATTTCTCTTAATGATTTTCATATGGGAAGTAAATATTCTTTTTGCAATTTATTGTTGAAGTTATTATAAGGGAGATAGAGAGGGTAGCGTCGGATGGCTTTCACCCTACTGGTCAGTTACTTAGGATTTCCTAGATACCTACTACACAGCTGTAAAAAGACAATTGAGTTTCCTTATGCTTTAAAATGCTTGTCACACAATGTAAGCAGGACATTAGAGTCATAAGGAAGATAAATGGCAGACAGTTTAGTTTCAATTATTGTTTTCTTGTAAATTTTAAAATTGTTAAATTGCATTGATTACTTTCGAGGGTAGAAATGCTGGATTGTAGAAGGCGTCATGAATAAATGATGTATGGAGTGTTACCTATTTATTACATAATTTTCAGAAATTAATAAATGGCGGTTTTAAGACTTTGTGTAAGGCAGGTACAGAACAGGAACAGAATAATAAAGAATACTATAGGGTGGGTCACAAAACTTTGTAGCCCCTGATTATTGTTGACTGCAACCCAAATAACAAAAATATAGTCCCACCAACTTTATTAGCGAGCTGAGGGGGCGTGGCTAGCGTTGTCATAGATTTTGAGGTACACTACGAGTTGAAAGTATGCTATTTGGGTTGCAGTCAAAAATCGTCAGAGGTTTAATTTTTCACGGCCCACTCTGCACAGATTAAAGTAGAGGTTGGAGGAGTATTCTCAAGCAAACTTCGATTACGTCAGTATCACTTTTGAATTTCTCAAACATTTAGTTTGACTTTCAAGAAGAATGGCTCACTAATTCCTGTTAAAGCATGAGCTTTACTAATTCATTTTACTAAAAATACCAAACGAAGAAATCACAAATAATAAGTTTGTAATAAAATATTTTGTAGGCACCCCCGTAAATCTTTATTATGTTTACATCGTGATAAAGCAAAAATGCCATTTGCAAACAACTTTGTTATTGTTAAAAAAAAATTTCAAACTTATAAAAAGAAAAAAATTACATGTTTGAATGTATTAACGCGTTTCGGTGAAAAATGATGGTGGAAACGTTTTATCATTTATAAATATCGCGCGTCGTTGGCACCAGCAGGAGGCAAGACAAAAAATATTTCCCCAACAATAACTGAAAATGGGAAAAATTTTAATAAATTTGTTGTTGTAGCTAGGAGTAGGTCACTATTTTAAAACTGGAAAGTTGGGGAGCTTTTACAAAATATAATAAGTCGGTGGCCTAAACACATCAGACTAAAGTGGTTAGGTTATATTCGTGAATTTAAGAAATAAATACAACGATATATTTTAAGCATGCTTTCGTTTATCGGTCAAATTTATGGTGTGGGACTCAAATGGAACGACGATGTAATTTATTTACTCGTAACACGATACTTAACAGTCACGTTAGCGTTTATACCGATGACTTTATGTTAATTATTTTTGCTAAAAAATGTAATCGTATAATAATATTCCACTTTTGTTTGTACACAATTTATTATTATTATTAATAGTTTCGGAATGTACCTACACTTTTACCGAATATTACCCTTTTAGATGTCTTATCAAAAAATTTATTCCAAAAAAAACGCAAATTGAAACTAGAAAATTCAAAAGAAACCGAACATTTTCTTAAGGGTTGGTAACCGCAAAGCTAGGATGTAGCTCTTCTTTAAATGTCTCATCACAAATTTCAATTATTTAAATAAGTTCGATTCTTGCCATTTGATCTTAAATAATAAGCCAAAAGGGCCTATTAATTATAAAACGGGGTCGTGTTAAATATAATAAGAAGATTAATCAAATCGATTTTCTCTAAAACTTATCAAACACATATATCTTAAACGTGTAATTAACTTTGGAAATTCGGCGAGTTTTAGATTGGATTTGGTTTGTAACCGCAAGCCTATTTACTTGTTGACTGTCCTATAAACAATTCTTGACCATCTGGATCCTCACATTGCATGTATTTTATATTACAACAATTAACGACCTTTAACTTTACTGTTTCAAATCGTTCAATTTAATTTTCAATAGAAAATTGGTTTCTCACTAATTAATTCCAACCCTTATAAATTAAATTTACTCGACCACAAATAAAATTTTTCTCACGGTATTATTTTATCGAATATTGGATTCAAGTATGTAATCTAATTATAATAAACTCTCGAGTCTCGATACTCTGTATCTTCAAACTTTATCATTATCACCAGCTACGAGAGAAAACCTCGAGCCTTTTTCGCTGGAGATTGAGGTGTAAACGCAACGAGGAACACCCTTACATGGACAGAAATGGTCAATTTTTTTTCGACACCGAAAGACTGACTTGAAAAAAGGTGTTTGCTTCATTCCTCAAGAAGGAGAAAGCTCTCAGAGTCGCAAATTATTATAATACATGCGTCAGTGGGCGTAGACCTCGCACAACCATGTTTTTACCTCAGGTTCTTCTTCACCAAAGACAAAGACCTTGCTCCTAAACTAGATGAGATTATTGTATTTTCTGATCATCTGTCTGCGGTCCTCACTGCGCTCGTGTCTACCACCAGCCACGAAAGAAAACTTATTTCGTAGGCGGTAGGCCTCGCACAACCACGCTTTTTCTTCAGGTTACTCTTAAGCAAGGACAATGACCTTGCTCCTCAACTGGACAAAATTATTGTCTTTTCTGATCATCTGTCTGCGGTCCTCGCTACGCTCGAGCTTATCACCACCTAGGAGAGAAAATTTCATTCCTTTGCAACGAGAAACACGCCTAGATGGACAGAAATGGTCAAATGTTTTTTTTCGACACTGAAAGACACTTGAAAGTAGGTGTTTGCTTTCTTCCTCGAAAAGGAAAAAGCTCTCAGAGTCGCAAATTATTATAATAATTGCGTGAGTGACCGTAGGTGTCGCTCAACCATGTTTTTACTCCAGGTTCCTCATCAGCAAGGATGATAAGGATTTTAATCTTCAACTCGACGATATTATTTTGTCTTTTTTGATCATCTGTCTGCGGTCCTCGCTACGCTCGTGCCTACCACCACCTAGGAGAGTACAATTCGTTCTTTTGCAACGAGGATCACGCCTAGATGAACAGAAATGGTCAAATTTTTTTTTCGATACTGAAAGACACTTGAAAGTACGTCTTTGCTTCCTTCCTCGAGAAGGAAAAAGCGGTGACAGTCGCAAATTATTATAATACTTACGTGCGAGGCCGTAGGTCTCGCACAACCATGTTTTTTTTTCAGGTTCCTCTTCAGGAAGGATGATAAGGATTTTAATCTTCAACTCGACGATATTATTTTGTCTTTTTTGATCATCTGTCTGCGGTCCTCGCTACGCTCGTGCCTACCACCACCTAGGAGAGTACAATTCGTTCTTTTGCAACGAGGATCACGCCTAGATGAACAGAAATGGTCAAATTTTTTTTTTCGATACTGAAAGACACTTGAAAGTACGTCTTTGCTTCCTTCCTCGAGAAGGAAAAAGCGGTGACAGTCGCAAATTATTATAATACTTACGTGCGAGGCCGTAGGTCTCGCACAACCATGTTTTTTTTCAGGTTCCTCTTCAGCAAGGACAAAGACCTTACTCCTCAACTAGATGAAATTATTGGCTTTTCTCATCGCCTGTCTGAAGTCCTCGCTACGCTAGTGTTTACCACTAGCCACGAAAGAAAACTGATTTCGTAGGTCGTAGGCCTCGCACAACCACGTTTTTACTTCAGGTTACTCTTAACAAGGACCTTGCTCCTCAATTGGAGAAAATTATTGTCTTTTCTGATCATTCTGTCTGCGGTCCTCGCTACGCTCGAGCTTATCACCACCTAAAAGAGTAAATTTCGTCCCTTTGCAACGAGGAACACGCCTAGATGGACAGAAATGGCAAAAAAAATATTCGAGACTGAAAGACACTTGAAAGTAGGTGTTTGCTTCCTTCCACGACAAGGAAAAAACTCTGACAGTTGCAAGTTATTATAATACTTACGTGCGTGGCCGTAGGCCTCGCACAACCATGTTTTTACTTCAGGTTACTCTTCAGCAACGACAAGGACCTTGCTCCTCAACTCGTCGAAATTATTGTTTTTTCTGATCTGTCTGCGACCGTCGCTACGCTCGTGCTAGCACCAGCCACGGGAGAAAACTTCTCTCCTTTCAGGTTGAAGGGCTGGAGAGCGAGGTGCAAACACATCGAGGAACACGACTTGATGAACAGAGATGGGTAAATTCTTTTTTTGACACAGAAAGACTGATTTATAAATAGGTGTTTGCTTCCTTCCTCGACAACAAAAAAGCTCTGACAGTCGCAAATTATTATAATGCTTACGTGCGTGGCCGTAGGCCTCGCACAACCATGTTTTTACTTCAGGTTATTCTTTAGCAAGGACAAAGACCTTGCTCCTCAACTGAATGTAACTTTATTTTCTGCTCTTGAATTTGTAGACATCTTAGACATTTCCTCTACATTTTTGACATATTCGGCATATCTTCTACGCTTCTATACACTCAATGCCACTTTTACACCTTCCATGATTTCTTCATATCTTCTGTATGCTTTCCTAACACGCTAGGTTAGGTTAGTGTAGGATGGGTTAGGTTAGGATCTGTAAAATTAAAAGTACCAACTTTAGAGGCAACCTAACCTAATCTAATACGTTCCTGACTGTATGTATGGAGTGTTGGCCATTTGCTCATAAGCCTAATTTCCAACCTGGGGGCTCAGAAAAGCTAATCGCATAATTTGCTACAACTTGTAACTCTAGGAGATATCACCAAGCGTATCAATTAATTAAGGGTGCTATTTTAGCTAACGCCAAATTTTTTCATCTCCATCCGCTTTTCTAATTAAAGCTTTTGGATCACTTCTAATAACGTTGATGTAGAAAAAACTTGAGGTTTCGTTAAATTGGGCGTCGTTGGAGATGAAAAGTTTTATTATCATAAATTTAAATTGTAAAGCGAATAATTCTAATCAATTACAAATTAAGTCGTGGAATGAACTAAAAATATCGCATTTTAGAAACATCAATGGTATAAAATTTTATCTTCAATTTATTTTCAAATTTTTTACGATAAACGAGACTATACAAAATTTGAATTTAAATTTTCTGTATCAAAATTTACGAATATTTTATAATACAGAGGGTGACTACTCTTATACTTCTTCAACCCCCAACATAATTAGACCAATTGGTCAAATGCGCGTTTTCGATATTTCTTATAAAAGATATCGTTACTCGGAAACAAAACGAAAATTCCATTACAAAATTTCATTTCCGAGGTAGGTATTTTTTTTATATAAAAATTACAAAAGCTTTATCCTGCGGGAGTTAGTCGAAATAAAATTAATTAAAAATGTCGTACGTACATATAAGTCAAAATCAAGGAGGTTTATCTTATCGTGCATTATATGTTAAAGCGACAATTTAATTGTAAATGTACTGGTAGTCTTATAAATACACCCTAAAAAAGTAATTAAATTAGTTAATTACTGTTGATTTTATCACTTTACCGTGCACACATTTACATCATTTTTTTACTTTACAATTTAGTAATTAAATTAAAAATTACTAATTAAACCTTGCGAAATGTGTTAAAAATAATTATTATTAAAAAGTTTAAAAAATTGGAACTGTAGAGGAAGGTTTGGGGTTGCTAGGGCTGTAATTACAACTTCAAGATTTGATTATTGATACAAATAAGCTGAAACGCAATCCATCAAATTCGCCGTGTCGTGTTTTTAACGCATTTTTTGATGTATACAACAAACATTCTACAAAATATTCGAGTGTTGTATTCTGTTATAAAACGGCCATCGTGATGTTAAATTTGAGCGTATAATTAAAGGGTATAAAACATTTTTGCCTCTCGTTTTTTTTCGCCCAAAAAATTTGAGCTGTTAACTTGTGCGTGACGATACAAAAAAAGAATTATTTTTACGCGTTAATTATTTTTTGTTGTTATTTCTAATTTCAAAAAGGTGATATAATATAATACGTAACAATTAAACAAATTTTAAAGACCCTTTTCAATGTTTTTTCGTTTACAAAAATTGAAGATGTAATTAATGAAAATTTTTCTACGAAAATTGCATCTACATCTTCTTGTAGGCGCTTCTGTATCTTTAAATCCAGTACGGAGGGATAAACTAAATATGCACGCTTTTCTTTAGGGTGAGCAGAGAGTGAAAACTGAGACCTCCCTATTTGACAAACAAATGAGGGTGGATTTTACGATTTTGCCATAGACAACCCTGAATCTAATTGTTTTAATGCACTAGTTGATTATAAAGTAACTTATAAATTGTTCTCTCGTATATTATTATAAAGGTGAAAACCAATTTAACAAACATGGAAAATAAATAACATTTCTTAAAATTCCTGCTTCGAATTTCGACAAATAAGGGCGAATAGCGATGCCGGTAGAAAGAAATGACTTCAAACAGCGTATGATTCGAGAATTTTATCGGTTAAAGTGTAAAAATAAAGTTATACATTTTTAACATAAGCTCACTTGCCGAGGAAAACAATTTCAAAGGGATTACGTCAAAGTAGGTATTTGGGTCAAAATGAATAATTATTTCTTAGGTATAGCAGAAAAATTTCCTCGTTTTCTTTCTCTTTTATTAACCAAAAAGAAATCAACAATATTTTACGCTTATATGAATTTATTATGTACGAATATTTGATAATACAGAACCGAGTACAGAAAGTACAGAGAAATGAACAAATTTTTAATAATACCTAGCCTTGAGGGTTGTGAGAAGGGAGGAAATTCAAAAATGAGAAACTGAGAACCAAAATTCTCACTGGAACAACGCACCAGGACAAAGACAGTCGAAGAAATTCATTAACTACTCGACCATGAATGCTAAAGAGCTTCTTCTATTATCGAAGAACGAAGTCAGACTCATCACGGGTTATTGAACACTGCCCAGTAAGGTACTACCTCAAGAAACTAGATTGAAGGATAGTGACATACAGACTCTGTGAATCGGAGATCGATTCTGAGTACAATACAATACAATGAAGGTTGTAAGTCAGAAAAAAATTATTCTTTGATAGATAGCACTTAGAAACTGTATAGGTTCAATAAAGATGATGATAAAGCGCTCATTCTCAATGAAACCGCAGTTTTGCAAGGCTTAGAAGCAAATCGACCTCTGGGTACAATACAATACAATACAATACATTACAATACAATGAGGGTTGTAAGTCAGAAAAAAAATATTCTTTGATAGATAGCGCTTAGAAACTTTATAGGTTCAATAAAGATGATGAGATGACGATAAAGCGCTCATTCTCAATGAAACCACATTTTTGTAAGGCTTAAAAGCAAATTGACCCCTGAGTACAATACAATACAATACATTACAATACAATGAGGGTTGTAAGTCAGAAAAAAATTATTCTTCGATAAATAGAACTAATAAATTTTATAGGTTCAATAAAGATCATGAGATGATGATATTTATCTTATAACGCACTTATTCTCAAACAGGAACCTCAATTTCTCCTTAAAAACGAATCAAAGCTATCAAAGCTATTGGTGTATTTCTTCCGAAAAAAAGCACCCCAAACATCTTGACTCAGGTCACATAACCACAACAATTTTCCTGATTTAGGAGCACCGTTTCCTTCTCATAATTCTCAAGAAAAATTAGAGAATACAACATTAAATTTGTATATTGTTAGCTGTTACTCCAAACTATCCTAGTTGGCGCTAGTAATTTATACTTTTATACCTTATTCCAATAAATTTCAAAATTCAAAATAGTTACCGAGATAACGCAAATTTCAGTTTTTCGACTGTAGTTTCAAAATGACTTACTTTAGAAAAAATAATTCCAAGGAAGTATTTTCAGGAGGTCAAAAAAGCTATCAAAGGATACCAAACTCGACTTTTTATCACATCTACACCAGGCGTCGCGACGTTCAACTTTTTATTTTGTTATGGGGGCCTATCATTTGTAAATATGTATTACTCGGTAGTCAGTAGGCTTGTATAAATTCGAATACCGAACGAGAACTTTTTATCTTGTACTTTTCTTGATTTACTCAAATTTTTAGGTTATTTTAAATTACGTTATGTTAATATGTTATTTTATGTTATTTTGTACGATGAAAAACAACTACTAAATTTTAGTTTTAACAAACAGGTTTAGAAAAAAGTTGAAAAATCGGGAAATAAAATTACATTAATAAGATCTGATAAATAATAGTTTGATTTATTTGTATTACCTGATCAACCTACATTTCTATAACTTGAATACTAAGGTTTAGTCGTTATTTTTCATCTAACAAAATAACATAAAGTAACAAATTAACGTAAAGTAACCTAAAATGTAAATAAACCTGAAAATTTGAGTAAATCAAGAAAAGTACAAGATAAAAAGTTCTCATTTGGTGTTCGATTTAATACAAGCCTACTGAGTGATAATTACAAAAAAAAACATAAGAAAATGAAAAGCTAACGTCTTGACGCCTAGCGTCGATGTGATAAAAAGTCGAGTTTGGTGTCCTTTGGTAGCTTTTTTGACCTCCAGAAAATTTTTCCTGCTAATTTTTGTTTCTAAAGTGATTTTGAAACTACAGTCGAAATTACAAATTTTCAGTTTTTCTGCGTTATCTCGGAAACCATTTTGAATTTTGCAATTTTTTAAACGGGTTCTTAAAGATCATCAAAATATGCAACTTTTTGCTAATTTAACCAATCTCGTAACTGTTACGGTTGCCGAGATCCCAATGTTAGTAACGCTTAAAAAAATCAATTTGTATTGTGCCAGGAAATTAGAAAGCAATGGGGGAAAGGGCTTTTCTTAACCTTCCTGATTATTTACATTAATACGTTTCAATAATAATTGTCCTGCCTATCTCAAGGCCCTTTAATCAGCTGATCTCGAACTCTTCCGTTAGTAAACTGAGCAATAATAGGCTTTGTAAAAAACGTGGAGACAGCCATAACCCATAATGCATATTAAATTAGCTTTTTGTTCAATTTGAATCCGTACTAAAGAATTACTTCAGAAATTTTCGAACGTAGATGTTGTAAGGCGTCTCTGAAATCTACACCGTCTCGTATTATTTGTGATATGATTTTCTTTCAGCAGTATACATAAATAGTTTGTGACAAAAAACTTTAATTCTGTTGAATTATTCTTTTAACATAACCAAATAAAAATTATTAAAGAGATTTAGATCGCACATAAAAGGATGCAGCTTATGAATTATCCTCGTACCGTCGTCTCGTTCCATTCATTTTTGTTATTCGAAAAATGAACCTTTCATTGACTGTCAATAAAAAGATCTCTATAAAAACTCTAAATATTTTCAAAAATGTGAAAAACGTCGAAGGTGAATAGGGTTGAAGCGTTGTACTTCCTTCAAAAAGATCCATAGCTCACTCTTTTCCTTCTCGCATCATCTAAATACCGCAACAAAAAAAATTTATGCCTCAATAAAATTCTATTGGTGGAAAGCCCAAACTTGAAATTTAAAAAAATGTATAATAATCTCCTCTTTTTTCAATTAAAATAGAAGACCATCATCATTTTATGTAAATATAAAGTAAATCTAATTTGAATTTTTTTCAATTTCTTACTTTTTTAATCCTTTAAGAATTAAAGTTTTAATTATAATTGCGGTTAATTAATGAGCGACTATAAAAAACCCTTAATTAAAATGCAAAGAATCGGTGCATATATTTTCTAGTTTCTTATTTTCTTAATTCGTTTTCGGACTTTGAGGAAGTAATTTAAAATTAAATTAAAATTAATCCCTAGTAAATTTTTCTAAGTAATTTGCATGTTTTCATAACAAACTAAGGTGTTTGTTATTTTGATGGTTGCTTAGGCAGAAATGCAAAGTAGGAATTATACGACTTAGCACACTATATTTGCATATAATAATGTATTTACCGTCATGGCTTCATTAGCTAAATTAAATTATTATATTTCACGGACCCTCGGGAACTTCTTTACATATGAGTTAAACGCGGAGACATGCAACAAATTTAAAAAAAAATTAAATAAAGCAATAAGGGGATGCAATTTGTCGCATGTAATAAAGTTGAGTTTGCATTAATTTGCTTCGGCGCATCAGTTTTCTTTGGAACTAACAGCTCTCTCTATATGGTACGTCAATTTAATCTCTCGAATTAAATCACTCTCTTCCTTCACTACCAATTTACACACACGATTACATCTTGAAACTCTTTTATAAATATTTTTGAAAAAACATTAATTTTTCGATGTTTTAGATGGAAGTAAATTTAACATTCGACTACTTTGAGTGTAGGTGAAAATCCAAAACAAACCACTCTAGTTAAGCCGAAAAGTAAACCAACATAAAGTAAAAAGACAGATGCAAAGCAAATACAAAGCTTAACATGGCACGAAAAGTGGTCTAGATCTGTCTCGGAATAAGACGAATTGTATTTTGACGTGTCGAGAGAAGAACAATAACCTGCGAAATTCTTTCTTTCCGCAATTTATACTTTTGTAATCGCGACCTCGTGGATGATAAATGTTAAATAGGGAGCATAGCTTCTCTATAATTGCCCCTGAACTTGAAAAAATGACAAAGGTCTTCTTAATCGATAGCTTTTAAAGGGGCGCTTCAAAAGGGTTATTTAAAACTGTCAATTAATTTTCACTAAATTGTATGTAACTTTTAACGTGAATTTGCAAATAATAAAGCTTTAATTCGAGTGGTATGTTTGAGAGATTTTAAGAGTGGCGTCGTTTAAAACTCAAAAATCTCGTATAAAATTGATTCGTATTTTAACCCGATTTTACCTTTATTTTAAATCAAATTCCCTGTGGTTTACTGAATATTTTATTTCGTCAAAAAAAATAGAGCACCTATAAAGTGACCCTTTCTTTACACTAAATAAGATCGAAGATGCGTGCAAATAGTATCGTGCTGTTCAAACTTTAAGGGGGTCGACGCGTAAATTTCAATCGAAACGATCATCAATGGGTTTTTTGGGCTTTGCTCCATTTTCTCAACTCTTTATCCCTACTTTGTGTTTTTACAATCTGTTTCTTGATTTTTTGTTTCTTTTCAAAATTTATTTCGATTTAAAAACGAGCCTCCCAAAAGTGGTGGTAGCTCGGAAATTTATAATTAAATCAGTGGCGTACTAACTTTGTTGTACTTTCTTTTACAATACAACGCGAGCACTCGATTTCTTTGATAAAACGAACCTTAAAATAATTTAAAAAAAAATTTTGCTGGTGTGTAATAAACGATAAGCCTAAGGGACTAAAAACGTAAGGGTGCTCATCAATATAACAGCAACATCAACAACAGTAATTAAACTAAAATGAAGAATAGAAAAAAGTACAAAGTTATTGTAGAGCAAGCAACAACACTATTTCGACAACCATCGTACTGAAATCGCTCCAGGAAGTTAGGTAGAGAGCGAAGCCCCCCGTACTCCTCTTCTCAAAGCCTGCAACGAGATGGAATCCTGCTCTGACTTACACGGGTGGAAGCCCACCGAACACTGAAGATTTATGACCTTTCTTTGGAAACCACAGGCAAAAGGAACACCACCATCCTCCAAACTCCAAAAATTAGCGAGGAAATGTTTATTATCTGGCTAATTTCAAAAAAATTCGGCTAAACGGGTTTAGGCCTGAGTCGGTTGCTTCTACCGCCCGCTTTGGCTCCAGAACTTAGCATGTAAGAGTACATCCTATTTTCGTGAGAGAAGACAGGTAGTGCGGGAGCTTAACTCTTAACATTTAACTCAGTGCATGACAGCCTAACCACTTTCCTTTTGATCCAAGAGCTTTGACTATACGGCGATAGCGTCAGTTCATGGAAGTTCAGCGATTAGTACCAATAGTGAGTGCCCGATTAGAGAGCGGTGCGACTCTAGATCAAGGCCAAACCTCTAAAACCCCCTCAGTCACATCTTCGTCACTTTATTGAGAAAGTCGTCGTTGTTGTTTCGAGAAAGATCAACGAAACTGATGCGAGGAGGTCGAAACCAGCAGCCGAAGGCTTGTCAGGGATAATCCTAAAACTAGTCTAGTTGCGACTAGACCTATGGTCGGGCAGCAGGAGACCGGACAGGTCTTTTTCACCAGCAGCTTACACAAGCCTTTACAGTGACTCATCACCTGGTGGTCATGGGGTGAAGTCCCTAATTGGGCCGAGTACGAGCCTGTAGAGGACTCAGATTCCTAAACAGGGCGGGTTCGTACTAAAAACGGGGGGTGGTACTCTTGAAGAGACTCGGGGAGGTGATGAAGAGGCCCAGATCAAGGGATTGGACGCGCGTCGAAGACAGTCAACTCTGACGGTGGTCTAAGCTTTCTGAGCAAGCAATAGTCAGGATAAGCCGTAAAGGTCTCAAGTGCAAATGTGTCTCGATGTAAAATATAGAAATCCAAGAAATAGTAGCCCGGTATTTGACTGTTAATCTTCGTTAATAAATGGAAGTGTATCAATAAAATTAAGAAAGCGCCACTAGACATTCCAATAACCTTAAATTTAGTATCATACCCTAAAGTCTGAATTGACCGAAAATTTTCAGGCGGGTCGAGTGGCTGGAGGCGACATACACCCTCTTGAGGTTTCTAGAGAAACTCAGACTTTTCTAGGAAATATTAAGAGATTATGGTCTATTCTAATATCAAATTCGGGTTGTCAGAGTGCTTAGAAGTGCTTCATTAATTCAAGTTACCTACCTATTACTTCTACGCATTGTATGAACTTGTAATTTGTATCAGGGTAGATTATAACTATGATCTGATGAAGACCATAAGATACTGCTGAATAAATTGATTTATTATGGAGTTCGGGGAGTTTCACTTGGACTTATACGGTCATATTTAGAGAACAAGGTGCAGATGGTTAGGTGGAATGGAGCAGGCACAATTTTTATCTTGCAAAAGAGAACAGTAAGAACTTTGTTTAGCTTAAGTTATCCGGAGAGCTGTAGACAAACTTTCAGAGAGTAGAACATCCTCACGGTGCCTAGACTGTTTATCTACGAACGTTTAAAGTGCGTGCATGGCAGTCCAAGCAAATACCCGTTAAACAGTGAACATCATAACTGTACTCTACAAGACGGACAAAGCTATTTCGGATTCCGTTTCATCGAATAGCTTTGACCCAAAAGTATGTTGACTACTGGGGACCAGTACTGTATAATAAAAGTTACCTGACAATGTTAAAAATTTAAGTGATAAAAACTTCAACAGAAAAGTGAAACATATACTTTGCCAGGGTTGTTTTTACAGTGTTGATATTATCAAATATTCTTAGAAAAGTCTAAATTTCCCGAAAAATCATCCGGAGGCCTGAGTGAAGGTAGTCATGTATCTTCTGGGAGTTTTTCGACTGCTGTAGGGATATTTAGAGTAGGATCTCTCCTAGTACGTAATTTAAATTTCCAAGGATGCGTAAAACTGCTTCATTAATTCAAGTTACATACCTAGCAGTTCTACGCATTGTATGCGCTTGTAATTTGATATCAGGGTAGATCATAATAATGATCTGATGAAGATATTATCAGATATTCTTAGAAAAGTCTAAATTTCTTGAAAACTCATCCAGAGGGCCGAGTGAAGGTAGTTGTTCATCTTCCGAGAGGTTTTCGACTTCTCTAGGGATATTTAGGGAAGGATCTCTCCTGGTACCTACTTTAAATTTTCTAGGATGCGTAGAAGTGCTTCACACGCCACGTTACATAACATGAATGAATGAAGCACTCGTCAAAGATATTTTAATGTAAATGTAAAGTTCTTAAACTCTAATAATGGTTTGAATTTTTTGTTTAAAATTGTAAGAGGTGTTAAGTTAAAAAAGCACCGTAAAAATACAACGAATTGTTACGCCTCTGGTTTGAGTGCATATAGAGTGAAGGAGGTGTAAGGACTCGACATAATGGACTATTTGTTAAGGATGCTTCAGAGTACTCGACTAGTTGTACTACTTACGTGATGCATTTCAAATTTAAGTTATTGTTAGAAAGTTTTTTTTGTATTATTAATGTAATAGTCGAATACAAAGGAAAAGAAAAGTCAAGAAGGTTTAATTAGGTCACGGCCTTTCAATTAGACACACCAATTCGCGTTGGAGAGCTTTGTAGCAATATTTGCTAAGACTTCTGTTCTATATTGGCCGTCATTAAAAGCAAACATTAATTTCTTGTTTTATTTTCTCTCGGGAACGTCTTTCTTTACACACGAGTATTTTGTCAAAAATCGACTTTTCTAAACTAACAAAAATTTTTGCTTCAAGTAATTGAGTTCTGGGGAAAAAATACGAAACTAATTAAAGTCGTTCCGGAAGAAAATTGCTCGAATATTGTCAATTTTGTAAGTAGAGTATAGTGCCAAAAATGTTTTAACGTGTAATTTTGTTTTCAGAATCTTGGCAAGCAAGCCAAATAAAGGTTAATCCAGCAAACTTGCCAACGTTTTTAACATCGAGCCAAGTTTTCAAGATCACCGAAAAAGACTCCGTTATCTTGCCCTGCGAAGTCACTAATCCAGGTATGTTGTACTACACGAGAATTTCTCGTTTTATTTTTTTTAATTAACAAAAAGCTTTTTACTCGTTATAAAATTATTTCCATCATTTTACTCCCCTGTATATTCTCAAACATTTCCCATTTGTTTTTGTCTGTTTAAATTTGCGTCAATTATTCACGTGATTTAAGCTCGAGTAAGATTAATTAAATATTTCCTCGTTAAATTTCGATTGTTACGTCTTTCCTTCGTATTATTATTAAAATTATTTCTCAAATACTCGAACGGGGCAGAGGCAGAAATATAAAAAAAAGAGAAAACTCGTGCAGATTGAAAATCTAACTTTTAAGTAACGTTCTCGAGAAGGAAGCATAAAACATCAAAGCTAATCAAATCTTTGTAATTTTAAATTCTCGAAATTAAATTTGTTAAACAAATAATCGCCAATTTCGAAAGGGTAGGTAGGTACTTTTAGTAGGAACCCACCTATCTAATATCGGAAAAAGAAGTCAATCAATAAATCAACTACTTAAATTCTTTCAATTCCTCGATTTTCCACTTCACTTTAGCTTTCATTTTCACACATTTTAAACAAGTTGAAAAACGCCCCCGACGTAGAGTTTTCTATTAATTTTAGTGTTTGCGGAAATTTTTTTTTAAATTATCCCATCTTTGAGCAATATCGAAAAGCATTTATATACGTATCAATCATTTGCGGACGCATTTTAAAAGAGCATTTTGGATGAGCCCCGTGTGTTCGTTCTCGTATCGATCATTGACTTCCGGAGGAAGTGGGTCGACGGAGTCATCGGATTATTATCTCACTTACCGACTAAGCGGAACTCTATATTTTATTCAGGATATTCTAGTTATTTCCACTTCGCAATTGCTGCTATCTCTCGAAGGACGCGCCGATTTCGATTCAAGATTTTAACATGAAATATTTTCAGGCACACATCGTTATAATATTTGATTAATAATTTAAAAAGTCGAGCTTTTCACGTTTTAACTATGGGAATAAGAAAATTTGCTAAAATGTGCTCAATTATTTATTCGCAATTAAGAGCAACAAGCTATTTGAATTATTTAATAAGGAACTTTAACATCTTACGAGTTCCAACGAGATTTTTTCCTCATTCCATTTTTAATAATTCAATTCCTCCTTTTACATTTTATTATGAGCGCGCACTAACCACAAAAGAAATGTAAAAATTTTCAATTATAGAATAACAATAGTTTTTTAATTTTATAACTCGAAAGCTTTCGACTTGGAGAAAATAATTTGGCTTCTCAAATGTCAGTCGGTTTTCTCCAACATTCCGGCGTTTCTTCCACTTTCTACTATATTAACTTTAAGAGAAAAACGTTTATCTCTTCGAAACGCTTATGTTTGAGTAACTTTTCGTATCATTTGCTTTAAATATTTTTGATATGTCGAGAATAACATAGCGAAATTTTAAATATTTTTCTTCTCGAGAACGAAAGAAGTTGATAAAATTCGATTTAACGAAAATTCGAGAATTGAAAAAATTTTATTCGACATTTTAGAGTGCCAGTAATTATTATCTCCATTACAAATAACATCGAATTGATCTGATTTTTTTTAATGGAGGGGTCTATCGACAAAGTGCACCCTCTTATGTCTCCCTCGTTTTATTCGCCAGCCTCGTCGAGTGTATCGTTTTAAACGAGGTCAAAATTCTTTCTTTGAAAACCGAAGGGGAAAAGCTGAAATTTTTGTCGTCCATTTGCTTAATACTGGACCCTATTACTCGGTGGCCACGGATTTAATTTCGTCTTACCATTTTGTTATCTTCTTTTTAACAATTTACAAGTTTTTGTAGCCGCTCTTTGTATAAAAAGGAGATCGTTGCTTGTTTTGTTTTCGGTTCTTAACTCGGCTCGTTAATTGGCAAAATTGGACCTTCTCTTACCTATATTTCAATTCAAGAGTGGAACACAACCGAAGTTGTGACTACCCTGTATAAGTGAACGAATATCAAACTTTTGCAAAAAGAATTATGAAAATTACATTTTGCTTAACGTGCTCCTAAAATTAAATGACTTAACATTTTCGTTCTATATCCTGTATACGCCAGAGAGCTTTTCATTTCTTGCTACACACGCACAAGGCACAAATACGCTTTAATGGTAGCGTGTAAGTGATAGAATTGTAACCACACACATGTGAACTTATTGGGTGGATGAAACTGTTATTATCGAGATGTATAATGACTTGACGTGACAAGACAACTAAATCTATAAATAATTTCTACAATACGCAAAACTTAAACGGCGCAATAGAATAGAAAATCAATGCCAAAGCTGGCGAACTTGAGGAACCATCCCATTTTTGTTATTCTCTGCTTAAGGTGCTATCTCGGAGGTCCTTATTTCACTTACTTTACTCATTTCTATTAGTTACCATAACCACTTAACCTCAAACGACTATAAGTACTAATTACGGTTGTTTGCCCCTACAAAAGGCCTTTAGCGCAAAGTCCGACGTGGTTTCAGGTCTACGTTTGAAAAGTAGTAATATCTGATTATAATCTCGAACAAATTTGCGTGCTTTTATCATCAAATGTTCGGTTCAAATGCTCGACATACGAACTAATAAGAAAATTTGATGCTTCGTGGTCCGCAAAAATTTAACATTTTAAAATAATCGAGGAACGTTTGTAGAAAATGCATCTTGTGTGCCAATTCTAAAAGCATCCCGCATAATACAGTTTGATATAAAGATTTAATCTCGAGATAAATTTCCTATTTTAATTAAAATGTCATGTTACACACTAGAAAAATTTAAATTCGTACGAAAGCATTTTTTTATTCTCTCCTCCTCCATTTTACATTATCTAAAATCCATCCAATTTCTTGTATCAAAAAGATAATAAAACATAATTTAGTTCACTAGAAAAACTATTTCAATATCTGAAAATGGGCATTCCTTTGATTTTAAATTGGCGAAGTGAATTGAATTCACTTATGCGTTCGCTTTGAATGAAATTGGTTCGAAATTTTGAATTACGATTTTAAACTAAAAATTTTCCGTTACTCTCGAGGGTTGAGTTCAATTTTAACGCAACATATAATTGAAAAAGTTTTTTTATTTAATTTACTTTGAATAGGGTATTAAATGTATATAAACAAAACTGTGCTCGTTAGTCGTTAATCGTTTTTTTTTAACGTGACCCTTTTTGTACAGAAAAAATGGAAATTAATAACGCCGGCCCTTATTTATGCTGAAAATTTATTAGGAACGCTTGTCACGTAATATAGGACCGTCAAAACTGTTTATTATTTCGATTATTTCAAATTGAGTTTTCAAATATGTTGGCTGGAATTGAATTTACGGAAAAACAAAGCGATCAAAGTGTGCGTTTTGTTTTAAATAATTACATTTTACCTAAAATTTACAATACTTTTTAATTAATAAACTTTTGGGACAAAAAGTACGTGCCTTTTGTATCTTGTTAAATATCTTGAAACAATTAAATGCTTTGTTTCCTTTTTTCTACACAAAGTTTAATAGATTAATTTCGTTACCAATAAATGCGCCATCAAAAGCTTGTGACTTGTGAATTTTAGTCATCAAATTGAATGGACGATATCTTGGAAACTATTAGGTTTAGGCCTATAACACCTTATATATTTGTTGTTCTACAGCTCTTAAGGAATTCAAATACTCAAAAAAGCCCATTAATAGGATTACATAATACAACAAATCTTTAAAGAAACGCTATTAAAAGAGGGTGTGACCTAATACTAGCATATTTTGCTAATATTTCAAAATTATATTGAAATATTTTGAGGTGCCTTGGTGACATCGTAGAATTACTTATTTATAATAGTTTTCCAAAGTTGCAACCTGATAACTGTCGTAGTTTATTAGTAACTCACGAGTAAAGCAGAAAAACGAAGATCGATTACCCGTAACTAACGCCCTCTAGCGACTGTTCCAAAAATACGATTTGTCACTTATGTGAATCCTCTTGGTTAGACCGTATACCAAATCTTATTAAAATCTGTCAAGGGGTTTCTAAAATATTTACAAACTGGTGTTTCAGTCTTTTTAGAGGCTCCCACGCTCTTTAAAAATCCAATCCGTAAGAGTTACGAGATTGGTTGAATTAGCAAAAAGTTGCGTATTTTGATGATTTTTAAGAATCCGTTTAGAAAATTTCAAAATTCAAAATGGTTTTCGAGATAAGGCAGAAAAACTGAACATTGGCAAATTCGTTTTTCGACTGTAGTTTCAAAATGGCTTACTTTAGAAAAAAAATTTGGGGAAAAATTTTCAGGAGATTAAAAAAGCTATCAAACGATACCAAATTCGATTTTTTATCACATCGTTATGTTACGTTATGTTAATCTGTAACTTTATGTTATTTTTTACAATGAAAAATAACTACTAAAACTTAGTTTTTTAAAGTTTTAGAAAAGCAAGTTATTCACAGGAAATAAAATAAAATTACTAAGATTTAATAAATAATAATTGATTTATTTTTATTTTTAGTCGTTAATTTTCATCGTAAAAAGTAACATCTATATACATATTTGTGAAAGTTTGTCCGTGTGTCCGATTAATTCCGTCGTTATTAACCAACTGATCTTAACCAAATTTTCCAAAAAAATTTATAATAAAAAATGTAGGTCAACTCTGTGAAAAAAATTTTGAAATCGGATCAAGATTAAAAATTTGCCATCAGTTTTAAAATTTCTGTATTATCATTGTTACCAGGGTTCATTGTTACTAATATCATAGTTACCATGTTTCAAATGTTTCTGTTACCATAGCAACCACATTTCAATTGTTTTTGTTACCATAGTTACCATTGTTTCTGTTGCCATAGCAACCACATTTCAATTGTTTTTGTTACCATAGTTCCCATATGTCATGACGTCATTATAGTCTTTTTCTTTGTCAATTTATCAAATATAAGTCACTATGAGGGGGTGTTAAAAGGGGTGTAAACCAAAAATTGAAGTTGTAATAATTATAGAGAATTCAAAAAACAAATTTTTAAAAGTATTAAATATCTAAAAACGTTAAAAACTATTTGCATAGTTAGTATTTGCCCGGGCGAAGCCGGGTTCATAGTTCGCTAGTATTAACATAACGCAACATAACATAACCTTAAAACTTGTGTAAATTAAGAAAAGTGCAAGATATAAAGTTCTCGTTTGGTATCAAAATTTAGACAAGCCTACTGAGTAATTTTTCCAAAAAATGATAGATTTTTTGACGAAACGTCGATGTGATAAAAAGTCGAGTTTGGTATCTTTTGATAGCTTTTTTAACCTCTTGAAAATTTTTCCTGAAATTTTTTTTCTAAAGGACGCCATTTTGAAACTACAGTCGAAAAACAAAATTGTTAATTTTTAGCTTTTCTGCGTTATCTCGGAAACGATTTCGTATTTTGAAATTTTCTAAACGAATTAGTAAAGATCATCAAAATATGCAACTTTTTGCTAATTTAACCGATCTCGTAGCTCTTACGGTTTCCGAGATCCAAATGTTAGTGCCACTTCATCCTCTATAGAAATATTTTATACAATAGTTTATTTTAAAACAAGTTCTTATTAAATTATTTACTTAATTAATATTTAATTATAGTTTAACAAAAAACAATTAAACTAATTCTATATCATTATTCAAACACTTAAAGAGTACTACCTATAATGTTGTTTTACTAATAACATTTATCACAGTCAAAGGAAAACGTATGAAACGATGAGAAAATTAGAATTATATTGTGCTTCATAATTAGAAAACGAATTATCCGTCACAATTGCAATTACATTGCATGTGAAGTGAAGATGAAAATTACATTTTGTGTAACAGCTTAAGGAAAGTTGTTTTAATTTGTAACTATCTTAATTGCTTTCATTTAGTTAAGTTGAGATTTAAAACTTTAAACTCTCCTTATCACGATTAATATTATTATTATTCGTTTTGCAATTAACGTACTCTGTGCTTTGCTATTCGGTTATCAAGTGTTTCAGTATTCATACATTCATACCTGATGACTTCGAGTCAAGGAGGCGTGAATGCGTTTTCATCAGGAACTCTTCTTGAAGAAACTTGCTGACATATTTCTTTATTTTGTCGGGTTTCATAGAACACTTTCAAAAATATAGTTTATTAAAATCCGTTATACGAAATATCCTTTACGAAGGCAATGGCTAACCATCCACACACGTTTGTTATCACAGTTTTCTTGAAAATTTCCCCTTCATATCTCAACTAATTATTTATTGTCTACAAATGCAAATCCCTCCTCTTTCGACATTTTTGCCGTTTGTAAGTTAAAAATATTTAAATGAAAATTTGTATTTCGGCGATGTAATTTAAATTTTAATAAATTCAAAATTAGAGTTTTTTTAATTTGAATAATTTTTTTCTTTAACAATTAACCTTCTTTGTGGAGGGTAGGTTTGTCAGATTTTATCGATTACATTCAGGATGTTCATTTCTTTAACTTTTTCTTAAAATAACGGAATTTTAGTTAAAAATCCGTATTTAAGACGTTTTGATATACCTATGCCTAATTTGTATTTTTTAGAACTTTGATATAGGTATCCTAAACTGCAGAAGTTTTCTTAAACGCTTCTCATGTGGTAAAAAAATTACTTTAGTTTATAAAACCGAGACCTGTTTCCTATGAAATCAAAACTGCGAAAAATAAAAATTTAACTATAAAAGAAAATTTTTGCATGCTTTGTTGAATTATCAGTCCGTCGTGTATGGGTTAAACCGAGGCCGGCTGAAAGAGAGGTTAGGAGCTTAGGAGGACTCAACTAGTGTTTGTACTTTATTGCGGGCCTTTTTAAGTTAAGGATTGCTTTCGCTCTCATTTAAAATATAAATTGTTAGTGAAAGCACCCACCTAAGAGCGGGTGACCGTCTAACCCTCACTGGTTGAAAAAAAGATTTCTGCATATGAAACATTATTCTTCGTAAGTGTCACTCGATGTTTCTGTTTGTCTTTGATCGATGGTGAATTTAAAAGATTTCGATTTGGTAGTACTTCAAAGCAGATAGAAGACAAAATTCAAAAATTCTTGCATCTGATTTAAAATTCCCGACTAAAGGCCCGTCTACACACGTAGGCTTCCCTTCTGGTTTGGTCTTTGCCCCCCTAGCTCAGGCGGCCTGCACAGCGCAAACCGGAGCGTGTGGACAATGTTTGGGTGGTCTGCACAGGCCAAAGCAGAGCTCCTGGACAGCGTTCAGGCCGCCTACACAGGCCAAACCGGAAGGCGGAAGGCCGTGTGAGGACAGGCCTTAAAACACGATGTTGTTGTATACGAAGTCCTAGGTATTTTCGTTATGTACCTGTACCTGTCTAAGTTTTTTGTAGTTGCAGAGCACGACAATCCATTAATGCCCAACGATCTCATATGGGATCAGACAGGTTGTATTTTGATGACGATTCGCAACTTTTTGCATTTTTTATTTTTTTTGAAATACAAAATTTTTAAATTATGTGCTTGGGGGCGTTAATAGGTTAAAATAAATAATAAAACAATAAAGTAAACCAACTTGGGCGTACAAATTACGAAGGATGGATCAAGTAAAAAATAAATCAGCAGTAGGGTAGGGTGGCACAAGAAAAATGTGCCATAAATAAATTAAATGTACTGCTATGGTCCTCACAAATCAGAAAAAGAACAAAAATGCTAATGTATGATACACTTATAAAAAATATAATGCTAATAATAAGAGAGACGGACAGTGGTGGAAATAGCTTTCCTGAGAAGGAGCTGTCGGGTGTCAAGGCTTGAAAGAATAAGGAACGAGGAAATAAAAAGGAGAAAAAAAATTGAGAAAACGGTGGTGGAGACAGTTGTAGAAAAGCGACTAAAATGGTTCGGGCATCTACATTGGACGAACACCCCAAGATTGGTCATCTAATGAGCTGGCGACCGACAGAAAGGCGAAAAAGAGAACGTCTACCAGAAAGATGGAAAAAAAGTGCAGAAAGACATGGGAAGTAGAGAGTTAGAAGAGGAACAATGGATGGATAAAGAGGAATAGAGAAGAGGATGCGAGAGACGGCCAAGAATGCTGTAGAAAAACTCACCAATATATAAACTATCTAAGTGGTAATGAAGCACATTAGGTACCTATCCTAGGATAGATCTTATAGCTATAAGATCTTGAAGATTGTTAACCAGGGTATATCGTGAAGATCTCTAGAAAAGCCTGATACACTGGAAAACTCTAGGCTGTCAGTTGTCTCTTCCATGAGGTCTTCCAGGAGGTTTTCGGGAAATACAAACTTTTTTACGAATTTTTAGCGTAAAATTCAAATTCTTTGGATACCTAGAAGTGCTTTATACACCCATCGCGTTCAGACAATTTTGTTCCAATATGACCATGCTATGGTCTGTGATATAAAAAGTAGAAAACACTATGTCCGTATCCACTGTCACGCTTTTGAAATTTTCTTCGTGGAAATAAGAGTTTGTTATTCTTGATTTTAAAGCGGCACCCCAAACAGTGCTTGGGAATGGTTTTCTGGCTGCGCCGGATTAATGAACGTTGGGTCCTGAGGCGCTAATTATTTTCGGGGCCCTAGCTACATGGATCTAAGGGCGGGAAGGGCGTAAAAAATTCAGTTTTTAGGGTTTTCGCTTATATCTCGAAAACAGTGGGCCTTAGGGAAAAATAGTCTAGTGAAATGAAAGCCTATCAAATTTTCTACAAAATTGTTTCTATTCATTTTTCCTACATTCCTTATCGCCCGCAAATATCGTTAATGTATGAAAAAACTCTTTTGCTTCAAGTAAAATTTTGAGCTACTTTCTTTCCTCCGGGACCTTTACAATACGGGCTCTGAAGCACGCGCTTCATGCGCTTCAAGAATAATCCAACCCTGTCGTCTGGTGATGATGGTTCACCGATAATGACGGTTTCGTTACTATGTTTATGGCATTTTCTTATCCACGATGTGGGAAAAAATTCCCAATTTTACTTTTGATGTCTCAATTACTGATAGTTCAACGATGTCTAAGTATGTACCTGAGATTCACTATGTATTTAGTATAGAAAAAATTGTATCTTCGTTGACTTCTTCAAATACCAAAAGAAAATTTTCTAGTCTATAAGTTTTCCACATCAGTGTTGTAAAAGAAAAGTTACGTAATATGTATGTATGAAGAAATAATTGAAGCTCAATTTTGTCGAGTAAATATTTTCAGATATGGGAAATGGTTTCCAAATTTTATTTTTAGGGCATTATTTAAAAAAAGAGGCGAGTTATCCAAGTAATCCCAGCAGCATTGACGAACTGAAAAATGCAATTACCGGAGCTATGCAGCGCATAACTGTCAAAATGTTGTGCACGTCTTGAAATTGTGTTTACACGAGATAAAAATCCCTGCTTTGGATTGTAATTTAATGTACTTATTCAACAATACAAGTACCGTATGAATATTTCAAAAGATGATTTACTACGAAGCGAGGGTATTATTAGTTTATTATTTTTTTGACTTATTTTTTACTTATAAATCTTGATTTATGTTTTTTGATATAAAAAAATCGAGAGGAAAATGACTGCTTTATAAAAAGTTTTATTTTTTTTCCAAATATTGTCGTATGATGAATGTCGAGCGTAGAAAAGAAAAGCTTTCTCGTGTAGTCATTTTCCTTTTACCTCTTTACGCATTCGAGTTATCAAAGTACGTACATAATTTTATCTTATTCTTATATTTGGGCCAAAAAAGAAAAGAGTAGCTAGTAGTAAAAAGTTTTTAATAAATTTTAATAATGTCCGCATTAAAAGCTGATGCATAAATGAATGCCAACAAGTTTCGTTAGTGTATACGAAACGAATAGATTTAACTTTATGTGCCCGAGCACTTTATAATTTTACCTTTTTAATAATATTTTGTGTAATAAAGTTATGCGGCTATTAAATTAGTTTGCCGGCAGTATATATAATTAAAAAAGTTTAGACACTTTTGTGGCCTGCCACCACCCAACAAATGATATCAACTTTTTATATTTTCTTACTATTTAAAAAGAAGAAATTGTAAAAAATTTATTTATCGGCCCGACCTTTTTCAAAGTACAACTATGTTTTCTTATTAAACAAAAATTTTTCTCATAAACACTAACACAAGTGAAGAAAAAGTTGCAAGAAATAAACTCGATAAATTTTCATAAAGTACCTTAAACTTTTTTTTGCTAGCCCTTTTCGCTTAAAATTGCATCAAAGTTTATAATGAAACTTTTACAACTGTTGTTTATACATTTTCTCACAATTACTGCCTTGGGATAACTCATTACGTAAACTCGGTTTTTTCTTATTTTCTTTACGGCGCCCACTAAAGTGCTTAAACTTTGAATTTTTACCCCAAAATTAACCTCGAATTAATAAACAATTTATAATGAAACGAATGAAAAATTTATACAATTTTTATGGCTCTTCTCTCATTCATTCTCTTATTGTTTAAAAAAACCTGTCCTTCAAAATTTGTCTCTAAATAGTTTCTACATAATATAATACCTTCGTCTTAGGGGTCTCTACCAAAAATATTCAAAAACCAAAAATATTGAAAGATCCCGAAAGTCATAGGCTCATAGCAGCCGCCCTGGATCCTTGTTTATAAAACTGACCTGTTCTTCCACGTTAATGTCGTGGTCTCTGCTGAGCTAGGATATAAACAGTTGGAAACTTCCATTTCTTGGTGGAAGATTCTCAAATTATCAAAAATTCATTTTGAATGGGCTTTGACATTCTCTACGTCTTCAAAGGCCACCTAGTGGCCCTAATATTGATATAGTTGTAATTGTGTGTCCCCAATCAATAATTTCCCTCTTGCACGTTATTATAACAATAATCTGTGATTTGAATACCAACGCAAAGTTTCTTTAACTGAGTTCTACTACGTAAATTCGTGATCCAGGATCCAATTCTAGACCCTTTTTCTCTCGTTAATGTCATGGTCTGTACTGAGCTAGGATATAAACAGTTGGAAACTTTCATTTCTTGGTTGAAGATTCTCAAATTATCAAAAATTCATTTTGAATGGGCTGTGACATTCTCTACGTCTTCAAAGGCCATCTAGTGACCCTAATATTGATATAGTTGTATTTGTGTGTCCCCTATCAATAATTTCCCTCTCGCAAATTATTATATCAATAATCTGTGATTTAAATACCAACGCAAAGTTTCTTTAACTGAGCCCTACTACGTAAATTCGTGATCCAGGACCCAATTCTAGATCCTTTTCTCTCGTTAATGTCATGGTCTCTGCTGAGCTAGGATATAAACAGTTAGAAACTTTCATTTCTTGGTTGAAAATTCTCAAATTATCAAAAATTCATTTTGAATGGGCTGTGACATTCTCTACGTCTTCAAAGGCCATCTAGTGGCCCTAATATTGATATAGTTGTATTTGTGTGTCCCCTATCAATAATTTCCGCCTCGCACGTTATTATAACAATAATCAGTGATTTGAATACCAACGCAAAGTTTCTTTAACTGAGCCCTACTACGTAAATTCGTGATCCAGGATCCAATTCTAAACCCTTTTTCTCTCGTTAATGTCATGGTCTGTACTGAGCTAGGATATAAACAGTTGGAAACTTTCATTTTGTGGTTGAAGATTCTCAAATTATCAAAAATTCATTTTGAATGGGCTTTGACATTCTCTACGTCTTCAAAGGCCACCTAGTGGCCCTAATATTGATATAGTTGTAATTGTGTGTCCCCAATCAATAATTTCCCTCTTGCACGTTATTATAACAATAATCTGTGATTTGAATACCAACGCAAAGTTTCTTTAACTGAGTTCTACTACGTAAATTCGTAATCCAGGATCCCATTCTAAACCCTTTTTCTCTCGTTAATGTCATGGTCTGTACTGAGCTAGGATATAAACAGTTGGAAACTTTCATTTCTTGGTTGAAGATTCTCAAATTATCAAAAATTCATTTTGAATAGGCTTTGACATTCTCTACGTCTTCAAAGGCCACCTAGTGGCCCTAATATTGATATAGTTGTAATTGTGTGTCCCCAATCAATAATTTCCCTCTTGCACGTTATTATAACAATAATCTGTGATTTGAATACCAACGCAAAGTTTCTTTAACTGAGTTCTACTACGTAAATTCGTGATCCAGGATCCAATTCTAGACCCTTTTTGTTTGTTCGATGGAAGCCACCCTTAGGATTAGGATTGTTAGTAAACCGAGGTTTACGCGCAGTTAGGCCACTTGATCGGGCCCATTGTGCTGCCTCCCTTTAGCAACTCCTTCCGGCTCTTCAGTTCTTGGTCCATCCCAACCTTTGGATGAATTCAAGGATACTGGCGGGTAAAGTGTCGCTGATACTGGCCATATTAGGTCAGTATTTCTTTAACATGGATCCTCGAATTAGTGTTAACGCAGGGTAGTGACAAAGCACGTATTCCATTGTTTTATCCGCTTCGTTGCATTATCCACAATTGGGGCTGTCAGCAACACCCATTCTGTATAGATGCTTGTTCAGTCGACAGTCTCCACTGTCCAGTGATAGTGTCAGCTATCGAACGTAGGTTCTCACGAGACAACCGTAGGTAATAATTAGCGTTCTTTTTAGATGGCGCTTTTATAGCTGTTTTGGCAAACTTGCAGCTGGTACAGTTAACCCAACGTTTTCTGTGGGCTATCAGCGTGTTACTTTTCAGTGGAGTGTCGAGGGTGCTAATTGAGGGGATAATAGAGAGTTCAGGGTGAATAGATAAAGTCACCAAGCCCTCTCTCACCAACTGATCAGCTCTTTCATTACCCTCGTTTCCTTGTTGATCTTTGACCAAGCAGAGCTTTAGGGCATTATTTATAGATATCTGATTTAGAACTGGTCCATTCTAGCACCAGCCACCTTTATCTACTTTTTCCCTAATTCTATTTTTATTGGAGTTACTTTTTAATATCATGGTCGTACAAAATTAATGTGTGCGTTTTTGTCAAAACAGCTGAAATGTTGAATAAAGTTTCAAAAATCGTGAACGTTCATGAGAACGTGTATCAAATATTTTTAAATCTTTAAAACGGTCATGCAACCACCATCGGATGATTTACTATTTATGTATTTACCTTAACTTGACATTTTATAAAAAGTAGATTTATTTGAGAACGTTAGCAAACAACTTTTCAGGAAATATAAATATACAAATTCTTATTTGATATCCAACATGAACAGCGTCAAAACTAACATTATTAAATTTACATATAGATAAGATTTGAAAATCGATTAAAACTTACCTTAACAAAAACTTGATATTTTCAAAATAGAAAAGTTTTCAACCACTCTCACCTACTAACTCTACTACTTCTGTACAAGATTTGAAATTGTGTTACTCATAAAAAATATTAAAAAAGGAGCTTCTTTCTTCCAGTAGGCAATTTTTCATTATTCAAATAAATTTTAATTAAATTAATGAGAAGATTAATCGCACGTTCGAGTGGCTAATAATTTTAAGTTGGACTGATGAAAAGAAAAATAAAACAATACGAATACGAGTATAATTTAAAAAAAAGAAACTTAAGGCGTACCCAAAGCTTGTTCTTACAAAAAGCTTTTTTTTAGAATTTGATTGATCGATTGTACTATATTCAAATCATAGAAGACTTTTGTGTTGTGTGAAGCTTTAATACAAAAATAAAATTCAAACAATTTGTCTCGAGACATTCGTAAATAGCTATATATAAGAAGGAAATACTAAAGAATCTGCGATGCAGAAAGTACAAGTTTATCAAAAACGGAATATTATTTGTT
Source organism: Malthinus seriepunctatus (assembly GCA_963924605.1). Taxonomy (NCBI): domain Eukaryota; kingdom Metazoa; phylum Arthropoda; class Insecta; order Coleoptera; family Cantharidae; genus Malthinus; species Malthinus seriepunctatus. The sequence goes on from OZ004602.1 coordinate 36,075,118, forward strand.
TACTATAAGATACATTATAAAATATGTTGTTTTTCCGGCTCCTTGGATACTTGGATGAAGCTGAGAAATCTTAAGATATGTTTAAATAGTAGATTTGATCTTCCAGACGCTTTACAGGGTCCCAATATAGTTAACGACCATTTTATTGGTTCAGTTCCTGTTATGAATAACGATACGGATCGCATTAGAAACTTTTATGAAAACCAAAGCAAGCATGATGGAAATAAGTTTGGTTTTGTGATTGTGAGTGATAATCAAATTAAAATAATTCAAATAATCAAATTCTTTTGGCGATGCACATTTTGAACATCAGGTTTAAGGGTACAATAACTTCACCTCTTCATAAAACGGTGTTTTATGAGCGATCCTTCTCTTACCTTGGACCTTCTCTTGGACCTGAAGAAATATTCACTGATCAGTTTTAAGACTCGTGAGCGGGACATTATTTTGGAGCAGCAGAGGTTGGGTCATTAATGGTGTTTGAGATTCGGCGTATTGAGTACGAGTATAATGTACTAGTATATAATAGTATATTATACGTATGGTACTATGGTATCATTTCTGGAAACTCGAATCAATGAGTATAACTAGTACCTACATTAAATTTAGAATAATGTGGGGTCTGGTGGTAGAGCAAGTTCTTGTTCTTAACAACCAACCTGAACCAGGTCTTTTTGATTTCATGTACATAAGTTTATGGAATGTCCTGTTTTTTTGTTCTTTTTTATTTAATCTATATTATGATAAATGATCAATAACTGAATTATTAAATTATTAAAAATTGTGGAAACAAGTAGTACAGATTTTTGAAACTGGTGAAAATTTAAGAAAATTCTGTTGTTGAGGGTCTGACTCGCTCATCTCTCTGTTCGGCCAGTGTTTTGTTAAATATGCACATGCACGTGTTGAAGGCTTTTACGAGTATTACAATAATTAACACTATCAATGTCACACGCTACATTTTAATTACTTCCGACATAATATCAAATGTCAACTTAAAAGCCCTCACAATTCAAATGCAACAAAGAAAGTATCACCGAGTTAAGTGAATGTGTTGGGAAAGAACGCCATATCCATAATTAGGAAAGCGTTTGAAAATAATAATAAAGTATGAATGATAGTAGTTTATGATATACGTGTTAAAACAGGCGTTTTATTTTGTGAGTGGAGAAGATTACGAAACGAGCGAAGCGAGTGGAATAACTCCACGAATGGTCAATAATGTATGAAGTTTGAATAATAGTATTTTAGGATATACTTGTTAAAAGAGGAGTTTTATTTTGTAAGTGGAGAAAATTACGAAACGAGCATAGCGAGTGGAGTAACTCCGCGAACGGTCAATAATGTATGAAGTATGAATAATAGTAGTTTATGATATACGTGTTAAAAGAGGAGTTTTATTTTGTGAGTGGAGAAAATTACGAAACGAGCATAGCGAGTGGAGTAACTCCGCGAATGGTCAATAATGTATGAAGTATGAATAATAGTAGTTTATGATATACGTGTTAAAAGAGGAGTTTTATTTTGTGAGTGGAGAAGATTAAGAAACGAGCGTAGCGAGTGGAGTAACTCCACGATCGGTCAATAATGTATGAAGTATGAATAATAGTAGTTTATGATATACCTGTTAAAAGAGGAGTTTTATTTTGTGAGTGGAGAAGATTACGAAACGAGCGTAGCGAGTGTAGTAACTCCACTAACGGTCAATAATGTATGAAGTATGAATAATAGTAGTTTATGATATACGTGTTAAAAGAGGCGTTTTATTTTGTGAGTGGAGAAGATTACGAAACGAGCGTAGCGAGTGGAGTAACTCTGCGAACGGTCAATAATGTATGAAGTATGAATAATAGTAGTTTATGATATACGTGTTAAAAGAGGAGTTTTATTTTGTAAGTGGAGAAGATTACGAAACGAGCATAGCGAGTGGAGTAACTCCGCGAACGGTCAATAATGTATGAAGTATGAATAATAGTAGTTTATGATATACGTGTTAAAACAGGAGTTTTATTTTGTGAGTGGAGAAGATTACGAAACGAGCGAAGCGAGTGGAATAACTCCACGAATGGTCAATAATGTATGAAGTACGAATAATAGTAGTTTATGATGTAAGGATTAAAAGAGGAGTTTTATTTTGTAAGTGGAGAAGATTACAAACGATTACAATAATGTATGAAGTATGGATAATAGTAGTTTATGATATATAAGTGTTAAAAGAGGAGTTTTATTTTGTGAGTGGAGAAGATTACCAAACGAGCGTAGCGAGTGAAGTAACTCCACTAACGGTCAATAATGTATGAAGTATGAATAATAGTAGTTTATGATATACGTGTTAAAAGAGGCGTTTTATTTTGTGAGTGGAGAAGATTACGAAACGAGCGTAGCCACTCGATTATTGACCGTTCGTGACTCCACGAACGGTCAATAATGTATTAAGTATGAATAATAGTAGTAGGAGAAGATTACAAACGAGCGTAGCGAGTTGAGTAACTCCACGATTGGTCAATAATGTATGAAGTATGAATAATAGTAGTTTATGATATAAGTGTTAAAAGAGGAGTTTTATTTTGTGAGTGGAGTAACTTCACTAAGGGACAATTCTTTTAACATTTTCAATTGATATAAAAGTGTTCTGAGGAAGCGTGGCCCGTATAGTAAAAATTATGCGTTAATTTTACCGGTGAGTGTATAAGAAAAATGTGGAAATTATACGTATTGTTTAGAAAATAGGAAATTCGTTTAGCAAATTAGCGGGGATTAAAAATAATGGCTCTTTTTCCACTATTAAGTATCATTATTTTTGCATCGCGCTTAAAATAGTGGCAAAAGTCCAATAAATTCCAAATAACTAAATTATATAGTGGAGGAATAAATGCGCGAAGCTCTTTAAATGCTCGTTAGAATTATTTGACATTTGGCAAGTATTTAAAAGGAAAACAATCAAACACTTAACTCTATTTTCTTCGTATAAAATGCATCTTAGTAAATTAATTAATTAATAGAAGGAAAAGTACTTCCGTGTCCACGCTTGTTGCCTCTATAATTAATGATGTTATACAAAAAGAAGAAATTTTATTGTGCTTACATTGATATTAATGTCGCTACTCTTATTTGTGACAACTTTAGCGAGTGCAAAAGGAATAAACTCATTTCGAAATTATCTCTCAGAGTTTTTGAAGTAAATTCTAAAAGTATAATTTTTGTATTTTTGTGAGTTTTATGTAAGCCATTATGTTCACTAGTTCTTGGCTTCTTGCCTCTTATTGTGTCGTTAAACATAGTTCTACTACTATCTTAAAGCTGTTTAGTTTTAATAGTCGAAACTAACGAATAAATAAATGAAGTGCCCGCGGTTCGAGATTAATTCCGTCTTTTCATTTTTGTAATAAATTAATAGACGGGTTAATTTATAATTTTGCAAAAAAACGTTGTTATTTAAAATTTGCGGTAGGTAAAAGGAGCGAAATTGAAATAACGATGGTATCTAGTTTATAAAAAAAGCCACGCTTTAAAAACTCCATTTTTACACAGATTATGAGCATAACTCATCCCCTTTAATTGGTTGTTCTATCCCTTTTCTCTTACCTCCCTGAGTCCTCGTTAAACCACATGCTAGAGCGGGTTGTTTGCGAAATAATGAACTTCATAAATTTACCTTTCTCTCCGAAAAAATGATTATCTGACTTTGCAAAAATCGGCGCATAAATTTCGCTCTTTACTTTCCGAAAATATTGTTTTTTAGTTAACGATTAAAGCTACCCTTTTTTTACCTAATTAAATTTTTGAAATTTGTTTTAGGTCATTATGTGTTGGCGTGGAAGAGAGGCATCGCCGTCCTTTCGGCGGGAAACGTTAAAGTTTCGCCTGATCCTCGTATCAGTTTAGTAAACGGATACAGTCTCGAAATTAAAGATGCAGGTCCACAAGATGCCGGCGATTACGTGTGCCAAATTGGAACTTTGGAACCTAGGGAAATTACACACACGGTGGAAATTTTAGGTGAGTGATTTATTTTTGATTGTATAAATAATAATAGATTAAATACGAATCGATACGTTTAATAAATTAATGGAAATTTATTCCGTTTCAATGATTAGATTTAATATATTTAATAAATGTTTGGCGTTATAATAACTGTGTGGTTATGCATTATACCAATCGCGATATAGTTTTGAAATTTGTAATTTAATGATCAATTATTATTTCCCTATCTATTTTAGGACTTATAATGGCGAATCGTCTCGCTTGTATCACCTTGTATGTGTTGGGTATAGAAAGCTCTTGGTATCTAAATAGACCATCTTATGACGCCGAATCAACAAGCAATTTATTTGATAGTAGCAAACACTTGGTTCATTTTCAAATATCTTATTGTAACGTCACGTTTTGGACCGTTAAAATTTACAATATTAAATTCATAATAAAGTTTATTTAAATAAAAGAATTACAGTTGTCTTCAGGCGCAGCTGCAGATAAAGAAAATAAAGTTGTTTTTCGGATTCAATTTAGAACAAGGAACAACGAATTATTATAAGAAATAATTTTACATTTTTCGATTGTTTTTAAGGGCGTGAGGGCATATGCTATCGCAGTCGCACTCATTGCTTAGATAGACGACACTTGCTAATTTTGCGTTGTCAATTTCTCAAAAACCAATAGGTAAAATGAAATGCTGATTTGTTTATCAAATAGTTGCCGTTCAAGTCTCGGGAATGAGAAATTTTTAAAGCTTTTTGTAGAGAAATAAGGTGGTAATTAATACAAATAACTTTTCATTTTTGTACTGCATTTTACAGCTATTTATTTTTTGTATAAATATAAATACCTCACATTTGAGGCTGAAGATTTCTCATCTCCGAGACTATAACGGCAACTATTTGATAAAAAAATCAGCATTCCATTTTAACTTTTGGTTTTTGAAAAATTGACAACGCAAAATTAGTGTTGCCTATCTAAGCAATGAGTGCGACTGTGATAGCATATACCTACTAAATCACGCCAAAAGATTGTGTTGTTATGTTCAATAGTCAAAGAACACCCCGCTGAGTTCGATAAAATATAAAATTCAAGTTAAAGATAGAGACAAAAATCCTTGTATTCCCCAATAGTCATTCTCTTCTGCAGGTGCACCCTTGCGTTAACATGGGGAGCAACCATCGTAAAAAATGTGTCTTCCATCTCATTTCTTTATGTTTTTTATGATCGTGTTGTCACATACTCTTGTGCGAATTCCTCCTTACTTGGTAGAGAATTTCCTAAGAAAATTGTAGTCTGGACTTTCAGTCATTAATGTTTCATTAATGTTCAGTCATTAATGGACTTCTTAATCTTATAATGGTGGGCTTCTCTACTTGTCTCCAAGATGAAGGTCATAATCTAGTAAACTCAGTTAACCCATACAGTGCTGGGGGAGATTATATTCTACTTTTCACAGCCCTTTATGTAATTAAAGGTTCAAGACCATGGTGTATGATCTTTTGGTTTACACTGTTCCAATGTTTATTAAATAAACGTTTCGTCATTGGGTCTGGATCAAAAAAGGTTGGGGTCTTTCTTGGCCCCAAATAGAGCACATGGAGGAGGGTGGAATTTAATTTTATTAATGTATTTGAGTTAGTTAGAACAAGAAGGTAAAAATACTAAAAGACCCCGGTTGTAGCTACATGGCTAATGGAGAGAGGGGGTGAAAAAGTTCAAAACCTCCGTTTTTGGGGTTTTCGCTTATATCTCGAAAACAGTGTATCCTAGGAAAAAAATTACTCTTAGCAAAATGAAAGCTTATTAAATTTTCTACAAGATTGCTTGTATTCCCTTTTTGTATTTTATATAGCTTTTGAGATACCCATTCACAAAATTCGTTAATGAATGAAAAAAAAATGCCTCACGTTTTTCGTCCAACTTTTGCCTCTACCACTTCAGCCCTTCGGTTTAAAGTAAAAGTCTTCAGAAAATAAGTTGTAGAGCATTAAATTTTTTTTACTATTTAACTTTTTTCCTGGGCCCTACACAACACCGGGCCCTGAAGTGCGCGCTTCATAGGCTTCATGGATAATCCAGTTCTGGTCATTATAGCTTTTTCCTTTTTTTCTTCATTATAATTTTAATGGACCTGTGCTGGGGTCCTGTAACTATAAGCGATACGCTAGCTAACGCTAAGCTACTTCCTCTTTACCTTTCTTCTACAAATTTCTAAAACTTTGTAGGAGAGGGGTAGAGGGTAAGTACTAAGTAACTTAGCGTATCGCTATTAATTATGGTAGAGTATTGTTTTTAAACATTGTTTTCAGAATGGTTTTCACGTACTATGTAAATTTAATTATGAGGTAGTACACAATTTTGCTTTCTGTGTAGGTCGCTAACATCTGGTAATTACTCTACTAATTTGCTTCTGTGAGTTAGCCCATTCTAAAAAATTAAACAGTATTTTAAATTAATACAGACCTTAAACTAAATGTATAAATGTAGAGTAAATACATTTTTCATATAATCCTGTTCTCAATGATTCAATCCAACAATGTAGTACCTACCTGATAATATTATCCGCAATATTTTGGTCAAATTAATAAAAAAATCTTTTTTGTCATTTTATCAATACCCTTTATGAAAAACTCAGAGAGGAAAAATTCTTTTTAAGATAAGCCAAAGTATAATTACTGCTATCATTAAATCCTGCAGGCTGTAATTAACAGCCTTTGAATATTTTTCATGTAATAGAATATACATATTTCGGTAAATTCTCTCCCAACGCTCTTTTTTTATTATATTTTTAAATTTGACGTAATATTTTCATTTGAAAAAGTCGTTACTCGGATGGATATGTGTGTGTGTGTATTTATAAACTATCAAGAAATTTCTCTCGTTTCTCGAGAAGGAAAAGAAAACAGTTTAGCATCCTGAATCTACTCTTTAAAGAAAATCGAATGAAAATATTGACAAGAAAGAAAGTATTTTTTTTAAAGTGGGTGGTTGCTTGGTTACGGCTTTAACGTAATATCAAAATTGAAAAAATGTAATAAATAATCATTGGTTATTGATGAAGTGTAGAAGGGTCTCGATTAACCAACGTCGACATTAAATTTGGGCAAAACGTGAAATTAAAAATCAATTCTCATAAAAGTATAAGAAATTGTCGTCACTCTAATTCAATAAAGTAAACTGGCTTAGTGAAGCTTATTACTTACTGGTACCTAGTGAGTGAGAATCTACACGCCTATGCTGGAACTTTCAGTGTACTCACAATTATTGGCCACCCCGGCTATACGCCAGGGTGGTTATTAGCCAAAAACTACAAAAGGACAGGAGGGAAGGTTGTTGATTTACTACTTGCAAAATAAAGTTAAGCCTCAACTGGTGTTATAATAAGTAACTTTATTTAGTAATAGAACTATTTTGAAAATTTACAATAATTATTATTTAAATCTTAATTCTAGATATAAGTACACAATTATAATTTCCTGATTAGTAGTGTTGTTATACATATTCACTTAAATTCCTTTGAAAGTATTATACCATTTGTTTACTACAGGTTGCACATTCTGAAGGTTGCTGACACACATTTTTAAATTGTTTTCATTTTTAAATTGTTTTTATTTTTATTCCAGTCTTGCATATTTTGTTTAGAAGGTCAGTTTTCTTGTAACGCATTTTTCATTTCCTCATGTAATTTTCTTGTATTTTGAAATATTTGAATAGATAATATCTTCATCTTTTTTTTCGTTTACTCTAAAAAATCAATTTGATTTCTCAATTGATCCACTTTTCTTTTATAAACTGGACAGTCAAAACTCCAAGCTGCATGTGTTGTATCCAATTCAATTTTTAATTTCTCAATTGTGTGCAAGCAATTTATACATTTAAGGTTGTCCTTGGTTTCTTTGCACTGAGTTACATCATGAGGTCCGGCACATTTTGGACACGCTATATTTGCTTTGCACTGACTTGCCTTATGATTGAATCCATTGCATTTAAAACATCTTGTGACCTCAATGGCGTCATATATTTTACATCTATCCCAGTTTATATTTAGTTTTTCCTGAATCATCATTGACCTATAAATATTTGCACTGACTTCTGCAATTGCTGTATAACCATTTTTTTTATTTCTTGCTTCTTTAATATGTACAATTTTTATACTTGCTTGGTCCAATTTTAGATAAGTATTTTGTGCCCAGATTTTCATTTCTATCTCCTCAAAAGATAATTTCTCGGATAGGCCGACAATTTTAACCCTAGGTGTCCTTTTTTTGGGAATAGTTACCTCGTAATTTTCACCAAGTTTTTTAATAGCCGTATCTTTTACTTTATTCATTGCCTCTTTATTTTTGCACTCAATCAAAATTCCTCCATTGCTTACGTTTCGTAATCCTGAGATTTGCAGTTCTGTCGGGTCAATTGATTTCTTCACCTCATTCTTAGTTTCTATACTTTTCTGATTATGATTTTTAGGTTTCACAATTATTACTGGTTCATGTTTCTTTAGTTTCAATTTTTCAGCATAACTCGTACTGCTGCACGCCTCATTAGTATAAGTATTACTACCTTTATTTTCTTCAAAATCTTTTTTAAGTTCTTTTATAGATTCTTGCAGTCCGCTTACATGTTTCTCATTTTCAAATGCTCTATTTAGAGTTTTCATACAATCTAACATCCCGTTTTCTAACACTTTCAGGCACCGATCACACACCCACAAAAGATTTGCTCTGTGTTGGTAAAATATAAATTCATCCCCTTTTACATTAACGCATCCAATGTGAAATTTCTTGTCACAGAGACCTTTGCACAGTATTGATTTATCAGTTCTTTTAAGTTCTATATCACATTTACCACAATTTTCCATGATTAAATATTTTACAAGTCATCAACAAACTTGAACTTGAAAAACAGCAACAAATGCAATGCTTTACAAGCACATTCATGTGCTTGCAAAACACGTCCGTTCCGTACGAAGTACACAACACTACTTGGTTGCATCCACAATTCGTGCTAGACTTATATCCATCAGGGTGGCCATTTATTGTGAGGCTGAGTGTACACTGCCAACTAAATAAGCGTTTATTCAGAATGGGTGTTTCCCCACTGGCAAGGGATGCAAGGAAGTGTGTGTTATTTGAAGCCCTCAATAGTCAGTACCAACGATACTTCATTCACCATCCAGTCTACTTGGGTTCATCCAAAGATTGGGATAGATTAAGACCTGAAGGGACAGGAAGGTAGCGCATCGATGGGTTTGAGCCTGACTAAGATGCAGTCAGTTTGCCACCAATCTCACAATGTTAATCTTCTAATTCTAGTGAATACTCATAGACATTACCAAAACCAAAAATTATTATTTCAATGAATAATTTCGCAAATTAATTATTCTTTTGTTATCAAAAAATGGCCAACTATTAAAAAAATGGAGTGCCGCATTTATTATTAAAGTTTCATTTAAAATTAAAGTTCAAATGCACTTTATACATTAAAATATTTTCGTTTTATGAATCATTTTAATCGTCAAATAAATTTTAATCAGTTTTGTCGTTGTGTGTGTATATGCGAGGTTTAGTTGAAGCTACTGCAGGGTCTGCAGGTGTCACTCCCAGAAATATATCAGGGAATAAAGTGAAAATTAACAAGAACAAAACAAATGGCATAAATTATATACACAAATTTCAAAATTGTTGCTTTATTAAAATTTATATTTTTTCGTGCTGTACTTTTATTCGTAATTAAAATTCTTTTTTTGAATAATTGATTGGGAAGGAAGTAATTTAGGTCGCTTTTTAATTATGACAGTTAACCACATTCATCTTTAAAATGGTCCCATAATTAATTAATATAAATGTGACGTGCTATGTTACGAAATAATATATTAAAACCAATAAAGTGTTCTCAAAGGATGAGTCCTTGACCCAATTTTGTTCCTGATCGAAATGATTTCGTTATGACTGTAGTAGGTGTAGGTGTGGGTGGATGATTCGTCTTTTATTTAAAATTGACCCAGTGGATATTTTTTAAATTATCGTGCAGATTATTTAGAATCCCTAATCATTACATGGACTAAGTTCAAAAATCCAGTTTTTGGATTAGGTCGAAATAGAGTAGTCAAATGTGTTCTACGAGCATATTTTTTTCTTATGGTATATTTCAACCCTTAAATCGTAGAATTATGATTTTTACAGCTCAGGATGAATAGACGCAATACCCGAGCCCTTTCACGCCAACTTTTTGATTCTTTCACTTCCCTCATTTCTTTGTTGACCCATCGAAGTTTTTAGATGTAACTATAATTAAATACCCCTGATTGATTTTATACAATAAAATTGGGGAGTTTTCTTGCTTGATATCTTATGTCACCTAACTGTAATTGATAATAAACAAATAGTTGAAGCTCAACGAATCGCATAGGGTACGTAAATCTGTCGGTCACGATTATCCTTCACAACCACCGGCAATCAATAAGGAAAATCTTCAAAGGGAAGTTAGGTTAGTCCCTTACTTAACGTTGCTCATTCGTGACACCGGACCCTGGCATATTCTGTCTCTTTAACACGGAATCTACAAATAAAAGCTCTTTTGTAACGAACTTAAAGTAAGAGTTAATTTTGAATTTATTTTAAAACGTCGACAATTTTTGAAAAAGTAGTTTTGAAACCTTTTTAATCTTCGAACGTCGTTAGAAGGAAAAAGCTATAACATTGTGTCATTAATTTTCCTTTTCATAGACGTAAGTCCCATCTTTAATTATTAGTTGCTTCCTAGATTGTCTGTTTATTAAAGTTTCGAAAAGAAAAACTAAACAATAACAAGATAATGAATTGAAAACAAAGGTGGCATGGGGCACTTTAAACTTTATTTAAAGTTCGTTAAAAGCAGTAGCATTTAACAAAGAATGTCATCGATTTAACTATTATTTCTTTAGAAAAGTCAAGTAACAATTAAATCTTTTACAAGCGTAGATAGTAATGCCTTTATGTAAGTTGTAAGTTTTAAAAGAAATTGTTTTATTATGAAATGTACTGATGCACCCCAGTAAACTTTTTAAAGATCAGTTCTTTCATATTCGTTCATAAAGTGACTTTTTAGTTTTAAGAAAGACGAGAAAAGTTTCTACTTTTCTCCTAAATCGAACACCAGTCAGAGGTCACACAACAACCACTTGGAGGGGGGGGGGTGTTCGGAGTTTCTTTGAAACAAAATATAAAATTAATGAAGGTAGTGCGAAAGGGTTATTTCCCCGTGGTTTCCATTAATATTTTGGACTTTTGAATCTTCAGAATGCCGAAGCCTTGGTCCAACGGGGTATTTATATGGTGTCTTCTTTTGTTTTATCTTATCGTGTGTTGCTTGCTGCTTTAGGTTATTAAGGAGAAGAGAGTTGTTGGTACTTCCTAATTCGCTTAGGTAATTTCTCTAACGTCGTTATACCTTTGTAACCACATGGAAATCAAGTTCTGATCATCCTCTGCTGTTTCGACGATTTCAAACACTTCAATATTTCCTGTCATTTCCAAGGTACTGTAACTACTGAATCGTCTCCAAAGTCGTTTTATTCTTATTTTTATGATTGTCTTGCTTTCTTTGCTAGATTGGGTTTAAAGACTCCAATAAGTCTCTGTTTCAATCCATACATTTTCTTGTACTAAAAGTAGTTCAATTACATTAAAATGTATAAAGACTCGTGGTGTAGGTTTGATAGCACTTTGTTACACTAATCTTACCATTATGTACATTCCGCCTCCGACGTCGCTCAAGTCGAAGACACAGGGAGGTTCGGGGATATGAACAAGCAGCAACAAACTCTTTCAAACCAAATAAAAATATTTGTTAAAAACAAATCAAAAAACGTCCTTCTTGATGATGATCGTTCCTTGGCAGCCTCAACGGACTGGCGCAATTTAAAGAGTTGGATTCTGGAGTGATTGACTAAACAGGCCACTCCACGTTCTTCCAGATCAACAGTCGGCCAACAAGTCCAAGACTGTAATCAAGTCCCACACGATCAGCCAAGAAGCCCAAAGACCGTTGAAAAGTGGTTATTCAACAGGCCACACCACTTTCAAACATATCAACAGTCGGCCAACTAGCCAAGAACTGTAATCAAGTCACACACAATCGGTCAAGAAACCTAAAGACTATTGAGAAGTGGTTAGTCAACAGCCCAAACCACTTTTAAACATATCAACAGTCGGCCAACAAGCCAAGGTCTGTAATAAAGTCCCACACGATCGGCCAAGAAGCCTAAAGACTATTGAGCAGTAGTTAGTCAACAGGCCACACCACTTCCAAACATATCAACAGTTGGCCAACAAGTCAAGAACTGTAATCAAGTCCCACACGATCGGTCAAGAAGCTCAAAGACCGTTGAGAAATAGTTAGCCAACAGGCCAACTGTGGTTAGCCCGAAGTCCTGATCAAAGGCAGAGATGTACAAGGTGGGGTAGACGCGATCAGCTTAAACCCTACAAGTGCAGCTTGTAATAGCCGCTGGTGCAGGGAAGCCAGACCATCAACTACCCGCAGCACAAGAGGATCAAACTGAACACAATGATACACTCTATAGTCTATACAGTGGATGAACACGGACGGTCACGAACTCTTGAAGTTAATACACGTCGACTATTTATTAATTCTCTACCACCACTAAGGCCAAGTATTTCATTCGACCCTTAAACTTAAGTGTAGCTTTAAACTGATTTTCAACCAGTTGAAATACACAAAATTGTGTTGAAGCTCAGCTTAACCTCGTATTTAAGTTTGAGGGTGGATTGAAATACTCGACCTAAGTTCTTAGCACCAATCAGAACTCAGCTTGGTAGTTAGCCACGAGGTAGGAACGTACATCTCACGCCGGCGCCGTACGCTTTGTACTCATAGCTTTATGATTATCAACAAACTCTTACATAAATGATTTTATGCAATGGGGCTTCTGCGAGGCATCGAATGGTATAAGTTTCGAGAAAGAGTTTAAAAAGGGAAATTAAAATGATGGAAAAAATATACGGGTGGTGCCTGAAAGGCCAAAAATAAATAAAAATAAATAATTCTAATTTATCGCGGACAAGAGAATTGAAGCGGGCGACCTCGGTACGTTTACACTAAGTTAAAGTGTAAACGCCAGATAAAAATTTATACCATTGCATCGCAGATGATACAAAACGGAAGATCTGATATTTGCTGGTGGATTACCTACGAGCAATTTTTAATAAAAGAAGATACTCGAGTGTGAAAACGATGTTAAATATTCCCGTATCAGAGGCGGATCTTAAGGTAACACTCTGACGTGTGTAGAAAAACGCATCGTTACAACTTGGCATGCACTTGATGTAAGAACGTCGCTCAAGTGAAGAGAGGGCGTGGGTTCTAAATGTAATACTTAAGGCCAATAAATATTTAAATAAATTAAATAAAGACGTTTTAAAATGTACATACAATAAAAGGCACTTTATACTTTATAGGAACATTTATTTGGATCGCTCTTGATGTTTGAATTTGTTTAATTTGTTTCTAAAAGTTTTAAGGACGTTAACAAATAATTTATTACAATAGATTTCGTTTAACTTAGCAAATAACTTTCTTATTATTCGTTTGTTTTATTTTATTAATTTAGAAAAGGATTTGGAATTCAATCATTTTGATTATAAAGTGCACTTTGTACACATGCAACACGTTAATGATTCTCTGATTACTACACCATTAAATTTCTCGCTTGTTAGAATTTCTCTCGGTAATAAGGTTTATTGGATGCGCTATTTCGAATTGTTTTCTTCTTTAACGAAATAATTTCCTTCTATTATAAATAGAAAAGAGACGGAATCTCTTAGTCGTTCGTATTGGACGCCGCAGTGTGCCTTTTGCCTCCTGTATAGAAATCTGGATTTAGGGCGTCGTTAATGTTATAAATAATATAGGAGTAAATGGTACTTAGTTACTAAGTAAGTAAAGAGTAACGACTCGTTACGACGAATTTATATTTAATAAAGTTTTTGGCCCATAACTCGAGTACGTACTTTGTCTTTGCGGACCTTTTCACTTATGATCTTAAATAAACCCTTTAATGGCACAATTTCGTGTTATTATATCTTTAACTAAGAGGGTTTAATATTTGGGAAAGGACGTTTTTGCGGTACTAAAATACAAAATTTTAATTACACTCTGGAGAATTAAAGATATTTATTTTCAAATAACACTTTTGGTTAATAAATAACGCCAAAATAGCTAAAACAAAAATCGAAAACGCGTTTTTGTGAGATTTTTTTAATTTTTATTACGCTCTCTCGTTCTGTCTCTCTTTAAATTTTGTAATTAACTTTTTACGTTTTTAAATTATTTCGTTTTAACAAATTAAATTCGCTGGTTTATGAAAATAAATTTCACGGAAAGTGGAACATCATTTCCTGCTAGAGAGGACCACAATTTAACAAAACTTTGACGTACATTCACATAAAGTGCCTCGTATACTCTTTCATAAGCTTCAAAATGAAAATAATAAAGTAGGCAGTTTATTGACGATGACCGGTAGCTCTTGTTACTATAACGTAAACAAAGGAATTTTCTTTCGCTTCACTCGGTATTTTATATCGTCGTACGTATGAAGAAAAGCTTTTGTCAGATACTGAATACAATTTAAGGACGAAATTTGGATCTCATTTAAATTTTGTTTCGGTCGGTTTCGTTATTAAATAAAACGACAAAATATCTTCCTCTTTAGTTCCCTAAAAGATATTTTAATAACTTCCTCGTCGCCTCCTAATCGATACAAGTTTGCTCTTTAATATTTGCCAATTCGACATTGTATTCGTTGCATTTTAAGTAACTTTGTTAATTCCTTTTCGTGGATACCGAGACAGCCAAAGCTACCAATCACTCCTTTTCCTAATTAAAACAAGTCGCATTGATGAATGGTAAACGATTTAACAAACTCGAAGCGAATTCAAAGTTTCTTTATAAAGATAAATGAAGTCGGAAGCTTTAGTAGGAAGCTTCGTCATACATCTATACCTTTATCTGTTTACATCCGAAAGAAAAAGCAAAAAAACAGGTACAAAAGTGTTCTCGAGTAAGTCGTAGGTAAATCGCGTTTATTTAAATTTTTTTCCTCTTTTGTCTCATGGCGAAATTCACTTAAATATTGACTGAATTTTGTGTCAGCTTACGAAACGCGTTCATCAATTTACAGTCAATTTTATGGCTGTACAAATTTAATTTAAACTTTTTTTATTATAAAATCGTCAAAGTACATCTTTTATAAAAAAATATGAAAGTACAAAGAGGAGTTAGTATATGACGTAAAGAAAAACAAAGTTTTGTACGTTTATATAAACTACCCCATTCTATCGCTAGCAAAATATCAAAAGACAGCTTTGGCAGCTTTGACAATGTTCGGTGAGGTGTGATATTGTAGAGCCCAATGTCGATCGAAAAATCGGTCGCTTATAAAATGTTACATTTTTTTGGCACATGCATGAAGAACCGACTCCAAAGCACACTATACGCGATATTTATAATCTAGAAAAAAATATTTTTCCCTTAAAACGAACATTTGCCAGTTAAAGACGTAAACGATTATTTAATGGATATTTGAGTCTAAAAGTAAACACATGCAAAGCTCAACTTTCTTAGTCCTAATAGTTCGAAGGTTGAAAGTTTGAAAACTTTTAGTTAAATTTAGGTGAACGCCATCGTTTAAACTTGAGTAGCACGTGTTAAATTTAAATTAAAAGGCACTCTACAAATCAAAGATAATTATTAAGTAATGGTTCCCCAATTTATATTCTCTCTCCTTCGCCTTATTTTTTTTATACAATTTTTATTTGAAAACTAATGGAAATTTTCTCGTCGAAAGGAAATTCTTTTATTTTATGAACGCGATCGTGTATTCGCTCCCTGATGAACTATACAGGTAAATTTCAAATGATCGTCTCCTTTTGTGTCTTCTTTTTCTACAATTTATTGTGGTAATTAGCTGTTATCATCTTTTGTATTTTTTTTATTGAAGCTATTTTTGACCTCCTTTATAAGAAACGTTGTGGACGGACTTGTTATTGTTTTTTTGCTCTACCTCAAAATCCTAAAAAACTTGTGGTTTTCCAAAAGGGCTGACAATTTTCTCATTTATGCTTACTGAAAAGTCTTATCCCTCTAGTGGTTGAGCCTATATCACTTACCTTGTTAATCTGTCTTTTATATATGGAACCTTTCTTGTTGGTTTAAAGGCTAGTAAAAAAGATGTTCATGAAGCACCAAAGAGAGAGAGAGAGAGAGAGTATACTCTCTTTGGATGGTCATAAAGCAGTAATCGTCACTTCTTGTATTTTAAAGATCTTTGAGTATCAGTTTTGCAGACATTGCTGTCTTTTTGGAGAAAAGCCATATTATTTCCTAAAGTCGACATGACTTCCAGGAGTAAAAGCTACTTGTAGTTTTTATTATGTCACTATATGGTTGTAACAATGCAAGATTTTATCCAGAGCAAATACTGGTTCAGTATTACAGCATCTTGGAAATTTTGTATCGTTTAAATCTGTTTCTTGTCATTTTTCTCTTTAGTTTTTCCCTAGCACTGCTCCTGAGATCAAAATGGAGATAATTTTTAATCACCGTCATTTGAGCTCAATCTCGAAGAGATTGGACCAGAATTACCTAACTTTAATTTTTGTATTTTTATTATCAGCTACTATCATTGATACCAGCTGATTTTCTTGTAACTCGACAACCATAAGAGCTATAGCTCCCGTTTTTTTAGTGTGACTCTAGTGTCATTTTTGCCCCTTTATAAATTAATGCAACCTTCTCAGTTCAACTCTTTATCAAAACTTTTTTAAATATAGGTTTTTAAAATTATTAAATGTTGAAATCCAATGTAAAACCAAGAGGAGGGTTATAATAATTATTAGTGATAAGAGTTGATTGGTATTTTTGACCTCCGTGATTCATTGCCACCCCTGAATATTTTCCAGCCCTTAATTAATTTAAACATCAAATTTTAATTTAAAATTACAAATTTTATACTGACGTGCTCGTTATTTTAGTGCGATTCTGTTGAGGTAACTTTCATTCTCGAGCTCGCGCTAATTAAAGGTTTTTAATTTAATTTATAACAATTAACTGATAGTCGCTCTTGTGTTTAAGTACGTTTGCTGCGTTCTTATTGGTTGTCGAGTGAATCCGAGTTGGTTGTCGCATTTCTAATAAAAGCCTCTTCTCCATTTTGATAACGGACCTCTCGTTTCACTATCGTTGTGAGCAAGAGCGCACTTTCGTTTATTTCCCGTTGATTTTAGCAACGTACTTGTTAATTAATTAATTTAATTTAATTAATTATTATTTAGCTCCTTTTTAATTATTTTATTTTCACATTTCGAACCTTAGGACTATTGATCTCACTTAAAGAAGCGCTTTGGGATCTTAAACAGAGGACTATTGATCTAGGGAAGAGAAGTTCCCATGTCAGTTTTTCATCAAGACTAGCGATCTCTCTTAGAGGACCGCTTTGGATCTTAAAGCGAGGACTATTGATCTGGTGGAATAAGTAGTTCCCGTTTCTTTCTTTTAGGGCTAGTTATCTTTTTTAGAGGATTAATTTGGTTCTTAAAGAGGCAACTAGTGTTTTGGAAGAAGAAATCTCTTTTCTGCCTTCCTGTGTCTGATCAGGTCTATTGTTCTCTCTTAGAGGATCAGATTGAATCTCAAAGAAAGGACTACTGACCTGGTGAGTGCAGATTCTCTTTTTACTAGGTCTAGTGAAGTGGACTTCTAGAAGTTAACATTTGCTCATCAGCTTATGTCAATACACAATAACCAATGCTATCGTAAATCATACACCAACACCCATTGTACTGAGATGATTGTTAAGTTAGGTACCCTTCTAGATATTGAACGGGTTGGTTACTGTGTATTGGCATAAGCTGATGAGCAACTGTTGACTTCTAGAAGTCGGGTTCTTATATCTATTTTTAGACTACACTTAGCGTTATTTTTTATTCACTTAATATTTTGTTTACTTCCTATCAAGTGTGTTTAATTTCTGCTACAAACCCTTTGTCTCCAACTGAGCGACGCTAAAGGGAGAATTAATGAAACATCTGGTTTTCAGTGTTACACGCTTTCTTGAGGCAAGTGAACATTTTCTTGGAATCTTTTGTGATCTCTGCAGGACGTCTGACTGCATCAATTCCTGTTGTCGAAGCTTTAATTTTTTGAATATGAGACGCTCCTTTACATGGGGTTTAATTTTTTTTAGATAGGCGCAGCAATATGTGAGTCTGTGTCACAAAAGTGAAAATTTGTTTTCTGCGTTGTCTGTTCCTTAAATTCAGAAAAAATGACATAATATGGCATATCATTTTTAACAAAGAGTTCTTTCAAATTAATATGCAAATTTTCGGCTGATCGTCAATTTTTAAAGCTCTCACGATTAAAATTTAAAATATCCACTTTTATGGACTCATAATTTCCATATTTCATAGTAAAATTAGTAAGATTTTATGATTAAGCGTTTGTATACGATATGTTGCACGATAAATGAAAAATATTGTTAGGTAGATGCAGTCGTGTCATTTGTACTTCAAATACGTGTGAGTTTGTCCATATTAATTCCTTCTGTCCTCCAGTTTGATTAACACTCCAGTATATTCAGCAGTAAAATGGTTATTACGTTATTAGTAAAAGCAGGTTGAAAACACTCAGCGATGTCATAATTTAATAACGTCTTCATTGAACAGATACGCGGTTAAACTTTTATTTTTTCGCTTACCTAAAATCGTAGCTATTATTTAAAGAAATATTTTTTTCCAGTTCCACCTCGAATACATTACGTGACATCAAATGGAAGAGTAGAAGTAAAAAAAGGGACGTCTGTGAGATTAGAATGTAAAGCGTCGGGTAATCCTGTACCAAAAGTAACGTGGTCTAGAAGAAACAATCTTTTACCTGGTGGTGAACAAACGCTGGTTGCGCCCATACTCAATTTAGAGAGAGTGGATAGACATCAAGCGGGAGTTTATCAATGTATGGCCAGTAACGGAGTGGGTGAAGATGTTACTCAACAAATTGTTCTCCACGTTTTATGTAAGTCGCTTTTTTTTTAATTATTTCTTTTATGTATGTTTGAAATGTTGTCGAAAGACGTCCGGAAAATGTATTTCGTACGGTAGTTAATTAAAAAGATTTCCTTTCGCTTTTGATAGTTCGCTTATATAAAGATTAAGGTTTTGTAAAGCGTTCGAACAATTTTTATAAAAGAAATTGGTAATAAAGAAGTAAAAAGGATGAAGTACTATGTTAGGGCGTAGTTAATCATCCGTCTGCCGGCTTTAATTTGGCGAAGCCATAAACCAGATTGAGTGGTGAACTACGTTATGCACACCTTGGGACCTCTTAACTTGCTACTTCGTGTTAGCTATGTACCTACTTACAACATAACCAATTTCTTATTATATTTGACCACATTTTCCTAAGGTCTAAATTATATTTTAATAACTTCTCTAACGTAGGCGCAGATAACAACAACCCCAACCACCCAAAGATAATAAGCGATATTAATAATTTCAAAGTTTGCTCAAGTTTCGAATGAATTAATCGAAAAATCTCTTTCTAATTTTCTTTAAAAAATTTTCTTTAACAACGTCGACTCGAAGAAAATAAGGTAAGGACGATAAGGTTGTAGTAACGCAATAAAACAAAAAGAAAAGTGACAACAAAATATATTAACTAAGTCTCAACCTCCATTGCCTACAGAGACAAGTCGAGGTAAAGTTTTACAAAACTGATAAGAGAGTCAATTTTAAAAACGACGGGATATTTTGCACCCACAATGAATAATCAACCCAAGAGTTTATAAACAATAAAAACAAACTTTTTAACTGCCAAATAAATTGTTGAAATTTTCTTATCCGACAAAAAAGTTCATTTTCGCCAAATTTTAAATTATAAAATCATTTTCCCGACCATAAAATGACGTTTAGCTTTGGCCCTGGTTTAAAGATTATTTTGAAGTTGGCCTACAATAATCTTTTAACAAAAACATTTTCTTCTTTTTTTTTGAACGATTTAAAAAGATAATCTTTTATATTGCTTATATAGAGTGATTCTAGATATATGTAAAAACATTTTAAGGGTTGATTCTTCGAGTAATTTCCATCATAAATCTAGCAAATTAAAATGAAAAATTTCATTCATATGAATTCAACCCCTCACACTCTGGAGATTGTATCTTCACAGTTTTATAAAAGTATTTAGTATAGTTCTGCCAACTTAAAGTCCCTTGTGACTCATCGCAGTATGTAATAAGAAATTTCAGTATAAAATATTTTTTCTTTATCTAAGATTGTAATAAAAAAAGAGGTACCTATATAGAAATATACGTCTGCGGTATAAACTATATGGTAGGTACAAACGTATATCGAGCATTTCACATGGGTCCCTAAACCCAGTACCTCTGCTTCTCACTTTTTTGGCGCCCTTGAGTAAGTTTTTAACCTTTCACGAGGCGGCTTATAAATTTAACACGGAGAGGCGGGTGCGGACTGTGACTCCGCAATGATTTATAATCGAAATTTAGAAATTTATTTATAATTAGATATTTTAGAATAATCGTTTTCTTAACCAAAATAATAAATTGTATTTTTTAAAATAACAACAATAATTATTAATCAACATTAAACAGTGGCAGTATAATGGTGTAGATACCAATAATTAAAGAAGCACTTTTAGGCATCCTAGTGACTTGAAATTTGGTATCAGCGTAGACTACGTCCTAAAGATCCCTAGGCAGGTTTTCATTTTTTGAAATTATACTCCAGGGTGATGAAAGTAGAGGGAGTGCACACCCCCGGGGGTGGTTTTAGAGAAGTAAATTTTTGTTCGCAATCTTTAGGATATGATATACGCTAATACCAAATTTCAAGTTCCTATGATGCCTAGAAGTCCTTTATTGATTATTAAAAGTCGAATGTAAAAATATCTGTTGTGTCAACACAAGACTTTCCGATTGAGTTGATTATTTTAAGACCAAGACAGTTATAAAACAAAAGAATACATTTTTATAATCACTGAATAAAAACAAAATAAACGACAAATATTTTTGACAAATGTCACAATTTTTTGACAACTGTCAAATTTTTTGACAACTGTCAGAAACGTCAGCTGCCAATTCTTATTAGATATTTGATTGTATAAAAACTCTTTTAAAAACAAAAGAATGTTAAACATTTTTATGTCACTAAATAGAGAAAAAAATTCTCTACCCAATGATGCAATAGTAGATTGTTTTATTATGAGTAAAAATGTCACTTTTTTTAGGCTAGTCAGTAGGGTAACTACTGACGAGCCAAAAAAAGTATTTTTACTCCGTATGAAACATTTAATTTTTTCTTCAAACGTAAAACGTAAAACCAAAAATAAAAATTTTTGAAGTGTCGCCATCTCTTGAAAATTATTTGTAGTTCAATTGTAAAATATTTTTAAAAATTAACTTTAACTTGTAAAAAGAAGCTAATTATTAAACGCAACGAATAAATTATAACAGAAAATTTATAAAAACATTTCCTTTTTACGTTACAAATGCTTAGAAATATCATTTTACGTTACAATTTGTTGTAAATATTTAGGGTTAGAATTTACTTTTACTTTCTAGGATGTAAAAGTAGAACTTTAACCTTACTTGTTCAATGTTGACAGAAATATGAAGAAAAATATATGCATGCGGAGTCATACTCCGCACCAGCTTCTTGAAAGGTTAAGCAAAATAACATTTATACTAGATCATTGATCATCGAGCTTCCCTACGTCCTAAAACGCAGGTTTACGTTCCATCGTGTGCGTTAGGATGTATCTCGAAAGAATTTATTTTAGTAGAGTCTTCCACTTTCAGGAGGTTCAAGGCAGACATTTTCAAAAAGCTTGACCGTTGAATCTGCTGTCAATAGATAAATCGATTAGAAATCTGTTATTGCACTTTGATTGCGTTTCATTCTTCGTTAAAAGCGTTTCTAGGAACGTATTCCATAATTTAGGTTGCTTACACTTTAGAGCGATGAGTCACAAGTTATTTAAACCTGACTGAACTATAGCAATTTTAATCTTTAGTACTCCGCAGACTACGAATATTTTCACAAAAATATTCATAAAATTTTTTATAAAACTGGTTTTGACAGTGTGCGAAGTTTTTATAAAAACTGTATTTATGAAATTATGCGACTTTACGTAAATATTTTGACGTGACATGATATAAATACAAACAAAATGGTGGCACATGTATCGTATTTAAATGTATTTCTTAGACCTTGGAGGTTTTGCAGCCTATGTAACACATTCTACAATCCGTAAAAATAATTTTAACAAATTATGACAGTGTGGTATTAGGTACATAACGACATATTTTTCATAAAAAACTAGAAATATTTACAATGTGCTATACTAAATTCAAGGAGACGAGATAGTGTTGCATGCGATGTTCACGTGCACGTGCAAGTTCTCACGAGCGCGGTTTTACGTAAACTTAAATTAAATACGGTGTAAATTTTTCAAAAATTATTAATAACAGCCGGTTTCATAATAATTCCCTATAAGCTCCTTTAGTTAAAGTTGTCTCAATCATTTATTTATTTATAATCGATTACATTTTTCCTGTAATCGTCCCAGCTCTAATTGCCACTATAATATGAGTTATCCGCATCAACGCTGTTAGGTAACCATGCAACAAGCTTAAAATAAGTTTATACGTTAGAGCCAATCACAGCGCTAAATAGAAGTGTTCACGTGCACAACACGCGGGTTGTTTGTTTACATTCACTATCTCGTCTCCTTGAATGAAGTATAGGTACTTTATAGACCGATACACTGTGTCTATTTATTGGGAAATGTATCCCTAGGGCAGTATGTGAGGTAAATGTGAAAACATAGTAAACTCTAACTATTCTTATATTTAAAAGAAAATTGATTCTCTTTGACTGTAACTCAATTTAAGTCGTTTCTTTCAGTGTAAAAAGACTTCGATTTCTAGCATTAGATTTAAGGATAGGCAACACACCATACAGAAAAATCTTGCGCTTGACACCCCTTGATAGCATTTCAGAAAAAAACGTTAGGAATAGCCCGTAGTTTTTTACAGACCCTGTATCGGTTAGGTTTGAATAAAAATCTTTGTTTTTAAGTGAGTAGTGGGTAGCAATAAGAGGGTGTTTTGTAGCAAATTGCAAAATTTCTTATTCGGAAGCTTTCGTAACCTTGTCAAGCGCTAATTATCTGCAGGTGTAATTATTTTAAAATCTAATTAGAAGCTCCCAGTGCGAAAAACTTATTACCTGCTAAATTATATGAGTGCTTTAGGCGTGCGCTTATTTTCTAATTAAACGCCCTTCCTACAAGTTACAAATTTTTTTAATTCAAAAACAAATATCTTACCTGTGTAATTGCGAAGAAAATTATTTTAGCAACTTTTATTTATAACAAGAGTTTGGGTAAAAAATAACATAATTTTTCTTTAGTTCGAGCGTATAAAAAGTTGGATAATTAAATTAGAAAACCAAATAGGGTGTTACGTTTTTCCATTTTTCTCAAACGTCGTAAAATTTTTTAGAATATTGTCACGTTTGGTTTTGTGACTTTGTACCGAGGGGGTTTGGATCATTCAAAGTTCACCGTAATTTATAATAATAAAGTTTATTAACAACTAATACTTAAAACTAAAAAACATAATTTCATATCAACTACTCTCCTCTAAGGTTACTTAACTACTGTCTCCTTTCAACTCTTATCCACGACTAACTCATTATAGTTGACTTGAGTTCAACTTCCCTTATATGCTGACTTGCATTCTGATAACAATGTAAGTTATTTCTTGTTTGTTTAATTTAACTTTTATAAATTCATTTTAATTCAATTTAATATTTTCTAATTTATTTCCATTCGTGGCATAACTCCCCTTCTTAAAAAGCGGCTGACCCAAGTCGCTCTTCAAGAATACGGCCAATAAAAAAAAATTTTGCGTTCAGCATACGTAGGATTCAATCTTTTAAAACTAAATAATTAAAACTTCAAATTTCACCCAATAAAACATAAAAATTTCAAACAATAAATTCTTATAAATCTAAATACAAAAAAAAAATTCAATTGGTTTTACAACATTGTTTCTTAAAATACATAAATTCAACTTAAAAAATTAAAAACACAAGAATGAGTCAAGATTTTCAAAATAAGTTCAATACACGTAAGTTTTTTCACAGGGGTTCACAATTTCTTTTAATTTGTTTTTTATTTTAAAACACATTTTTAATTAGTCTTTTAATGTTCGAGATCACTTTTCTTTTAACATGTTTATCACTGTATTAAGTTTACACTAATTTATTTTTCACTTGGCTCGCGTTGATCTGCTAAGATTCTTCACTTCTGGACTGGATTGTTTTATACTTATTAATATTAATATTTTAGTAATATTTTTTATTTCTCGCAGACTAGGACAACATTTTTCACCTTATGCTTGAATTTTCTTTACTCTGTTATCAAACATCTTCATTTACTTGGTTCTTCTTTAACTGTATCTTCTGTAACTTTATTATAAACCATTTATGCATTAACCATTTTGCATCTTTCTTTCATATCTTCTTGTCACTTTGTTAACTTTTAACTTGGTTGTTGACCATTCAACCATTTGTAGTTTTTCGTTCCTCAAATACATATTTCTGTTTACTCCAGATTTATTCCATACTTTGTCCCTCATTTCTATTATTTACTTTTGTTGTGGACATTACTCGAATTTTTCTTAGTTTGGGAACGACTTTTGTGTTAATCCCGTTTTCCTTTTATTGTCCTTTTGAAGGCTCCTTTCCAATAGATATTTTCATCCAATCCTTTGCTGAGTGTAGCTGTAGAAAGTTAATTCGTGCTATGTGCTTATTTTGCTTTAGGTGATCTTTCCAATTCTCCTTAGATTTTTGTGACCCTGTTTTCATCGGTTTTAATCTTGTCTCAGACTCGTTTGGCGTTTTGGCGTAAACGTTGGTGTTACATGAAATCAGAAACTACATTAATAATTTGCTTTTACAAAACTTATTTTCTAAACTTATATCTAATATTATTGATTTATGATCTACAAAAAAATTTTTTTTTTTTTTTTTTTTTTTTTCCCAATTTCCATTTTCTTTAGTGTTCGATGATCATTTTTTGACAAAAACTTTCATTTACTCGTACATTACAAAATTTAGTTTAAACTTATACATTTTGACGTTATTTCCCCTATTTTCTCTCTGGTTTGTTTATTCTCAAGTTTTTCTAAAATACCTGTTATCTTTTACACTATTTTCATTCAATCTTTCAATATTTTTTCGCCTAATACAGTTTTTATTATTGAACCTCATTGAACCTTTACATTTATTCTACATTAACTTTTTACTTTTGATTACAATTCTCTTTACTTTTATAATTATTTCCTTTCGTATTATTTTATTATTTGTCTCATTTATAACAAATTTATCTCATAAATTCTCTTATCATATTCGTATTATTGTACTCTCAATTTATTCAATTATTCTTTATTTCAATCTCACTGTTTATAATGTTTTGAGTTCTTAATGCAAACGCGGTAAGATTTTTAATTTGCTAGCGGTACGGCGTATTTTGCATTAAGACTCGTCCCATTATTAGAGACGGGAGCTCCCTCGTTTCTATTTTTCTCTTTAATATTTAATATTCTTTCTCTTTTTATTTAATACGATTCTACCTTTTTTACTCACCTTAATTATTTGTAATCTTTTTCAACGAAGTTTTCTATTAATTCTTTATTTACTGCAACTGCTTGTAATCCTTTTTAAACGCAGTTGTGATTCTTTGACAATTTTTCATATTTATAGGTTCATCCATTTCTTCAACATTGATTTCCTTATCATTTTCTGTATTCGTAGGTTCATCTATTTCTTCAACTCTGATTTATTGATCCATTTCTATGTTCCTCCATTTTTTTCCATGCCTAGGTATTTTGATTTGAACTTCCATTTTATGTTTCACTTCCTTATTTTTCCTTGTCTTCCAGGGGTTGTGGTCTATTCATCTGAACGCCTAGTCCTTTATGTTGATTTCCATGCTAATTCCACGTTTGGATTTGACTATAATGACTTCTATTAAAAATCTGAAACATTCTTTTAAACACACAAATATTTGATCATTTTTGCATGACCATTATGATTCTCATCATCGAACACTATTTACTTTAATCTTTATTTTTAATACCTTAAAAAAAACTTCTATACCTATTTTGCTTTTTCTACCTTTATTTCTTAATTATTGTTGTCCTCTATGGACCATGCGTCATAATAGGGTAATATTCGACTAACGTGTACTACGTCTGTTTTCGCGTTGGGTGATGTTCCCTTAGCTATGACGTAATCTACCTCCCCAAGTCGTTGTTTTATAAGATATGGGCCAAAATGCCTAAGTAACAGCTTTTCGCTTTTTCCAATTTTCCGAATTGGTGTAAAGACTTTAACCTTATCTCCAACTTGGAATTCTAATTCTCGTCGTTTATTATCGTAGTAATCTTTGTCTAAATTTTGTTTTCGTAGAATGTTTTCTACTGCTAAACTTCTTGCTCTTAACACATATTCTCTTACTTCCTTAATATTATGGTTGGATATAGGAGTGTTTAAATTTGCTTCTGTAGGTAGCCTTGCTTCCCTACCATATACCAAACAAAATGGTGAGAATTTGGTTGTATCTTGTACAGCTGTATTGTATGCAAAAGTTACATGTGGTAAGGCCACATCCCAATCTGTTTGTGGGGTGTTTGTAAAAATGGCTAGCATGTCAGCTAACGTTTTGTTGAACCGTTCTGTCAAACCATTCGTCTGTGGGTGATAGGCTGTTGTGAATTTGCTGACTCCACCGATTATTTTTATCAACTCCGTTACTATCTCAGACATAAAAGTCTTTCCCCTATCACTTAACATGATTTTTGGGGATCCGTGGCGGCAAATTATATTTTCCAAGATGAACTGGGCTACGTGGTGGGCTTTCCCATTGGCTAATGCCTTTGTTTCTGTCCAGCGGGTTGCATAGTCTGTAGCCACTATGATTACCGTTTTACCGTTTTTACTTCTTCTGAACGGTCCTAATAAATCGATCCCTATTTTTTCGAAAGGTTGGCCTATAGTTATTGGTTGCAGTAGTCCAGCTGGTTTGACGTTTGTACGACCCTTCCTGGCCTGGCAGTCTGGACACCCCTTTACAAACCGTTCGACATCTTTTTGCAATCCTATCCAGTAATACCTGTTCTTAATTTTTTCTAAAGTTTTGGTTATACCTAAATGTCCTGCTAACGGCTCACTATGTGAGGAAAATAAAATTTCGCTAATTAAATTTCGTGGTACCACTAAAAGATTGTCTGCTCCTATGATGTTAGGATTTCTTTTGTAGAGTACGCCCTCTTGAATCGTAAAATTTTTTGCTCGTCTCCTAAGTCCAATGCTTATTGACGGATCGTCTGAATTTTCGATGGCATTTATTAATTCTACAATTTCTGGATCTTGTTTTTGTAATTCATTTAATTCATCTGCTGTCATTATATACGTAGGAACGTCCGTTGCGTCTGCTTCATCTTTTTTGTCAGCCTCTAACACTGGGTTTCTAGAAAGACAATCGGCGTCGCTATGGGTCTTACCATTTTTGTAAACTATTTGATACTCAAATTCAGATAACTTGATTGCCCATCGAGCCAATTTTCCTGTTAAGTCTTTAATAGTCTTAAGCCAGCAGAGAGCATGATGATCTGTGACTATTTTTATCTCTTTTCCATAAACTAAATGTCGAAAATATTGAAGACCCCAAATAACAGCTAAGGCTTCGAGTTCTGAAATTGTATAATTTCTTTCTGCATTTGTAAGTTTTCTACTACCATATGCAACTGGGTGCATTTCTCCTTTATTCTCTTGTAATAGCACAATTCCTAAACCTTGGAAACTTGCATCTGTTCGTAATTCTACATTCTTGCTGTTGTCAAAATGTTTTAATAACGGAGCATTTGTTAAACACTCCTTTAATTTTTCAAATGCGTCTTCTTGATCTTTTTCCCAATAAAAGCCTTTTTTAGTGGTGACCGCGTACAATGGTCTGGCGATGATCGAAAAATTTCTAATGAATTTCCTATAATAATTACATAATCCTATGAAACTTTGTGTTGTTTTAATACTTGTTGGTCTTGGAAACTTTTTTATTGCATTTAACTTGCTATTATCAGGTGCGATTCCTTCCTGATTAACTATGTGACCTAAAATTTTTGTTTGTGTTTGGGCATATTTGCATTTACTTGGTTTTAGAGTAAGTCCAGCTTGACGTAATCGATCAAATACTGCTCTCAATCTCTTTATATGTTCTTCGAAGGTGTCAGAAAACACAAAAATATCATCTAAATAGACCATGATCTGGCCCCATTTCATCCCATGAAAAATACGGTCTGTTAAATTTTGGAAAGTGCTAGGAGCATTACATAAACCAAATGATAAAACGTTAAATTCATAAAGGCCAAAATTTGGTGCTACAAAAGCAGTGTATTCCTTTGAGTTCTCTTCTATTCCTATTTGCCAATAACCACTTAGTAAATCTAAACTTGAAAAAAATTTTGCTCCATTTAAATAAGTTAAAATGTCATCAATATTAGGCAATGGATAACTTGACTTTTTTGTTACCTCATTTAATTTTCGATAATCTACACAAAATCTTTTAGTTTTATCTGGTTTAGGGACTAAAACAATTGGACTTGACCAAGGACTTTGACTTGGTCTTATTACTCCGTTTTTTAACATCTCTTCTATTTGAATGTTAATTATTTCACGTTCTTTTTCTGATACTCGATATGGTTTTGATTTGATTGGATTTGCTCCTTGTACGTCTATTTTGTGTTCCGCCATTGTGGTAAATCCCATTTGACTTGTTGTTTTTGCAAAAACATCTTTGTATTCGTTTAATAAATTTTGAAGTTCCTTTTTCTGTTGTTTTGTGATTTCTGGATTAATAATATGGTCTTCAGTATTTACCTCGTCTACATTTACATAACAATGTGACGTTATCAACCTTGGTGTCGTATTATGGTTGTTATCAACGTCATCGTGTACTTGACCTAAAGTTGTACCTTTAAATAATTTAATTGGCATTGCAGATTTTAAAGTTACATTTAAATTAAAACAATTTTCATCCACTTTTTGTAATTGATTTGTAATCAATAATTTTTTCTTAAACAAAAATTCGTTGTTGGGCACAAATTGTGTCGAATTTATTTCACTCGTTTCGATTTTATCATTCAGCATTAAAAATAAAGTTGTTTCTTCTAGAGGTTTTATTTTACAATCATTTATTAATTGTAGTTTACGTAGTTTATTTACCTTTTTATTCTTATCTGTTATTATCAACTCGGGGTGTAAGGTTTCTTCCTTGTTTTTATTTTCACATTTTTTAATTTTTGAACTGTTTTGTTCGAATTCGTTCACATATTCTGAAATTTCATTTTCCTGTATTAATTCTTCACACTCTTCTTGAATGGTATTCATTGAACTTAACTGAAAATATTCTTTAATTTTTCCGAAATTACCTTGAAAAGAAATTGACCCTTGTTCATAATTTATGATGACTTTATTTTCTCTTAAAAAAGTATTTCCTAATATTAGAGGTTTTGGTAACTTGTCGACGACCAATGCATTAAATGAAAATCGAACTCCCAAAATTTCGATGCTTACTTTTGAATTTCCTAAAATTGGTACGCAGTGTCCTCCTGCGGTATTTAAATTGATCGTGGGGTATGTTTGGTTTATAAATTTAACAAAATCTTTTGATATGACGTTTTTACTTGATCCGGTGTCTATTACTATTTCTGAATTTTGGTTGTTAATTTTTCCTGGAATTGTTAAGATGTTTGTGTTCGGCCTCGTTTCGTTTAATTGGTAAAGGACGGCTTGATGGCCGACTCTCGCCGTCCTGATAAGTTTGGGGAATTTCCTCTTCTTCCTCCTGATAAAGATCTTGATCTTTCATACGAATTTCTTATTGGTGTTATTGACCTTCCACGTTGGCGATCTTCTCCTCTTGACCTGTCGTCGTAATTTCGACGTCCGGGTGTTATTGACCTTCTTCTTTGGTCTTCCCATTTTACATGATTTTCTTTAAAAGGTCTTTGATTTTGTCTGTTAAAATTTTGAGACTGTCCTGTAAAACGACCTCGTCCTCGATTATAATTTTGCGAATTGTACCAGCAAGTTGCTGCGTAGTGACCATTTTTATTGCAATTATAACACCTGGGTCTACCTCTTTCGTTTCTTGTTCTCGGTTGCCAATTTCTTCCTTGGTGTTTTCTATTTATTGATGAATGAGGGGTTTGTGCATCTCCTAAATTCAATAAGTATGCCTTATCGCTTAACTGATTTATTTGTGATCGTTCTTCCCAATCACTTAATTTATGAACTATTTTTTCAATGTTCTCTACGGTCATATCTGCGTGACTTAAAACACAATACATTTGTAAAAATTTTTGTTGAAGTCCATTTTCAAATTGTTTCCTAAACATTGAATGATGCATCTCGGGGTCAAACTCCTCCGCTAGTGCCACCAAATCATAATAAAAAGCTCTAATTCCTTCTATTGGTTGTTGTTTTCTGTTCATAAATTTTATTTCAGCAACTCTTGTCGAATTTTCGCCCGCAAATTTTTTGGCAAAATCTTCTTTAATTAATTTCCAGCTTTTGTTAGCATTTTCGGGTGTTGATTTGTACTTTTCGTACCACACGTTTGCGGCTCTTTCCAAAAAAGATCCGAAATAATAAATTTTGTGTTCATCGCTCCATCCATTTGCGACTGCTGCTCGTTCATACGAACTTAAAAAATTTGTTACATTTGTTGTAGAAGGATTGAATGTACTTGGCCCAACGAATTTGGGCAGTCTTGGATTTTGGTTTGATGATAACGCTTGAGCGATTGTGCTATCCATGATTCTTACAAGTATTGTAACTTCCGGTGTCAAAATTTTTTCTGTTCTATTTTCGAGTGAAGAATTTTCCTCGATTTTTTCTGTTACAATTATTGTGTTCGTTCTGTCCAATAACGAAGATTCTTGGTTTTCGTTTGTTGTGTCTAATAAAGATGATTCTTTATTTTCGTTATTTATTCTTATATTTTCAAATAACTCAGTACTACGAGACGGTGGTTTAAAATTTTCCTTGTTCAAATTTTCGGTACTCTTATCGTTTTCTATTTCTATTAAAACCTCTGTTTTTTCTTCAAGACTTTCTTCTGGTAAATTCTCGTCTTCGGTTTCCTCTTCAGTAACTGTACTTGTTGGAATTGTAGGACCAATTTTTCTTTCCGGTGATCGTCTGGTTTTAGTACTTCGATTAAATACGGATTCGTTTGTGAGTTCGTTTGACTCACACTCTACGTTTGGAACTATTTTAACTATGACTTCTATCGGCTCGTTTTTTGATTTACTTCTTGTATTTTCTGCTGGGAATGACATTTGCTTATAACCTACCCTATTTATTAATTTCAATTACCTTAAAATAATTTTTTAAACCTTAATTTGTTAATCTTTAGTTTAATCTTTTGTTCGATTTTTCCATTTTAGGACATTGCTTTATGCTTAAGTTGCTTATATCATCATTTTGCTTTCCTGTATTGCGACATGTAATATAACCCTTTTATGCGTACGTGCAAATTTACATGTAATTCTTGAACAATAACCTTATTGCATCACCTTTATGTTTCTTTGTTAATTAATAAAAAGCACTTATCAGCAAAAAATAAAAATTTTCCATGGACGCTTTCCGTTTCTACGCTTGGTCCTTGGTTCCTATTCCTAATACAAACACTTAAACTATATAAAATTACCAAAATTTGTCTTTTCTTTCATCCTGGGTCAGCTTTCAGTTTTCCTAATACCTAAATTTTTTCATTAGCTTATACTTACATATTTAAAACTCCCAAAAACATCTCTGCTACGATCAGCTTCCTGATTACTTTGATTGACTGCATCTTTTTCGTCTTTACTCAGCTAATCCTTTGTAATAATAATTCACTTAAACTCGATGCTTTTTCAATCACTATTAACTTAAAATTTAATTGTCGCACTTTCACCAATTTTCACTAATTAAAATTGAGCATTACGGTCTTTTTGACGTGGCGCCTCCACCATTATGTCACGTTTGGTTTTGTGACTTTGTACCGAGGGGGTTTGGATCATTCAAAGTTCACCGTAATTTATAATAATAAAGTTTATTAACAACTAATACTTAAAACTAAAAAACATAATTTCATATCAACTACTCTCCTCTAAGGTTACTTAACTACTGTCTCCTTTCAACTCTTATCCACGACTAACTCATTATAGTTGACTTGAGTTCAACTTCCCTTATATGCTGACTTGCATTCTGATAACAATGTAAGTTATTTCTTGTTTGTTTAATTTAACTTTTATAAATTCATTTTAATTCAATTTAATATTTTCTAATTTATTTCCATTCGTGGCAATATTAAAAAGGTCAAGTACGCGAAAATTATAAAACAATGGAAAGGGGTGAGTTTCTTATATTATACATAATAAGAGAAAAAATTTCAATTAAAAACCTTTTTCATGAATAATAATCGAATAATAAACAATCGGCTTAGAATTCTAATTGATGTTGAAACTTTCTGCAATTCATCAAACTTTTAAACTAATTAGTAAACTCGATACATAATGAAAGTGATTTAAGGGCGGAAACAATAAAGTTCTCTGCCGAAAAACGATTTTTCCTTTAAAACAATGCATATTTAACGTGCGAATTTCGACTTGATCGCTTGCTCATCTAATAAAAGAAAATTCTGATTCGATAAACAACTCGTAATTAAATTAATAAGTTTTTTTCGCTCTTTTACAAAACTCCCTCCCCCCGCCTATCTAAACCCCAAATACTTTCTCTTTATTACCTCCAATTTCTCTTTTTCCAACACACACATGCAACTTTTGTTGTTCTCATTATTACAGTTTTCCAACTTGAAGAAAAATTTCTAGAAAATTACATATCGTTCACATAATTCAACTAGTTATGGGCAAGATAAATAAAGTTAACTTTATAGATACTTTATACAAAGGATTGTTTATAAAGTTACACCAATGTCATCAGACCCTATTGTTGCTTCTACGAGTATTCAATTATTATCTCGGCTTTATTATTCTTCCAAAAAAAAAAATTTTATTATTAAAAGTTACTTGGATTTAACTACTTTTATTTGTTATCGGAAAGTTATAAAACTATACAAATAGTAGAATAATTTATTTCTGAGTACATACCTAACTCGATTTTATTACAATTTTATCGATTAATTTCATTCCTGTTTAAACACGAGATTATAAATTATGTAATAATTTGTTCTTAGACCGTAGCACGATTTCCTTCTAATAGGCGACTTTTAAGAAAAGTTTTAAGATGCACTCGGAATGTTAAGGGTTAAAAGTTTCGAGTCCTTGTAAGTTTATGCAAATTGCATAATTTTGGCAATTGGAATGCAACACTAATTTTAACTATATATCCCAACTTCTTCAGGGAGGGAGAGTGTATGCTGGAATTTAGTTTAATACAAAAAATGATCTTTTTGATTTATTTTAACAAATTAAATATGGCAACTAGGGCAAAAAATATTATGATTAATTTTATGCTCTACATTTTCTATTAGATTTATATTTAATATTAGAGGTAAAATTACAGCCACATCTCTTATTAAGGGGATACCGTCTGGTGAGATACCTTATGTTATAAGACTAGTAGGGGAAGGTGAGGCAGGTTCGGACAATTTTTTTTAAACACCGATTGCGCTGTTATTTATAGTGATGTAGTGCCTATTTTGTATTCAACTTGTAACACCATCATTTGCCTACGACACGGTATATAGAAAAGGCAGTAAAATAACACAGTTTTTCTGTTACAGATTTTTTTTCAAAAGTAGTATTTGTAAGTAGTAGTATACACGTTCGGACTACATATGGGGCACATTCGGACAAACCTAGTAAAGCATTGAATTATTGCGAAAAACTCTTTACTCATAAAACGGATAAAAAACAATGCCGGTATATAAAATAAACAAAATGTTTTCTATTTGAGGGGGCCAGAAACCAAGGGTTCTACTTAGAAAAAATTTTAAAGTCGAGTTAATGCAGAAACTGGAAACGGATACGTAAATTCACTATCCGAATTAGCTTGTCCGAACGTACCCCACTTGCACGGAATTTCATTAAAACGGTAGAAAAAATTTTCCGTGATGTTAGGTGAAACGAAACTACTACGCGTTTATAGTTTATGTATGGCAGTTACCAGATTTCAATCGCCAGTAAATTTAATTGAGGGATTAAAACGGGAAAGCTTATGTTACTTAGCTCAAAAATTATTGCAGGTTGTTGGAAAACCGTTTTTCTTCACTAAAAATTTTGTTTTTTGCACTAGACAAGCGAAACTACCGTCAAAAAACACGCTTCACACTAGCAACCTACTGTTACCTCCGCAGCGCAATAACACGAACTTTTAACCGAAATTTTGAAAAGTCCGAATGTGCCCCGCGTCCGAACCTGCCCCACCTTCCCCTAATACTATTTTTTTTAAACTTTTTTTGAGAAACTAGTATTGTAGCTAGGGCAAATATTTTGATTAGATCTAGTAGATAATTTTATGCTCTACAGTTTCTATTAGAAGCAAAATTACAGCCAGGCCACTTGTTAAGGAGGTACAGTCCTGAAAAGTACCTTATGTTATAAGAGTAGTTTAAACGCAAAATTTTTCTTTTTGATTTATTTTGAGAAACTAGTATTGTAACTAGGGAAAATGTTTTGATTTGATCTAATAGAAACTTATATGCTCTACAATTTCTATTAGAGGCAAAATTACAGCCAGATCACTTGTTAAGGAGGTACAGTCCGGAAAAGTACCTTAGGTTATAAGAGTAGTTTAAACGCAAAATTTTTCTTTTTGATTTATTTTGAGAAACTAGTATTGTAACTAGGGAAAATGTTTTGATTTAATCTAATAGAAACTTATATGCTCTACAATTTCTATTAGAGGCAAAATTACCGCCAGATCACTTGTTAAGGAGGTACAGTCCGAAAAAGTACCTTATGTATAAGAGTAGTTTAAACGCAAAATTTTTCTTTTTGATTTATTTTGAGGAACTAGTATTGTAACTAGGGAAAATGTTTTGATTTGATGTAATAGAAACTTATATGTTCTACAATTTCTATTAGAGGCGAAATTATAGCCAGATCACTTGTTAAGGAGGTACAGTCCGGAAAAGTACCTTAGGTTATAAGAATAGTTTAAACGCAAAATTTTTATTTTTGATTTATTTTGAGAAACTAGTATTGTAACTAGGGAAAATGTTTTGATTTGATCTAATAGAAACTTATATCCTCTACAATTTCTATTAGAGGCAATATTACAGCCAGATCACTTGTTAAGGAGGTACAATCCGGAAAGGTACCTTATGTTATAAGATTAGTTTAAACGCATAATTTTTTGTTTCTGATTTATTTTGAGAAACTAGTATTGTAGCTAGGGAAAATGTTTTGATTTGATGTAATAGAAACTTATATGTTCTACAATTTCTATTAGAGGCAATATTACGGCCAGATCACTTGTTAAGGAGGTACAGTCCGGAAAAGTACCTTATGTTATGTTATAAGAGTAGTTTAAACACAAAATTTTTCTTTTTGATTTATTTTGAGAAACTAGTATTGTAACTAGGGAAAATGTTTTGATTTGATTTAATTGAAAATTATGTGCTCTACAAGTTCTATTAGAGGCGAAATTACAGCCAGATCACTTGTTAAGGAGGTACAATCCGGAAAGGTACCTTATGTTATAAGATTAGTTTAAACGCATAATTTTTTGTTTCTGATTTATTTTGAGAAGCTAGTATTGCAACTAGAGGAAATGTTTTGATTGGACCTAATAGATAATTTAATGCTCTACATTTTCTATTAGAGGAAAAATTACAGCTAGACCACTTGTTAAGGAAGTAGAGTCCGGAGAGGTACCTTATGTTATAAGATTAGTTTAAACGCCAAATTTTTTCTTTTTGATTAATTTTGAGAAACTAGTATTAGTACAACTAGAGCAAATGTTTTGATTGGATCTCATAGATAATTTTATGCTCTACAATTTCTATTAGAGGTAAAATTACAGTCAGGCCATTTCTTAAGGAAATACATATATGTTTAAAATTCAATAAATCTTCACATTATTATTACTTGTTAATCCTGTGAGACACTGTAATAGGGGTTATTTCCTTAGAAGGAGAGATTTAAATTTGAGAAAAGTTTAAAATTGAAATTTTAATAGTAAAATTATGTTATAATTGCATGTTTTTCAAAAATCAATCGAGACATCCAAGTTTAATTTAAGTGAAATGTACGAAATGAAATTAATTTCCAAGA
This sequence comes from Malthinus seriepunctatus, assembly GCA_963924605.1. Taxonomy (NCBI): domain Eukaryota; kingdom Metazoa; phylum Arthropoda; class Insecta; order Coleoptera; family Cantharidae; genus Malthinus; species Malthinus seriepunctatus. The sequence goes on from OZ004602.1 coordinate 36,111,524, forward strand.
CTTGGTTGGTAACTTAATATAGTACAAGTAGAGTAACTTTTCTTCATTTAATTTAATTAATTAATAATAAATTATTTCCAACTTCAACATTTTAAAATAATTTAGTTCTACTTCTTGTTTATTATGTTACATAATATGTATTTTGTGTAAGTATGTGTTTAATGTGTATAATATGTGGTTATTTAATAATTCTTAACAATACGTGGTTCTAATGTCCGACCTAATGAGTCTGGATCAATTTTGTTTGAGCCACCCTCCTCAAGACTTTAAATAACTTAAAAACGACCCCTTAAATATTTTATCTTTGTATCTTAGGTTAGACTGAATGCGTGATTGTCACGTCGACGTACCGCACCTTGCACTGCCCGTAGCACCTTAAGACCTTTTTTCTTTGGCTTAGCTTTTTTCAGTTACTTTCAGTTTTTCAGGAAGCAGACCCATGCTTAGATTTCTAAATCAAACATTGTGCATATTATATTTCTTTTTAGACCTAATTAAATTACAAAGTATTTCGTTGAAAAGTAGATATTTATATAAAAAATTTTTGCAGCTTCACATCTCGAAAATTATAAATTATCTATTCGAAAACTTTTCAAATTCAATCCCATTTAAAAATCAAATTACTACACGAGCTAAAAAAACCTTCTATAAACGGTAAAAATTTAACCTTTTTTTGTAATTTTAATTTTAAATAGCAGCGCGGTTACGAGTGTATTGCAATGAGTTTGACATATTTATATTAGTGGTAATTGTGACGATAATAATGTAAATTTTAAAGCAAAATGGTGTTTGGCAAGTGCTTTTTATATCTCGCCAAAAATTGGGCGCGATTTTAAATTATTATTAAATTTTAGTGGAAAAGCTTTCCCAATTTTACAATCCATCCCAGCACCGATTAGGTATTATTTGTAGAATTGTTTTATTTCGTAATTTATTAATTACTTTATAAGTGGGTTATTTATATTTTAACGAATTTTAGTAGGTAGGCAGTGAGTAAAAGAACTTTTTCATTAAAAACTTTTTAATTTTACTTTTAAAATTTTATTAAACATTAATTTCTCGGGAAAAAATCTCCGAACAATGAGTAAGTAGTTTACTCTTAAACTTTTCATAAAGAACTATTAGCTAATACGTGTGCTTTATCTCTTTTATTATTTTTTAAAATCTCGATTGATTCTTCAACTTAAGTATTTAATATTAAAATTTGCTTTTAAAACAAGATTTCAGGTCGTTAATACTTTTTTTTAATTTACCTTTAGCAAAGTTTTTGTTTTTCTCGAGCACCCAATTGGAAATAATTAGACAAGAATAATACAAAGTTGAAAGTTTCAAGATTTTACCTAATTGTATGAACAAAGCTCGCACATTATTAAAACATGAAACACTTCTCTTTGTTTTAACAATGCTTTACATTATTGCCCATTTGAGACATGGCGCGGCACACAAACTTTTATAAGGTAAAAAAATTTTAAATAAAAAATAAATTTTCACTTTTCATCTTGACTTAAAAGAAAACTCCCGCAATTTGACTTTTTAAAACTTTTTATAAGGTAAAAATATAAATATACACAGACAGGGGTGAGTCTTAGATACAAAGTTAATTAAATTGAGGGAAAATCAAGGAAAACTATTTAGGTACTCACTGTCGTGCTTTCTGGAGTAATTGCTCGCCATAAATGATGGGTACAGTGGTTACCATTTTTTTTGTGGGTTATAGGTGTAAATCTTCGAAAGACACCACGTCGCTCTGTATAATGTGGTAGTGTAGGATTCTTACCCACTAAAACCACCCCTCGAAAAAGTAATAAGAGTTCGGATGCCGAGAATACCCTGTGATAGAGCTGAAGTAATAAAACGATGGAGCTGGAAGGTGGGTAGAGCTTAGAGCAGTATGAAAAGCAAGTCCGGGTGTAGAATTATTATAAAACCGTCGAGCAGAATAACAGAGCAGAATAAAGCATCAGAGTATGGAAAGTTATAGTATAGATTCAGATTCCATGAGTTTTCATTTAAGGCTCAACTAGGCTCAGATATCACGTCTCGAAATATCATAAACGCCGACGCATAGACTCTTCAGCGTTGCCACCGCTTCCAAGTTGCACATATCCGGTGGCCATGGCTGCTATACCCCGACTTCACAAGTAGCGCGATACTAGTCCCTCACAGTACACAGATATTGGTCACCACAGAAGCAGGTGCTCGGACGTTTGCCGCTGCCCACAAGAGCACGTGTCAATGGGGGGGGTCCTGTTTAAATATGTCAGGTAAGGTCCATGACCCGTGACGAAGTAGGACAGGTGCCGAGTTATAAAGGCCACCTCCTTAATGCCGAACCGCTCCCTGGCTGAGAAATTGGCGAAGAAGCGATCCGCCGACGCCGAAAGGGATGACGCAGTCAGCTCCTCCGCAAAAAGCTCCCGTTCAAGCTGGCCTGCTAGATGTTTGATGTGAGGCGTATGGCCTAGCAGACTGCACGGCTGATCTCGCTCTCGCCACCAGCATCTCGTCCACCCCCACAGACACCCAAGCGGGCACCGCCAAGTTCTACAGTCAATCGCATACTTCTCTGTGGACCCCAGTCGACTTCTGCGTGTCACAGACGGTCGTCACGATTGACACTTCCTGGAAAGCCAGGACCACACCAGGACCACAGGTGAAGCATGCTGCATCCGACCAGCAGTTTGTAAGTCCCAGTCGCTCTTCTCCTGAAGATGCTATAGGAAGATCCCATCTTGCTCTCCCCCGAGGAACCGCTACTGCCACGAGTGCATAGTACTCTGTAAAGGGTCCGGAATGGTGTCAAAAAAATTTAGGCACCAGGTCCGTCTAATTCATTGTACACCGCCAGTTCAACCACATTCCTATCTGGGAGCTCGCCAGGTTCCCAGGATCCCCAGGTTCCCATGATCTCCAGGTTCCCATGCTCCACGTTATAGAAAGTTCAAGCGTTACTAGTTGTTCGTGCGTTCGTGCCCATCGTAACTCATATACGGTAGTTGAGTTGCTCATTGGCAAAGTAACTACTTTTTACATAAAAAGTAAAATTTTACTTTGGAATTCCTCTCAGGTGGGTTTCCTGCCCTCTTCAGCAATTAGAAGTTTATTATTAACGGTCCTGAGGCCTTAACCCAATGCTTTAGACAGCCAACCAGATTGTCGTGCTTTGTGGCATTCAGTTAGCTTATTCCTAAAAGATGAGCCTGAATACGGTCACCCCCATTTTTCTATTATTGGCTCCAGGACTATACTCGACGTGCTTCATTAAAAAAGTAAAAAACATCAACTTTGAGATACAATACTTAAATTTTATATCTGAGCTCCTATTATCATTAGAAACCACTTTCTCCTCTAACATTTTTAATTTTTTCTCACAGAACCAGTACTTTACTCTTACCATCATTTAACGTTTCCCTATTTTTTAGACACCATGTATATGTTACATCGGAATTTTGATTATGGCAATGGCCTTTTCAGAAGAAGCAAAACTCTTTATAAAGAATGAGTTTTTCTCTAAAAATGAAAAATAAAGAAGTTCACAAGTATAGTTAGGTCCATCTGGGGACCCACTGTATGGTAGCTGATAAAATATCTCGAAAACTATCAATTTTGAACATAAGGGATGCTACAAGTAATAGAAAGCAAATAAAATTATTTATCTAATAGCAACAAAGAAATTAAAACTCATTGCTTCGTTATCATAACTTATTGCTCGAGGTGGTGTCTCATAGCTTCACTAGCGTTCTTGGTCCATCTAGCGTTTCCTAGTCTCTCGACGTTGCCTGACAGACACACCTTTTCCGTTTTTAGAGTCGAGTTAGAAGTCTTTTCATCTCTTGAATTTTACATTACAAAGAAATGCGCATTAACCGAGTCCACAAGAGTTGAAAAGATATCTCTTTTAAGAAACATCCTCTATACATACCTAAAGGCCCGTCCACACACACACAGGCTTGCCTTTCGGTTTACCTCTGTGCAGACGGCCTGCACAGGCCATCTCAACGCTGTGCAGGCCGCCTAAACGGTCCGTGAACTGGAAGGCAAGCCTGTGTGTGGACGGGTCTTTAGGTATGTATAGAGGATTATAGTGAATAATTACTTTTATCCAAAAGAATTTTCTTATATTTAGCTTTGTATCTATTATCTATGCCTTAATTTAGTAAGTTTGATAAAGTAGGTAACTTTTTAAACATTATAATAATAATAAGATATATAACTTATAGTTGTTAGGTGGATGGGTCGTAAATATTAAAGAATGTAAGTGCGACAGCTGAGATAACTCGAAACTACTCCGGGAGTCCGGGCGGTGTCAGTTAATAAAGTAATAACGCTTCCCAAGAGAACTGTGCACAAAAGCAACTTTCGTTTGCGACAGGGCGACTGTTTTACCTCCGAACTTCACTTTGCAAGCAAAGTCGAGATAAAAGCCTCTCGTACCTACCCCGGATTTAAAATTTAAAAAAATGTAGTCAAACTTAACAAATTTAATTTGTAAATAAGTATCAACGTAATAGTTTGTTGTAACGACGTTGTATGTATCAAAATTCAAATATAAATGCAAATGATGGCTTATCACTGCTGTTATCGGGGTCCTTGATAATCGTGCCCCGAATCTGTGAACAAAGTCCCAGCCGCTTATAATCTAATTTACTTGCACCTAACTGAATAAACATGTAAATTTCTAACCTTAGTGGTGTTTCTACGTCACTCCAAAACTCTCCAAATTATCAAAATTCGTCATTGCCGACACCTCTCCAACTTTAAACCAATTACAATAATTATTATTAGAAGAGAAAGAAAAAAGTTTCAAATTTACGAAAAGAAAATACAAAATACCAAATTAAATTCCGATTGTCCTCATTTTCTATTTAATTTCAATTTAAAGTACCGGAATAAATTGATTTTTGATACAATTTCTTTTCGATTAAATGTTTGTTTATAATTTAAAATTAAAATTGCCGATACGTACGAAGAGTAATTTAACTAATTTGGAAACAAAAATTGTTGGAATTCGTTTTATTAAAAAAAACAGAAGGGTCGTTAGATAACACTAATAATACAACGAAAACTTTATATTAGTAGGGTATTGGTTTAAAAGTTTAAATATCGGATAAAATCCAAAACGAACCCCAGCACGTACACACAAAAGTTAATTCTCATCAGTTAACCGCGCGTATATTTATTTTTTGTGTGTATTTTTGAACGTTCTTTAGGGAATAGTTAGAATAGATAAATGGCAAAAGCTTTCAAAAACACACTCCGCACAGAACGAACGACAATCGCATGCAGACTCAGGTGCTTCCACGTGAAAACCTAATAACTGATGTGATCTGAACCAATAATGAGCTGTCAATATCAGGATACAGCTTTGTTTAAACCGGCAACCCTCGTATTCCTTTTGTTAAACACTATAATTGATAGTACATAAAGGCATTACATAATTAAAAGTATTTGTTTATGACAAGAGTTCTTGAGCAACACTTATCCCTAATGCACTAATAAAATTATTATGATTTAATTGCCGAAATTTCCGATTTGAGACGTAATACTTCCAGTACTTGTTAGTTTGTGTTTGACGACACAAAAAATATTGAGAGAAAACGGAGTAACGGAAGGAAGTCGGAGTCGTTATGGATATCGAATCCATAACTGGAATTCGATATCCTCTAGGAATTGTCTAGTTTAATCTGCTACATGTGGTTTTTCATTATCATGACAGAAATCCAAGACCTACGAAAGCTCCAACAGCTATTGCATGGTTTGCAAGAATGTCATCAATATATCGAGCAGCATACGTTCGTTCAAGTACAGCAGTGAAGTCTGCACGCGTCTTAAATGAGCTTTCTTACCCACACCAAAATCAATCCTTCACAATGGCGTTAACCTACGTTGTAACAATGCAGAATTTTATCCGGAAGCTGGACCCAAATACTGGTACAGTATAACAGCATCCTGAATCCGAGTTGGTCGTCGGATTTCAAATAAAAGCCCCTTCTCCATTTAGATAAAGAACGTCTCGTTTCACCATCGTGATGAGTGAGAGCGAGCTTTTGTTAATTTTACCTTAGGCAATTTTCTCTTGCCTTCAGCGACGCCCGTGTTAATTTATTAATTTAATTTAATTAATTATTATTTAGTTCCTTATTAATTATTTCCCGTGTTAAATTAATTAATTGATTTAATTTAGTTAATTAATTTTTATTTTATTTGCCCTGTTGCCTTCAGCATATTCGTGGATCTATATTTCTTAAAGAGAGGACTATTGATCTAGGGAAGAGAAGTCAGTTTATCATCAGGACTATTGATCTCTCTTAAAGGGTCGCTTTGGATCTTAAAAAGAGACTATATTGATCTAGTGGAATACATAGTCCCTGTTTCTTTCTTTTAGGGCTAGTGATTTCTCTTAGAGGACCAATTTGGATTTCAAAGAGAGGACTATCGTTCTGAAAGAAGAAATACCCTCTCTGCCATCCTGTGCCTCATCAGGTCTATTCATCTCTCTTAGAAAACCATTTTAGATCTTAAAGAGAGGACTATTGATCTAGGGACGAGAAGTTTTCGTGTCCATTTCTCATCAGGACTCATCTCTCTTAGAAGACAGGTTTGGATCTTAAAGAGAGGACTATATTGATCTGGTAGAATAACGTAGTCCCTGTTTCTTTCTTTTAGGGCCAGTGATCTCTCTTAGAGGACCAATTTAGATCTCAAAGAGAGTATTATTGTTCTGAAAGAAAAAATGCCCTCTTTGACCTCCTGAGCCTCATGAGGTCTATTGATCTTTCTTAGAGGGCCGTTTTAGATCTTAAAGAGAGGACTATTGATCTAAGGAAGAGAAGTTTCCGAGCCAGGTTTTTATTAGGACTATTGATCTCTCTTAGAAGACCCCGTTGGATCTTAAAGAGAGGACTATATTGATCTGGTAGAATACTTAGTCCCTGTTTCTTTTTAGGGCTAGTGATCTCTCTTAGAGAACCAATTTTGATCTCAAAGAGAGGACTATTGTTCTGAGAGAAGAAATCTCTACCCTCGTGTGTCTCATCAGGTCTATTTATCTCTCTTAATGGGCTAATTTTGATCTTAAAGAAAGTATTATTGATCTAGGGACGAGAAGTTTTCGTGCCCATTTTTCATCAGGACTCATTTCTCTTAGAAGCCCGCTTTAGATCTTAAAGAGAGGACTATATTGATCTGGTAGAATAACGTAGTCCCTGTTTCTTTCTTTTAGGGCCAGTGATCTCTCTTAGAGGACCAATTTGGATCTCAATGAGAGTATTATTGTTCTGAAAGAACAAATACCCTCTGTGCCTTCCTGTGCCTCATCAGGTCTATTGATCTTTCTTAGAGGGCCATTTTAGATCTTAAAGAGAGGACTATTGATCTAAGGAAGAGAAGTTTCCGAGCCAGGTTTTTATTAGGACTATTGATCTCTCTTAGAAGACCCCGTTGCATCTTAAAGAGAGGACTATATTGATCTGGTAGAATACGTAGTCCCTGTTTCTGTTTTAGGGCTAGTGATCTCTCTTAGAGAACCAATTTTGATCTCAAAGAGAGGACGATTGTTCTGAAAGAAGAAATCTCTACCCTCGTGTGTCTCATCAGGTCTATTTATCTCTCTTAATGGACCAATTTTGATCTTAAAGAAAGGATTATTAATCTAGGGAAGAGAAGTTTTCGTGTCAATTGTTGATTAGGACTATTCAATTCGCTTAGAGGACCGCTTTGGTTCTTATAGAGCGGACTATATTGATCTGGTTGAATACGCAGTTCCTGTTTCTTTTTAGGGGCTAGTGATCTCTCTTAGAGGGCCAATTTTGATCTCAAAGAGAGGACTATTAATTGTTCTAGAAGAAGAAAGTCCCTCTCTGCCCTTCTGTGTCTCATGAGGACTTTTGATCTCTCTTATAGAACCAATTTGGATCCTAAAGAGAGGACTAGTGATCTTGTGAACATTCTCTTTTCAGTAGGTCTAGTGATCTCTTTCTTGTGAGAGAGGACTAATGCTCTACAGGCCTAGTAATCTCCGCCGGTTTCTAACCCGGTTTTCGGTGTTATAGCGTGTTCAAACTTGAAAACGACCATCACAGCGAGTTAACCAAATTCTGAACTCATCGCTAAAGAGCACCAAGGATCCCTACTCAATTGATAGTGTCTTTAAGTGATGTTTCTATTTTCAAATCACCCCTTTTCTCCGCTGCAGCTAAGCAGATAAATAATCAGGGAGTTGCACTGTTAGAAACTGAAAAGCAGGGCTTCAGAATGATGTATCACATGTAGGAGGTTGCCATTTAAAACTTTTTTGTTGAGAAGACTCCTGAGGGTCCTGTGGCTTCCACGGTATCGTTCTTCGACTTAGACATTTCGATCCCTTTTCTCAATGACGGTTCGATCATCGTTCGATCGGTTCGATATCATAAGAATATGAAAATTGAGTAATTACCTACTCTATCCCAATTTTTGTAAAATTAAATTAATAATTGTCCCACTTAAACAAACTGCGCGCGTGTGTGCATTTCTAAGTAATTAAGCAAAGTACAAAAACATATTCATTTTGTTTAGTTTATAAATTTCAATTAAGTTAATGGAATTAATTGTCCTTGCAGAGTATATAAAGTTTATTTAAGTTTGTGTGTGTATATAGAGTTTCGAGAGTCCAAACGTCTACCGAAACTTTGTTTTAATTTGAAATTATTTCCTATTTTTGTTTTATTAAACGACGTGGGAGTCGCGCGTCGTTAACGAAAGAAACGTAAATTTGATAACGTTTTAAATAAGTAAGAGAAATTGAACGAGAATTTAGTTTGTCGAAAGGTGTGCTCGGTTTTGGGGTTTTAGGTCCGTGGTGTTAAAATGTCACAAGAGATGTCGGAATATAAATAATTTTCCGTTTTGTAAAGGTCGACCCAGGCTGACGTTTTGCTGTGCTCTATGAAGTTCCTTAATTAGATTTTCGAGTCAATTAAATTATTCTATATATTCACAATTATATTTCCATTGTTTTAAGTATTCGGCGCCATCTTTATAAACGACCCAAAGGCGAATTAATAATTAAATATCGAGCGTAAAATCGGCAATGAAATAAATAAAAATCTCTTCGAGGATAAAATTATAAATATAGAGGCAACCTACCCTTTTAACGAATTTAAATCGTCGATATTTTGATAAAGGTAAAATCAATCGAACAAGGGAATAATTTATAAAATATACCTACCGTTTAATCTATTTGTAATTTTAAAAGTCAATCGAAAGCTTTTATCGACGGATCGAACGACGAATTTTAGAGAGACGTCTCTTGTATTTCGTTTCAAATAAAACCTTAACAAAAATTGTTTTGTATTCCAAATAACATAATTATGTTAAATTAAAGTTGATACACATGCATTCATACGTCGTCATTGTTTTCCACTTTTTAAACTTTAAATAATGCACGTTACGTTGTTACATAGCTCTTCTACGGTAATATGTTAACTTTAACGAACACGCTTTAGCATTCATTAACAATATGTGTTTATTAAAGTATAAATTTAATGATTTAAAATTATAAATTTGTTAATACAACTACGTCATTAGCTTTCGCTGTATTTTATAATAATTTCGTAGGGTGCTTTGCTAACGCCAACTCGTGAGTATCGTACTAAAAATTTTCAAATTAACATAAAAAGCTTTCAATTATTTTAAACGAGAGCTTAATTCGTACTGTCTGGTTATTGTTATTTCAATTTTCCTCATATTTTATCGGCAAATTTACTTATTGTATATAGCAGGAACGGACTAGTCACGAGACTTATCCGGTGTAATTACCGATCCGGTCAGCCTGGAAACCCAACTCGTTGGCCCTTTAAATTAACTTTCTATCTCCTTTTAACTTGTGTTTATTAATAAACGTGCAGCCGTCACAAGAATATAATCATTTTATTATACTCCCATTTCGTCAGAAGCTTAATTGATATATTACTGTATCGACAGCCATATCGAAAGAAGTAATTTCACGAGAAACAAATAAACAGGCGTACGTCATTGCACGATCTTTTTTTTAAAACCTTTTAATACTGGTTTCTCTCCATTTTATTACAATCACAATCAAAAAGGCAATTATACAAAGTGTAGCCCCTGACGTATATTTGAACTGTAAAAGAAATAAGAAATACCATTACAGTCTATTTGTACAGTCTAGATACCTAGTTGTAATATTTATAAATAAAAATGGATCAGTGTAGGTATAAGTGTCAAAGTCAAATATAACTATCAGTTATGAGAGTTGTCACAAAATTAATTCAATAAGAAGTTTTATAGTTACTTACACTGATCTATAAAAAAAACTATTTAAATATAACTAGTATCAATTTAGAGTCTAGATTAAAATCATTTAAAAAATATAACTAATATCAACCTAGAGTCTAGATTGGAAAATAGCTGTAAAATATAACTAGTATCAACCTAGACTCTCGATTATAAAATAACTGTAAAATATAACTAGTATCAACCTAGAGTAGTCTAGATTACAAAATAATTTTAAAAATATAACTAGTATCAACCTATAGTCGTGATTATAAATAAATTTTATAATATAACTAGTATCAACAATTGTAAAATAACTGTAAAATATAACTAGTATCAACCTAGAGTCTAGATTGTAAAATAACTATAAAAATAAAACTTGTATTAATCTAAGGGCTGCTTTAGATGGACTAAGTATCGTACTAACTGTTAGTAACTGAATCAACTCAAGAAGCAAAAGCACGGGAATCTAAGCTTTAACGTCGTCAGTAGAAATTTTGACGCACGACCGTGGACGACGTTAAAGCTTAGATTCCCTTGCTTTTGCTCCTTGAGTTGATTCAGTGCTAACAAGTTAGTACAATACTTAGTCCATCTAAAACGGGCCCAATGCCTAGATTGTAAAATAACTGTAAAATATAACTAGTATCGACTTAGAGTCTAGATTGTAAAATAACTATAAAAATATAACTAGTTCAAGTTACAATCTAGAGTGCAAGATAACTTTAAAAACATAACTAGTATCAACCTAGAGTCTAGATTGTAACATAACTTTAAAAAGATAACTAGTATCAACCTAGAGTCTAGATTGTAAAGTAATTATAAAAATATAGCTAGTGTAAATCTAGACTCTAGATTGTAAAATAACTGTAAAATATAACTAGTATAAACCTAAAGTTTAGATTTTAAAATTACTATAAAAAAATAAATAGTATCAATCTACAGTCTAGATTACTAATTTATTTTTAAATCTACCTACCAACCTAAGGCCTAGATTATAAATAAATTTAAAAATAGAACTAATATAAACATAGAGTCTAGATTGTAATAAATGTATAATTAGAGGTAAGTTCGCGCAGGTTTGGCCACGCCCCTTTAATAATTTAACCTTAAAACCACACCGTGAAAAAATTGTGCGTATATCACTCCGTGGGGTTGCCGGCGACCCGAGTTTAAATAATGATTTTTAGGCCAATATAAAATCTATAATGCAATTATTAATTTTTTTTATACATTTCGTGAACTTTACTAATACAACAAAAAAAATTGCAGACAAAAATTGGAAATAAAGGCCCTTAGAAAATAAAATAAAATATAGAGAAATTAACCTAAAAAAATGTTTTTCGGTACTCAGTGAAAGTTTTAAAAAAATATAGTAAATTAATAAAAATTTGTTGTAATCATATTGTAAACTCTATAAATGTAAACAAAACTGCATATTTCGAAGTAAAAATCTCGAAGGTGTTAGAGAACAACGAAGAAAAATTCCACGGTGCAACTCTATGATACTAATATCAAATTATATAAATAAATATTTAACGCAACCCAACTACAGGTGTGTAAACTGATACTAAATACTCAAGAGTGAAGGTAGATAGACATGCCAATGCCTTTTTGACATTGGTGCATGTTTAAGCCGAATTTTAAATAGAGCCGGGTCGCCGGCGACCCCACGGTGGGGTTCTAGGGTTAAATACGTTGATTACTGCGTTGGTGGAGATAAATACCAATTTAGGTATCTGCGCATGTCCACAGCTCCTCTTAATAAAATATTTTTGCTGTAACTATTAAAATGTAACTGGTCTAAAAATATAGCTAGTATAGATCTAGAGTCTAGATTGTGAAATAACTTATAAATATAACTAGTATCAACTTAGAGTCTAGATTGTAAAATAACTTTTAAAATATAACTAGTATCTCGAGTTTAAATTGTAAAATAACTTTAAAGATATAACTAGCATCAATCTAGAGTTTCGATTGTAAAATAACTATGTTAATATGACTAGTATCAATCACCAGTCGAGATTAAAATAGTAAAATAACTATAATCTATTCACAATTTATTTGCGATATGTTTGGCCATGAACTTTTATTTTTTGGTTTGCCAAAATAAAAAGTCCCTATTAAGTTGACTGACAGCTCTTGGCAATACCAAAAAAATAACAGACCACTGGCAGACCGACTATTAGCACAATTGAATAAAAGCCGCTACTCAATACTTAACCTAACTGATTTTTTTCAAAACTTATACCGGGTGGAATCTGTCACCCTAACATGGCCAACCATAGCGCAAATAAATAGTGAACGGATAATATAAAAATACTAGTACAACTTACAGTCTAGATTATAAAATAACTTTTAAAATATAACTAGTATCAACCTAGAGTCTAGATTGTAAAATAACTTTAAAAATATAACTAGTATTAATCTAGAGTCTAGATTGTAATTAAAACTGTAAAATATAATTAGTATCAACCTAGAGCCTAGATTGCAAAATAACTAGTATCAAAATAGAGTATAGATTTTCAAATAATTTTAAAAATATAACTAGTATAAACCTAGAGTCTAGATTGTGATCTCGACTGTCATGATATTTTTGGTTATTTGAGTTGCAGTGAAAATTCGTTAGGGGCTACGCTACACGTTTCGTGGCCCACCCTGTATTGTGTACACGAACTTTAAAATCCATATCTTGCAATACTAAAAGGCGCTAGATACTATAAAGGTCTTGATTAATTTAGTTAGAAGTAAATTTGTGTTCGGAACTTTTGATTTGTCCTTGTAATTAATAATTATTTCTAATTGGCTGAAAGAAAAGAATAAGTGTAGCACCGGTCAAATTAATTTTTATTTATTTATTTTCTTTATTTATTTTTTAAATGGGAAATAGTTTAGCCGTGGTGCTCGCTAATACTAACGTCACTTTAGAAAACTGTACTATTTTATTAGCTGTTTTACGAACTCGAAAACACAACGCTTAAGAATTCTTTGTCTAAAATTACCACGACATAAAACACGTCCTTTTCGATCATCAACCAAGTAGAATTTAAAAGAAACAATCGCCCTAAAATAACCCCAAAGAATTTATTGGACCGAGTGTATCGAATTTTTGTAAAAATGTACTTTTACGCTTCGAGTTTGTGAATTTTAAGTGCAAATTTTAAACTAATTAACAAAAAAACTAGCGGTATAAATTGGTTAAAATTCCACACCATTAATACTATGCGCTGCACATTACTGTTAGTTAATCCTTTTTTGGAAAGCTCACATCATTTAGCGCAATATCCAGGCGAAATACACTCGTACTCTGCTCGACACGAGCTACTTTTTAATAGCGATAGTTTTTTACGATAATTGAATTGTGCAACGGTAAATGAAAACCCCCGAGACCCAAACTAAATCCTATTATATAAGTAAATCTGGTTTACAAGCAAATCTACCGTTTAAAATCGCATTAATTATTATTAACTGTAATGCGGACGAGTATTCGTGGTCTTTGATCGCGGTTTACAGATCGTTAATAATCATTGCTCCTAGTTAGTGACCTATTATTGTTGTTCGTACTATTATCGCTGAATGGTATTAATAGTATAGAACGTGTGCGAACGGCAACATCACAACTAATCGACACGAACTCTCCCCAATTCTCGTGCAAAATTATCACCACTTCATTATAACAGCTTAGTTTAATAATAATCGCAATTATACAAGTTGATGCGAGTATTAAAAGTCGTGATCTCCTTTAAGCTTTTTACGCTTTACGTACCGTAAGATTATTTGTACCATGTCGGATTTGGAAGTTGAAAGTGCCGTTCGACGAAGCACTCGTCGTAGGTCCGTCGGCATTAAGAATAGAACAGGTCAAATAAAGGGAACAACCGAAAAGCTCGTTTAATCTCTCATCCGTTAAAACTCGAGCGCAACTAATGAAAACATCCTAAACTTAGGAGGTTCCATCACTTCGGACCACGAGCCGGATTATCTTTTTTACTTCCTTACTCGGGAAAAATATCGAAATCGCGTAAAAAATATTTGCGACGACGTCAGGTAAAAAAAGTAAGTTTTATAGTGTCGGTCGGTAGTAGATATAGGAATAAAGGCAAACGCGAAACGAAGTGGATCAGCTTATCGGACTAATCGCGGCCCCCGGGAGCGGTTAGTTCGCGATATTCCCGTCGCGGCAAAAACCGACCTGATTTATAACTCTCTAGTGGAGTAAACATTGCTAACTAACATTCTATATAACGCTAAACACATAAACAAGACCGTGCATAAAGTACGTACAATCCTTGGCTCAATTACGAATTTAACAACCAATTACGAACAACAACTTTTTATTAATTACCTTTCGTAATAAATTTCAAAAACTTAATACTCGAAATACTTTTTTTTTAAATGTCAACTTCGAGAAGATTTAATTTAAAAGCGCGCGCATTAAATATTCGTGGTTTATAGAAGGGTTTTGGTATAATGTAATCACGCATATATAATGGTAGGCATTTAAATTATGTATCGCTTAACATGTTGCACCTGATTCGGTCTTCTCGATTCTCTGTCCTGAAAGCTCTCTAGAGCTTTAACTGTTGCACGAGAATAACACAATATTGCTTAATGTAAGCGAAATATTCTCTCGGGAACAACGTAGAATAAAATAAAAGCAAAAAATATATTTACCTAAAAATATTTATTTTAAATCCTCGTGTTCCTCAACCAGAAAACTATATTGTTTTACTATTAACCGCTGGGGTATTTATTTAGATTTAAAACGCGTATTTTTTTTATTAACGTCGTCGAGTCACGTGCCGAGAAATTAAGTTTGTGCCGTTTAGAATTAAAACCTCACAATGTTGATGGATAAGGCTGAAAAAATACACGAACACGTTTTTTTGCAAGAAATGATGTATTAGTTCGTGGTACAAGTAACGGAGATCCTTGATATCACAAAACAGTATTTAAAACCCAAAATGAATGTTGCCATACAACACCAAAATTAATTTACTTTGTGCATAATTTTTTATTAAACTCACAAATTGAAACTTTTTTAGGAACAAGCGAATTAATTCTTAACTTTCATTTTTTTTTAAATAAGGATTGATTTATAGTGAAGATTAGAGCTGGGAAAAGTACGAATACTTATTCGAAGTATCGATAGCTTAGGTGGTATTAAATAACGATCCCGAGGGTCCAAAGTATCGAAGTATCGAAAGTATTGAGGTATCGAAAGTATTGAGGTATCGAAAGTATCGAGGTATCGAAAGTATCGAGGTATCTAAAGTATCAAGGTATTGAAAGAATCGAGGTATCGAAAGTATCGAGGTATCGAAAGTATGAAGGTGTCTAAAGTATCGATGTATCTAAAGCATCAAGGTATCGAAAAAATCTAGGTATCGAAAGTATCGAGGTATCGAAAGTATCGAGGTATCGAAAGTATCGAGGTATCGAAAGTATCGAGGTATCTAAAGTATCAAGGTATTGAAAGAATCGAGGTATCAAAAGTATCGAGGTATCGAAAGTATGAAGGTATCTAAAGTATCGATGTATCTAAAGCATCAAGGTATCGAAAAAATCTAGGTATCGAAAGTATCGAGGTATCGAAAGTAACGAGATACCTAAAGTATCGAGATATTGAACAAATCGATGTATTGAAAGTATTGAGGTATCTAAAGCATCAAGGTATTGAAAAAATCGAGGTATCGAAAGTATCGAGGAATCTAAAGTATCAAGGTATTGAAAGAATCGAGGAATCGAAAGTATCGAGGTATCTAAAGTATCAAAGGATTGAAAGAATCGAGATATCGAAAGTATCGAGGTATCGAAAGTATCGAGGTATCTAAAGTATCAAGGTATTGAAAGTATCGAGGTATCGAAAGTATCGAGGAATCTAAAGTATCAAGGTATTGAAAGAATCGAGGAATCGAAAGTATCGAGGTATCTAAAGTATCAAAGGATTGAAAGAATCGAGATATCGAAAGTATCGAGGTATCGAAAGTATCGAGGTATCTAAAGTATCAAGGTAGAAAGTATCAAGGTATCGAAAGTATCGAGGAACCTGAGTTGAAGAAAATCTTTCTACAGATACGTAGTTTTTCAAAATTAGGGTTGAATAATGAATATTAGAAAAGCTGTAATTTCAAAACAATGTAGAAACTGTTGAGGTTAGTTGTTACTTACTACTACTGTTGCCAATATTATTGCATTGTTATTTAATATTTTTGCTTATGAAGTTGTTCTACGTCCGGCTCCTTGTAGGCGGGTGTAGTTTTCGTTCAGTTCCGTCTAATTGACGCGACAAGTGCGTGTCATTTTACTTTAATCTTTGGATACCTCGATACTTTCGATACCTCGATACTTCGATACTTTCGAATAGTATCGATACCATTATAGTATGGATACTTGATACCTGATTCGTGGCATCGCCCTGTAACACCCAAAACTGGGTGTTGAATTAAATCTCCCTTAAGGGAGCTTTTACGGAGACAGGACGGTTCGAAACAGCAATAAAACACACGGGCTTTAACCAACCAGATACAAATCTCTTACGTTATGACTCAGTCACTGTTCTTTCAGACCACCATACCTGTCCTCAAGACCTATCAGACCTTTAAGGACAGACCACCTACCCTGGAAGACATGGGAGAGGTTAGCCGAATCCCCAGACCACCAGACCTGTCTTCAAGACCTATGAGACCTTTAAAGAGAGACCACCTTACCTGGAAGACACGGGAGCGGTTAGCCGAATCCTCAAACAAACAGACCTGTCGTCAAGACCTATGAGACCTTTAAGGAGATACCACTTGACCTGGAAGACAGGGGAGGGGTTAGCCGAATCCCCAGACCACAAAAACTGTCCTCAAGATCTATCAGATGTTTAAAGAGAGACTACCTGACCTGGAAGCCATAGACACACGGGTTTGCTGAAGGCTAGACAAAAATAACTAATCGATTAATTAAATTATATTAAGAACGATTGAAATTAAAATTAATTAATTAAAATAATTAATTAAACACGCAGCAAAATTACGCAGTGAGAAAATTGACACGGAACGCACTCCCACTCACCGCGTGAGCGAAACGAGGGGTCCTTTATCAAAATGGAGAAGGGGCTTTTATTGGCAATCCGACAACCAGCTCGGATCCAGTCGACAACCAATAGAAACGCTATAACTTCAATTTTACTCAAGAAGGATTATCACTTAATACGTAATAAATTAAATTAAAAACATTTTAATTAAAGGACGAGCGATGGTAAAACTTAGCTCATTGGAACCGCACTAAAATATCGAGCACGACGGTACAAAATTTATCATTTTAAATTAAAATTTCAACCTTAAAGTAATTAATAAAAATTAATTAAAAGCTGCAAATCATTTACAGGTGCTAATTAATTACTGAGATAAAAAGAAAAAGTACTAATCAGCTCCAACAACAAATTTTACCACTCCACGTGGTTCTAAATGAATTTAAAACTTTTCGATCCTATAGTTAAAAACTTTAGATAACGAAATGCTCTAGTGATAAGGGTTAAATTATTTTTATAGGGTTAAAAATGATCTAAGTAGGAGTTAAATTAAAAATTAAACGGGAGCGTTAGCTCTTCTGGTCGCCTGAAAATACAAAAATAAAAACTGGGTAATTCTGGTTCAATCTTGATGAGATTGGACTCTAATGAAAGGACTTGAAGAGCTGACCACGGGAATTGTAAAATTATCTCCATTTTGATCTTTGGGGCGGCGCTAGGAGAAAACTAAAGAAAAAATGACAAGTAGCTGCTTTAAACGATACAAAATTTATACAAAATACATTATATCTAATTTTTTTTTTATTTGGTTTTTTTTTGAGGGTTGGTTCTTTATTGCATAACACGATTAAAATATAGACACATTTTAGCTTATTTTTAAAGTGTACTTTCTATGACGCGTTACTAATCTTGACAGCTATCGAGTTTTCACTATTGAAACTTTACCATTAAAAGATAATAACATTGTTCTCGTACTTCAACTCGGGTCTTTTAGTACTTTGGTAGTGATTTTTGTGTCATACATCATCATAACTCACAAGAAACGAGAAATAAGGCTTTTAAATCCAAAATAAAAAATAAAATATCGAAACAAGTGCTTTTCCTCGTGCTGTGCTCGTTTTCTCATCTCTACATAAGAAGTTTAGAGTTTCCAATTTTCAACTTGAAAATACTTGAAAGTTTTCATCTTGTATCTATTACAAATCAGATTTTTATCTTTATCGGTGTATTAATTTCTGGATAACGAATTTTAATAATTTTTTTAAAACTTATTTTCCATTATTATGTTCTGTAACCGTGTTATCAGATTATCACGAGGTATAGGCTAATTGAATCGTCGTAGTTCTAGAAAAATGAAACGAAACGAGCTGTAAGTACGTTGGTACATATTGAGAAACTTTAACAAAGTCAACAGATGAAATAAATTTAATTAATTCGTAGATATACGTGAGAATGTAAATAGAAAAGTATTACTCGTTTAACAAGGTACTCGTGGAAGCTAAAATAATGAATCGGAAGCGAGAACGTGAGAATTTTAAGTAGGTAAATTTTGACATTAATTAAAAGTCCATCGCGAAGTTAACAAAAACTATTAAAGTTTATAGGTTTTGATGGTACTTAAAAGGTTTTTAGGGATAGTTATATTGAGTTGTACGATTAATCGGCGATTCTAAGCAGGTACACGTGTCGTAGCCATCGACTCACCTACTATAAAACGATCTAATTTATTTGATCTTTACTTTTATTAGTACTCGATAGTAAAAATAACGAGTTAAGTAGTCTAAAATGTAATCGAGTAAGTTAAGTGGTAATTTTGACGACAAATAAATTTCCTATCTGTGCTCGATTTTCAATTATCGATTAAGGAATAAGAGCAAATTTATATATAAACTTTGAAAATATACATTAAAGCTTTGGTTGTAAAACACAATACGTCCAATGTTCCGAAAAGATATGTAGGTGTAAATATTTTAGTGACTACCATTTTCGCCTTTTATCTAAAACGTACGTCATTTGTACTAAAGTGGCGATAACTGGCCAAGTATCTGTCGGTAAGGGTTGTATAACGTAATATAAAAAGGGATGTCAGGATTTCGATTCAACAGTAAAGTTGAAAGGATGTTGCGTTTCGAGTGTGGTTTTGCTTTTAGCTACCAATCACAACTTAATACACTTATGGCGACGATAAAAGCCTCTTATATCAAATATAAATGACTCAATATGACTGGGTCAACTTGGCACACTCTTTTCCTACAGGTTAGCAATTTTAAAAAGATTGCTTTTCAAATTTAGAAAATTGAAAATGTTATAGAAATTATTGTTAAAAAATATCGTTCAATTTTTTCGACACTCATCGTTTCTTTTCCTTAAAATATTAATAGAATACTTCTTATCGTTCGTTTTGCGACCATCTTTAATTCCCACAATAAGTCCAAGAAAGATAACCTCTACAATACGACGCTTATTTTATATTTCTCTAATTGAGTTGCTTTTTTTCAAAAAAATAAGCTTGCAAAATAACTTTCAAGTGTACACTGTACTGTACATGAACCGAGCTTTATGCACCCTCGCGAACCTATTTAAAAACTTTATGGAGTGATACGGCTTAGGTCTATCAAATTTAACAGCGGTATCGTTTTCCGAAAGAAAATTAAATTTTTGTTCTCAATTATGAGCCCTATTTGCAAGTTTAAAATGAAATCATTTTTAAAATTCAAATTCAATTTGAGTAGTGGGATTAGTCGAGAGTTAATCTGAAGAAAATTACAAACTAATCGAAAAACTTTATTTTGGTGTCTCGAACTAAATGGTCTTGAGGTTAGCAAAAATTGTGTAGGAGTAGCTCTCATGTTTGAGTTTAAAGTTTCCGTCGTAGTAGCACCAGCTCACCATAAGCCACTCGAGCCTATTGTCTATAGACGCAATCGCTATCAAAATATCAATAACTTTGTCTTATAAGTTTAAAAGTTATTGCTGAAGTATCGAGAGACAATTAGAAAAATATCGTGGCTGTAGCAAGTCTCAGTGCAGGTTTTAAGGGTGGTATTTATGCCATTAGAAATAAATAGGGTTTAGACACATTTTTATTCATCAAAGGAGATGCCAAGCTATGAGTAATATGAGCTGCCATGATAAAAGCCATAGTGTGGATTTTTACCACTTTGGGTTGTGAGAGAAAAGTTAAGATGGTGTATGCGTTTACTTTACTAACAAAATTGAATAATTTATCGGTATTGTCATGGTAACAACCTATAGGTACTTAGTTTTCATCACTTTCTATCGAAAAAGTGAATTTCTTTTCTAATAAATGCCAGTCTTAATGACAATTACTAGTTGGGGGTACTTTTAACCTTTAGCTCCAAAAAGCTCCACAACTGGAGGAATTTGTTTTCAGAATATGTATATTAAATAAAAATCTGAATAAAAAGGTCCAAAAGATTCCTCAATCGTGTGCCCGAAGCTATATCAAAAGTTAAAGAACAATTTTTCTTCCTTTAAAGTGTAATAATTAGATTAAAATGAATAATTTTCTCGTAATTTTCTTTCTAATATAATTAAGAGTGAAATTATTATTAAATTGTAAAATTAAGCAGGTAAATAATGTTGGTTTCTGTTAAATTTGCATACACTCAATATAAAGTTGTCAGCTGTCTAATTATTTTGTGATTAATGTTTAACGTCAGTTATTATATCAATAAAGTTTTCTACAAAAGGTAATTTAATTTTGACAAGTCGAGCTAATTTAAGAAGCATTTTTATATTTTATTCAATCGACATCTATTAATTAAATGACATGTTCTCATGAACTGCTTTCTAATGCGCTCAAAAATTTGATTCAGTCAACACATACGTTTAAAAGTTGTTGGAGAGACATAAAACGTTGACCGAATTAAGCCAAAATTTAACACAATACTAATCTCTATCCATCGAACAGATACAGCTAAGCAACTCCCCACAAATTTCTGTCAAATAAGGTTGACGCATGTAAATTCTTGTAGGAGTGTTATAAGCCGCATTTTCAATATTCGTCCAATAAAACAATTCTATTCGAATATCGCGAGCTTATTTAGGAGTGGCTTAGTTGCATCTGTTCGCAGGATAGAGACAAAACAGTGTATAAGGTAACTTTTCCATGGTTTTTAAAATAATAATAAAAAAATTGCATTGTTCGCTCCACGCTCTATCAGTGATCAGTAATGGCATACCATTCAGTAAACTTTTCACGCCGATCTTTTAAATTATTTCGAAAAACTTTTATAAAATCGACAATTTAGTTTGTTACCAATCTAAACAACAAACTGTTTACCAGAGAAATCATATTTCCACCATCAATTTTTCTCACCCTAATAAACCTTTTGTTCTAATAAATTGATAGATAATATTAGAGCTTTTAGGACTCGTTGTTAAATTTCCTCTTTAATTTGTTGTTTTAAAATGTGTACTCGTGGTGTTTTTGAAAATGACATTGTTTGGCAATATTCAAACGACCATACGTGAAATATTAAAAAAAAGAATCAACGTTTGTTGCATTATTCTTAAGACTGGCATTTATTAGAAAAGAAATTCACTTTTTCGATAGAAAGTGATGAAAAATAAGCACACGTTGCTTGTTATTTATTATTTAGGTACACGATAAACTATTTAATTTTATTATAAAGGTGAATACTTACGCCATCTTTACTTTTCTCTCACAACTCAAAGTGGCAAAAGTCCAAGCTATGACTTTTATCATGGCAGCTCATATTATTCATATTACAGTTGAATTTTTAAAAGACTACCGACACGTGACTTTTAAAATATTCAATAAATAATTAATTTAATTATAAATTTTCTAAATAAATATTTAATAATAATTAACAATAAATGTATTAACTAAATTAAATAATTAAACTCACGAAATAAGTCGTTTTCACCTTTATTTATACATTTAAAGGTGGTCACGTGTCGGCAGTCTTTTAAAAATTCAACTGTACATACATATCATCCATTCACTCTTTATTTGCGCTATGGTTGGCCATGTTAGGGTGACAGATTCCACCCGGTATAAATTTGAAAAAAATCGGTTAGGTTATGTATTGTAGAGTAGTGACTTTTATCAATTGTGTTAATAGTTGGTCTGTCAGTGGTCTGTCATTTTTTTGGTATTGTCAAGAGCTGTCAGTCAACTTAATAGGGACTTTTTATTTTGGCAAACTAAAAAATAAAAGTTCATGGCCAACCATAGCGCAAATAAAGAGTGAATGTATTATAGCTTGGCATCTCCTTTTAGCCAAGTCACATTTTATATTGAAAAGTCAGCCATCTACAGCAACATTAGTACACTAATTTATGACGTTTGTCGAATCTGTTACTAGATTCCTAAATGACAGCGAGTAAAAAATTTCGTAGAAAAAAGTAGTTTACAAATTTTGTTTCTTAAAATCATTAAAAATACTCAATATTTTTCTACAAATAAGGTGCCAAATGATAGAGAAAAAATAGACTCGGAGACTGGTGGTTTTTAAATTTTAAAATTTTTTGTATTTTATTACTTGAAACATTATCAATTTCTCCTCTTTTCCAAGCTTCGTTTCGAAGCATAATGCCCCAAAAATTTAAATTTCAAAACCACCAGTTCCTAAGTTCAACCTTAATAGACTAGGCGTAAAACCATAATTATTTTATACAAGCGGCATTTCATATAACATTTTGGTAACCGACGTTTTTCTAATATTTCGACCCTGCTGAATACGAAAAGTGCGCTTACCAAAGCGAAATTGTAACCGGAAGCGAGATATTGAAGATGGCAACTTTTTCGGAAGAACTAGAATTCCCTAACCCTAGCTCATAGAAATACCACGAAAATAACAAATTATATATATTTCGGAATGATGAATATGAAAAAATAGACAAATATTTCATTTTAGCCATGCACTTCTTCAGAAATTACGGTGTTCTGATTTTTATGTTAAGAACAGTTTGTATAGCTTACGAGATACCATGAACAAGTTTTTAGTTATTATAATCATATATATATTTAAAAAGGACACTTTCATGTACAATTTCTACGAATTTTAAATGTCTCTTGTTAGTACGAGAGCGCTTAACGCACTTAACATAATTTTATTTTTTTGAAGAAATATTTTTTTTTAACTTTTTTAGTTTAAATTGCCATAGTGAAATGGTTATAGAGAGTAGAGATTATTTCAATTACAAATATTTACAGAAGATACCTTCAGGTTTATTTCACCTACGTTATAGATGGTTCTCAGTAGCAGAACTCTTACTTCACTTAACAGAATTGTGTAATTTTTTGAAAACACTTTAAATTTTTATATTTTTTTAGCTTTTAACGCCTATAGTGAGGAGGGTAGGGGCACTAAAATTATTTTAATTACAAATATTTATAGAGGACACTTTTACGTTTATTTCACCTACATGTCAAATGTCTCTCACTAGCAGGTGAACTCTACTTACTGCACTTATAAGAATTGTTGAACTTTTTTGAAACACTTTCAATTTTAACATTTTTTTAGTTTTAAATGTCTATAGTAAAGAGGGTAGGAGGACTAAGATTATTTTATTTGCAGATACTTATAGAGGACACATGTAGGTTTATTTCACCTAAATTTTAAATGTCTCTCAGTAGCAGGAGAACCCTTACAGCACTTACAACATTTTTTAACTTTTTGGAAACACTCACAATTTTTACACTTTTTCAGTTTCGAAGGCCTATAGTGAAGAAGATAAGGGTCTCAGATTATTTTTATTAAAAATATTTATAGAGGACACCTTTAGGTTTATTTTATCTAACTTTTAAATATCTCTCAGTAGCAAGGAACTCTAACTGCACTTAGGACAATGTTGAACTTTTTTGAAATGCTTATAATTTTTACACTTTTTCATATTTGAACGCCTATAGAGAAAGGGGTAGAGGGGCCTCAAATTACTTTAATTACAGATATTTATAGAGGACACACTAGGGTTTATTTCACCTAAATTGAAATGTCTCTCAGTAGCAGGGAACTCTTATTGGACTTGTATAACAATGTTGAACCTTTTTGATGTACTTACAATTTTTACACTTTTTTATATTTGAACGGTGAATGCTAAAATGGGGGTGAAATGAATGGCGTAGGGGGCCTAAAAATTATTTCAATTACATAAATATTTATAAAGGTCTCTCTTGGGTTTACTTCCCCTAATTTTTAAATGTCTCTTAATAACGGAAGAAGAAGAGGTCTTATTACACATTAAATATTATTTTACTTTTTTAAAACACTTAAATGTTACAAAATTAAATGGTACAGTAAACGATAAAATTTTAAATTTAACTTCATCAAACAATCGTTATAGTTCGTTAATGTTCAGGCAACATCCTAATAACATCTTAACACTTCTTATAAGTGCAGTAAGTAGAGTTCACCTGCTAGTGAGAGACATTTGACATGTAGGTGAAATAAACGTAAAAGTGTCCTCTATAAATATTTGTAATTAAAATAATTTTAGTCCCCCTACCCCCCTCACTATAGGCGTTAAAAGCTAAAAAAATGTAAAAATTTAAAGTGTTTTCAAAAAATTACACAATTCTGTTAAGTGACGTAAGAGTTCTGCTACTGAGAACCATCTATAACGTAGGTGAAATAAACCTGAAGGTATCTTCTATAAATATTTGTAATTGAAATAATCTCTACTCTCTATAACCATTTCACTAAGGCAACTTAAACTAAAAAAGTTAAAAAAAAATATTTCTTCAAAAGAATAAAATTATGTTAAGTGCGTTAAGCGCTCTCGTACTAACAAGAGACATTTAAAATTCGTAGAAATTGTACATGAAAGTGTCCTTTTTAAATATATATGATTATAATAACTAAAAACTTGTTCATGGTATCTCGTAAGCTATACAAACTGTTCTTAACATAAAAATCAGAACACCGTAATTTCTGAAGAAGTGCATGGCTAAAATGAAATATTTGTCTATTTTTTCATATTCATCATTCCGAAATATATATAATTCGTTATTTTCGTGGTATTTCTATGAGCTAGGGTTAGGGAATTCTAGTTGTTCCGAAAAAGTTGCCATCTTCAATATCTCGCTTCCGGTTACAATTTCGCTTTGGTAAGCGCACTTTTCGTATTCAGCAGAGTCGAAATATTAGAAAAACGTCGGTTACCAAAATGTTATATGAAATGCCGCTTGTATGGTTAAGGAGACGTTATTTCCCATTACAGTCCTAGTCTATAACCTTTAACATATTTTTTGAATTTTTGCAATAGATCCCCTCATTCCTTAAGGAATTAAAATGTGTCCGATTTATTTCTAATGACATAAATTCCGCCTTAAACATTTTAGAATGGATTCCATCTGTTTGTGTTCAACTTGCTCTGCTAGATGGCGCACTATTGAATTTAATCTCTTTGCCCATTTACAGCTAAAATTGAAAAATATTTAATCCAATTTTCACATCTTTGAGAACATTGTTCTTTTTTAGTACAAATATTTTTGTGTTTCTCTCAAAAATAAATTTTAATTAGAAAACAAAGGCAGATTTTTGAATTACTCGACACGAATTTAAGTTCATAGTAGTTTATAATTAATTTTGAAAACTGAATAAACACTTAACCCCATTATATATCATTATTATTAATTTGAGGCAAATATTATTGTGTTATTATTGACTAATACAAGTAGATTTACAACGTTACATGCAACTATAATCAAAGCACGAATTTAATAATAATTTAAATCATTTTATAATGCGTCCTTTAAGAGCAATTTTGTTGTTAATAGTTATTGTTATTATACCATTCTCTTATCTATATTCTATTTTACCTTTTCATCAACTATTTGATTAACTCTAGCACTAACAATAATTAGATTTTATCTGACCTATCTTGGGAAGCGGCGAAGGTGAAAATGAAATTGTAAAGGGCTGAAAATGCCGCCTCTATTTAGATACCCTTACAAAAGACCCGTCTCAATCTCTTCAAGAGCTTCACATGTCAGAACATGTGCCTCTTTCTCACACTCAGTCGTGTTACTATAACTTGATTTAAAATGCTAAATTCTACATGGAATATAGTACGAAATTTAATTTTACTTATTTCATCCCTTACTTCTAGAGATATTATTAATAACTAACGTTAATATGTTTATCTGTTGCAATATAATTGATTATAGCTTCGTTTTTTGAATGTTCAAAGAGATGTTTTGGAAGGGAAGCGTATTTTTGTGGTTTTGAATTTAATATTGAAATTTATTGTTGAGAAATTTAGTAATAATCAAATTGTACTGAATGTAGTAGTGCTGGATAACGTTGTACAAAATAGTAGGTACGTACGGCATAGGTTTCTCTAGAAATGATGCTTTGAACATAACGTTCTACATCTGTGCCTTTCCTTAACAATTTGAGTGTTTTTATTCTTTTATATTAGGTACATAAGATCAACTCTTTATATATTTTGTTACACATCCTTTATTATTACTTACGAGTAGCTGTAACATAATTTGTTTATACATTTGTTCCATGTAATTTCATCATTTATACACACAGTGTGGTCTATAGTTATAAATTTTGGATCATTTGAGTCATTAGAAAATAAAAAGGGCGGCATTGTTGCCATTAGAAATAAATGGGGTTTAGACACATTTTTATTCCCTACGATCTTTAAAATTAGGGGCTTAATTGCGTAAATTCAAAAAATATGTTAAAGGTTAAAGGTTGAACTTGAGGTTCAAAGGTGGTTCTTAAATTTCAATTTTTGAGGCGTTATGCTTCGCAACGAGGCTTGGAAAATAGGAAAAAAAATTTTTTCAAAACAATGAGAAATTACGGCGGAATTTAAGGTGGCCGAACCCATTAAAATTAGTAGCGGAGCTTACCCCCTTAAGGAACAAAATTTTTAAACTACTTTTTTCTACGAAATTTTTTATTCGCTGTCATATAGGAATCTAGTAACACAAATTAACGACAAACGTTATAAATTAGTGTACTAATATTGCTGTAGATCTGACTTTTCAATATAAAATGCGACTTGGCTAAAAGGACACGCCAAGCTATGTAAGTAATATGAGTAATATGAGCTGCCATGATAAAAGTCATAGCATGGACTTTTACCACTTTGAGTTGTGATAGAAAAGTAAAGATGGCGTATGCGTTCACCTTTATAATAAAATTAAATAATTTATCGGTATTATCAAGGTAGCAACGTGTGCTTATTTTTCATCACTTTCTATGGAAAAAGGAATCTTTTCTGCAACCGTCTTAAATGACGTGTGTTTTAATATATACCATTTTTGACATTAAAAGTTGACGTTTGTGTTACTAATATAAAAATATCCGCGTTGCTAAGCAACACTTTTAATCCTCGTCTTAAAAGTAACTTTTAATACTAAAATTGCAAACAAAAATCAAGAAGAGTCGATTTTAGTAGCGTTTTCTGATTTCTCTCATCTTAATTTTTTATTATTTTAAATTCGATTCTTTCGGTTGCAGAAAAAATAGTATGTCTCCGAGGGGTTATGCACTCTCTGCAGTCAATGTACAAAAATTGAGCTGTCAATGGTAGTCATCTGCAGTCAGTGGCAGCCATAGCATATGCAGTCATGGGCAGTCAACTGCAGTCAGTGTACAAATTCAGAACAGTGGCTGACCCCTCGTATGTCTCATTCGGATTAAAAGTGTCTTTGTTTGGCGTGCTAGTTTTTGCATCCGCTCGGCTACGCTTCGCTTCGCCTTGCAAATGCAAAATTGCTAGCCAAACAAAGTTACACTTTTAATCCTAATAATACAATATACTATTTTTTCTAAACGCCAGTCTTAAAGCAATCGCTAATTCCGTTATATTTTTGTGTAATTTGAGCCATTCAAAATAATAATTTTTGTGGATGAGGTCTTTTCTTGCCTTATAGATTACTGTAGGCACTAATATATTATCATCACAATGATCCATCACAAAAAGTTGAGCTCTTTTAACTCATGTCAGTGATCAAGTCGACAACAAATCATTTTGTTAGAAGAAATTTAAATTTAATTTGGCTCCTTCAGAACGTTCATCAATGCCACTCTTCCAATAGCACGATTTTTGGAACCAAATTTAAAAAACAGTGTCCGGCCACTAGCTATGGTGCTTAAAATATTTTTATAATTAATAATTCTTTTGCATTTCAAATTTATAACATTGTAGACAGCTCCCAAAATTCCTCAACTACAATCTACAAATGCTTTGATCGGCAGAAACGAAATTGAGCTGTTAGCTGTCAAACATTTCAAACAGGAAATATAGAAATTTTATAAAGAAAAACACGTGTAATGGAAAAGTTTCTCGATATAAATTTAATATTTTTTAAAGCGTGGACCAAATTATTTTTTTATCAAACGTTTGCTTTTCTTATCGTTTTCGTTTCCTATATACTTCAGGTACTACAATGAGAAACTTCTTTTACCTTTTCTTAAAAATCGTCGAGAAAATGTTCTTCAATTAATAAATATCGATTGGAGTAGAATAGAAAAATTTTTCTTAAACTAACTCGAAATGTTAAAATTAAATTTCTTTTTGTAGAAAATTGGGGCTTTTTATAGCTCTTTTGGGGAAGCATATATGCTTCCCCAAAAGAGCTTTATAAAGACCGAATTAAACCAAATTTTAACATAATACTAACTAGTGCATACTTTTAAAAAATTAGTAAGCAAGTAAATAATTTTTTCGGCCCCCCTGCTAGAGCTATACGTACCTTCCTAGAACTCTGTAACATGTTTCCATTTAACACCCTGTACAGGGCGATTTTTTAAGTGGTACTAACATTGGGATCTTGGAAACAGTAAGAGTTACGAGATTGGTTAAATTAGCAAAAAGTTGCATATTTTGATGACCTTCAAGAATCCGTTTAGAAAAGTTAAAAATTCAAACTGGTTTCCGAGATAACACATAAAAACTAAAAATTGACAGTTTTGTTTTTCTACTGTAGTTTCAAAATGGCTTACTTTAGAAAAAATTTTTATGGAAAAATTTTCAGGAAATCAAAAAAGCTATCAAATGATACCAAACTCGACTTTTTATCACATCGACGCTAGGCGTCGCGACGTTCAACTTTTCATTTTCTTAATGGGGATCTGCCATTTTTTTAGCAAAAATTACTTAGTCTTAATTCTGATACCAAACGAGAACTTTCTATCAATCTTTTCAGGTTGTTATGTTACGTTATGTTAAATAATATGTAACTTTATGTTATTTTTCACGATGAAAAGTAACTATTAAAAACTTTTTAAAAGTTTTTAAAGTTTTAGAAACGTAAGCTGATTATGAAATAAAAATAAATCAAATTGTTATTTATAATGTAATTTTATTTCCTGATTTACTTCCGTTTCTAAAACTTTAAAAACGGTGTTTTAGTAGTTATTTTTCATTGTAAAAAATAACATATGTATGTGCATTGACATAACGTAACATAAAAACCTGAAAAGTTGGGTAAATTAAGAAAAGTACAAGATAGAAAGGTCTAGTTTGGTATCCGAATTTAGTCAAGCTACTGAGTAATTTTACAAAACAAATAATATGTCCCCAAATAAAATGAAAAGTTGAACGTCGCGACGCCTAGCGTCGATGTGATAAAAAGTCGAGTTTGGTATCGTTTGCTAGCTTTTTTGACCCCCTGAAAAAATTTTTTATATAAAAAGCCATTTTGAAACCACAGTCGAAAAAAGAAATTGCCAATTTTCAGTTTTTCTGTGTTCTCTCGGAAACTATTCTGAATTTTATAATTTTCTAAACGGATTCTTAAAGGTCATAAAAATATGCAACTTTTTGCTTATTTAACCAATCTCGTAACTCTTACATTCAATTAACTGAATTGCACTTATAAAATTTTTTATTTTCACCATTACATGAACGTCGATAAGGCATAAAAGTAACTAAAAATTTTATGTTGATGGAAAACTTTATAAAATTTTCACTCTTGAATTTATAAATAATTTTGAAAGAAAAATTAGCTTTATTTTGCAACCTTTTTGATAGCTATATGCGTTTTCTCTCCCCATTTTGTTCTCACTCTCTCTCGCTTTTATTTTTAGTTGCAAAAATTGTTTAATTTATATCGTAGGAGCGAAAACTTTCTTTTTAACTTTTTTGTTTAAAAGTTAAATGTTTGCAACATAATTTACTTTAACATCATCAAACATTATCAAGTTTATTATTTATGTAATTTCTTTCGTAAGGGTAGGTATTTATTGCTTTAATTGGATTTGATTTACATTCTTCTCTCGTCTATTTATTCTCAACTACTTATTCACTATTTTTAGTTTATTAAACTAAAATCTTGATGAGATGATATTAAAAGTTGTAATTATATTCTTCTACATACCTTCTTCTTCTACTTGGGTTGTTGTTTTCTATATGCAAAATTGTTGTTGTTATTTCCTAGCTTTCTTTTCTTTTGTATTTTCTTTCCTAAAGTAAAACTACGTCGAGTGCTTTTCTTTTTAGTTTACTTTTTTCAACTACTAATTAATAATATAATAATCTTAAATTTAATAGGATTAAAAGTGGCAGTTAAGTTTGGAATTATTTTATCTTTTACTAGATATACCAATGTGCCTCATATGTCTATAAATCGAGAGACGTTTTAAATCCAAAATAAATTCCCTTCACGTCCTTTAACATCGAGTATTAAAAACAGGATTATTTAGGTTAATTTGAAAAAATTAATAACGAAATAAGGCACTTGCTTATGCATCCAAACTTATCAAAATGGAAATGGCAAGAAACGTTTGAGCAGTTACGAACCGTCTAAGGAAATTAATTAAATCGTAATTTTCATCGTCAAAACAATAAAATATAATTAAGCGACAATGACAAAATAATTTCAAAAAATTAATATTAAAACGATTTTATATAAAATATTTCGGTATAAATTAAAAAGGGTCTTTTTTGTATCAATTTAAATTGTAAATTAAATTTGTTAAATGCCCTCTCGTTCGTTTTTTAATCTAAATTATTTCTACGCACGGTTGTTCTTTTTTTAGCCGAAAAAAAATATTAATTTAAAGTTAACATCAGATATACACACATACACACACGAAAAGTTGGTTTTAAATCTAATTAACGCAAATCTGAATTTGTTGGTGAATCGATCTAACCCTCACGTAACTATAAATCATATATTTCAATCTGTTTCGGGGTAAACGCAGACGACGAGGGTTATGTTAGTAATTAGTATATGGTTACAATAACAACGTCATTTGGATGTAAGAGAGAGCTCGGGATTACAAATGAAGAGATAAAAAGATTAAATAGGAAAATAGAGTTAATGTTTAAATAAAAACGTATTCGTTTGTAGGGCTCGTTTTATTGCTTTGTATGAGAAACAAAATGCGGAAGATATACGTCGCTCTAGCACTTACAGGTGGATGGGGTTTTATTCGAGCAGCAAAGCATCATAAAGTAGGTTCCTTTTGTGTACGTATTTAAATTTATATTTTTTGTTTGTTTCTTTCAGATCCTCCTGAAATCTCCGTGGAACGACCCGTCGTACACTCGAGTGACGGTTACGAAGCTCATCTCGTCTGCATCGTTCACGGTGAAAGCCAACCTGAGGTAGGTGAAACTGCTCTTGAAATTTTAATTAACTTCTTCCGTTAAAACCACACTATAAAAAACATTACGGTATTAAATTGGTTATAAAGGCGCCAATTTTTTTTTCTAGACTTTTATAAGAGTCGATATAACAATAATTTTCTTATCAATTCGTTTATTATTTCTGAAAGCTCTTTAACGGTCGAACGGGCGCTATAACGAAGAATTTAGTGTTGAATACGAACAAAGTTTGGAATTTGATTCTCACTTTTCCGAGTTTTAAATCAGAAAGTAAATGACAGTAGTTTTACTCGTAAAATGTGTTTTTCCGTGCGGAAATGATGTTAATAATATAAGGGTGGCTCGTATAAGGCTTAGCGTGTAGGTACCTAACACATTCTGCGCATAGTCGATCCTGTCAACCACAAACATTTCATTTCCATATAAATTATCAATTCGCCATTTAAAATAAAGCTAAAGCACTCGCTTATTTATAAATCGTAACGCGAACGCTAGTCGAATTTTAATCCGCAAATATTCTTAACTACCCTTATACGAAACCTACTGTTTGTTTTATCTTATTTCAAAACGAGTATGTAACTCCTGTCATGTAACCGAGCGGATGGTGTTTTAAAGTTATTTTGTAATAAGATAAAACAAACAGTATCTACTTACACAATTTTCAATATGAGATGAGATTTACCTTGACGATTTTTTAGCACGTAAAAGGAAAGTCTTAAGTAAAGAAGAAAAAAGAGAGATTTTAAGGGTTACCGACATTTCGCGAGGTTTTAAATCTACCTTAAAATATATGTGAAAAGTTGCGCTATCGTAGATTGTATATCACATTTTGGCTCCATTTTCCGCAAGTGTGAACACATTCTTTGAATTATCGGCTTCATATAGGTATATATCGTCGTTTATAAACAACCCCCTTTTCATAAACGTTAAAATTTAATAAAATAGGTAGGTGCGTATTTTAGAAAGCCTCCTTTCGACTTGTCCGATCGCTAAAGCTCTTTAAATTAAGGACTCGTCTTATTATACACTTTAAAAGAAAGTTAAATGAAATTCTCTTTGTTCGAAAAGGTTTATAAGGAGCGATCGAATTTTACCTTCACGTTAACCATGATAAAAAAGATCTTTTTACATCGTGATCTCTCACGTTTTAGAATATTCAACAATCTAAATTTTGGATTGGCATCGTATTGCCAGTGGTGTAACTAAGAACTTGTGAGTCTCCCCGCAAGGTTCAGAGTGCCCCCGCCCATAATTTTGAAATGAAATGAAATTTTATTTGGAAATTTCAGAGCGTTTCAACTTAAATTAATAAGAAAATTGATTACTGGAAAAACAGCCAAAAGTACACTCAGCATCATAATTAATGACCACCCTGGCTATACGTTTAGCACAAATTGTGGATGTAACCATCACATACCCCATACTTAAATTGAGGGGTAACTTTATTTTACCAACAAGTAGTAAATCGACAACATCCCCTTCTATCGTTTTGTCGTTGTTGGCTAATAACCACCCTGGCGTATAGCTAGGATAGCCAATATTTGTGAGGCTGACTGTACACAATACACATAGATTAAAGACAAATTTTTTGTCTTCTAACATGTATAGGAGATACGTTTAAAGACGAATGTTTGAAAAAATATTTTTGATTATCATCACATTCATCACGCTCGCATTAAATGACCCTTACAAGAGTTCTGATTCCCTATGCACTTTTTAGCCGTTGGGTTGTACCTAGAGAATCTCAACAATCAATGACAAGTCGATTCTACTAATCAATTACTATCTTTTCCTTGAACAAAAACTTTTTTATTACTTTCTTGCAATAAATACAATGAATAAATTAATTTTTGATGAGCTTTTGGTGCTTTAGAATTTTTTCAACAAATCTACTGACCCAAAAGGTATGCTATTGGTCTAGACTTAATCGTCTGTAGATTTCGAATAACTGCATATTTTTTATTATGATCAGATGTTTAAACTTGCGAAATTAAATTAAACGAAAAATCACTGCAGTAATCCATTTTTTCGGAAGGAAGCACGAATTGGTCCAAAATTCAAAAAGATTCTTCTTGCCACTGTCTTATTTATAGGCATAAGGGTTTATTTGTGACTATTTCCAAAACTTTTACAACACATCTTTTTGGATAGATGGATGGCGTTTTGCAACAATAAGCCACAAGTATGTAGTTTTCCACATATTAAACAGTTAAAAATACTTTACCATCACCAAATGTTGGTAAAATTAATTTTGTAGTGTGGGTTAGCTCATTGTTACAAAACGCAATTCAATTGCTCATTGTCGAAAGATGTGTTTTGGATAACTTTACAAGGAAAGAAAGTACTTACTAGGTACTACTAACTACGGATATTTTCGGGGGCCTCATTTATTAGGGGGACCTCCCACGTCGCGGGCCCTGTGGGCCCGTTATTTACCCCTCGAGTTCTTGTGTCCGATAGCGATTGCCAATATACGTCCCGGACCTTCAAAGCCGCTTTGGCCGAGTACAGCATTGAGCATCGATCCACACCTGGAATCTGGAATCTTGATAATGACTCTTGGTGTGCTTGGGCTCTGCCCGGTACCTCCTTCATCGGTCGGATCTGAAAAATAAAAACGATGATTAAATATATTTTGAAATGTGACCGAAGTCGCTGACGATAAACGTTAGTCTCTTATAGTCACGGTAACGAGGTTTTTAGGCTTGGTCAAGAACCAAATTGGGTCTCTTCCGAAGTCTAGACTCGTTGATGTTGTATTCCCATAGTCCTCGGATGGTAAGGTTGTCGTGGTTCAGAGTTGTCTCGTAGAACTTGGAGGTTGCTTCCCGGATGAAATCCTGGATGCTGATCATTTGCAGGTCCCGTTGAATGGTCTGTATGGTCTGCATCTTTTTGATGTTGGACAGTGCGGCGTAGCCCCAGGCTGGTGCGGCGTACGTCATGATGGGTCGAATGACGGTCTTGTACAGAAGCAGCTTGTTCTTGTACCTGAAAAAAGCGGATATAGTAACAAAAATGGAGCTCGTGCTCGAACGATAGCTCCCTCGATGTGTAGTTTCCAGGCCAGTCCCTTGTCGATGGTTAGTCTTAGGTATCGGGCTTCTTCTTTTCAAGGAATAATTTCGCCGAAGATCTCGATGTTTGGCGGACGACGAATACTTGGTCGCTTGGAGAAGTAAATAGGCGAACTCTTCTGTGCTTGACGGAGATTCGCCATTTCTGGAACCAGAGCTCCAGGTTGTCGTCTTTGAAGTCGGTATCGTACTAGGCGTGGGCCGCTGTTGCTGGCCATGAAACAGGTTTGTGTCATCTGCAAAAATATAAAGATTAGTAGCTTCGGTTAATGGCATATCGCTAGTAAAGATGGTGAAGAGGTGCGGAGATGGTGAAGAGGTGCGGAGATAGGGTGGCACCTAGAGGGACATCGGCTAGGATAGGTCTGGAGGTGTATGGGACGTCGTCGATCTTGACCCTGAATGATCGACGGGAAAGGAAGGGGGCGATGAGCTTCGTTATCGATAGTGGATATCGAGCGGTGTTCATCGTGTGGAGTAGACCTTGGTGCCAGACATTGTCGAAGGCCTTGGAGACGCCGAGGAAGACGGCAGCGGCGCAGTCTTTGTGGTCGTATGCATCGGCGACGAACTCGACTACACGGACGGTTTGGTGGACGGTGGAGTGTGCTGGTCGGAATTCATATTGTTCGTCCTGGATAACGTGTCTGTCTTCTGTGTGTTCTCTCAGGCGGGATAGGATGACCCGTTCGGCGATCTTTGGGGATTACGAGGAGGCTCACACTTCTCTACTCACCCTAATATAACTTCGTCAAAAGATCGAACCGTGTTATTGGGACAAGGACCGTCCAGAACACCCCTGCGGACCAACTTCACCTTTGACACCTCAACTCTAAAGGCCGCATAAGCTTAAGAATTAAATAAAGAGTAAAATT
Source organism: Malthinus seriepunctatus (assembly GCA_963924605.1). Taxonomy (NCBI): domain Eukaryota; kingdom Metazoa; phylum Arthropoda; class Insecta; order Coleoptera; family Cantharidae; genus Malthinus; species Malthinus seriepunctatus. Next base: position 36,147,337 of record OZ004602.1, read on the forward strand.
TCACGATGGCAAACTACCCCAGTTTTCACTCAAGTGAGAAATTACTTAGATGAAATTTTTTAAAGAACTCGCTTCTTGGACACACTGTATCTCCTATGTATAGTGCTTTCAATTTGTGGTTAATTCTAATTCTAATTAATTTATATTAACATACTTTCAAAGAATGCTTTGCAGTTGCTACTTTTAATTAGTAAATGAACTTTTAAAAAGGTTTGATAGAAGTACATTTTGTCTATATCAACTGACCACAAATAAACCATCATCAGTTTCGTTTCTTCATACGAAGATAGTACATTCGTGCTATCTATTCATTTGAGTTTAATTTGCAGTTTTTGTAACTGAAAACTCTTAGGTACTACTCTAAAACGTTCTACTTGTAAAATAAAAGTAAAAACTTACAAACATCCAAAACAAAGCGGGTATGAAAAATTTATTTTGATTACCAACGCTATGGGTAAGGAGTTTTCCTGTCATTTTCGAGCATCTGTTAAAGATCGAAATTCAATAAATGCATTTATAAAGGATAAAATAATTACAAAATGCATTTAATGGCTGTCGTAATTAAAATTTAATTTTGTAAAGTGCACGTGACTTGTCGCAATATTTGTTTGAAGTAGTCTAAGATCTAGGGAACAAAAGTAAACGAAAGAAATGTGTACGTAAGGTTTGTTTTTAAAGAGAAGTACGTACTTGGGTATAAAAGGTCGCGTGTCTACACTTATTACGCCCTTCAAATAGTACAGCGAACAATTTATTTTGCCATCGATTTTCTGTACTTTATAAGTCGGTACTTTTTTATCGCGTAGATTTGAGGAAAAGAGTTAGAAAGCTTGTGTGAAAGTATATAACGATTTTCTTTACTTAACGACTCATGAAAATGCATTTTAGTGTGGAAAAAATTGAGCTACACGACATATAAGAGATAAATTACTCTTTCATAAAGCAATTTGTCAAAATTTTATAGACAAAGGCTTCCGAATAATAATTTTTGTTAAAGTTTTTAATTAATTTTTTCTCTCACAACCACCATACACTATAAGTAATTATTTTGACTTGAAAGAATATTTTACTATTTTTAATAAAAAATATGCAAATTCGCGAATTGGCTCGTCTAAATTCGAAATGAAATATATAAGTGGTAAAAAAGGTAATAGCTCCACGTATCATCGAGCCGATAGAAGCTCTTTATCATTTTGGCTCCCTTTACAGATGTCCAAATCCGGAAGAGGAAATCCCGGGATAGGAAAGTCGCTTGTCCCGTCGAGCGACTGCATCACGGTCAAGGGTTGTTCTTTAGTGAAGATCATATTTTAGTTTCACCCTAAGTAGTTGCTCGTGACATTAGTCGTTAATCTTAAACGATTTTGTCCTATTCGACGATGATTTTTATAATTTTTTGTGGCCTTTAGATTTGTTTTCAGGAAGAATTTTTTCTAAATTTTCTTTTATTATATTAATATAATGCTTGCATAACTTTTCCTGTATTATGTAAGAAAAATACTTTTTTCGAATTAATAAAAAATATCTTTTGTTCGCCACAAAAGACTCCCCAAGTACAATATAAGTACACGACATTTTTAGCAAACAAAGACAACCGTATTTTGCGACTTTTACTTAAGAACAAGAAAGAAACGAGCGAATTATTTATGAACGAAGCTTTATGAGAAATGAAAGAGAAAATAGGGTTTAGGTATAGTGATGTCATATTTTACGGGAGTCTCATTGTTGGCTTTCAAAAGCGGTAAGAGACGATTTTGCCTTTTTGCTCGCATCCACTCTGAGTATCTATTCGAAATTGAGAAAATTTAACGCCGTAAACGAACAAGAATTTTGTTCCGAACTCATATCGCATTTTGTAGTTGGAACAATGTATTTTTAATTCTTCCCTTAACAAATCGTCGGTTCATAATAATTCGGCAATAATAACATAAATTTAGGACTCGCGTTGTGTTTGTATTTGATCTATAACCATATTCTGTTTGAATTAACCTCTATGTTAATGTTAATCGATATAAATTTCATTGTACGTCGTACAATAATTATTAACGAACAATTGCCTGTCATACAAAATGTAGGAAAAGCTCGATGTTGTACCTCTGTACCATCCTCTATCGTCAATTACTACATAATTTGCTCTGCTTTCGTTTCAATTTACAAAATACATTTTTTTTATAAATAATTTACAAATGTTAAATTATTGTAGTTAGGATTTTCAATAATTTTTTCTTTAAAAAAAATGTTAATTTTCTTCATGTCCGCGTTTTGTCAAACAATGCTAGAGTGAGTAGTGTTTTGCAGGAGTTGAAAATCAAAGGTTACGAACATACCGAAGTTTTTTTATTTAATTTCTCGGCATTTTGAGTTCACATTAATCTAAAAATGCAAAAAAAAACGTTTGGATTGCACGAAGGGGGAGATATAATGACCAAACAAGTCATACACCCCTACCACTCTGTAGGCCAGTGTTTCTCAAGGGTGTTGAGGCTGAGCAGATCAAAGAGCTGCTGTCGACCTACAATATTTGTTTGACTTTTAATACTATCATAATAAAACATTTGCAAGAAAATACTCTTTTATGAACGAATTTATATACATATTGTTCCACATATGAAATTATGTGCTATTTAATAAATAGGTTACTAGAAAGTAAGTAACAAAGATTGCAATAACTACAAGAGTAGTTTGAGTTAATGACAGTTTGTTGTAAATGGGAAGTTAAGAATTAATAAAAGGCCTAGAATGAGGAAACGACAGTTAGTTGCTAACTGCCTAGGTTTACAGTTAGACGGTCAGTTGGGATTGAGAGGATGAGGAACCCTAGTTAAAAAGTAATCGTAAGGGGGGCGCGTATTTAACTCGTAATTAAGTGTTACATGTAATAAACAGCAGTATGAGTAAGAATTTATTATTGTTATAAACATGTATTTTATTGGAACTTTTGGTGTATCATTACAAACTCCCAAATATCTTGGTACAACCTGAGAGTTCCTCAGAAGCAACGAGAGCGGCCCTGACATATGTGCTCGGCGCCTCCACCATATGTAACGACTGCTCTCCACAGTCCTACAATCCGTTATCGATGCATACCGTTAGTCGCATAGCAGCTAGCTTAGGAGAGTAGTTCCATTGAGTGTGCTGCGCGCAACTACTAATGCTACGCCCTTGCTGTATACTGGCATTTGACTGTGTGACGTCACACACTTCAAACATAAAATCTCGGTTAATATTTGTGCTAAATATGTGCGATTTTCACCGTTGTTCTTAAGGTGTTTTTAGCACTTTTCTATGAGAAAAAGTTTTTTGGTTTGTACTAAAAAAACTGAAAAAAAATTATATTAGGATCACTATTAAGATCTGTCTTCTAATCTGTCAAAATTTAGATATACCTTTTTATTAGTCATTAAATGTAACACGGGAAGTCAGGTATTACATTAAATCTCTCTTTAACTTCACTCAAAGCCGGAGACGGGGGTTCGAAGTTAGAAATTAAACACACTTTGACGATTAATCTAAATAAAAAATATTTATTCAAAATAACTAAAGATAAGGCTGTACCCAATGGTGCAAATACAGTATAGAAAAATAAAATATTAATGTCAAAATACAGTTGTTTAATAATATGACTCGGGCACTGGGTTCTCACCAGACCTCGATAACCCTCTCTCCCGAGATAGACCACAGAGTCCTTGTGAACGCAGGGAAGTTGCTCCCCAGTCCTCGCCAGTCCTTGAAACTAAGAGATTAAGTCGTTCGCCCAGACCTCGAGACCCCTCTCTTACGAGATCGGCTACTGAGTCCCGGAAACTAAGAGGGTAAGTCGTTTACCAGACCTCGAGACCATTCTCTAACGAGATAGGCTACTGAGTCTTGGAAATTAAGAGAGTAAGTCGTTTGTCAGACCTCGAGACCCTTCTCTGACGAGATAGACCACTGAATCCCGGAAGCTAAAAAGGAAAGTCGTTTGCCAGACCTCGAGATCCTTCTCTGACGAGATAGACCACTGAGTCCCGGAAACAAATAGGGTAAGTCCCCTCTCTAACGAGATAGACCACAGAGTCTTGGTGGGCGCAGAGAATTTGTTCGCCATACCTCGAGGTCCCTCTCTTACGAGATAGGCCACTGAGTCCCGGAAACTAAGAGGGTACGTCGTTTGCTAGACTTCGAGACCCTTATCTGACGAGATAGGTCACTGAGGCCTGTAAACCAAGAGAGTAAGTCGTTTGTTAGACCCCGAGACCCCTCTCTTACGAGATAGCCTACTGAGTCCCGGAAACTAAGAGGGAAAGTCGTTTGCCAGACTTTGAGACTCTTCTTTGGTGAGATAGGCCACTGAGTCCCGGAAACTAAAAAGGAAATTCGTTTGCCAGACCTCGAGACCCTTCTCTGACGAGATAGGCCACTGAGTCCTGGAAAATTAGAGAGTAAGTCGTTTACCAGACCTCGAGACCCCTCTTTGACGAGATAAACCACTGAGTCCCGGAAACTAATAGGGTAAGTCCCCTCTCTAACGAGATAGACCACAGAGTCTTGGTGGCCGCAGAGAATTTGTTCGCCATACCTCGAGGCCCCTCTCATACGAGGTATAGGCCACTGAGTGCCGGAAACTAAGAGAGTAAGTCGTTTGCCAGACTTCTTCGAGACCTTTATCTGACGAGATAGGCCACTGAGTCCTGTAAACCAAGAGAGTAAGTCGTTTGTCAGACCCCGAGACCCCTCTCTTACGAGATAGTCTACTGAGTCCCGGAAACTAAGAGGGAAAGTCGTTTGCCAGACTTCGAGACTCTTCTCTGGTGAGATAGGCCACTGAGTTCCGGAAACTAAGAGGGTACTTGCCTTCCACCAGACCTCGAGACCTTCCTTCGCAAAAAGAAAGGTCACTGATTCCTGGAGGAACAAGAGGGCTTCGTTCACTAGATCTTGAGACCTCTCTATGAAGAGAGAGACAACTGTGTCCTAGTGTACGAGGGAAAATCACGGGCTTGTTGAAGGCAATGCGGAAACGAATTAATTAATAACGCACATAAAATTGACAAAAGGAAAATCACACACGCGCCCGTTCAATCAAGGTTTCATTTTACCGTTTTAAGGTGAAATGAGGGATCTTGAAGAGAATGGGCTCAAATGACAGAGCTTGAAAAACAGAACACGGGTATTTAAAATTTATCTCCATTTTATTCTCAAAGTCAGCGTTAGCAAAAAGAATTAGAAAAAATGGCAAGTAGCTGGTTTAACGATACAAAATTTCCAAGATGCTGTAATACTGTACCAGTATTTGGGTCCAGCATTCAGATAAAATTCTGCATCGTTACACAAATATAAGTCTCTATGAGAGGGTGTTAAGGTGGGTTATCTGAGATGACATGTCATTTAATCTGTCATCTCATCTATGTCATTTCATCTACCATCTCTACTGTCATACAATCTGTTATTTTTCATATATAATTTATCTGTCATCCAATCTATCAATATTTAACTCTTTCTCATCAAATAATAATTTTACAAATCACGAGCGAAGGGAGCGATTTTGAGGTGGGGTATCGTCACCTAAAAAAATATTAAGAATTTCTGCTGTAGACTAGTCAGTAGTCACCCCAACTATAATAGGTCTTAAATGGCAACCCCTTACTTGTACATCATTGGAAAGCCCTTAAAAATTTTTTTGCAGTGGTACCAACTACTTTTGATAATTAATCCCTTGACAGATACACTGCGTGTACATCCTTTAATAATAGTTATTTATTATACAAGACGATAAAGGGATAATTTAACTACTGAGTGGAAGAGTGTTAATTCACGAGTGGCGTTAGCCACGAGTGAATTAACTTTCACGAGGTAGTTAAAGAACCTTTATCGTCGTGTATAATATGCTATTTTTTTCTATAGCAAATGTTAAAGAAAAACCAATTACAAATTAAATTGTCATTTACAAAATTTATTAAAAATATTTGAGTAGTGTGCGGTTGCTATGTGAGTAGCGGGGTTGCTATAACTTCATGGTTGCTATTGGGGTTGTTTGTAAACAACTTCGTTTTTTTCACTTTTTTTGTAAAAATGTACGAATTAAAAGATGCATTAGATGTTCAAAAAAAGGCTTCAAAGGCAATAAATGTAATATAAATCGCCACGTGATTTATGAGAAGGGATACTAGTGTTTTCAAAAATGGAAAAGCATGAAGAACATTAACAGTGTAAGTGAAAGAGTACTTAATGGCATACTTTTCTGAAAAGTCAAAGAATGTCAAGCCATCAACAACATTATGGTCTTATTTTATTCATTGCTAAAGAGTACACTACTGATAAATGAAAATTGTGACATTTCAAAGTAAGTAATAGTTTCAACGAATGCGCTGTCAAATAATGTCACTAAATATTTGCAGATACAGCTCGTTTCACTTGTTGATACCAAAACCAAGAAAGATCGGGTTTCTTGTGTTACTGACAAAGAATGTGGATTGAGTGTGTTGGAAATTACAAGAAAATACGTCGCCTTGCGTTCCAAAAACGTGGCTTTTCTTAAGTACCGTCAGAAAAAGTGCACCATCCAACCTGTTCTAAGAATATTTCAGATTTCTTGAAGCTACCAAACTCAGAAATGTACACTGCGCATTGTTTCTGTAGCTCTGCAGCTACAATGTTGGAAAACTCTGGTGCTGATTTGATCACAGTTAAGGGAGTGGGAGGATGGAAATCATCATCTGTAGTAGGGACTTATATCGAAGAATCTGTGACTCCTAAGATTGCCGTATCGAAACATGTACTGAATGGGGTAGAAAACGAGAGCACTACATCAGTGCAATTAGCACAGCAAAAAATTTCAATTGTTGATTCTGCGCCAAAAATAGACATTTCTGATAATGTTAATTGCACAATTGAAGTTTTTGTTAATACAGACCGAAAAAATGAGCTGAAATGAAGTAATATGTGCATAATTAAAATGTATTCAAAAAATAAATTACTTTATCTATCCTTGATGTTAAAGTATTACTTTATCTATCCTTGCTGTTAAAATTCTATTTTATCGACTAATTTTAGTTGATCAAAGCACACTTTAACGTTTGCTATAGAAAAAAAGATATTTTTTCTACTATTGACTATTGACAAGCTTTGAAGATACTATTATCCGGCAACGAAACTGTATTTTTTCCTTATGTCAAGTACCTACTTTTGAATTAATCTTTGTGTAGAATATTAAAAAAGAGAGAAACAATATAAAAACCGTACAATTCCGCTTACAATAGCTTTAAATTTTAATAAATTACAATACTTCGACAAATGCATAGTTTTAGCATCAAATGAAACGGAGGACGCTTTTAAAAAAATACCTTATTTTGTAAACAATTATCATTAACTCTGGAATACCTATTTAGATTTAAAATCTCAATGGTTGGAGATTACAAAAGTTTGTTAGTCGACGAGGCGAATAAATTAGCAAACCGACGTCTTTGTCTAACGCTGACAAAGTGATGAAGAAAACAATTAAAAGGCGTCTCTTCTGAAAACCTTTGTAAAGCTCTCGGAGTAACAAATCTAACCTTAATTAGTACATACAGGATAACCGCAAATTGCATCATAATAAAGTGTCGAGGATTCGAGGTCTGTTTATAACTTAACCGCTTTCGCGAAACTCTTTCATAAAATTATTTACCTACTTAACCGTCGTTAAGAAGATTTGTGCCAGACATAAAAATTTACCTTTTCGATAGTTACATAAACGCTTAGAGCATCGACAAAGTTATCGTAAGCGTAGTTTTAAATAAAGTCGATTGTTTTAAAAACTAAAAGTCGAATTGCCGTTAAAAGACTGTCAAAACCTTAAGGGTCTTAAACTTTTACAACGCTGAGAATTCTCCTCTTGTAATTTTTAAGTCTCGTATACAACTTGTTAGAACCGACGTCGGCACGATGGCAATTTTTAAAAACTGCTCTCTTTGGCAAAATATTAGCTCGTAACGTCGACTCGAGTTTTTTGACATCTCGAGATAAATTTTCAAACTCAACTCTCGTCGTTAAACTTTAACAAATTTTTCTACGGGGACGCAAGTATTTCTTAAGTTTACGAATTGTCATTTTAATAATTTCTACAATAAGAAAGCTTTACGAAAGTTTATTATTCCTATTTTGTACTTTTGTAAATTTGAAAAATTTTTAATTTTGATAAAAGCGCTCCAATTGATTGACACAAAAGTTAGAAAAATGGACTAATTTGAAAGATAAACAAAAATTGTACTAACGGTTTAGATTTAATTCGATAAAAATAAATTAAACATTTGAAAAGCAAGGAATACAATTAGCTAATTGGCGATTCTACAAATCAGTACCAATTAACCTTTTCCAAAAACCCGATCTCTAAATTCGACCAGAAAATTGATATACTAAATTAATTTAACCTACTTTCATTTCAACCCCTAACGTTATATTCGCCTGCACTTGCAAATTTTTGTATCCTCATTTTTTTAAAACTCGTTATTCTTCTATAATTAAAAGCCGAACATCGAAAGCAATTGATAGGGATAACGACCGACAATTGGAAAACAATCACAGAAACGGTTTCGAATGTGGTGGTTAAAAATACGTGTTAATGGTTTACGTTGAAAACGTAAATATCTCTTTCCTTTTAAACTATTTTAGTAAGTGTAGTTTAGGATACTTTTGATTGCGAGTTTTTACAATTTTCGAGTGCAAGAAAAATAGTGAAGAAAATGAAACATCGTAAGTGAGAAATGGCTGTAACGAAAGAAACGGCTGGCAAAAGATTGCGCCGTAGATGGAAAAACTGTGTTAGTTTGTCCATAACACAAAATCCGTTGTAGAGCTCGACAAGTTTAAATTCACCTGGCTAAAAAGAACAGCTTAATAACGGACTATCGCAAATACAATTCGAACCGTTTACGCGTTTAATAATAATAGACACCGCATTCTTGATTTATGCTTGTAAAATTTAGCTGGTTTTCATTTCTGTTATTTTTCGCCTGGTATGTTAATCGTAAATTTGATTTACTCGAGCATAACTAATAACTTGCCCTAGTTATTCTCTGTTGTATTATTATAGTAAAGGTCTTCCAAATATGTCTTCTCTTTGAATATATGTAAATTCGAGTTTTACCTCTTATTCGAGTTCGTGCTATTTTCAATTAGGTAAAATACAGAGTGCAAAAGCTCACAAAACGACGACTTTTAAATAAAGTACATCTTTAGTACGAAATTTTGTTAAAATTGGTACTACTTTTATTTGAGATTAGAACATTTAAAAAATTTCGACCCTGTAGGGTAGGCAGCACATCGTACACGCATGTATATAGGTCAAATAAAAAAATTTTCTGACAAAAGATTTCTGACCCTTTTAGATTTTTCGTCGGGTTTTTCATAACGTAAAATTTGCTTTATTTAATTATGTAACACTAAAACCGGGTGTTTCATTAATTCTCCCTTTAGCATTGCTCAGAGTTCGAAACCAGAAGAAAACACACTTAATGGGAAGTAAACAAAAACTTTAGTAATAGCGATATCAGTTCTATTGGTTTGTGATACGAGCGTGCGCAATGCTTTGTTGTCTGGTAACAGAGATGTTTCGTATTTTACTTGTTACTCAATTGTGAAACGTCATTTAACCAAGCTGTCTATAAACTTTGAAAATCAATGTTTACAAGTTTGACTTTCAAAGCTTTCTAAAAACAATTTAAGGATATTTTTGACGCTACTGACAGCTGACAGAAATTGTTTAATTGTAATTTAATTAATTTGTAAGTGAATTAAGCATGAGTAACAAGTAAAGTATTGTACATTACACGCCAGGTAACTGTTTTAACAGGCTCAAAGAGGTGACAGGCTCGCCGGGGCGGCTCGCCAGTCATAATCCTCTTTGTGCCAGTTAAAACAGTTTTACCTGGCTTGTAATGTTAAATACTATAAATGTATTTCTCGGACCGTGGAGTGTTGCAGCTTATGCAACACATTCTACAGTCCGTAAATATTTTTTAACAAATTATAATAGTGTGGTATACCCACATAACGACATATTTTTATAAAAAATTTTATAAATATATTTAATATTTTATCAAATATTTACAATGTGGGACTAGCTTAAGAAAAAAAATAACGCTAAGTACCTAAATGGTATTGATACAAAAATAAAAGAACCTTCTTAAGGAAAAAAACGTAGTAATAGATAACGAGTAACAAAATACAAATCTCGGTGAATAGGACTCGACTAATGTTCTCGCAGACCACCAGTTCTCATCTTCGAGATCCAACCGGTTCTCGAAGAAAGTACACTAGGCCTGGAAAACTCCAGACGCTCTTTCCCGACAGATCACTAGTCGTCTCTCCTAAGAAAGAGATCATTAGACCTAATGAAAAGACAACGTTCACTCACCAGATCACTAGTCCTCTCTTTAAGATCCAAATTGGCTCTCTAAGAGAAATCGATAGACCTGATGAGGCACAGGAGGACAGAAAAGGAATTTTTTCTTCTAGAACAATAGTCCTCTCTTTGAGATCCAAATTAGTCATCTAAGGGAGATCACCAGCCCTAAAAGAAAGAAACAGGGACAACGTATTCCACCAGGTCAATAGTTCTCTCTTTATCACTTAAATTTTTATCATTGTCTGGTAACTTATTATACAGTACTGGTCCCCAGTAGTCAACATACTTTTGGGTCAAAGCTATACGATGAATCAGAATCCGAAATAGCTTTGCCCCTCTTGTAGAGTAGTTATGATGTTCATTGTTTAACGGGTAATTACTTGAAGATCCAGAGCGGTTCTCTAAGAGAGATCAATAGTTCTGATGAAAAACTGACACGAAGACTTCTCTTTCCTAGATCAGTAGTCCTCTCTTTAAGATCCAACATCCAAAGCGGTCCTCTAAAGAAGATCAATAGTCGTAAGATTCGAAATTTAGATCTATGGGTTTGCCGAAGACAACAGGGTAAATAAAATAATTACAAAGGAACTAAATAATTAATTAAATTTAATTAATTAATTAACACAGCCGTCGCTCAAGGCAAGGGGAAATTGACTAAAGGGAAAGTAGAAACGCGCTCCCGCTCACCACGATGGCGAAACGAGAAGTTCTTTACTAAAATGGAGTGGGCGCTTATATTGGAAATCCGACGACCATTTCTAATTTAAAAACACAAGACTGGCTAATAGTTAATTGTTATAAATTAAATTAATAACTTTTTAATTAGCGTGAGCTCCAGGATAAAAGTTAGCTCAATAGAACCGCACAAAAATTTGTAGTTTTAAATTAATATTTCAACATTAAATTAATTAAGGGCTGGAAAATATTCAGGAGTGCCAAAATGTATCACAGAGGTGTGAATAAAAACACCAACCTAGTTCTATCTAATCCCTCACGTGGTTTTGCATTGAATTTAAACATACAATAATTTTTCAAACCTCTATTTAATAAGTTTAGATAAAGAATTAATTAACTGATGAGGTTAAACTATCTGTAAAGGCGTAAAAATGATACCAGAGTCAGACTAAAAATAAAACGGTAGTTCTAGCTCTTATGGTTGCCAAGTTACAAGGAAATCAGCTGTTATCACTAATAACGCTGATAGTAAAAATAGAAAATTTAAAATTGGGTAATTTTTGGTCCAATCTCTTCGAGACTGGGCTCAAATGACAGTGCTTGAAGAGCTGACCACGGGAATGTAAAAATTATATCCATTTTGATCTCAGGGGCGGCGCTAGGGAAAAACTAAAGAACAAAATACAAGTAGCTACTCTAAACTATACAAAATTTACAGGATACTGTAATACTATAAATGTATTTGGGTCCAGCATCCGGATAAAATTCTGCGTTGTTACAATCGTATACCGACTATAATAAGTCTGTCATGTTTTCACCTTAGTTGTCTCGCATTTAGACTTCTTTTGGCGTCGAACGCCAATTACTCTTGTCGCTAATATTAAATGTGTAGAAACTTTACAATCAAAATTTATAAAAAAATCGTAATTAATTAATTATTGCAGCAAGGAATGAAATTTTACACATTAGTTGAATTGTTTAGTTCGAATAGCTCTGTGTAATTCCGTACATTTATGCTCCAATTGCATCTTAAAAAGAAGCAAAGTTTGAATTGTTTTACTAAAGAATCTTTACCTTAAGCTCTTCGCATTAATACTTTTTGCTATTATTTTTAATAATTGAAAATTGTAGGTACATACCTATTTGATCAATAATGACAATCCAAAATACGGAACTTTTTTTTTATAATTGCAAGATATTCGAAATTAAATTTTTAAGACAAGTATCCAAAATTTCGACAACTTATTATTTACTAAATTGAAACTTTTCTTTTAGAAATGAAAACAAAATTTTATTAAACTGAAACTTTTCTTTTACAAAAAAAGAAAACAAAATATTACAAGTGTGCGTAGAGGAAAATTCTTTTTAGACGAATAAGAAAGAAAAATTAAAGGTGGAAGTATAAAAATTTCTCATATTCGGTAAATCGAATATTGTTCGTTAACGTTTATGAAGAATATTTCTTAGAGAAATTCAAAAACTTATACTTAACGAGAATCTTAGAATTTTTTTTTATTTTCCACGTTTATCATATCGAAACTGGAGTAGTCTTCGTCTTCCATGTTACATCGTATAGTAGTAAGTAGGTAGAAGTTGCATAATTTATAGTCACTAGATATCATACAAGAGTGACCCCACTCGCTTATTAAATATTCATTCCTTTAAAAGAATCCCTTACCGATTCGTAGAAACAACAGTCAAAAAACTACAATAAGAAAATCTAAAGACTTTCCTTTTTTTCTAAAATCAAAGCTATAAAATGACAAAGTTAAGAACGGAGTCTTAAATAATAAATAAAAAGGAGAAAATGAAAAAGTCAATTATATTTGCAAATTGCAAAAGCGTGTATACCTACATATTCAGAACGTTATAGTGTACAAAACATTAAGCGGAAAGATTCCATCTGCTTCTCCGCTTCCCAATACGAAACTGCGGTCATAAAAACTAAACAATGACATTTTGTGTGCCTCGTTTCCCTTAAATGCAACTACACATTACACTTGATTACGTACTTGTTAAAATTCGTTGGTTCGTATTGCTACAGTTGGTTTATTGTCAAATGTGTTATTACGTTTTGTAAATACTCTTTCAAAGGGCTTCGTCAACATCGACGAGTCGATGAGCTATGATGGCATTATTAGTCCTAGCGAAACTATAACCAATAACAAATATTGCTAAAAATTTTATTTTACTATAATTAGGTAAGGCAACTAAGACAAATAACCTTAATAGATCGCAGAGATAATTTCATGCTCTACAGAAGTAATATTGTCAGACAAATCATAAGACTGCAAAATTCGTTTACCTCGTGCAATTTATCTTTGATTAATTTTGACAAGTTAAATATGTCAACTAGAACAAATATTTTTATTTCATCTGGTAGATAATTACATGCTCTACAATTTTTATTACTGGTAAAATTACTGTCAAACCACTCCTTAAGGAGTACCGTTATTTGAGAGTTTGTAAAGGATAATAATTGGCGCCTCATAGCAACTTCTTGCAGTAATTATTCTAGTAGGTGTTGGAGGTGACGTTAATAGTCAAATTATTACAGGTGTTATGGTATCGTGACACCATGCAATTAGACACCACCGAACGAAGAAATATGGAATCGCGAGGATCCCGACACACCCTCGTTATTAGAAAAGTAGAACACTCGGATTTTGGAAATTATACGTGCGTAGCCGATAACCAATTGGGGAAAACGAGAAAAAGCATACAACTCACAGGTAATTCCTTTTTATTAGTCCTATCAGTAAATTTAACTATTTTGTCCTGTGTATAGGAAAATCTTATTACTTTAGAAAAATTTTATTTGGAAATAACGCCCGGTTGCATAAACGAAAATTAAATTTTAATTCGAGAATTAAATTTACAATCGTTTTATATGGCAACGTTAAACACTCTAATGTCAAAGTTTGACATTTATAAATAAATATTAAAATTTGAGATCAAGTACTTTTTGTGCTGAATTGTGAATACAATTTTCCTATTTTGCGTTGGTAACACACTCACTCTCTGTAGCATCGAAAACCATCGAAAGCGGTGTTACAATGTTCTACTTTAAAGTACTACTTTAAAGTCTTTTAATATCACCTGTAATTTAATCTCATCTTATCTCATCCTATCTGTCAAACTCATTTGTGGGTTAAGATGACATATTGCATGAAAGATTTTATGACAGGTTTGATAACAGATAGGATGACAAATGGAATGACATATGGAATGACAAATGGAATGACATATGGAATGACAAATGGATTGACAGATGGGATGACAAATGGATTGACAGATGGATTGACATATGAGATGACAGATGATCATCTTGACATATAAAATGATGGCATATGGCGTGACATTTGTCCCCCCCCGCTATGGTGACAGATTAACATTTGATAAACAGTAACTATGGTAACAAATTACCCTCACTCTCTATTTTTCTACACTAATCTCTGAAATTTATAAATAACTCTACCTGACATGAAATAACAGATAAAATGATAAAAGATAAAGTCTACATATGGCATGACATATGTCCCCCCCCCCGCTATGGTGACAGATTAACATTTGATAAACAGTAACTATGGTAACAGATTACCATTATTCCCCATTTCGCTAAACCAATCTGTGAAAGTGATAGATAACGCTACCTGACATGAAATAACAGATAAAATAAACATATGGCATGACAGATATCCCCTCCCCCCTATGGTGAGACATTAACATTTCATAAACAATAACTATGGTGACAGATTACCCTCACTACCCATATACCCATTAACCCATTTCTCTAAACCAATCTCTAAAATTGATAGATAACTGTAACTGACATGAAATAACAGATAAAATTTACATATGGCATGCCACATAATCTCTCCCCCCCCCAGTTATGGTGACAGATTAACATTTGATAAACCGTAACTATGGTGACAGATTACCCTCACTCCTTATTTCTCTACCCCAATCTCTAAAATTGATAGATAACTCTACAGTAAAAATAATCTAACTTGAGGTAAGTTCGCGCAAGTTTGGCCACGCCCCTTTAATAATTAAAATACGTGGACTACTGCGTTTGTGGGGATAAATACCAATTTAGGTATCTGCGCATTGTCACCGCTCGTCTACTTAAAATGTTATTACTTGTTACTCAATTGTAAAACGTAATTTAACCAAGCTGTCTAACCTTTGAAAATCAATGTTTACAAGTTTGATTTTCAAAGCTTTCTAAAAACAATTTAGGGACATTTTTGACGCTACTGACAGCTGACAGAAATTGTTTAATTGTAATTTAATTAATTTGTAAGTGAATTAAGCATCAGTAACAAGTAAAGTATTGTACATTACACGCCAGGTAACTGTTTTAACAGGCTCAAAGAGGTGACAGGCTCGCCGGGGCGGCTCGCCAGTCATAATCCTCTTTGCGCCAATTAAAACAGTTTTACCTGGCTTGTAATGTTAAATACTATTATAGTACCTGACTTGAAATAACAAATAAAATGTACAATGTACTGTACATATAGCATGACAGATAATCCCCACCAATGGTGACAGATTATCATTGGATAAACCGTAACTATGGTGACAGATTACTCTCACTCCTTATTTCTCTACCCCAATCTCTAAAATTGATAGATAACTCTACCTGACATGAAATAACAGATAAAATGTACATATAGCATGACAGATAATCCCCACCAATGGTGAGAGATTAACATTTGATAAACCGTAACTATAATGACAGATTACCCTCACTACTTATTTCTCTAAACCAATCTCTGAAATTGATAGATAACTCTACCTGACATGAAATAACAGATAAAATATACATATGGCATGCCAGATAATCTCCCCCTCCCCTATGGTGACAGATTAACATCACTCCCCATTTCTCTAAACCATTCTCTGAAATTGATAGATTTTCTCTTTTGTTTATATCTCTGTCCCTTTCGGACCTTACTGCGCATTTCCAATGATCCATGTGTTTTTTGTTGTTTGGATTGTCAAACTTTATCATTTATTATTTTTTGTTGTTGTGTAACGTTGCCACATCTAAGAATTATTAATCAAATTTGCTGATTAAAATATAATTTTTATTTATGCAACCGAACATTAGTACACCTACGCACAACTGTACTTGATTAACCGTCCTCAATCACGGCCTTTCTAAAAAATTTACATCACGAAGTTTTGAAATATCAGTAGCCCAGGTATTTTAGGTCACCTTGCTAAGGCCACTGTCAAAATATAAATTTATATTGTCTCAAAAACTCTTGGATAATTGTTTATGATTTCTATAGTCTAGAAATTTCCAAGTAAACTAAAGAAACAGCCAATGGGTGTCGATTTTAAAAATTTATTTTTTATTCAGGTAAACCAAATCCTGCAAAATTTAGCAGTGCGTCGAGAGGTCAATGGAGAGATAGTTACAACATTACGTGGGCAGTAGAATCTCTGAGTCCCATCGAAGAATTCAAACTGCTCTACAGGAGGTTACCAGATTTGAACGGAAACGGCGAAGACGGCCATCCTCGACCGTTACAACATCAAGCGTCGAAAAGAGTAAGTTTTACTTGCCCAATTAAGCCAACCTACATTACCTTTACTTTTTAGGAAAATAAAACATTTACGGCGACCGGATTTTACAACACTGGTTACGGCCGTACACACATAGATAGAAGATCGGAATGGCGCGACGTTATTTTACCGGCCATTTCTGCACGAGCTTCGGGTTTACAAACTATGAGTTACGTAATAAGAGCGTTAGAACCCGCACAAATTTACGAAGCAAAAGTACAGTCACGAAATAAATACGGATGGAGTCCGATTTCGGACGCCTTCACGTTTCAAACTACAGATTCGGGTTTGTATAATTTTTCTTTTAATTAATTAATTAAATTAATTAATGTAACCTTTGCACTTTTTTTTCATGCACTTTCTGCACTTTTTTGATTTTGGAATGCAGATTTGAGTTTTCCCGATAGGCCTCAATCGCCACGACATATCTACAACGGTAAATATGATTCGTTTCATTTCTTTCGAAAGAATTTGCCCAACATTGGAGTAATTTAATAAATTTCAGATAACGAAGTACGCGACATGGGAATAAGAATTTATTCTGGAAGCGTTACGTCGAGGCTATCAAATTTGATCGTGTTACTTTGGTGCGTTTTAAAAACTCTAACATAATTTTAAAAAACAAAAACTCTTTATTTCGAGTCGTTCTTTTTTCTACCATTGAAATCACTGAATGGAAATTACACCAAAAATGGATTAATCGCTACATCGTCACTTTGTTTTTCTTTATTAAAAATAAACCTAAAACGTAGTGTCCATCAACACTATTTTGCTAAATAAATGTGCACTTAATTGTATGTAAATTGTAATCGAGTTAAATATTTACGTACGATCGTTTTTGCTTTCGGTTTTTAAAATTAAATATTTAGGTGGACGACGGACAAACTTTACGACCGCCAAAACTTATCCGTGAAAACGAAATTCGTTTGTGTTTACCGCAAAAGCTCTAAAGCGCTAAATTTGTTTAATATTTTAACGAGTGACCAATCTCCGTAGCTTTATCTACCGACCTAATGACTCGCCACAAGAGGACGACGCCTTAGGGAGACGTCGAGCGTCTTCTTTACTTCTATTTGCTCTCGTCAAATTTTTTTTATCTACGACCTTTTAATTGATTTTTCCTTCAAACGTTAGAAAAACATTTTGTTACACAATTACTAATTATGATTAAAATTTTCTCCCTTTAAGGGGTTATAAACCAGTCAAAATATTTTTTTTTTGGGATCGGGCTCATTGAGACTTTTGTTCACAAGACTTTTAGCTATAACCTATAACATACCAAAATTCACCAAAACTCATTTTCCCATTTAAACTGTGCGGGGTCCTTTTTAATTTATTTTCAACGTTTGAAGAAGAAATAGGATGTTATAGTGAAGTAAAAGTGACTTATGGCCCTTATAAAAGAATATACTATTTTTAAATTGATTAACAACATAACCCAAGCTATAAGATACGTAAATATTTAACTCGTGCGCTTTTAATTATTTTATACAAATTTTATACTATCTGTCGTATTAATCAGAATTATTGACTTTATTAATTTACGAAGGGTTTCTTGTTACGCTCCTGTATTTTGTAAAATAATTAATTTTGCAACTTCATTTGCAGTTTCTTTTCTTTTGTAAAATACTAATGTAAGATAAGCACGAGGGCATTTAATTATAATTTTTCTTATTAATTTTAATTGTAAAAATATCTGTGTTAATAATGTTTGCATAGCTACGTGAAGAAAGCAATTTTAACTGTTAAATAGTTTTCAAATTACAAGATAAAAAAGTAAATGATTTTGTTAACACAAAAAGTCCGTTAAAACACCTACGATCGAACGATAAAAATTATTTTTGGGAAATGTACGCTTATTATAGTTACGGACGAACCAAACATCCCGTCGGATAATTAGCATTATACGTTAGGTGTTTTAACAATTTTCATTTTTACTCTGTTGGAATTTTTGTAAGAGGGTCCAAATAGCCTAATATATGCTTCAATATTTTGAGTTATAATATTTTACGACGCTTTCGTATATAAACAAATAAATATTTTGTACGAAAGCGTCTATCTCTTTAAAAAATAGACACTTTTCCAAAATTCCCTTAACTGTAAACCTGCCATTAATACGTACGAACGCTATTTTTGAATGTAAATAATAAATTAGTATAGAAAGCTTTTAAAATATTTCTATCGATGCGGCTCTTCGGTGCTAAAGTTGGCATTTTCTATTGTTAATAACAAAACGCACGCCAAAATTATCACCGATTTGCTTTTAATTATAATTACAGTATTATTGTAAATATCTATAAGTGTATTTTAAGATGTGACTATTATAAAATTTAAAAAAAATTTTAAAACGCTTAAGTTTAGTGTTTCTTCCGTTTTTAAAAAAATGCGAGGCTAAACACTTGCACGTGAGAAAGAGAGAGAAAGAGCGAGAGAGAGAGGTCAAAAATTCTCTTAAATGTCTAATTAGGAAAAATTATTTTTGTTATGTAAATTAAGCAGCTTTTAAGTGTCGTGATATATAACATGATAATCAGTTGTGTGACGTTAAAAGCAAACGCCTCAAATTCCAAAATTTAAGGCGTTCGCTTACGACGCGACATATTCTTGTCTTAACACCGATATCGGTTTAAAAAAATTTGTATAAACGTGTAGAAATTCACTAACAGTCACCTACTACAAACAAAAAACTAAAGTCATTCGTTAAGCAATTTGTGTGTTATTATATACTATAATGTGTTATGTAAATTATTATAAAAGGAATGACTAAAATAAAGAAAAAAAATGTAGAATTACTGCTAGTGGATGGAAAAAGTTTAACATTTAAGAAAAGCGCCGATTTGAAAAGTTGTATGTCAAATAAGGGACTGAGACTAAAATACTAGCATAGTGTATAAATAAACCATGTTTATATTAAAACACTTGTTTTTCTTCCTTGTGAACTTGACGTAGAGAAAGCTTCGATATGTTTATGTAACTTATGAGTTCTAGATACATACACGGATGCAAGACCACACTGATGGGCCCAAAAATTGTTCGTAAATATTGGCTCTCTCAGAAAAGATCTAACTACAAGATTTTTGATTCATGAATCTTACTGTAAGTTTAGTGCTGTGACAATGGAGTGTGTAACTTGTCATGAAGTTCAATTTTATTCCACAAGGTCCGCACAATCGACGGTCCTAAACATCAAATTACAGTATTACCAAATTACTTTTGTTGTATAAAATTGTGCCCTCACTCATACCTATCTTACGTAAACATTCTAAAACTAAATTTTTAGGAAATTTGGAAATTCTTAATGGAAGCGTCGTCATATAATATCATCTAGCAAGCTATAAAGATGTTGAAGCTCCTGATCGTCGAATATATAACTACATCGATAATGATAATACCACTTTAAAATAAGACTATATTCGAGCAAGTTAGGTAGATTTTGGGCCCAACACATTAGAAACTTCCATAAAAACAGTTAAAGACTTATAATAAAATGAAGAAATAGAAATGAAGCAACTCTGGTAATTCAATGTTTATTAGTTATTACTCTTCCTCATTTTAAAATAGATAGTAATTAAACTATTTGTTTCAAAATATCTCAAAAAATTATAGGTAGGCAATTATAATAACTTCATCTTGGTCCGTTAATATTTCTTGTAACCCTCTTGCTGTGGACCAAAAACTGTTAGTTAATGCCGGCGTTAAGAGAACATCTTGAGTACTTACTGAGTATACTAACCATTTTTTTCATAAAAGAAAGTTTATTATCAGACTTGATCTTAATTATGATAAAAACAGTACCTGTACTAAATTTAATTAATTTATTGTTTATTTCCTTAATAGTATTGTTTAGGTATAGTATATATTCAGTGATAGTATTTTTAATTAGTTTATTGTAATTTTAAAAAGAAGATTTTAGTGAAATGACCATTATATTGGTGCAGTAAAATTGTAGTAAAATTAATTTAGAAACCTAATTTGACGGATTACTTTAGGCATATTTAAGAAATGTGAGTAGGTGCAATATTTTCTACAACCCTTTGTCCCTCATTCTTTACTTTGTGGCATAATTCATAATTTTCGGTTTTAATTCTTTGTGTATATGCAACCAGCACTACATAAGTGTATAAAAAGTTGCGAGTAAGAAATTTATTCAATGGTTTTTTGAGAAATGCAAGTGATTGTCATTTTAAACTTAACCTAAAAATTTGGATTTTTTAGCTGCTCCAAATATTTAATTTACTTACATTTTGCTTTCAGTCAAGTGGAAAAGGGTTGAATTTAAGGTTTAAAATAAGCTTTTGTGATGAAGTAAGTACTGTTGTTGGAATTAGAACTTTGATATTGCAGTAGTTTTTCCAACCGTTGAGCACTGCAACATTGATGTTTAATAGTTTTAAAATTACGTACAACTATAATTCAAAAGAAAGGATTTGGCAGGTTTATAAAGTTTTACTATTTCCTTATGTCTTATAATAACTGATCGAGTCTCAACTATGTGTACCGGAATTGTTGCAATTTAATTTTCGACTTGTTTACCTGTAGTGTCTAAACATGGTCTAAACTAATAGTTTATTGTATATTTTATTTTATTGATCAGTAGTCACTATAATAGCTTAATTATATTTCAAATTTTATTAATTCTTATAGTACTTCCAAAATTAATTTATTTTGTGCTTTTAGATGCAAACGACAGCTAGAGCAATTTCTATTCCAAGAAAAACTAATTGCAGAGAACACCTACATGGAATGGAAGATGGAACAATAGCAAAAGAATGAAGCTAAATATAAGCTTGAAGAAACATAATTAAGTGGAAGACTTAGAAAACAAATAAAATGGAGAAGGCCAAAAGCCTCAATTTTGTTAGAAGAAGAAAAAGTAGTATATTTTTAATAATTTATTTTGTTAATAATTATTTTTCATATTTGAATAGTTTTATAAGAGTTTGATCCTATGTGTCCATCTGCTAATGTTTGTTTAATTTGGGAAATAGTAATCAGAAAATTAATTAATTTTGTGCTTTCAGGTACAAAGAACTGCCAGAGCAGCTAAATATCAGATTAGTAGTAGGAAGCACGATAACTGTTCAAGAAAACAACTCGTTGGATCAGGTCACTCTTCCATGTTTTTTTACTGAATCTGTCACCCTAACATGGCCAACCATACCGCAAATAAATAGTGAACGAATTATACAAACATTACAATAAGGTCTAAAAAATTGAATGTAATTTTTTTATTTAATTTTTAAAAAGATAGGCATTACTCCATTATACAAAAACTATTTCTTATTGTAAGTGGAAAAATTTGCTAAGGATAAGAAACTATGTGAATATCACAGTTAAATTCATTTGTCGATGACTAATACATGTTTACTTTTAAAATAAACTAACATAACATGTCAAAATGTAATATGAAACATGCTGTTTGAGCCTCAGTTTGTCAATGTAAGTCGAACTGTTTAGATCTAGTCCTAAGACCTTAGTGAGTAGTGTATTGTTTTATCATTGGATATAATATGCAAAGCACGGAATAGCAGAAATATTATTAAGGTATAGAGAATCTTTTAATTATTAATTAATTTTCTTATGTAACTTCTTGTAAATATTAGTCATAAGCGGTTATTGAACTTTAGGATAAGAAACCAACCACTAATCAAAATTCTGTTTTTGTATTTTAACTTTGATATGATGTAAAGAACAATAATTATATTTATTCAGTTTCCTGGTCACACTCAAATTTGTAAACAACATCTTTTTGTATATTTATAGTTCTAATTTTTATACGTTAAAATTAATTGTGGGGCACCTAAAGTTCAAAACTGTTTTTTTCTTTCTATGTTGTCTATTAACTTAACATAAACATTAGGTACAATGAGTTTGAAAAACTAAACTTAAAAAGATCAAATCAGATTACTTACTGTTATTTTACTTGCTTAAATAATTAATTAATTTAATTTTGTTTATAAATAATCCTTAGAAATAAATTAAATAATGCTAATGTGATTGAAATTTCCGCCTAACGCATAGGCAACCGTTTGCTTTAATACTCGCATATTATTGGTTGATATTTCTTTAGTGGTAGGGAATTGGTAGGAGAAAGTTAATATAAGTGCGAGTTTCGCCATAAGTTCAGATTCTTATCAGTAACACAGATCAGCAAATTTTAGAAAAATTAGGGTTACTCTTGTAAAAATCAACTTTCAATTTTCGAATTTTTTTTGATTGGAAGTTGTTCTTTATATTACAATAACTATTTCTACCAACTATTAATTAATTTACTTTAATATTAAGGGTAAAAATTTAAATATCCTGATCAAACAATTATTTTGTAATTCAAGTTAATTGATAAGCTTATTAGTGATTATAATTTTAATTATAACTCACTTACATTAATATTAATAATTTGATATGGTGTATTGCATTTATTAATATCCTTTTATGTAAAAAAATAATTTAAATTCCTTTATTAATTAAAGATTATATAATTGATCTTTTGCGTTACATTTGTGTTATAACTTTTGTTTATATTTCTTAACCCCAGGAGGTGGTGCACGTTACATAAACTTCCAGTACTTATACAAGTGATTAAATTTTTTGTAGAAAAAAGTCTGGGTAATACTATGATAATAAACCGCATATAAAACCGTTTAGTTTATAAAAAAGTATATATTTTGAGTATACTCAAAATTGACAATTTTAAGGCCGCTTCCCAAAATTTTGAGTTATGAAAAATTAAAGAGCTGCATAGCATAATAAATTTAGGGTTGCTGGTTCCTTAAAATTTAAAACAGTAACCTTTGTTATTATTGGGAACAATTTATAATTTTTTGCACAATCGTGTTCTATTCTGTACTTACCAACAATGTTTATACTAATAGGAAGTTGATTTTACCAAACCATTGTATGTGTCCATAGAAACAATAAAATAATGATTTCGAAATATTTAACCAAAAGCACAAGGGTGGTAAGTGAAACAGATGTTTGAGCTATTTGTTACTTTTATTCTTGTTACTGGGACAACATTGTTCTGCAGCGGTTACTATTTTGCGTCGTCTGCGTTGATCTGTCGTAGTTTTTCGCTACTATCAAGTCGTACCAATCGTGCGATGAGATATGCTGTGAAAATAAGGTAGATGGCTCCACTTAAGGGAACATAGGAATTTATTTTACCGATAGTCAATTAGACATTTTGTTGTGACTGGAGCAAATTTCATATTGACATTTGGGACACCCATCACAGTACAGTTACATCTCGTACTATGAGAGGAGGGGGTACAGTCGCTGTTTTCTGAATGTAGCTTTAATTTTGTCGTTTTCAAATAGACAGTGACAGTATGATGACATTACTCCAGTGTAAAACATGTTATTACAGTTTCCATTGTTCCCTGATGCACTAGCGCCTCTAGTTGCAATTTACTGGATTGGTATGACTTGATAGTAGCGAAAAACTACGACAGATCAACGCAGACGACGCTATTTTGAATAAACTTTAAAATTATAAAAATTATTTACAACTGTCAACTAATGTCAGTTTAAAAAATGAATTTATTATTAGTTATTTTTCACGATTGTGCAAAAAATAGTATGCAATACTTGGATCGTTAAGTGCTTTTCTTAACAAATCTCGAAAATTAGAAAAACTCGACCCTACGGGTCTCGTTTTGCTAACATTTTCTGGATTTGTTAACTATGCACTTACCGACCATGTATTGCAATGTACTATTATGGACCGTTTTCCCAAAATTTCGAGATTTATACTTTACTTTTATACTTATACTTTATATTTTTATCAAAGCAAAGGATGGCCTATGTGTTAGGCGGAAATTTAAATTACATTTGCATTATTTAATTTATTTCTAAGATTATTTATAAACAAAATTAAATAAATTAATATTTTGGGAATTAATAAATACAGTAATTTTAAATTAGAACATTAATTTTTATTCCTGCCAAGTTTTTAGTAACAATAAATAATTAACCTTTACAAGTATAAAAATACATATTTCGCTACATAATAATTCTTGTGTAAATCTGAAGTTTAAATTTACAAAGGTGTCGCACAAGAATTGATAAAGTAGTTGATGATTCACTCTGTATCATTTATAGTGTACTCGTACAACTTCGTAATATGTTTTAGTTTCGTTTGAACTTCTGAGTCGAAAGGATCGTTCCTGAAGTGCCAGTGCGTTTAACAACAGAACCTAGGGATTAACAGAAAATGAACAGAGGCAGGGATAACATGAAAAGAAAGCTGCCAGTTGCATTCCCAATAAAAAGAGTGAATAAAATTTGTAAGTAAGATTTATGATATTTATAACTTTTGTCTCGCTAATTATAAAATAAATTAAAAAAGTTTTAATTCTCTATTTTGGATTGTTATAAAAATTAAAAAGTATTTTCTATTAGGTAGTGCTTTAAATACGTAGCCATTAACATAATTTTTTTTAATTCCTTAATTGTAACCTTTTACAACAAACCCATAAGGATCGAGCCAAAATAATCAATAATCTATGTATGTATGTAGGTAATTAATCCAATTACCTGGTAATTGAGTCGGTCATTCATTAACTCTCTAAAATAGGAAAAAGACTAGGACTACTTTCATTAAATTAATTTTGACATAAAATACAATGACAAAAATCAACCAATTAATTTAATGATTTAATGATTTTTATGGGTGTATTTGTAAGAAATTTTTGGCAAGTAATATTTTAGAGTTGATTAATTAAGTTAAGTTTTGCGTTAATTTCAAAATAGGCTTTAGGGTAAACTTCTTACTACATAAATATCTCTTAACAATTAAGCATTAAACTAATTTAAATTATCATGTAAGCACATAGTAATCTGATGTTTGAAATTCTATTCTCTTCAACATCCTGTATAATGTGGCAATAAGCATAAGAATAAATTTCGTGAAAGTAAAAAAAATTAAAAATAGATAAGAACATTGAATTTGTAATGATTCACTTTGTGTCTATCATAGTAAACATTTCGTAATTTGTTTCAGATTTCATTCAACTTTTGAACTAGCAAGATCGTTCGTTAAGTGCTCTCTATACCAGAATAATTCCAAAGACCAATGGACCTAGGATTACAAGAATATTAACAAAGATTATTGTAAGTACTTTTGATTTATTTAAATTATTATGTCCATCCACAGTAATCCCATATTTATTTATTCAATTTTTTTTTATAACTTGCCTTAAGTAATTAAATTAATTAATTTAGTCGGTTATTGTTACTTCCTTGCTTGTTATTATTTACCTACCTACACTAATTTTAAGTAGAGAACATACTCTCTTAGAATCCACAGTAAGATTCTAAGAGAATAATCATTGCTTAGTAATTAAAACATCTCTCAATTTATTTCAGTTTCCGTTCAATCAGTGGTCCCGTAACTGGCAATGCCTTTTGGCCCACATCAACAAGATTACAAGAAAACTTAATGGACCAAGTTGAAGTTATTTTATCTAAGTTTATTTTCTCACAGCGCTTTCGAAATATTTTGAATCAAAATGTTTGTAATTATTGGTTAATTAATTGGAAATAATCATCGGGCGATAACTACTAAAATTAAAGTAAGTACCTAATTTTAAGTAGAGCACTCACCCTCCTAGAACTTTATTGAAGCACTTTTGTTTACACCTTGTATTTTTAATTAGTTAATTTTGCTAATTAAAAATTAATTACTTAATTAAAAATAATCATTGGTTGACTCCTGTATTGACACAGTGCCTATCACATACTAAAACGTTTCTTATTTCAGTTTCCGTTCAAATCTTCAACTTTGAAAGATGGTCTTGTGACTAACAGTGCTTTATTTTGAGAGGATTACAAGAAAACTTAATGGACCAAGTTGAAGTTACTTTATCTAAGTTTATTTACTGACAGCGCTTTCGAGATATTTTGGGTCCAATTATGTTTATTTATGGGTTATTAAAAGTTAATTAATTGGAAATAATCATTGGACTAAAATTACTAAAATTTAAGTAAGTTATTTTAATTAATTTTAATTATAAATAATTATTAATAATTAATAACATTTTCTAGAAGTTTGTTTGCTTCTTGTTATGCTGAATCCTGCATGTATTTTTATTTAATGTTTATTGCAAGTTAAAAATTAATTACTTAGTCGGAACATGCCTAAAATACATGCTAAAACACATCTTATTTTAGTTTCCGTTTAATCGTCAAAGGTGAGAGTGCTTTTTAGTCCACATCAAGAGAATTTTTAGAAAACTTAATAAACCAAGTTAAAGTTATTTTATCTAAGTTTATTTTCTCACAGCGCTTTCGAGATATTTTAAATCAAAATATTTTTAATTATTGGTTAATTAGTTGGAAATAATCATTGGGCGATAACTACTAAAATCAAAGTAAGTACCTAATTTTAAGTAGAGAACTCGCCCTCCTAGAACTTTATTGAAGCACTTTGTTTACACCTTGTATTTTTAATTAGTTAATTTTGCTAATTAAAAATGAATTGCTTAATTAAAAATAATCATTGGTTGACTCATGTATCGACACAATGCCTATCCTATCACATACTAAAACGTTTCTTATTTCAGTTTCCGTTCAAATCTTTGACTTTGAAAGATGGTCTTGTGCTTTATTTTGAGAGGATTACTTACAAGAAAACTTAATGGACCAAGTTGAAGTCACTATATCTAAGTTTATTTACTGACAGCGCTTTCGAGATATTTTGTATCCAATTATGTTTAATTATGGGTTATTAAAAGTTAATTAATTGGAAATAATCATTGGACTAAAATTTAAGTAAGTTATTTTAATTAATTTTAATTATGAATAATTATTAATAATTAATAACATACTCTAGCAGTTTGTTTGCTTTTTGTTATGCTGAATCCTGCATGTATTTTTATTTAATGTTTATTGCAAATTAAAAATTAATTATTTAGTCGAAACATGCCTAAAATACATACTAAAACACATCTTATTTTAGTTTCCGTTCAATCGTCAATAGTGAGAGTGCTTTTTAGTCCCCATCAAGAGGATTTTTAGAAAACTTAATGGACCAAGTTGAAGTTATTTTATCTAAGTTGATTTTCTCACAGAGCTTTCAGGATATTTTGAATCAAAATATTTTTAATTATTGTTACTAAAAATTAATTAATTGGAAGTACTTAATGATTGAGCTATAACTACGAAACTTTAAGAAGCAAAAGTCCTTTTACTGATTCAGCTTGTGTCCAAAATGGATTCATCTGACTAACATATCAATTAGTTTCAGATTACATTCCACCTTTGATTCGGAAAGATGCTTATTTTTGTCAAGCCGACAGTGTCTTCTGATATTGGACCCAACATGAGGATTGGGAGATTTAATGGACGATGATTCATTTATTTTTAATTTATTTGGATTGTATTTAAGTAGAAGGGTAGCTACACCTCACGATTATTTTTTTTTTAATTAATTTTTTTCAATTTATATTCATTGCTTGCTTAGGAGGGTAGCTACCCCTCTATACTGATCATCGCTACGGATGACGTAGCAGCTAGGTAAGTTGCTTCCAACAGCTCTTCTCCACGTTAAAGAGAGCGCGAGGGGAAGCAACCTCTGAGACCACTGCGAGTTGTCCTCGAATTGGTCGGAGGTTGTTCCTCTTCCGTAGTCTTTAATGTGGCGATGGGCGTGGACTCCATGTTGGAATGTGGGTGTGCGTTGGCGCCGGGCGGGGAGGGGTAGGTGGGAGGGGGGTCGGCGGTCCCCTCCCCCTACCCCTCCCCGCCCGGCGCCAACGCACATGCGCACTCCTACACGGAGTCCCCGCGCATGCGCATTAGAGACCAAGGAGGAGGAGCAACAACCGACAATTTCGAGGACAACCCCCAGTGGTGGACGGGGGTGCCACCCCTCGTACTCTCTCGGACAAGGTGCAGGGTTGAAGCGACGCCACCTACCTAGCAGATACCCGATAAGCAGCCATTATCAGTTTTAATATTAATTAATATTTTGTAATTATTTATTGTTTTAATTATGTATTATGTCTTGTTGGCCACCGCTTGATGAGCTGAACTCCTCAAGCGATGACTTCTCAAGCTTTATTTGTTACAGTTATGTCTTTCCAAATCTAACGAGGGGTGGACTTGTTGCAGCCCATGCCCTGGGCTGCAACCTTTAATCTTTTCTTTAATGGTATAGCTATTTTTATAATTTTAATTTCTGCTGCGTACATCGATTAGGACACAGACTGAATCATTAAAGGGACTTTTATGTCTCTTGAATCTCGCTTGGGTGATTTACTAAGCGTTGGCCCGTCAATCAATAATAAATTGTTTACAAATAATTATAGTTTTGAATTTGTAAAATTAATTAATAGTATATTGTTATAATTTTCTTGTGCACATAATTATATTAAATATGTATATTATAGGTAATAGAAGATATTTTTGTGTATTTTTTCATTTTAATAAACAGTAAACTCATATAGATCTTGACTTTTTTTTCCAGAGATAAAGGCACCCTTAAAGAATTTCTCTCAATAATCTTTTTCTTTTTCAATTACCTTGAAATATAGACCAGTAATATTTGGATTTTAAAAGTGAAAAGTAAGTTTATTAAAGGCAAACGAAGTCTTAGTACATAAGAGAATAAAGTACAGCTGGATAACTCTGTAACACAAAGAGTTCTTCTTTACGCGACAGATGAGATGACAGAGGTGATTGACAGGTAAGAAAAGAAGACGGTAAATTAACAGATGAGTATGACAGAGAAGATCGTTGATATTTACAGAGACAGAGGCATCGAGATTGAGAGGGAGAGATAGATATGAGATAGAGGGAGACAGATAAGGAGATAGATATGGAGACTGCTTAAATGAGATATTAAGATAGTAAAATTGAGGGAGATAGAGATAGATATAGAGAGAAGAAGATAGATAAAGAGACTGTTTAAATGAGACACTAATATAAAAAAATGAAGGAAGATAGATATAGAGATAAAGAGACTGTTGAAATGAGATATTTTGATAAAACAATTGAGAGAGATAAAAAGACAGATAGAGAAATAAGAAGAGAAACTGTTTAAATGAGATATTAAGATAGGAAAATGGAAGGAGATAGAGAGAGATAAGGAGATTGTTGAAATGAGAAAAAACGTAGTAAAGAGGGAGTTTAGAGATAGATACAGAGATAATGAGATAGATAAAGAGGCTGATGAAATGCGGTATAGAAATGGGAAAAATAAATAGATATAGAGATAAGGAAACAAATGAAATGCGATATATATAAATAACGGTAGACAAAATAAATAGTTAAGATAGATAGAATTAGACATAAAGAAAAAAATTAAATGCGATATAAAGATAGATATAGAGATAAGGAGACAGATAAAGAGACTATAGAAATGAGATATTAAGATAGCAAAATAGAGAGATAAAATAGACAAAAATTGATATTGAGTAAGGAGACAGATAGAGAGATGCAGATTAAGTGTCAAATAAAGAGACAGATAAGAGGAGAGACAGATAAGGAGAAAGACAAAAATAAAAATGGCAGGACATAGAGAGAGAGATAAGGAGAATGTTGAAATGAGAGATAAAATGATAAAATGTGATAAAAACAGTAAAATAGAGGGAGTTTAGAGATAGATACAGAGATAAGGAGATAGATACAGAAACTGATAAATGGGATAAAACATAGTAAAATAGAGGGAGTTTAGAGATAGATACAGAGATAAGGAGATAGATACAGAAACTGATAAATGGGATAAAAACATAGTAAAATAGAGGGAGTTTAGAGATAGATACAGAGATAAGGAGATAGATACAGAGATAGATAGATAGATGAAGAGACTGATGAAATAAGAGAAAACATAGTAGAGTTAGAGATTGATACAGAGATAAGATAAAGAGACAGAAACAGAGATAAAGAGACAACGGAGATAAAGAGAAAAAAAGTCCCCTGGACTTTTTCTCTGGGGCTTCCACCTCTCTCTCTCTCTCTCTCTCTCTCTCTCTCTCTCTATCTTCTTCTCATTCTTTGTCTTTCTCTTTATCTTCGTGTCTGTCTCTTTATCTTATCTCTGTATCAATCTCTAACTCCCTCTATTTTACTATGTTTTTCTCTTATTTCATCAGTCTCTTTATCTATCTAACTCTGTATCTATCTCCTTATCTCTGTATCAATCTCTAAACTCCCTCTATTTTACTATGTTTTTCTCTTATTTCATCAGTCTCTTTATCTATCTCCGTATCTCTGTGTCTATCTGTATCTATCTTCTTATCTCTGTATATATCTCTAAACTCCCTCTATTTTACTGATTTTATCATTTTATCTCTCATTTCAACATTCTCCTTATCTCTCTCTATGTCCTGCCATTTTTATTTTTGTCTTTCTCCTTATCTGTCTCTCACCTTATCTGTCTCCTTATCTGTCTCTTTATTTGACACTTTATCTCTATCTCTCTATCTGTCTCCTTATCTCAATATCAATTTTTGTCTATTTTCTCTCTCAATTGTTGTATCTTAATATCTCATTTCAACAGTCCCTATCTCTATCTTCTTCAATTTTTCTATCTTAATATCTCATTTCACAGTCTCTTTATCTATCTCCATCTCCTTCCATTTTTCTATCTCAATATCTCAATTTCACAGTTTCTTTATCTGTCTTCTTATCTCTACATCTATCTCCCTTCATTTCTCTATCTTAATATGTCTTTTCAACAGCCCCTTTATCTGTTTTCTACTCTCTATATCTCCCTCAATTTTTCTATGTTAATAACTCATTTAAATAGTCTCTTTATTTGACTCTTTATCTAGCTCCTTCAATTTTTTTATCTTACTATCTTATTTAAACAATTTCATTATCTGTCTTCTTATCTCTAAAGTATATCTTTCTTCATTTTTTATGTTAATATCTTATTTCAACAGTCCTTTTATCTGTATCTTTATCTATCTCTTTCCATTTTCCTATCTTAATATCTCATTTAAACAGTCTCTCTAACTGTCTTCTTATTTCTCTATCTGTCTTTTTGTCTCTCTCAATTGTTTTATCAAAATATCTCATTTCAACAGTCTCTTTATCTCTATATCTATCTTCCTTCATTTTTTTATATTAGTGTCTCATTTAAACAGTCTCTTTATCTATCTTCTTCTCTCTATATCTATCTCTATCTCCCTCAATTTTACTATCTTAATATCTCATTTAAGCAGTCTCCATATCTATCTCCTTATCTGTCTCCCTCTATCTCATATCTATCTCTCCCTCTCAATCTCGATGCCTCTGTCTCTGTAAATATCAACGATCTTCTCTGTCATACTCATCTGTTAATTTACCGTCTT